>JASDDO010000024.1:729202274-730588415 GCA_030015575.1 Agapanthus africanus
AGACACTGAGATCTGATCGAGTTGGTGAATACTTGAGTGCCGAGTTTTTGGGCTTCTTAAAAGAGAATGGAATTCTCTCTCAGCTTACTCCTCCATACACACCACAACACAACGGTGTATCGGAAAGGCGGAATCGAACCCTAGTGGATATGGTACGTTCCTTGATGTGTAAGGCTGAGTTGCCGCGATCCTTCTGGAGTTATGCACTAGAAACAGCTGCATATCTTTTGAACCAAGTTCCTACTAAGTCAGTGCCTACCATACCATATCAAATGTGGTGTGGGAAGAAACCCTGTCTTAAGTATCTAAAGACATGGGGATGTCCAGCTTTTGTAAAGAAGCAGCATGCGGACAAGCTCGAGGCACGTTCAGTACAGTGTAAGTTTGTGGGATACCCAAAGAACTCCAAGGGGTATCTTTTCTATTACACAGAGGAACAAAAGGTTTTTGTTTCTCGTCATGCCCGCTTCTTGGAAACTGAGTTTTTGGAAAACCAGATAAATGGGAGCGCAATAGAACTGGAAGAAATTCCAGAACCACGAGCTATTACTGAAAGCTTAGTAGAACCAGAGGGTTCGAAAGAACAGGACATTCCCACGCCCCTCCGCAGGTGTAGTAGGCAGTCTCATCCATCCGAGAGATACTACGGTTTTCTCATAGACGGGGATAGAGAGGATTACACTATGGATTATGGTGAGCCTACTAGCTTCCAGCAAGCCATTCAGAGTGGTGACTCGGTAAAATGGCTGGATGCAATGCGGACCCAGATGGAGTCCATGTACACCAACAAAGTTTGGACTTTGGACTTTGCACCAGAAGGGGTAAAACCCGTAGGCTGCAAATGGATCTTCAGAAAGAAGATTGGTGTAGATGGGCAGGTTGAGACCTATAAAGCTAGACTTGTTGCAAAGGGTTTTCGTCAAAGACCTGCTTTGGACTATGACGAGAGCTTTTCTCCAGTGGCTATGCTGAAATCCATTCGGATCCTTCTTGCCATTGCTGCCTTCCACGATTATGAAATCTGGCAGATGGACGTAAAGACGGCTTTCCTAAATGGAAATTTGGAAGAGTGCGTCTATATGGATCAGCCGGAGGGATTTATTCAGAGTGGGAGCAGCGGTAAAGTGTGCAAGTTGCTAAAGTCCATCTATGGACTGAAAAAGGCATCGCGGAGTTGGAACATCTGCTTCGATGATACTGTCAAAGAATTCGACTTTATCAAAAACCCAGATGAACCATGCATTTATAGTAAGATTGTAGGGAGAACTGTGGTATTCCTCGTCTTGTACGTGGATGACATTCTCCTAATAGGAAATGATATTTCTATGCTACAGTCAGTCAAAGGATTCTTGTCGCAGAGGTTCTCCATGAAGGACCTGGGCGATGCAACTACATTCTGGGGATCCAGATCTATCGTGATAGATCTAAGAGGATGTTGAGACTTTCACAGTCAAGGTACATCGACACCATACTGAAAAGATTCAGTATGGAAGATTCCAAGCGCGGTAATTTACCGGCTTGTCACGGGATCACCCTCTCTAAAGAGATGTATCCCAAGACTGATTTGGAGAGGGATCGCATGTCTATTATACCCTACGCTTCTGCGGTAGGCTCTATAATGTATGCGATGCTATGTACCAGACCAGATGTAGCATACGCATTGAGCATTGTAAGCCGGTATCAGTCGGACCCAGGGGAGAAACACAGGATAGCGATAAAGAACATTCTCAAGTACCTGAGAAGGACTAAGGAGATGTTCTTGGTGTATGGCGGCAAAGACCTCCAGATCGAGGCCTTTGCTGACTCCAGCTTCCAGAGTGACAACGATGACTCCAAGTCCATGTCGGGTTATGTCTTTACCCTCAATGGAGGGGCGGTTTGCTGGAACAGTTCCAAGCAGGAGACCGTTGCTGACTTAACTATGGAAGCGGAGTACATAGCTGCTTGCGATGCCACAAAGGAAGCTGTCTGGATGAAGAAGTTTCTCACGGAGTTTCAGGTGGTTCCTACCATTGTTGATCCAATACCGCTGTTTTGCGACAACAACGGCGGTATAGATTTAGCGAAGGAACCCAGGTCCCATCAGAAGTCTAGGCACATTTTGAGGCGGTACCACCTGATCAGGGAGATCGTAGATCGCCGGGAGATCGAGGTGAAGAGAGTAAATTTGGAGAATAACACTGCAGATCCACTCACGAAGGCCCTACACCAGATTCAGTTCGAGCGGCTGATCGAGATGATAGGTCTTCGATACGCCAGTACATGGCCTTAGTGCAAGTGGGAGATTGTTAGTGTATATGCCCTAGAGGCCATTACTGTATCATACTAGCTTGTATATTACTTAATGGAAGCTTGGGATATTCACAGTTGTATAGAAAATCTTGCTCAAAATGGTAGTATGCTACTTGGTTTGTATATACTTCAATATGTGCATGTGTTTCTTTTAGCATATCGCTTATACATATTAGTAGAGCCCTTAGGATCTTTGCTTGATTACCAGCGTTGTGATGGCAGTCATGCTTGTGGGGGCTGGGTAATCTATAAGCATATCCTTATACAGGTCCCTAGTCGTAGGACTATCGAGACAGGGCATCGATACTCCGGAGTAGACTAGCGTATACGCTTCTCATCCCAGCACGGGAGACGGTCTGTCCCACAGCTGTCAGTACGTCGTACTCGAGATAGTATGCGGGTGCTCGTTAGGTTACGAGTACACTGGACAGGACTCGTCGGGAACTGATGGATGGTTTTATACCTATCGTCGGTTATCAATTCCCAGGTGACATGAGTACAGCTTAGTCCGCTGACTTGACACTGTCACTTCGCCTCGAGTGTGTTCCCACTGTACTTAGATTACTACCCTACCACGGCTCAAAGGAGTTGTGCAAACAGGTAGTAGTTGGGTGCAGTCCCGAAGCACTTGGAGGCAGTGACGGTTAGACAGGATTCGTCTCTTCCGGTATTGGGGGTTGACATCGCGCTGTGTCTAGGAGAGCCATTACACGAGTATTCCCTGGCCAGGGCAACCGAGATATACTGGTAGGTTTCCAGTGTTATCTCAGGGTGTTCTGGGCAACACTCCGACATGACTTGTACCGCTATTAGGAGATTGACGTTCACTACCCCCTAGGCCCGCCATGCGATGTATCAGACGAACAGACCGGACTGTGTGGAGATTGTCACATACAGGCTCAGTAGGAGTTCGGATGGGTTTACCTCATCGGCCTTCTTATCGACATCTACCTGGGGACCGTTACGTACAGCTAGTGCCGCTTGCGGTCTGTGGTTAAACCCACTGCCAGCGTAGTGTCGAGTCTTTAGATTCCCACACAGAGAGTTTCCCTGCACTGAGCGAAACGTGTAGAGGCCATATGGTTTTACGGCAGGATTGCGATCACTTACGTGCACTTGTGTGCGTATGCTGTTCGGGCAGGTAATACGAGTGGGCTTTAGTTTAAGCCGGATCCTAGTACTGCACGGATGTATTTGTTTTGTCTTCTGTGCATTCGCATTCTACGGAATGCGGATGCGGGTGTGTATGCACAGTTTTGAGGTGCGATAAAGGAAGAGGTGCCCCATTAGGGTTTTGGCAGTTGGTTCGGCCAAAACCGTTATGTGGCAGGCTCATCAGGGTTTTGACAATTCGTTCGGTCAAAACCATTATGAGCCGGAGACAATATTTTACTAATCCTTTTTGTGATAATTTTGTGATAGCTAATTGCATTGACCATTTGACCACCTTGACCACTCTTGACTTTGTTGACCCGTTGACCGAAGTTGACCGTTGACCTTCATGAGAGGTCTACACTCTTCTTTGGATTTCTTTTTCATTTTGTTTATGAAAATGGTCAATTCAATGTAGCATCAACTTTATCATGATAGGATTTGTAATGATGTTGTTTTGGTATTATTGCAACCATGGTTCATTTTCTTTAGTTAAGATTTTCATTTTCTTTTTCTCATTCTCTCTCTTGCAAGTGAGAAGAAAAGAAAAGCTCCATAGTTGCTAGAGTTTCTCCTTCATCTTCCTCCTCTTGATAAATTCTTTTGATCTCATGTGTTGAGAGAAAAAGAATCCATATAGGCAAACACCTCCATCTTTCTCTTCTACACAACCTAGGATATCAAGACTAGCGATCTTGTTGCCCTAGTTGCCTTGGCTCGAGGTGAAGCTCGGTATACATCTCTCGGGTGGATCGTCTTCGACTTAAGGAGGCCGCGGAGGTGACCAAGGTCCAGATCGACCCTCAGAGCATGGACGGACGAGTAGAACAGCAGAATGAAGACCCGAAGGACCAGTTTCGTGAGCTATAATTTCTACGGCATAGTAGTTAACGCCTCTTGTAGTTTGCTAGTTTCTAGTTTAGCAAAGATCCGGCTTTTTGTCCATGTTGCCTTTGCGCTAAATATTTGTTTTTCGCCGTTTCCGCCTCCCCGTAAGAACCGGGGTGAGCAACGTGGACTTACATCATAAATATGAGGTATGAGTACAATAACATAATGAAAACAGAATGCATCATGAATGTGAAACAGTTTTCTTTGTTTAGTGAGATTTCTGTATGTATAAAACAAGGTATCATCAATGAAATCAACAGGGAATCAGCGTCCGGCATCGACACAGAACATATATATCCAAATCCCATTAAATCAAAATCTCAGGCCCCGGCAATCCGGACTGGCCTGTATCCGCGAATCTCAATATCTAGGGCTCTGGCTATCCGGACTGGCCCATATCATCAAATCTCAAAACCTCAGGCTCCGGCTCTCCGTACTGGCCTTTACTACGATCGGTATCATCCGGATATCCGCCGAGTCATAATAAAATCACCGGTCAGTAGTGCTCCCCTATCATAGGCTCAACGCCATCATCTGCGACCTTCTCGCCCCGAGGTACCGCACCGGGTCCACCATGCACCCACAGAAGGTTCCTCCTCCTCCTCGAATCGGGTGTATGATATCACCCAAGAGCCGAGATAACTCATGGTGGACATATCTCAAATCATATCATGAGAAAACCGCATTTGCTATCGTTTTAAAAGATGATAAGTTTATAAAATCTTTGCGGTTTCTCTAAATCCAGAAATCTCATGGAAATACGAAATCATAAATCAAGATGTAAATAGATAATGAATAAACAATGAATTTCATAATATTGGGCTCCGGCAATCCGGACTGGCCCATACTATCGCATGGAAAATGAATATATGAATATAAATGCATAAGATAACACAGTAAATAAATGCAATATCTAATCTAGCATCATAACAATATATCGAAACTATCAGCAACAAGCGATATCAATGAATTAAAAATCTCTAAACTGTACGTGACACGGCAATTTTCAATGATGTTGTGTGTGAGCCGGCAAGCAGGTGTATGTGTAGCATACGGATCATTGGTAATGGTGCTGGTGTCCTGACAGCATGGTTTATAATCACTAAGGTACAAATTAAAAATGAAATGCGATGATAACAACATGGATAAACGGAGAATGAATAATAAACACAGCAATACCAATGAATAATAAATGCAACAATAAGGAATCTACATTAATATATATAGGTCATACAGTTTTGCCGTTTGAAATAACACGAATCGTGGTGTTTAGAAAATAGAGCTACGGTGTTTTTAAGAAAAGGTACGTCTTTTGAAATATTCGTAGAGTGCCTTGGCCTGTCTTTAAAATACTCACGATTCGTTAGTTTTGAAATAGGTATGACCCGAGTCTAGTCTAACATCTACAAGTAAACTACTGGACTAAACTAACAGACTGATCGAAAGGGTAAGGAAAACCACCTAAGTCTGAGTCGATATATATACCTATAATAGTCGGTGATCCCGCCTCAATAGTATCACCTACGATACAATATATAATATGGCATCCTCGAGTCAAGAGTGCGTATCTATCATCAATATATAGCTCGTACGGTAAATCCATCGTACGACATCCTAAATCTGGGTACGGGTCAATATCACAATTATCTCATTAATCAACTGGTATCTTTATCATCACATATCATGAACTGGGGGTACTGATCTAAGTCTAGTACAATATTGATACCATCTACACATATATATGCGTGTGTATGAAAACATATCGCCTAAGGACCCGCTATAACATCATGTCATATCTCATAATACGAACCATATCACATCACCGATCTCATGGCACCATGCCCAATCTCATCGACTCGTCTCCAAATACCATGTACTATCCTCATCATCCAAGTATATGTATACGTATATATATATATATATACACATAGTCCCATACCTATGTGTGTATATATATATACATATCCCCATATACGCACAAGTAAATAAAATGTATGCAAGTGCGTGTGTGCGTGTATGTAAACCTTATTCTAGGGTTCGTGACAAATAAAGTAACTAACGACACTATCAACCAAGTCTTCTAAAGTAATTCTTGCTAAGTATACACATCTTATAATACCATATAAGTATATATTTATATATAACCTAACGCATTAGCGTTCTATACTATGAACTGCAGGGGTGCTATACGTCATCCACCCGACTTCCCCCGTAGATATATCTACTCACTTTGATCCTCGCTTGCTGGAGTCGATGACGCTACTCTCTCCTCGTCGTCTCGAAATCCATGTTGGGGTACCCACATGTCATAACATATCGTGTCGCATTAATATCCAATTCAAAACAAAAACGACACGCAAAAAGCCTATAGGTTAGAACCTACGGACTACACATGCAAGACTAACCAACAACTCTTGACGATTGACGTATAAACGTGAATCGACCGATAAAAACACGAATATCAAAACTTCAATTCAAAATAGCGCGAAATACAAGGCAGCAACTCATGAAAATGGTCCCAGATTTTGCCCTAAGTGAAATTAACCAATTTTGTATATGGGAAGGGTCTAGTTAACTGATATAGGAGCTACAGAACAAGCACGAGCCAATTTTCTCGCACCAAGGCTGCAATTTACGGCCAAAAAGAGTAAATTTGCACCAGGAAATGTCCCGGGGGTCTCAGGTTTCAGCGGTAGCTCCTAGGGTGCCTGCATGACTCACTGTGTTTGCTAAATAATTTTCAGAGGCTCCGGGTGTTAGCAGATATCCAATTACCATCACAAATTCCACAAATTTCCGATATCAGGGTTTCTAAGTTCGCTAATTGGGGTTCTATTCTCCGGTTTAGGTCTTTAATCAATTAGCACAGGGGTTGTAAGGCCTCTACTATTCTCAATTCACACTTCACAATTCAATGTCCCTTGAAACCTCATCTTGGAATTTTCTAAGTTCACTAAACTTTGCTAAATCGATTCTAAACATGTATGGGTGCTTTAGGAATTGAAATACTATGCTAATGGTGATGAAAGTATCTCATTTGGCAACTCGAGAAACTTCTTGAGTTGCCCCAAGTCTCCAAAATCCATCCTTTCTTGGTCCAAAGTGCTTGTTGTGAGCTTGTGCATGCCTTTTGTGAAAGGGAGATGAAGTTTTGAGTTGTTTTGGGGTGTGTTTGTGAGGGTTTTTTGGATGAGAGAGATGAGGGCAGCCATGAGATGAAGGGGAGAGAAATGATGAAGAGAAGAATGAAGGAGGAGAATAGCCATGGTCAAAGATGACCCCTCACCCTCTCTCTCTCTTGCCCATACCTCATACTATATTCATTTTCATTTTCTTTTCTTTTATTTTTTTTATCTTTTCTTTTCTTTTCTCATTTAAAATCAACCAAGATTGAAAAACAAAAATGAAGAAGCCAAAGTAGAAAAATGCAACAAGTGCTAAAAATGTGACATGGTGCATGTCATGTGCACAAATTGAGCTTGATGCGCGATTAGTGATATTTAATCGCGATTAGCATAAAAATGTAATATAATTAGTTATAAAAATTCATAATTTGCCTATATCACATAAAACACCTTCATTTCCGTAATTTCTATAATTTTCCAAATATTTCCCAATTTATCGGTATTTAGTTATACCACATATTCAAAATATTCACAATATTTATTATTTAATTATATAAATTCCCAAAAATAATATTTTATTTTTCTGAAATGTTACAGTCTTCCCCCCTTAAAGAAATTTTTTCCTCGAATTTAAATTTAAACCCCTCAAATAGTAAAACATTTCAGTAAAATGATCCAGTCGTCGGGGCTCCGAAATCATCAATACATAAAACATATCGTAGCGCAATACATGCGCAAGAAATATGAGCATATAACTCAAAATCAAAACTCCGTCAAGTATCCCGCAATCATCGGAGTTATGGCAATGTCCAAGCTCAATTTGAAAACCAACATGATATACATCAAACTATACATGTAAACATCGTTAAAACATCTGGAAGAAATGCATGCCAAATCTTTTGCAAGTAGCTGCGCGATGCGTGAATCACGACACAAGTAGCGGGCGTTTAATTGTAAGAAAATAATTCTATATACATATATATGTCTTTCGTTCAACATACGTCCCGCTGTTTTGAAAAATAATTTAGAAGGGTTTCCTTGTTTAAACGTTTCGTGTCATCTCAAGCACGTAGGTAAATACTGAGACTATAGCTCTTTTTTGGAAATCCTTTCGATAGCTATCAATGCATGCAAAAATGTATTCAGGTACTGTCCTCGGACTAGTCCTGCTCAGTCCAAAAACAAATAGTAAATATCATAAAAATGTACTGCTCATAGGAAATCAATTCCAAAATGTATATAAGAATGCTACGTATGTCTGGCGCGCACGGAAAATGAAATCCATGAATGTGCTATACATGTGCACAGAAACAAAATCTAAGTGCAACGGGTGTGCACGAAACACCTGTCAAAGGCAACGGGTGTGCCTGACAGCAATATCAGGCGCATCTGATATGCACGAAGAATCTCGATTTAGTGCATCTGATGTGCACCAAATCGCATCAAGCCCGTCAAGTATGCGAAAGAATCCAAATCCAGTTCACAAGGTGCACGAAAACAAATATCGAATATCATAATCGAAATCGACGGTATACAACACATTTAAATTCAAATCCAAATCAGGTATGCCGTGGTATATAATCTCACAACAGTTAGTTGTATGTATGCCCTAGAGGCCAGTATTGTACAGATGATGTATATTATATTGGATGCTTGGACAAATATAGAGAGGACTTTCTTTCTCGATATGATAGTATGATATCTGGTTGCTCTTTATATTAACATGTATACTTGTCTCTTGATACTGTCTTATAGTTACATGTTGGTAAAGCCCTTAGGATGTGTACTTGACTACCAGGACTATGATGCAGATCATACTAGTAGGACCATGGTAGTCAATAAGTTCATCCTTTAATGTTCCTAGTCGTAGGTGTATCGAGACAGGGCATCGATATACCAGAGTAGACTAGCGTATACGCTTCTCGACCCATGAGATGGGCGATGGATGATCCCATATCCATTGGTGATTGACATCAGAGATGGTATACGGGTGTTCAGTGGAGACTGGGTACACTGGACGGACTCGCCGAGAACTCCTAGATGGTATTATACCTCACGTCAGATGGCAGTTCTCTGGTGACACTTGTACAGGTTAGTCTGTAAACCCAAGATCGTCATAGAGTCTTGTGTAATTCCCACTGTGCTTTGATTTCCACCATACCACGTCTAAGAGGGCGTGCAAAACGGTGGTTTTTGGGTACAGTCCCGAGTCACATGGAGGTAATGAGCGATAGGAGGGGTTTCATCTCTCCCGGTATTGGGGGTTGATATTGCGCTGTGCTCGATTGGCCATAACAGGGAAGTCCCTGGCCAGGGCTATTTTAGAGATTTACTGGTAAGTGTTACCAGTAGTTTCTCGACCCGTTATGAGCCTCACATCGGCATGACTTATCGGTTATTGGGGTCTGACGTTTACCACCCCTAGACTTGATATGCGACATATTAGACGAGAAGACCGGACTGTACGGCAAGTGTTACCGTCAGGCTTTTGCAGGAGTAGGAGTGGGCTTGCTTGGTGATCTTCTCATCGCTCAATACCCGGGTAGCCGTTAAGTCCAGCTAGTACCGCTGACGGCTTGTGGGTGATTGATGTGATCATCACCTACTGCCGGCGTATTGACGAGTCTTTAGAGTCCTGCATAGAGGTTTTACTGGCTCAGGAAAAACGAAATAGGAGCACATATGTGATATGTGCAGGACCGAGAATAATGCATGTATGTGATACCGTATTCTATTCTCGCGACTTTTTGTATCGCTCGGTTATATGTAATATAGCCGGGTCATCGAATCAAGGGTTGATTCGATAAGCTGATACATTGGATGTAAGTTGGTTATATGTGATATAGCCGGATTATTAAATTAAGTGTTGATTTGATAATTTAGTGTATAATTGTATATGTGATATACTAATTTACATTAACTAATATTGGTTCACTTAAGCATTTGTTTTTCTCACATGTGTACAACTTAATATATATGTGATTATATTAAATTGTGTATTCTTTTGTATCATGGTTGTTGATACACACTACATGGGTGTATAAGACTTACACCATACTAATTATGATGTTGGGTTTTGATATTTAAAGTAATTCTAAAATTAGTGGATAATTAGCACACGCATGGAGCTAGTGGAAGCTTGTAGATGCTTTGATTAAGTCCACTAGATTTGTTTTACTTAAGATATTTAGTAACCTAACCATGATAATTAGCCATGGTTATGTCTCTATATGAGTTAGTATATAATACCCAGTCACCCATGGTTAGCTCACTCACTTGATCATTATCCTCATCTCATTTTGTTCATCTTCTTCCTCAAAACCAAAAGCTTTCTAGGGTTTGATCTAAAGTGAGAAATATTGTGAGAAAAGAAATTCTAAAGTGAGCCCACTTCCTATTTCATCATCCTCTACTAGACTGGGACTTTAGTTTAGGGTGTTTGCTTCACTAATCCTTTAGTTAGTGAAGTAGAAGCTTGAGCTAGTATTCCCTCGACGTAGATCATCTTCGGCATCGAAGACTTCAAGAAAGAATGTTCCATTCTCCTTGTGAAGCCATGCAAGGGTCCGGGAGAACCACGATCGCAGCGAAGGGACTACTACAAGGAGCTTATGAAGTGAAGGACCGATCTATAAAGGTTGTATTGCGATTTCACTTAGAAAGTAAATAGTTTACTTTGTTTCCGTATTGTATTCTAGCTAACAATTCTAGTTTAGAGTTCTCTTTAACGACAAAAATTTTAAAATGGCATGGACGATGCCTCCTGAAACCTCGCTGCCGTCGAGAGGAACCCTACAACAACCATGTGCATCAGCATGCACAAAATCGAATCAAAATACTAAAAGTGCATGAAAACTATGCCGAAAGCATAAGTCAAATCACATGCATAACATAGGCATGAAATCAAAATCAACATCTCGAATGACATTAAATCGATGTTAAGTGCAACTGTAGTGCACAAAATCTCAATCATACATATAAATCATCCAAAATAACAAAATCAAATATGGCAGAAACAGTCCCACTCTAGCACATCTTCTATAGATCACTGGCCAACTGCATAGTCACTCATAACATATCTCGTCGATGAAGCCGAACTCTGGCCTACTGGGTGTGCGTAATATGACCGATCCTGGGTCCAAGTCTTCTCGTATAGTATTCCAGAAAGATCTTGTCGAAGTCTCCCCCGAATCTCGTTTCTGCCGAACTGCCCAGAAGTTATCACCCTTTACTAAATCTATATTCTTGTTCCAGAATGGCTGCATACTCATCACGACTCCTTCTGGAAGATATATCCTTATTCAACGCCTCTGTATGCGTATCACATCGCTGATGTCAGCGTAGTGGAACGTCATCTCATCGAAATCTCGTATGAACTTCTTACTCCACTTTTCTCTATTATCGACTGATTCGGACTCGTCTCTTCATGGTTGCATGGACTGCGCTCCAACGGCTATACTCGTATCTAGAGTCTCCCAAGCAATGCATCCCATTACATGATATACGAATGAAGTCAAACCTTTCGATCGATTCGTCAAAACCTCATAATCCCCCAAGAGCTCAACTCTTGAGTACAGTTTAATAGTATCCAGTACCTGCCACAGTACCTGTGGACCAGCCGTAGAAGGGCAAACCCAAGCCTCATTAATGGCACCGCTGAACTGCTGCAAACCCTAAGGTTTCATAGCGTTCTCATGGTCATTATATCGAGTTAGGGTTTCATTCTTCTAGAGGGTCAGCGGAATTACTTCCATGTTCCTCCGAATACTTTAAACTTGGAAAAACGGGTTTCTGACATTCGATCGTCTCTATCGACTCTCAACATACCTGCGTGAAGTCGTCTCTAGCTGGAATCAATCAATCTGATGACCTCGCATCGGGATAGGCAATGAATCACAAGTCCTAGTCATCCCTCCTCGGGTGACTAGAGACCTTCTATCATATCTCTAAGTACAACTCGTGCGGCAATAGCACCAAACATCTGGGACGATATTTCGTTATTCGTAGCAACAACAGGCTCATTTGTCCACACGTTGAACAGTGCCTCAATCATCAAAATATTCGGTGCATCGATGGTGATCACATTCTGGCTGGCCTCTAGCAGTAGACCAATCCTCTGGTGCGGATCTGCACGTCCGAGAAATCTTCGTAAAAGCGATCCATCAACGCTCATGGCGCGAAAATACAATAAAACGACGCATCTATGCAAATCGTATGTCCCTGGATTCACGCCCTGGTCAGTCCTCGTCCGTAACAAGCTCGTGCTGACCGCAACTCTAGCCGTAGCTATCTCTGCCTGTGTAATCGTGGCAGCAACAACCATAAACCCATATCGATAAGGATAGATTATGAATGAATATAATGCTGTGCAAGGAAATGTACATCCTAAGGCTTCTTAAGCGGAGTAGCGTGTCGTAAGTATGTCGCGGTACATACACACGGTACGTCACTCTCCTTAAGTCACCTACTCCATCAACCAAGATTAACTTACGCGATGAAAGTTCGGGTCTAATACCCCCTCGACTAAGTCTATGTTCCGTAAGGTCAAGCCTAGGTTCCGAATACATAAACGCCCTAGACTCCGCATAGTCAAACATAGACTAGAACCAAGGTTAACCTAGTGTTCTGATACCAACTTTGCCACGACCCGAAATGGCACGTGACTGGCACTTGAATCATATGAGGTCTATAGGACCCCATCTAATTCAAGTAAGCCAAAAATCCCAGAAAATCTAAACCAGTTTAAAGAAAAAAGTGAAGAAAACATGTTTTAAAGAAAGTGGTTTTAATAACATAAGCCGAAGTATGCGTTTTTAAAATCTCAAATCTTTTCTGAAAATTTCGGCAGAGTTTCCTTTGTAAATACTGACCCCAAAAGGGTACAACATGCATAATATGAATAAAGGCATCCCCAAGCAGGAGCTAGCTCTTCGTCAATTAACGGTCACAACCACGCAAGCAATATAATATACAACGCCGAAGGGCGAGAATCAAAACTCAAAAGGAAACACAAAATCATCAAGAAAACCATAATAATAAAACGCACGACTCTAAGGTCGAAAGAATATAAAACTGGTCTTCTAAGGTTATCAAATAATACAAGTCTGGTTGATGGATTTTCTAGATACAATTGAAATAAATAAATGTACAATGGTGGTCACGATACAAGTGAACCCACCTACCAAAGAAATCTTTCGGAATGAAAGCGGTGTGCCAGCAAAGCCGCAATGAAACCTGTATTGCAAAACTTGCAAGAAACTGTGGCACAACTGGGGTGAGTTGACAACTCGTGAGTAGAAAACATCACCGAGCAAAAATCGTATGTATGACTCATCCTAGGTCAATACGATCATAATATATAGCCTCAAAATGATAAAGTCTGAAGCTTGATAAGGTGGTAAGGGTAAACATCTACACATAAGTATAATACCAAGTGCTCGTGTCAGTGCCTCAGATAACAACATATCATAAATATGAGGTATGAGTGCAATAATATAATGAAAACAGAATGCATCATGAATGTGAAACTGTTTTCTTAGTTTAGTGAGATTTTTGTATGTATAAAACGAGGTATCATCAATGAAATCAATAGGGAATCAGTGTCCGGCATCGACACAAAACATATATATATATATCCAAATCCCAATAAATCAAAATCTCATGCTCCGTCAATCCGGACTGGCCTGTATCCTCGAATCTCAATATCTAGGGCTCCGGCTATCCGGACTGGCCCATATCATCAAATCTCAAAACCTCAGGCTCCGGCTATCCGGACTGGTCTGTACTCCGATCGGTATCCTCCGGATATCTGCCGATTCACAATAAAATCACCGGTCAGTAGTGCTCCACTGTCATAGGCTCAACGCCATCATCCGCGACCTTCTCGCCCCGGGGTACCGCACCGGTTCCACCATGCACCCACAGACGGTTTCTCCTCCTCCTCGAATCGGGTGTATGATATCGCTCAAGAGCCGAGAAAACTCATGGTAGACATATCTCAAATCATATCATGAGAAAACCGCATTTGCTATCTTTTAAAAAGATGATAAGTTTATAAAATCTTTGCGGTTTCTCTAAATCCAGAAATCTCATGGAAATCCGAAATCATAAATCACGATGTAAATAGATAATGAATAAACAATGAATTTCATAATATTGGGCTCCGGCAATCCGGACTGGCCCATACTATCGCATGGCAAATGAATATATGAATATACATGCATGAGATAACACGGTAAATAAATGCAATATCTAATCTAGCATCATAACAATATATCGAAACTATCAGCAACAAGCGATATAAATGAATTAATATTCTATAAAGTGTACGTGACATGGCAATTTCCGTTGATGTTGTGTGTGAGCCGGCAAGCAGGTGTATATGTAGCATACGCATCATCGATAATGGCACTGGTGTCCTGACAGCATGGTTTATAATCACTATGGTACACATTAAATATGAAATGCGATGATAACAACATGGATAAACGGAGAATGAATAATAAACGCAGCAATACCGAATGAATAGTAAATGCAACAATAAGGAATCTACATTAATATATATGGGTCATACAGTTTTGCCGTTTGAAATAACACGAATTGTGGTGTTTTTAGGAAAAGGTACGTCTTTTGAAATATCCGTAGAGTACATTGGCCTGTCTTTAAAATACTCACGATTCGTTAGTTTTGAAATAGGTATGACCCGAGTCTAGTCTAACATCTACAAGTAAACTACTGGACTAAACTAATAGACTGATCGAAAGGGTAAGGAAAACCACCTAAGTCTGAGTCGATATATATACATATAATAGTCGGTGATCCCGCCTCAATAGTATCACATACGATACAATATATATAATATGGCATTCTCGAGTCAAGTGTGCAGATACATCATCAATATATAGCTCATACGGTAAATCCATCGTACGGAATCCTAATTCTGGGTATGGGTCAATATCACAATTATCTCATTAATCAACTGGTATCCTTATCATCACATATTGTGAACTGGGGGTACTAATCTAAGTCTAGTACAATACTGATACCATTTACACATATATATGCGTGTTTATGAAAACGCATCACCCAAGGACCCGCTATAACATCATGTCGTATCTCATATTACGAACCATATCACATCACCGATCTTATGGCACCATGCCCAATTTCATCGACTCATCTCTAAATACCATGTACTATCCTCATCATCTAATTATATGTATACGTATATATATATATATATATATATATAGTCCCATACCAATGTGTGTTTATATATATATATATATACATATCCCCATATACGCACAAGTAAATAAAATATATGCAAGTGTGTGTGTGCGTGTATGTAAACCTTATTCTAGGGTTCCCGACTAAGAAAGTAACTAACGACACTATCAACCAAGTCTTCTAATGCAATTCTAACTAAGTATACATATCTTATAATAGCATATAAGTATATATAACCTAACGCATTCGCGTTCTATATTACGAACTGTAGGGGTGTTATACGCCATTCACCAAACTTCCCCCGTAGTTATATATCTACTCACCTTGATCCTCGGTTGCTGGAGTCGATGACGCTATGCTCTCTTCGTCATCTCAAAGTCCATATGGGGGTACCTACATATCATAACATATCGTATCGCATTAACATCCAATTCAAAACCAAAACGACACGCTAAAAGCCTATAGGTTAGAACCTACGGACTACGCATGCAAGACTAACCAACAACTCTCGACGATTGACGTATAAACGTGAATCGACAGATAAAACAAAAATATCAAATCTTCAATTCAAAACGTCACGAAATACAAGGCAGCAACTCATGAAAATGGTCCCAGATTTTGCTCTAAGTGAAATTAGCCAATTTTGCATATGGGAAGGGTCTAGTTAACTAATATAGGAGCTACAGAACAAGCACGAGCCAATTTGATCGCACCAAGGCCGCAATTTACGGCCAAAAAGAGTAAATTTGCACCAGGAAATGTCCAGGGGGTCTCAGGTTTCAGCGGTAGCTCCTAGGGTGCCTGCATGACTCACTGTGTTTGCTAAATAATTTTCAGAGGCTCCGGGTGTTAGCAGATATCCAATTACCATCACAAATTCCACAAATTTCCGATATCAGGGTTTCTAAGTTCGCTAATTGGGGTTCTATTCTCCGGTTTAGGTCTTTAATCAATTACCACAGGGGTTGTAAGGCCTCTACTATTCTCAATTCACACTTCACAATTCAATGTCCCTTGAAACCTCATCTTGGAATTTTCTAAGTTCACTAAACTTTGCTAAATCGATTCTAAACATGTATGGGTGCTTAAGGAATTGAAATACTATGCTAATGGTGATGAAAGTATCTCATTTGGCAACTCGAGAAACTTCTTGAGTTGCCCCAAGTCTCCAAAATCCATCCTTTCTTGGTCCAAAGTGCTTGTTGTGAGCTTGTGCATGCCTTTTGTGAAAGGGAGATGAAGTTTTGAGTTGTTTTGGGGTGTGTTTGTGAGGGTTTTGTGGATGCGGGAGATGAGGGCATCCATGAGATGAAGGGGGAGAGAAATGATGAAGAGAAGAATGAAGGTGGAGAATAGCCATGGTCAAAGATGACCCATCACCCTCTCTCTCTCATGCGCATACCTCATACTATATTCATATTCATTTTCTTTTCTTTTCTTTTGTTTATCTTTTCTTTTCTTCTCTCATTTAAAATCAACGATGCTTGGAAAACAAAAATGAAAAAGCCAAAGTATAAAAATGCAACAAGTGCTAAAAATGTGACATGGTGCAAGTCATGTGCACAAATTGAGCTTAATGCGCGATTAGTGATATTTAATCGTGATTAGCATAAAAATGTAATATAATTAGTTATAAAAATTCATGATTTGCCTAAATCACATAAAACACCTTCATTTCCGTAATTCCTATAATTTTCCAAATATTTCCCAATTTATCGGTATTTAATTATACCGCATATTCAAAATATTCACAATATTTATTATTTAATTATATAAATTCCCAAAAATAATATTTTATTTTTCTGAAATGTTACACTTTGGCTAGTTTCGCTAAAGAGGTCACTCCTGGTGGAGGGATCTCGTCTCTTTCCTCATCGAATGAGATGCAGGATATTCAGGAAAACCACTATGCAAAGCAAGAACTAGAGAAGCTATCAAAAACAAAACCGAGTGGGTTGTAGCATTTGTTAGTTTCGCTAAAGAGGTCACTCCCGGTGAAGGGATCTTAGCTCTTTTCTCATCGAATTAGGTGTTGGATATTCATCAAGGAATACCACTATGCAAAACAAAAATTAAAGCTACCTGTTTTTAAAAAACCGATTCTACAACATCTTTAGGTTTCATTCTTTTCATTAATCTCATTAATGAAGTCCCATCATTTAATGTTTCCTAAACATCACAGAAAAATGAAACGAAAATAGAACGAACGCTTATGCAATCCGCATTCGCCACTGGGCCCCGTCATGCACCGTTATGTTACTTAAGCAACGTTTATATATAATATGACATAAGCAACGTTTATTATATATCATATATATAATATGACATTCTTCTCACGCAGTTATATGATCACATCACGGAACAAAGCAGCAGAAGCAACATATGAAATATTGGATATACTAGGATTTCCGTGTTTTAAATTTAGCCAATAATGTAAAATACAGATTCCACAATCGTGATGAATAGCTAAACCCACATCCCTAGACCCCTACAAGAGCGGCATGTAACCTTTCCAATTCTAGAGTTAGGAGACCCGGTCCAACTCCTTGAGATGGTCTCCCACTGGACTCTAGAACCCGGTTACCTGTGCTCCCTACCTTGGGTCTATCCTAATGCGAAAAAGTAAATAATATACATCAGTGGTGACATCATCCTCAACCCGGATGTACCCCAATAAAAGAATATTACATATAAATTTTACATGAATGAAAATTGAAAAACTCTCATCTCACATAAAACCCTCAGGCTATTCAATCATGACGATCCAATAAAATATATCAGTGACACACAATATCACATATCTTCAACGTAAGTAAATATGCGTACCCCAAAAACTCGTTGACATATAGCAACGAGATCGGGATACCCCACATATTACACTTACGGTCGCAGAAAAGAAATGTAAAACTGCAATAATTAGAATCCGCATATCCTTAGTGTCACGACCCGAAATAGCACGTGACTGGCACTTGAATCATATGAAGTCTATAGGACCCCATCTAATTCAAGTAAGCCAAAAGCCCAGAAATCTAAAACCAATTTAAGGAGTAAATAAGGAAAACTAGTTTTAAGAAGTAAGAAAACATGTTTAAAAACAAGGTTTTAAAATGAGTAAGCCGAACATGCATTTTTAAATCCTCAATATCTTTTCTGAAAATTTTGGCAGAGTTTCCTTTGTAAATACTGGCCCCAAACGGGGTACAACATGAATAGTATATATACAATGATAAAAGGCATCCCCAAGCGGGAGCTAGCTCTTCGTCAATCGACGGTCATAATCACGCAAGCAGTATAATATACAATGCCGAAGGGCGGGGATCAAAACTCAAAAAGGAAACTCAAAATCAGCATGAAAACCATAATACTACAATGCGCGACTCTAAGGTCGAAATAATACATAACTGGTTTTCTAAGTCTGAAACAATATACAAGTTTGGTTGATGGAATTTCTAGATACAACTGAATAATACATGTACAATAGTGGTTCTGATGCAAAAGAACCCACCTACCAAAGCAAATCACCCGTAAAAGAAGCAGTGTGCCAGAAGCCGCAATGGAACCTGTATGGCAAAACCTACAAGAACTGTAGCACAACGGGGGTGAGTTGCTAACTCGTGAATAGAAAACATCACAGAGCAGAAATCGTATGTATGACACAATCCTAGGTCAATACGATCAAATATATATATAAACCTCAAATGAATAAGTCTGAAGCATGATAAGGTGGCAATGTAACATCTATACATGAGTGTAGTGCCAGGTGCTCGTGCCAGTGCCTCAGGTAATAACATATCATAAATATGAGGTATGATCAATGTCGACTATATCATGAAGTCTATGAATATGTGGATATCATCCAACTGTGTGATCAATATCATCAATTTCAATATATGTAGGTGGAAATCGTCCACGTGTCACCCAATGACAATAAGCATCATGCATGTAAATATCATAAACGTATGCATGGAAGTATGAGGATGTAAATCAACATGTGTCACTCGCGACATATCAAAATCATGGAACCTGAGTGTCAAGCATCGACACTCGAAAACATCATGAAACCTGTGCCTAGCATCGGCACGTAAATCCTCATATACATAGGGCTCCGTCAGTCCGGATCGGCCCATCTCATCTCTCAACTCCGGTCGGTATCTCCCAGATATCCGCCGAGCTCAACACAATCACCGATAGGTAGTACTCCCCTGCCAGGCTCACCGTCCAACAATACAAGTCTTCTTGCCCCGGGGTACCTCACCGGGTCCACCATGTACCCGCAGACGGTGCCTACCGCTCCTCGAATCGGGTTTCACATGCCACTCTCAGAACCGAGAAAACACATGGTAGGCGCACTGAAATATCATATCAAGGGTAACTGGGTTTTTAAAACAGTACATACTCTCATTTAAGATACCCACGGTTCCCAAATCCAGAAATATCATGGAAACAACATATCTCAATGCGTATAATCAGAAAGCATGATGTATGCGACACATAAAAGAAATGTAAGCATATCAGTATATCATGCAACATGGAACAGTAACATGCACATATTTAGGGAAGACCGCTTTTTTAAAATGAATCAGTTTTAAAAAGTGTCTTGCGGTTCCCAAATCCCTAATTCAAGCCAGAATCATCTATGTATGTGCAAATGAGTATGTGTACAAGTATGGGTGTACAATATGTAAGTACATGGGTATGAATGTACAATAGGTATGTGCACAAGTATGAGTGTACAATAGGTAAGTACACGAATATGAATCTACAATAGGTATGTGCACAAGTATGGGTGTACAATATGTAAGTACACGAATATGCCATGCAAGGGATCATATCCTGAATGCAACAGTCCTACAGTGTAGTGACATGGCAATTATCGATGATGAAGTGTGTGAGCCTGCAAGCAGGTGTACGTGGAACATATGCATCATCGATAATGGTGCTGGTGTCCTAACAGTATGGTTTTGATATAACGATAAACATATTTATCATGCAATGCGATGCAAACAGTAAGCATATGCAGCAAATGAATAATAAACACAACAGTGTAGAAGCTACATCAATGCATCCATATCATACTGTTTTGCCATTTGAAAGAAGACGAATTAGGGTTTTTAGGAAAATAAGGGCTACGGTGTTTTTAAGAAAAGATGCGTCTTTGAAAATATCCGTAGAATCCCTTGCCTGTCTTTAACAACTCCCGATTCGTTAGTTTTTGAAATAGGTATGATATCGGCCTAGCCTAACATCTACTAGCAAATCTACACCTCTAACTAACAAGTCAGTCAGGAGGGGTATGGAAACCACCTAATCTGAGTCGATATATATATATATATATATATATATAAATATAATAGTCGGTGATCCCGCCTCAAAGGTACCGCGTACGGTACAATATCATATGACATTCTCGAGTCATGAGTGCGGATCTATCATCAATATAAAGCTCGTACGGCAAGTCATCGTACAGCATCCCAAATTTGGGTACGGGTCAATGTCACATCCATCTCATCAATTATCTGGTATCGTTATCATCATATCTCATGATCTGGGGTACTGATCTAACTCTATTACAACTGATACCATCTATATAAATGCGTGTGTAAACACACGTCCAAAGGCCCGCTAAAATCTCATGTCGTATCCCAAATACGAATCAAATTATATCACCGATCTCATGGCACTATGCCCAATCTCATCGACTCATCTCCAAATATCAACCACTATCCTCATAATCCAGGTATAAGTATAACAAATAAGCATGTGCGTGCGTGCGGGTGCAAACCTATTCTAGGGTTCACAACTAGGAACTATACTAGTTTACGACTACACCTTAATCTAACCATAGTACACCAAATCTCATCTCAATTATCAATATCGCACCTAATGCTATCAAACATATATATAGTATATATATAGTATAGTAAACCTCGAACTGTGGGGGTGCTATAGCCATCCACCCGACTTCCCCCGTAGATATAATCTATTCACCTTGCATCCTGCGTGTCTGTAGGGTTCCTAGGCACACTTGTAAAGGTTCAAAAAGCATCAGACATGCCCGAATAAAATTTTACATGTGCCGAACAACCCAAAGACGGGATCTTTGCTAGATTATTAGGGTTTAGCATGCAAGATAACATCTTTAAAGCTAAGTGTGAGGGATTACAACCATTGTAGTCCGCTCCTTCGCTTCACAAGCTCCGAGTAGAAGTCCCTTCGCCGCGATCCACGATCTCCCGGACTCAAGAGAGGCTCCACGACTCGAACGATCCATGCTAGCTTGAGTGTTCCGATTCTCCGATGATCTACGTCAAAATTGCTATAACCCAAGCTTCCTCACTCTAAAGAGATGAACACCCTAATCTAATAGGCTAGATTAGATGAGGATGATGGAGTAGCATTTATGCTTTCTTTTTAATTCACTTTCTCACAATAAATCATCACAAAAGGAATTTCTAGTGAGCTTTTTCTCAAACTCAAGAGAGAAGAAGATGAAGAAAATGAAGAGAATAATCCTTTTATGATGAATAGTAGATAAATGTATATGATTGATTATGGAACCATGGTCAAGGATGAGAGGCTAAAAGTTTGTAGAGAATAAACTAGAGTTAGGGTTTGGTTAGGTTAAGGATAAGTATCAACCATAATATCTTAACCAAAACAAATTAGAATCCTTCTAGAATGAACAAGAAGGAGCTAACCCTAATCAAACCCTAATCCCTTTTTATCATCCTTAAACATGTTTCATAATATATCATTACATGTCACAATAATATATATCACATATATATTATATATTTGCAACAAAAGAAAATAATACAATTAACATATATCGCATATATATCAATGTATTAATCCAGTGAGAAAATGAAATAATAAAGCGAGCTAATATTAGATAATGTAATACAATATATCATATATATCATTATACATTAAATCATCGAATCAACACTTGATCCGACGATCCGGCTATATCGAATATAACCGACTAATATATCATGTACCGATTCATCGAATCAACACTTGATCCGATGTCCCGATTCATATCTAAATATCGCGAGAATATAATACGGTATCTCATATCACATTATCCTCGGTCCTGCACATATCACATATGTGCCTCTACTCCATTTGGACTGAGCCAAGAAACCTCTGTGTAGGACTCTAAAGATTCGTCAATACGCCGGTAGCAGGTGATGATCATATCAAACACCCACAAGCTGCAAGCGTTCAGCTAAACGTAACAGCCACCCAGGTATTGAGCGATCAGAAGATCAACAAGCTAGCCTATCCGTTCTCCTGTGAATCCAATCAGTAACACTCCCGTACAGTCCGGTCTGTTCGTCTGATATGTCGCATATCAAGTCTAGGGGTGGTATAGGTCAGACACCAGTAACCGATAAGTCGTGTCGATGTGAGGCTCATAACAGGTCGAGAAACTACTAGTAACACATACCAGTATATCTCTATATCAGCCCTGGCCAGGGACTTCCAGTTATAGCCAATCGAACACAGCACAACATCAACTCCCTATACCGGGAGAGACGAATCCCCTCCTATCGCTCATTGCCTCCATGTGATTCGGGACTGTACCCAAAAGCCACCGTTTTGCACGCCCTCTTGGACGTGGTAAGATGGAAATCAAAGCACAGTGGGAATCACACAAGACTCTATGACGATCTCGGGTCTACAGACTACCCTGTACCAGTGTCACCGGAGAACTGCCATCTGACGTGTGGTATATCACCATCTAGGAGTTCTCGGTGAGTCCGTCCAGTGTACCCAGTCTCCACTGAGCACCCGTACACCATCTCTGATGTCAAACATCGACGGATATGGGATCATCCATCGCCCATTATATGGGTCAAGATGCGTATACGCTAGTCTACCCTGGTGTATCGATGCCCCGTCTCGATATACCCTCGACTAGGAACATTTATAGGATGTACTCATCGACTACCGTGGCCCCACTAGTATGATCTCATCATAATCCCAGTAGTCGAGTACAGATCATAAGGGCTTTATCAACATGTGAGAGAAAGACAGTAAACCAATACAAGTCAACATGTTAAGATAAAATGAAACCAAATAGCATACTATCATGACGAGCAAGAAAGTCCTCTCTGTATATATCCAAGCATCCATCATAATATACATCATATGTACAACAATGGCCTCTAGGGCATATACATAACTAACAATCTCCCACTTGCACTAAGGTCGGCTGCTGTAGTATCCCATACCTAGCATCCCGAATAATCTCTCAAACTGTATCTGGGGAATGGCCTTCGTGAGTGGATCCGCAGTGTTGTTCTTCGTATCTACTCTCCTGACCTCGATCTCCCGGCGATCAACTATCTCCCTGATAAGGTGATACCGCCTCAGAATATGTCTGGACTTCTGATGGGATCTGGGTTCCTTGGCCAAAGCCACAGCTCCATTGTTATCGCAATACAGAGGTATTGGATGTTCAATGGATGGAACCACACCAAGTTCACTAATGAACTTCTTCATCCAGACAGCCTCTTTGGCAGCATCGTTGGCAGCGATGTATTCAGCCTCCATCGTCGAGTCTGCATCGGTATCCTGTTTGGAACTCTTCCAACACACCGCCCCTCCATTGAGGGTAAAGACAAATGCCGAGTGCGACTTAGAGTCATCCTTATCACTTTGGAAGCTGGAATCGGTAAAGGACTCCACTCGGAGTTCTCCGTTACCATACACCAAGAACATGTCTCTTGTCCTTCGTAAGTACTTGAGAATGTTCTTCACAGCCGTCCAGTGACTCTCTCCAGGATCTGCTTGATACCGACTCACTACACTTAGTGAGTATGCTACATCGGGTCTAGTACATAGCATCGCATACATGATAGAGCCTACTGCCGAAACATAGGGTATCCCTTGCAGGCGAGCTCTCTCCAAATCAGTCTTGGGAGACATCTCTTTGGAAAGAGTGAGTCCAGAGATCATGGGTTGGTTCCCACGCTTGGATTCTTCCATACTAAACCTCTTTAGTATGGTGTCAATGTACCTGGATTGGGACAATCCCAGTATCAGTTTGGATCTATCTCTATAGATCCTAATCCCCAATATACAGGAGGCATCACCTAGATCTTTTATTGAGAATCTTTATGATAAGAAGAGCTTGACTGATTGCAGCATAGGAATATCATTTCCTATCAAAAGTATGTCATCCACGTACAATACGAGGAAGACAACCTTACTCTCTGCTACCTTCTTATAGATACAAGGTTCATCTATGTTTTTGATGAAGTCAAACTCTTTGACTACTACATCAAAACAGATGTTCCAACTCCGCGATGCTTGCTTCAACCCATAAATGGATTTAAGCAGCTTGCACACCTTTCCTCTGCTCCCACTATCTATGAAGCCCTCTGGCTGAGTCATGTACATGCACTCTTCTAAATCGCCATTTAGAAAGGTGGTCTTAACATCCATTTTCCAGATTTCGTAGTCATGGTATGCAGCAATGGCAAGTAAGATCCGGATGGACTTAAGCATAGCTACTAGAGAAAAGGTTTCGTCATAATCCACACCTGGTCATTGACGAAAACCCTTTGCTACAAGTCTAGCTTTGAAAGTCTAAACTTTTCCATCTACACCAAATTTCCTTTTAAAAATCCACTTGCTCCCAATGGGTTTTACCCCTTCAGGAGCATTTTCCAAAATCCATACTTTATTGGTGTACATGGATTCCATCTCAGATCGCATTGCATCCAGCCATTTCACAGAGTCACCACCCGTGATGGCCTGCTCGAAACTAGTCGGGTCATCATCTTCCATGATGCAATCCTCGCTTCCACCATCAATGAGAAAACCGTAGTATCTCTCAGGCGGATGAGAAACCCTGCTAGATCGGCGGAGAGGCTGGGGTTCGTCGGGTACTACTGAATCCTTTGGTTCCACTAAATCTTCAGTTGTAGTTTGTGTTGCGGGAACCTCTTCCAGCTCTACCTCATCGCCACTAATTTTTTTTGTAAGAAATTCCTTTTCTAAAAAGGTAGCATGTTGAGCAACAAACACCTTTTGTTGTTCACTTTGGTAGAATAGATATCCATACGAATTGCTTGGATATCCTACAAACTTACAAAGAACTGATCGTTCCTCGAGTTTGTCCGGATTTTTCTTTTTAAAATAACCCGGACAACCCCATATCTTAACTCTTTTAAGAGATGGTCTCTTCCCATTCCATATCTCATATGGAGTGGTAGGCACAGATTTAGTTGGAACTCTATTCAATAGGTATATGGCTGTCTCCAGCGCATACCCCCAGAAGGAAATAGGTAACTCAGCTGTACTCATCATAGAGCGCACCATCTCTAATAGGGTGCGATTCCTCCGCTCCGACACACCGTTGTGCTGTGGTGTATAAGGAGGAGTAAGCTGAGAGAGAATCCCATTCTCTTTTAGATAATCTAGGAACTCACTGCTTAAGTATTCACCTCCTCGATCAGATCGAAGAATCTTAATTCTTTTGCCCGTTTGATTCTCTACTTCGTGCTTATATTCTCTGAATTTCTCAAAAGCTTCAGACTTGTGTTTCATCAGGAACACATATCCGAATCTTGAGAGATCGTCAGTGAATGTAATGAAGTAGGAAGAACCGTTCCTAGCATGTGTAGACATGGGACCGCATACATCACTATGTACCAGTCCTAAGAGTTCGGTAACTCTTTCTCCATGTCCACTAAACGGAGCTTTAGTCATTTTTCCTTTGAGACATGAATGGCAAGTATCATAAGATGATAATTCGAACGGATTCAAATAACCATCCTTATGTAACTTAGCCAGTCATGTCGCATTGATATGACCAAGTCTACAATGCCACAAGTAGGATTCGTTCATTTCTGAACTTTTCCTCTTGTGTGTGTTTTGTATATTGAGGACTGTATTCTGATTTAGAATGAATATGCCATTATGTAACGAGCCTGATGCAATCAACTTTTGATCTAGGAATATGTTCATAACATTATCCTTTACTACAAAATTATATCCTTCTTTACTTAATAAAGAAACTGATATAATATTGCACATCATGTTCGGTATATAATAGCACTCATTTAGAATCAGTGTATTACGACTTGGCAATACTAGGTGATATTCGCCAACTGCTTTGGCTGCAATACTTGCACCGTTCCCTACTTGAACGGAATGAACACCTTTTCCCAGTTCTCTATTCGTAGCCCATGTAACAATTTACATATGTGGGATCCTGATCCGGTATCTAATACCCAGGACGTAGGGTGAACTGAGAAACAATCCTCAATAACTAACACACCGGAAGAAGATGCATCAACATGCATGTTCTTTTGGGCGGCATGAGAATCCAGATATTCTTCTATTCCCTGTTCAGTCTTATAACTCTTATAAGAAAGAACGGGTCCAACGTTCCCCTGCTCAGTATAATAAGTTGGTTCAGTCAATACATCCATATTATTATCTTGATTATGGCCTGACATGGTCGCTGCCTGGAGAGAGAGAGAAGAAAACACTTTAGCGTATGCTCTTGCAAGATTAGATTGGTTATTATCTTATCTAATCAGGATGTCTCCCACTGTTTTTATCAAGTCTACCTTCAAACCCTAAAAGGTAAGATTAGCCGAGATTAATTACACCCTACAATTTTGTCAATCTTTCAGCCAGATCAGTGTCGGTACTTGAGGAAGGTTCCCCGTGCTTTTGCGCGGACCTAATTAAAGTAAACCTCATTTTCCCAGAGACGTAACCCCGTTAACACTTTTCTAGACACTTACTTGATCGGCTAATTGTCCTGTGTAAAACTCTCCCAGGAGTAACATTTACTCGCAGTGGGTATCGGGATCCAACTATCTCATAGGAGGTATGCAATCTCATTGCAAATTTCAACACTTGAAATTCCCGATAATATTTTGCCCCTAGCAACTTATGACCTTGGCTAAGGTCAACAAATCATAAGTGCTAGTCAAGTTCAACCCGTCATTTCCTGATTGAATTAAACCCACCCGTACGACCCTTGGCTAAGGTCAACAAAGTCGCACGACTACCCTAACTCAATCACATCTCATGTTTTAGCAGATAAATACTAATTAACTACCGTACACTACGCCTTGGCTAAGGTCAACAAACGCAGCACGAATACTAACTAGTCTCTATCTGAAATGACGGAGGGCTACGCAGGTTTTTCAGAAAACCATTAGCGTAATGAACTTGATATCGTTGTAGAATCATGTGAAAATTTGAAATGGAGTGTTTTTTAGGCTTTCATTAGTTTTGCTAAAGAGGTCACTCCCGGTGAAGGGATCTCGGCTCTTTCCTCATCGAATAAGGTGCAGGACATATCATATATATCACTGTGCAAAGCAAAACTCTAAAAGCAATCAAAAGAAAAACCGAGTTTTGTAGCATCTGCCTGTTTCGCTAAAGAGGTCACTCCCGGTGAAGGGATCTCGGCTCTTTCCTCATCGAATAAGGTGCAGGGTATATCATATATACCACTATGCAAAGCAAAACTGTAGCTACCATTTTTATAAAGTTTTGATTCTACAACATCTTTTAGGTTTCTTTTCTTTTTATTAATCTCATTAATAAAAAATCCCATCAGCTTATGCTTCCTAAGCATCACAGATAAATACGACGTACACTTATGCCATCCGCATTCGTCTCGATGTCCCCTCGTGCACCGTTAGGTTAGGTAACTAACAACAGAGCAGGGCAGGGCTAGTGCGGGTGTAAAACATTAGTAACGTCTATATAATATATCATATATATACTATATACTGTATCCATCACAACATATCAAATGATCACATCACAGATATCGCAGCAGAAACATAGATATAATATGGGATATACTAGGACGTTCGTATTTAGTATTTAGCCAACAATAAAAAATACGGATTCCACAGTCGCGATGAATAGCCAAGCCCACACCCTGGACCCCTACGAGAGCGGCAAGCGACCCTACCAATTCTGGAGTTTAGGAGACCCGGTCTCGACTCCTTGAGATGGCCTCCCACTGAACCCCAGAACCCGGTCACCTGTGCTCCCCTCCTTGGGTCCATCCTAATGCGGAAAAGTAAATAATATACAAGACTGGTGGCATCAACCTCAACCTGGAAGTGCCCCAAATAAAAGAATATTACATTACATTTGAATTTCCATGAATGAAAATATAAAACTCTCATCTCACATAAAACTCTCGGCTATTCAATCGCGACAATCCTGCATATCATATCTCAGCAACACATAATATCTCATATCATCAACGTAAGTAAGTATGCATACACCGATCGTCGTCGATGTATAGCAACGACAACCGGCAATACAACTACATACTACACTTACGGTCACAGAAAAGAAATTGTAAAACTATAATATTTGGAATCCACAATCACTTTAGACATCGTAAATCCGAAATATCACATACTTCGCATTTCATGCCCAACACAATGAATTCCACATATTGTATCACATTCCAGATAAATAGACAGTATTAAACTTTTCGAACAGATAATCAAATACCCAAAATTTCCTAAATTGCTCAACACTTGAGCGGAGTTCAAATAATCCGGAATGTGTCACAGTAGTAGCAGTCCAGCCGTAAAAGGGTCAAGCCAACGCCTCACATGTGGCACGCCGTACTACCCCAAACCCGAAGGTTCAAAAGGCAGTTCAAGACGATCACATAATCGAGTTAAGGTTTGTTGTCTTCTAGAGGGTCCACCACAAAACTTGCACGGATTTCCGAAAGATTCAAACTCGAGAAAAGATTCAACACTTGAAAATTTTTCGTGTCGGGAAAAAGTGAGTTAATGATATCCGTTCGAACTTTTTAACAGTTTCTAAATATCCGAAAAAACAATAACGAATTTAAAATTCCCGATCGAATTGACGATTACAAAATAAACCCCAGAATACTCAACACTTGAGTCAGATTAAAAATACCCATAAAATAGTAACCACAGAGACAAGAATTACTGTGCAAAATTCCGTACCTAATACCCTTACACTGCCGCGGAACCGCCGCCAAAGGTGGGTAATTGCCGTGGTTCCGCGGCCAAGTTGAGGAATTGGGGGCATGTTTTTCACCATAATTCTTATATTTTCCTGCTGAATTTTTTAGGTAATTTTAATTCAGAAAAATCCCAGATTTTGAAAAATATCCAGAGAGGGGGTTAACTTTGTCGGTTCGGGTTCGATCGGAGTTTTAACTTCGTAAACACGTCGCCTAATGCTCTAGCTAGTCTCTGATACCACTGTAGGGTTCCTAGGCACACTTGTGAAGGTTCATAAAGTATCAAACATGCCCGAATAAAATTTTACATGTGCCGAACAACCCAAAGACGGGATCTTTGCTAGATTATTAGGGTTCAGCATGCAAGATAACATCTTTAAAGCTAAGTGTGAGGGATTACAACCTTTGTAGTCCGCTCTTTCGCTTCACAAGCTCCGAGTAGAAGCCCCTTCGCCGCGATCCACGATCTCCCAGACTCAAGAGAGGCTCCACGACTCGAACGATCTATGCTAGCTTGAAGTGTTCCGATTCTCCGATGATCTACGTCGAAGTTGCTATAACCCAAGCTTCCTCACTCTAAAGAGATGAACACCCTAATCTAATGGGCTAGATTAGATGAGTATGATTGAGTAGTATTTATGCTTTCTTTTTAATTCACTTTCTCACAATAAATCATCACAAAAGGAATTTCTAGTGATCTTTTTCTCAAACTCAAGAGAGAAGAAGATGAAGAAAATGAAGAGAATAATCCTTTTGTGATGAATAGTAGATAAATGTATATGATTGATTATGGAACCATGGTCAAGGATGAGAGGCTAAAAGTTTGTAGAGAATAAACTAAAGTTAGGGTTTGGTTAGGTTAAGGATAAGTATCAACCGTAATATCTTAACCAAGACAAAATAGAATCCTTCTAGAATGAACAAGAAGGAGCTAACCCTAATCAAACCCTAATCCCTTTTTATCATCCTTAAACATGTTTCATAATATATCATTACATGTCACAATAATATATATATCACATATATATTATATATTTGCAACAAAAGAAAATAATACAATTAACATATATCGCATATATATCAATGTATTAATCCGGTAAGAAAATGAAATAATAAAGCGAGCCAATATTAGATAATGTAATACAATATATCATATATATCATTATACATTAAATCATCGAATCAACACTTGATCCGGCTATATCGAATATAACCGACTAATATATCATGTAACGATTCATCGAATCAACACTTGATCCGATGTCCCGATTCATATCTAAATATCACGAGAATATAATACGGTATCTCATATCGCATTATCCTCGGTCCTGCACATATCACATATGTGCCTCTACTCCGTTTTGCCTGAGCCAAGAAACCTCTGTGTAGGACTCTAAAGAATTGTCAATACGCCGGTAGAAGGTGATGATCATATCAAACACCCACAAGCTGCAAGCGGTCAGCTAAACGTAACAGCCACCCATATATTGAGCGATCAGAAGATCAACAAGCTAGCCTTTCCGTTCTCCTGTGAATCCAATCAGTAACACTCCCATACAGTCCGGTCTGTTCGTCTGATATGTCGCATATCAAGTCTAGGGGTGGTATACATCAGACACCAGTAACCGATAAGTCGTGTCGATGTGAGGCTCATAACAGGTCGAGAAACTACTAGTAACACTTACCAGTATATCTCTATATCAGCCCTGGCCAGGGACTTCCAGTTATAGCCAATCGAACACAGCACAACATCAACTCCCTATACCGGGAGAGACGAATCCCCTCCTATCGCTCATTGCCTCCATGTGATTCGGGACAGTACCCAAAAGCCACCCTTTTGCACGCCCTCTTGGACGTGGTAAGGTGGAAATCAAAGCACAGTGGGAATCACACAAGACTCTATGACGATCTCGGGTCTACAGACTACCCTGTACCAGTGTCACCGGAGAACTGCCATCTGACGTGTGGTATATCACCATCTGGGATTTCTCGGTGAGTCCGTCCAGTGTACCCAGTCTCCACTGAGCACCCGTACACCATCTCTGATGTCAAACATTGACGGATATGGGATCATCCTTCGCCCATCATATGGGTCAAGATGCGTATACGCTAGTCTACTCTGGTGTATCGATGCCCCATCTCGATATACCCTCGACTAGGAAAATTTATAGGATGTACTCATCGACTACCGTGGCCCCACTAGTATGATCTCATCATAATCCCAGTAGTCGAGTACAGATCCTAAGGGCTTTATCAACATGTGAGAGAAAGAGAGTAAACCAATACAAGTCAATATGTTAAGATAAAGTGAAACCAAATAGCATACTATCATGACGAGTAAGAAAGTCCTCTTTGTATATATCCAAGCATCCATCATAATATACATCATATGTACAACAATGGCCTCTAGGGCATATACATAACTAACAGTGTCGGTGTCGATGTCGCCTTCATCTTCTTCCTCGTATGAAGCCCTCGAGAAGGTACCTATAAGGTAACACAATCGCAAAAGCATCTTAAAATCACATCGAGAAAACCAAACGACGCGCTAAGGCCTATAGGTTAGAACCTATGGACTACGCTTTCAAAACCATCAAACAATCCTCGATATTGTCGTATAAATGCCAAGTAATCGAGGTAAAACACAATTATACAAATCCATAATTTAAAATACGCAATACGAAAACACGAATCAAAATAACAACTATAGAAAAGGGTCCCAGATTTTGACCTAGGTCAAATTAGACAATTTTGCATATACCAAGTGTCTAGTGTACATGAAATAAAGCTTCAGAACCAACACGAGCCAAAATGGTGGGACCCAAGCCGCAATTTGCGACCAATTGAATTAAATCTACGGCCAGTTTGGGGAATTAGGGGCTAGGGTTTTGGTGGTAGCTTCCTACTTGCCTGCGTGTATCACTGCCCTTGCAAAATAATTTTCAGAGTCTCAGGGTGATAGCAGATTTCATTTAACCCTCACAGAATCCACAAATTTCCGATATCGGCTTTTCTAAATCCGTATTCCGGGTTTCTAGTCTCTGTTTTAGGCCTGGATTCTAACACTAGGGGGTTTGTATGGCCTCTACTGAGCTCAACTTCACATCACAACTCTCAAATTCCTTTAACCCTAACTAGAATTCTTCTAAGTCCACAAAATCACACGATATCGGTTCTATCATAACATGGGGGTAAAAGTAATGCAAATACTAAGCTAAAGGTTCAGAAATTACCTTATTTGGAAACTCAAGAAAATTCTTGAGTTGCCCCAAATGGCCAAAATCCTTGCTTTCTTGGTCCAATGTGCTTCCCTTGAGCTTGTGCATCTTTTGTGTGAAATGGGATTTGGGTTTTGAGTTGATTTCCATGGAGTTTTGTGGCTTGAAGATGGAGGAGGAGGGGGAGGCAGCAGCAGCAGCAGCAACAAGAGGAGGGGGCACTACTACAAATAAGGGTTGCCCCTACGGATATATGCGTAGGGGCGAAAAAATACCCCGTAGGTGCAAAGGCCGCAGGTGCAAGTTGAGGCCCTGAACTTGCCCCTACGGGAAAATTCTTGCCCCTACGGATTTCTGTTTAGGTCCTGTTGCCCCTATGGAGTAATCCATAGGATATAAAATTTTATATTATTTACGGTTTTTTTTAATATATTACATGTACCTACGGACATAACCGTAGGTCCATATACTTTCCCCTACGTATATATACGTAGGTACCTATCCGTAGGGGCAAAATATCTGGAATCCTGATATGTTGCCCCTACGGATAACGCCGTAGGGGAGAGGCAGTGGCCCCTACGGATATGTCCGTAGGGGCACTCCCAACCACCTGGTACTGAGATCAGTGGGGAAATATCAGTTACTGCTGATATTGTGCCCCTACGGATATAACCGTAGGGGCAACATGTGTACCTACGGATTAATCCGTAGGTACATATTATCTGTATTTTTTTTTTAAAAATGGGCTGCTTGATTTTTTCCCGTCCTGTGCACAATAATATATACATCAATCAAATATAAAATTAATCATCACACAACATATATTGCAGTATTCATAATCACATCTCACGCATATATATAATATACAAAAGAAACCCAAAAACTGAATATGATATAAATATAAACCAATATCAATATAGTTTCAAAATGTAGTATAATGTGTATGATATAAATAAATACATGTTTCAAAAAAGAAGAACCAAAAAGCTACCCTAGTTCGGTCCAGCTCCACTTCTGAATAACGATAGAATAACGCGCGCCTACTCCTCGATCAATAAACTCTGCAATTCGTCGCGAGCGGGAATCTGAGCGGCATGTGGAGCTGGCGATGTGGTTTGCGCAGCCGCCGTCGAGGTAGTCGCTTGCGGAGCCGCGGCTGCGGGAGTCTGAGTAGGCGGTGGAGCTACAGGAGCTGTCTGCGGAACCGCAGCCGATGTAGTGGCTTGCGGAGCCGCAGCCGAAGGAGATGCATGTGGAGGCTCGGCCGATGTACCCTGTCGCGTCTGGACCTAACGTGTGTAATAAGCGTGTAAGAACTGTGTATTATTCGAATTCGTATCATTATTAAGTTATTTCGAAACCCCGTTTGGATATCTAGTTTGTTGTTTATTTTAATTACATCTGTATGTATGATTAATCAAACTTAAGTCTAAAACTAAATAAGCTCAAGCTACGTACTAATTATGGATATGTTGATATCTATATAATATGACATGATATTTTACTATAAAGCAGTATACATACCAGCATCTCCTTCAACTCCTGAATGGTGGCCCTCAAGCTCTCCAGTTCCTAATGGACACGTCGGTCACTGGAGACGGAAGAGGTAACCGCCGGGGTGGAGTCCAACCTCATATGGGCCCTGCTAGGGCCCAGTCTCCGGCTCTCTCCCAACCTCCGTGGTGCCCTTCGTGTGCGGCGTCCAGAACTGGGGTCAGCAGCCTCGGATCGCTCTGTCCGGTAAAATCGATCCCCGAGGCCTGGGCCTGCTCAACCACCCGCTTCTACACCCACATTAAGCAGTAAAGTATAAGTATAAAATTTAAACTTGAACCTTCCAGAACTAAAATTTCAAATTTGGGTAGAAAAAATATTAACACTTACGCAGTACTCCTGGGTAGCGACGTCGGGATATCGAAGCTCGCCCGTGGCGGGATCTGTTGAGGTGCCATGGACGGCAAGATATGCGGACAGCACGCTCGGTGTACCACCTGACGCCACGGTCCGAGATGTCTGCAATATTAGAAAGTAACTCTTAATATTAGAAATATTAGAAAATAACTCTTAATATTGCAGAATATCACAAAGGTCGGTCTATTTTAATTTACCGATAACTCCATGGCTCGAGTAATGTTCCACGAGCCACCTGTGTAAGTGGGGCGACCCCTCTTCGCCGACTTCCTGTTCTCTGTATTCTGAGCGGCCTGTTTCTGCACAACGCATTAACATTTATTTTTCTAATTAAGAAACACAAAGAAATAAATTATATCATAAATAATGAATTACATTTAAAATACATACCTGTTTGCGTTGGGAGTCGAAATAAGCGCACAATAGAGGCCATGTTTCTACGTCGACTCTCGCAAACGCCGGAGTAGATAGAAGGGCCGCTCTCTCTGCCTCGGGGGTAGCCATCCACAGGGAGTAGCAGTCGGCCTTCAGCTCATTCCTGTTGTATCGGACCTTGGCCTGCATGTTCTTCATTAGGCCATTGTACAGAGCATGAAGGTCGAGCACCCTCCCCGAGTGATCAGGGTCGGCTACAGGCTGAAAATCCTAATCCAACTGAAAATACAAAAAAACATTGTTATTAGATTGCAAGTGTTAATAATAAATATATTGGATAGATCAAATGAAAATATATATTAATACATACCCGAGCCTGATCAAAGAAGAGGGCGAATGAGCGCTGGTGCTGCTCGCCCCGCTCAACGTGAAGTGGATAGTTCTTCACGAGCAGGCTCTCCTCCCCCAAATACCGGCCGAACCTCTTGGCATGAGGACCGGTATAGCGATAGTCAAGGGTAAAAAAAAGGGGGAATGCTGCCTCCCCCTAGCTCTGTCAGGCCTCAGCCTATGGGACTGATTCGGGCCTTGAGTCCCCCTCTGGGGATGGGGAGGCCCTTCGTCTGCACGAAATATCAAGACAATCAATAATAAGACAAAGTTGTATTAAGAAATCAAGGTTAAATGAAAATTCAAGTGTGATATATACCTCCGGTGACTATCGCACGAGCCTGGGCCCGGGTAGCAGCACGAGCGGGACGATAGTTCCTCCGGTGAGGAACAACCGGGGTCCCGGATGCGGACGCATCCCCTCCAACTAGAAAATAAACATCGACGCTAAATTTCCATGAAGTTCATATTTATTCTATAGAGTATATGTAAAATGAATAAATATTTTAAATTTATTCATACTAACCTGCAGACGATGCGGAGGGTATGGAAGCGGCAGGAGTGGCCCCTGCGGAAGATGTAGACGCACCACCTATAATTAGACAATTAAAAATAGATTATATAAGTAATTGCAAAAAGAATGTGTAGATCAATAATATAACGTTCTAAATCAATATGCATGCACTATAGGATATATAAACATACCCGCAGGTGCGGTGGTGTCACCACCTACAGCTAGACAATAATAAAAATTGCTAAGTAAGAGCAAAAGGAATGTGTGTATTTATGATATAGCATTCTAAATCAATATACATACACTATATGATATATAAACATACCTGGAGGAGCGGGGGTGGCCTCTGTCCCAGATGTGGATGCATCACCAACAACTAGACAATCAAACATTGACAGTATAAGTAATTTTGACATAAACAGGCATGAATATATGTAATATTACATTCAAAATGGATATGCGTGCAGTATACCTGGAGGTGTGGAAAAATCCATACGGAAGGAGGCTTCCGAAGGGGTCTCCGATCTAGGTGCAAGACTGGCCCTCTGAAGCTCCCTACGGAGCTCTTTGGGCGGCAGAACCGCTCTGCCTCTGCCTCTGCCGCGGCTGGAGCTCCTGCCGCCCCTCGCTGCTCCCGACATCGTCATCAAATCTAGACAAACGGTTCGTGGACGCATTAGACAATCATTAAAAGCATTAGACAATCATTAAAAGCATTAGACAATCATTAAAAGTATCGATGGGAATATGAAGGTTTCATATTATCATATATTGGTTTTAACACGAACATATCGAATCGCTCTCTAATTATGCGTTTGTTGTGTATTCTTGTTGTATGTGTGTGTTCCGGCTGTCGGGGGTAGGCTTCTATCCCATTAAGAATGTATAGAGCGAACGCTCATCACTTGTGCTTTCAACCGTTTCGAGTAAATTTCGGCAGCACCTCCCCGCTGTTCTCCGAGTACACTGTAATAGAATGGATAATCATTTCAAAGCTGTGAAACAACGTTGAAATGAATATCTAATCTATCTTTGTACACGGAGAACCAGCGAAAAGGTACCGACGAAATATCTCGAAACGGATGAAAACACAAGTGAATGAAGGCGTTTGCTTTATACATTCTTAACTTGTCCACACGGGACAAATCTATGGGTTACCATACGATTGAATTTTCTCGTTGCGTAGACTATAAGACGGTTGTTAGTATCGAGCTATACTGTCCGATATTTAACAACCTTCGTATAGTTCTAGGTCACGACGAGCATCGCACGTATGTTAACCGATAGACGGGGAGTAAGTGGCGCTTTTAGTTTCATATATGAGTATCGATGGGAATAGGAAGGTTTCATATTATCATCGAGTATCATATATTGGTTTTAACCCGAACATCTTGAATCGCTCTCTAATTATGCGTTTGTTGTGTATTCTTGTTGTATGTGTGTGTTCCGGTTGTCGGGGGTAGGCTTCTATCCCATTAAGAATGTATAGAGCGAACGCCCATCACTTGTGCTTTCAACCGTTTCAAGTAAATTTCGGTAGCACCTCCCCGCTGTTCTCCGAGTACACTGTAATAGAATAGATAATCATTTCAAAGTTATGAAACAACGTTGAAATGAACATCTAATCTATCTTTGTACACGGAGAACCAGCGGAAAGGTACCGACGAAATATCTCGAAACGGATGAAAACACATGTGAATGAAGGCGTTTGCTTTATACATTCTTAACTTGTCCACACGGGACAAATCTATGGGTTACCATACGATTGAATTTTCTCATCGCGTAGACTATACGACGGTTGTTAGTATCGAGCTATAATGTCCGATATTTAACAACCTTCGTATAGTTCTAGGTCACGACAAGTATCGCACGTATGTTAACCGATAGACGGGGACTAAGTGGCGCTTTTAGTTTCATATATGAGTATCGATGGGAATATGAAGGTTTCATATTATCATCGAGTATCATATATTGGTTTTAACCCGAACATCTCGAATCGCTCTCTAATTATGCGTTTGTTGTGTATTCTTGTTGTATGTGTGTGTTCTGGCTATCGGGGGTAGGCTTCTATCCCATTAAGAATGTATAGAGCGAACGCCCATCACTTGTGCTTTCAACCGTTTCGAGTATATTTCGGCAGCACCTCCCCGCTGTTCTCCGAGTACACTGTAATAGAATAGATAATCATTTCAAAACTGTGAAACAACGTTGAAATGAACATCTAATCTATCTTTGTACACGGAGAACCAGCGGAAAGGTACCGACGAAATATCTCGAAACGGATGGAAACACAAGTGAATGAAGGCGTTTGCTTTATACATTCTTAACTTGTCCACACGGGACAAATCTATGGGTTACCATACGATTGAATTTTCTCGTCGCGTAGACTATACGACGGTTGTTAGTATCGAGCTATACTGTCCGATATTTAACAACTTTCGTATAGTTCTAGGTCACGACGAGCATCGCACGTATGTTAACCGATAGACGGGGACTAAGTGGCGCTTTTAGTTTCATATATGAGTATCGATGGGAATATGAAGGTTTCATATTATCATCGAGTATCATATATTGGTTTTAACCTGAATATCTCGAATCGCTCTCTAATTATGCGTTTGTTGTGCATTCGTGTTGTATGTGTAACATGATTTTAAACCATTGAGATCAAAATTGATAGAACTGATCATCCTACATTGCAATAGCATTCATCAACTAAAAACTATTATTGCAATGGTATTCATCTATAACAATCAACAATTAAAACTACAATTGTAGGATACTGATATCATAAAGCGTTATACGCAATATTGATCGGTATTCATCATTTTCTTCGTTATCATCTAAGATGTGGATACATCAAATTTCATGTGATTCTATAACTTTTTCATCGTTGATTTAGCAATGTAAAAAAATTTATTGCCCTTAATTTTGAACCCACTAAATCAACGATGAAAAGTTGTAGAATCACATGAAATTTGTTGTACCCACATCTTAGATGATAACGAAGAATATGATGTATGTCGATCATCGGAAAAAATAAGGAAGGACGTATTTTTTCGACGCTATAAGAGAAAATTCCCTCCTTCATTATCTATATATATATATATATATATATATATATATATATATATATATATATATAATTTTCCAACAAGGGATTAGGATATCATCAAGTCATGTGACAACACTAGATAAATTAATCTTAATGGAGTTTTTGTCTAATCAAATTCAACTCCAACCATCATTTTAAAAGAACGAACCAACATCATTAAAAAAAATGTAAATACCAACTCCAAATTCCCAAAAAATTAACGAGTAGGATGAAAATAAAGATTATCCGTGCTTTTTGTTCTCTTTGTAAGCAGCATTATAAATGGCCGAGTTACGAAATATGTTGTTAGGCATGAGTTAAGCCGATAAACAAATTCAGATCATTTAATCATATTTATCTTCCTAAAAACCCATCATTGATTAAAAGTTGATAGCAATGATCAAGCAACACCGGAATTTAACCAACACTGTTCACGTATAATCAATCTTGCACCACTAATCATTCCTACGACAACCGTTAGTCGACAATCAGATGGATCTCTCTCTAAATCATACCCTGCTGTCAAACGTTTTTCTCCCATCAAATCAATTATACTATTATAGGTCGCGATCAGTACAACCGTCAAAACCAATCACACCGCCCACACACGAAAACTAGCCATGCTCATAACATTTACATATCCTCAACTAACCCATTAAAACTCTCTCCAAGTTGGATATTAGTTGACCAACCACCATTAAACCGCCCACACACGACAACTAGCCATGCCCACCCTAGCCCCAGCCCCAACCCCCACCTAACCCTAGCCCCAGCCCTAGCCCAGCCCCGCCCCAACCTAACCCTAACCCCAGTGCGGCCAGCTAAACCCCAACCCCAACCCTAAGCCAAACCCGAACCCCAGCCCCAGCCCTAGCCGCAGCCGAACCCCAACCCTAACCCTAACCCCAACCCCGACCCCGACCCCGGCAGCGACCCCTGCCGAACCTCAACTCGCGCGCGCAACCCCAGACCCAGCCATGAACCCTAGCCCTAAATAAATAAAAAATTCTTTAATTTACATGAAGATTAACTCACCTGAACGGCGGTAGCGACGACCTAAACGGCGGTGGCGACAACGAGAACGGCGGTGGCGACGAGAACGGCGGTGGCGACGAGGAGAACGGCGGTGGCGATTTGGGGATTTTCTTTCGCGCGAAGAAAGTGAGCGTAGGCGATCGATCTGTGCCTTTATTAAATCGATATTTAGTTGCCCTACGGATTTGTCCGTAGGTCCTTGGTTTGCGGCTCCGTAGGGGCAAACACCAAATTAAGAATTAATATTTTTATTCTTGGACGTCTGGGCCCGTAGGGGCAAACTTTTAGCCCTATGGATTAATCCGTAGGGCCTACTTAAATCCGCCCCTACGGATTTCAATATCCGTAGGGGCAACCTCCTATTTTACTAGTGGGAGAGGGAATGAGTGAAGGAAAATGATGGGGGATGGCTCAAGACAAGGTTGACCCCTCACACTCTCTTTCTCTCTCTCACCCATACCTCACACTATTCCATTCTTTATTTAATTTCTTTTCTTTTCTTTTCTAATCCATTTTCCTTCTCTCCTCAATAGTAAACCCAAAATAAAAGCCATGCAAAAATATAACAAGTGTAAAAATGATACGGTGCAACGTTTTGCACAAAATACGCATAAAGCGCGATTAGCACTAAATTAGTGTCAAACTAATCATAAAAACTTAAAATTTGCACAATTCACATAAAACACCCTCTTTTAATAATTTCTATAATTTAAAAAAAAATCCCCAATTTATCGGTATTTAATTATACCGCCTTATTTAAAATATTCAATATTTTATTATTAAATTATAAAAATTCCCCAAAATAATATTTTTTTTTGAAATGTTACACTTAGACATTATAAACCCGGAATATCTCATATTCTGAATTTCATGCCTAACCAGATAAATCTTGTATTTTAGTCTCAAATTGAAAACAATTTTCAATTACTTAGTCGGGGATTCAACAAGATTCCCGACTATATTATTGAATACTTGTCAGAAACTTTAGTAGATCGCTGCACCCCCGATACCGTCGACGAAGTGCACTAAGGTGGGACACCGTGGCCGTAAGCACCCGAGTAGATGCTTTTGGCACCGGGGTTCTCCTACAGTCGCTTGGTTGGGGCAATGGGGCGTGGCTACGTAGCAAACTTATTTGGCGAGTATTCACGTACAACACGCGATTGCGATGTAGTTTTGATCCGAATCAAGACTCAGTGGCAACCGATTATCCCAGACTAAAACACTAGATTTACAAACAAACTAGTTTTCACAAAACTAATTTAATGAGGATCCTAATTATTGCATCCATATCAAACTTAAACCCGAAACAATGTTAGAAACACGACTACGAAACACTTCGTATTAGCCCCTAAACAAAATTAACATCACATGCAATTTTGGACTAATGAAACATAACTTGAAACCCCAAAACCAAGGGATAAGAACACCATAAAAATTTCAAGGTCTTTTGCTACAGTAAAAAAGTTGAAACCGGTTTGTTGAGCAATCTCACTAGGTCAATTTTGGAATTTTTCTCTCAAATTTCTCTGGTGTTCTAGTTACATCACATGCAACATTCTGCACTTGTTTAAAAAAATTTTAGAGGCCTTAAAAAATTCGACAGAAACTCAGGTTTTCAGGTTACAGTTTCGAGTTGTTCAGTTTCGTGATCTAATAACATCGTCTAATCTTCTAGCTTTGGCTCTGATACCATGAAAGTCTACCATAGCACCGTCATGAGGTTCTAATGATATCAAGCATGTCAAATTCAAATTTTTATAGGTGCTAAGCTAGACTTAACAAGATCTTTAACTAGATTATTAGGGTTTAGGTTTGATATCTAGGTAAACTATAAGAAGTGAAGATGGCTATACCTTCATAGGTCGAGTCCTTCACTTCACATGCTCCGTGTAGTAGTCCCGTGACACCACTAGGCTCCACTTAAGGGTTTGGACGAGCTTCCTCCGATGACCTTCGTGCCGAAGATGATTCACGCGAAGTCCTTCCAATTCAAGCTATCTCTACACTAAATTCTTTTAGTGTAGGAAACACGCTACACTTGATTGCTAGTCAAGTAGGATGGTGAAGTAGGGGTTTTGAGGATCGCTAATATGTGTTCAAGCTTCAAGATTCACATCACATGTAAGGGTTGATGCTTGAACCATGGTGGCATGAAGAAGGGGAAGAAGATGAGAGCAACAATGGGAGCAACTCAAGAATGAGCTCTAGTGTTGAATGAATGAGAGTGTGAATGGAGACCCTTGACCCTCACTCATTCAAGCATGGAATTATTGCAATATAAAATTACAACCATGCTTGAATAGTGAGTCAAGATGAATAAAGAAATATAAATACCATACTTAGAACCATGCTCCCAATTTCCACCTCATTTCTATTTTCACAAAATAAAATTAATGTCATGCTACATATATATCATATATATATATCATATATATATATATATATCATATATATATATATATATATTAATACATATAAGAAAATATTTAGTGAGCAAATAATATTAGTTAAGATATAATTATATCAAATATAATGTATATCGCATTATTAAATCAACACTTGATTTAATAATCCGGTTATATCACATATGACCGACTAATATCATTTATCTGTATATCATATTAACAAATCAAAACTTGATTCGATAATCTGGTTATATCACATATAACCTAACTGATAACAGATAACTGCCGGATTAGAATACGGTATCACATACACGTATTTAATTAGGTCCACGCACATATCACATATGTGTCCTACTTAGTTTCACTTGATCCAGGGAACTTCTGTGTGGGACTCTAAAGACTCGTCAATACGCCAGCAGTAGCAGATGATCACATCAGTCACCTATAAGCCGTCAGCGGTACTAGGTGGACGTAACGGCTACCCGGGTATTGAGGGATATAAAGATCAACAAGCAAGCTTGTCCATACTCTCCATGAAGCATATCACTAACACTACCATACAGTCCGGTCTCTTCGTCTGATATGTCGCATATCATGTCTAGGGGTGGTAAACGTCTGACCCCAGTAACGTGACAAGTCATGCCAATGTCTGGACTATAACGGTTTGAGAAACTACTGATAACTCTTATCAGTAAATCTCAGTAGCAGCCCTGGCCAGAGACTTCCAGTTATAACCAATCGAGTATAGCGCAACATCAACCCCCAATACCGAGAGAGACGAAACCCCTCTTATTTCTCATTGCCTCCAAGCGGCTCGGGACTTGTTGGGGACTCACCCGTGCACGCAAACGCGTATGTTTTGCAATAGAGAGTGTTTATAAGAAATATTGCGCACGCGAGATCGTTCTCGTTTTAAATATTTATAAACAGCAAGTGCCCGGCGCGTTGTAGAGAGCCGATAAGCATGGGTCGATCCGCAGGGAATTGTGTATTAAGACTTGTCTTTTAAGGTTCAACAAATTAACGAATTGTTTGGTTGTCACAAAAAATGAATAGAATACGAAAACAAAGAAAAGCAAGAAAACAAGCAAGTAAGAAATGGTTGTGGCTTTCGCTTGGAAGGTTGAATCGCGACGATTCCCTCGACGCTCCCTTGTTCATGAGTTGTCCGTTTTCACGTTGATCCCGGCATGAAGCACGACTTGTCGAAGCGGTTGCGAGGCATAAGTCGTCAAATTCCGATATTCTTCGCAAACACGAAACTAATCCGTTTTGTTCACTTACCGTTGTGTGTCCAAGCTTGGGGTATCAACACTAAACACAAGGGTTAGCAAGCATACCACAATATCAAAAACACAATTAGTGAGTAAGAGCAAATGATTTTAGTGTTGAGTTTGCTAGGTGTTTGTGATGGTATATCGTATATGAAACTGAAAGATTTGTCAAGTCATGATCATAAAATACGATATCCAAACCTAGCAACCTTAACACTAAATTTATTTTAACTTAAACTTTGAAATGGGGAAAGGGAGTGAATATGATATATGAGGAGGTTACAAAGTAACCATGTTTCAAATACCATATCACATCAATACATAAATAATCTTTAAGTTAGAATCATATAATTAAGCACATTAAATATAAACAAGAGGAGGAGGAAGCAAAGCCTTTCATCTCACTTCCTTACCATTACCACCACCAAGATAATTAGTTAAGCATGATAATAAAAAGAAAAACAAAGCAAGTAAAGAAAAGAGAGCAAGTAAACAAAGAAACACAAATATTATTAACACTTGAAAGTGAGTTACAAGATGTTGGTAACTTGTTCAAGCTCCTTAATGAAGCTCTCCAAAGAAAGCTTCAAGAGGGAAGAAGAAGAAGAGACCAAGTTAAGATCACACAACTCTCAAGCCTAAACCAAAAAATGAACTAAAACAAAACTATATATATTACATGGTAGACCCTTGCTCAATATCTGTTCTGGTATTTATAGGCTCAACTCCGAAATAAACAAACAATATAGATGGACTAATGTGACCCTAGGAATTGACCAAAAGAAAAATGGGGATGATTGGAGCAAGGGGGGCCGAGCTCGCCGGACTATGTGTGGGACCCGCCGGTCCAAAACCGAGCTATGAGGCTCGTATTCATTTTATGGATTTGTGTCTCCTCCAACATCACTCTGGTGCTGCTTGTTTTATCATTTTAATCCTGGTTTGCATGCAGAGATTTGGAGGGAAACAAGATGCCAATATCACATCAAAACTTTATAGCATTCAATGCACAATCAATGCACATCACACCCACACATGTGCCTACTTGCATGATTTCTGCAAGGGCAGCCCCCATATGGTCCATGGTCCATGTCAAAGAGCTAGTGTCACACATGTATTGTATTGGACCAAAAATTATGTGCACACTTGTTATTGCAAAAGAGCTCTTTGGATATCGGTTGGTTTTCTGTTCTGATTTGCAGTGCCGGCTCCCAAATGCTATATCCGTGATCTTGAGTGTGTCTTCAGTGTTGTATCACGAATACCTGTAATCTGTAATTACAGAGAAGACACTGGTCAATAGCACCTATATATAACAAAATAGATAATGAATGAGCGGTATTAAAATACAGTTTTCTGATATGAACAAATACCCCCAAACTTATCTTTTGCTTGTCCCAAGCAAAACAAAAAATCCTAGCCTCACTTTCGCAGGGAACGCGATTGCACTGAGGACGTGCAACAAGCCGTTAAACCTCTAGGTGTCCCTAATAAGAGGAGTGTTGTCTCTTGAGGGTTTTCAGCGGATTACACCTATAAAATCCAGTCAAGTTAGCGTTGCGGAAAAACTGTTGATTCTAATCTTAAGGTTAGAGATCAAAGTTAGAAGTTCTATTACCCAAGTCAGAAACGTTAAACCCTATTTTTCACACCTTGCAATTTATTTAACATAAGCTCATACGCGTCTTTACGTGATTGTGCGGATAGTGTCCATAAGTTTTTAAGAACTTTGATTAGGGTTATCTTGTTATAATTACAGACCAGGATAAACTTCTGAAGGATCACACGAGTTTGAAAGGAGTTAAGATTTTCTCAAGTTTTATTCCCCAGTTAGGTTTCAAGTCAGAATTTTAAATCATTTTTAACAGAGAACTTAAGTCTTATGTTTCACTCCACTTTTTCACCTGTTTTTGTTCATACACACCTTTTGTTATCGTGCAAAACGTCTTAATAAATACAAACCATCATATCTCCACGAAAAAACTGTTTTAATAAAAAATTATTCTCCGTCAAGATTATTCTTCCACAAAGAACCGTTAGGACTTTTAACTCGGAGAGAACACTTGCTTAGCTTGTTTTATTTGGCGATTGGAAACTTAGCGAGGTTTGGGTCAATGACTCCCAAATCAGATGGTTTTAAGGCATTAGGTGTGGAGACACCCCAAAGACTTAATCACCTAAGTTACCAAGGACACAAAACAAAAGACACATTTTATTTTAAATAATTCTGCACTCAGTGAAAACGGAGATATAGCCAGCTTTTTCTTTTAAATACGAAGACGTTACATGTGGATAAGGTGTGTAATTACTCCAACAAGGTTTCAGATGGGTTATTTTTCAGACTTATAGCTTCTGTCAAAACCTCAATAATATTCTTCATATTCACCTTACTTTATGAACTATTCTTAATATTACTTAACTCAGAACAAACCTGTTTGATCCTAAAGGTGTTTATAAATTTTAAAAGTTTACAGACATGTCAGACTTTCATCAAATTCTCAAAACATACGACACGTGTAAAGTGTTATAAAAGATCTATATCAGCTATGGTTAAACACAAAGGAGGGTTATTTTTCGGGTCGTCAGTGTCACAAAAAGGATTTTGTTATTTTTAACTTATCAACCGAACCTTCAGACTTTGATTCTAAGTTCCCCCGCTAGCTAACATGACAAAGTTTTTATATTTTTAGGAAAATTTTTCAATTTTTGTGGGTTTTTTAATATGTATGCAATGCAGAATATACACATGATATAGCAAAATAAACGCAGTGCTCACCCCCAAACCTGAGATTTACGATGTCCTCATCGTTGCCCCCGTCTCCAGTAGCTAGACTTAGAAATCAGGGTGAGAATTTTATTCAAAGAAAAAGAAAAAACCTAAGACTAATTACAACATTTACATGTTAAACGATTGGGTTAGTCCAGAAATTAATACCGGCCATTTAAATTTTTTGTCTATATAGTGCAATGGCTAGCAAAAGAATATGTATATACAAAAGAAAAAAGAAAAAGAAAAGGTATATGTTAGATGTTAGTGAAGGGTATGGGCATGTAAAAGTAAGGATCAGAAGACGCTGAAGGTGAAGACAAAGTTTTGAAGAGGAAAAAGAATTGTTGTTCGAATGAATTGAATTTTCAAGAAGTATATATGGAGTTTCAAAGTCAGGTTCGTTTAAAAACTGGAGTTCATCCGCAAAAAGTTCGACAAAAGAAAGGTTTTTAGGATGTTCCCAAATGGATCCCGACTCAAACTCAACAAGAATATCAAGTTCATCCGCAAAAATTTCCTCAATACTCGATATGAAAGAATATTCTTCAATGTTGCCTTCCTCCATAAGATTTTTCACAATCCTATTCGTATCAGTATAGCTCACAGACTCTCCCAATACAATTTCTCTCTCATTACATTCACAAATGGGTAGGTAATTATCATCCAAAAAAGTAGGTTCCCGCACTAACGTTTCATCCGAAACAATATCACTAGGTGATACAAAAATTGTGGGTTCCTGATCATTGATCTCTTCTGAAAATCTATCCAAACCATACCCGTCAAAATCACAAGATTCCTCCTCTAAAATTGGACTATAAAAATCGGTCGGAGGTTTTTCTTGTGTGTCCTGATAGCACTTAGTCAAGTCAATTGCATCGTCGTATATGAAATCATCAAAATTCAATTGATCGTTTATCTTTGGGTGACTTCCTAGACGACAGATATTAACACTATTGGGTTCCAATTGACTGTGTTCACTCCCTAGAATCCCCACAGCTAAATGTTTCGTGTGTTCCTCTATTCTAGCCAATGATTGAGCTTGAGCGTGAAATAATTGCTCAGACTATTGTATACACATGGCTAGCGTAGTGGTTGTTTGATTCTCGACTTCAATCATCACTTCAATACCCTTTTCTAAAGCGGTCAACTTAGTATCCATCTCACTATTATACCCTAATGATGGTTCAATCGTTTCAGGTTGGAGGGGTTGTGACGGTGGTGATTCTAAAGCAGTCAATCTGTCTACCTTTTTCTCTAAGTCTTCAATCATTAGGTCTCTAATTGAAGTGGGATTGGGTTCAAGAGTGTTAGGTGGGTGACCATTATCAAAAATCTGGGACGGTTGGTCACCCCTTAGGAAATGACAGTTGTCATGAATATGGGAAGAATTTTGGCAATTTGAACAAGTGAATTGGGATTGAGTATAAACAAATGAATAAGAATCGTGAAAAATTGAATTAAATCGTGTATCGCCCATATTAACAAGAATTCACAAATATCACAAAAATAAAGAATATCACACCCCTAGCAGTCTATGGTATGCTAGTCAACTAGATCTGCTCAAGAACCTGATTGTTGAAGTAAAACTGTGTCGAGAAACGGTCTCAAGATATACAGATCATGAAGCCAGGTAAGTGCAAGAGAGAAGGGGAGGTTTTCCAACGCTTTTGCGAAGTTCCTTAATTAGATAACCCTTTCTCTGGAACACTTGCCTAGACACCCCGTGAACGATATACCGTTAAGCGGTGTTCTAAACACAGTTAACTTCTCCTAATGAGCTTGAAGTCCTTAAAGTCAGAGTTCTAATTGATTTTAAATTACTGTGGGTATGTAAGAATGCAGTTTTGTGATTTGTGGGCTACGTAAAAAGGTGATAAAATCCTTTACCGTATCTTGTTTGGTCTTTTTGCCCTTAAATCCGTATTAAGATGCAAATGCGCAATCAATAAAAGAATTCAAAAAATCAAGCAATTTAAGTATTTCTTTTTCATTTTACTTAAGCGCTGCAAAAAATACGTTAGTTTTCTGTTCAATTGATGGCAAGCTTGTGCAAAGAATCCTACATAAGATAGAAATATTGGAATGCGTCGGATTCGAGAAGAATGCGTTAGGAAATACGCACCGATGCAATTTGGGTTAAGAAACCCCTTTGAAGTGATTACGGGTATTTGAGTTTTCTTTTGCGTGGGTCAAACTACCCGGATCTTTGACACTGTACTTCACTAACGTTTTGCAATTGAATTTGATCCTCGCTCCGCACGATCGCTGGTCGTAATTCCTTAAAACCTGAAATGTCGGAAAATATGATATTTAGTGTCAAAAAGAGATATATATGCCCAAATTCCTGCACACTTAAAATTATAAAAATCAAGCAATACTAATAAAGTACCGACAACACACTGGAGATCACACAAAAAGAAAAAATCAAAACCACCCTCATTGGTCCGACCTCGCCGGATTTTTTCTTGATATCGCCAGCCAAATGAAGTTGATCTATGCTAGAATTTTCTGTGGATCTTTCAGGATATATTAGTATTCCAATGGTATAACTTGATTTTTTTATTTAAGTTCTGGGTGATTGCGGGTTGCAACAACAGAGAGCAAATTGTTAGTTTTGTGTTTTTGTTAGTTTTGAAAAAAAATTTGAATTAGAAATTAGTAAGTTAGTAGGAACCGGAAATAACAATTCCTAATACTACCAACTTTCCGGCAACGGTGCAAAAAACTTGTTGGGGACTCACCCGCGCGCACAAACGTGCATGTTTTGCAATAGATATTGTTTTTAAGAAATATTGCGCAGGCGAGATCGTTCTCGTTTTAAATATTTATAAACCATAAGTGCACGGCGTGTTGTAGCGAGCCGGCAAGCAAGGGTCGATCCACAGGGAATTGTGTATTAAGTCTTGTCTTTTAAGGTTCAACAAATTAACGAATTGTTTGGTTGTCACAAAAAATGAATAGAATACGAAAACAAAGAAAAGCAAGAAAACAAGCAAGTAAGAAATGGTTGTGGCTTTGGATTGGAAGGTCGAATCGCGACGATTCCCTCGACGCTCTCTTGTTCATGAGTTGTCCATTTTCATATTGATCCCGGCATGAAGCACGACTTGTCGAAGCGGTTGCGAGGCACAAGTCGTCAAATTCCGATATTCTTCGCAAACACGAAACTAGTCCGTTTTGTTCACTTACCGTTGTATGTCCAAGATTGGGGTATCAACACTAAACACAAGGTTTAGCAAGCATATCACAATATCAAAAACACAATTAGTGAGTGAGAGCAAATGATTTTAGTGTTGAGTTTGCTAGGTGTTTGTGATGGTATATCGTATATGAAACCGAAAGATTTGTCAAGTCATGATCACAAAATACGATATCTAAACCTAGCAACCTTAACACTAAATTGATTTTAACTTAAACATTGAAATGGGGAAATGGAGTGAATATGATATATGAGGAGGTAACAAAGTAACTGTTAGTTATGTATATGCCCTAGAGGCCATTGTTGTACATATGATGTATATTATGATGGATGCTTGGATATATACAGAGAGAACTTTCTTGCTCGTCATGATAGTATGCTATTTGGTTTCACTTTATCTTAACAAGTTGACTTGTATTGGTTTACTGTCTTTCTCTCACATGTTGATAAAGCCCTTAGGATCTGTACTCGACTACTGGGATTATGATGAGATCATACTAGTAGGGCCACGGTAGTCGATGAGTACATCCTATAAATGTTCCTAGTCGAAGGTATATCGAGACGGGGCATCGATACTCCAGAGTAGACTAGCGTATACGCATCTTGACCCATATGATGGGCGATGGATGATCCCATATCCTTCGATGTTTGACATCAAGGATGGTGTACGGGTGCTCAGTGGAGACTGGGTACACTGGACGGACTCGCCGAGAACTCCCAGATGGTGATATACCACATGTCAGATGGCAGTTCTCCGGTGACACTCGTACAGGGTAGTCTGTAGACCCGAGATCGTCATAGAGTCTTGTGTGATTCCCACTGTGCTTTGATTTCCACCTTACCATGTCAAAGAGGGCGTGCAAAACGGTGGCTTTTGGGTACAGTCCCGAATCACATGGAGGCAATGAGCGATAGGAGGGAATTCGTCTCTCCCGGTATAGGGAGTTGATGTTGTGCTGTGTTCGATTGGCTATAACTAGAAGTCCCTGGCCAGGGCTGATATAGAGATATACTGGTAAGTGTTACCAGTAGTTTCTCGACCTGCTATGAGCCTCATATCGACATGACTTATCGGTTACTGGGGTCTGACGTATACCACCCCTATACTTGATATGCGACATATCAGACGAACAGACCGGACTGTACGGGAGTGTTACTGATTGGATTCACAGGAGAACGGACATGCTAGCTTGTTGATCTTCTGATCGCTCAATACCTGGGTGACTGTTATATTTAGCTGACAGCTTGCAGCTTGTGGGTGTTTGATATGATCATCACCTGCTACCGGCGTATTGACGATTCTTTAGAGTCCTACACAGAGGTTTCTTGGCTCAGGAAAAACGGAGTAGAGGCATATATGTGATATGTGCACGACCGAGGATAATGCGATATGTGATACCGTACTATATTCTCGTGATATTTAGATATGAACCGGGACATCGGATCAAGTGTTGATTCGATGAATCGGTACATGATATATTAGTCGGTTATATTCGATATAGCTGGATCGTCGGATCAAGTGTTGATTCGATGATTTAATGTATAATGATATATATGATATATTGTATTACATTATCTAATATTAGCTCGCTTTATTATTTCATTTTCTCACCGGATTAATACATTGATATATATGCGATATATGTTAATTGTATTATTTTCTTTTGTTGCAAATATATAATATATATGTAATATATATTATTATGACATGATATGATTTATTATGAAACATGTTTAGGGATGATAAAAAGTGATTAGGGTTAGCTCCTTCTTGTTTATTCTAGAAGGATTTGCTTTTGTCTTGGTTAAGATATTATGGTTGATACTTATCCATGACTCATTCTTGACTTAACCAAACCCTAGCTCTAGTTTATTCTCTACATAGGTTAAGCCTCTCATCCTTGACCATGGTTCCATAATAAAACATATATTCTTATCTACTATTCATCACAAAAGGAATTATCTCATTATTCTTCATCTTCTTCTCTCTTGAGTTTTAGAGTGAGCTCACTTGTGATTTCTTTTGTGATGATTTCTTGTGAGAAAAAGATATAAAAAGAAAGCATAAACACTACTCCATCATCCTCATCTAATCTAGCCCATTAGATTAGGGTGTTCACCTCATTAGAGTGAGAGAGCTTGAGCTATTGCAATTTCGACGTAGATCATCGGAGAAAAGGAATACAACAAGCTTTCATGGATCGTTCGAGTCGTGGAGCCTCTCTTGAGTCCGGGAGATCGTGGATCGCGGCGAAGGGACTTCTACTCGGAGCTTGTGAAGCGAAGGAGCGGACTACAAAGGTTGCAATCCCTCACACTTAGTTTTAAAGATGTTATCTTTCATGTTAAACCCTAATAATCTAGCAAAGATCCCGGCTTTGGGTTGTTCGGCATATCTAAAATTTTATTCGGGCATGTTTGATGCTTTATGAACCTTCACAAGAGTGCCTAGGAACCCTACAGTGGTATCAGAGCCTAGCTAGAGCATTAGGCGACGTGTATACGAAGTTAAAACTCCGATCGAACCCGAACCGACGAAAATGAACCCCTCTCTGAATATTTTTCAAAAATGCGATTTTTTCTAAATTAAAAATACCTGAAAAATACAGCAGACAAAAATAAGAATAACAGTGAAATACAAGGAATTGATCCGTAAAGACGACCGCGGAATCGCGGCCGTACCATGCTTGGGCCGCGGTTCCACGGCAGTACTGTTTGATGTGACAATTTTTATTTCACAGTAATTCTTTTTTAATGCTTGTACAGTTTCTGGTATTTTTATTTTGACTCAAGTGTTGAGTATTCTGGGGTTTATTTTGTAATCGTAGATTCGATCGGAATATTTAAATTCGTTATAATTTCCGGATATTTAGAAACTATTAAAATGTTCGAACGGATATCATTAACTCAATTTTTCCCGACACGAAAAATATTCAAGTGTTTAATTTTTCTCGGGTTTAAATCTTTCGGAAAACTGTGCATGTGACGCGATGGACCCTCTAGAAGACAACAAACCTTAATTCGATTATGTGACCGTCTTGAACTGCCCTTTGAACCTTACGGTTTGGGGCAGTACGGCGTGCCACATGTGAGGCGTTGGCTTGACCCTTCTACGGCTGGACCGTTGCTACTGTGACGTATTCTGGAAATTTTGAACTCCGCTCAAGTGTTGAGCAATTTAGGAAATTTTGGGTATTTGATTATTCGATCGGAAAGTTTAATACTGTCTATTTATCTGGAATGTGATACAATATGTGGAATTCATAGAGTTAGGCATGACATGCGAAGTATGTGATATTTCGGATTTACGATGTCTAAAGTGATTGTGGATTCCAAATATTGTAGTTTTACAATTTCTTTTCTGTGACCGTAAGTGTAGTATGTAGTTGTATTGCCGGTTTTCGTTGCTATACGACAACGACGATCGGTGTATGCATACTTACTTACGTTGATGATATGTGATATTATGTGTTGCTGTGATATGTTATATTGGATCGTCGTGTTCTGAATAGCCGGGGGTTTTATGTAAGATGAGGGTTTTTATTTTCATTCATGTAAAATTCAATTGTATGTAATATTCTTTTATTGGGGCACTTCCGGGGTGAGGTTGATGTCACCATTGTATATTATTTACTTTTCCGCATTAGGTAGACCCAAGGAGGGGAGCACAAGTAACCGGGTTCTAGGGTCCAATGGGAGGCCATCTCGAGGAGTCGAGACCGGGTCTCCTAACCCTAGAACTGGCAGTGTTACTTGCCGCTCTCGTAGGGGTCTAGGGATGTGGGTTTGGCTATTCATCGTGACCGTGGAATCCGTGTTTTATACCGGCTCATATTGAAAACACGGACGTCCTACTATATCCAATATTTCATATATGTTCTTCTGTAGCAATGTTCTGTGATGAGATCAGTACTGCCTGAGACGAATGCTTATACTATATATATATATATATACTGATATATAAATATTACTGCTTTCGTTTCTTCTGTGATGCTTAGGAAGCATAAGCTGATGGGATTTTTTTTATTAATGAGATTAATAAAAAGAAAAGAAACCTAAAAGATGTTGTGGAATCAAAACTTTATAAAAAGGGTAGCTACAGTTTTGCTTTGCATAGCGGTATATATGATATACCCTGCACCTTATTCGATGAGGAAGGAGCCGAGATCCCTTCACTGGGAGTGACCTCTTTAGCGAAACTGGCAGATGCTACAAAACTCGGTTTGTCTTTTGATTGCTTTTAGAGTTTTGCTTTGCACAGTGATATATATGATATGTCCTGCACCTTATTCGATGAGGAAAGAGCCGAGATCCCTTCACCGGGAGTGACCTCTTTAGCAAAACTAATGAAAGCCTCAAAAACACTCCATTTCAAAATTTCACATGATTCTACGACGATATCAAGTTCATTACGCTCATGGTTTTCTGAAAAACCTGCGTAGCCCTCCGTCATTTCAGATAGATATTATTTAGTATTCGTGCTATGTTTGTTGACTTAGTCAAGGCGTAGTGTACGGTAGCTAAGTAGTGTTTATCTGCTAAAACATGAGATGTGATTGGATTAGGGTATTTGCACGGCCTTGTTGACTTAGTCAAGGGTCGTATGGGTGGGTTTAATTCAATCGAGAAATGTACGGGTTGAACTTGACTTGCGATTTATGGTATGTTGACTTAGTCAAGGTCATAGATCGCTAGGGGCAAAATATTATCGGGAATTTCAAGTGTTGAAATTTGCAATGAGATTGCATACCTCCTATAAGATAGTTGGATCCCGATACCCACTGCGAGTAAGAGTTACTCCTAGGAGAGGTTTACATAGGACAATTAGCCGATCAAGTAGGTGTCTAGAAAAGTGTTAACGGGATTACGCCTCTGGGAAAACGAGGTTTACTTTAATTAGGACCGTGCGAAAGCACGGGGAACCTCCCTCATGTACCGACACTGATCTGGCTGAAAGATTGACGAAATTGTAGGGTGTAATTAATCCCGGCTAATCTTACCTTTTAAGGTTTGAAGGTAGATTTGATAAAAACAGTGGGAGACATCCTGATTAGATAAGATAATAACCAATCTAATCTTGCAAGAGCATACGCTAAAGTGTTTTCTTCTCTCTCTCTCCAGGTAGAGACCATGTCAGACCATAATCAAGATAATAATATGGATGTATTGACTGAACCCGCTTATTATACTAAGCAGGGGAACGTTGGACCCGTTCTTTCTTATAAGAGTTATAAGACTGGACAGGAAACAGGAGAATATCTGGATTCTCACGCCGCCCAAAAGAACATGCATGTTGATGCATCTTCTTCAGGTGTGTTAGTTATTGAGAACTGTTTCTCAGTTCACCCTACGTCCTGAGTATTAGATACCGGTTCAGGATCCCACATATGTAAATTGTTACATGGGCTACGTAAAGGTAGAGAACTGGGAAAAGGTGATCATTCCGTTCAAGTAGGGAACGGTGCAAGTATTGCAGCCAAAGCAGTTGGCGAATATCACCTAGTATTGCCAAGTCGTAATACACTGATTCTAAATGAGTGCTATTATATACCGAACAAGATGTGCAACATTATATCAGTTTCTTTATTAAGTAAAGAAGGATATAATTTTGTAGTAAAGGATAATGTTATGAACATATTCCTAGATCAAAAGTTGATTGCATCAGGCTCATTACATAATGGCATATTCATTCTAAATAAAAATACAGTCCTCAATATACAAAACACACACAAGAGGAAAAGTTCAGAAGTGAACGAATCCTTCTTGTGGCATTGTAGACTTGGCCATATCAATGAGACACGGCTAGCTAAGTTACATAAAAATGGATATTTGAATTCATTCGAATTTTCATCTTATGATACTTGCCATTCGTGTCTCAAAGGAAAAATGACCAAAGCTCCGTTTAGTGGACACGGAGAAAAAGTTACGGAGCTCTTAGGACTGGTACATAGTGATGTATGCGGTCCCATGTCTACACACGCCAGGAACGGTTCTTCCTACTTCATTACATTCACTGACGATCTCTTTAAATACGGGCATGTGTTCCTGTTGAAACACAAGTCTGAAGCTTTTGAGAAATTCAGAGAATATAAGCACGAAGTAGAGAACCAAACGGGCAAAAGTATTAAGATCCTTCGATCTGATCAAGGAGGAGAATACTTGAGCAATGATTTTCTGGATTATCTAAAATAGAATGGGATTCTCTCTCAGCTTACTCCTCCTTATACACCACAGCACAACGGTGTATCGGAACGGAGGAATCGGACCCTATTAGATATGGTGCGCTTTATGATGAGCGAAGCTGAGTTACCTATTTCCTTCTGGGGGTATGCGCTTGAGACGGCCATATACATATTGAATCTAGTTCCGTCTAAATCAGTACCTACCACACCATATGAGATATGGAGTGGGAAGATACCATATTTTAAACGAGTTAAGATATGGAGTTGTCCGGCCTATTTCAAAAGGCAAAATCCGGACAAACTCGAGGCACGATCAATTCTTTGCAAATTTGTGGGATATCCAAAGAATTCTCAAGGATATTTTTTCTACCACGCCGAGCAACAAAAAGTGTTTGTTGCTCAGCATGCCACCTTTTTGGAAATGGAATTTCTTGCAAAAGAAATTAGTGGCAAAGATGTAGAGCTGGAAGAGGTTCCAGCACCACAAACTACAACTGATGATTTGTTGGAACCAGAAGATTCAGTAGTACCTGACGAACCCCAGCCTCTCCGCCGATATAGTAGGGTTTCTCGTCCACCTGAGAGATACTACGGTTTTCTCATTGATAGTGGAAGCGAGGATTGCATCATGGAAGATGATGACCCGACTAGTTTCGAGCAGGCCATCACGAATGGTGACTCTATGAAATGGCTGGATGCAATGCGATCTGAGATGGAATCCATGTACACCAATAAAGTATGGATTTTGGAAAATGCTCCTGAAGGGATAAAACCCATTGGGAGCAAGTGGATTTTTAAAAAGAAATTTGGTGTAGATGGAAAAGTTGAAACTTTCAAAGCTAGACTTGTAGCAAAGGGATTTCGTCAATGACCAGGTGTGGATTATGACGAAACCTTTTCTCCAGTGGCTATGCTTAAGTCCATCCGGTTCTTACTTGCCATTCCTGCATACCATGACTACGAAACCTGGCAAATGGATGTTAAGACCGCCTTTCTAAATGGTGATTTAGAAGAGTGCGTGTACATGACTCAGCCAGAGGGCTTCGTAGATAGTGGGAGCAGCGGAAAGGTGTGCAAACTGCTTAAATCCATTTATGGGTTAAAGCAAAAATCGCGGAGTTGGAACATCTGTTTTGATGTTGTAGTCAAAGAGTTTGACTTCATCAAAAATATAGATGAACCTTGTATCTATAAAAAGGTAGCAGAGAGTAAGGCTGTCTTCCTCGTATTGTACGTGAATGACATACTCTTGATAGGGAATGATATTCCTATGCTGCAATCAGTTAAGCTCTTCTTATCACAAAGATTCTCAATGAAAGATCTAGGTGATGCTTCCTGTATATTGGGGATTAAGATCTATAGAGATAGATCCAAAAGGATACTGGGATTGTCACAATCCAGGTACATTGACACCATACTAAAGAGGTTTAGTATGGAAGAATCCAAGCGTGGGAACCAACCCATGATCTCTGGACTCACTCTCTCCAAAGAGATGTCTCCCAAGACTAATTTGGAGAGAGCTCGCATGCAAGAGATACCCTATGCTTCGGCAGTATGCTCTATCATGTATGCGATGCTATGTACCAGACCTGATGTAGCATACTCACTAAGTGTAGTGAGTCGGTATTGTTCATATCAGATTTTTGCATTTTTATACCGCCCAATTTTTATCATATTGCTTATCGGTAGGTACTCTTGAGCCATGTTTGCTAGTCAAGTGCAGGATACAGATTCTCGGCTCTAAATGATGAAATTCATGTAAAAGCACGACAAAATCCGGATTCCTGCCAACCACAGATAAAATACGGGTCTCCGCTCTCTATCCGTATGTTGCCACACACCAGTTAAGAGACAAAATGGCAAATCGATTGTCATCTTCATGCACAAAGCACAATGGAAACACCAAGTCCAAGAAATCTATGTGGAGCTCGAGGAAATCATGACAAAAAGATCCACATCCAATCACCTTTTGATCAACCAAAATTCTGGAAGCAATGTGAAGAGATTATCAGAAACAACATATACCAGATAGAAGGACATAAAAGACCAGGGCAGAACACAAAATCCGAGGACCCAACTCCTCTAAACGGCCGCGTTTCCGCGGCATTAGCATGCTTAGGCCGCGGAAATGCGGCCGTACTGGCTCCTCAGAGGGAGTGTTTTTGGGGGCAGATTGGTCATTCCATTTTAGTTCTGAATGTTGCCCTAGGTTTTCATTTTGCAGCCTATAAATAGCCCAGAACCTTGTGAAGCCAAGGGTGCCTAATCTTGTATTTAGATTTTAGGTTTTATGTTGTTGTTCTTCTTCCTCCTCTCATCTCTTCTCCATTAAAAAACTTGTAGTGAGCTTTTGTGAGTGAAGAATGAATAAAGGAGTTCTTTTTACTTATCATGCTTGTCTTGTTCTTTAGTTAAATTGTAATTGCTTGTAGTTTTCCTTTGCTAATATCTAGTTGTTGTAATTTGTTATTTGTTTTTTTCTTGTTCTCTTTTTCTTTATTCTTAAACAACCATGATGCTTACGCTTGATCCTTGCCAAGGCGAGGTCGCAAATTGCTAGTTGTAATCTTCTAACCTCCTTTCTATCTTCCTCCTTTGTTGTATTTTCCGTTTTTCTTGTAATGGGTGAGTAGTTTTCATACTTGTTAGGGTAGGATAAGGAAAGTTTGAGAGAAGGAAATCTTTCTCACTCTTTCCTTGCCCAACATCTTAAATCGGACTCCCATTAATTGAACAACAATCCGCTCCCTACGGCACCCTATCCTACATGATAGCGGTGATTCCATAGTGAGACCGGTTGTGGTTAAATTATCCGGAGGTTAAGGATAACGCCAGCAATATAATATACAACGCCGAAGGGCGAGGATCAAAACTAAAAAAAAATCCCAAAATCAGCATGAAAATCATAATAATACAACACACGACTCTAAGGTTGAAATAATAACAAGTCTGGTCTTCTATCTCTATAAAATATACAATTTGGTTGATGGAGTTTCTAGATACAACTGAAATAATAAATAAACAATGGTCGTCTTGATGCAAAAGAACCCACCTTCCGAAGCAATCACCCGGAAGGGACAGTGTGCCAGCAAAGCCGCAACGAAACCTGTACGGCAAAACCTGCAAAGAACTGTGGCACAACGGGGGTGAGTTTCCAACTCGTGAGTAGAAAACATCTACGAGTAGAAATCATATGCATAACGCTATCCTAGGTCATATCAGGTAATATCCTCAAATAAAAATCCTGGTCCAGCTACATATAAGTGCAATACCACGTGATCATGTCCGTACCTCAGATAGCAACATATCAGATATATATGATGTATAAATGCATTACTAATGGAAACAGAATATATCATGAGTGAGGCAACTATTTTCTTTAATCACTGAGATTTCTATATGTATATCAATCAAGTATCATAAATGAAAGTAACAGAGAAATCAGTGTCAGCATCGACAAAAAACATAAGTCTCAGTATCTCAATATCTCAAATCTCATATCTCAAATATCATTATCTCAGGCATCCGTATCATCTTCGGGATCGACCTGCGGGCTCTGGCAGAACGGATCAGCCTGTATCCATATCATGACTCCGGCCGGTATACTCCGGATAACCGACGAGTCCAATTAACATCACCGGTAGGTAGTGCTCCCCTGCCAGGCTCATCGAATACAACTCGAGCTTCTTGCCTCGGGGTACCATACCATGCCCACCATGTACGCGAGACGGTTCATCCAACTTCTCGAATCGGGTCTCGAAATCCAACAGCAATACATCATGAGAAAACCGTAAATTTGCATTTTAAAAATGATGATACTAAGATTTTATTAAATTCTTGCGGTTTTCCCCCAAATCCAGAAATCTCATGTAAATCCGAAATCATCAAAATCATGATACCAATAAACAGTGAATACCGGCATAAATCTCTATAATACTGCATAACCAATGAATATATGAATGCATCTAATATCATGCAATGAATGCAATATTTAAACTAGCATATGGAAGCTATAACATATTGCGACTATCAGCTATCCAGCTATGTCAATGAAAAGGTATTTTCTAAAGTGTACGTGACATGGCAATTACCGATGATGTGTGTGTGAGCCGGCAAGTAAGTGTATGTGGAACATACGCATCATCGGTAATGGTGATGGTGTCCTGACAGCATAGTTCATGATCACTAAGTACACAATAAACATGCAATGAGACGATAACAACATGATAAATGGCAATGAATAGTAATTGGAACAATAATATGCGGAACATGAATAATAACGTAACAATAAGAATCTACATCGCAACACCTGTGTTATACTGTTTTGCCGTTTGAAATAGTACGAATCGTGGTGTTTTGAAAATAAAGGATACGGTGTTTTTAAGAAAAGGTACGTCCTTTGAAGTATCCGTAGTATCCCTTAACATGTCTTAAAAATCCTCACGATTCGTTAGTTTTGGAAATAGGTATGACTCGGGTCCAGTCTAACATCTACTAGGTAACTACAGGTCTAACTAAGAACCAATCGGAAGGGGTATGGAAACTACCTGAATTTGAGTCGATATATATATTTGTATAATAGTCTGTGATCCCGCCTCAATAGTATCCCATACGATACCCTATATAATATGACATCCTCGAGTCAAGAGTGCGGATCTATCATCAATATATAGCTCATACGGTAAATCCGTCGTATGGCCTCCCAAATCTGGGTACAGGTCAAATGTCACATCTATCACATTATTCATCTGGTGTCTTCTTTATCAAATATCATGATCGGGGGTACTAATCTACATCTAGTACAATACTGATACCATCTATGCATGCATGCCTGTGTATGAAAACACCATGCCTAAAGGACCCGCTAAACATATCACGTCGTAACTCGAATACGAACCCTGTCACATCACCGATCTCACGGCCTCAAGCCCAATCTCATCGACTCATCTCCAATCCCAAGTACTTATCCTCAAAATCCATGTATATGCATACGTATATATATATACATAGTCCCATACCCATGTGTATATATATATATACATATCCCCATATACGCACATGTAAACAGATGTATGCAGATGCGTGTGTGCGTGTGGGTGTGAACCTATTCTAGGGTTCGCGACTAAGAAACTATGCTAGTTTACTCCTAATTACCCTAAACTAAACCATGAACACAATAATCATCTCTTGATAACATCCACGTATCATGAATCACATATATATAACAAATATATATCAGAACTATACTACGAGCTGCAGGGGAGCTATACGCCATCCACCCGACTTCCCCCGTAGATATATATCTACTCACCTGATCTTCGCTTGCCGATACCAATGTCGTAATGCGCTTGCTTGTCGTCTCGAAGTCCTCATGAGGGTACCTACGTATCATAATATATCGTGTCGTATTAAAATCCGACTCATGACCAAATCGACACATGAATCTCACATAGGTCAAAACCTATGGTTTGCTCTCTCAAATCAACCCAAAACCCTCGACATCGGCGTACAAACGCCGAATGATCGAGAAAAACCCAAACGCACCATTCGTGGTTTCACAACACACCAAAAATATATATAAAATATGGTTTAAATCATCAAAACTTTAAATTCGCATTAAAAGCTATTTTTCCCAAAACCTAGTAAGCAAAACTAACCGCTTTAATACAACATCTGGATGTTTTAGCAAAACTAGTGGTCACAATATTCACTAACTAGCTTAATTAGGCCACAAAAACATTTACTAGATTTTTAATCTCGCTTAATTACATTAATCCAAAAACCTAGTTTGCACAAATTCCCATTTTAGTTCAAAAATTGGTGTTTTAACCAATCTAAATATTTTAACAATTCTAGTGGCTATAATGTTCATTAAACATCTTAATTAATTCATACCAATGTTAATTAGATTTTAAACTTACCTCTTAATATTAATCTCAAAAATCTAGTTTGCAAACATAACCAATTTTAACAATTTTCAAAGTAACAATTCACAATTCATCAACTAACTAAGTTTTGCATGAACTAAGTTGCTAAACAACAAATTAAAATGTTAATTATGTCATAAAAACCTTTACTATATTTTAATCTCATGTTTTGAATTAGTTCCTAAAAACCTAGTTTGCTAGAAATCTTAATTAGAATAATTTACAAGTAACAATAAGCAAATTAACAACTAGATTACATTTTGCATTCCCTAGATGTTAGATTACCCATTGTAATCATGATCAAACAATACAAACCCTAACTTGAATTTCACAAATCCTAATCTTGAATTTGGACTTGCAATTTAAAACCAAAATTAAACCCTTCTTTAACTTAATTTGAAGTAATAACAAACAATTTAACAAATGGTCAAGATTTATACCTCATAACCATAAGATCAACATGAAACTTAGCCTCCCAAACATGCTTCTATTCCCCAAGATCCATGCTAGATTGGGCAAGAAATAATGGGTAGGGCTTGGATTTGGATTTTGTAGGATTTTTGCATTGATTTATTGGATTTTTGAGTAAGGTTTTAGCATGAAAAATGAAAAATTTTGAGAATGGGAGGGGCTGCTGCCTACTGGCTGAGCAAGAGAGAGGGAAGAGAGAGTGAGGTGGTGTTGAATGAAGTAAAGAAACTACACCCCATACCTCAAGTACCCATGCTTCTTTAATTATTCTATTTCTTTTCCATTTTCTTTTCTTCTCTTTGAGTTTTAAGTGGCGAAAAGTGGGAGTGGGGGGCAGCCCATGGCCGGCCAAGCCCTTTTGTGGGTGTGTGTGGGTTTGGGCTGGAGTTCTCAAGTCAAGGAAAACCCGGCATAGCTCAATAATGCCACATGCAACAAAATTCTATTTTTATTTTTAATTTATTTCAATTTCCCGTTATCTTTTCTATTCACGTAAACTAGAATCAACCAAAAATTTTCTTTGACAGAACATGTTACCATAATTGTTTACATGTGTCATGGTGCGCTAAACTTGTATTAACCCATTCCAATTTGTAATTATCCCTAATTAAATGTATTAGTGACGGCTTAAAATAATATTAAAATAATTAATTTTGGAAAAAATTTCAGTAAATTAGAAATTTTACAAGTGGCTCAATAAACACCAAATACTAGCAATTACATAGCTAGAATATGTATATTAAATTTTATATTAAAAGATATTTATATCTTGATTTTTACGGAAAACACCCGTTATTTTACCGATTAACCGAAATTTCACCTGAACGATTTTCAAAACGTTACAATCTTCCCTCCTTAAAGAAATTCGGTCCCCGAATTTAAATTAAAACTCCCCCAAATACTAAAACATTTCAGTAAAACCATCAAGTCATCGGGGCTCCGAAATCATAAATACATAAAACATATCGTAACGCAATACATGCGCATGAAAAACAGATATATAAACCAAAATCAAAACTCCGTCAAGCATCCCACAATCATCGGAGTTATGGTGAAGACACCAATGTCAAGATCCAAAATGAAAGTCAATATGATATACATCAAAACTATACATGTAAACGTCAGAACTATATAGGTAAACATCATTAAAACATCTGGAAGCAATGCATACCAAACCTTTTTCAAATCGCTGTGCAATGTGTGTATCACTGCACAATGGCGGACGTCCATTGTGAGAAAATAACTATATATATATCTTTTGTTCAACATACACGTCCCGCCGTTTTGAAAACAATTTAGAAGAGTTTCCCTTGTAAAAAGTTTCGTGTCATCACAGACACGTAGGTAAATACTGAGACTATAGCTCTTCTTTGGAAATCTCTTCGATAACTATCAAGGCATGCAGAAATCTACTCAGGTATTGTCCTCTGACTAGTCCTATTCAGTACTCAACCAAATAGCAAGTATCATAAAATATTCTGCTCCAAAAGAAATCAATCCCAAAATATGCATTTGAATGCTACGTGCGTCTGGTGCGCACGGAAATCAAAATCCACAAATGTGACATACATGTGCACATAAACAACATCTAAGTGCAATAGGTGTGCACGAAACACCAGTCAGAGGCAACGGTGTGCCTGACAGCAATACCAGGTGCATCTGATATGCACAAAAATCCCGATTTAGTGCATCTGGTATGCACCAAAATCGCATCGAAATAATAAAAGTGCATGAAAAGTATGCCGAAAGCATAAGTCAAATCACCTGCATACCACAGGCATGAAATCAAAATCAACATCTCTAATGACATCAAATCAAAGTCAAGTGCAACAGTGGTGCACAAAGTCTCAATCATGCAAATAAATCGTCCTAATATACTGAAATCCAAAATGACGGATACGTGATAGTCAATCACAAAATCAAAAATCATAAATACTGTCGTCGATATGTCCGTCATCCAAAGTCGAGAGGGTGTCGGTGTATCTAATGCTAGCAGAGCAAGATATCTACTTGCCTCCTGATCATGGCCTGTCGCCTGGTGCCCTTAGGCTCTCGTCTCTCACTGCGAATTGCTAAGTACATAGCTCTCCGGCTCAACGGTCTAATATAGAAACGATAACGGAAGCAGTCCGTTCTAACATATTCTCTAAAGATCTCTGGCCAACTCTTATAGTCACTCATAACATGTCTCGTCAACGATGTTAAACTTTGGCCTGCTGGCCGTGTGCAATATGACCGATCCTGGGTCCAAGTCTTCTCGTATAGTATCCTACAAATGTCCTGTCAAGGTCTTTCTCCAAATCTCGTTTCTGCCGAACTGCCCGGAAGTCATCATCATTACTAAATCTATTTCTTGTTCCGGAACGGCTACATACTCATTACGACTCCTCCTGGAAGATATATCCATAGTCAACGCTTCTGCTTGCATATCACATCTCTGATGCCGGCGGAGTGGAACGTCATCTCAACAAGATCTCGTACGAACCTCTTATTCCACTTTTCTCTAATGTCGACAGATTCGGACTCATCTCCTCGTGGCTGCATGGACTTCGCTCCAACGGCTATACTCGTATCTGGAGTCTCCCAAGCAATGTATCCTATCATATGATATCCGAATGATGTCGAACTTTTTGATCGATTCGTCGAGGTATCATAATCCCCCAAGAGCTCATCATCTTGGGTACAGTTTAATAGTATCGAATATATGCCACAACACCTATGGACCAACCGTAGAAGGGCAAACCCAAGCCTCACTAATGGCACCGCTGAACAGCCGCAAACCTTAAGGTTCACCGGCGTTCCATGGTCATTAAGTCGAGTTAGGGTTTCATTCTTCTAGAGGGTCCGTAGAATTGCTTGCATTGTTTTCTGAATACTTTAAACTTGGAAAATGGGTTCCTGACATTCAATCGTCTCTATTGACTCTCAACGTATCAGCGTGAAGTCGTCTCTAGCTGGAATCAATCAATCTGCTGACCTCGCATCGGGGTAGACAATGAATCACATGTCTTAGTCTTTCATCCCTGGTGACTAGCGATCTTCTATCATATCTCGAAATATAACTCGTGCGGCATTAGCTCCAAACATCTGTGGCGATATCTCCTCATTCGCAGCAACAACTGGCTCATTCGTCCACATGCTAAACAGTCCCTCAATCAACAAGAATCATAGTGTAATGACGGTCGTCACATTCTGGCTGGCCTCTATCAGTGGCCCTGATTGAAAACAATTTCCGATTGTGTGTGTAAATCAAATGTGTATAGAAATCAGAACTAAAAATATTTTGACCGCAATCAATAACGGTGTCGAATGTAGCGCGTTAGTATGTGCGGATCGTCCACAGGGAAGTAATCGTTCGTGTTTCGATTTAGATGAGTTGAAACTTTAAAGAAAAGAAAACAAACAACAATTCATGATTTGTAAATTGAAGTTCAAGAATTAGGAAAATCTAGTCTAAATCAAGAAACGAGAAAATCAAGAATTGAGAATTTGTGATGATTTCCAAAACAAATAACAAGAATCGAAATGAGGCTCATAGGAATCGATTGGATCTATAGATGTGATGAAATCTAGCGATTACGTATTCTTATCCATCAATAAATTGATACTAGATCGATGATGATCGATGAGAATTAGGGATTTCTTGTGAAACTAGGGTTTCATCTTCTATCCCTTGTTCCTTCGTCGATATCATTCATATTCTAGCCTCTAGTAAATTCAAGAATCAATCGTGGATCCCTAATTTCGAGCGATCACAATCAAGAAAGCATCGCAACGAAACTAGGTCGTCGATTCTTCAATTTGCTAGGGTTTACAAAACTCGTAGGAATTAAGAATCGTTTTAAGATTTGTTACATCATCATTCTATTGATCGCCTCGACTCCTTTACGAGCGGAGTTTTACTCAAACATCACAACAAGAACCACAATCACAAATTGAGATCGAATCATGATGCAAGAATTTAAAGAAAGCAAGATTAAAGAATTTCACCTTTTATTTATCAACAATTCCGTTACAAATCGCTCAAGAATTACAAGAGGAAGAACTCGATCGTCGATTTGGCTACGCTCGTCTCCTTAAGTCGCGGATCGGCTTGGATCACTTGCTCGATTGAAGATCGGCTTCGCTCCTAAAAGGTTGAAAGCTTCTCGCTTGAATGGTACTCGGGATCTTGAATTTGGCTTTGGATTTTGGATTTAGGGCTACAAGATGTGTCACTCAACTTGTAGATGGAAGAGGAAGAGATGAAGAACTAATGGTGATAAAAGAACTAATGAACCCTAACTAATGATTTAATGAACAACCTCAACCCTTAGATCTAAGCTCCTTTTTATAGACCTCACAACCCTAGATCTAGAATTCAAAATTTAAATTTCCCTCCAAAAGTTTGTTAGCTAGAGAGGCTTCTAGAAGTAGTTAGTTGGAGGGAGCTTCTAGAACTAGTTTGTTAGGAGATTGATTAGCTTAATCAAGATTAGGTTGATTTAATGATCCTTGCTGATCTGGCAGAAGCTTCGAGAGTTCTGTAGAAATTGCCACAGTTTTATGAGATGTAGGCACTGAGATAAGAATGCTGGAGCTGAGCAGAGATGATTTCATCACTAAAGGGCCGCGGATCCGCCGTGCCAATGGGTTTCGGGCCGCGGATCCGCGGCCCAATAGTAGCTTCAGTGCATGAATTTCTGTGCTCTTCTTTCCTTTGACTTACGGAATATTCTCTGATATGTTGAATTGTGTAATTCCCTCTGTATTAATGCCAGATCAAAACATCTTAGACTTGGCGTAATTTTGATTAGCACTTTTGACAATTTGGCCTTTCTCCTGGAATTTCCTGCACAGACTTCGAAGCAAGTGTTGCGCTACACAAGAATGATGCAATGCCATGATAAACAGTCAATTTCCCTTAAAGTGCCGGTTTTAAAGTATAACACATGTAATCTGGTATTTCAGGGATGTTTTGTTAATATGTGTAATATGCAAACCGAACACCTCTAGATGAGTGCAAATGATAGGGAAATTGACGTGTTAAAAATGCAGTATTTTTGACTGATCAAATTCCCCCAAACTTATTTTCGATCGTCTCGAGCGAGCTGTTTTATTAAAAAGAGAAGGAGAAAATAAAGAAAAAGAAAAACTAACTAGCACACTTTCGTAGGCAACACGATTGCACTGAGCACGTGCAACAAGCCTTTAAACCTCTAGGTGTCCCTAGTAGGAAGAGTGTTGTCTCCTGAGGGTTTTCAGCGGATTGCACCCACAAAATCCAATAATAAAAGAAAGATCATGAAATTTACATTTAAAGAAAAGAATTGTAAAAGAAAAAGCCTTGAAAATTAGGGTTTCCAACTAAGCTAGCTTTTCGGTTGTCATGAGCCCTATCTTAATAGTCATGAAAAGATGTTAGAAATCACGTCCTCCCTCAATAAAACAACGTCTTATTCTTCATTCCTATCTTTCTTCCAAACATCGATCATATAACCCTACGTGTATGTAAAGACATCCCTACACCCGGAGAATTCAATTCAAGCTATCATACTCTTGTCGATCTGCCTCAGTACTTTTTAATTAATGAACATTTAGATGAATTTGCTCACACACTTTCATGCGACCGTTAATACTTCTTGAGGTACTAACCGACCGATTACTCATGTGCTTGCTTATACGGTGTTTTTTCTCGTCTTGCACCACCTAAGGCTTAGCAGTGACTCCCAGACCAGTTGGCCTTAGGGCACTAGATGAAGAGGCACCATCGCTATATTTTTTATTGCTGCCTTGGCGATAACAAAACCAGTGTTCATTTTTCTCACCATTTTATATTTTCTTCATTTTTTTTTATTTCCTTCATACATCGGCTTTAAGACAAGAGCATTTCAAGGTATCCTCTACTATCCCGAGTTTCAAGACGTGTGTAAGTGCGAATAGCAGGGTATCAACGTTCAAAATGTTTGGCTTCCAGAATAGAAACTATTTTTCAGAATTATTTTTATCCTCAGATTAGTGACTTCTTTCATCTTACTAACCCTTGGGACAACGGCTCATAACTACTTATTATTAGTTCGTATAAGAAAACTTCTAATTTTCTTGGTTTTCTTAAATTTTTCTAATCTTTTGGATGTAATTTTTCACTATCTAATCTTTTATTATCTTATTTATGTACAAAAAATTATATATATTTTTTTTTTGAATTTTTTTTAAATTTTTATCGGTTTTGAAATGTTTTGTGCTTATGCAAAGTATGATGCAAAAATAAGCACAAACCTCCCCCAAACTTGTTTTCAACAGTGTCCTCACTGTTGCCATCTGCTAAACCTCGAAAAACCTGTAAGCTTGGGAGGAATTTATTAGTGGGGTCAAAATATTTAAGTGAAGAACCACCCCCAAACTTATTCTTGGCTCATCATTTTGTAAAAATTTTCTTTTCAAGAGCCAGAAAAAATGCCCCCCCAAACTTGAGTCATGCAATATTAATCTTTTGAAAATCACATGAGGGGATAAAAAATCATTGGTCGATGCCAAGCTTTGCAAAGACCGAAGGTTAACACCAACCATTCAAAAATTTTATCAATGCAGTGCTCTGGTTGGTGGAAGAAGAAGTGGGGAAAGGGTAAGTGGTGGAATAGAATGTGGGTGCGTCTCATTTTGGAGAGACGATGCAGTGAATGTGATGGATTGCTCGCATTCTTTTTACAGTTCAAAAGAAGGGGCGGAGGTTCAATTTCATTGATTGGGAGATGATTCATCTCAACACCCGTGTCATTCAAAAATGCGAGTTCATCAGCGAAGATCTCCTCAAAAGTTCCATCAATACCCCGATGAATAATGTCATCACAAAGTGCGGGGTGATCTTCAGACTCTAAAAATAGTTCATAATCAGTGTTAATTGTTAACCCGGACATCTTGGTGGAAGAGTCCGTATGTGTTTGATGCATAGTTGGGTCAAACAATAACGTATGAAAAGATTCAAGATCGGTATCATGAGGATCATCAAATTCGCTGCTGTCGACATCCATTAAGTCGACAGAACAGACCTGAGCAGTAGGTTCGGAGGGTACACTTCCCAACTTGTAAATGTTCAGTTCAATTGACCTATTCCCGAAAGATAGGGTCATAGAACCATTACGACAGTTGATTATAGCGTTGGAAGTGGCCAAAAAGGGGCAACCTAAAATCACCGGAATTTGATTCCGTGGGTTCGCTACAGGTTGTGTATCAATTACAATAAAGTCCACAGGGAATAAAAATTCCCCAATTTTTATTAACACATTCTCCAGTTCACCCCTAGGTTTGGAGATTGATCGGTCAGCCATCTGGAGAGTTATGCTCGAGGGCTTTAACACTCTGATACCTAGTTGCTCGTAAACCAAATATGGAAGCAAGTTAACAATAGCGCCAAGGTCTAGTAGAGCACGGTTGATGTGTTTTTCCCCAATAGAAATAGAAATAGTAGGACAGCCAGGGTCCTTACGTTTCCTCGGTACTTGTTGGGGGAAAGTCGTGTCTACAGTCTTTGCCATGAATATCTTCTTGGGCACTTGAGTCTTCCTCTTCCTAGTGCACAAGTTCTTAAGAGTTTTCGCATAGGACGGAACTTGTTGGATGGTATCTAGGAGAGGGATGTTGATGTTAACTTGCTTAAACATGTACATAATCTTCTCCATATGTGGACTCGATTTGTTAGCCCTTAACCGATTAGGATAAGGTGCTTTAGCAATAAGCGCTGGGTCCATCATAGAAGAAGGAAGTGTGTGTGGACCCGATCCCAGAATAGAGGTGGGGATCATCTGTGGAGAACTAGAAAAGCTGGGCTGAGGTGGCGAGCCTTGTCGGAAATGAAGAATAGGCTCGTAAGAAGGTGGTGGGGTAGAAGAACTGGGGTCAGAATTAGAAATGGAAGTGGAAGGAAAAGTCTCAGCCGGGGTGTTATTGATTGATTTATCAGTATCATTAAACTCTTCCCCAACGTGATTGTCAAGCACTCTTCCAGATCTCAACGTGATTGCATTCACATGATGTGAATAGCCAGGATTGGGTAAAGGTTGAGCTGGAAGTTTCCCTTTCTCTCTTGCACTCATTTCGGCTTTTAATCGTGCAATTTCTGCTTCCATCGATTTAATACTCTCAGCTTGGGACGCTGAGTTTTTCTTTATATCATCGACAAAAGTCTTTATTTCAGCCGATACTTGCATGAGATTTGTTAGAAGCAAGTTTATGAATGAAGAGGATTCATCGGTCCCGGTCAACTGTAAAGGACTAGACGGTGCGGGTGTGTTGACTGGATTTTGAAAGTTTTGTGCTTGGAAGGGGTGCTGACTCAATTGAAGTGGTTGCTGTTGTGGTGGAGGGACCCTTTGGAAATTGTTTTGGGTTGGAACCGCGTCTGGAGATTGTGATTGGTTCCAAGCAAAGTTAGGCTGATTCCTCCAACCCTGATTATATGTGGAAGAAAATGGATCGTTTCTATGTCTTTGAAATGCGGCATTGGTATGCTCGTGCCTTGAAACGGAGAATTTCGTGGACATTCTTCCGTCAAGTGAGAAGGATCAGAACAGCATCCACATACAGTTTTGGAGAGTGAAATTTGATTTAGGGCGGCGGCTAAAAATTTGTTTTCCATATTGTCGAATTTCTTGTGTAAACCTGAAATTTCAGCTCTAACTCCTATGGAAATATCATTGACATCCCTAGACGATTGACTCACACCCTCCCACTGTAAAGATTTTTCAGCGAAATCTTCTAGAAATTTCCAGGCTTCCCCATCATCTTTGGTCATGAAGTTGCCTTGACATATGGATTCAAGGGTCTGTCTTGTGTTAGGATTAATGCCCTCATAAATGATTCTGCACAATTCCCATCTAGGGATTCCGTGATGTGGACATTGGACTAACAGATCCTTGAAGCGTTCAAGACATTTTGAAAATGGTTCATTTGGAAGCTTGGTGAATTGATTTATTTCGCTACGGACTCGAGCTGTCTTAAGATGTGGGTAGAATTTCTTTAGGAATGCTTTTACGAATTCTTCCCAGTTTGAGATGGAATGTGCGGTTGTGTTGTAAAGCCACTTCTCGGCTATATCGCACAAGGTGAATGGGAGAAGACGTAGACGCATAGCATCCATAGAAAGCTGTGAGGTACCCATCATTGCGCATACATTTTCAAATTTGGTGATAAAGGCATATGCGTCTTCAGACTCGAGACTGTGAAATTTTGGTAGAAGGTTGATGTATTAGGGTTTAATTTCAAAATTTTCCCCGTTGGCTGGTGGAATGGAGAGACAGGTGGAAAGGGGGCCTCGTGTAGGATAGCACCTCTCTTGGAGAAAGATACGGGGTGGATTCTGCGCACCAACAGACGGCGGCAGAGTAGTTGTAAAGAAATTCGATGGAGAATCGTCCATCGAAATGGGTGTGGTGGTGGGTAAAGAAGAGGTAAATGTAGAAATACCGACTTTTGGATTGATAAGGGGAACGCGGACTAAACGGGCACTAGAATCCCGTGTCCAGCCTATCTTGCACTAAAAAGGGTTAGTACAAGTGCCAGCGTGACTTATAATTAGGGGAAATGATATGATTGGTGTTTGTTTTGAAAAATATACAGATTTTTGAAAAAATGATGCGATCACAACAAATGCAACAAGCAACCCTAAAATCTAGTGGTCACCTAGGTCAAAGCTCTAGACCGCTCCTAACTGCCAAAAGACAAGTCGCAGGATCAATCCTCCACTGCCTCTTTGTCTCTCCTGTGGCCAGGTAAGTGCCAGGTAAGTGGGAGGTTCTCTACTACGTAAGTAGTGGGCCTAATTAAGTAACCACTAGACTTTGACACACTTGCCTTAGACACCACAAAAGAAACGCGGATAAGCAATGAATTACCCATGGCCTTCTCTTGTCCTAAGTGAGCACGACGGTCCTTAGAGTAATCTTTAGATTTCTTTTAGTTAACGAGGGTAAATGCGGATGCAAGTTTGTGATTTTTGGGGCTTAGGAAGGGTAATGAACTCCCCACCTAATCTGAATTTGGTCGTGCCGCTTAATTTCCGTATTAATATGCAAACAACCAAGAAATCAAAACACGCACAATTTATTTTGCTTTTGCGGTGCTGCGATTTATTTGCAAAGAAACCTGCAGCAAATTGTTAATTGGAGCAGATTTAGGAGGAGATAAGAAAGTGAAGAATTAACCTGAGAATTTGTGAACAGTGATGCAGCAGACACGCGGCGGTTCCGCCGCGGATGCCAGCTAGTGCAGCAAAATCGCGGTGGGATCTTGGGATCACTGCACAAAATTTCTTGACACTGTTCCACTTCAACTCCTAAGCTCTCTGGAATTCTCTGAAAAAAATTTCTCAAGCTCCACAGAGTCCAGATTTCATCGCAACAAATCACAACAACACGCTTATGGTTTGTGCGAATTTAGATCTAAAAATATAGATGGAATAAACTTTTCAACTCAAATTTCAAAATACGAACAATTAGCGCACTATCCCCGGCAACGGTGCCATTTGATTGCATTCACATGATGTGAATAGCCACAGGGAAAGTGTGGATCGTCCACAGGGAAAGTGTAATCGTTCGTGTTTCGATTTAGAAGAGTTGAAACTTTAAAGAAAAGAAAACAAACAACAATTCATGATTTGTAAATTGAAGTTCAAGAATTAGGAAAATCTAGTCTAAATCAAGAAACGATAAAATCAAAAATTGAGAATTTGTGATGACTTCCAAATCAAATATCAAGAATCGAAATGAGGCTCGTAGGAATCGATCGGATCTATAGATGTGATGAAATCTAGCGATTACGTATTCTTATCCATCAATGAATTGATACTAGATCGATGATGATCAACGAGAATTAGGGATTTCTTATGAAACTAGGGTTTCATCTTCTATCCCTTGTTCTTTTGTCGATATCATTCATATTCTAGCCTCTAGTAAATTCAAGAATCGATCGTGGATCCCTAATTTCGAGCGATCAGAATCAAGAAAGCATCGTAACGAAACTAGGTCGTCGATTCTTCAATTTGCTAGGGTTTACAAAACTCATAGGACTTAAGAATCGTTTTAAGATTTGTTACATCATCATTCTATTGATCGTCTCGACTCCTTTACGAGTGGAGTTTTACTCAAACATCACAACAAGAACCACAATCACAAATTGAGATCGAATCATAATGCAAGAATTTAAAGAAAGCAAGATTAAAGAATTTCACCTTTTATTTATCAACAATTCCGTTACAAATCTCTCAAGAACTACAAGAGGAAGAACTCGATCGTCGATTTGGCTTCGCTCGTCTCCTTGAGTCGCGGATCGGCTTGGATCACTTGCTCGATTGAAGATCGGCTCTGCTCCTAAAAGGTTGAAGGCTTCTCGCTTGAATGGTATTCGGGATCTTGAATTTGGCTTTGGATTTTGGATTTAGGGCTACAAGATGTGTCACTCAACTTGTAGATGGAAGAGGAAGAGATGAAGAACTAATGGCGATTAAAGAACTAATGAACCCTAACTAATGATTTAATGAACAACCTCAACCCTTAGATCTAGGCTCCTTTTTATAGACCTCACAACCCTAGATCAGGAATTCAAAATTTAAATTTCCCTCCAAAAGTTTGTTAGCTAAAGAGGCTTCTAAAAGTAGTTAGTTGTAGGGAGCTTCTAGAACTAGTTTGTTAGGAGATTGATTAGCTTGATCAAGATTAGCTTGATTTAATGATCCTTGCTGATCTGGCAGAAACTTCGACAGTTCTGTAGAAATAGCCACAGTTTTATGAGATGTAGGAACTGAGATAAGAATGCTGGAGCTGAGCAGAGATGATTTCATCACTAAAGGGCCGCGGATCCGTCGCGCCAATGGGGTTCGGGCCGCGGATCCGCGGCCCAATAGTAGCTTCAGTGCATGAATTTCTGTGCTCTTCTTTCCTTTGACTTAAGGAATATTCTCTGATATGTTGAATTGTGTAATTCCCTTTGTATTAATGCCGGATCAAAACATCTTAGACTCGGCGTAATTTTGATCAGCACTTTTGACAATTTGGCCTTTCTCCTGGAATTTCCAGCACAGACTTCGAAACAAATGTTGCGCTACACAAGAATGATGCAATGCCATGATAAGCAGCCAATTTCCCTTAAAGTGCCGGTTTTAAAGTATAACACATGTAATCTGGTATTTCAGGGATGTTTTTCTAATATGTGTAATTGTCACGACCCGAAAGTACGGAACATGACCGGCACTTAGACTACGAAACGTCTCGAGGCGTACGTAATCTAAGTAAGCCGAAAACCCAGAAATCCAAAACCAAGAAAAGTAGTAGAGTGAAGGAAAACCAATTTAAATCAAGTAGTTTTAATAGCATAAGCCGAATTATGCGTTTTTTTTTAAAAACATCAAATATTTCCTGAAAATTTCGGCAGAGTCTACTTTGTAAATACTAGCCCCCAAACGGGATACAACATGAATAGTATAAGAAATCAATAAAAGGCATCCCCAAGCGGGAGCTAGCTCTTCGTCAATCGACGGTCACAACCACATAAGCAATATAATATACAACGCCAAGGGCGAGGATCAAAACTCAAAAGGAAACTCAAAACCACCAGAAATCCACAAAAATATAACGCGCGGCTCTAAGGTCGAAAGAATAACATCACTGGTCTCTATCTCTGAATAAATACATGTTTGGTTGATGGAATTTACTAGATACAACTGAGTAATATTATACAAGGTAATATGATGGGTACGATACCAATAAACCCACCTACTAGCAAGTCAGCCGAAAGAAGCAGTGGCAGCAAAGCCGTAATGAAACCTGTACGGCAAAACCTGCAAGGAACTGTGGCATAACAGGGGTGAGTTGCCAACTCGTGAGTAGAAAAACATCTACGAACAGAAACTGCATGAACAACGCAAACCTAGGTCAACGATCATAATATATCCTCAAAATATAACCAGCAGCCTATAACCATGACTAGGGTATACCACTAAACAACAGTAATACCAAGTGCTCGTGTCAGTGCCTCAGATAGCAATATATCATATGGATGATGTAGGAATGCATGAAAATAGAATACATGTACTGAAGAAACTGCTTTCATAACTTTACGATATTACTTTATTTTTAAAGCGAGGTATAATAAATGAAATCAGCATAAACAGTGTCTAGCATCGGCACAAAATATAAATCCCAATTTTCCAAAAAATCCGAGGCTCCGGCTATCCGGACTGGCCTGTATCATCAAATCTCAGTACCTCAATATCTCAAAATCTCAGTATCAATCTCACTATCTAGGGCGCCGTCAGTCCTGACCGGCCTCGACCATCAATCTCAAGACCACGATGGTATCCTCCGGATATCCGACGCGTCGGGTAAAATCACCGGTCGGTAGTGCTCCCCTGCCAGGCTCAACGTCAACAATACGGCCTTCTCGTCCCGGGGTACCGCACCGGGCCCACCATGTACCCGAAATGGTTCATCCAACTCCTCGAATCGGGTCTCGAAATCCATCAGCAAACTCATGGAGGACGACTCATACATCATGGGAAAACCGCACTTTTTATTTAAAAGAGAGGAAAGAATCTTATACAAGTTTTGCGGTTTTCCCCCAAATCCAGAAAATCTCATAGAAATCCGAATCCAAATCATTAATAGCATGTAAAACCATGAATATAGGCATGAGAATCCATGAATACGGCATAATAATGAATAACAGTATGCATGAAGTGACAAGTAATAACTCCAATATCTAAGCTGGCATATAAGGTAAGTACACTAATATCATGTCAAACTACTAGCTATCAAGCTAAGTTAAGCCATAATATTTTCTAAGGTGTACGTGACATGGCAATTACCGATGAAGATGTGTGTGAGCCAGTAAGTAAGTGTACGTGGTACATACGCATCATCGGTAATGGTGCTGGTGTCCTAACAGCATAATATCAACAATGCAATATGAAATAACAATGTAAGTATGCGATACGGAGCGAGCAACCATAATGAGCGGGAACTAAATATTAAACAATGGTGCCATTTGAAATAACACGAATTGTGGGGTTTTGAAAATAAGGGCTACGGTGGTTTTAAGAAAGGATACGTCTTTTGAAATATCCGTAGATCCCTTGACCTGTCTTTTAAAATACCCACGATCCGCTAGTTTTTGAAATAGGTAGGAGTCTAATCTAATCTAACAACTACACTAAACTATACGGCTGAACTAACAAGCTGAACTGCAGGTAAGGAAACCGCCTATCATCTGAGTCGATACATATACATACATGTATATGTATAGTCGGTGATCCCGCCTCAATAATATCATTTCCGATACCATATCTATAGTCAGACATCCCAAGTCAAGGGTGCGGATCAATCATCAATATATAGATCGTATGTAAATCCGTCGTACGGCATCCCAAATCTGGGTACGGGTCAATATCACATTCATCATACTATTCATCTAGTATCCTCTTTATCAAATATCATGATCGGGGTACTGACCTACGTCTAGTACAATACTGATACCACCTACGTATGCATGCACGTGTGTGAAACACTACGTCAAAGGACCCGCTACAACGTCATGTCGTATCTCAAATACGAACCCTGCCAAATCACCGATCTCACGGCCTCAAATCAAATCTCATCGACTCATCTCAGATCCCAAGTACTATCCTCAAATCCAGTATATGAACACATAGTCCCATACCCAAGTGAACACATAACTATATAATCCCATATAAGCACATATGAAGAAGAATGTATCCAAGTATGGATGTGTGTGTAAATGTGGTGCAACCTCTACTCTAGGGTCTCGCAACACTAAACCTATCCATTCACACCTAAAATCTATCTTTATCATCAATAACCTCAATAATAAATAATCAATATATATGTGTGTATACGTATTCGTATACATCACCACGGACTGCGGGGGTGCTATACGCCATCCACCCGACTTCTCCCCGTAGATATAAATCTACTCACCTGGTCCTCGCTCGCCGGTGCCGACTTCGCCACGCGCTTGCTTGTCGTCTCGAAGTCCACATGGGGTACCTACATATCATAACGCACCGTATCGCATTAAAACCAAATTCGAAATCGAAACGGCATACGAAAATCAAATCGGCACGCGTATCACGCATAGGTCAAAACATATCGCCTACGCAGGCAAGAATACCCAAACCAACTCTCGATGTCGATGTACAAACTTCAAACCATCGAGAAAAACCTAAATACTCTCATTTACGAATTCACGAACACTAATTATAACATAAAATAGGTTAGAATTCACAAAAACCACAAATTCACCTTAAAAGCCATTTTTCCGAAAATCTAGCAAGCAAAAATTACCCGTTTTAGTACAAAACTCGACGTTTAAACAAATCTAGCGGCTATAATACTTATTAAATATCTTAAATAAGTCATAAAAACAATTCCCATAATTTAATCTCATTAAATTCCATTGACCCCAAAATTCTAGTTTACAAAATACCCAATTTTAACAATTTTATAGCAAAAATATACAAACAACAATTTAGCTTGGATTTTAATGAACTAAAGGCATTAAACCACTCAATATAATATTAATAATGACATGAAACCATAATTATATTTTAACCTAAAACATTTCATAATTTTCCAAAAATCCTAGTTAGCAAAATAACTTAATTAGGGCATTTTATAAGTAATGGTTTGTAATTAACAACTAGATTAGCTTTCTACAATACTTAAGATGTTAATCCACATCACATAACCATGCACAATTTATCACAACCCAATTCCACAACAAAACCCTAACTTGAATTCCTTAATCAAGCAATTAAACTCATCTAAAACCTAATTAATCACTTAATTAATTAGCTTTAGGAAATTAACTAACAAATTAAGCAAAAAGGGTTGGAATTTATACCCAATAATTTTGAAGATCCACAAGCACAATAGCCTCCCAAATCGAAATTTTGTTCCCTAGATCCATGCAATTTTGGCTAATGAGAAATGGGTAGGAGTCGAATTTTGATTTTGGTGAGGTTTTACTTTGATTTTTGGCAATTTTTTTGAGGATTTTTGGAGAAGAGATGAGATGAGGGAAAGAGAGGGGAGGGGCTGCTGAAATCAGCAGTGGGCTCGGCCAAATGGGGAGGAGAAGAGAGTGTGAGGTGATTGGAGAGAGAATGAGGTCAAAAAGTCCATCTTTTACTTCTATCATTCTATTTTCTTTTCTTTTCTTTTCTTTCTTTTCTTTTGCAACACAAGTGGGGACAATTGAGGGGTGGCTGTTGAATTCAGCCATGGGGAAGGAAAAATGGGGGTGTGTGAGTGTGGGTATGGGTGTGGGGTGATGAAACATGATAAATATTATACCCCAAACATCCATTTACACTAAATTCACTAAAAAAAATATTTTTTCTTCAATAATTTCTAAACCGTTTTGGCAAACGATTTCGTTTCAGAAACAATATTTTAAAATTTTGTTTAATGTACCAAGAATTATAAAATTTGTATCAACCTATTCCAATTTGTAATTTTCCCTAATTAAATGTATTAGTGACGGCTTAAAATAATATTAAAATAATTTTTTTTCAGAAAATTTGAAATTTCACCAGTGGCTTAATAAACACCAAATACTAGCAATTACATAGCTAGAATATGTATATTTAATTTTTATAATAAAGATATTTGTATTTTAACTTTTTACAGAAAACCCGCCTTATTTTACCGATTTTCCGAAATTCCACCGAAACGATTTTCAAAACGTTACAATCTTCCCCCCTTAAAGAAAATTCCGTCCCCGAATTTAAATTAAAACTCCCCCAAAATACTAAAACATCTAAGCCCAAACCATCAAGTCGTCGGGGCTCCGAAATCGTAAATACATAAAACAAATCGTAGCGCAACGCATGCGCATGAAAAATGAGCATATAACTCAAAATCAAAACTCCGTCAAGCATCCCGCAATCATCGGAGTCATGGTAAAGACACAAATGTCAAATCCAATACAAAACCAATATGATATAACTCGAAACTATACACGTAAATATCAAATCTATATATGTAAATATTTGAAGAGGATGCAAGCCAAATCTCTTAAAGTCGCTGTGCAATGCGCATAACACTGCACAGTGGCGGACGTCTATCATAAGAAAATAATCATATACATATATACCTTTTGTTTGAACTGTACGTTCCGCCATTTTGGGAAACAATTTGGAAAGGTTTTCTTGTTTTAAACGTTTCGTGTCATATCAGACATGTAGGTAAATACTGAGACTATAGCTCACTTTTTGGAATTCCCTTCGATAGCTATCAATGCATGCAAAATACATTCAGGTACTGTCCTCTGACTAGTCCTGCTCAGTATGAAAACACATAGCAAATATCATAAAAACGTACTGCTCTATAAGAAATCAATCCCAAAATATGCATACGAATACTACGTGTGTCTGGTGCGCACGGAAATCAAAATCCATATATGTGCCAACATGTGCATAGAAACAAGATCTAAGTGCATCGGGTGTGCACGAAACATCTGTCATAGGCAACGTGAGTGCCTGAAAGCAAAACGGATGCATCTGACATGCACGAAGAATCTTGATTTAGTGCATCTGGTGTGCACCAAAATCGTATCTCAAAACATGCGCTCAATCATGCGTGAAAATCCAAATCAGGTGCATCCATTATGCACGAAATCATGAAATCCGATATCAAGCGCTGAACATGCGCAAAATCCAATCAGTTGCACAAGGTGCACAAAACAAATATCGAACATCACAATCGAAATCGAAGTCCAATGCATCTAAATGCACAACATACATAACACTGCATTGCAAGCATATATGAACTATACCGAGTGCAAAAACCAAATCGTGTGCGTACATACGCACAAAATCAACTCAACTGTATGAAACCCATAAAATAATAAACGTGAGAAACCAAGGCACGAAAACGATATCAAGCGCAACCACTGTGCAAAAATCGTAAATACTCAGTAGGTGCAACCATGGTCCATGAAAACAAATATCATAAAACTCAATCATCAAAATCAATCATGCGAATAGATCGCTCAAAATACCAAAATCAAATATGGCGGAATAGTCCCGCTCAAGCGCATCCTCCAAGAATCTCTGGCCAACTATCGTGGTCACTCATAGCATGTCTCGTCGATGATCCTGAACTCTGGCCTGCCGGTGTGCGTAACATGACCACTCCTGCGTCCAAGTCTTCTCGTAATTTGTCCCAGAAAGGTCCTGTCGAGATCTCTCCCAAATCTCGTCTCTGTCGAACTGTCTGGAAGTCATCGTCCTTTACTATATCCGTTTCTTGTTCCGGAACGGCTGCATACTCATCGCGACTCCTTTTGGAAGATATATCCAGCACAATGCCTCGGCTGCGTATCGCATCTCTGATGTCGGCGGTGTGGAACGTCATCTTATCCAGATCATGTACGGACCTCTTTACTCCACTTTTCTTTAATGTCGACTGCTTCGGACTCGTCTCGTCGTGGCTGCATGGACTGAGCTCCAAATGCTATCCTCGTATCTGGAGTCTCCCAAGAAATCCATCTCACCACCTAGCATCCGAATGAAGTCGAACCATCCGATCGATTCGTCAAAACCTCATAATCCCCAAGAGCTCAACATCTTGGGTACAGTTTAATAGTATCGAGTACGTACCACAGCATCGATGGTTCAGCCGTAGAAAGGCAAACCCAAGCCTCACTAATGGTGCCGTGGAACTGCCGCTAACCATAAGGTTCAAAGGCTTTCACACGGTCATTAAGTCGAGTTAGGGTTTCATTCTTCTAGAGGGTCCATAGAATTGCCTGCATGTCTTTCCGAATACTTTAAACTTGGACTAATAGGTTGCTGACATTCGATCGTCTCTGTCGACTCTCAACGTCTCCGCGTGAAGTCGTCTTTAGCTGGAATCAATCTATCTGATGACCTCGCATCGGGGTAGCGAACGAACTACATGCCCTAGTCATTCATCCTCGGTGACTAGCGACCTTCTATCATCTCTTAGTACAATCTCGTACTGCAATAGCTCCAACATCTGGGGCGATATCCCGTCGTCCGCAGCAACAACTGGCTCACTCGTCCGCACGTTGAACAGTGCCTCAATCATCATGAGTAAGCAATACACCAACGGTTATCAAAATCTGGTTGGCCTCGGTCATTGGCTCAATCCTCTGGGGCTGACTGCACGTCTGAATAATCTCATACAGCAATCCATCCAACGCTCGTGGCGCGAAAGCACAATAAAAAGACACATCTCTGCAATCGTATGTCGCCGGAATCAAGCCCTGGTCAGTCCTCGTTCTTGACGAGCTCATGCTGACCGCAACTCTAGCCGTAGCTCTCCCTGCCCGTAATCGTGGCAGCAAAACCATAACTGGTACCGATAAGGCTAGATCAGGAATGAATATGATACTGAGCAAAGAAATGTATATCCTTAGGCTCCTTAAGTAGAGTAGCGTATCGTAAGTATGCCGCGGAACATACTCACGGCACGTCACTCTACTTTAGTCACCTATTCCATCAACCAAGAGTCATCCTACGCTCCGAAGGTAAAACCTAACGCTCTGATACCAACTTCGTCACGACCCGAAATTACGGAACATGACCGGCACATAGACTACGAAACGTCTCGAGGCGTACGTAATCTAAGTAAGACGAAAACCCAGAAATCCAAAACCAAGAAAAGTAGTAGAGTGAAGAAAAACCAATTTAAATCAAGTAGTTTTAATAGCATAAGCCGAATTATGCGTTTTTTTTAAAAACATCAAATATTTCCTGAAAATTTCGGCAGAGTCTCCTTTGTAAATACTGGCCCCCAAACGGGATACAACATGAATAGTATACGAAATCAATAAAAGGCATCCCCAAGCTGGAGCTAGCACTTCGTCAATCGACGGTTACAACCACATAAGAAATATAATATACAACGCCAAGGGCGAGGATCAAAACTCAAAAGGAAACTCAAAACCACCAGAAATCCATAGAAATATAACGCGCGGCTCTAAGGTCGAAAGAATAACATCACTGGTCTCTATCTCTGAAATAAATACATGTTTGGTTGATGGAATTTACTAAATACAACTGAGTAATATTATACAAGGTAATATGATGGGTACGATACCAATAAACCCACCAACTAGCAAGTCACCCAAAAGAAGCAGTGCCAGCAAAGCCGTAATGAAACCTGTACGGCAAAACCTGCAAGGAACTGTGGCAAAACGGGGGTGAGTTGCCAACTCGTGAGTAGAAAAACATCTACGAACAGAAACCGCTTGAACAACGCAAACCTAGGTCAACGATCATAATATATCCTTAAAATATAACCAGCAGCCTATAACCATGGCTAGGGTATACCACTAAACAACAGTAATACCAAGTGCTCGTGTCAGTGCCTCAGATAGCAATATATCATATGGATGATGTAGGAATGCATGAAAACATAATACATGTACTGAAGAAACTGCTTTCATAACTTTGTGAGATTACTTTATTTTTAAAGCAAGGTATCATAAATGAAATCAGCATAAACAGTGTCTAGCATCGACACAAAACATAAATCCCAATGTCTCAAAAATCCGAGGCTTCGGCTATCCGGACTGGCATGTATCATCAAATCTCAGTACCTTAATATCTCAAAATCTCAGTATCAATCTCACTATCTAGGGCGCCGTCAGTCCTGACCGGCCCCTACCATCAATCTCAAGACCACGACGGTATCCTCCGGATATCCGACGCGTCAGGTAAAATCACCGGTCGGTAGTGCTCCCCTGCCAGGCTCAACGTCAACAACACGGCCTTCTCGTCCCGGGGTACCGCACCGGGCCCACCATGTACCCCAAACGGTTCATCCAACTCCTCGAATCGGGTCTCGAAATCCATCAGCAAACTCATGGTGGACGACTCATACATCATGGGAAAACCGCACTTTTTATTTAAAAGAAAGGAAAGAAGCTTATACAAGTTTTGCGGTTTTCCCCCAAATCCAGAAAATCTCATGGAAATCCGAATCCAAATCATCAATAGCATGTAAAACCATGAATATAGGCATGAGAATCCATGAATACGGTATAACAATGAATAACAGTATGCATGAAGTGACAAGTAATAACTACAATATCTAAGCTGACATATATGGTAAGTACACTAATATCATGTCAAACTACTAGCTATCAAGCTAAGTTAAGCCATAATATTTTCTAAGGTGTACGTGACATGGCAATTACCGATGAAGATGTGTGTGAGCCGGCAAGTAAGTGTACGGGATACATACGCATCATCGGTAATGGTGCTGGTGTCCTAACAGCATATTATCAACAATGCAATATGAAATAACAATGTAAGTATGTTATGCGGAGCGAGCAACCATAATGAGCGGGAACTAAATATTAAACAATAGTTCCATTTGAAATAACACGAATCGTGGGGTTTTGAAAATAAGGGCTACGGTGGTTTTAAGAAAGGATACGTCTTTTGAAATATCCGTAGATCCCTTGACCTGTCTTTTAAAATACCCACGATCCGCTAGTTTTTGAAATAGGTAGGAGTCTAATCTAATCTAACAACTACACTAAACTATACGGCTGAACTAACAAGCTGAACTACAGGTAAGGAAACCGCCTATCATCTGAGTCGATACATATACATACATGTATATGTATAGTCGGTGATCCCGCCTCAATAATATCATTTCCGATACCATATCTATAGTCAGACATCCCAAGTCAAGGGTGCGGATCAATCATCAATATATAGCTCGTACGTAAATCCGTCGTACGACATCCCAAATCTGGGTACGGGTCAATATCACATTCATCATACTATTCATCTGGTATCCTCTTTATCAAATATCATGATCGGGGTACTGACCTACGTCTAGTACAATACTGATACCACCTACGTATGCATGCACGTGTGTGAAACACTACGTCAAAGGACCAGCTACAACGTCATGCCGTATCTAAAATACGAACCCTGCCAAATCACCGATCTCACGGCCTCAAATCAAATCTCATCGACTCATCTCAGATCCCAAGTACTATCCTCAAATCCAGTATATGAACACATAGTCCCATACCCAAGTGAACACATAACTATATAACCCCATATAAGCACATATGAAGAAGAATGTATGCAAGTATGGATGTGTGTGTAAATGTGGTGCAACCTCTACTCTAGGGTCTCGCAATACTAAACCTATCCATTCACACCTAAAATCTATCTTTATCATCAATAACCTCAATAATAAATAATCAATATATATGTATGTATACGTATTCGTATACATCACCACGGACTGCGGGGGTGCTATACGCCATCCACCCGACTTCTCCCCGTAGATATAAATCTACTCACCGGGTCCTCGCTCGCCGGTGCCGACGTTGTAGGGTTCCTAAGCACACTAATGAGGTCTCACAAGGCATCAACCATGCCAATATCAAATTTTACAAGTGCCGGGAAACCCTAATACGGATCGTTAACTAGAATTTTAGGCGAAACTAGAAGCTAGTTAACAACTTAACTAAAGGGTAAACGGAAATACAACCTTTGTAGATCCGGTTCTCCACCTCCATGGCTCTACGTAGATGCCCCTTCGCTGTCCATATCGGATCTCGGACTCTAGCGTCGGCTTCATCGGAGAAATGGGCGGGCTAGGTCATCGACTTCGATGCCGAAGATGATCTACGTCGAGGCAACACAAGATCAAGCTCCCAACTTCACCAAGTCATGAAACTTGTGAAGAAAACACCCTATACTACTTGGCAAGAGGTAGAGGATGAAGAAATAGGAGGTGGGTTCACTTTAGAATTGGATTTCTCACTCTTTTTCACTAGTTGCCATTTATGGTAGCAAGCTTCTTCATCTTGAAGAAGAAGAAGAAGAAGGTAATGAATATCATAAGAATTATTCCATGGAAAATAAAATGAATACTTATCATATGGCAACCATGATTAGGTGTAAAGAATAAACTATGGTTAGTGGGAATGGTTAGGGTTAAGCATGAGACAAATATGGTGGACTTGTTCAAAGCTTCATGAAGCTTCAACAAGCAAACAAACAAAGCCACCATATCATTTCCTTTTCCAAAATAAATAAACAAATGAAATGAATAAGTAAATCAAAACCCTAACCATTACACAACCATGGTTTAATCATACACTTAACTAAGTATGCATGTATCATCAAACATGATACAAACAAGTGCACAAAAGTATATCACATATACAACTTGTGTACTTCAAGTGAGAAAATCCATTTAAAGTGAACAAATATTAGTTAATGCAAAGTAATATATCAAATATATAATTATACATTAAATCATTAAATCAACAGTTGATTTAACGATCCGGTCATATCGCATATGACCGACTAATGTTCAATGTATCGGCTTATCGAATCAATCCTTGATTCGATAACTAGTTTATATCGCATACAACCAATCGATACATTCATCGCGAGAATAGAATATGGTATCACATACACACATTATTCTTGGTCCCGCACATATCTCATATGTGCTCCTATTTCGTTTCGCTTGAGCTAGGAAACCTCTTTGTAGGACTCTAAAGACTCGTCAATACGCCGGCAGCAGGTGATGATCATATCAAACACCCACAAGCCGCAAGCGGTCTGCTAAACGTAACGGCCACCCGGGTATTGAGCGATCAGAAGATCGACGAGCAAGCCCGCTCATACTCCTGTGAATCCAACCAGTAACACTAACCGTACAATCCGGTCTCGTCGTCTGATATGTCGCATATCTCGGCTAGGGGTGGTAAACGTCAGAACCCAATAGCTCGATAAGTCGTGTCAATATGAGGTCTATAACATTTCGAGAAACTACAGGTAACACTTACCAGTAAATCTCAGCAACCCTGGCCAGGGATTTCCGGTTATAGCCAATCGAACACAGCGCAACATCAACTCCCTATACCAGGAGAGACGAATCCCTTCCTATCGCTCATTGCCTCCATGTGATTCGGGACTGTACCCAAAAACCACCGTTTTGCACGCCCTCTTAGACGTGGTAAGGTGGAAATCAAAACACAGTGGGAATCACACAAGACTCTATGACGATCTCGGGTCAAGAGACTACTCTGTACCAGTGTCACCAGAGAACTGCCATCTGACGTAAGATATAATACCATCTGGGAGTTCTCGGCGAGTCCGTCCAGTGTACCCAGTCTCCACTGAGCACCCGTATATCATCTCTGATGTCAAACACCAATGGATATGGGATCATCCATCGCCCATCTGTATGGATCTAGAAGGTATACGCTAGTCTACTCTGGTATATCGATGCCCCGTCTTGATATACCCACGACTTGGGACTTTGAAGGATGTACTTATGGACTACCATGTCCCCACTAGTATGATCCCCATCATAGTCCAGGTAGTCAAGTACACATCCTAAGGGCTTTACCAACATGTATCAGAGAGACAATCAGTGTACACGTTAAGGTAAAGAGCAACCAGATAGCATACTATCATGTCGAGCAAGAAAGTCCTCCCTATATATGTCCAAGCATCCACTACAATATACATCCTATTTATAGTAATGGCCTCTAGGGCATACATATAACTAACAATCTCACACTTGCACTAGGGCCATCTGATAGCAGTGGTTGTAGTATCTCATACTCAACCATCCCATAAAAGTCTCTCTCTGGGAAAAGGCCTTTGTGAGTGGATCCGCCGTGTTGTCCTCTGAGTCTACTCTCCTAACCTCGATCACCTTGGAGATCAACTATCTCCATGATCAGGTGATACTGCCTTAGAATATGTCTGGATCACTGATGGGACGGACGTTCCTTGGCATAAACCACAACTCCATTGTCACACAATGGGAGGAACTAAGTTCATCTCATGAACAAATATACATCCAGACTGCCTCTTGGTAGCATCTCAAGTAGCGATGTATCGATCCTTTATCGTCTAGTATGCCACGGTATCTAGCTTGGAACTCTTCCAACATACCGTCCCTTTACTGAGGGTATAAACAATGCCTGTGACTGACATTCAGTCGTTCTCATCACCCTGGAACACTTCCAGTGATTCTCTCCAGGATCGGTTGATACCATCTCACTACAACTAGTGAGAATCCTAACGTCCAATTAGATCTATCTCATAGATCCAAAACCTAGGATTTAGGAAGCATCACTTTGATCCTGTATAGAGAATCATTTTGATAAGCGGAGATTGACCGAGCGTAGCATAGGAAACTCCTTCCCTATCAAGAGTATGTCATCCACGTACTCTACGAGGATCATCACCATACTCCCTACTACCTTTTTTGTATATACAAGGTTCATCTACCATTTTGATGATGTCAAACTGTTTGACTACTACACTAAAACAGATGTTCCAACTCCGCGATACCTGCTTTATCTTATAAAGCATCTTGTACACGTTTCCGCTGCTCTCACTGTCTACGAAGCCCTCTGGCTGTGTACTTATAGACGTTCTCTTCTAAAACATCATTTAGAAAAGCAGTCATAGCACCCAACCGCCAGATATCGTAGTCATGGTATGTAGCCGTGGCAAGTAGGATCTGGATGGACTTAAGCATAGACACTTGAAAAGGTTTCATCATTATCCACGCCTGGTCGATGACGAAAAGCTTTAACAAGTCTAGCTTTGAAAGTCTCAACATTTCCATCTACACCAAGTAATCTTCTCAAGATATACTTGCTCCTAATGGGGATTTAACCCTTCAGATATAGCAACCAAAATCCATACTTTGTTGGTGTACATGGATTCCATCTCAGATCGCTAAGCATCCAGCCATTCTTACAGAGTCCCACTCTTGATGGCCTGCTCGAAACTAGTTGGGTCATCATCTCATGATGCAATCCTCGCTCCCACTGTCATAGAGTAACCGAAGTATCTCTCAGGTGGGTGAGGAACCTCACTAGATCGGCGGAGAGGCTGAGGTTCGTTGGTAACTATTGAATCCTTTGGTTCTATCAAATCATCAGCTGCAGTTTGTATAGCTGGAACATTTCCAGTTCTACATAACAGATCTTGCCTCGAGCTTGTCCTGATTTTGCTTTTAGACATAGGCCGGACAACCCCAAATCTTAACTAGCTTAAGACATGGGCTCTTCCCATTCCATATCTCATATGGATTGGTAGGCAGTGATCTGATTCGAACCCTATTCAATAGGTATGCAGCTTCTCAAGCGCATAACTCCCGAAAAGGAAACAGGTAACTCAGTATTACTCATCATAGAGCGCATCATATCGAATAGGGTGCAATTGCTCCGCCCCGATATACCATCGTGCTATGGTGTATACAGAGGAGTAATGCTGAGAGAGAATCTCATTCTCCTTTAGAATAGTCCAGGAATTCCGTGCTCAAGTATTCTCCTCCTTGATCACATCAAAGGACATAATACTTATACCCGTTTTGGTTCTCTACTTCTAACTTATATTCTGTGAATATCTCAAAAGGTTCGGACTTGTGTTTCAACAGGAACATATGTCTGAATCTAAAGAGATCATCATAGAATGTAATAAAGTACAAAGAACCGGTCTTGGCATGTGTAAACAGGGGACCTTACATACATCAACATGTGTCATCCCAAAAGTTCACTAACTCTTTTTCTGTTTCCAGTAAACAGAGCTATGGTCATCGTATCTTTGTGACATGACCGGCAAGTTTCACAAGATGTAAATTCAAACTAATTTAAATGTGCATCTAAATGTAACTTTAGCCAGTCGGGTCGCATTGATATGACCTAGTCTATAATGCCTTAAGATGGATTCATTCATTTCTGAACTCTTTCTCTTTTGTGTGTTCCGTATACTAAAGAACTGTAGTTTGATTTAGAACATCAATGCTTTTAGATAACGTGCCTGAACCGATCAACTTTTGATATAGGAAATGTTCAAAACATTATCCAACTATACAAAATTTTATCCTTTCTTTACTAGTAAAGAGACTGACATGATTTTGTATATCAGGTTCGGTATCTAATAACATTCATTCAGAATCAATGTACTGGAATACAGGGTGACAGTGACCAACAGACTTGGCTGCAACACTTGCCCCGTTTTCTGCCTCATGAAACTTATCACCCGTTCTCAGTTTTTCTACCTTTTTGCAGCCCTATGTAACAGAGTACATCTCTGGGATCCTGATCCGGTATCATATACCCAGGATGCGGAGGATACTGAGAAACAGTTCTTTGTAATGAACACACCCGAAGATGATGCATCAGCATGCACTCTCTTCGTTTGGGCGGTACGGGAATTCTGGTAATCCCCAATTTCCTGCTCTGTCTTATAACAATTATAAGTTGGAGCGGGACCAACGTTCCCCAGCTCAGTATAAGAAGCGGGTTCGGTCAATATTCCGTATTATTATCTTGATTAAGGCGTGATATGGCGGCTACCTGGAGAGAGAGAGAAGAAAACACAAAGCGTGCGCTCTTTTAAGAATAGATTGGTTATGATTTTATTTAATCAAGATGGCTCCCACTGTTTTTATCAAATCTTCCTTCAAACCCTAAAAGGAAAGACTAGCCGGGATTAATTACACATTACAAGTTCGCCAATCTTTCAGCCAGGCCAGTGTCGGTACTTTGAGGGAGGTCCCCCGTGCTTTCGCACGAACCTAATTAATGTAAACCTCGTTTTCCCAGAGGCGTAACCTCGTTAACACCTTTCTAGACACCTACTTGATCGGCTAATTGTAATGTGTAAAACTCTCCCAGGAGTAACTCTTACTCGCAGCGGGTATCGGGATCCAACTATCTCATAGAAGGTATGGAATCTCATTGCAAATTTCAACACTTGAAATTCCCGATAATTTTGCCCCTAGCGTGCTATGACCTTGACGAAAGCCAACAAACCATAGCCCGCTAGTCAAGTTCAACCCGTACATTTCTTGATTGAATTAAACCCACCCGCACGACCCTTGACGAAAGCAAACAAAACCGCACGACTACCCTAATCCAATCGCATCATATGCAGCAGATAAGCAGCATATAGCTACCGCACACTGCACCTTGACGAAAGCCAACAAATGCAGCACGAATACTATATACAACTTATCTGAAATGACGGAGGGCTACGACAGGTTTTTCTGAAAACCTATTGCGTAATGAACTTGATATCATTGTAGAATCAAATGATTTTAAAATGGAGTGTTTTTGAGGATTTTGTAGTTTTGCTAAAGGAGTCACTCCCGGTGAAGGGATCGTCGGTCCTTTCCTCGTCGAATGAGGTGCGGGATATATCATATATATCGCTGTGCAAAGCAGAAACTATAGAAGCTATCAAAAGACAAACCGAGTGTGTAGCATCTGCCAGTTATTGCTAAAGGGGTCACTCCCGGTGAAGGGATCTCGGCCCTTTCCTCGTCGAATAAGGTGCAGGGTATACCATATATACCGCTATGCAAAGCAAAACTGTAGCTACCCTTTTTATTTAAAATTTGATTCTACAACTTCTTTTAGGTTTCTTTTCTTTCATTAATCACATTAATGAAGTCCCATCATTTAAGTCACCTAAACATCACTGATAAATACGACGTACACTTATGCCATCCGCATTCGCCTCGATGTCCCCTCGTGCACTGTTAGGTTAGGTAACTAACGACAGAGCAGGGCAGGGCTAGTGCGGGTGCAAAACATAAGTAACGTCTATATAATATATCTTATATACTATATACAGTATCCATCACAGAATATATCACATGATCACATCACAGATATCGCAGCAGAAAATATCATATGAAATATTGGATATACTAGGACGTCCGTGTTTTTAATACGAGCCAGTATAAAACACGGATTCCACGGTCGTGATGAATAGCCAATCCCACAACCCTAGACCCCTACGAGAGCGGCAAGCAACCCTACCAATTCTAGGGTTAGGAGACCCGGACTCGACTCCTCGAGATGGTCTCCCACTGGACCCTAGAACCCGGTTACTTGTGCTCCCCTCCTTGGGTCTATCCTAGTGCGGAAAAGTAAATAATATACAAAGGGTGACAGCTTCCGCAACCTGAAAGTGCCCCAAATAAAAGAATATTATATACAAGTTTTTACATGAATGAAAATGAAAAACACTCATCTCACATAAAAAAAACCCCGGCTATTCAAACACGACGATCCAATATAACATATCCAGCAACACATAACATCATATGTCATCAACGTAAGTAAATATGCGCATCCCAATTGTCGTTGACATATAGCAACGAAACCGGCGATATCACATATTACACTTACGGTCACAGAAAAGAAAGTGTAAAACTACAACAGTTGGAATCCGCAACCTCTTTAGACATCGCATGCCTAATCAAATAAAATACTTAGACATCACATGCCTAACAATTATAAACCCCGCATTTTAGTCCCATTATTGAAAACTCTTTTCAATATCAAGTGAGACTAAACCGCTAGATTTATAACATTCATCCAGTTATCTCATAACTTTTTGTGAATTCCAATTATTGTATCCCATTACAGATAAATAGAAAATATTAAACTTTCCGATCGAACATTCGAACACCCAAGTTTTCCCGAAACCGATCAACACATGAAACAAGTTTAAAAACATCCAGTTCATGCCTCAGTACCAACGGTCCAGCCGTAGAAGGGTCAAGCCAACGCCTCACATGCGGCACGCCGCACTGCCCCAAACCCGAAGGTTCAAAGGGCAGTTCAAGACGGTCACATAATCGAGTTAAGGTTTGTTGTCTTCTAGAGGGTCCATCGCGTTACTTGCACTACTTAGAACGTCTTTAAACCACGGAAAAATCCAACACTTGGAAATTTCCTACAGGGGAAAAAGTGGGTATTTATATCCGGTCGAACTTTTTAACATATTCAAGAATTATCGGGAAAAACACATAGACAAAATTAGACAATCCGATCGAATCTACGAACTCCCAATACAACCCAGAAAACTCACCTCTTGAGTAAATATTAAAAATTCCCAGAAAATACAGCACCTGAATATAGGAATTACTGTGCAATTAATGGAGGCAAATCCTATCAACTGGCCGCGGAACCGCCGCAGAAGCCAGGCTTCTGCCGCGGTTCCGCCGCGCTATAGACACATTATGAGTAAATTTTTGCACCGTAATTCTTAGAATTCCCTGCTGAATTTTTTAAGCATTTTTAATCTGGAAAAAACCCAGTTTTTGAAAAAAGTCCAGAGAGCAATTTGGGTTTAGGGTTTCGGTTCGATTCGGATTTCAAACGTCGTCTACACTTCGCCTAAGGCTCTAGCTAGGCTCTGATACTACAGTAGGGTTCCTAGGCACACTAATGAGGTCTTACAATGCATCAACCATGCCAATATCAAATTTTACAAGTGCCGGGAAACCCTAATACGGATCGTTAACTAGAATTTTAGGCGAAACTAGAAGCTAGTTAACAACTTAACTAAAGGGTAAACGGAAATACAACCTTTGTAGATCCGGTTCTCCACCTCCATGGCTCCACGTAGACGCCCCCTCGCTGTCCATATCGGATCTCGGACTCTAGCGTCGGCTTCATCGGAGAAATGGACGGGCTAGGTCATCGACTTCGATGCCGAAGATGATCTACGTCGAGGCAACACAAGATCAAGCTCTCAACTTCACCAAGTCATAAAACTTGTGAAGAAAACACCCTATACTACTTAGCAAGAGGTAGAGGATGAAGAAATAGCGGGTGGGTTCACTTTAGAATTGGATTTCTCACTCTTTTTCACTAGTTGCCATTTATGGTAGCAAGCTTCTTCATCTTGAAGAAGAAGAAGATAATGAATATCATAAGAATTATTCCATGGAAAATAAAATGAATACTTATCATATGGCAACCATGATTAGGTGTAGAGAATAAACTATGGTTAGTGTGAATGGTTAGGGTTAAGCATGAGACAAATATGGTGGACTTGTTCAAAGCTTCATGAAGCATCAACAAGCAAACAAACAAAGCCACCATATCATTTCCTTTTCCAAAATAAATAAACAAATGAAATGAATAAGTAAATCAAAACCCTAACCATTACACAACCATAGTTTAATCATACACTTAACTAAGTATGCATGTATCATCAAACATGATACAAACAAGTGTACAAAAGTATATCACATATACAACTTGTGTACTTCAAGTGAGAAAATCCATTTAAAGTGAACAAATATTAGTTAATGCAAAGTAATATATCAAATATATAATTATACATTAAATCATTAAATCAACAGTTGATTTAACGATCCGGTCATATCGCATATGACCGACTAATGTTCAATGTATCGGCCTATCGAATCAATCCTTGATTCGATAACTAGATTATATCGCATACAACCAATCGATACATTCATCGCGAGAATAGAATATGGTATCACATACACACATTATTCTCGGTCCCGCACATATCTCATATGCGCTCCTATTTCGTTTCGCTTGAGCTAGGAAACCTCTGTGTAGGACTCTAAAGACTCGTCAATACGCCGGCAGCAGGTGATGATCATATCAAACACCCACAAGCCGCAAGCGGTCTGCTAAACGTAACGGCCATCCGGGTATTGAGCGATTAGAAGATCGACGAGCAAGCCCGCTCATACTCCTGTGAATCCAACCAGTAACACTAACCGTACAGTCCGGTCTCGTCGTCTGATATGTCGCATATCTCGCCTAGGGGTGGTAAACGTCAGACCCCAATAGCTCGATAAGTCGTGTCGATATGAGGTCTATAACATTTCGAGAAACTACAGGTAACACTTACCAGTAAATCTCAGCAACCCTGGCCAAGGATTTCCGGTTATAGCCAATCGAACACAGCGCAACATCAACTCCCTATACCAGGAGAGACGAATCCCCTCCTATCGCTCATTGCCTCCATGTGATTCGGGACTGTACCCAAAAACCACCGTTTTGCACGCCCTCTTGGACGTGGTAAGGTGGAAATCAAAGCACAGTGGGAATCACACCAAACTCTATGACGATCTCGGGTCAACAGACTACTCTGTACCAGTGTCACCAGAGAACTGCCATCTGACGTAAGATATAATACCATCTGGGAGTTCTCGGCGAGTCCGTCCAGTGTACCCAGTCTCCACTGAGCACCCATATATCATCTCTGATGTCAAACACCAATGGATATGGGATCATCCATCGCCCATCTGTATGGGTCGAGAAGGTATATACTAGTCTACTCTGGTATATCGATGCCCCGTCTTGATATACCCACGACTAGGGACTTTGAAAGATGTACTTATGGACTACCATGCCCCCACTAGTATGATCCGCATCATAGTCCAGGTAGTCAAGTACACATCCTAAGGGCTTTACCAACATGTATCAGAGAGACAATCAGTGTACACGTTAAGGTAAAGAGCAACCAGATAGCATACTATCATGTCGAGCAAGAAAGTCCTCCCTATATATGTCTAAGCATCCACTACAATATACATCCTATGTATAGTAATGGCCTCTAGGGCATACATGTAACTAACAGACGTCGCCACGCGCTTGCTTGTCGTCTCGAAGTCCACATGGGGTACCTACATATCATAACGCACCGTATCGCATTAAAACCAAATTCGAAATCGAAACGGCATACGAAAATCAAATCGGCACGCGTATCACGCATAGGTCAAAACCTATCGCCTACGCAGGCAAGAATAGCCAAACCAACCCTCGATGTCGATGTACAAACTTCAAACCATCGAGAAAAATCCAAACACTCTCATTTGCGCATTCACGAACACTAATTATAATATAAAATAGGTTAGAATTCACAAAAACCACAAATTCACCTTAAAAGCCATTTTTCCGAAAATCTAGCAAGCAAAAATTACCCGTTTTAGTACAAAACTCGACGTTTTAACAAATCTAGCGGCCATAATACTTATTAAATATCTTAAATAAGTCATAAAAACAATTCCCATAATTTAATCTCATTAAATTCCATTGACCCCAAAATTCTAGTTTACAAAATACCCAATTTTAACAATTTTATAGCAAAAATACACAAACAACAATTTAGCTTGGATTTTCATGAACTAAAGGCATTAAGCCACTCAATATAATATTAATAATGACATGAAACCATAATTATATTTTAACCTAAAACATTTCATAATTTTCCAAAAACCCTAGTTAGCAAAATAACTTAATTAGGGCATTTTATAAGTAATGGTTTGTAATTAACAACTAGATTAGCTTTCTACAATACTTAAGATGTTAATCCATATCACATAACCATGCACAATTTATCACAACCCAATTCCACAACAAAACCCTAACTTGAATTCCTTAATCAAGCAATTAAACTCATCTAAAACCTAATTAATCACTTAATTAATTAGCTTTAAGAAATTAACTAACAAATTAAGCAAAAAGGGTTGGAATTTATACCCAATAATTTTGAAGATCCATAAGCACACATAGCCTCCCAAATAGAAATTTTGTTCCCTAGATCCATGCAATTTTGGCTAATGAGAAATGGGTATGAGTCGGATTTTTATTTTGGTGAGGTTTTACTTTGATTTTTGGCAATTTTTTTGAGGATTTTTGGAGAAGAGATGAGATGAGGGAAAGAGAGGGGAGGGGCTGCTGAAATCAGCAGTAGGCTCGGCCAAATGGGGAGGAGAAGAGAGTGTGAGGTGATTGGAGAGAGAATGGGGTCAATAAGTCCACCTTTTACTTCTATCATTCTCTTTTCTTTTCTTTTCTTTTCTTTCTTTTCTTTTGCAACACAAGTCGGGACAATTGAGGGGGGGCTGTTGAATTCGGCCATGGGGAAGGAAAAATGGGGGTGTGTGAGTGTGGGTATGTGTGTGGGGTGATGAAAAATGATAAATACTATACCCCAAATATCCATTTACACTAAATTTACTAAAAAAGCATTTTTTTCTTCAATAATTTCTAAACCGTTTTGGCAAACGATTTCATTTCAGAAATAATATTTTAAAATTTTATTTAATGTGCCAAGAATTATAAAATTTGTATCAATCTATTCCAATTTGTAATTCTCCCTAATTAAATGTATTAGTGACGGCTTAAAATAATATTAAAATAATTTTTTTTCAAAAAATTTGAAATTTCACCAGTGGTTCAATAAACACCAAATACTAGCAATTACATAGCTAGAATATGTATATTTAATTTTTATAATAAAGATATTTATAATTTGACTTTTTACAGAAAACCCACCTTATTTTTCCGATTTTCCGAAATTCCACCGAAACGATTTTCAAAACGTTACAGTAATATGCAAACCGAACACCTCTAGATGAGTGCAAATGATAGGGAAATTGATGTGTTAAAAATGCAGTATTTTCGACTGATCAGGCCCCATCCTCTGGTACTGAGCTGCACGTCCGAGATATCTCGTAAAAGCGACCCATCAAACGCTCATGGCGCGAAAACACAATAAAACGACGCCTTTATGTAAACCGTATGTTCCTGGAATCACGCCCTGTTCAATCCTCGTTCATGACGAGATCGTGCTGACCGCAACTCTAGCCGTAGCTCTCCACGACCGTACAACCGCGATAACAAAACAATAACTGGTACTGATGAGGATAGATCATAGAAATGAATATAATACTGTGCAAGGAAATGTATATTCTAAGGCTTCTTAAGCGGAGTATCATATCGTAAGTATGCCGCACAACATACACACGGTACGTCACTCAACTTGAGTCACCTACTCCTTCAACTAAGGGTCATCCTACACTCCGAAGGTAAAACCTAATGCTTTGATACCAAATTTGTCATGTCCCAAAAAGTACGGAACATGACCGACACTTAAATTACGAAACGTCTCGAGACGTACGTAATCTAAGTAAGCCAAAACCCAGAAATCAAAACCAAAGAAACAGTAGAGTGAAGAAAAAACCAATTTAAAGCAAGTAGTTTTCAACAACATAGGCCGAAGTATGTATTTTTAAAATCTCAAGTATTTTCTGAAAATTTCGGCAGAGTCTCCTTTGTAAATACTGGTCCCAAACGGGATACAACATGAATAGTATACGAAATAAATAAAAAGGCATCCCCAAGCGGGAGCTAGCTCTTCGTCAATCGACGGTCACAACCACACAAGCAATATAATATACAACGCCGAAGGGCGAGGATCAAAACTCAAAAAAAATTCCCAAAATCAGCATGAAAACCATAATAATACAACGCGCGACTCTAAGGTCGAAATAATAACAAGTCTGGTCTTCTATCTCTGTCAAATATACAATCTGGTTGATGAAGTTTCTAGATAAAACTGAAATAATAAATAAACAATGGTGGTCCTGATACAAAAGAACCAACCTACCGAAGCAATCACCCGGAAGGTATTAGGTCCACGTTACCCACCCCGGTTCTTTCGGGGAGGCGAAATAGGTAAAAATCAAATTTTTTCTCAAAAGGTAACATGGACCATCCATGAAGGATCTTTGCTAAACAAAAACTAACTAAAAACTACAAGTTCTAGTTACTATGTAGAATGGTTATACCTAGGTCTTGAACTCCTTCTCTTCTTTTGGTGGTTCTCCTCCTTGCTTGCTCCTTGTAGTGGCTTGAACGGCTCATCCTCGTCGTCTCCTCTTTGCCGTAGATGGATCCACCCGAAGGCCTCGAACTTGAGCTCCTATCTCAACCTAGAGATAACTAAGGTGCTTGGTTTGCTAAACCTAGAACCTTAGAATGAGTAGAGAAGAGTTATGGTGGTTTTGTCTCAAAGGTTCATGATTTCCAACTCATGGAACACTTGAACCTTGAGAGAGGAAGAGGGAGAGCTTTCTTTCTAAGAGAGAGAAAGAATATAATAGAATGAGCTCTCATATTGCAACCATGCTCACAAAAGCAAAAATAATGATGATAATAATAATAATTAAGAATTATGATGGTTAGTTTCAATGACCATTATCATTTCATGCATTTAATGCATTTTGTAAAGAACAACAAGTAAACAAAAGTCATATGAAATGATGATGGTCAACAAGTCCACAATGGTCAACCGGTCAACAAAGTCAACAAGTCAACAAAAGTCAAATGTTCAACTCAACTATGACACAATAATTCTTAATTAATATTATTAATCATATTTCTCATTCTCATTAGGATTTAGAAAAAGTCAACGGTCAACCAGTCAACCAAAGTCAAATGGTCAACAACCCTAATGAGAATCCTCTGCCTCTGCCTCTGCCTCTGTCAACTGTGCATACACACCCGCATTCGTGTTCCGAGAAACACGAATACACTGAGACAAAACCAATCCCAAAACGAATACTAGGATCTGGCTTAAACCAAAACCCGCTAGTAATAACTGCCCGGACACCAAACGTGCATAAGTGCGTGGATGTGAACGAACCCCATCGCAAAACCATGCGACCTCTACTCTGTTTTGCCCAAAAGCGAGTAACCCTCTGTGTGGGACTCTAAAGACTCAACACTACGCTGGCAGTGGGTTTAATCACAGGCTGCAAGCGGTACTAGCTGTACGTAACGGTCCCCAGGTAGATGCCGACAAGAAGACTGATGAGGTGAACCCATCCGAACTCCTACTGAGCCTGAATGTGACAATCTCCGTACAGTCCGATCTGTTCGTCTGAGAGTATCGCATGGCGAGCCTAGAGGGCGGTAAACGTCAGTCCCCTAATAGCGGTACAAGTCGTGTCGGAGTGTAGCCCAAAACATCCTGAGAAACTACTGGTAACACTACCAGCAAATCTCGCTTGCCCTGGCCATGGACGACTTTGTGTAATGGCTCTCCTAGACACAGCGCGATATCAACTCCCAATACCGGGAGAGACGAATCCTGTCTAACCGTCACTGCCTCCAAGTGCTTCGGGACTGCACCCAATTACTACCTGTTTGCACAACTCAGTAGAGCCGTGGTAGGGTAGTAATCTAAGAACAGTGGGAACACACTCGAGGCGAAGTGACAGTGTCAAGTCAGCGTACTAAGCTGTACTCATGTCACCTGGGAACTGTTAACTGACGATAGATATAATACCAACCAACAGTTCCCGACAAGTCCTGTCCAGTGTACTCGTAACCTAACGAGCACCTGCATACTATCTCCAGTACGACGTACTGATGGCTGTGGGACAGACCATCTCCCCTGCTGGGATGAGAAGCATATGCAACAGTCTACTCTGGAGTATCGATGCCCTGTCTCGATAATCCTACGACCAGGGACCAAAATAAGGATGTTCTTATAGACTACCCACCCCCCACTAGTGTGATCGCCATCACAACGCCGGTAGTCAAGCAAAGATCCTAAGGGCTCCATCAATATGTATTAGCGATATGTTAAAAGAAACATATACACATATTAAGATAGAAACAAACCAAGTAGCATACTACTATATCGAGCAAGACTGTCGTAAACCCGTATACATAACCCAAGCCTCCAAAATGTATTATACAAACTAGTACTATACAATAATGGCTTCTAGGGCATACATATCTAACAGAAGGGACAGTATGCCAGCAAAGCCGCAACGAAACCTGTACGGAAAAACCTGTAAGGAACGGTGGCACAACGGGGGTGAGTTGCCAACTCGTGAGTAGAAAATATCTACGAGTCGAAATCGCATGCATAACGCTATCCAAGGTCATATCAGGTAATATCCTCAAATAAAAATCCTGATCCAGCTACATATAAGTGCAATACCACGTGCTCGTGTCCGTGCCTCAGCTAGCAACATATCAGATATATATGATGTATAAATGCATTACGAATGGAAACAGAATATATCATGAGTGAGAAAACTGTTTTCTTTAATCAATGAGATTTCTATATGTATATCAATCAAGTATCATCAATGAAAGCAACATAGAAATCAGTGTCAGCATCGACACAAAACTTAAGTTTCAGTATCTCAATATCATATCTTAAATCTCAGATCTCAAATATCAATATCTCAGGCATCCGTATCATCTGCGGGATCGGCGTGCGGGCTCCGGCAGAACAGATCAGCCTGTATCCATCTCATGACTCCAGCCGGCATCCTCCGAATAACCGACGAGTCCAATTAATATTACCGGTAGGTAGTGCTCCCCTGCCAGGCTCATCGAATACAACTCGAGCTTCTTTCCTCAGGGTACCATACCGGGCCCACCATATAACTGAGACGGTTCATCTAACTCCTCGAATCGGGTCTCGAAATCCAACAACAATCATGAAAACTCATGGTGGACGACTCATACATCATGAGAAAACCGCAAATTTGCATTTTAAAAATGATGATACGAAGATTTTATTAAATTCTTGCGGTTTCCCCCCAAATCCAGAAATCTCTTGTAAATCCGAAATTATCAAAATCATGATCCCAATAAACAGTGAATACCGGCATAAATCTTCATAATACTGCATAACCAATGAATATATGAATGCATCTAATATCATGCAATGAATGCAATATTTAAACTAGCATATGGAAGCTATAACATATTACGACTATCAGCTATCCAGCTATGTCAATGAAAAGGTATTTTCTAAAGTGTACATGACATGGCAATTACCGATGATAATGTGTGTGAGCCGGCAAGTAAGTGTATGTGGAACATACGCATCATCGGTAATGGTGCTGGTGTCCTGACAGCATGGTTCATGATCACTAAGTACACAATAAACATGCAATGAGACGATAACAACATGATAAATGACAATGAATAGTAATTGCAACAATAATATGCGGAACATGAATAATAACATAACAATAAGAATCTATATCGCTACACCTATGTTATACTGTTTTGCCGTTTGAAATAGTACGAATCGTGGTGTTTTGAGAATAAGGTCTACGGTGTTTTTAAGAAAAGGTACGTCCTTTGAAGTATCCGTAGTATCCCTAGACATGTCTTAAAAATCCTCACGATTCGTTAGTTTTGGAAATAGGTATGACTCGGGTACAGTCTAACATCTACTAGGTAACTACAGGTGTAACTAAGAATCAATCGGAAGGGGTATGGAAACTACCTGAATCTGAGTCGATATATATATATGTGTATAATAGTCGGTGATCCCGCCACAATAGTATCCCATACGATACCCTATATAATATGACATCCTCGAGTCAAGAGTGTGGATCTATCATCAATATATAGCTCGTACGGTAAATCTGTCGTACGGCCTCCCAAATCTGGGTACGGGTCAAATGTCACATCTATCACATTATTCATCTGATATCCTCTTTATCAAATATCATGATCGGGGGCACTGATCTACGTCTAGTACAATACTAATACCATCTATGTATGCATGCGTGTGTATGAAAACACCACACCTAAAGTACCCGCTAAACATATCACGTCGTAACTCAAATACGAACCCTGTCACATCATCGATCTCACGGCCTCAAGCCCAATCTCATTGACTCATCTCCAATCCCAAGTACTTATCCTTAAAATCCATGTGTGTGTGTGTCTGTGTGTGTGTGTGTATACATAGTCTCATACCCATGTGTGTGTGTGTGTGTGTATATACACATATCCCCATATACGCACATGTAAACAGATGTATGCAAATGCGTGTGTGCGTGTGGGTGCGAACCTATTCTAGGGTTCGCGAATAAGAAACTATGCTAGTTTACTCCTAATTACCCTAAACTAAACCATGAACACAATAATTATCTCTTGATAACATCCACATATCATGAATCACATATATATAACATATATATATATCATAACTATACTACGAACTGCGGGGGTGCTATATGCCATCCACCCGACTTACCCCGTAGATATATATCTACTCACCTGATCTTTGCTTGCCGATGCCAATATTGCCACGCGCTTGCTTGTCGTCTCGAAGTCCTTGTGAGGGTACCTACGTATCATAATATATCGTGTCGCATTAAAATCCGACTCATGACCAAATCGACACACGAATTTCACATAGGTCAAAACCTATGGTTTGCTCTCTCAAATCAACCCAAAACCCTCGACATCGGCGTACAAACCCCGAGTGATCGAGAAAAACCCAAACGCACCATTCGTGGTTTCACAACCCACCAAATATATATATATAATAGGTTTTAAATCATCAAAACTTCAAATTCGCTTTAAAAGCTATTTTTCCGAAAACCTAGTAAGCATAATTAACCGCTTTAATACAACATCTGGATGTTTTAGCAAAACTAGTGGTCACAATATTCACTAATTAGCTTAATTAGGCCACAAAAACATTTACTAGATTTTTAATCTCGCTTAATCTCTATATATAACGCAAATACCCTTGGTTAGAGATCCATCATTCTCATTTATTCTTGAAAATTGAGAAAAATCCTCACCTCTCAAGCCCTCCACATCATCACTCTCACCTCTCAAGCCTCCACGTCATCTCCCTCTCCTAAAAAACAATTAATTGTTTATCTAGAAATTTTCATATCTTTTCTCCCAATACACACACACTCCCTCTTCCTTCTAAAAAATAATTAATTATTTATCTAGAACCTTCTATATCATCTCTCCTAATATATATATATATATAATCTCTATATATAATACAAATACCTATGGTAAGAGGTCCACCCTTCTTTTTTTTCTAGAAAAAAAAGAAAAAAGAAGAAAAATCCTCACCCCTCAAGCTCTCCACATCATCTCCCTCACCCCAAGCCCTCCACATCATCTCTCTCTCTCCCCTCCAAAAAAATAATTAATTATTTATCTAGAACCCTCCACATCATCAATCCCCCTTTTTCGTAAAAAAATAAGTAAATAAAACTCTAGAACCCTTCACATCTCTCCCCCACTCTCTCCCTTTCTCAAATTTTTTAAAACCAACACGTGCATAAATTATATCTTCTCTATATATAATGCAAATACCCTTGGTTAGAGATCCACATTTCTCCTTTTTTCTAGAAAAATAGAAAAATGAGAAAAATTCTTACCTCTCAAGCCCTCAGCATCATCTCTCTCATCTCTCAAGCCCTCCACCCATCCCTCTGATTTTTCTGAAATAAATAAATAAATAAGACTCTAGAAATCTCCGAATTTCTTTTTTTCCTTTCTCAAAATTTTTTTAAACACGTGCGACGGACGTGCATAAATTCTAGTTACATTAATCCAAAAACCTAGTTAGCACAAATTCCCATTTTAGTTCAAAACTTGGTGTTTTAACCAATCTAAATATTTTAACAATTCTAGTGGCTATAATGTTCATTAAACATCTTAATTAAGTCATACCAATGTTAATTAGATTTTAAACTTACCTCTTAATATTAATCTCAAAAATCTAGTTTGCAAACATAACCAATTTTAACAATTTTCATAGTAACAATTCACAATTCATCAACTAACTAAGTTTTGCATGAACTAAGTTGCTAAACAACAAATTAAAATGTTAATTATGTTATAAAAACCTTTAATAGATTTTAATCTCATGTTTTGAATTAGTTCCTAAAAACCTAGTTTGCTAGAAATCTTAATTAGAACAATTTAAAAGTAACAATAAGCAAATTAGCAACTAGATTATATTTTGCATTCCCTAGATGTTAGATTACCCATTGTAACCATGATCAAACAATACAAACTCTAATTTGAATTTCACAAACCCTAATCTTGAATTTGGACTTGCAATTTAAAACCTAAATTAAACCCTTCATTAACTTAATTTGAAATAATAACAAACAATTTAACAAAAGGTCAAGATTTATACCTCATAACCATAAGATCAACTTGAAACTTAGCCCCCCAAGCATGCTTCTATTCCCCAAGATCCATGCTAGATTGGTCAAGAAATAATGGGTAGGGCTTGGATTTGGATTTTGTGGGATTTTTGCATTGATTTATTGGATTTTTGAGTGAGGTTTTAGCATGAAAAATGAAAAAATTTGAGAAGGGGAGGGGCTGCTGCCTGCTGGCTGAACAAGAGAGAGGGAAGAGAGAGTGAGGTAGTGTTGAATGAAATCAAGAAACTATACCCCATACCTCAAGTACCCTTGCTTCTTTAATTATTCTATTTCTTTTCCATTTTCTTTTCTTCTCTTTGACTTTTAAGTGGGGAAAAGTGGGAGTGGGGGGGGCAGCCCATGGCCGGCCAAGCCCTTGTGTGGGTGTGTGTGGTTTTAGGTTGGAGTTCTCAAGTCAAGGAAAACCCCACTTAGCTCAATAATGCCACATGCAACAAAATTCTATTTTTATTTTTATTTTATTTCAATTTCCCGTTATCTTTTCTATACACGTAAACTAGAATCAACCAAAAATTTTCTTTGACAGAACATGTTACCATAATTGTTTAGATGTGTCATGGTGCACTAAACTTGTATTAACCCATTCCAATTTGTAATTATCCCTAATTAAATGTATTAGTGATGGCTTAAAATAATATTAAAATAATTAATTTTGGAAAAAAATTCAGTAAATTAGAAATTTTACAAGTGGCTCAATAAACACCAAATACTAGCAATTACATAGCTAGAATATGTATATTTAATTTTAGATTAAAAGATATTTATATCTTGATTTTTACAGAAAACACCCGTTATTTTACCGATTAACCAAAATTTCACCTGAACGATTTTCAAAACGTTACAGTGATGAATAGTTGAGCCCACACCCCTAGACTATTACGAGAGCGGCAAGCAACCCTGCCAATTCTAGAGTTAGGCGACCGGTCTCGACTCCTCAAGATGGCCTCCCACTGAACTCTAGACCCCGGTTACTTGTACTCTCCATCTTGGGTCTATCATAATGCGGTAAAGTAAATAATATACATTGAATGGAGACAACAACCTCAACCCGGAAGTGTCCCAATAAAATAATATTACATACAATTATTTACATGAATGAAAATTGAAAAACTCTCATCTCATGTAAAAACCCGGGCTAGTCAATCACGACGATTCAATATAACATATTAATTGTAACAAAATAATATCACATGTCATCAACGTAAGTAAATATGCGTATCCCTAATGTCGTTATCGTTTAGCAACGAGATCGGGGATACTGCCACATATTACACTTACGGTCACAGAAAAGAAATGAAAACTACAATAATTAGAATCTGCATCTATAGACATCATAAACCCAGATTATCACATATTCCGAATTTCATGCCTAACCCTATAAACCTTACATTTAAGTCTCGAATTGAAAACCATTTTCAAAGTGTAAGCCGGGCAATTCAACAAGATTCCCGATTAGTGATTCGAAAGCTCGTTGGGAACTTTAGTGGATGGCCGGACCCAGAGGCCGTCAACGAAGTGGACTTGGGCGGAGCACCGTGGCCGCAAGCACCCGAGTGGATGCTCTTGGCTACGGGGTTCTCCTATAGTCACTTGGTTGGGGCAAAGGAGCGTGGCTGTCTACTGGTGTCTCCCGGTGAGTATTCGTGTACAATATGAGATTACGACGGAGTTTCGATCCAAATAAAAACCCCGTAGTAATCCATCATTTGAGACTAAAATGCGAGATTTACAAATCAATAACTGGTTTTCGCAAAACTAATCAATGTGGATTCCAAAAATTGTATTGCATAACTAAAAAAATATAGATGATGTTAAATATTTCGATCGATATTTCAAACAATAGCAATCATAAAGATCTCAACCACTTGAGCCTCATTAAAAATATCTAGAAAATCCAAAATGTCAAAATGAAGCAGCAGAAGAAAAACGAGGCTCTAACTCCTCAAGTAGGCGGCAGAACCGTGGCCAAGACATGATCTAAGCGGTGGTTCCGCGGCCACTTTGAGTTATTAGACTCTCGTATTACTTGTGCCTCCATATAATACCCTGCATGATTTTCTGAGCATTTTTAATATGAAAAATGTTGACGTTTGGAAAAATGTACAAAAACTAGAAAATTTCGGAAAAACAAACGTCGGTCGAACACTTTAATGTCGTTTAGACTTCGCCTAAGTCTCTTGCTTGGCTCTGATACCATGAAAATATGTCTTAGCACCTCTACTAGGGTTCTATGAGTATCAAGTATGCAATTTTAAAAATCTAGAGGGCTAAGTATACTGAACAAGAATCGAACTAGAGAATTAGGATTTCAATGTTAAGAAAACAAGTTCTAAACTAAATGAAGATAGTCTACAACCTTTGTAGTCTAGTTCTTCACTTCTAAAGCTCCAAGTAGTAGTCCCTAGAACTCTTCATTGACTCTACTTGAAGGATAGAACGATCTTGCTTGTAGTCTTCGTCGTCGAAAATGATCCACCTTGAGGCAACTCTCACTCAAGCTCACACTTCACCAATCAAGGTATTAGTGAAGTTAACAAGCTAAACTAATTTGCTAGAGTAGTGTAGGTTGATGAAGTAGGAATTTTGCTCACAAAAAATCTTTCTTTTCTTTTCTTTTTCTCACAGTAGAAAAATCTAGTGAAGAGATAAAGAAGATGAACTAAGGAAGTGAGTGTGAACTATGAGCCAAAAGATGAGATGAAGATAAAATGATGAATATGTATAAATAAACCAAAGAAAAGAGGTGAGTCATGGCTTCTCAATGCTTCTACAAGCACCTAAAGAAACCCTGACTCATTTATATTTTATTTAATTCACATATATTGATCATTAACTTCTTATCTTTAACTATTGTACGATTCTCATACATCCATATTCAATGTATCATCAACCATGATACAATATATATATATATATATATATAAAGAGAAGGAAATCATAAGTGACCTTAATATATATATATATATATATATATCAAATTATTAAATCAACACTTGATTCAATAATCCGGTTATATCATATATAACCCGGCTAATATATATCCGGGTTATAAATGATATAACTGGATTATTGAATCAAGTGTTGATTTAATAATTTGATATATATTAGCCGGGTTATATATGATATAACCGGATTATTGAATCAAGTGTTGATTTAATGATTTGATATATATATATATATATCAAATCATTAAATCAACACTTGATTCAATAATCCGGTTATATCATATATAACCGGCTAATATTTAATATTAGTTAATATATATATATATATATATCAAATTATTAAATCAACACTTGATTCAATAATCAGGTTATATCATATATAACCCGGCTAATATCAATTATGTATATATATATATATATATATATATAAATCAAATCATTGAATCAACACTTGATTCAATAATCCGGTTATATCATATATAATCCGGCTGATATCAAACTAGATTATAATACGGTATCATATACTCGTATTTAATCAAGCTCCCGCACATATCTCCATACGTGCCCTATTTCGTTTCGCTTAAGCTTGAAAACCTCTACGTGGGACTCTAAAGACTCATCAATACACCAGCAGTAGGTAATGATCACATCAGATACCCAAAAGCCGTCATCGGTACTAGCTGGACGTAATGTCTACCCAGGTATTGAACGAATAGAAGATCAATAAGCAAATTTGTCCAAACTCCCGTAGAGCCTATAAGCAACACTTACCGTACAGTCCGGTCTCTTCATCTGATATGTCGCATATCGAGTCTGGGGGTGGAATCGTCAGACCCCACTAACTTGATAAGTCATGCCGATGTGTGGCCTATGACCTTTCGAGAAACTACTCATAACACTTATCAGTAAATCTTATCAGCCCTGGCCAAGGACTTGCTGTTATAGCCAATCGAGCATAGCGCAACATCAACTGCCAATATCGGGAGAGATGAAACCCCTCCTATCGCTCACTGCCTCCATGTGACTCAGTACTGTACCCAAAAACCACCCGTTTGCACAACTCATTTGAGCCGTGGTAGAGAGGAAATCAAAGCACAGTGAGAACCGCACAAGACACTATGACGATCTCGGGTCTACAGACTAACATGCATAAGTGTCACCAGAGAACTGCTATCCGACGATAGGTATAGTACCATCTAGGAGTTCTCGACGAGTCTTGTTCGGTGTACTCATTCTCCAATTAGCACCTGTGTACAATCTTTGATGTCAAACACCAATGGTTATGGGATCAACCATCGCCCCATACAGGGTCAAGAAATTTACACACTAGTCTACTCTGAAATATCGATGCCCTGTCTCTATATTCTCTCGACTAGGAACTGTTAAGGATATGCTTGTACACTACACAAGCCCCACTAGTATGATCAGTCCTGGTAGTCAAGCCAACATCCTAAGGGCTTTATCAACATGTATCAAAGAAATAGTAAACTAAAACAAATGCACATGTTAAGATAAAGAGCAACCGGATAGCATACTATTATGTCGAGCAAGAAAGTCTTCTATATATATGTGTTGGGTTATGCAAGCGCCCCGGCCATTAAACCATGGCTATTGCGGAACAAAAATTTTCAAAAACCGGCGCTAGAACAACCCGATAACCCGGATCGACCCATAAGCCCTAGATAACAAAAACATGCATAGGAGCTTAACTAAGGGGTTAAAGTGATTATATCGAATCGATCCGTGTCTTTCGGTCTTTAACCTTTATCCCAAGCTCCTCAAAGCTTCCTTGATCAAGTTTGATCTCCGGTCTCCCCCCATCGAAGATGATCCACTCGAGAGTCTTTGCATCGAGCACTAACCTCATATCCGAGGCAACTCGAGTACCTAGTTTGCTACACTCGATAGCTAAGATGAAGTAGAGAGTGTGTAGGATTAGTTTGTCTCAATTCACCCTAGGTTTCTCAGCACATGAGAAAATTAGGGTGGAGGTAAAAGAAGCCATAAGAGGATGAGAGAGTGAGGCTATGAAAAACCAAGTGAAGAAAAGTCTTTAGTGTTGTGTGATATTTGTGTTGTGATATTTTATATTAAGCATGCTAGAAACTCAAGAAAACAACTAAAGAATAAATATCTCATACAAATATCTCACACCACAGACAAAACATCAAGCGTGCTAGAATAGTGTATCGTGAGTCACTACATGACTCATCTCATGACCCACCACAAAGCATGCTTGATGTTTAATGCCAAGAAACAAAACACATCCTCCACCTCATTAAACATTTAACCCTAAATGTTTAATACAAAAAGAAGTGAAAAATTCTAGAAGCAATCTTGTAAAAAATTACAAGAATATCCCTTGTCTGTATATACATACCCGCATCCGTATTCCGACAGAATACGAATACAATGAGACGAAAATAATCCAACAATATAATACTAGGATTCGTCTTAAATCAAAGCCCACTAGTATTATCCGTCCGAATCAGGATTCGTGCATAAGTGCACGTATATGATCGAATCCTGCCATAAAACCATACGGCCTCTACATCGTTTCGCTCGAAACAGGAAAACCCTCTGTGTGGGACACTAAAGACTCGTCAATAAGCCGGCAATTGGTTTAACCACAAGCACGTCAGCGGCACTAGCTATATGTAACGGCTATCCAGGTATTGAACGAAAGGGAGGCCGACGAGCAAACTCATCCTGAAACCCCTACCGAGCCTGACAGTGACAATATTCTGGCAGAGTGATATACACGTGCACTTCTAAAGCTAGTTTAGAAAAACTCTATACTCATTCTCATGCCGGGTCTCATAATCTAGAACAACAGTAATGGCAAGTCTGGGTAAATAAGAACCTCCCTGTCACCGTCTTTGAGGATACCGAAGTACCTCTCGGGTGCCTGAGGTTACCCACCATATCTGCGGAACGGCTAATGGAATGTCAAATCCGATTGAATCTTTAGGTTCTATTAAATTTTCAGTAATCATTTGTGGTTCTGGAATCACTTCCAGTTCTATGATACTCCCGCTGATGTTTTCTGAAAAGAATCCATTTTACTAAAACTGGTGGCAAGTCAAGAATAATATCACTATTGATCTTCCAGATGGTAGAAAGTTAACCCTCGTCATATCCCGGGATAACCCACTAACGTCCATTACTGAAACGTGCCCTGAGTTTATCAGGAGTCTGGTTTCAAGTATAAGCCGAACAACTCCATATACCTCAACATCATCAAGATACGATCCATTCTATATACAATACAGAAACATAGGCACTGATTTAATTGGAACCAGATTCAAATCATGCACCTGTCTCTTGTGCATGTCAACTAAGTGGAATGAGGCCAAGCAGCATTACTCATCTAGGAGTGCATCCAAATATGAGTAACCTGAAAGAGAAGCAAGTTCTCAAAACCTTTACTATCAACGGAATACCATACACAAGTATCTACATTTTCGATCACCTTGAAGAATCCTGATACTTGCAACAAATGGTTCTCCACTTTATTCTTATACCTATAACTTCTCAAAACTGGGACCTTATATTTCATCGAAATACTTGTCTAAAATTGGAGAAGTCACAAGTAAACAGAATAAAGTACGAGCACCAACCCCTTTGTCCTAATGGACACTGGACAATATGCAATACTTTGTATAAGTCCTCTGAGTTTAATAACTCAAACCACGTGCGTCGTAGGTTGAAAAACTGTACTATGGTTAAGAAGAATTACACCGCGGTTGAATGCTCCTTACCCAATCACCAACTGATATAGGTAAATATCATAGACATAATTTCAAAAAGTTATATCTCACTTTATAAAATAATCATACAGATATATCTGCTTGAAATTGGTGCATAACTACGGATATTCAAAACCAAATATTTGCCGTCAGGCAAAAACCCAGGTGATTTCCTCAAATATCACCAATTACAACGAATTCCGATATAATGAGGATATAATTACCTAATTCCCAATATTTTACTCCCACTCATCATCTGTAATACTATGCAGATGTGAGAAACAAATCTGGTAAATACATACCCTGGAGTAAGAATCTAATTGGGAAATCAGTTTTCAATTAACAGCGCACAGTGAATACTGAAACATGGAAATGTTTTGAAGGGGTATCCGGGTATTCCTAGTAATGCCTTTTCCTCTATCCAGATTCATGACTGTAATCGTATATTTCCTTGCCATCTCTCCAATCCCTTTATTTGTCTTTACTCGTTACCTTCTGTACACCACACTTAAGCTAATTGATTTTCTTCCTTCCCTACCTTTCGGCACCAGCCTATAGTTTAGAAGAAGACTAAGCAATAAGCGTAATAGGTGGACTCTCCTAAATACCAGGAGCCTTCGCAGCCTGAGAGAAGGTAATGAAAAGGGACAACCTGAATAATCCTATTCAATTTCTCTTGAACCGGAGAAATGCAAAGGTGAAGTAGGAGTGGCGATGATATACGCAGCTTCATCGTGAATGATAGAAATCGCAATTTACTTTTCCCTCTTTTTAATCCCTTTTTTGTCTTCACTTATTACCTTCTGTACACCACACTTAGGCTAATTGGTTTTCTTCCTTCCCTACTTGTCGACACCTGCCTATGGTTTGGAAGAAGACTATCCAATAAGCGTAATAGGTGTACTCTCCTAATGTCAGGAGCCCTCGCAACTTGAGAGAAGGTAAAAGGGGAAAGACAACTGAATAATCCTATTCAATTTCTCTAGAACCGGAAACCATCCTCGAATCAGAAACAAATTTCTTCGAGTTCGTATGTAACTATACGATGGTCATATCCAATAAAAGGGGATCTTCGTCCGGAGAAATGCAAAGGTTAATATAGGAGCGGCAATGATTTATGAGATTATGACAATCCAAAAGTCAATGTGTTTTAAGAAGGTTCGGTTAACTTGGTTCATGAGTTTTAGTCTAGGGTCAGGCCATGGTCGCTGCCAGAGAGAAAGAGAAAAAAAACACTCAGCGTGCACTATAACCTTGATCAGATTGGTTAATCAATTTATCTAATCAGGATGTCTCCCACCGTTTCCTCGAATTCTCCTCCAACCCGAAAAGAAGATTAGTCGGGATCATCTAAAATCACCCGAGGAGTAAACCAACTCACCAGTGGGAATCATGATCCAACTACCATCGCATGATAACTTAATGGAATCCACTCAAGTCACCACACTCTAGAATGTATGCATATGCCTGGCAAGTTTCCTGTATGTTTGAAACCCCCGATGTGATTTTTACCCCTAGGACCCAAGTGACCTTGACGAATAATCAACAAATCAAAATGTCCTAATCAAGTTCAACCCGTCATTATCTTGATTGCGTTAAACCCACCCGCACGACCCTTGATGAATAATCAACAAAGTCTTATGACCGTCCTAACCATTCCACATGTCCATGCGACAGAAAAGCATTACAGAGCTACCGCACACTACACCTCGGCGAATAGCAATGACAAACGTAGCACGAATACTAAGAAATACTAATCTGAAATGACGGATGGCTACTGCTGGTTTTTGTCGAAAAACCTTTAACGTAATGAACTTGATATCGTTGAAGAAATCCAAGTAGTTTTACAAATATATATAATGGCGAAAACTTTTGCTAAAGAGGTCACTCCCGGTGAAGGGATCTCGGCTCTTTACTCGTCGAATGAGGTGCAGGATATTCCAAACTGAATACTATGATGCAAAGCAAAAATAATCGACTATAGTAAAGTTATTACGTTGACGCAAATTTCTGCTCAAGGGGTCACTCCCGATAAAGGGATCTCGGCCCTTATCTCGTCGAATGAGGTGCAGGATATTCCAAACTGAATACCACTGTGTAAAGCAAAAGAGAACGTTTGTAATGTCTGTTTTCAAAAACATGGTTCCAACAAAATCAAACAGTTTTTTTTATCCTTGCATTGATAGGAATCAACGCAGTCCCATCAATTAATCACACCAGAAAAGAACGAAAAATATGATGTACGTATATGCCACCCGCATTCTCCACTGGTCCCCGTCATCACCCGTTACGTTACTTAACTAACGACAGACGGGGGCTAGACTAGCGCGGGTGCAACACATATACAACATCTATTAGTACATATATAAATGTATATAACATTCGTCCTAGGCATGATATAAAGTAACATCTCAGAATCTCAGCTAAGCAACACAGAGTGGTGGATAATCCTGGACCCTCGGGTTTCACTTGAGCCGCAAATGAGACCCGATGTTCCCTGTCGTGTGGATAGCCTATGGAATGAAATCTTAGACTCCTACGAGCACAGAAAGTTACCCGCCAATCCTAGAAGCGAGGCAACCCCAATCAACAACGTGAATGGGCCACTCAGCACTTCACAGAATCCGGTAACTTGAGCACTCTTTCGTGGGTCAACCTATACACCCTACGAGTGCGGAGAATAGCCCGCCAATTCTAGAGTGAGCCCCCTCCATCTCAACGCCATGAGATGCGGGCCCGTTGCCCTCTAGAACCTGGCTAACCGTGCACTCCACCGTGGGGTAATCCTAGTACATAAAAGAAAAGAATATGTACAACGGTGACATCGACCTCAACCCGATCGTGTCCCAAACAAAGAATATACAGACTGGCAATGACGACAGTCCACATGTCGGACGCTCGCCCCGTAATATCAAATGTATAAATGAAACTAAACTGTACTACCATTCTACCACTGGCTATCCACCACGACGATCCAACCACAACCACAGCACAACACAGAATATCAACATGAATATCACGTTCGCAAACTCATCTAAAAGAACATATAGCAATAAGACGAGTTATATCACTGTAATGACATTCACGGTCGCATATAATAATGTATGTACTGAAAACTACGACAGTAAAATTCCACATGCAATTAGCAAACTAAACCAATTTCCAAAACCATGAAAAAAACAGTGAGCTAAAGTTCAAAAAACCGACCGTTTAAAGCCAATTCGGAAGTCCGAATCAAAACGAAATGCGCCCGAACCTTCATGGAGAGTTATAGCACGAAATTAAATTCGAGTTGGGGGGCTTAGAAGGGGTACCCCAACCCTGAGGCCACTACGAGGTGGCCAGGGGGTGAGGCAGACCCAAAACTGCCCAAGGTAGGGCAATTTCGGGTCCCCACCGCCAAGACCACCTTTTGGTGGTCTTGGGGAGTGGGCACAGCCATTCGGTCCCCCCCCCGAGGATTCCCCGGGGTTCCCATGCACCACCCCGCTGCTTCTCAATTCAATCCGTGAGCCCGCGGGGTGTGCAAACATCTCAAACTTTCAGTTTTTGGAATTGTTTTTGTCGGCAGTTTTTGCCCGACAAAAACAGCGGATTTCTAATGTCGCAATGAGTTAACTAAGGTTTATGGAATGTCTCTGATACCATGTTGCGTTATGCAAGCTCCCCGGCCATCAAAACCGTGGCCATTGTGGAACAAAAATTTTCAAAAACCGGCGCTAGAACAACCCGATAACCCGGATCGACCCATAAGCCCTAGATAACAAAAACATGCATAGGAGCTAAACTAAGGGGTTAAAGTGATTATACCGAATTGATTCGTGTCCTTCGGTCTTTAACCTTTATCCAAAGCTCCTCGAAGCTTCCTTGATCAAGTATGATCTCCGGTCTCCCCTCATCGAAGATGATCCATCCGAGAGTCTTTGCATCGAGCTCTAACCTCATATTCGAGGCAACTCGAGTACCTAGTTTGCTACACTAGATAGCCAAGATGAAGTAGAGAGTGTGTAGGATTAGTTTGTCTCAATTCACCCTAGGTTTCTCAACACGTGAGACAATTAGGGTGGAGGTAGAAGAAGCTTTGAGAGGATGAGAAAGTGAGGCTAAGAAAAACCAAGTGAAGAAAAGGCTTAAGTGTTGTGTGCTATTTGTGTTGTGAGATTTTATATTAAGCATGCTAGCAACTCAAGAAAACAATTAAAGAATAAATATCTCACACAAATATCTCACACCAAAATAAAACATCAAGCATGCTAGAATAGTGTATCATGAGTCACTACATGACTCGTCTCATGACCCACCACAGAGCATGCTTGAAGTTTAATGCCAAGAAACAAAACTCATCCTCTACCTCATTAAACATTTAACCCTAAATGTTTAATACAAAAAGAAGTGGCAACTTCTAGAAGCAATCTTGTAAACAATTACAAGAATACCCCTCATCCGCAAATACATACCCGTATCCGTATTCCGACAGAATACTAATACATTGAGACGAAAATAATCCAACAATATAATACTAGGATCCAGCTTAAACCAAAACCCTCCAGTATTATCCGTCCGAATCATAATCCGTGCACAAGTGCACGTATATGATCGAACCCTGCCATAAAACCATATGGCCTCTACATCGTTTCACTCGAAACAGGGAAACCCTCTTTATGGGACTCTAAAGACTCGTCAATACGCCGGTAGTGGGTTTAACCACAAGCACGTCAGCGGCACTAGCTGTACGTAACGGCTACCCAGGTATTGAACGAAAGAGAGGCCGACGAGCAAACTCATCCTGAAACCCCTACTGAGCCTGACAGTGACAATATCTCTACATTCCGGTCTGTTCGTCTATGAGTATCGCATATCGAGTCTAGGGGGTGGATAATGTCAGACCCCTAATAACGCGACATCTAGTGTCGGTATGAAATCCATCACCACCTGAGAAACTGCCGATCCTGGATCAGTAATTCTCGACTACCTTGGACAAGGATTTCTAGTGATGGCCACCCGTGCACAACGCGACATCAACCCCCAATACCGGGAGAGACGAATCCCCTGACGATTCGCTCACTGCCTCTATGTGGCTCGAGACTGTACCAAACTAAAAGCTGTTTGCACGACTCCTTTGAGCCATGTTAGGGTAGTAATCAAAGCACAGTGGGAACTCACACGAGACAAATGATGATCTCAGGTTGATAGACTAACCTGTACACATGTCACCTGTGAACTGCTATCTAACAATAGGTATAATACCAACTAGCATGTTCCCGGCGAGTCCGTCTGGTGTACTCATAACAAATGAGCACCTGCATACATCTTAGGTGAACAAACAGACACCAATGGCTTATGAGACCGGCCACCGCCCCTCATCGGGGTCTCGATCAGTATACACTAGTCTACTCTGGAGTATCGATGCCCAGTCTCGAAACACCCACGACTAGGGACATTTAAGGATGTGCTTATAGACCACCCAGCTCTCATGTATATGATCACCATCATACTATAGGTAGTCAAGCAAGAATCCTATGAGCTCTATCAACATGTAATAGTGATCTGTAATGTCATCTAAAGCATGTACATGATGATAAAGAAAAACCAGATAGCATACTATCATCTCGAGTAAGACTGTTCTATCCGTATAGGTCCTCCCTCAATCATTGCAATAGCGTGCCTGCGATCCAATAATTGACTTGAGGGAACTATAGCCATCAATATGTCCAAGCATCCACTATAATATACAATAATGGCCTCTAGGGCATACATATTCCTAACAATAAGCCCCTGGCCAAGGAAGTTGGGGATTATTAATAGTTAGATCAGTATTTTCTCGGATAGTCTTTAGCCACACCAGCACAACTTATCAGGTTAGTAGGGGTCTGACGTTAACCGCCCCCTGGTATGCGATACTCTCAGACGAATAGACCGGACTGTGTGGATTTTGTCATGGTTAGGCTCAGTAGAGGTTCAGATGAGTTTGCTCATCGGCCTTCTCTTCGACAGGTGCCTGGGTATCCGTTACATACAGCTAGTACCGCTGACGCAATTATGGTTAAACCCTCTGCCAGTATACTGTCAAGTCTTTAGAGTCCCACACAGAGGGTTTCTCTGGTTCAGGCGAAATGATGTGGAGGCCGTATATTTATACGTGCAGGGTTCCGATTGATTACGTGTACTAGTTGCGCGGAATTTAATCGGACATATTTTAATACTGGCGGGCTTCGGATTAAGCCGGTTTATTAAATCAGATATTGATTTAATACTAGTATTATTTTGGTGGTATTATTCTATCTCTTGGGTATTCGTATTTTGATACGAATACGGGTATGTATATGCGGTAGAAAGTATTTTGTACTTATACTAAATACCTTCTAGAAGGGGACACCTCATAATGTGTGTATTTCTATTTATTGAAAAATGGAAAAATGAGGTGTAAAGATGGCATGTGAAGAAGCATGGCTTGGGCATTTATTGAAAATATTATTGGAGTGTATCTAGTTTTTATGAAAAGAAAAATGCTGGATATTTTTGCATGAGCCATTCTTTGTATTCTCATTCTTTCCATGGTTGACATTCTCTCCTTTCTTCTCTTTGTCACGACCTGAAAAGTACGGAACATGACCGGCACTTAAATTATGAAACGTCTCGAGGCGTACGTAATCTAAGTAAGCAAAAACCCAGAAATCCAAACCAAGTAAAGCAGTAGAGTGAAGAAAAACCATTTTAAAAGCAATAAGTTTAATAACATAAGCCAAAATATGCATTTTTAAAATATCAAGTCTTTTCTAAAAATTTCGGCAGAGTTTCCTATGTAAAAACTGACCCCAAACGGGTACAAACCTGATAAACCATATATAATGAATAAAGGCATCCCCAAGCGGGAGCTAGCTCTTCTTCAATTGACGGTCACAACCAAGCAAGCAATATAATATGCAACGCCGAAGGGCGATGATCAAAACTCAAAAGGAAACTCAAAACAACATGAAATCCATAATAATACAACGCGCGACTCTAGGCCGAAAGAATATACATCACTGGTCTGCTAAGTCAATAAAATATACATGTCTGGTTGATGGAGTTTACTAGATACAACTGAAATAACAAATATATAAGGGTAGTCCTGATACAAAAGAACCAACCTACCAAAGCAATCACCCGGAAGGGACAGTATGCCAGCAAAACCACAACGAAACCTGTGCGGCAAGACCTGCAAGAAACTGTGGCACAACGGGGGTGAGTTGCCAACTCGTGAGTAGAAAACATCTACGATTAGAAATCGCACGCATGACGCTATCCTAGGTCATATCAAGTAATATCCTCAAATAAACATCCTGGTCCATCTATGTATAAGTGTAATACTACATGCTCGTGTCAGTACCTCAGCTAGCAACATATCAGATATATGATATATGAATGCATGACAAATGGAAACAGAATACATCAAGAAATCAACAGAGAAGTCAGTGTCAAGCATCGACACAAAACATAAATCTGTGCCCAGCATTGGCACGTAAATCCTCATATATCTCAGGCTCCGTATCATCTGCGGGATCGGCCCGCGGGCTCCGGCAGTACGGATCGGCCTATATCCATCTCATGACTCCGGTCGGTATCCTCCGGATAACCGCCAAGTCCAAATGCTATCACCGGTAGGCAGTCTGCCCCTGCCAGGCTCATCATCCACCATGAAAATCAATCTCGCCCCGGGGTACCATACCGGGTCCACCATGTACCCGAGACGGTTCCTACGTCTCCTCGAATCAGGTCTCGAAATCCAACAGCTACTATGAAAACTCATGGTGGACGACTCATACATCACGAGAAAACCGCAGCTTGCATTTTAAAGAGAGAGAGAGAGAGAGAGAAGTTTATATATTCTTGCGGTTTTTCCCCCAAATCCAGAAATCTCATGGAATCCGAAATCCAAGAATCAAGAGTAAGTAAACAGTGAATATCGGCATAAATCTCCGTAATGCCGCATGACCAATGAGTATATATGAATGCAACAGATATCATGCAATGAATGCAATAGTTAAACTAGCATATGAAGTTATAACGCGTTGCAACTATCCGCTAGCAAGTTATGTCAATAAATAGTATTTTCTAAAGTGTACGTGATATGGCAATAACCGATGATGATGTGTGTGAGCCGGCAAGCAGGTATACGTGGAACATACGCATCATCGGTAATGGTGCTGGTGTCCTGACCGCAGGGTTTCATGATAATTACAGATAACATATGCACAGGCATGCAATGCGATGAAACATCATGAATATACAGAAAGCGATGTAGTAACAACAACACTGAAAACTATACCTACCAAAAATACGAGTCATACAGTTTGGTATATAAATACTTACGATTCTCCACTTTTGAAAAAGTGTATGACTCGAGCCCAGTCAAAAGGGTAAGGAAATCCACCTAGTCTGAGTCGATCTATATATGTATATATCTAGTAGTCGGTGATCTCGCCTTAATAATATCACGTACGATACAATAAATAATATGACATTCTCGAGTCAAGGGTGCAGATCTATCCTCATAACTATCTCTCGTACGGTAAATCTATTGTACGGCATCCCAATCTGGGTACGGGTTAAATATAACATTCATCTCATTACTCATCAGATATCCTTATCATCACATATGGTGAGCAGGGGGTACTGATCTAAGTCTAGTACAATACTAATATCATCTACATAATCATGATCCGGCTACTGATCTACAGCATTATACAATCTGATGTCATCAATACATATCATCATATAGAGGTATACATCGCCCAAGCGATCCATTATAAATATCTTAACATACCTTATCTCATATCTCGATCACATGTCAACTATCATAAGTATATCATCAACATAGTATCGTCGTCCAATAACCCGCTATAACATCATGATATATCTCGGTCGCGCATTAAATATCTCACGGCATCATACCCGATCAGATCGACTCATTCCCAAGTATCATATAACATTCTCGTCATCCAAGCATATGAATATACCAATATAAATATGTCCCCAATACGCACAAGGATATCAATGCATGCAAGTATGCGTATGTGCGTGTATGCAAATCTTTACTCTAGGGTTTTCGGTAATAAGAAATCGACTAGAGTCCTTTCTTCAATTCTCGCCAACACTAACCCTTAACCTCCTAAAGCTTTCTTGCTAAGGTTCATATCACACCTTAGAAATATAAAAGTATATATATCATATCCCATCATTTCTCACAACTTTGCAGGGGTGCTATACGCCATCCACCCGACTTTCCCCGTAGATATACATCTACTCACCTTGATCTTGCTTGCCGATATTGATGTAGCCATCATCTTCTTCATCGTCTCGACTCATCATGGGGGTACCTACACATATGACATGATCGCAATGCGCATTAAAATCCAAGCCAAAACCAAAACGACACGCCAAGGCCTATAGGTTAGAACCTATGGACCATTCCTTCAAAACAACCAACAACCCTCGATATCGTCGTACAAACGTCAAGTGATCGAGGTAAAACACAATACTAGAATTACAGAATTAAAAATACGAGAAACAAAACCCCGAATCAAAACAGCAACATTGTAAATATGCTCCAGATTTTACCCTAAGTCAAATTAGCCAATTTTGCACATATGGAGGGTTTAGTTTACAGATGTAGGAACTACAGAAGAAGCACGAAACCCAAACTTCATGCTCTGGCCGTAAATTGCGGCCAGAAGGGTTTTATTTGCAGCCCAGGTGAGAGGGTAGGGGCTGGGGTCTTGGGTGGTGCTTCCTAGGTTCCTGCTTGTATCCCTGTATATGCTAAATAATTTTCAAGTCACCCGGGTGTTAGCAGATTTCATTTAACCAACACAAAACCATAATTTTCCATATCTGCAGAATTTTGAAGTTTGTATTCCGGGGTTTTGTCTCTTGTTTGGTCCAATATGATATCACTAAAAGAGTTTTAAGGTCACTACTAACCTTAATCACACATCACAACTCAAGAATTCCATAAACCCTAACTAGAAATTTCCCACCCTCACTAAACATCACTAAAACACCTCAAATCAATCATGGAAGCTTAAGAGAATGAAATACAATGCAAATGGTATAGGAATTATCTCATTTGGCAACTCAAGAAATTTCTTGAGTTGCCCTAAGTGTCCAAAATCAAAACTTGCTTGGTCCAAAGTGTTTCCCATGAGCTTGTGCACATTTTTAATGAAATGGAGATGGAGTTTTAGGTCGTTTTTGATGGTGTTGTATGGCTTGAAGAAGGGGAGGGAGGAGGTGCTGCCATAGGGTTGAGAGGGAGAGAGAATGGTGAAGGAAAAATGAGAGAGGAAATGAGACCAAGTCAAGGGAACCCCTCACCTCACTCTCTCTCATGCCCATCCCTCAATTCTTTAATGTTTTCTTTTCTTTTCTATTTTTCTTTTCTTCTCTCATAATAAAACAACACCCATGATATAAAACATAAAGAAAATCCATGATAAAAATGTAACAAGTGTAAAAATGACATGTGCATGTCATGTGCACAAAACACGCTTAAAGCACGATTAGCGATTTTTAATCGTGATTAGCACTAAATTAGTATATAAAAATTCATAAAATTTCATAATTTGCTTAAATCACATAAAGCACCCTATTCTCAGTAATTTCCATAATTTTCCAAATTTTTCCCAATTTATCGGTATATAATTATACCGCTCTATTAAAATATTCAATATTTTTTTTATTTAATTATAAAAATTCCCTAAAATAATATTTTATTTTTCTGAAATATTACAATCTTCCCCCCTTAAAGAAATTCAGTCTCTGAATTTAAATTTAAACCCCTCAGTACTAAAACATTTCAGTAAAAGCCTAAGCCGTCGGGGCTCCAAAATCACAAATGCACAAAATACATCGTAGCGCAATGCATGCGCATAAACAATGAGCAGATAACTCAAAATCAAAACTCCATCAAGTATCCCGCAATCATCGGATTCATGGTGAAGACACCAATGTCAAATCGAATACGAAAACCAACATGATATACATCAAAACTATACATGTAAATATCTGACGGAAATGCATGCCAAACCGTTCTAAATCGCTGTGCGATGCGCATATCGCGACACAATGCCGGACGTCTATTATAAGAAAATAACTATATATACATATATATAATATATATACATATCCTTTGTTTAAATATGTACGTCCCGCCATTTTGAAAAAAAAATAGAAGGGTTTCCTCTTCGTAAAAGTTTCATGTCATCTCAGACACGTAGGTAAATACTGAGACTATAGCTCTTTCTTTGGAAATACCTTCGATATCTATCAATGCATGCAAAATATATTCAGGTACTGTCCTCTGACTAGTCCTACTCAGCTACTATATCAAGACGTAAATATCATAAAAATGTACTGCACCATAAGAAATCAATCCCAAAATGTGCATAAGAATGTCGCGTGTGTCTGGTGCGCACGGAAATCAAATCCATGAATATGCCATACATGTGCACAGAAACAACATCTAAGTGCATCGGGTGTGCACGAAACATCTGTTAGAGGCAACGTGTGTGCCAGACAGCAAAATCAGTTGCATCGGGTATGCATTAGGAATCTCGATTTAGTGCATCTGGTGTGCACCAAAATCGCATCTCATATCATGCGCCCAACATGCGCGAAATCCAAATCAGGTGCATCCATCATACACGAATAAAATCCAAATCATGTGCATCCAACATGCACGAAATCACGAAATCCAATATCAAGCGCCGAACATGCGCAAAATCCAATCCAAGCGCGTCAAATATGCGCAAGAATCCAATCAGGGGCACAAGGTGCACAAAACAAACATCGTGTATCACAATCGAAATCGACGGTATACAACACATCTCAATCCAAATCAGGTATACCGTGGTATCAAATCTCACAACCATGTGCATCAACGTGCATAAAACCTAATCAAAACACTAAAAGTGCATGAAATCTATGCCGAAAACACAAGCCAAATCATATGCATGCCATAGGCATGGAATCAAAATCAATATCTCAAATAACATCGAATCGAAGTCCTGTACAACTGTAGTGCACAAAATACGTATCAATGCACTTCATGCATATGTGAACTATACCGAGTGCATAACCAAATCGTGTGCATACCATAAGCACAAAAATATAAATACCAAGCAGGTGCAACCATGGTGCGCAAAAGCAAATATCATGAAACTCGGTCATCAAAACTCAATCCTGCATTAAATCACCCAAAATACCGAAATCCAGTATTGCGGAATAGTCCCGCTGAAGCACATCCTCTAAGAGTCTCTGGCCAACTGTCGTGGTCACTCGTAATATGTCTCGTCAACGATGTCGAACTCTGGCCTGCTGGTGTGCGTAAAATGACCACTACTGGGTCCCAGTCTTCTCGTGCATTATTCCAGAAAGGTCCTGTCGAGGTCTCTCCCAAATCGCGTCTCTGCCGAACTGCCCGGAAGTTATCACCCTTAACTAAATCTGTTTCTTGTTCCGGAACGGCTGCATACTCATCGCGACTCCTTCTGGAAGATATATCCATATACAACGCCTCTGCATGCGTATCACATCTCTAGTGTCGGCGGAGTGGAACGTCATCTCATCAGTATCTCGTACGAACATCTTGCTCCACCTTTCTCTACTGTCGACTCCTTCAGACCCGTCTCATCGTGGCTGTATAGACTGCGCTCCAACGGCTATACTCGTATCTGGATTCTCCCAAGCAATGCATCTCCCCACATAGCATCCGAATGAAGTCGAGCCATTCGATCGATTCGTCAAAACCTCATAATCCCCCAAGAGCTCAACATCTTGGGTAAGGTTTAATAGTATCGAGTACATACCACAGCATCGATGGACCAGCCGTAGAAGGGCAAACCCAAGCCTCATTAATGGCACAACGGAACTGCCGCAAACCCTAAGGTTCAAAGGCTTTCATACAGTCATTATGTCGAATTAGGATTTCATTCTTCTAGAGGGTCCATAGAATTGCTTGCATGTCTTTCCGAATATATTAAACTTGGAATATGGGTTTCTGACATTCGATCGCCTCTAACTCTCAACGTACCTGCGTGAAGTCGTCTCTAGCTGGAATCCAACTATCTGATGACCTCGCATCGGTGTAAGCGAACGAACCACATGTCTTAGTCATTCATCCTCGGGTGACTAGCGACCTTCCATCATATCTCTAAGTATATACCCATGCTGCAGTAGCTCCAACATCTGGGTGATATCTCATCGTTCGCAGCAACAACTGGCTCAATCATCCGCACGCTGAACAGTGCCTCAATCATCATTTATAATCGGTGCCTTAACGGTCATCACATCCTGGCTGGCCTCTATCAGTGGCCCAACCCTCTGGTGCTGATCTACACATCCGAGTAATCTCGTAAAAGCGACCCATCAAACGCTCATGGCGCGTAAAAACAAATAAACGATACATCTATGCAATCGTATGTCCCTAGAATCACGCCCTGGTCAGTCCTCATTCGTGACGAGCTCGTGCTGGCCGCAACTCTAGCCGTAGCTCTCTGTGCCCGTATAACCGTGGTAAAAAAAACCATAACTGGTGCCGATGAGGATAGATCATACGAAGGAATATAATACTGTACAAGGAAATGTACATCCTAAGTCTTCTTAAGCGGAGTAGCGTATCGTAAATATGCCGCGGAACATACGTACGGTACGACACTCTACTCAAGCTACCTACTCCATCAACCAAGGGTCATCCTATACTCTGAAGGTAAAACCTAATGCTCTGATACCAACTTTGTCACGACCAGAAAAGTACGGAACATGACCGGCACTTAAATTACGAAACGTCTCGAGGCGTACGTAATCTAAGTAAGCCAAAACCCAGAAATCCAAACCAAGTAAAGCAGCAGAGTGAAGGAAAACCATTTTAAAAGAAATAAGTTTAACAACATAAGCCGAAATATGCATTTTAAAAATATCAAGTCTTTTCTAAAAATTTCGGCAGAGTTTCCTTTGTAAAAACTGACACCAAATGGGTACAAACCTGATAAAGCATATATAATGAATAAAGGCATCCCCAAGCTGGAGCTAGCTCTTCGTCAATTGATGGTCACAACCACGCAAGCAATATAATATAAAACGCCGAAGGGCGAGGATCAAAACTCAAAAGGAAACTCAAAACAACATGAAATCCATAATAATACAACGCGCGACTCTAGGCCGAAAGAATATACATCACCGGTCTGCTAAGTCAATAAAATATACATGTATGGTAGATGGAGTTGTACTAGATACAACTGAAATAACAAATATATAAGGGTAGTCCTGATACAAAAGAACCCACCTACCAAAGCAATCACCCGGAAGGGACAGTGTGCCGGCAAAACCGCAACGAAACCTGTGCGGCAAGACCTGCAAGAAACTGTGGCACAACGGGGTGGAGTTGCCAATTCATGAGTAGAAAACATCTACGAGTAGAAATCGCATGCATGATGCTATCCTAGGTCATATCAAGTAATATCCTCAAAGAAACATCCTGATCCATCTATGCATAAGTGTAATACTACATGCTCGTGTCAGTACCTCAGCTAGCAACATATCAGATATATGATGTATGAATGCATGAAGAATGGAAACAGAATACATCAAGAAATCAACAGAGAAGTCAGTGTCAAGCATCGACACAAAACATAAATCTGTGCCCAGCATCGGCACGTAAATCCTCATATATCTCAGGCTCCGTATCATTTGCGAGATCGGACCGCGGGCTCCGGCAGTACGGATCGGCCTATATCCATCTCATGACTCCAGTCGGTATCCTCCGGATAACCGCCAGGTCCAAATGCTATCACTGGTAGGCAGTCTGCCCCTGCCAGGCTCATCATCCACCATGAAAATCAATCTTGCCCCGGGGTACCATACCGGGTCCACCATGTACCTGAGACGGTTCCTACGTCTCCTCGAATCGGGTCTCGAAATCCAACAGCTACTATGAAAAATCATGGTGGACGACTCATACATCACGAGAAAACCACAGCTTGCATTTTAAAAAGAGAGAGAGAGAGAGAAGTTTATATATTCTTGTGGTTTTCCCCCCAAATCCAGAAATCTTATGGAATCCGAAATCCAAGAATCAAGAGTAAGTAAACAGTGAATATCGGCATAAATCTCAGTAATGCAGCATGACCAATGAGTATATATGAATGTAACTGCTATTATACAAAGAATGCAATAGTTAAACTAGCATATGAAGTTATAACACTTTGCAACTATCCGCTAGCAAATTATGTCAATAAATAGTATTTTCTAAAGTGTACGTGATATGGCAATTACCGATGATGATGTGTGTGAGCCGGCAAGCAGGTGTATGTGGAACATACGCATTATCGGTAATGGTGCTGGTGTCCTGACCGCAGGGTTTCATGATAATTACAGATAACATATGCACAAGCATGCAATGCGATGAAATATCATGAATATACAGAAAGCGATGTAGTAACAGCAATACTGATTCATACAGTTTGGTATATAAATACTCACGATTCTCCACTTTTGAAAAAGTGTATGACTCGAGCCCAGTCAAAAGGGCAAGGAAATCCACCTAGTCTGAGTCGATCTATATATGTATATATCTAGTAGTCGATGATCTCGCCTCAATAGTATCACGTACGATACAATAAATAATATGACATTTTCGAGTCAAGAGTTCGGATCTATCCTCATAACTATCTCTCGTACGGTAAATCTATCGTACGGCATTCCAATCTGGGTACAGGTCAAATATAACATTCATCTCATTACTCATCTGATATCCTTATCATCACATATCGTGAACAGGGGGTACTTATCTAAGTCTAGTACAATATTAATATCATCAACATAATTATGATCCGGCTACTGATCTACAGCCTCATACTATCCGATGTCATCAACACATATCATCATATAGAGGTATACATCGCCCAAGCGATCCATTATAAATATCTTAACATATCGTATCTCATATCTCAATCACATGTCAACTATCACAAGTATATCATCAACATAGTATCTTCGTCCAACTAACCGCTATAGCATCATGACATATCTCGGTCGCGCATTAAATATCTTACGGCATCATGCCCGATCAGTCGACTCATTCCCAAGTATCATATAACATTCTCGTCATCCAAGCATATGAATATACCAATATAAATATGTCCCCAATACGCACAAGGATATCAATGCATGTAAGTATGCGTATGTGCGTGTATGCAAATCTTTACTCTAGGGTTTTGGGGACTAAGAAATTGACTAGAGTCCTTTCTTCAATTCTCGTCAACACTAACCCTTAACCTCCTAAAACTTTCTTGCTAAGGTTCATATCACACCCTAACATATAAAAGTATATATATCATATCCCATCATTTCTCACAACTTTGGGGGGTGCTATACGCCATCCACTCGACTTTCCCCATAGATATACATCTACTTACCTTGATCTTGCTTGCCGATATCGATGTCGCCATCATCTTCTTCATCGTCTCGACTCATCATGGGGGTACCTACACATATGACACGATCGCAATGCGCATTAAAATCCAAGCCAAAACAAAAATGACACGCCAAGGCCTATAGGTTAGAACCTATGGACCACGCCTTCAAAACCACCAACAACCCTCGATATCGTCGTACAAACGTCAAGTGATCGAGATAAAACACAATACTAGAATTCCAGAATTCAAAATACGAGAAACGAAACTCCGAATCAAAACAGAAACATTGTAAACATGCTCTAGATTTTACCCTAAGTCAAATTAGCCAATTTTGCACATATGAAGCGTCTAGTTTACAGATGTAGGAACTACAGAAGAAGCACGAAGCCTAAACTTCATGCTCTGGCCGCAAATTGCGGCCAGAAGGGTTTTATTTGCGGCCCAGGTGAGAGGGTAGGGGCTGGGGTCTTAGGTGGTGCTTCTTAGGTGCCTGCTGGTATCTCTGTATATGCCAAATAATTTTCAGGTCACCCGGGTGTTGGCAGATTTCATTTAACCAACACAAAACCACAATTTTTCATATCTGCAGAATTTTAAAGTTCGTATTCCAGGGTTTTGTCTCTGGTTTGGTCCAATATGATATCAGTAAAAGGGTTTTAAGGTCACTACTAACCTCAATCACACATCACAACTCAAGAATTCCATAAACCCTAACTAGAAATTTTCTACCCTCACTAAACATCACTAAAACACCTCAAATCAACCATGGAAGCTTAAGAGATTGAAATACAATGCAAATGGTATAGGAATTACCTCATTTGGAAACTCAAGAAATTTCTTGAGTTGCCCAAGGTGTCCAAAATCAAAACTTGCTTGGTCCAAAGTGTTTCCCATGAGCTTGTGCACATTTTTAATGAAATGGAGATAGGGTTTTAGGTTGTTTTTGATGGTGTTGTGTGGCTTGATGAGGGGGAGGGAGGAGGTGCTGCTATGGGGTTAAGAGGGAGAGAGAATGGTGAAGGAAAAATGAGAGAGGAAATGAGACCAAGTCAGGGGAACCCTTCACCTCACTCTCTCTCATGCCCATCCCTCAATTCTTTAATGTTTTCTTTTCTTTTATATTTTTCTTTTCTTCTCTCATAATAAAAAAACAACCATGATATAAAACATGAATAAAATCCATGATAAAAATGTAACAAGTGTAAAAATGACATGTGCATGTCATGTGCACAAAACACGCTTAAAGCCCGATTAGCGATTTTTAATCGCGATTAGCACTAAATTAGTGTATAAAATTTCATAATTTGCTTAAATCACATAAAGCACCCTATTCTCAGTAATTTCCATAATTTTCCAAATTTTCCCAATTTATCGGTATTTAATTATACCGCCCTATTAAAATATTCAATATTTTATTATTTAATTATAAAAATTCCCAAAAATAATATTTTATTTTTCTGAAATGTTACACTCTTGCTCTTCCAAAACCCTACTATTCTCGTGTGTTGAGATCCAAGGGTCTTTAGATAGGAAAAATATACCACTAAACATCTTCACATCTTCTAAGCAAACTAAACTAGCAAACTAGTTTGCTTAGTTTGCTTCTTTTAGAGCTAGGAGCTTGAATCAAGAACCTTCAGGTGATCATCTAGGATCGAGAAGGACGAAGGCCAAGCTTGATCAAGAATCAAAAAGGTGCCTAAGAAGAGGAACAAAGACCCGAATGACATGAATCCTGTAGGTATAACATTCTACCACAGTAGAACAAATACCTATGTTGTTTTTGCTGTTTAGGGCTTATTGTAGTTCTTGGGTTACAGTCTATGTTGCATGCTTAAAAAATTATTTTTTAAAAATTCCACCTCTCTACAAACACCGTAGAGTGTACAATATAGACTTACATAATATCAGAGCCACTCCATATGCCTTAACTAGTTGTTTACGATGCTTTAGTTTCAAAACCAGAAAAATTCCGATCTTTTAACCCACTTTCTGTTCAAATTTTTTATGGTCTCTAAAATTTTTTTAAACAAGTGCAAAGGCTTACTCTTGTAGAGTTAGTGACATGTAATGAATACAAGAAAGTTTGGCTAAGAAAAAACAGCCCATTTTCCTACTTTCCGCGCCACCGGCGGTTTTTGGGCCTTCTCTGTTCCTCATTTTCATTATGTGTTTTAGGTTTTAAGAATTGGGATTTTTGGTATTGTTTGATTTGCCCCAGATTTCACTTTATGTTATCTTTGTTTTGGGGCAACTTGGAAAGTTAAGATCTTGAAACTTTTGCATTGTTAATCTCTGTTATATTATGTATGTGTTTTTAAACGTCGTCTATTTACTATATGTCATTTAGAAGGGATTGCATATATTTTCTTTTGTTGCTGTGATGTTTGTATCTGTGATGCTTTATTCGGAATGTTGTGTTGGACAACCCCTAGTGCAATGGTAGTTGTACATTTTAGATTCATTTGTATATTCATTATTGCGGGGCGAGCGTCCGGCATGTGGACTGCCGCTTCCTCCAGTTTGTTTATTCTTTTATTAGGGCACGGCCGGGTTGAGTTCGATGTCACCATTGTATATATATATTTTTTCTGTACTAAGATTACCCCGTGGAGGAGTGTTCGAGTAGCCGGGTTCTAGAGGGTAACAGGGCCCCATCTCATGGCATTGAGACCAGGGTGCTTTACTTTAGAATTGGTGGGCTACTCGCCTCACTCGTAGGGGGTATAGGATGACCCATGGTGGGGTGCTCAAGTTACCGGATTCTGTGAAATGCTGGGTGGCCCATTTACTTTGTTGATTGGGATTGCCTTGCTTCCGGGATTGGCAGGTAACTTGCCACACTCGTAGAGGTCTAGGTTCTTCATTGCATGGGCTATCCATACGACCAGGAATGCCAAGTTTCATTTATGGATCAAATGAAACTCGGGGATTTTAGATTATCCGCTATTCCATTTTGCTTATTAGTTTTCTGTGATGTTGCTTATATCATTTCTGGGATGAATAGTTCACACACACACACACACACACACACACTAGTAGATGTTTTATATGTTTAGCATCCGTGTTAGTCCTGCCCCTGCTCCGCCATTAGTTAAGTAACCTAACGGTGCATGATGGAGGCCCGTGGCGAATGCGGATGGCATATACGTATATTTTATTTTTCGTTCTTTTCTGGTGTGATAGGAATTAATTGATAGGACTGCATTAATCCTCATTAATGCAAGATAAGAAACTTAAAAAGATATTGTTGGAACATTTTGAAAAACCACTCGGTTCTTTTCAAAACACTCATTTAAAAGGCGGAGCTTGAACCACTCCTTTTCAAAGCTATCGTTCCTTCAACTATATCAAGTTCATTACGTTCAAGGTTTTCGCCAAAAACTAGTCGTAGCCCTCCGTCGTTTCAAATGAGTAGCACATCGTATTCTTGCTATTTTTGTTGGCCTTCGTCAAGACATAGTGAATGGTAGCGGCGTGTTGCTTGTTTGTAGCATAGATAGATGCATTGGTTTATGACAGTCGTACAGCCTTGTTGGCATTCATCAAGGGCGAGTACGGGCGAGTCTAAATTAATCAGGACAATGACAGGAAGAACTTGACTTGTTTCTTATAATTTGTTGGCCTTCATCAAGGTCATAAGAGCTTGGGGCAAAAACCATATCGGGAGTTTCAAACATATATAATTATTGATATAATAACATAGCATGTTGCAAGTTTAAAACTTGCTTGATCGGATCTCACGTCGAGATGCGAATGTCACGTTCGACACCGGAAATAACGTCGCGATGCAAACTTACGCGCACAGGACTGAAACTGGCTGAGCAGTGACGTGGTGACTGGGCTGGACGACGATGGTGACTGGGTAGTCTGGGTCATCGGCGATGCGCGCCACTCTGGCGAGACGGCCGGAATCAAGAAAATATCAAGAAAAGAAAGAAAAGAAATGAAGAAGAAGAGTGGGGTGGCTGCTGGTGTTGGGTTCTGGGGTGGCGAGGACAGAGGAAAGGTGGCGAGGTGACGGCAATGATGGCCGACGGCGAAGTACCACATCGGCAAGGTGGCTGTGGGATTCTAGGGTCGGGGTTGCTGCATTTTTGGCTTCGGTCATCGGGGAGAGGAGAAGGAGGTGGTGATGATGAGAGGGTGAGGAGGTAAGGACGAGGGAGACGGTGCTGGTGCTGGGTGACGACGACGAGGGCTCCAGCGGGGTGTGGGTTTCTTAGGTTTGTGTCGGAGTTGTTGCAGGGGTGCTTAGGAAGGAGAGAGGGAGGAGAGGAGGTCTCGGGGTGATAAGGGTGACGAGGGCGGTGATGGTGAGCTGAGGTCGGGAGTGAACGACGAAGAGGAAGCGGGCGTGAGTTAAGGTTTCTCGCGGGGGATGTGAGGAAGAAGAGAGGAGGGGAGAGAGAGGTTAGGTTTATATAATAGATTATTATATATATATATATATATATATATATATATATAGAGAGAGAGAGAGAGAGGGAGAGAGGGAGAGAAGGAAGACAGAGAGAGAGAGACGGAGGGGGGAGAGAGATTTAATTAATTTAATATTATATATTATATAAATCATATGTTTGGTTACAAGAAAAATATTATAATATATGTATATTAGGATTTTACAGCTAATACCAGATTACTCCGAATATTACCCGGGTCCCTTCTAAAAATCTAGTTTTTAAATATGGAGAATATACGTAAAAGTTTAAATCATAATGAGATGTCCTGTTAATAAAAATGCATACCCCCATGTACGGATCTACATAAATATACGTAGGGATCCAAACGAGTCTATTTTAACGATTAGGGTATGAACATGATATATCGATGCAACCACATGCTATGGGTATGATGACATGTAAGGCTAGATATTAACAATATATTATTTGGTTTCTATTTTGTATTATTAAAAGATATGCGAAATACTAAAATATATCATATAAATGTATCGAATCTAGATTTGAATGGATCCTCTGTACTAGAAAATATTTGACGCAATTTTGAACCATGATGGGTTTCAAAAATACGGGTCGGGTCGGATACTAACCACAGTTTCTAAATGCACTATCCGCAACCTAAAAGCAATAATAATCAAGAATTTGTCGTAAGATTTAGAAATACTCCAAATAAAATATAGTATAACATTGCTAAGGTGTTACATTATCTCTTCACAACTTTTTAAAACAATAAAAATTGGGTGGGTTGTGACTCACTAGTGTGAGTCATAAGCCACACAAGCCTAGAAGAGATGAGAACAAGAGAGAGTAAGAGAGAGGCCACCTCACCATGGTAAAATATACACATATAAATGTATGTATATAATCAAGTATACCAAAAACCATATTTATAATAAATACGTATACCATATTTCAACGAAAATACGAATACCGTATTTGTATCGAAAATACAAAATATGCATTTTCATATTTAGAATGAAATACATGTATTTGTATTAAGACACAAATACCCGTATTCATACAAATACACGTATTCGTATCAATATCGTATTCATATTAAAATACAAATACCCAAAAGAGAACAATATAATACCAGCACCATATCTGGCTATTTTTCAAACCTGCTAGTATTACTAAATAGTCTTATTAAAGCACGTGTACAAAATACACGTGTTCAATAGAACACCCGTGCGTATCGAAATATGCAAACTACACCGTTTTGCCTGAACCGGGAAACCTTCTGTGTGAGAATCTAAAAACTCGACAATACGCTGTCAGTGGGTTTAATCATAAGCACGTTGGTGGCACTAGCTGTACGTAACGGCTACCCAGGTATCTGTCGAAAAGAAGATTGAAAAGAAAACTCTTCCGAACCCCTACTGAGCCTATAGGTGACATTCTTCATACAGTCCGGTCTGTTCGTCTACAAGTATCACATATCGGGCCTAGGGAGGTGGTAAATGTCAGAACCCTATTAGCGCGATAAATCATGTCGGTGTGGAGCCCAATACATCCTGAGAAACTTTTGGTGTACCTACCAATAAATCTCACTTTCCCTGGGTAGGGACCTATAGTATCGGCCAACTGTACACAGTGCGATATCAACTCCCAATACCGGAAGAGACGAATCCCTTCTATCACCTACTGCCCCCAAGTGCTTCGGAACTGCACCCAACTACTACCGGTTTGCATGACTATTTAAAACTATGGTAGGGCAGTAATTTAAGTACAGTAGAAACACACTCGAGACTAATAGTGATGTTAAGTCATCGGACAAACCTGTACTTATGTCACCGGAGAACTGCTATCCGACGATAGGTATAAAACCAACTAGCAGTTCGCAGCGAGTCCGTCCAGTGTAACTCATAACCTAATGAGAACATGTATACTATCTTTGGTACCGTATACCAATGGCTGCGGGACCGTCCATCTCCATTGACGGGGATAAGAAACATATACACAAATCTACTCTGGAGTATCAATTCCCAGTCTCGATAATCTTATGACTAAAGACAATTTTAAGGATGTGCTTATAGATTACCCAGCCTCCATAAGTATGATTGCCATCACAACGCTGGTAGTCATGAAAAGATCATACTGGCTCTATCAATATGTATTAGCGATACATAAAAATAAACATATACATATGTTAAGATAGATACAAACCAAATAGCATACTATCATATTGAGCAAGACTATTTTATACATGTATATATCCCAAGCTTCCAAAATGTAATATACAATCTTGTATTATACAATAATGTTCTCTAGGGTATATATCCCTTACAATCTCCCACTTGCACTAAGCTATGTATTGGCATATTGCGGACCTACTCATCTCGAATAGCCTCTCGTACTGCATCTGATGGATGGCTTTTGTGAGTGGATCTGCAGTGTTTTCCTTTGTGTCTACTCTCCGCACCTCGATCTACTGGCGATCTACGATCTCCCTCATCAGGTGATTCCGCCTCAAGATATGTATAGATCTATGATGGGATCGTGGTTCCTTCGCTAAAACTATAACACCATTGTTGTCACAATACAAAGGTATTGGGTCAACAATGGATGGAACCACCTGAAGTTCTATAATGAACTTCCTCATCCAGACTGCTTCTTTTGCAACATCACAAGCAACGATATACTCTGCCTCCATTGTCGAGTCAACAATGGTGTCATGTTTGGACCTCTTTCAATAGACCGCCCCTCTATTGAGTGTGAATACATAACCCTATATAGATTTGGAGTCATCCTTATCATTATGAAAGCTGGAGTCCGGAAGGCATCGATCTGGAGGTCTTTACTATCGTATGCCAAGAACATCTCCTTAGTCCTTCTCATATACTTGAGAATGTTCTTTACTGCTATCCAATATTTCTCCCCCGGGTTTGACTGATACCTGCTTACCACGCTTAGTGTGTAAGCAACATCTGCTCTAGTACATAACATCACATACATTATAGATCTTACCACCAAAGCGTGGGGTATAATGCTCATGCCACCCCTCTCCAAATAAGTCTAGGGAGACATCTCTTTGGAGAGTGTCACGAACCGGAAATGGTACGTGACCAGCACTTATAGAACCCCACAGTAATCTAAGTAAGCCGAAAACCAGGAATCTAAAAATTTTTAAGAAAATAATGGAAGTGAAGTTTTGAAAAGGGGTATAAATGAAATCAAGTTTCTCTTTTTAAAGTATAAAGAAGATTCGTAGAAATGCAAGTATGTGGTATACTAAAGTTTGAAAATATTTTTGTCATTTGAAATTTAGGCAGCACCTCCTTTGTAAATTTTGATCAAAACAGAAAATAAACGATAATAATATAGGCATCCCCAAGCGGGAGCTAGCATTTCGCCAATCGGCAGAAACACAACCATGCAAGTAAATATACGACGCCTAAGGCAAAGATCAGTTACAGAAAAGAATAAAGAAAACCAAAACATCATCAACTCCAATATAAAGAATATACACAAGTCACGACTCTAAGTCTGAAAGAATATACAACTGGTCTCTAAGTCTACCAAATATACATAGTGTCACGATCCGAAAAGTACGGAACATGACCGGCACTTAAATTACTAAATATCTCGAGGCGTACGTAGTCTAAGTAAGCCAAAACCCAGAAATCAAAACCAAGTAAAGCAGTAGAGTGAAGGAAAAACCAATTTAAATCAAGTAGTTTGCAACATACGCTGAAATATGCAATTTAAAATCATTAGTCTTTTCTAAAAATTTCGGCAGATTTTCCTTTGTAAATAATGACCCCAAACGGGTACAAAACCTGATAATGCATATATAATGAATAAAAGGCATCCCCAAGCGGAAGCTAGCTCTTCGTCAAACGAAGGTCATAACCACGCAAGCAATATAATATACAACGCAGAAAGACGAGGATTAAAACTCAAAAGGAAAACTCAAAACAACATGAAATCCATAAAACTACAATGCGCGACTCTAAGGTCGAAATAATACACAACACCGGTCTCTATCTCTTAAATAAATACATGTCTGGTTGATGGAGTTTACTAGATACAACTGAATAAAAAATATACAAGGTATAATGGTGGTCACGAAGCAAGTGAACCCACCTACCAAGTAAATCACCCGGAAAGGAAGCAGCATGCCAGCAAAGCCGTAATGAAACCTGTACGGCAAAACCTGCAAGAAACTATGGCACAACGGGGTTGAGTTGCCAACTCGTGAGTAGAAAACATCTACGAACAGAAATCGCATGAATAACGCAATCCTAGGTCATACGATCAATACATATAATCCTCAAAATGATAAGTCTGAAGCATAAAAAGGTGCCAAGGGTAAACATCTAGACATAAGTGTAATCCCAGTGCTCGTGTCAATGCCTCAGGTAGCAATATATCATATGTATGAGATATGAATGTAAAATAATGAAATGAGTGAGACAATTGTTTTCTTTTATTATAAAAGAGATATCTGTATGTATATAAAACGAGTATCCTTAATGAAATCAATATGGAAATTTGTGTCAAGCATCGACACAAAACATAAACCTCAAATATCAATATCTCAGGCTCCGGCTGTCTGGACTGACCTGTATAAATCTCATGACTCCGGCCGGAATCCTCCGGATAGCCAACGAATCCAAATAATATCACCGGTAGGTAGTGCTCCCCTGCCAGGCTCATCGAATATAACTCGAACTTCTTGCCCCGGGGTACCTTACTAGGCCTACCATGTAGCCGAGACGGTTCATCCAACTCCTCGAATTGGGTCTCGAAATCCATCAGCAATCATGAAAACTCATGGTGGACGACTCATACATCATGGAAAAACCGCACTTTTCATTTTTAAAAAGAGAGAGAAGAAGTTTATATATGTTCTTGCGGTTTTCACCCAAATCCAGGAAATCTCATGAAAATCCGAAATCCAAATCATCAATAGCACGTAAAACAGTGAATATAGGCATAAAACTCCATAATACGGCATAACAGTGAATAACAATATGCATGAAGTAGCAAGTAATAACTGCAATGTCTAAACTGGCATATAAGGCAAGTACACTAATATCATATCGAAACTATTAGCTAACAAGCTATGTCAATGAAATAGTATTCTCTAAAGTGTACGTGACATGGCAATTACCGATGATGATATATATGAGTCGGCAAGTAAGTGTACGTGGAACATACGCATCATCAGTAATGGTGCTGGTGTCCTAACAGCATGATATCAATAATGGTATATGAAATCACAATATAAGTATGCGATGGGGAGCGAACAACAATAATGTGCGGGAGCTGAATGATAAACACAATGATAACTAATCTGCATTTAATATAAATATAAGTCATAAAGTAGTGCCTTTTGAAATAACACGAATCGCGGTGTTTTGGAAATAAGGGCTACGGTGTTTTTAAGAAAAGATACGTCCTTTGAAATATTCGTAGAATCCCTTGGCCTGTCTTTTAAAATACCCATGATTCGTTAGTTTTTGAAATAGGTAGGAATCAAATCTAGTCTAACAACTACACTAAACTATAGGGCTGAGCTAACAGGCTAAACGAAAGGTAAGGAAACCTCCTAACATCTGAGTCGACACATATATGTATATATTAGTCGGTGATCCCGCCTCAATAGTATCACATACGACACAATATCTATAATATGACATCCTCAAGTCAAGAGTGCGGATCTATCATCAATATATAGCTCGTACGTAAATCCGTCGTACGGCATCCTAAATCTGGGTACGGGTCAAATATCACATTCACCACATTATTCATCTGGTATCCTCTTTATCCGAAATCATGATCCGGGGTACTGATCTACGTCTATACAGTACATATACTATCTATGTATGCATGCGCGTGTATGAAACACTACGTCAAAGGACCCGCTAAAACATCATGCTGTATCTCAAATACGAACCCTGTCATATCACCGATCTCACGGCCTCAAATCCAATCTCATCGACTGATCTCAAATCCCAAGTACTATCGTCAAATCCAGTATATGAACACATAGTCTCATAACCATGTGTAAATATACGCATCCCCATATACGCACAGGTAAAAGAAAGAATGTATGCAAATGTGTGTGCGTGTGTGGGTGCAGCAACTACTCTAGGGTTCCGCAAGTAACACTACAATTCCATGAACACTTAACCATATCCTGAAAATCATCCACGTATCATAAACCACATATATATCCATTGCTCACAAAAGATATCATATATGTATAGTATATATATATATCATACTATACATCGAACTGCGGGGGTGCTATACGCCATCCACCCGACTTCTCCCCGTAGATATAAATCTACTCACCTTGCATCCTGCGTGTCGGTGTCGATATCACCTTCATCTTCTTCATCGTATGAAGCCCTCAAGAAGGTACCTACAAGATAACACAATCGCAAATAAACCTTAAAATCACATCGAGAAAACCAAACGACGCGCTAAGACATATAGGTTAGAACCTATAGACTACGCTTTCAAAACCATTAAACAATCCTTGATATCGTCGTATAAACGCCAAGTAATCAAGGTAAAATGCAATTATACAAATCCAGAATCTAAAATACGCAAAACGAAAATACGAATTAAAACAGCAACTCAATAAAAAGGCTCCAGATTCTACCCTAGGTCAAATTGGACAATTTTGTACATTCTAGGGGTCTAATTTACTGGAGATGGGGCTACAGAACCAATACGAACCAAATTGGTGGGACTCAGGCCACAATTTGCCGCCAATTAGATTAAATCTGCGGCCAAAAGAAAGAATCAGCGGCTGGGGTCTTGGGGTTAGCTTCCTGGGTGCTTGCACATCTCTCTGTGTTTGCAAAATAATTTTCAGAGTCTCGGGGTGATAGCAGATTTCATATAACCCTCACAGATTCCACAATTTCCCGATATCGGCTTTTCTAAATCCGTATTCCTGGTTTCTAGTCTCTGGTTTAGGCCTGGATTCTAGCACTAGGGGGTTTGTGTGGGCTCTACTGAGCTTAATTACCCATCACCACTCTCAATTCCCATTAACCCAAACTAGGGTTTTCCTAAGTCCACAAATCACACGATATCGGTTCTATCATAACATGAGGGTAAAAGTAATGCAAATACTAAGCTAAAGGTTTAGAAATTACCTTATTTGGCAACTCAAGAAAATTCTTAAGTTGCTCAAAATCCTCAAAATCTTCTCTTTCTTGGTCCATGGGGTAGCTAGTGAACTTGTGCATCGTTTTTTGTGAAATGGGGTTTGGGTTTTGAAGTGTTTAGCATGGAGTTTTGGAGAGATGAAGAGGGGAGGGAGAAGGAGCAGCAGCAGCAGCAGCAGGGAATGAAGTGGAGAGGAGAGGAAATGGTGAGGGAATGGACAAGTCTAAAGTCAATGGATTACCCTTACCTTTCTCTCTCACCCATACCTATTTCTTTATTCTTTTCTTTTTCTTTTTCTAATTTCCTTCTCTCTTCAATAGTAACCCCAAATAACAAATCATGCACCCAAAACAAGTAGGAAAATGCAACAAGTGTTAAGGAAAAGATATAGTGCATGTTTTGCACAAAACAAGCTTAAACGCGATTAGCAATTTTTAATCACAATTAACACTATATTAGCATATAATTAATCATAAAAACTTAAAAATTGCATAACTCACATAGAACACCCTCTTTTAGTAATTTCCATAATTTTCCAAAATTTTTCCTAATTTTATCGGTATTTAATTATACCGCCTTACTAAAATATTCAATATTTTATTATTAAATTTTAAAAATTCCCCAAAAATAATATTTTATTTTCTTGAAATGTTACAATCTTCCCCCCTTAAAGAAATTCGGTCACTGAATTTAAATTTAAACCCCCAATTTCTTAAAACATTTCAATAAAAGTCCAAGTCGTCGGGGCTCCGAAATCATTAATACATAAGACGCATCATAGCGCAATGCATGCGCATGAGAAATGAGCAGATAACTCAAAATCAAAACTCTGTCAAGCATCCCGCAATCATCGGAGTTATGGTAAAGACACAAATGTCAAATCCGAAACAAAACCAATATGATATAAATAAGAACTATACATGTAGACATCAAATCTATACATGTAAATAGCTGACGTAAATGCATGCCAAATCTTTTTAAGTCGCTGTGCGATGCGCATAACACTGCACAGTGGTGGACGTCTATTATAATAAAATAACCATATACGTATATATCCTTGGTTTAATATGTACGTTACGCCGTTTTGAAAACAATTTAGAAGGGTTTCCTTGTTTTAAACATTTCGTGTCATATCAGATACATAGGTAAATACTGAGACTATAGCTCTCTTTTTGGAAATCCTTTCGATGACTATGAATGCATGAAAAGTATATCCAGGCACTATCCTCTGACTAGTCCTGCTCAGTACGAAAACAAATAGCAAATATTATAAAAACGTACTAGTCCATAAGGAATAAATCCCAAAAATGTATATAAGAATACCCTGTCCGTCTGGTGCGCACGGAAATCAAAATCCATATATGTGCCATACATGTGCACAGAAATATCATCTAGGTGGAACGGGTGTGCACTAAATATCGGTCATAGGCAACGGGCGTGCCTGACAGCAAAATCAGGTGCATCTAACATGCACAAGAAATCCCGATTTAGTACATCTGGTGTGCACCAAAATCATATCTCAAAACATGCGCTCATCACGCTCTAAAATCTAAATCAAAACACTAAAAGTGCATGAAAACTATGCTGGAAGCGTAAATCAAATCACCGGCATAAAATAGGCATGAAATCGCAATCAATACCTCAAACGTAATAACTATGCGCAAAATATAAATACCCGATAGGTGCAACCATGGTGCACGAAAACAGAAATCATGGAACTTAGCCATCCAGACCAAATCATGCGAATAGGTCGCCCAAAATACTGAAATCCAAGTGACGGATACATGATAATCGAATTACAAAATCACAAATCATAAATACCGTCGTTGGTATATATCCTCCTTCAAGGTCGGGAAGGTGTCGGTGCATCCAATACTAGCAGCGCAAGAAATCTATTTGTCTCCTGCTCACGGTCTGGCGTCCTCTGTCTCTGGGTCCTTATCTTCTCTGCAGATTATCTATCTCACAATCAATCGGCTCATCGGCCCTGTCAGGTGTGCTAACAGGGGAGAATCCGTCCTAGCACTACTCTACAGATCTCTGGCCAACTATCTCGCCGACGATGCCGAACTCTGGCCTGCTTGGTATGCACAATGTAACCGCTCCTGGATCCAAGTCTTCTCGTATAGTATTCCAGAAAGGTCCTGTCGAGGTCTCCCAAATCTCGTCTCTGCCGAACTGTCCGGAAGTCATCGTCCTTTACTATATCCGTTTCTTGTTCCGGAACGGCTGCATACTCATCGCGACTCCTTCTGGAAGATATATCCATATACAACGCCTCTGTATGCGTATCACATCTCTGATGGCGGCAGAGTGGAACGTCGTCTCATCAAGATCTCGTACGAACCTCTTACTCCATTTTTCTCAAATGTCGTCCGCTTCGGACTCGTCTCTTCGTAGCTGCATGGACTGTGCTCCAACGGCTATACTCGTATCTGGAGTCTTCCAAGAACTGCATCTCACCACATAGCATCCGAATGAAGTCTAACTGTTGGAGATAGTGCCCTCAGAGTCAATTATTGGATCACAGGCACGTGATTGCAATGATTAAGGGAGGACCTATCCCGGTAGGACAGTCTTACTCAAGATGATAGTATGCTATCTGGTTTATCTTTATCATCGTGGACTGCTTTAGGTGACCCTACAGGTCACTATTGCACGTTGATAGAGCCCCTAGGATTCTTGCTTGAATACCAGCAGTATGAGGGCGATCATATACGTGGGAGCTAGGGTCCATAAGCATATCCTTAAAAGGTCCCTAGTCGTAGGAGTTTCGAGACAGGGCATCGATACTCCAGAGTAGACTAGTGTATACAGACGAGACCCCGACGAGGGGCGGTGGCCGGTCTCACAAGCCACTGGTGTCAGTTGGTTCACCTAAGATGTATACAGGTGCTCATTGGGTTATGAGTACACCGGACAGGACTCGCCGGGAACCTGCTAGTTGGTATTATACCTGACGTCAGATAGCAGCTCCCAGGTGACATGTGTACAGGTTAGTTCATCGACCTGAGATCGTCATTTGTCTCGTGTGAGTTCCCACTGTGCTTTGATTACTACCCTACCACGCTCAAAGGAGACATGCAAACAGGTTTTAGTTGGGTACAGTCCCGAGCCACATGGAGGCAGTGAGCGGATCTGCAGGGGTTCGTCTCTCCCGGTATTGGGGGTGAGGTCGCGCTGTGTCAAGGAGAGCCAGAACATGGAAAGTCCTTGGCCAAGGCAGGAGATTTGCTGGTAGGTATTCCAGTAGTATCTCAGGGTGTTCTGGGCTACACTCCGACACGACTTGCACCGCTTTTGGGGGTCTGACTTTTACCAACCCCCTAGGCCCGCCATGCGATGCTCATAGACGAACGGTCCGGACTGTACGGATATTGTCACTGACAGGCTCAGTAGGGTGTCAGGATGAGTTCGCTCATCGACGTCCCTTTGCTCAATAGCTGGAGGCCCGTCACGTATGACTAATACCTCTGACGTGCTAGTGGTTAAATCCACAGCCATAGTATTGATGAGTCTTTAGAGTCCACCACACACAGTTACTCAAGTTTCGGAAGAAACGCTGTAGAGGCCGTATGGAGATATGGCAGGATTCGATCAGATACGTGCGGTATTGCACGGATCGTGATCGGACGGATTTTACTAGCCGGCTTTGGTTTAAGCCGGATCCTAGTATTAGACAGTGTAGTTTTGTCTCTTTGCATTTGTGTTCAGTGGGAATACAAATGCGGGCATGTATATGCAATAGCGGGGTTTTCCTGTAATTTATTACGGGATCAGTTTTCTGAAGTTGCCAGTTTGCATTCCGTTCCGGCCAGTTTTCTTTTGTTCCTTCGCGGCCGGATTTTTTCGATAGAGGGGGTTATTTGCAGTTTGCAAATAACTTATTTGTGGAGGGGTTTATTGTGATTGTGGATTCTATCATCATGAGATTCCTTTTGAATCAATCCTAGCATTTATTATGATGGAATTTTTGAGTTGATGAGATGAGAAATGGGTGTGACCATTTTCCTTTTTCTTTTAATCACACCTTATTCTCTTATGAGATAATTGATTCCCTCCACCATTCTTATGAGAGGCCGACCACATCTTGGAGAAGGAGAGAGAGGGATTTTTCTTCATTTGGTGTGGGAAATTTATCATTCATCTCATTTCATTTTCTAAGCTTGCTACAAAATCCCTGACCTATCTCAAAAGCTTATTCATTCCTCCATCATGGCAACTACACTAAACCCCAAAGAGACATGGTTTCTACACTTGCCTACAGCACTTTTTGGACGCGTCAGCTAGCCAATTTCGCGCCCGAGTTGCCTCGGTCCAGAGGTGGGAGCCCGTAAAAGTATTCAGCTACGTGGTGCCCTTTCCGACGAGGACGTGACGGACGGAGATTCCGCGGGAGATCGGAGTGGAGACGAAGACCGAAGGACACAGATCGCTTGGTATAACTCTCTACCCATCTTGTAGTTTGCTAGTAGCTAGGTTAATGGCCCGATCCGGGTTAATAGTGCGCGGGGGTGCCGGTTTGCAGGTATCGCAAAGTTTTTCGTTTCCGCGTTTCCGGCATCGGATCGACGGCCGGGGCGCCGCCGTGCACTTACATTGGTATCAGAGCCACGCCATTAACCATGCCTAGCTTTCTCTAGTATGTTTAGAACTCAATCGAACAAAAATCCCGAAAACCCGATTTCAAGTTGCACAGTTTCTGTCAAAATTTTTTGGAGTCTAAAAATTTTTCAGGTTGTTTCAGAATGATGTGCAGGGTGTTCTAAGAATTCTGAGAAAATTTGGTGTCATGAATCCCCTGTTCCACCGCGGAACCGCAGCCAAACCCATGCTAGGGCCGCGGTTCCGCCGCAGAATATCCTGTTCATTTCACCAAAATTTTACAGAGAGCTTATGGGTTAAAAATGGGGGTTTTGGAATATTATTTTTAGGCCCAGATTTTCTGTAAGTGCTACAGTACTGCTTGGGGCCCACTTCGGTAAATTTGTTCGATCGGATATTTTAAACATGCTAGTTCACAATATTTACATTATATCTGCGACCGTGAAAGTCATTCGATCGGTAAATCCAGTCTGCTATAGCCCTTTTGGACGGATTTGCGAATGTGACATTCACGTTGATGTTCTGTGTTGTGCTGTGATGTTGCGGATTGGTCGTGGGGGATAGCCTGGATGCAATGGTAGTACAGTTTTGTTTTATATGTACATTTGATATTGCGGGGCGAGCGTCCGACATATGGACTGCCGTCACTGCCTGTTTGTATTATTCTTTTGGGGCACGACCGAGTCGGGGTCGATGTACCCGTTGTATGTATATTTTACTTTCTGTACTAGGATTACCCCGCGGAGGGATGCATGGATAGCCGGGTTCTAGAGGGCAACGGGCCCGCATCTCATGGCATTGAGATGGAGGGGGCTTTACTCTAGAATTGGCGGGCTATTCACCGCACTCGTAGGGGGTACAGGTTGACCCAGGAGGGGTGCCCAAGTTACCAGATTCCGTGAAGTGCTGGGTGGTCCATTGACGTTGCTGAAGGGGGCTGCCTCGCTTCAGGTTTTGGCAGGCAATCTCCGCAAATCTCAGCAACCCTGGCCAGTAAATCTCAGCAAATCTCAGCAACCCTGGCCAGGGATTTCCGGTTATAGCCAATCGAACACAGCGCAACATCAACTCCCTATACCGGGAGAGACGAATCCCCTCCTATCGCTCATTGCCTCCATGTGATTCGGGACTGTACCCAAAAGCCACCTTTTTGCACTCCCTCTTGGACGTGGTATGATGGAAATCAAAGCACAGTGGGAATCACACAAGACTCTATGACGATATCGGGTCAACAGACTACTCTGTACCAGTGTCACCGGAGAACTGCCATCTGACGTAAGCTATAAAACCATCTGAGAGTTCTCGGCGAGTCCGTCCAGTGTACCCAGTCTCCACTGACCACCAGTACACCATCCTTGATGTCAAACACCGATAGATATGGGATCATCCATCGCCCATCATATGGGTCAAGATGCGTATACGCTAGTCTACTCTGGTGTATCGATGTCCTATTTCGATACACCCTCGACTAGGAACAGTTATAGGATGTACTCGTCGACTACCGTAGCCCCACTAGTATGATCTCATTATAGTCCCAGTAGTCAAGTACATATCCTAAGGGCTTTATCAACATGTAATATAGAGACAATCAGAGTACATGTTAAGATAAAGTACAACCAGATAGCATACTATAATGTCAAGCAAGAAAGTCCTCCCTATATATGTCCAAGCATCCAGTACAATATACATCAAATGTACAGTAATGGCCTCTAGGGCATACATATAACTAACAAGAACTCTTTGGGTATCGATCGGTTTTCTGTTCTGTTTGCGGTGTCGGCTTCCAAATGTTATATACGAGATTTTGAATGTGCTTCCAGTATTATATCATTGATACCTGTAATCTGTATTACTGAGCAGACATTGGTTAATAATACCGATATATACAAAAATAGATAATGAATGAGCGGTATTAAGTTGCAGTTTTCTGAGATGAACACCTTACAGTTATAATTTAAAATAGTACAAATTGTTGTTTTAGAAAATAGGGGGTACAATGTTTTTGAAAAAGATACCGTTTGAAAAGTCGATGCATCCTCTTGAAAATATCATTTAAAAGTGCGTAACGATTCGTTAGTTTTGAAAGTAGGTATGACTCTAAACATATCATAATATCTACTTGTTTATTTTAAATAGATTTTCTCGAGTCGAATAATAATATCGGTGATCCATCCTCATCATATCACGTACAGAACAATCCATCATACAATATCATCAAATCAAATAGTACGGATCTATTATCGCGTACATCATCCCATTTCATATCATAACATGTCAACTCAGATCATATCATGTCGCATCCCCTCATATCATCATATCGACTCATATCGACTCATGTCCTTATATCATGTGTAAACTTATATCGTATAAGGTAATCATATGTATATATACTTACATAGGTAGATATAGCTCATAGGCTAAGAAATGGTACTAGGGTATATCATTCTACCAATATACTACTATCGTATATGGTATTCTAGGAATCCTATTAGGTAGGTATACATAACTAATATATATATATATATATATATCCTAATTCTACGGTTGCGGGGGTGCTATACGCCATCCACCCGACATCCCTCATAGATATACATCTACTCACCTACAACCGCCTCGCTCTAGTCGATTCCGACGGATGCCTTGTCCTCCTTCGTCGTCTCGGAAGTCCACGTGAATGTACCTACAATCGAAATCCATAACCAAAATCTAATGAAAACCCGAATCGAATTTCAAAGAAATCCATATCCAAAAACCGATACGACAAGCGAAAGGCATATAGGTTAGAACCTAAGGTCAACGCATGCTTAAACAACAAAATACTTTTCGGCGTTGACGCACGAACGTCGAACGACCAAGTCGCATCAAGAAAACCCAAAAACAAAGTTTCAAATATCATAAAGCATTGCCCAAAACCTAGTAAAACAACTCCTGATTTTTCTTAATGTGATTTTAGACTTTTTAGTGTATAGTCTTGATTATCTAGTGAGTGAATTACAGAACAAGATTCAAACCCTAATTCCAAGGTGGACGCACAATTTGCGGCCATATCCAATAAATTTGCGGCCAGACCAAAGAATTGGAGGCTCGGGCTTTTACGGTGCCTTTCTATATGTCTATACCTCTCATAGTATCCTCTATTTATTTTTCAGAGTTTCCAAGTCATCCCAGATTTCATTTGATCATCAAAAGTCATATAAAACCGACATTGGAAATTTCTAAACTCATCTTTGAATCTCTAAAACTCATTTTAACTGAGGATACTATCACTACTAGGCCAATAAACACTTACTGAACTCTCTACTATATCAGTACTACAAGTTTTATCCATCAATTCTCACTTTAGAAAACTTAAGTTTAGAAAAACCTATATTTTAAGCTCTAAACTAACTCTAACGAGTTTAAGATGTTAAGAAATTTAGAAACTTATATAAAAGTGAGAGTGTTACCTTATGGAAGCAACTCAAGAATTTTCAAGAATTTTCCAAGATGACCAAAGAAGCCCAAACTCATACTTGATCATACTATGATGTGGAGGATGAGGTGAGGAACATTTTTTTTTGAAGTATTTGTGAGGTTTTGGTGAGATTTTGGGGGTGTTGCATGGTGGTAGAGGGGGTGGAGATGAAGGAAGTGGAGATGAAGAAGAAGGGGAGAAGATGATGAAGTGAGGAAAGAATGAGGAGAACATTCCCATGGTTCAACCATACCCCCATCGCTCCCTCTCCCTCTCTCACAGCCATACCTATTTGTCCCCTTGTCCTCTTATTTTCTTTTCTTTTTCTCTTTTCTCTTTAAAACAGTTGTTAAAAAAAATGAAAATGTTATCATGCACTTATCATATCATGACACTTTAAAACATAGTTAACAAAATAAGCTTGGTCTAATGCATAATTAGTGAAGTAGTAATCAAGTTTAATATTAAACTTGTATGGAAATAATTATAAATTACTTTATAAAAAGCCAAATCAAATAAATACTTTCATAAATGAAAATTCATTTTTAAATACCAATTATTTTCCAAAAATATAGGTATACAATTATACCAATCAATGAAAATTCAAATATATATTCGTATAATATCCGTGAAACTCAATATTTTATTATTTAAATTCCAAAATAATATTTTTTATTTTCTGAAATATTACAGTCTTCCCCCCTTAAATAAATTCGGTCCCCGAATTTAAAGTTAAACCCCTAAGTATTTATAACATTTTAGGAAATCAAATCAACGGGGCTCGGAAATCAAGGATAAGCTAGAAATATCATAGCACAACGTGTGTGCATGAAGACAAGTGCAAAACTCCAACCGTGTCATGCAAATCATAAATTTATGATGAATATGCAAGTTTCAAAATCTACTATTTAAATCATGTATAATATAATCAAAACTATAATACGTATATAGTACGCATCCTTGCGAAAACGTCTAAGTAGCTGAAAATGTATGAAAAACCCTTTTCAAATCGCCGTGTCATGCGTATATCACGGTATAAGTAGCGGACGTTTATTTATGAAGGAACACACACACACGTTTTTCTTAAGATATACGTCCCGCTATTTTTTGAAAATATCTTAGAAGGGTTTTCCTTTGAAAAATCTTGTGTCGCTCACTGACACGTAAGAAAATAGTGAGACTACAGCTCCTTTTGAAAAACTCTCCAGTAAATACTGATGCATGCAAAAACACTCAGGTACTGTCCTCAGACCAGTCCTGCTCAGCTACTATATAATATAGTATATCATAAAATGCGATACTCGAAAAAGAAATCAATCCCAATAGGTGTGCATAAAGACCAACCCATGTGCATCTAGTGCGCACGAATATCGAAGTCGAATCCAGTGCCATGAATATGCACAAAGATGAAAACTGAGTGCAATGGGTGTGCATGAAAGTATCTATCAAGTGCAACGGGTGTGCACGACAACAACATCAATTGCATCTAGAGTGCACAAAAACCTCAATCAATTGCATCAAATGTGCACAAAACCACATCAAGTGCGCCGAGTGTGCGCGAAAATCTAAATCAAGTGCATCAGGTCTGCAAAAATAATCTAGTGCCATAGGATGCACGAAAATCAAAATCAATGCGTCGAAAGCGCATGTAAACAATATCGAGCGCATGAATCAAAATCAAGTGCATACAATGTGCACGAAATCAAAATAAAGTGTATTAGAATACACAAAATCATAAATATGTGCAACTGGGTGCACAAAACAACATAGAGTGCACAGTTCAAAATCTGGTGTTGTTGTACATGCACGAAATCAAAATCAAGTATATCGAAGTACACGAAGTCGTCAATATGTGCAACGGTGTGCATAAAATAATATCGAGTGCAATGGATATGCATAAAAACGTAAATCACGTGTAATTGATGTATAAAACATAAATAAAATGCATCTGCTGTGCACAAGGAAAATATCCATCAGGTGCAGCTACAGTGCACGAAAATATCAATAATGAAACTCAGTCATCAAAACACAAGAATCAAACGACAAAAATGTGATATTCGAATCACCAAAATACAAATCACAAATAAAGGACATTGAGGTACACCTCCTTCAATGTCGAAAGGTGCCTGCGCACCCAGAGCAGGCAGACCAAGAATTCCTACTTGCCTTCTGCCCACGGTCTGGCGTCCTCTTCCTCTGGGTCCTTGTTCTCTCTTTAGATCAACAATTCTACGATCTTCCGACTCAACAGCTTGCTAAGGAGTAACGGCGGAAACAGTCCCGCTCTGATGCCTCTCTGAACACCACCTGGCCAATTAACCTGGCCACTCGCAACATAGCACGTCAACGACGGTGGCCTCTGGCCCTCTGAATATGTGTGATACAACCGATCCTGGGTCCAAATATTTATCCCTGTCGTATCCTGGAAAGAACCTGCCACAGTCACTTTCGATCTCGTCTCTACCGAACTTCCTGGAAACTGGCACTCTTTAATTAATCTGTTTTTGTTCCAGGGTAGCTGCAATCTCATCACGACTTTTCTTTGAAATTGTAGTCATATCCAACGCCTATGTGTACGTATCAGATCTCTGGCATCAACGGAGAGGGTCAACTTCTAATTGAGATCTCGCACGAACCTCTTAATCCACTTTTCTTCAATATCGACCAAATCAGGATCGTATCTGGATAGCTGCGTAGACTGCAATTCATATTCAGCTACGGTCATATCCGAAGTTTTGCACAAAGACTCGAAGCAACGAACTTGGGCATCTCCAACACTCCGTGGAAGAAATCTAGCGAAATTCGCCCTCGAGAACTTGTTCATTCCTTTGGAGGAATATGCACTACTTGTCCTCTCTCGATCGACTCACTCCAGGTCTGAGCATGACCCTTCGAACTGAAACTAGAAAACTCACTGACCTCGCATCAGAGCATCCAAATGAACAAAATATCCTAGTCACTTTATCCAAGAATGACTAGAGATCTTCTATCATATCCCTGCCTATAAACTCATGTGGCTTCAGTTTCGTAAACTCTGGAGGCGACATCTCGTCAATCTCAGCAAAAGTTGGTATATCAATCTGCACGGTAGACAACACAACGATCTCTGGAGTAGGTTGTACGTCAACAGTCCTCTCATTCTGATTGGCCTCAAGCAATAGCCCGATCATCTGATGCAGATCCCAAATGCTCATCTAAAACGAGAAATCCTAGCATAAAAGGATAAACAATGTGTTCCCGTGTCACCGGAATAATACCCTGGTCTGTCCTTGTCCCTGACGAGCCCGCTCTAACCGCATCTCTAGCCACAGCTCTCTCAGATCGCGTAGTCAAGGTGACAGGAACCACAACAACTATCAATGAGGATAGATCATAAGAACGAATAGAATAACGGATCTCAAGATATATACATCCTAAGGTTGCATATGTAGGGTTCTTAGGCACAACCACAAGGTTTCACAAGGCAGCAAACATGCAGTATTTAAAAATTTAGTGTGCCAAATTGTTGGATGTAGTGCCCTCAAAGTCAATTATTGGATCGTAGGTACGTGATTGCAATGATTGAGGAGGACCTATACCGGTAGCACAATCTTACTCGAGATGATTGTATGCTATATGGTTTACCTTTATCAGTCGTGTATAGGTTTAGGTGACTGATCATTATTACACGTTGATAGAGCCCTTAGGATCTTGCTTGACTACCAACAGTATGATGGCAATCATATACGTGAGAGTTGGGTAGTCTATAAGCACATCCTTAAAAGTGGTCCCTAGTCGTGGGAGTTTCGAGACAGGGCATCGATACTCAGGAGTAGACTGGTGTCTACAGTCGAGACCCCGACGAGGGGCGGTGGCCGGTCTCACAAGCCACGGGTATCAGTCGGATCACCTAAGATGTATACAGGTGCTAATTGGGTTATGAGTACACCGGACAGGACTCGCCGGGAACCTGCTAGTTGGTATTTATACCTAGCGTCAGATAGCAGTTGCCTGGCGACATGTGTACAGCTTAGTTCATCGACCTGAGGTCGTCATTTGTCTCGTGTGAGTTCCCATTGTGCTTTGATTTCTACCCTACCCCGGCTCAAAAGAGTCATGCAAACAGGTCTTTTTGGGTACAGTCCCGAGCCACATGGAGGCAAGTGAGCGGATCGGTAGGGGATTCATCTCTCCTGGTATCGGGGGTGAGATCGCGCTGTGTCTAGGAGAGCCATTACACAAAGCCCTCGGCCGAGGCAGGAGATTTACTGGTATGTACTCCGGTAGTATCTCAGGGTGTTCTGGGCAACACTCCAACATGACTTATACCGCTATTGGGGGTCTGACGTTACCATCCTCCTAGGCCCGATATGCGATACTCATAGACAAACGGACCGGACTGTATTTATATTGTCACTGATAGGCTCAGTAGGGTTTCAGGATGAGTTCGCTCATCGGCTTCCCTTGAGGTCAGTACATGGGCAGCCGTTACGCACAGCTAGTGCCGCTGACGTGCTTGTGGTTAAACCCACTGCCAGGGTACTGACGAGTCTTTAGAGTCCCCCACAGATTGTTTCCCAAGTTCGGGCGAAACGTTGTAGAGAACGTATGGTTTTTTGGCAGGGTTCGGAAAATGCACGTGCGTTTACGCACGTGTCATATTTCGGGCAGATAATACTGGTGGGCTTTGGTTTAAGACGGATCCATGTATTATATTGAGTCGGAATATTTTAGTCTCTCATATTCGTATTCGGTCGGAATACGGATACAGGTATGTATATACAGGCGAGGGGTATTTTCGTAATCCGTTACGAGAATATTTTAGAAGATGCATTTCTTTTTGGATTAATCATTTTGGTTTAAATGATTATTGGTTTTTGAAAAGGGTGACTCATTATGGATGACACGTTAACTCTAGAATGTTCACTAATGACTCATGTAATGATCATCTAGTGAGTCATTAAAGAGTTAATGGTGTTTTGTTTTGGGTGAGATATTATGAAGGGTTTGTGGAGATATTTTGTGAGGATATTTTTCTTGATATTTCATCACAAAACCTTATATATATTATCACTCATTATTTGGACAGCCAAGGCTCATTTTGGTGCTTAGTTATTTTTGCTCTCTTGAGTGTTTCTTGAGTTCACCATTACTAAATCCTAGCATCTTCTTCAACCTCCACTCTTACCCTCTCATGTGATAAGAACCAAAGAGTGTTTGAGACAAAATATTCTACTCGTTCTCTATTTCATCTTAGTCATCTCTTTTGGCAGACTTGATGACCGAGTTGCCTCGGTATAGAGGCGGGAGCCCATTTAAAGATCCATAGATGTGATGCCACCTCGACGAGGAGACAGGAGATCGGAGTTGCCGTGAGGAGCGTGGGATGATGGCTAAAGACCGAAGGACTCGGATCGATCGGTATAGCCTTTCTACCTCTTTACAGTTTGTTAGTTTAGCGTTAATGGCAAGATCCGGGTTATAGTATGCGATAGCGCTAGTTATAAAAGTTTTTGTTCCGCGTTTGGCGTCAGATTGACGGCCGGGGCGCTACCGTAGACTTACATAGTATCAGAGCCACGCCATTAAGTTTTACTAACTTGTTCTAACGCGTTTAAAATATCGATCGAACGAAATTTTGAAAACCGCATTTTTCAGTGTAAAGTTTCTGTCGATTTTAAAAACTGGTCTAAAAATCATTTTGAGCATCTCAGAAAATCGAGCAGGCTTTTTTAAGAATTCTGGTGAAATTTGGTCGACTGACTCTACAGTACTGCCGCGGAACCACTGCACAAACCAGGGTTTGGCCGCGGTTCCGTCGCAGGTTTGGAGCATCAGACTACCATTTTTCTACAGTAACCTCCTGCATAGAAAATTGTGGTTTCTGGAATATTTCTTTTAGGCCCAGATTTTGTTTGTGTACTGCAGATGTATGTGGGGCCCACTTCAGGAAGTTTTGTCGATCGAAATTTTAAACTTGTTAGTTAACAGTACTTACATTATATCTCCGACGGTGAATGTCATTCGAGCGGTAAATTACGTCTAATTGCTATAGTCCTTTTAGACGGGTTTGTGAATGTGACATTCACGTTGATGTTCTGTGTTGTGCTGTGATGTTGCGGATTTGTCGTGGTGGATAGCATTGTGCAATGGTAGTGCAGTTTGGATTTATTTGTACATTTGTTATTGCGGGGCGAGCGTCCAACATGTGGACTGCCGTCTCTGCCTGTTTGTATAATATTCTTTTGGGGCACGACCGGGCTGAGGTCGATGTACCCGTTGTACATATTTTTCATTTCTGTACTAGGTTTACCCCGCGATGAAGTTCACGGATAGCCGAGTTCTGGAGGGCAACGGGTCCGCATCTCATGGCTTTGAGAGGCAGAAGCACTCTAGAATTGGCAGACTATTCGCCGTACTCGTGGGGGGCACAGGTTGACCCAAGGAGGGGTGCTCAAGTTACCGGATTCCGTGAAGTGCAGGGTGGTCCATTCACTTTGCTGTAGAGGGCTGTCTCGCTTCAGGTTTTGGTGGGTAACTTGCCGCACCCGTAGGGGTCTAGGTTTCATTGCACAGGCTATCCACACGACCAGGAGAACGTCGGGTTTCAGTAGCGGCTCTGTGAAACCCGGGGATCCCAGATTATCTGTATTGTTCTGGGATGCTTATTACTTTTCTGTAATGTTGCATATTATTATGCCTGGAGCGATTATTGTATATTGGTATATATACTAGTAGATGTTGTATATGTTTTAGATACGCGCTAGTCCAGTCCCCGCTCTGTCGTTAGTTAAGTAACCTATCGGGTGATGACGGGACCCAGTGACGAATGCGGATGGCATATACGTACATTTTATTTTCGTTCTTTTCTGGTGTGATTAATTGATGGGACTGCGTTGATTCTGATCAATGCAAAGGAAAACAAATCTGTTTGGATGTTGTTGGAACAGTTTTAAAAAGTGTTATTACAAAGACGTTTTCTTTTGTTTTGCATAGTGGTATTCAGTTGGAATATCCTGCACCTCATTCGACGAGGCAAGGGCCGAGATCCCTTCACCGGGAGTGACCCCTTGGGCAGAAGTTAGCATCAGGGTAATAACTTCACTATAGTCGATTACATGTTACTTTGCATCGCGGTATTCAGTTGGAATATCCTGCACCTCATTCCACGAGGAAAGAGCCGAGATCCCTTCACCGGGAGTGACCTCTTTAGCAAAGGTTTTCGCCACTATATTTTTATAAAAAGCTATCAGGTTCCTTCAACGAGATCAAGTTCATTACGTTAAAGGTTTTTTCGCCAAAAACCAGCCGTAGCCCTCCGTCATTTCATATGAATGGTCAGTACTATTCAAGCTATGTTGGTTTGGCCCTTAGTCAAGACATAGTGATTGGTAGCTGCTAGGTATTCACATGTTGCATAGATAGATGCGTTGGTTTGGAACAGTCGTATTACTTTGTTGGCCCTTAGTCAAGAGTATGTACGGGTGGATTAAAATTAACAAGATAATGATGGGAAGAACATGACATGTGACTTATGATTGGTTTGGCCCTTAGCCAAGGTCATAAGAGCATGGGGCAAAAATCACATCGAGAGTTTCTAAAGAAACTGAAACTTTCCAGGCATGCGCATACCTTCTGGAGTGTGATAACATGAGTGGATTCCGTCACGTTATCATGCGATGAGAGTTAGATCTCGATTCCCACTGATGAGTTAGTTTACTCTTCGGGTGGTTCCGATTGATTCTTCTTTCAGGTTTGGAGGAGAATTTGACAGTACAGTGGGAGGTTTCCTGATTAGATAAGTGATAACCATTCTGATCTAGGTTAGAGTGCACGCAGAGTGTTTCTTTTCTCTCTCTCTTTGGCAGCGACCTTTGACCGACCCTAGACTATGACTCAGTGACCAAGTTGACCGAACATTCTTAAAATACTGGCTTTTGGATGGTCCTAGTTGCATAAGTCATTGCCGCTCCTTCTTTTACCCTTTGCATTTCTCAGAACACCTCGTATCACTACGAACATCCACTTCCATTGGATAGATCCATCATATGGTTATATACGAACTCGAAGGGACTTCTTCGAGGATGGATCAAGGTTCAGGAGAAATTGAATTGGTTTATTCAGTTGTCTTTTATCATCACCTTCTCTCAGGTTGCGAGGGCTCCTTAGTTTTGGAGAGTACACCTATTACGCTTATTGGATAGTTTTCTTCCAAACCATAGGCAGGTGCCGAAAGGTAGGGAATGAAGAAAACCAATTAGCCTAAGTAGGGTGTACAGAAGGTAATATATAAAGACAAAATAAAGGGATTAGAAAGAGGGCAAAATAAATTGTGACTGCTATCATTCACGACCAAACCACGTACTTCATCGCCACTCCTACTTCACCTTTGCTTTTTTCCCCAGTTCGGAAGAAATAGAATAAGGTTTTATTCAGTTGTCTTTTATCATCACCTTCTCTCAGGTTGCGAGGGCTCCTTAGTTTAGGAGAGTACACCTATTATGCTTACTGGATAGTCTTTTTCCAAACCATAGGCTGGTGCCGATCGGTAGGGAAGGAAGAAAACCACTTAGCCTAACGATGGTGTACAGAAGGTAACGACTAAAGACAAATAAAGGGATTTGGAGAGATGGCAATGAAATATATGGTTACAGTCATGAATTGGATTATGGAAGAGGCATTACTAAGAATACCAAGATATCCCTACGAAACATTTTCATGTTTCAGTTTCACTGTGTATTGTTAAAGGAAAACTGATTTCCCGATTAGATACTTACTCCAGGGTATGTATTTACCAGGTATGATTCTCACATCTATATGGTTTTACAGATGATGAGTGGGAGTAAGTTATTAGGAATAAGGTGATCATCCTCATTATATCAGAATTCGTTGTAATTGGTGATATTTGAGGAAGTCGCATAGGTTTTTGCCGGACGGCATATATTTGGTTTTGAGTATCCGTTGTTGTGCACCAATTTTAAAATGATATATATGTACTTTTATTTTTATAAAGTGAGATATAACTTTTTGAAATTATGTCCATGACATTTACCTATATCAGTTGACGATTGGGTAAGGAGCATTGAACAACGGTGTAGTTCTTAACCATAAGTACAGTTTTCAACCTACGATGCACAGGTTTTGAGTTATTCAACTCAGCGGACTTATACAGAGTATTGTATGTTGTCCAGTGTCCATCAGGACAAAGGGGTTGGTCCTCGTACTATGTTCTGTTCACTTGTGACTTCTCTAGTTTTTAGACAAATGTTTCGTAGAAATACTATGTCTAAATTTTGAGAAGTTGTGGGTATAGGAATAAAGTAGAAAACCAAGTATCGCAAGTATCGGGATTCTTCAAAGAGATCGAAGATGTAGATACTTGTGATTGGTATTCAGTTGATAGTAATGGTTTTCAGAAACTTGTTTCTCTTTCAGGTTGCTCATAATTGGATGTATTCCTAAGTTGAGTAATACTGATTAGCCTCTCTCCATTAAGTTGATATGCACTGGAGACAGCTGCATGATTAGAATCCGGTTCCAATTAAATAAGTGCCAAAGTTTCTATATTGGATATAGAATGGTTCATATCTTAACGATGTTAAGATACGGGAAGTTGTCCGGCTTATGCTTAAAACCAGACTCTGGATAACTCAGGGCACGTTTCTGTAATGGCAATTTGCGGGTTGGCCCAGGCGATGACGAGGGTTGAATTTCTACCATCTGGAAGATCAATAGTGATATTGTTCTTGACTCGCCACAGTTTTAGAAAAATGGATTTTTTCAGAAAACAGTAGTAAGAGTATGGTAGAACTGGAAGTGATTCCAGAACTGCAAACGATTACGGAAAATTTAATAGGACCTATAGATTCAATCAGGTTTGACATTCTATTAGCCACTCCGCAGATATGGTGGGTAACCTCAGACACCCGAGAGGTACTCCGGTAGCCTCAAGGAAGGTGACAGGGAGATTCTTGTTTACCCAGACTTGACACTACTGTTGTTCCAGGCTATGAGACCCGGCAGGATGTTAAGTATAGCGTCGTTCTAAACTAGCTTTAGAAGTGCACGTATATATTATTCAGCCAGAGGGTTGTTGTGGTCAGTGGGAGCAGCGAAAGCATAGTGGGCAAATAGCTTATGTCTATTTATAGACTAGAGAAGATATAGCAGAGATAGATCATCTAGTTTTGATGTGACAGTCAAGGGTTTGACTTCATCAGAATAAGGGATTGATCTGTTGAGAAGGTAGTAGGGTGTGATGTCTTGGTATTTGGATGACATACACAGAGTAGGAAGTAAAATTCATATACTACGATCGGTTATACTTTGGTTGTCACACAGTTGTTTCTCCACACAGGATATGGATATAATATCTGACATTCTGGTTACTAGATGTATGGTTTTAGATCGAGATTTGGGTTGTTTCCCAATGTAGGTAGTTTGACAGTATTCTAATAGTATTTTAGAATAGATGACTCCTGGCATGGTGGTGTACCTGCAGGTAATGGAGCCACCCTCTCTAAAGGTGTCTTACAGACTAAAGGGGAGAGGGATGTGCATGATTGGCAGATCACTTACTTAGGCAATTGAGTCAATCATGATATATCAAGTACCACACCAGATATTGTATTTTCACTAGATGTAATAATTTTATATTAATCCAATCCTGAAGAAACATTCGGAAGCAGTTTTAGAACATAAGTGCATGTTCTATGGATTAGATGACGGCAGCCTCCTTCGGGAGACGGTTATCATTCCAGGCTTCCAAGGTGACATGGATGACATAGTGATTGTCAGAGTTATAGTTTTCCCTCTGACGAGGGATAGTATTATGGACAGGTGGTCCAAGAGGATACTGTGGGAGGCATGGTGCTGGACACTGATTAGTTTCAGTTATCAATACAGTCTAAGAAGTTTGGATTTGAAGTTCATTTATGAACTAGGTCCCATCAGATATCCAGACATATTTTAAGACAGGTATTACTCAATTCGGGAGATGGCTTTCTCCGCGAACTTGAGATTAAGAGAGACATAGAAAGAAACATCAGGGCGGATCCACTCAATTAGGCTATTTCTCGAACACGAGAGTTTTACAAACGGGCTTTGTGAAACTGATTAGTAGAGGAGTTGGGTGTTCGGTATCACACGGGCTGTGAGTATGCCACATCGCAATAATTAGCCTTAAGTGCAAGTAGGAGATTGTTGGATGTAGTGCCCTCAAAGTCAATTATTGGATCACAGGTACGTGATTGCAATGATTGAGGAGGACCTATACCGGTAGCACGGTCTTACTAGAGATGATAGTATGCTATTTGGTTTGCCTTTATCAGTCGTGTATAGGTTTAGGTGACTGATCACTATTACATGTTGATAGAGCCCTTAGGATCTTGCTTGACTACCAACAGTGTGATGGCGATCATATACGTGAGAGTTGGGTAGTCTATAAGCACATCCTTAAAAGTGGTCCCTAGTCGTGGGAGTTTCGAGACAGGGCATCGATACTCCGTAGTAGAGTAGTGTATACAGTCGAGACCCCGACGAGGGGCGGTGGCCGGTCTCACAAGCCACTGGTATCAGTTGGATCACCTAAGATGTTTACAGGTGCTCATTGGGTTATGACTACACCGGACAGGACTCGCCGGGAACCTGCTAGTTAGTATTTATACCTAGCGTCAGATAGCAGTTCCCTGGTGACATGTGTACAGGTTAGTTCATCGACCTGAGATCGTCATTTGTCTCGTGTGAGTTCCCACTGTGCTTTGATTTCTACCCTACCATGGCTCAAAGGAGTCGTGCAAACAGGTCTATTTTGGGTACAGTCCCGAGCCACATGGAGGCAAGTGAGCGGATCGGCAGGGGATTCGTCTCTCCCGGTATTGGGGGTGAGATCGCGCTGTGTCTAGGAGAGCCATTACACAAAGCCATCGGCCGAGACAGGAGATTTACTGGTAGGTACTCCAGTAGTATCTCAGGGTGTTCTGGGCAACACTCCGACACGACTTATACCTCTATTGGGGTTCTGACGTTATCAGCCCCCTAGGCCCGATATGCGATACTCATAGACGAATGGACCGGACTGTATGTATATTGTCACTGATAGGCTCAGTAGGGTTCCAGGATGAGTTCGCTCATCATCTTCCCTTGAGGTCATTACATGGGCAGCCGTTACGTACAGCTAGTGCCGCTGACGTACTTATGGTTAAACGCACTGCCATGGTACTGACGAGTCTTTAGATTCCCCCACAGATTGTTTCCCAAGTTCGGGCAAAACGTTGTAGAGGCCGTATTGTTTTTTGGCAGGGTTCGGAAAATGCACGTGCGTTTACGCACGTGTCATATTTCGGGCAGATAATACTGGTGGGCTTTAGTTTAAGCCGGATCCATGTATTATATTGAGTCGGAATATTTTAGTCTCTCGTATTCGTATTCGGTCGGAATACGGATACAGGTATGTATATACAGGCGAGGGGTATTTTCGTAATCTGTTATGAGAATATTTTAGAAGATGCATTTCTTTTTGGATTAATCATTTTAGTTTAAATGATTATTTGTTTTTTGAAAGGGTGACTCATTATGGATGACACATTAACTCTAGAATGTTCACTAATGACTCATGTAATGAGTCATCTAGTGAGTCATTAAAGAGTTAATGGTGTTTTGTTTTGGGTGAGATATTATGAAGGGTTTGTGGAGATATTTTGTGAGGATATTTTTCTTGATATTTCATCACAAAACCTTATATATATTATCACTCATTATTTGGATAGCCAAGGCTCATTTTGGTGCTTGGTTATTTTTTCTCCCTTGAGTGTTTCTTGAGTTCACCATTTCCAAACCCTAGCATCTTCTTCAACCTCCACTCTTACTCTCTCATGTGATGAGAACCAAAGAGTGTTTGAGACAAAATATTCTACTCGTTCTCTACTTCATCTTGGTCATCTCTTTTGGCAGACTTGATGACCGAGTTGCTTCGGTATAGAGACGGGAGCCCGTTTAAAGATCCATAGATGTGGTGTCACCTCGACGAGGAGACAGGAGATCGGAGTTGCCGCGAGGAGCGTGGGATGATGGCTAAAGAACGAAGGACTCGGATCGATCGGTATAGCCTTGTACCTCTTTACAATTTTTTAGTTTAGCGTTAATGGCAAGATCCGGGTTATAGTATGCGATAGCGCCAGTTATAAAAGTTTTGTTCCGCGTTTGGCGTCAGATTGACGGCCGGGACGCTACCGTAGACTTACACAAATAACCCTAACCTAGGATCTAACTAGAGAATTAGGGTTATAAACAATAAGTAAACAACTTTACTTCTAAGTGAATGAGGAATACAACTTTTGTAGACTGGTCCTTCACTTCTAAAGCTCCGTGTAGTAGTCCCTTCGCTGCGAGTTGTGATCTCCCGAACTCTAGTATGGGTTCTCCCGGAGAAATGAACAAGCTTGCTCGAAGTCTTCGAGATCGAAGATGATCTACGTCGAGGAGACTCAAGCTCATACTACCTCTTCACTAATTCTGAAATTAGTGAAGCAAACACCCTAAACTAAATGGCAAGTAGTAGAGGATGATGAAGTAGGAAGTGGGCTCTCTTTAGATTTATTTTTCTCACAATATTTTCTCACCTCATGAGGAAGAAGAAGCTCAAGTGAAGAGATTAGAGAATGAAATCATGAGGTGAGAAAAGCAACCATGGGTGAGTTAGTGTCATACACTAACCCATGTAGAGAATAAACCATGGCTAAATTATAATGGTTAGGTTAATAAATATTTTTAGTAAAACAAAATTAGTGGACCAAGTTAATGCATCCATAAGCTTCATGCATGTGACCAATTAACCACTAATTTGGATTTACTTTAAATATTTAAACCCTACATCATAATTAATATGGTGTAAGTCTCATACACCCATATAGTGTGTATCAACAACCATGACACAAAAGTTGTGCATTAATATATATCACATATACACAAATGCACGCATGTGAGAAAAGAAATCATAAGTTAGCTAATATTAGTTAATGCAATCTAATATATCTAATATACAATTATACATTAAATTATTAAATCAACACTTGATTTAATAATCCGGTTATATCACATATAACCGACAAATATCAAATGCAAAAACTTATCGAATCAACATTTGATCCGATAATCTGGCTATATCACATATAACTGACCGATGTCACAAATCACGATAATAGAATGCGGTATCACATACGCGGATCAATCTCGGTCCCGCACATATCACATATGTGCTCCTACTCCGTTTCGCATGAATCAGGAAACCTTTATGTAGGACTCTAAAGACTCGTCAATACGCCGGCAGTTGGTGATGATCGTATCAAACACCCATGTGCCGCAAGCGGTCTGCTAAACGTAACGACCACCCGGGTATTGAGCGATCAGAAGATCAACAAGCAAGCCTGCTCATACTCCTGCGAATCCAATCAGTAACACTACCATATAGTCCGGTCTCTTCGTCTGATATGTCGGATATCTCGTCTAGGGATGGTAAACGTCAGACCCCAGTAACTCGATAAGTCGTGCCGATATGAGGCTCATAACGGGTCGAGAAACTACTGGTAACACTTACCAGTAAATCTATGAATCAGCCCTGGCCAGGGACTTCCTGTTATAGCCAATCGAGCACAGCGCAACATCAACCCCCAATACCAGGAGAGACGAATCCCCTCCTATCGCTCATTGCCTCCATATGACTCGGGACTGTACCCAAAAACCACCGTTTTGCACGTTCTCATGAACGTGGTAAGGTGGAAGTCAAAGCACAGTGGGAATCACAAAAGACTCTATAACGATCTCAGGTCAACAGACTAACCTGTACTAGTGTCACCAGAGAACTGTCATCTGACGTGATGTATAATACCATCTGGGTGTTCTCGGCAAGTCCTTCCAGTGTACCCAGTCACCACTGAGCACCCGTATACCATCTCTGATGTCAAACACCAATGGATATAGGATCATCCATCGCCCATCTACATGGGTCGAGAAGCTACACGCTAGTCTAATCTGGTATATCGATGCCCCGTCTCGATACACCCACGACTAGGGACATTAAAGGATGTACTCCCAGACTACTATTGTCCCACTAGTATGATCCTCATCACAATCTAAGTAGTCAAGTATGCATCCTAAGGGCTTTACCAACATGTAACAGAGAGACAATCGGTATACATGTTAAGATAAAAAGTAACCAGATAGCATACTATCATGTCAAGCAAGAAAGTCCTCCCTATATATGTCCAAGCATCCACTACAATATACATCTCATGTATAGTAATGGCCTCTAGGGCATACATATAACTAACAATCTCCCACTTGCACTAGGGCTATCATATAGTAGTGGTTGAAGTATCTCATACTCAACCATCCCATAAAAGTCTCTCTCTGGAAAATGGCCTTTGTGAGTGGATCCGCCGTGTTGTCCTCTGAGTCAACTCTCCAAACCTCAATCCCCAGGAGATCTACCATCTCCATGATCAGGTGATACTGCCTTAGAATATGTCTAGATCACTGATGGGACGGGGGTTCCTAGGCATGAGCCACAACTCCATTTATCACAAAATGGTAGGAACGAAGTTCATCTCATGAACTAATATACACCCAGACTTCCTCTTTGGTAGCAATGTATCCAGCCTTTATCGTCTAGTTTGCCACGGTATCTAGCTTGGAACTCTTCCAACATACCATCCCTCCACTGAGGGTAAAGACAATGCCTGTGACTGACATTCAGTCGACCTTACCACCCTGGAAGCTTCCAGTGATTCTCCCAGGATCGATTGATACCATCTCACTACACCTAGTGAGAATCCTAACATCCACGTAGATCTATCTCATAGATCCAAAACCCAGGATTTAGGAGGTATCACCTTGATCCTATATGGAGAATCAATGTAATAAGAGGAGATTGACCGAGTGTAGCATAGGAAACACCTTACCTATCAAGTGTAAGTCATCCACTTACCATACGAGGAAGACCACCTTACTCTCTACAGCCCTTTGGTATATACAAGGTTCATCTACCATTTTGATGAAGTCAAACTCTTTGACCACTATATCAAAACAGATGTTCCAACTCCACGATGCCTGCTTTAACCCATAAAGCTACTTGCACACGTTTCCGCAGCTCCGACTGTCTATGAAGCCCTCTGGCTGTGTGCTTATAGACGCTCCCTTCTAAATCTCTATCTAGAAAAGCAGTCATGACATCCAACCGCCAGATATCGTAGTCATGGTATATAGCAGTGGCAAGTAGGATCCGAATGGACTTAAGCATAGCCACTGGAGAAAAGGTTTCATCATAATCCACACTTGGTCAATGACGAAAACCTTTTACAACAAGTAGCTTTGAAAGTCTCAACTTTTCCATCTACACCAAGTAATCTTCTCAAGATATATTTACTTTTGATGGGGATTTAACCTTTCAAATATAGCAATCAAAGTCCATACTTTGTTGGTGTACATAGATTCCATCTCAGATCACATAACATCCAGCCATTCTTACAGAGTCTCCACTCTTGATGGCCTGCTCGAAACTAGTTGGGTCATCATCTCATGATGCAATCCTCGCTCCCACTGTCATTGAGAAAACCGAAGTATCTCTCAGGCGGATGAGGAACCCTACCAGATCGGCGGAAGGGCTGAGATTCGTTAGGAACTATTGAATCCTTTGGTTCTACCAAACCATCAGCTGTAGTTTGTATAGCTGGAACTCCTTCCAGTTCTACCTCATGACCACTAATTTCTTTCAAAATAAATTCTTTTTCTATAAAGGTGGCATGCCGAGAAATAAAACACATTTTGTTCCTCGGTGCGGTAGAAGATATTCCCTTGCGAATGCTTGGGATATCCAACAATCTTACACAGAACTGACCTTGCCTCGACCTTGTCCGGATTTTGCTTTTAGACATAGGCCGGACAACCCCAAATCTTAACTTAATTAACACATGGGCTCTCCTATACCATATCTCATATGGAGTGGAAGGAACCTGATTTGGTTTGAACGCTATTCAATAGGTATGCAACTTCACAAGTGCATAACCCCCAAAAGGAAATAGGCAACTCAGTAGTACTCATCATAGAGCGCACCATATCTAATAGGGTGCGATTGCTCCATCCCGATACACCGTTGTGCCGTGGTGTATTCGGAGGAGTAATGCTGAGAGAGAATCTCATTCTCCTTTAGAATAGTCCAGGATCTCCGTGCTCAAGTATTCTCATCCCTGATCACATCAAAGGACGTAATACTTATCCCCGTTTTGGTTCTCTACTTCTGACTTATATTCATTGAATTTCTTAAAAGCTTCAGACTTGTGTTTCAACAGGAACATACGTCCGAATCTTGAGAGATCATTACTGAATGTAATGAAGTACAAAGAACAGGTCCTGGCATGTGTAGACAGGGGACTTACATACATCATTATGTAACAGTCCCAAGAGTTCACTAACTCTTTCTCTGTTTCCAGTAAACGGAGCTATGGTCATTTTATCTTTGTGACATGACTAGCAAGTTTCACAAGATGTAAATTCAAACTGATTTAAATATTCATCTTAATGTAACTTAGCTAGTCGGGTCGCATTGATATAACCTAGTCTACAATGCCTCAAGAAGGATTCGTTCATTTTTGAACTCTTCCTCTTGTATGTGTTCTATACGTTGAGAACTGTAGTTTGATTTAGAACGTATATGCCTTTAGATAACGTGCCTGAACCGATCAATTCTTGATATAGGAAATGTTCAAAATATTATCCAACAATACAAAATTATATCCTTCTTTACTTAATAAAGAGACTGGTATGATGTTGTATATCAGGTTCGGTATCTAACAACATTCGTTCAGAATCAATGTACTTGATAATATAGGGTGATAACTGCCAACAACTTGGCTGCAACAATTGTACCATTTTCAACTCTTGAAACTTTATCTCCCGTTTTCAGTTCTCTACCTATCTGTAGTCCATGTAACAGATTACATATGTGAGATCCTGATCCGGTATCACATACCCAGGACGTAAAGGATACTGAGAAAACAGTTCTCGGTGATGAACACACCCGAAGAAGATGCGTCATCAAGCACTTTCTTCGTTTGGGTGGCACGGGAATCCTGATAATTCTCTATTTCCTGCTCGGTCTTATAACAATTATAAGTTGGAGCGGGACCAACGTTCCCCAGTATAGTATAACAAGCGGGTTCGGTCAATACATCCATATTATTATCTTGATTAAGGCGTGACATGCTCGCTACCTAGAGAGAGAGAGAAGAAAACACTCAGCGTATGCTCTTGCAAGATCAGATTGGTTATTATTTTATCTAATCAGGATGGCTCCCACTGTTTTTATCAAATCTTCCTCCAAACCCTAAAAGGAAAGATTAGCTGGGATTAATTACACTCTACAAGTTCGCCAATCTTTCAGACAGGCTAGTGCCGGTACTTTGAAGGAGGTTCCCCGTTCTTTCGCACGGACCCAATTAAAATAAACCTTGTTTTTCTAGGGGCGTACCCCCGTTGACACCTTTCTAGACATCTACTTGATCGGCTAATTGTAATGTGTAAAACTCTCCCAGGAGTAACTATTACTCGCAGTGGGTATCGGGATCCAACTATTTCATAGAAGGTATGCAATCTCATTGCAAATTTCAATATTTAAAATTCCCGATAATTTTGCCCCTAATCTCCTATGACCTTGACAAAGGCCAACAAACCATATGATGCTAGTCAAGTTCAACCCGTCATTTCATGATTGAATTAAACCCCCCGCACGACCCTTGGCAAAGGCCAACAAGGTCGCACGACTACCCTAACTCAATCGCATCATATGCTTAAAAAGATAAGCACTAATCAGCTACCGCACACTACGCCTTGATAAAGGCCAACAAACGAATACAAATACTAACTACTACTTATCTGAAATGACGGAGGGCTATGACAGGCTTTTAAGAAAACCTTTTGCGTAATGAACTTGATATCGTTGTAGAATCAAATGATTTAAAATAAAGTGTTTTTAGGCCTTTGCTAGTTTTGCTAAAGTGGTCACTCCCGGTGAAGGGATCTCGGCTCTTTTTTCGTCGAATGAGGTGCAGGATATTCACAATACCACTATGCAAAGCAAGAACTAGAAAAAGCAATCAAAAGACGAAACCGAGGGTTGTAGCATCTGACAGTTATTGCTAAAGAGGTCACTCCCGGTGAAGGGATCTCGGCTCTTTCCTTATCGAATAAGGTGCTGGATATTCTACAAGGAATACCGCTATGCAAAGAAAGAACTAGAGCTACATGTTTTTGAAATTTTGATTCCACAACATCTTTAGTTTTTTTTTCTTTTATTAATCTCATTAATGAAGTCCCATCAATTTAAGTTACCCAAGCATCACAGATAAATACAACATACGCTTATGCCATCCGCATTCGCCTCGACATCCCGTCATGCACCGTTAGGTTAGGTAACTAACGTCAGAGCGGGGCATGGGCTAGCGTGGGTGTAAAACATAAGCAACGTCTATATAATATATCATATATACTATATACAGTATCTATCTCAACATATCAAATGATCACATCACATATATTACAGCAGAAAACAACATATGAAATATTGGATATATTAGGATTTCCAGATTTTATATTAAGCCTTTATAAAACATGGATTCCACGGTCGCGATGAATAGCCAAACCCACATCTCTAGACCCCTACGAGAGCGGCAAGCAACCCTACCAATTCTAGAGTTAGGAGATCCGGACTCGACTCCTCGAGTTGGTCTCCCACTAGACTCTAGAACCCGGTTACTTGTGCTCCCCTCTGTAGGTCTATCCAAATGCGGAAAAGTAAATAATATACAACAATGGTGACATCATTCTCAACCCGAAAGTGCCCCAATAAAAGAATATTATATACAATTAATTTTACATGAATGAAAATAAAAACTCTCATCTCACATCAAACCCCCGGCTATTCAAAACGCGACGATCCAATATAACATATCACAACAACGCATAACATCACATGTCATTAACGTAAGTAAATATGCGTATCCCAATTGTCGTTGACATATAGCAACGAAACCGGCGATACACCACATATTACACTTACGGTCGTAGAAAAGAAAATGCCAAACTACAACATTTGGAATCCATAATAACCTTACACATCATAAACCTAAAATATCACATACTTTGGATTTCATGTCTAACTATATGAATTCCACATATTGTATCACATTACAAAAAGCTAGACGATGTTAAACAATTCGATCGAATCAACGAATTCCCAAAATTCTCAGAGAGCTCAACACTTAAGCAAAATTAAAAATGCCCAAAAGCATGCCCCGGTGCCTATGGACCAACAGCTGAATGGCCTGACCCAAGCCTCTCAAGTGGCGCAGCGGATCCGCCGCCAAAACCATGTTTTGGCCGCGGATCCGCGGTCACTTAGACAAGTTAGGGTTTCGTTCTTCAGGTGTGTCCATAGAATTACCTACATGATTTTCTGAATATTTTTAATGCGAAAAATTCCAACATTTTGAAAAATTTCCAGAAAATGGGCAATATCGGGTTTTCGGAGTTCGTTCGAATTTCTAACTCCATCTAGACAACTCCAAATGCTCTAGCAAGGCTCTGATACCACTGTAGGGTTCTTAGGCACAACCACAAGGTTTCACAAGGCATCAAACGTGCCGTATTTAAAAATTTAGTGTGCCAAATAACCCTAACCTAGAATCTAACTAAAGAATTAGGGTTAAAAACAACAAGTAAACAACTTTACTTCTAAGTGAATGAGGAATACAACCTTTGTAGACCGGCCCTTCATTTCTAAAGCTCCGTGTAGTAGTCCCTTCGCTGCGAGTTATGATCTCCCGAATTCTAGTATGGGTTCTCCCGGAGAAATGAACAAGCTTGCTCGAAGTCTTCGAGGCCGAAGATGATCTACGTCGAGGAGACTCAAGCTCATGCTACCTCTTTACTAATTGTGAAATTAGTGAAGCAAACACCCTAAACTAAATGGCAAGTAGTAGAGAATGATGAAGTAGGAAGTGGGCTCGGTTTAGATTTATTTTTCTCACAATATTTTCTCACCTTGAGAAAAGCTAGTAAGCTTTTCTCATGAGGAAGAAGAAGCTCAAGTGAAGAGATGAGTGAATGAACTCATGAGGTGGAAAAAGCAACCATGGGTGAGTTAGTGTCAAACACTAACCCATGTAGAGAATAAATCATGGCTAAATTATAATGGTTAGGTTAATAAATATCTTCAGTAAAACAAAATTAGTGGCTCAAAGCTTCATGCATGTGACCAATTAACCACTAATTTGGATTTACTTTAAATATTTAAACCCTACATCATAATTAGTATGGTTTATGTCTCATACACCCATATAGTGTGTATCAACAACCATGATACAAAAGTTGTACATTAATATATATCACATATACACTAATGCACACATGTGAGAAAAGAAATCATAAGTGAGCTAATATTAGTTAATGTAATCTAGTATATCTAATAAACAATTATGCATTAAATTATTAAATCAACACTTGATTTAATAATCCGGCTATATCACATATAACCGACTAATATCAAATGCAACAACTTATCGAATCAACACTTGATCCGATAATCCGGCTATATTATATATAACCGACCGATGTCACAAAACGTGAGAATAGAATGCGGTATCACATACGCGCATCAATCTCGGTCCCGCACATATCACATATGTGCTCCTACACCATTTCGCATGATCCAGGAAACCTCTATGTAGAACTCTAAAGACTCGTTAATACGCCGGCAGTAGGTGATGATCATATCAAACACCCACAAGCCACAAGCGGTCTGCTAAACGTAACGGCCACCCGGGTATTGAGCGATCAGAAGATCAACAAGCAAGCCTGCTCATACTCCTGCGAATCCAATCAGTAACAATACCGTACAGTCCGGTCTCGTCGTCTGATATGTCGCATATCTCATCTAGGGGTGGTAAACGTCAGACCCCAGTAACTCGATAAGTCGTGCCGATATAAGGCTTATAACGGTTCGAGAAACTACTGGTAACACTTACCAGTAAATCTCTGAATCAGCCCTGGCCAGGGAATTCCTGTTATAGCCAATCGAGCACAGCGCAACATCAACCCCCAATACCGGGAGAGACGAACCCCCTCCTATCGCTCATTGCCTCCATGTGACTCGGTACTGTACCCAAAAACCACCGTTTTGCACGTTTTCATGAACGTGGTAAGGTGGAAATCAAAGCACAGTGGGAATCACGCAAGACTCTATGACGATCTCGGGTCAACAGACTAACCTGTACTAGTGTCACCAGAGAACTGCCATCTGACGTGAGGTATAATACCATCTGGGAGTTCTCGGCAAGTCCGTCCAGTGTACACAGCCTCCACTGAGCACCCATATACCATCTCTGATGTCAAACACCAATGGATATGGGATCATCCATCTCCCATTTACATGGGTCGAGAAGCTACACGCCAGTCTACTCTGGTATATCGATGCCCCGTCTCGATACACCCATGACTAGGGACATTAAAGGATGTACTCTCAGACTACCATTGTCCCACTAGTATGATCCTCATCATAATCTAGGTAGTCATGTACGCATCCTAAGGGCTTTACCAACTTGTAACGGATAGACAATCGGTGTACATGTTAAGATAAAGAGTAACCAGATAGTATACTATCATGTCGAGCAAGAAAGTCCTCCCTATATATGTCCAAGCATCCACTACAATATAAATCTCATGTATAGTAATGGCCTCTAGGGTATACATATAACTAACAACATAAGTGGTGTAGTGTATCGTAAGTATGACGTGGAACATACGCACGGTACGTTACTCTACTTGAATTACCTACTCCATTAACCAAGGTCAACCTACGTAACGAAAGTTCGGGTCTAACACCCCGTCACTCAAGTCTAAGTTATGTAAGGTCAAGCCTAGGTTCTGAAATATACGCCATAGACTACGCATAGGTAAACGTAGACTCGAACAAAGGTTAAACCTAACTCCATGATACCAACTTTGTCACGAGCCGGAAATGGCACGTGACCGGCACTTGAATTACGTGAATTCAATAGGACACCATTATAACCTAAGTAAGACGAAAATCAGAAATCTAAACCTTTTAAAGAAAATAATGGAGGTGAAGTTTTGAAAAAGGGTATAAATGAAATCAAGTTCCTCTTTTTAAAATATAAATAAGATTCGTAGAAATGCAAGTATGTAGCGTACTAAAATTTGAAAACATTTTCGTCATTTGAAATTTGGACAGCACCTCCTTTATAAATTTTGATCAAAACAGAAAATAAACGATAATAATATAGGCATCCCCAAGCGGGAGCTAGCTCGTCGCCAATCGGCGGAAACCCAACAATGCAAGTAAGTATACGACGTCCAAGGCGAAGATCAGTCACAGAAATGAATAAAGAAAACCAAAACATCATCAAATCCAATATAAAGAATATAAACAAGTCACGACTCTAAGTCTGAAAGAATATACAACTGGTCTCTAAGTCTACCAAATATACATAATCTGGTTGATGGAGCTTTTAATTAGATACAAATGAATAATAAATAGTGTACAAGTGGTGGTTACGATCCGAAGTGTAACCCACCTACCGAGTAAACCACCCAAAAGAAGCAATGCGCCAGCAAACTTCTTCTGATCCGAGCGGTCGATCCTGTAAGAAAGCTATAGCATAACGGGGGTGGGTTTCCAACTCGTGAGTAGAAAATATTATCAGGCAGAAATCGAATGTATAACAATCTCCTAGGTCGTACTATAATATAATAATATCATACCGTGCGGTATCGAAGGTGATTGTGTATACATATGTACATAAATATATAATATCGTGCATGTATCAATGTGTGGTACCATATCATCTGTGTTATATATATATATATATATATATATATATATATATATCATCCAACGTGTGTCCATCAACGACATATTAAAATCATCATAAAATCCTGAGTGCCCAGAATCGACACTCGAAATCATCATAAATCCCATGTCCAGCATCGACACGTAAATTCTCATATCTCAGACACCGTCTCATCAGATCGACTCTCATATCTCAGGCACCGTCTCATCAGATCGGTCCTTATATTCATCTTTCTCATATCACTACGGTCGGTATCCTCTGGATATCCGCCGAGTCCAATACTGTCATCGGTAGGAAGTGTTGCTATACCAGGCTCAACCGCTTTCTATACGATCTTCTTCTCCCGGGATACCGTACCGGGTCCACCATGTATCTACAATCGGTTCCTTCCCCTAACTCGATTCAGATAATCATCATTGCTCAGTACCGAGAAATTTCATGGTGGATGTCAAAATATCATATCAAGAGAAATCCGCGTTTTTAAAGCATTCCCAAGTTTTTAAATAATATCTGCAGTTTCTCAAATCCAAAAATCTTATAAAAACAGAATCTCATAAGAATATGGCAATAATGAAAGGAGTTGTACAGGAACAGAACAATACTGTAATACATAGCAAATGTGTTCATATGTACGTATCGTATAGCAATGTAATGAAAGTGCAATATCTACAATAATATATGGTACTGGGTACTAAACAGTAACTAAAACGCTAGCAGCTTATAGTATGATGAGGTAGCATAGTGAGTTCTATCTGTATGTGTGGCATGGCAATTGTCGATGATGTGTGTGAGTATGCGAGTAGGTGTAAGTGCAACATGTGCATCATCGGTAATAGTGTGTGTGTCCTAGCAAACGAAGTCATGTAAAGATAAGGGTATGAAACGTAATATATATGTCGTAACTGAAAGAAATGCCAGCATATGCAGAAATAAGAAATCGTAATGCGAGCGTAAACAGTATAAAGAAATTGTAACGTGAACAGTATAAAAATACACAAGTACGTATGAGCCATACAGTTATAGTTTAAAATAGTACGAATCGTTGGTTTAGAAAATAAGGGGCTACGATATTTTTGAAAAAGATACCATTTGAAAAGTCATAGAGTCCCTTTGAAATTATCATTTAAAAGTGCGTAACGATTCGTTAGTTTTGAAAGTAGGTATGACTCTAAACATATCATAATATCTATTTCGTGATTTTAAATAGATTTTCTCGAGTCGAAATAATATTATCGGTGATCCATCCTCATCATATTACGTACAGAATAATCCATCATACGATATCATCAAATCAAATAGTACGGATCTATCGTCATGTACATTATTTCATCTCATATCATAACATGTCATCTCGGATCATATCCTGTCACATCGCCCCATATCATCATATTGAATCATATCGACTCATCCTTATACCATGTGTAAACTAATATCGTATAAGGTAATCATATGTATATATACTTACATAGGTAGATAGAGCTCATACGCTAAGAAATGGTACTAAGGTATATCATTCTACAGGTATACTACTATCGTATATGGTATTCTAGGAATCCTATTAGCTAGGCATACATAACTAATATATGTATATCTGTGTCTGTGTGTGTGTGTGTGTGTGTACATATATAACGACTCATATCCTTATACCATGTGTAAACTTATATCGTATAAGCTAATCATATGTATATATACTTACATAGGTAGATATAGCTCATAGGCTAAGAAATGGAACTAGGGTATATCATTCTGCAAGTATACTACTATCGTATATGGTATTCTAGGAATTCTATTAGCTAGGTATATATAACTAATATATGTATATATATCTGTGTGTGTGTGTGTATCCTAATTTTACAGTTGCGGGGATGCTATACGCCATTCACCCGACTTCTCCCGTAGATATACATCTACTAACCTACAACCGTCTCGCTCTAGTCTATCCTGACGGATGCCTTGTCCTTTTTCGTAGTCTCGGAAGTCCACGCGAATGAACCTACAATCGAAATCCATAACCAAAATATAATGAAAACCCGAAGCGCATTTCAAAGAAATCCATATCCAAAAACCGATACGACAAGCGAAAAGCACATAGGTTAGAACCTATGGTCAACGCATGCGTAAACAACAAAATACTTTCCGATATCGACGTACGAACGTCGAACGACCAAGTCACATCAAGAAAACCCAAAAACCAAGTTTCAAATATATTAAACTATCGCCCAAAACCTAGTAAAACAACTCCATATTTTTCTTAAAGTGATTTTAGACTTTTTAGCTTATAGAGTAGTCTTAGTTATCTAGTGAGTGAGCTACGAAACAAGATTCAAACCCTAATTCTAAGGTGGAACCAGAATTTGCGGCCATATCCAATAAATTTGCGGCCAGACCAAAGAATTGGAGGCTCGGGATTCTACGGTGGCTTTCTATAGGTCTAAATATTGCAAAACCCATTTTCATAAAATTGCGGTATACATGCATGCAAGTCTTGGTTTCATTTTAACTCAAACAAAACCAAGGTTTTCGGAAACCTTGTTGGCAAAGCATGCCTCAAAAGTTTTCCTTAAGGGTGCCAGGGTGCCAATATGTTTATAATTCTTGTCGTAAATTTTATCTCTTCCTATATCATGGAAAAGAGAAGGAAAATGTTAAATAGAGAGATAGATGGATAGTTAACTGGTTGTGATTGCTCAAAATCCCTTATAATTTATCTCTGTAGATCTTATACTTCCTGGAATGATTTAGTAGTGCAAACAACATTTCCGTTCACCGATCAAAACCATTAGAGACACAAATCCTAATGTTAACAGTTCAAATGTACTTTCAAATTAAATTAAAAGATCATTTGAGCTATTTAAAATTAAATTTTTGAAGGACGAGGTTGCACGAATAATTAAATTACACGAGAGGGGTATAATTGCTAAAGGGGTAGGCTAGAAAATAATTTTATTCAATTAACTGTATATAAAATAAGAAATAGAGGGCACCCAAATTGAAAAGCCATTTTTCTAGTAGTGGAAAGATAACAATATTATAAGCATTTTAGTTTACAAGCTTTAAGTGGTACCAAAACTTGGGAATCCCCACAAAAATGCATCTCTTTATGCTTTATCAAAGCAAAAGAGGATCCAAAGATCCAATAGCCTTATAATTAACATTTGACTGTTGTCTAAATCTATTTGGAAAGTTATGTTGTCGTTGTATGTTGTACACAATCTACTTGTTTTTTTTTTCCTTTGTAAGTGTGCCATCTACATGCATAAATATTACCCGAGACTTTGCTATAGCTTTGCTTTATAAGATTTATGCATAGGAGTCTATGGCCACTTTTGAGGAGCAAAGGTGTCTTTGATGTATTTTATGATTTATGTTTTCTTTTAGAGATATATCTTTTCTTTTTATTTACTTTTTCATTTTTTACCCTTTACTAATGGCATTTGCTTTAGGTGTGTGAGACCAAAAATAGGAGACTTCTTCCACTAAGAAATGACCACAATTGGTATGTTGTGTTGAGTTATTTTTTCGGCTTTTCTTATATAACGTGAACGCAATTAACAATAAGGAATACCAGAACTAGAGACAACGGCTGAGAAGACCCATCATCATTTACACCTGGTGGAATTGGTGGAAATAAAGAAATGATGAAAGATTCAACGGGGATGAAGAGCAACCGGTTCAACATCCTCATCATTCTATTCATTTGAAGACATTCACGATATTGATCATGGAGGGAGTCATTATCAACAAGAAAGGTTCCTAAAAGAATCACAAATTGGCTTTGCGGGTGAATAGGACTAATGTAGAATATTAAGAACTCTTTGGACTTCGGTTGCCCGGTCGCCTTGGCTCGTAAAAAATCATGTTGGGGATGCTGAAAGTTGATTAGATTATTCTTTTTTCTATTCTTATAATATCATGGCATGCAAAACAAGTGACTTGTTTCGAAATAATGCTTTATGAGCTTAGTGTACAAAACATTTGATATGTAGATTCTAAATTACATCAAGCTCAAGTTTATCTAAAGCATTCTAATTTTCCTTGTTTATTGCAACATCTTTGATCTTTTAATTTTATTTTCTGAAGAAAACACAATCTTCTTATCTATACCTATAACAACAATAAGAATACCGACTGAGGCTGGAATATGCATGGTCGGCCCATTGAGAGCCAGGCCAGCACGATTGAGCCCTCTACACTGAGCAGGCTCGCATAGGACGACCCTGCGGGGGTACGACCCTGACCACAAGCCCGAGTAGGGCTGCTTGTGTGTTCATCCTCAAAAAGTTCTAACTCAAACTTGTACTTTTATTTATATCTAAAATTTAAATTGTAAATCATTTCATTAGAATTCCTCTTTATTTAGATTGCTTAAACTTAAGAAAAATCCTTAGAAATTTGCATAAAACCCACGTTTTTTAATGTTGGCAATTTTAGTAAAACGTCCAGTATTTTCCAAAAATTATGTTTCAACCAAAATATTTCGAAAAAACCGCAATTAGGGTTAGCGTTTGCTAGAACATGGGGCATGTAGCTGCCGCCGCTCGTGGTGATCACAGTTGCCGCCGGGGGCATCGTCAAGTCCCCTTGCGGCGAACGGTGCCGTCCCTGCTGTGGCATGGTGATTGTGTTAGTCCATGTTGCGACCCCCGGTTCTTACGGGGAGGCGGAAACGGTATAAAAATCAAATTTTTAGTACAAGAGGCAACATGGACTAGACTTGGTCGGGATCGTTACCTAAACTAAACTAGCAAATACGCTAAAAGGAGTTAGCTACTCGGATGAGGGTTATACCTAAACTTGAACTCCTTCTTCTTGAAATCTTGTAGAGGTTGATGGTTCTCTTTTGTCGCCTTCTTCCGTCGAAGATGGATCCACCTCGAGGGTTCGACCTTGGGCTCTTTCTCGGACTTGGAGTGAACTAGAATCTCCGGTTTGCTAATCCTTTGATCCTAGGGTGAGTAGAGGGTGACTAGGGTTTGCTTTCCTTTTAAAAGAGAAGGATTCTCAACTCATGAGAGGGTTTCTCTTTACTAGAGGAAGAAGAAGATGAAGAGAGGAGAGAGAATGAGAATGATAGAATGAGCTATATTTTCTCTTCTTGCAACCATAATGCAAAAGAATAATATTATCTAAATGATAATAATTGAAAATGAGAATAGTTGATGGCAATTTGGAATGACCACAACCATGCTTCATTTAAAAATGTAAGCATAAATCAAGGAAGACTTTTGAAGGCATGAAAGTGGTCAATGGTCAACAAGTCAACCAAGGTCAACAAGTCAACAAAGAACAACCATAACATAATTCTCATTTAATTATTATTATTAATAGATAATAAATAAATCCATTAGGGTTTGGAAAATAAAGACTGTCAACTGTGCATACGCACCCGTTCCGAAACCCTAATGAAAAACCTCATTCTCCTCCTCAAGCAACTGTGCATACACACCTGCATTCTCGTTCCGAAAAACAAGAATACCAAGATATAAAAGCAACCCCAAAACATATACCAGTATCTGGCTCAAACCAGAGCCTGCCAGTATAATCCGTCCGGACTCCAAACGTGCACAAGTGCGCGGATGAGAACGAATCCTGTCGCAAAACCATGCGACCTCTACTCTGTTTTGCCCAGAGGCGAATACCCTCTGTGTGGGACTCTAAAGACTCGACACTACGCTGGCAGTGGGTTTAACCACAGACCGCAAGCGGCACTAGCTGTGCATAACGGTCCCCAGGTAGATGTCGACAAGAAGGCTGACGAGGTGAAACCCCATCTGAACTCCTACTGAGTCTGAATGTGACAGTCTCCGTACAGTCCGGTCTGTTCGTCTGATACATCGCATGGCGGGCCTAGGGGGTGGTAAACGTCAGTCCCCCAATAGCGGTACAAGTCGTGCCGGAGCGTAGCCCAAAACACCCTGAGATAACACTGGAAACCTACCAGTATATCTCGTTTGCCCTGGCCAGGGACTACTCGTGTAATGGCTCTCCTAGACACAGCGCGATGTCAACCCCCAATACCGGGAGAGACGAATCCTGTCTAACCGTCACTGCCTCCAAGTGCTTCGGGACTGCACCCAACCACCACCTGTTTGCACGACTCCTTTGAGCCGTGGTAGGGTAGTGATCAAAGTGCAGTGGGAACACACTTGAGGCGAAGTGCCAGTGTCAAGTCAGCGGACTAAGCTGTACTCATGTCACCTGGGAACTGATAACTGACGATAGGTATGATACCAACCTGTCAGTTCCCGACGAGTCCTGTCCAGTGTACTCGTAACCCAACGAGCACCCGTATACTATCTCCAGTACGACGTACTGATGGCTGTGGGACAGACCATCTCCCACACTGGGATGAGAAGCGCATACGCTAGTCTACTCCGGAGTATCGATGCCCTGTCTCGATAGTCCTGCGACTAGGGACCTGTATAAGGATGTGCTTATAGATTACCCAGCCCCCACTAGTGTGACTGCCATCACAACGCTGGTAATCAAGCAAAGATCCTAAGGGCTCTACTAATGCGTATAAGTGATATACTGAAATAAACACAAGTACACATTGAAGTAGAAACAAACCAAGTAGCATACTACTATTTTTGAGCAAGATTGTATATACAAGGTGAATATCCCAAGCATCCATTAAGTAATATACAAACTAGTATGATACAGTAATGGCCTCTAGGGCATATACACTAACAATCTCCCACTTGCACTAAGGCCATGTACTGGCGTATCGAAGACCTATCATCTCGATCAGCCGCTCGAACTGAGTCTGGGGCAAGGCCTTGGTGAATGGATCTGCAGTGTTCTCTTCTGAAGCAACCCTCCGAACCTCGATCTCCTTGCGATCCACGATCTCCCTGATCAGGTGATACCGCCTCAAGATGTGCCTGGATCTCTGATGGGACCTGGGTTCCTTCGCTAAAGCTATAGCCCCGTTGTTGTCGCAATACAGAGGTATTGGGTCAACAATGGACGGAACCACCTGAAGTTCTTTCAAGAACTTCCTCATCCAGACAGCTTCTTTTGCGGCATCAGATGCAGCGATGTATTCCGCTTCCATCGTCGAGTCTGCAACGGTTTCCTGTTTGGAACTCTTCCAACACACCGCCCCTCCATTGAGAGTGAAGACAAAACCCGACATGGACTTGGAATCATCCTTGTCACTCTGGAAGCTGGAGTCAGCAAAGGCCTCGATCTGGAGGTCTTTTGCGCCATACACCAAGAACATCTCCTTAGTCCTTCTCAGGTACTTGAGAATGTTCTTTACTGCTATCCAATGTTTCTCCCCAGGGTTTGACTGATACCGGCTTACTACACTCAGTGCATAAGCTACATCCGGTCTGGTACACAACATCGCATACATTATAGATCCTACCGCAGAAGCGTAGGGTATAATAGACATGCGATCCCTCTCCAAATCAGTCTTGGGAGACATCTCTTTAGAGAGGGTGATCCCGTGACAAGCCGGTAGGTTACCGCGCTTGGAATCTTCCATACTGAATCTTTTCACTATGGTGTCGATGTACCTGGACTGAGAAAGTCCCAATATCCTCTTGGATCTATCACGATGGATCCGGATCCCCAGGATGTATGAGGCATCACCCAGGTCTTTCATGGAGAACCTTTGTGACAAGAATCCCTTGACAGATTGTAGCATAGGAATGTCATTTCCTATTAAGAGAATGTCATCCACGTATAAAACGAGGAATACTACAGTTCTCGCTACAAATCTACTATAGATGCATGGTTCATCTGGATTTTTGATAAAGCCAAATTCTTTGACTGTCTCATCAAAGCAGATGTTCCAACTCCGCGATGCCTGCTTTAGTCCATAGATGGACTTAAGCAACTTGCACACCTTTCCGCTGCTCCCACTCTGAATGAAACCCTCTGGCTGGTCCATATAGACACACTCCTCTAAATTTCCATTTAGAAAAGCTGTCTTTACGTCCATTTGCCAGATCTCATAATCGTGGAAGGCAGCAATGGCAAGAAGGATCCGAATGGATTTCAGCATGGCTACTGGAGAAAAGGTTTCGTCGTAGTCCAAGCCAGGTCTTTGACGAAAACCCTTTGCTACCAGCCTAGCTTTATAGGTCTCAACCTGTCCATCTACACCAATCTTCCTTTTGAAGATCCACTTGCATCCTACGGGTTTTACCCCGTCTGGAGCAATGTCCAACGTCCATACTTTGTTGGTGTACATGGACTCCATTTCGGTCCGCATTGCATCCAGCCATTTCACTGAGTCAACGCTCTGAACGGCCTGCTGGAAGCTAGTAGGCTCATCATAATCTATGATGCAATCCTCTCGATCCCCGTCTATGAGAAAACTGTAGTATCTCTCGGGCGGATGAGACTGCCTACTACTCCTGCGGAGCGGCATAGGAATGTCCTGTTCTGTTGAACCCTCTGGTTCCACTAAGCTTTCAGTAACAGTCTGTGGTTCTGGAACCTCTTCCAGTTCTATTGTGTTCCCACTTATCTGGGTTTCTAAAAACTCAGTTTCCAAGAAGCGGGCATGCTGAGAAACAAAGACCTTTTGCTCCTCAGCGGAATAGAAAAGATACCCCCTGGAGTTCCTTGGGTATCCCACAAACTTACACTGTACTGAACGTGCCTCAAGTTTGTCCGCATGCTGCTTTTTTACAAAAGCTGGACATCCCCATACCTTAAGATACTTAAGACAGGGTTTCTTCCCAGTCCACATCTCATATGGGGTGGTAGGCACAGTCTTGGTGGGAGCCTTGTTCAAGAGATACGCAGCTGCTTCTAGTGCATATCCCCAGAATGATCGCGGTAACTCAGCGTTACTCATCATGGACCGAACCATATCTAATAGGGTTCGGTTCCGTCTCTCCGATACGCCGTTATGTTGCGGAGTGTATGGAGGAGTAAGCTGAGAGAGAATACCATTCTCTTTTAAGTAATTCAGGAATTCGGCACTTAAGTATTCTCCACCTCGATCCGATCTTAGAATCTTAATACTTTTGCCGGTCTGTTTCTCCACTTCATTCTTATACTCCTGGAATTTTCCAAAGGCCTCGGACTTATGTTTCATTAAGAAGACATAACCGTACCTTGAGAAGTCATCCGTAAAAGTAATGAAGTAAGAATGTCCGCTTCGGGCATGTGTAGACATTGGACCGCACACGTCACTGTGTACGAGTCCCAAGAGCTCGCTCGCTCTTACTCCATGTCCAGTAAACGGAGTCTTTGTCATCTTTCCTTTGAGACAAGATTGACAAGTGGCATATGATTGATATTCGAACGCATTCAAATATCCTTCTGTATGCAACTTAGTCAACCTTCTCTCATTGATGTGACCCAATCTACAATGCCATAAGAAAGTCTGATCTATTTCTGGAGACTTTCTTTTGTGTGTATTCTGGACGTTGAAAATCTGTGGTTGGTTTAACACGTATATACCATTACTCAGAGTACCTGACCCAATCAATACTTGATTAAGGTGAATGTTTACAACATTACTTACAAACGCAAATTCATAACCTTCTTTAGAAACTAAAGATACAGAAATGATATTACAAGTTGCGTTGGGTACAAAAAAGCAATTACGCAAAACCAAAACATGTCCATCTGACATTCCCAGGTGATAGTCCCCCACGGCTTTAGCATCCATGCTAGCTCCGTTCGCAACTCTGAGGGTCATGTCACCTGCCTTCAAATCCCTACGGTTTCTCAACGCCTGCAAAGAATTACAGATATGAGATCCTGATCCGGTATCCAATACCCAGGAAGTAGAGTTTATTGAAAGACAGTTTTCAATAACATACACACCTGAAGCTGAAGCTGCAACCTGCTTCAATTCCTGTGTTCTGGCCTTCCAGGCCCTGCAATCATTCTTCCAGTGTCCTTTCTTATGACAAAAGAAGCATTCTTCCTTATCCACAAGCTTCCCCGCTATCTTTGTTGCTTTACCTTTTCCCTTCGTATCCACTTTACTAACACCGCCCCTTGGTTTGGCGGGGGCCTTCTTCTTCTTTCCCTTGGCTTTCGCCTTGGACCTAGAAGAAGATGATCCTCCTACAAACAAAGTGGATGTATCCCTACTTTTCTGTAGGGTGCCCTCTGCGCTCCTCAGCATGTTGAGGAGCTCTGATAGTTCAACCTCTTTTTCTTGTAGGTTGAAGTTCAGTATAAACTGGGCGTAAGTGGAAGGAAGGGACTGGAGAACTATATCCGTATATAGCTCACTCTCCAATGTGATCCCTAGGTCAGCGAGCTCCTCAATGTAGCCGATCATCTTTAGCACGTGCTCGGCTACTGATGATCCGACGGCCATCTTTGTCGAAAACAACTTTTTCGACGCTTCGTATCTTGCGATACGTGATTGCTCTCCATACAGTTCTTTTGTATGGAGCAATATGGACTCCATGTCCATATTCTCATGCCTCCTCTGATGTTCGTTGTCCATCGAGGCAAGCAGGAGGCACTTGGCCTTCGCGCTATCAATCTCCCAAGTCTTGCGGATTTCCTTATCCGCGATACTGGAAGTTGGACCAGGGACAGGGGGAGCTTTGGTGGTAAGAAGATACCCCAGCTTGTCATAAGTGATTGCTATCTTGACATTCCTGAGCCAATCTTTGTAGTTTGGCCCTGTCAGCTTGTTTTTATCTAGGAGTAACTTAAGTCCAGTCATGTTGATTGGTCGCTGCAATTAGGAGAGAGAAGAAGAAACACTCAGCATGATGCTCTTGCAAGTTTAGAGTGGTTTTTAGTTTGTCTAAACAGGATGGCTCCCACTGTTTCTCGAATCCCTCCTCAAACCATAAAGGAAGAATAAGTCAGGATCAATCCCACCGTACAATACTTGCTTAACCGTTCAGCCAGGCCAGTGTCGGTACTTCGAGGGAGGTTTTCCAACGCTTTCGCGAAGTTCCTTAATTAAAGAACCTCTTTTCCCTGGGGGCGTAACCCCGCTAACACCTTTCTAGGCACCTACTAGGTTTATAGCATTGATCGTTAAGTGTGAAATTTCCCGAGGAGTAGCATATACTCACAGTAGGATCGGGATCCAAATATCATTGTGTGACGAAAATGAAGGAATCCTACCATAATCATCACACTCCAAATGGTATGCAAATCTAGCAAGTTTCAGTACTTATGAAACTCCCGATGTGGATTTTTGCCCCATGCTCTTATGACCTTGACGAAGGTCAACAAATCATAAGTCACATGTCAAGTTCTGCCCGTCATTATCCAGGTTAATTTGAATCCACCCGTATATACCCTTGACGAAGGTCAACAAGGTAATGCGAGTGTCCCAAACCAACGCATCTATCTATGCTACATATGAACACCCAATAGCTACCAATCACTATGCCTTGACGAAGGTCAACAAACACAGCTTGAATACTATTGAATATTCATACGAAACGACGGAGGGCTACGAATGGTTTTGGCGAAACCGTGAACGTAGTGAACTTGATTTAATCGATGGAACGAGATAGCTTTTAGAAGGAGTGGCTCAATCTCCGCATTTAAAAGTTAGTTTTGAAAAGAACCGAGTGGTTTTTCGAAAGTGTTCCATCGACTTAAACTTGGTTTATTATCTTGCATTAGTTCTTTTAATGCGTGATATTCTTGCATTAGTACTTTTAATGCGTCCCATCATTTAATCCTACCATTGCAGAAAACAACCAAAATATGACGTACGCTTATGCCATTCGCATTCGCCACGGGGCCCCGTCATTACCCGTTAGGTTACTTAACTAACGACAGAGCGGGGGCTGGGCTAGCGCGTCTGTAAAACATAAGCAACGCCTAAATAGAAAGCAATGATAGACATTTCAGATCACAGATAAATACATTGGATATACTAGCAATCTGTAATTTGTACGAGCCTGTAACAAAAACAGATAACACGGTCGCGGTGAATAGCCAAATCCCCACCCAAGACCCCTACGGGTGCGGCAAACTACCCGCCAAGTCCTCGGTAGTTTGTGCACCCCTCCATGGGTCTATCCTAGGAGCAAAAACAGTAAAAAGAATTATACAATGACGGCTACAACCCCGACCCGGTTGTGCGGCCAAACAAATAATATAATTACATCAATTTACATTTACAATGAATTGCAAGAAAAGAAAACTCTCGTCTCACAACCCCCGGCTATTCACCCGCGACAATCCAACATATTTATATACACATTCCAGCACATTACAGATCTTGTATAACCCCGACTAATCGTCTTATAGCGATTAGCCGACGTTCAATACAAGCAAACATCACAGATATAACCATCATAGTCAAAGTGTAGTGAAGTTCGGAAAAAAATACGGAATTATAGGACCCCAAAAGGAAATTTCTTTTCTGGAAAATCTGGGCACATATAATATATTTTAAAAATCCCAAAACCAACACAGACACACACTGCACGAAAAACGATGCACAGAAGACGACAAGTCGCGGCGGTTCCGCGGCGGATGCTTACCTTACGCGGCGGAAGCGCGGCGCCTTAGACGAGTTACTGTATCGTTTTTCTTGGGTGTTCACAGAAAAGCCTGAGCCGAATTTACATGTATAAAGTTTTTCATTTTGAGCCAAAAAATTTTCAACAGAAACTCAGGTTTTGAAATTATCCGGTTTTGTGATTTTTTGTTTCCGAACTTCGTTACACTTCACTACCAAGCTAGTTTAAGTTTAGTTAGGCTCTGATACCACTGTTAGTCCACGTTGCGACCCCCGGTTCTTACGGGGAGGCGGAAACGGTATAAAAATCAAATTTTTAGTACAAGAGGCAACATGGACTAGACTTGGTCGGGATCGTTACCTAAACTAAACTAGCAAATACGCTAAAAGGAGTTAGCTACTCGGATGAGGGTTATACCTAAACTTGAACTCCTTCTTCTTGAAATCTTGTAGAGGTTGATGGTTCTCTTTTGTCGCCTTCTTCCGTCGAAGATGGATCCACCTCGAGGGTTCGACCTTGGGCTCTTTCTCGGACTTGGAGTGAACTAGAATCTCCGGTTTGCTAATCCTTTGATCCTAGGGTGAGTAGAGGGTGACTAGGGTTTGCTTTCCTTTTAAAAGAGAAGGATTCTCAACTCATGAGAGGGTTTCTCTTTACTAGAGGAAGAAGAAGATGAAGAGAGGAGAGAGAATGAGAATGATAGAATGAGCTATATTTTCTCTTCTTGCAACCATAATGCAAAAGAATAATATTATCTAAATGATAATAATTGAAAATGAGAATAGTTGATGGCAATTTGGAATGACCACAACCATGCTTCATTTAAAAATGTAAGCATAAATCAAGGAAGACTTTTGAAGGCATGAAAGTGGTCAATGGTCAACAAGTCAACCAAGGTCAACAAGTCAACAAAGAACAACCATAACATAATTCTCATTTAATTATTATTATTAATAGATAATAAATAAATCCATTAGGGTTTGGAAAATAAAGACTGTCAACTGTGCATACGCACCCGTTCCGAAACCCTAATGAAAAACCTCATTCTCCTCCTCAAGCAACTGTGCATACACACCTGCATTCTCGTTCCGAAAAACAAGAATACCAAGATATAAAAGCAACCCCAAAACATATACCAGTATCTGGCTCAAACCAGAGCCTGCCAGTATAATCCGTCCGGACTCCAAACGTGCACAAGTGCGCGGATGAGAACGAATCCTGTCGCAAAACCATGCGACCTCTACTCTGTTTTGCCCAGAGGCGAATACCCTCTGTGTGGGACTCTAAAGACTCGACACTACGCTGGCAGTGGGTTTAACCACAGACCGCAAGCGGCACTAGCTGTGCATAACGGTCCCCAGGTAGATGTCGACAAGAAGGCTGACGAGGTGAAACCCCATCTGAACTCCTACTGAGTCTGAATGTGACAGTCTCCGTACAGTCCGGTCTGTTCGTCTGATACATCGCATGGCGGGCCTAGGGGGTGGTAAACGTCAGTCCCCCAATAGCGGTACAAGTCGTGCCGGAGCGTAGCCCAAAACACCCTGAGATAACACTGGAAACCTACCAGTATATCTCGTTTGCCCTGGCCAGGGACTACTCGTGTAATGGCTCTCCTAGACACAGCGCGATGTCAACCCCCAATACCGGGAGAGACGAATCCTGTCTAACCGTCACTGCCTCCAAGTGCTTCGGGACTGCACCCAACCACCACCTGTTTGCACGACTCCTTTGAGCCGTGGTAGGGTAGTGATCAAAGTGCAGTGGGAACACACTTGAGGCGAAGTGCCAGTGTCAAGTCAGCGGACTAAGCTGTACTCATGTCACCTGGGAACTGATAACTGACGATAGGTATGATACCAACCTGTCAGTTCCCGACGAGTCCTGTCCAGTGTACTCGTAACCCAACGAGCACCCGTATACTATCTCCAGTACGACGTACTGATGGCTGTGGGACAGACCATCTCCCACACTGGGATGAGAAGCGCATACGCTAGTCTACTCCGGAGTATCGATGCCCTGTCTCGATAGTCCTGCGACTAGGGACCTGTATAAGGATGTGCTTATAGATTACCCAGCCCCCACTAGTGTGACTGCCATCACAACGCTGGTAATCAAGCAAAGATCCTAAGGGCTCTACTAATGCGTATAAGTGATATACTGAAATAAACACAAGTACACATTGAAGTAGAAACAAACCAAGTAGCATACTACTATTTTTGAGCAAGATTGTATATACAAGGTGAATATCCCAAGCATCCATTAAGTAATATACAAACTAGTATGATACAGTAATGGCCTCTAGGGCATATACACTAACAGATTGCCGTGCGGGGGCTCTCTTCTGCGCTATACAACTGCTACACCCTGCATGATATTTAAAAAAAACTGTATTAATCAACTTTATCTACCAAAAAACATATGTATTTTTTTATTAAATACATTAAATTTAATCTACAGATCTCAACTCCTTGGGATAAATCAACAAGCAGACCTAGGGTAATGTATAATGCAACTTCTAAAGTGATCTATCAATATATAGATGCAAGCTTTATGTTTTAATTTAGTTCATATAGGAAATTGCTGCTAAAAAAATTCGAAGAACGGTGTTGTGGCAAACAAAACAACGATCAAAGACCTTATAGGGGCTTTTATAACACTATCTCCTAACGGTAATGTAACCGATCTCAGTATGAAATCCAAATACAAAACCAGATCTAATTAACAGACAACAAAATACTACTAATGGCCAGCAATCAATAAATAAAGAGTTACCATGATCACACTGGCTGTGTTGGTCTTCTTTTGCACTTAAGGATCCTCCAGATCATTTATGTTGTTCGATGATCAATAAGTCGCAATCAGTAAGTTACAAGGGAGGACTTTAATCCAGGGCAACTAGATATCGAACCGGAGATTAAAGTAGAGAACTCAAATAACTGATTTTGATGGAGGCACTAACCCCTAGATATTGTTTGCCTATCTCAACCCTCTCAATTAAACCTAAATATATAAAGATGGGGATAGATGCCCGAGATTAACCAAAGCCTGAACCCTTAGACATGGTAGGGTTCGGCTTTAGCCGACTTAAGCACCTCCACCCTGGGATGTAGGAGGCTTGATCTAGTCGAGACCTGGTCAGACTCGGCCTAGCCTAGGTCGCCTGGCCAATCAACTCGCCCACTTAATTATGTGGGTATGGGTCCGACGCGTCCGAAGTACAACACTGCCAAAATGTAATATTTGTAATCATTTGAGATAACTGTTTTAATATAGATTTTCGGGATGGGATCTTCCTTTCCTTTTAAACGAAAAATCATTACAATCGTAATCCGTGATATATGGGGCAAAATGACCTCAACACCCGGATCTACGTGAGAATATGATGAATAATACTGCGGAATAATAACAAGCACAAAAGCCACAAAAGAAACATCAAGATTTAACGTGATTCGACCCCGATTGGACCTAATCCACAACAACGCAACAGAAAGATTCCATTATATCAATCAACAACAAGAGGGATATAAACATTCACCAAAGCACAACAGGTTTGGGATCACTCATACAAATGAGAAAAAATACAAAGCTACCTTAGTAGCTTCAAATTCACAAACTCACTTGAAGCCAACTCCTCCCAAACAAATAGAAATAGTAATTTTCTTTAATATGATGTGTAATGTTGAAGAATCAACCCAAATAAACTTTATGAGAAAACCCATTTGCTTCTCCTCTTTCTCTTCTGCTCTCAAAACCTAACCCTTTGAAATGAATGATAGAATAATGAGAGTGAACACATGAGAAAGTGACTCTCTTGCTTATTTAACTTGAGTCCTAATCTATTTCAAATGGGCCCAAACCAAAATGACTTAAACTTGATCTCTTATAACAAATCAACTAAGAGACACAAAAATGGTTGAGTCCATTCCTGCGTGTGGACCAAAACTCAACAATCTCCCCCTCTAAACCAATAAGTGGAGACCACCATATCTATTCAAGCGGAACCCATGTCAGACGCTTCCCGGCAAAACATTTGCTTCTCCTTCGGCAAGCCCTTGAACAACATATCGGCTCCATTCTTATCGGTGTAGATTTTCACAAGTTCCAACAACTTGTTCTCAAGCATGTCTCGTATCCAATGATATCTCACATCAATATATTTGGATTTCGAGTGGAAACTCGGATTTTTGTTTAAGTGGATAGCTCTTTGACTATCACAATAAACAACATAATGTTTTTACGACAAATCCAATTCTTTAAAAAAGTGCTTCATCCAAAACATCTCTTTGCAAATTTTGGTAACGGCTATGTATTTGGTCTCAGTAGTGGAAATGCAACACACTTTTGCAACCTCGATTGCCATGATACGGTTCTGTTGGGTTATGCCCATGCTCTGGCCATCTAACGTGACCGAATGCGGAACAAATTTTTTATAAAACTGGCGTTAGAACAACCCTATAATATGGATCTACCATAAACCCTAATCAAGCAAACATAAAGAGGAGTTTAGAATGGTTATACCGAATGATCCGCGCCCTTCGGACTTTAACCATCTTTCCAAGCTCCTAAAGGCCACCATGATCAAGCTTGGTCTCCGGTCTCCCTCCATCGAAGATGGTCCACCTGAGGATTTGTAGTTTGAGCTCCAACCTTATAGCTGAGGTAACTAGGGTACCTAGTTCACTAAATTAGATAGCCAAGAGGATGTAGAATCTAATGATGGATTATTTTGTCTCCAAACACCCTAACACATGAGACTTGAAGGGTGGAGATAGAAGAATAAGCTTGAGGAGACGAGAGTGTGAAGCATAAAGTAACTCAAGAAAATGGCTAAGTGTTAAGCAAAGAAAATGAATCATCAAATCAAAAAAATATCTCACAACCCCAAATAAATCAAGCATGCCTAAATAGTGAACCATGAGTCGCCCCATGAGTCACTACAAACCCATGCTTCATTTAAAGCCAAGAACACCTCATCCTCCACCTCATTTAACCATTTAACAAAATGGTTAAAACAAAAATGAGGTGGCATCTTCTAGAAGTAATCTTATAATGAATTACAAGAATACCCATCATCTGTATATATATACCCGTATCCGTATTCCGACAAAATACGAATACAAAGAGATGAAAATAATCCAACAATATAATACTAGAATTCGGCTTAAAACAAAGCCTATTAGTATTATCCGTCTGAATCATGATACGTGCACGAGTGCGCGTATATGATCGAACCATGCCGTAAAATCATACGGCCTCTACATCGTTTCGCCCGAAACAGGGAAACCTTCTGGGTGGAACTCTAAAGACTCGTCAATATGCTAGCAGAGGGTTTAACCACAAGCATGTCAGCAGCACTAGTTGTACGTAACGGCTACCCAGGTATTGAGCGAAAAGAAGGCCGATGAGCAAACTCATTCGAACCCCTACTGAGCCTGTCCGTGACAATATCCGTCCAGTCCGGTCTCTTCGTCTAAGAGTATTGCATATCGAGTTTAGGGGGTGGATAAAATCAGACCCCTAATAATGCGACATTTGGTGTCGGTATGAAGCCCATCACCAACTGAGAAACTACTAATCCAAATCAGTAATTCTCGACTATCTTGGCCAAGGATTTCTGGTGATGTCCACTCGTGCACAACGCGACATCAACCCCCAATACCGGGAGAGACGAATCCCCGACGATCCACTCACTATCTCCATGTGGCTCGGGACTGTACCCAATTAAAACCTGTTTGCACGACTTCTTTGAGCCGTGGTAGGGTAGTAATCAAAGCACAGTGGGAACCCACACGTGACAAATGACGATCTCAGATTGACAGACTAACTTGTACACATGTCACCTAGGAACTTCTATCTGACAATATGTATAATATCAACTAGTATGTTCCCGACGAATCCGTCTAGTGTACTCATAACCCAATGAGCACTTGTGTACTATCTTAGGTGACTAACTGACACCAATAGCTGTTAGTGTATATGCCCTAGGGTCCATTATTGTATCATACTATCTTGTATATTATTTAATGGAAGCTTGGGATATTCACAGTTATATTAACAGTCTTGCTAAACATGATAGTATGCTACTCGGTTTATATCTATCTTAATATGTGTGCACGTATTGATAGAGCCCTTAGGATCTTGCTTGACTACAAGCGTTGTGATGGCAGTCACACTAGTGGGGGCTGGGTAGTCTACAAGCACATCCTTTTTCAGGTCCCTAGTTGTAGGATTATCGAGATAGGGCATCGATACTCCGGAGTAGACTAGTGTGTACGCTTCTCATCCCAGTTTGGGAGATGGTCTGTCCCACAGCCATCAGTACGTCGTACTGGAGATAGTATATAGGTGCTCGTTGGGTTACGGGTACACCGGACAAGACTCGCATGGGAACCGTTGGTTGGTATTATACCCGTCGTCAGTTAATAGTTTCCAGGTGACATGAGTACAGCATAGTCTGCAGACTTGACACTGCTGCTTCGCCTCTAGTGTGTTCCCACTGTTCTTACATTGCTACCCTACCACGGCTCAAACGAGTCGTGCAAACAGGTAGCAGTTGGATGCAGTCCTGAAGCACTTGGAAGCAGTGGCGGTTAGACAGGATTCGTCTCTCCCGGTATTGGGAGTTGATATCGTGCTGTGTCTGGAGAGCCATTATGCAAAGTCCCTGGCCAGGGCAAGCGAGATTTACTGGTAGGTTTTCCAGTAGCTTCTCAAGGTGTAATGGGCTTCACTTCGACATGACTTATACCGCTTTTAGGGGACTGACGCTTGCCACCCCCTAGGCCCGATATGCGATAGTCTTAGACGAACAGACCGGACTGTATGGAGATTGTCACATTAGGCTCAGTAGGAGTTCGGATGGGTTTCCTCATCGGCCTTCTTATCGACATCTACCTGGGGACCGTTACGTACAGCTAGTGCCGCTTGCGGTCTGTGGTTAAACCCACTGCCAGCGTAGAAGTTGAGTCTTTAGATTCCCACACAGAGAGTTTCCTTGCTTCGGGCGAAACGATATAGTGGTCGTATGGTTTTACGACAGGGTTCGGACACATACGTGTTTTCATGCATGTATAATGTTCGGACAGTTTTTACTAGCGGGCTTTAGTTTAAGCCAGATTCTAGTATTGGATTATTGGATTTATACAGTCTCAGTATTTCCGTGTTTTCATGGATAGGAAGGGTGTTCTCGTAATTACTCGAGAAGTTTCTAGAAGGTTGATGGGGTGGAGAGCTTAGGTGTTATATGCATTAAATGGTTTTTTGACTCATGGAGATGATTCATCAAGAGAGTTAATGAAGCATTAATGCTTTTAATGACTCACTAGATGATTCATTATGTATTAAATGTTAGTTATATGTATGCCCTAGAGGCCATTACTGTACATACGATGTATATTGTAGTGGATGCTAGGACATATATAGGGAGGACTTTCTTGCTCGACATGATAGTATGCTATCTGGTTGTACTTTATCTTAACATGTATTCTGATTGTCTCTATATTACATGTTGATAAAGCCCTTAGGATATGTACTCAACTACTGGGACTATGATGAGATCATACTAGTGGGGCCACAGTAGTCGGCGAGTACATCCTATAACTGTTCCTAGTCGAGGGTGTATCGAGACAGGGCATCGATGCACCAGAGTAGACTAGCGTATACGCATCTTGACCCATATGATGGGCGATGGATGATCCCATATCCATCGGTGTTTGACATCAAAGATGGTGTACGGGTGCTCAGTGGAGACTGGGTACACTGGACGGACTCGCCGAGAACTCTCAGATGGTATTATACCATACGTCAGATGGCAGTTCTCCGGTGACACTGGTACAGAGTAGTCTGTCGACCCGAGATCGTCATAGAGTCTTGTGTGATTCCCACTGTGCTTTGATTTCCATCATACCACGTCCAAGAGGGCGTGCAAAAAGGTGGCTTTTGGGTACAGTCCCGAATCATATGGAGGCAATGAGCGATAGGAGGGGATTCGTCTCTCCCGGTATAGGGAGTTGATATTGTGCTGTGATCGATTGGCTATAACCGGAAATCCCTGGCCAGGGTTGCTGAGATTTACTGGTAAGTGTTATCAGTAGTTTCTCGAACTGTTATAGACCTCAAATCGACACGACTTATCAAGCTACTGGGGTCTGACGTTTACCACCCCTAGGCGAGATATGCAACATATCAGACGACGAGACCGGACTGTACGGGAGTGTTACTGTTTGGATTCACAGGAGAAGTTACAGGCTTTCTTGTTGATCTTCTGAGCGCTCAATACCTGGGTAGCTGTTACGTTTAGCTGACCGCTTGCATCTTGTGGGTGTTTGATATGATCATCACTTACTGCCGGCGTATTGACGATTCTTTAGAGTCCTACACAGAGGTTTCTTGACTCAGGCAAAACGGAGTAGGAGCACATATGTGATATGTGCGGGACCGAGGATAATGCGATATGTGATACCGTATTATATTCTCGCGATATTTGATATCAGCTGGGTCATCGGATCAAGTGTTGATTCGACGAATCGGTACGGATAAATATTAGTCGGTTATATGCGATATAGCCGGATTGTCGGATCAAGTGTTGATTCGATAATTTAATGAATAATAATATATATGATATATTAAATTACATTAACTAATATTAGCTCACTAAAAGATTCTTTTTCTCACCGGATTGATACATTGATATATATACGATATATGTTAATTGTATTATTTTCTTTTGTTACGTTAAATATTATATATGTGATATATAATATTGTGACATGATATGATAACTAATGCAACTTGTTTAGTAGAGATTAAACATGTTTAGGGTTTGATTAGGGTTAAGGTTTTCTAGAAGTTTCTAGAAGCTTTCTTTCTTTGTCTTTGTTAAGATATTATGCTAGATATTTCCTTAACCTAACCAAACCTTTAACCTTAGTCAAATCTCTACAAGGGTTAGTTTGACCATGGTTACATTATTCATCATATCATTTCTTTTCCTATTCATCACAAAAGGAATTCTATTATTGTTCATCATCTTCTTCCTTCTTCTACTTTGCTTGAAATTGTTTCTTGCTTTGATTTTTGTGATGGATAAATATGAGAAAAAGATAAATAAAGAGAGCAAAAATCCTACTTCATCATCCTCATCTTCCCTTGCCATTTAGATGAGGGTGTTCACATCATTTCATGAGTGTTAGCTTGTGTTAAAGAAACTTCAAGGTAGATCATCTTAGTATCGAAGATCGGAAGCAAAGGTTGCGTCTTTCTCTTCGTGGAACCTCTCGAGAGTCCGGATCCCGATGATCGCAGCGAAGGGACCACAACACGGAGCATATGAAGTGAAGGACCGGATCTACAAAGGTTGTAATCCCTCTCACTTAGTGTTAAAATGTTTAGCATGTTAGTTTTCGCCTAATCTCTAGTTTATAGTTCCGTATTCGGGTTGTTCGGCACGGCTAAATTTTTAATCGGGCATGGTTGATGCCTCGTAGACCCTCGTGCGCGTGTCTAGCAACCCTACAGTGGTATCAAAGCCAAGCTAGAGCTTTAGGCGAAGTCTAGACGAAGTTTAAAGTCCGATCGAAACCTGAAACCCCGATAAAACCCGCTCTCTGGACTTTTTCTAAAAACTGGGTTTTTTCCACATTAAAAATGCTTAAAAAATTCAGCAGGGAATTATAAGAATTACGGTGCAAAAAGTTTTCGATGAACAGTATAAAGCGCGGCGGAACCGCGGCAGAAGCATGCCTTCTGCGGCGGTTCCGCGGCGAAATGATGACGTCAGCATCTCCTATTTGCACAGTAACTCCTATTTTATTATGCTGGATTTTCTGGGAATTTTTAATATTTATTCTCCTGTTGAGTTTTCTGGGGTTGTTTAGGGATTCGATGATTCGATCGGACTATCAGATTTTGTCTATGTGCTTTCCGGATAATTTTTAGAAACTGTTAAAAAGTTCGAACGGATATCAATAACTCACTTTTTCCCCTGTCGGAAATTTTTTCAAAAGTTGGATTTTCCCCCGTGTTTAAGAATGTTCTAAGTCATGCAAGTAATGCGGTGGACCCTCTAGAAGACAACAAACCTTAACTAGATTATGTGACCGTCTTGAACTGCCTTTTGAACCTTAGGGTTTGGGGCAGTACGGCGTGCCACATGTGAGGCGTTGGCTTGACCCTTCTACGGCTGGACCATTGATACTGTGGCATGTGATGGATGTTTTTAAACTGATTTCAAGTGTTGAGATATATTGGAGAAATCTTGGGTGTTTGATTATTCGATCGGAAAGTTTAACTTTGTCTATTTATTTGGAATGTGATACAATATTTGGAATCCACAGGTAGTTATGAGATAACTAATTTGAATATTATAAATATAGCAGTTTAGTCTCAAATGATCGGTTGCCATGGAATTTTGATGCGATCAAAAGTCCGTCGCAATCACGTAGCATACGCGGATACTCGCCGGGTAAACTTAACAGACAGCTACGCCCCATAGCCCCGACCAAGTGACTGGAGGAGAACCCCGTCGCCGAAAGCATCCGTTCGGGTGCTCGCGGTAGCGGTGTTCCGCCTTGGTGCACTTCGTCGACGGTATCGGGGGTGCGGCCGTCTACTAAAGTTTGCGACGAGCATTCGATCAGGACGTCGGGAATCTTGTTGAATTGCCCGACTTGATATTGAAAAGTGTTTTCGATACTGAGACTAAAATGCAGGGTTTATAATTGTTAGGCATGTGATGTCTAAGAAATTCATTTGGTTAGGCATGCGATGTCTAAGAAGGTTGCGGATTCCAACTGTTGTTGTTTTACACTTTCTTTTCTGTGACCGTAAGCGTAGTATGTGGTGTATCGCCGGCTTCGTTGCTATACATCAACGACAATCGGGATACGCATACTTGTTTACGTTGATGATATGAGATATTATGTGTTGCTGTGATATGTGATATTGGATCGTCGCGTTTTGAATAGCCGGGGGTTTTATGTGAGATGAGAGTTTTTTCTTTTTCATTCTTGTAAAATTCATTTGTATGCAATATTCTTTTATTGGGGCACTTCCAGGTAGCGGAAGATGTCACCGTTGTATATTATTTACTTTTCCGCATTAGGTAGACCCAAGGCGGGGAGCACAAGTAACCGGGTTCTAGGGTCCAGTGGGAGACCATCTCGAGGAGTCGAGACCGGGTCTCCTAACCCTAGAATTGGCAGTGTTACTTGCCGCTCTCGTAGGGGTCTAGGGATGTGGGTTTGGCTATTCATCGCGACCGTGGAATCCGTGTTTTATACAGGCTCGTATTGAAAACACGGACGTCCTAGTATATCCAATATTTCATATATGTTCTTCTGCTGCAATGTTCTGTGATGAGATCATATTACTGCCTGAGACGAATGTTTATATTATATATATATGAGATATATGTTATATTGCAGATTTCGTTTCAACTGTGATGCGTGTGAAGCATAATAAAATGGGACTTCATTAATGAGATTAATGAAATAAAAGAAACCTAAGATGTTGTAGAAACTTGTTTATAAAAACTGGTAGCTCTAGTTCTTGCTTTGCATAGCGGTGTTCCTTGTAGAACATCCAGCACCTTATTCGATAAGGAAAGGACCGAGATCCCTTCACCGGGAGTGACTCCTTTAGCAATAACTGGCAGATGCTACACACTCGGTTTGTCTTTTAATTGCTTCTATAGTTCTTGTTTTGCATAGTGGTATTTATGAAATATCCTGCACCTTATTCGATGAGAAAAGGGCCGACGATCCCTTCACCGGGAGTGACCCCTTTAGCAAAACTAGAAGAGCCTAAAAAACACTCCATTTAAAATCACTCGATTCTATAACGATATCAAGTTCATTACGCAATAGGTTTTCTTAAAAACCTGTCGTAGCCCTCCGTCATTTCAGATAAGTTGTATATAGTATTCGTGCTATATTTGTTGGCTTTCGTCAAGGTGTAGTGTGCGGTAGCTATATGCTGCTTATCTGCTGCATACGATGTGATTGGATTAAAGTATTCGTGCGGCTTTGTTGGCTTTCGTCAAGGGTCGTGCGGGTGGGTTTAATTCAATCAAGAAATGTACGGGTTGAACTTGACTAGCGGGCTATGGTTTGTTGGCTTTCGTCAAGGTCATAGCACGTTAGGGGCAAAACTATTGGGAATTTCAAGTGTTGAAATTTGCAATGAGATTGCATACCTTCTATGAGATAGTTGGATCCCGATACCCGCTGCGAGTAAGAGTTACTCCTGGGAGAGTTTTACACATTACAATTAGCCGATCAAGTAGGTGTCTAGAAAGGTGTTAACGGGGTTACGCCTCTGGGAAAACGAGGTTTACATTAATTAGGTTCGTGCGAAAGCACGGGGGACCTCCCTCAAAGTACCGACACTGGCCTGGCTGAAAGATTGGCGAACTTGTAGCGTGTAATTAATCCCGGCTAGTCTTTCCTTTTAGGGTTTGAAGAAAGATTTGACAAAAACAGTGGGAGACATCCTGATTAGATATATTAGATAACCAATCTAATCTTGCAAGAGCATACGCTGAGTGTTTTCTTCTCTCTCTCTCCAGGTAGCGACCATATCACGCCTTAATCAAGATAATAAAACGGATATATTGACCGAACCCGCTTGTTATACTGAGCTGGGGAACGTTGGTCCCGCTCCAACTTATAATTGTTATAGGACAGAGCAGGAAATTGGGGATTGCCAGAATTCCTGTGCCGCCCAAACGAAGAAAGTGCATGTTGATGCATCATCTTCGGGTGTGTTCATTACACAGAACTGTTTCTCAGTATCCTTTACGTCCTGGGTATGTGATACCGGATCAGGATCCCGTATATGTAATCTGTTACATGGGCTACAGATAGGTAGAGAACTGAGAACGGGTGATAAGTTTCATGAGACAGAAAACGGTGCAAGTGTTGCAGCCAAGTCTGTTGGTCACTATCACCCTGTATTACCAGAATACATTGATTCTGAACAAATGTTATTAGATACCGAACCTGATATACAAAATCATATCAGTCTCTTTATTAGTAAAGAAAGGATATAATTTTGTATTGTTGGATAATGTTTTGAAAATTTCCTATATCAATAGTTGATCGGTTCAGGCACGTTATCTAAAAGCATTGACGTTCTAAATCAAACTACAGTTCTTAGTATACGGAACACACACAAGAGAAAGAGTTCAGAAATGAATGAATCTTTCTTGAGGTATTGTAGACTAGGTCATATCAATGCGACCCGACCGGCTGAAGTTACATATAGATGCATATTTAAATTAGTTTGAATTTACATCTTGTGAAACTTGCCGGTCATGTCACAAAGATAAGATGACCATAGCTCTGTTTATTGGAAACAGAGAAAAAGTTAGTGAACTCTTGGGATTGATACATGCTGATGTATGAAAGTCCCCTGTCTACATATGCCAGGACCGGTTCTTTGTACTTCATTCCATTCTCTGATAATCTTTCAAGATTCAGACATATGTTCCTATTGAAACACAAGTCCGAACCTTTTGAGATATTCACAGAATATGAGTTAGAAGTAGAGAACCAAAAATACGGGTAAAAGTATTATGTCCTTTGATGAGATCAAGGAGCAGAATACTTATGCACGGGATTCCTGGACTATTCTAAAGGAGAATGAGATTCTCTCTCAGCATTACTCCTCCGTATACACCACAGCACGTCGGTGTATCGGGGCGGAGCAGTCACACCCTATATGATATGGTGTGCTCTATGATGAGTACTGCTGAGTTTCCTATTTCCCTTTGGGAGTTATGCACTTGTGTAGTTGCATACCTATTGAATAGGGTTCAAATCAAATCAGTTGCCTACCACTTCATATGTGATATGGAAAGGGAAGAGCCCATATCTTAAGTTGGTTAAGATTGGGGTTGTCCGGCCTATGCCTAAAAGCAAAATCCGGACAAGCTCGAGGCAAGGTCTGTCATGTAGAACTGGAAATGTTCCATCTATACAAACTACAGCTGATAATTTGGTAGAACCAAAGGATTCAATAGTTTCCAACGAACCTCAGCCTCTCCGCCGATATAGTAGGGTTCCTCACCCACCTGAGAGATACTTCGGTTTCTCTATGACAGTGGGAGAAAGGATTGCATCATGAGATGATGACCCAACTAGTTTCGAGCTGGCCATCAGGAGTGGGACTCTGTAAGAATGGCTGGGTGCTTATCGATCTGAGATGGAATCCTTATACACCAACAAAGTATGGACTTTGGTTGCTTTATCTGAAGGGTTAAATCCCCATCAGGAGCGAGTATATCTTGAGAAGATTACTTGGTGTACATGGAAAAGTTGAGACTTTCAAAGCTATGCTTAAGTCCATTCAGATCCTACTTGCCACAGCTACATACCATGACTACGATATCTGGTGGTTGGGTGTCATGACTGCTTTTCTAAATGATGTTTTAGAAAATAGCATCTATAAGTACACAGCCAGAGGGCTTCGTAGACAGTGGGAGCAGCGGAAACGTGTGCAAGATGTTTTATATAATAAAATAGGCATCGCGGAGTTGGAACATCTGTTTTGATGAAGTAGTCAAAGAGTTTGACTTCATCAAAATGGTAGATGAACCTTGTATATACAAAAAGGGTAGTAGAGAGTATGGTGGAGATCCTCGTAGAGTACGTGGAGGACATACTCTTGATAGGGAAGAAGTTTCCTATGCTACGCACGGTCAATCTCCGCTTATCACAAGGATTCTCCATATAGGATCGAAGTGATACCTACTAAATCCTAGGTTTTGGATCTATGAGATAGATCTAATTGGATGTTAGGATACTCACTAGTTGTAGTGAGATGGTATCAATCGATCCTGGGGAGAATCACTGGAAAGGTTCCAGGGTGATAAGAACGACTGAATATCAGTCGCAGGCTTATCTATACCCTCAGTGGAGGGACGGTATGTTGGAAGAATCCAAGCTAGATACCGTGACATACTAGACGATTAAAAGCAAGATACATCATTACCAAGGATACTACCAAAGAGGCAGTCTGGATATTTATAAGTTCATGCGATGAACTTCGTTCCTACCATTGTGTGACAATGGAGTTGTGGCTTATGCCAAGGAACTACCGTCCCATCAGAAATCCAGATATAATTCTTAGGCAGTATCACCTGATCATGGAGATGGTTGATCTCCAGGAAGATCGAGGTTAGGAGAGTAGACACAGAGGACAACAGCGCGAATCCACTCACAAAGGCCTTTTTCCCAGTAGAGACTTTTATGGGATGGTTGAGTATGAGATACTTCAACCGCAGCTAATTGTTGGGTATGCGATACCACAACAGATGGCCCTAGTGCAAGTGGGAGATTGTGTAGCATCTTGAAAAGTCGTTTTGGTGTTTTCCTGAAATTCGGTGAAAATTCGGTATTTTTCCGAAAACCGTCTTTCTCGATATTTTGCAGTTTAGGGCTAATTATACCTAAAAAGGATAGGTAATTTCTTGTTTTTAGTAGCTAATGAGTTATTTATGAAATTTTGGTCATTTAAAAAATTTTCCCTATTTTTCAATTTTTTAATATTATTTTAAGCCGGTAAGAAAATACATTAAATAAGCGATAAATACAAATTTTTCCGGGCTAATTTTAATCTCTAAAATTATGATAATTATAATCTAGTGATAACATGAATTTTTAGTAATTTATTTTGATTTTTAACAAATTTTGGTGATTTGAAACGAATTTATTGAATTTTGAGCTAAAACTTGCAATTTTTGAGTTGTAGGGGGCCTTTTTGCATAAAATTTCTTTTGTAAAACCCCTCTCTCTTTTTCCTCAGCCCTAGGACAGCCCCACCTTGTGTGAGACCAGAAATTTCTGGCCTCTCTTTTCTTGGTTTCTTTCTTGAGTTAATTTGATAGTTTATGGTATTATTTTAATTAAAATGGATAATGTATGATACATTGACTTTTGTGGACTTGACCATGACTTTCCCCACTTGCCCACACCCTTCCCCATACCTCATTCTGGCCGAAATTCCTGCACACCCTCTTCTTCCTCTCTTTTCTTTTCATTTTTCTTCAATTTCTTCAAGAAATACATCAAAATCCATGATTTAATTCAAAAATCCAAACAAAAATCCTTATGCTATCATTATCCTTAGCCATTCTTGCTTGGACCTTGGTGTTGAGGCCATCAATTGGAGCAAATTTTCTTGCTTGATCCATAGATCAAGAGGTATAATTCTCATCAAGTTGCTTTCTTTTGCTAAAAATTCCTTTAATTGTATGGTTAGTGTTAAAAGTTAGCTTATTTCTAATCTAGTTTAAAAGAGTAGTTTGTTTAAATTAGGGTTTTGAAGCCATGATAATTAATTAAGTTGTTTATTAGTTAATCTAGTTGTTAGTGAACTAATCTATATGGTTACCTTGTTATGTAGTCTTTAATTATGCTAATTTAGGTAATTTTAGAAGTTGATTTTAGTTGTAAATTGTTGTTTTTAAATTTTCAAGAGAAGGTTTTTGTATGGAATTGATATTTGAAACTTGATTAGTGAGTTGATTAAGTTTTAGAAAGCATTATTTAATTGATTTAAACCTAATTTGCTATCTAGTGTTTTGCTAACCTTAATCTAAGAGGTGAACTTGCTAATTGGGGTTGAAATTAGTGTTAATTAAGTTTTTCAAGTATGGTTTTTGATTTGCAATTGCTATTTATAAAAATCAAGAAAGGGTTTGGTTGTGGAATATAGGTTTTGGAGCATGATTAATGTGTTGTAATTAGTGGGTGTGGATTGCTTGTAGTGTGCTTGGGTGAGTATGCTTTATTGTAGTCGTTTTGTCGCAAATCGGCGATTTTTGCACCGATTTTTGGAATGTATATGCTTACTAGATTTTTATATAAATTATGAGATGGACTATTTTTGATATCTTGATGATTGTAATGGCTTGTCCTACGACTTTTAGGATGCGTGAGTGCGGTTTTTGGGTAGTCGGGTTTTAGTTTTGCCGGGTGACCCAAATCGGCGTTTTTGGCAGTTTTTGCGATTTTCGCGTGTGTTCCGCGCACTTTGTGCACGTTGTACCTAGTTAGCGAACTTTAGTAGTTTCGTTGGGGTTTGCGTCGTTCTTGATATGTAACCTTATAATTGGTAATGATGTAAATTCCAGGTTCGGTCGCGGAAACGTCAGACGCGGCGCGAAAGGGAAAGGCGGTGATTGGACACAGCTAGCCAGGGATCCCGGTGAGTAGATTTAACATCTACGGGGGACGATCGTTTGGATGGCGCAAGTCGCCCGATAGATTTAGTAAACTGGAAAATAGTAAATTGGATAACCACTTGTGACATTAGAATAATATTACTGGCATGATAATTGCTGCAATTAGATCAATATGTTATACCCATATACGCAAACTCAATTGTAGGACACATGCACCATTACCAGGTTTTTATATGCAGCACGAGCACTATTCATGTTTACACACACACCCTGGTAATTGCCATGCCACCACACTAGATAACTTTTAAATTGAAACCTTTTACTAATTGATACTTAAACTGGTACTATTGCCTTTAATTCCTTAAAAATGAAACCGTAGTATTGCTAATTCATGTGCATGTACTTCATCATATTAATTGTTCATGCTTAATATATTAATCACACATCGCAACTTGATTATTGATATCATACGCATTCATTATCATTGATATATGCACTTATGTGGATTTCTGGAGATTTTATGATATTGCTGGATTTCGGGGGAAAGCCGCAAAATTTCTAAACTTATTATATTTTTTTAAAATATGTAAAATTGCGGTTTTCTAGTGATGTAAGTGTCGTCCACCATGAGTTTGCTGTGGATTTGGAAATCCGTGTCGAGGAGTGGAGGAACCGGCACGGGTACATGGTGGGCCCGGTAAGGTACCCCGGGGTAAGAGGAATGTGGTGATGACGTTGAGCCTGGCAGGGGACGGATTACCTACCGGTGACTGTTTGGGACGGCGGATATCCAGAGGATACCGACCGTGGCCACTAGATGATGAGATATTGATATTTGAGATGGGTCAGCCGGACGGCAGAGGCCAGAGATACATTTATGAGGTTTGAGACAGCTTTTAGGTGTCGTTGCTGGACACCGGTTCTCGTCGATTCTTTGATATTATGCTGGCATTCTAAAAGAGTTTCAAAAACAAAAAGAGATAAAAATATTTATATATATATATACTATTGAGACCTCAGATACTCATGTTGCATACATATTCGTACACTGATGCTGTATAATACCTGCTAGTATATCCATAATGCATACATACTTGCCATTATGTCCTGCCTTACCAGTATTATAGATGCTAGGATGCTTGTGTGCATGCATATGATAGCCTTTGTAGATGTTCTTTATTACTCACGAGTTGGCAACTCACCCCCGTTGTGCCATAGCCTGTTGCAGGTCCGCTCCGTCAGTTCAGTAGCGGCGGGTGCGCTTGCTTCTTTTGCCACTTTTGCCTGGACTCGAGATTTGCTCATAGGTGGGTTATGTTAATATTTTTGTACCACCTTGTATATTATTTGCATCTAGTGTACTCCATCTACTGTTTCTACCAGATTATTGTATATTGACCTAGAGATGAGACTGTGAGGTTTGTGGATTTTATGCTGTATTTTGGGGGTCGAGCTCACTTGAGCCGACATGCTACTTTTTCATGCTTCCTTATGCTTTATTATGATTATTATGCTTGTCGTCATTTACATTGCGTGGGATTTGTGACCGCCTTATGGCGAAGAGCTAGCTCCCGCTTGGGGATGCCCTTTTTTGTTGGATTCATGTATATATTTTGTTGTACCCATTTTTGGGGGTCAGTATTTACAAAGGAGACTCTGCCGAAATTTTCGGGAAAAATTGGTATTGTTTTTAAAAAGGGTTTTACATGACTTATTTGATAACTCGCTTTCAATTGATTGGGTTTTCTTCACTCTTTTGCTTAATTGGTTTTGTTTTCTGGGCTTTGGCTTACTTATTTTACGGACGTCTTTAGACGTTTCGTAAACTTAAGTGCCAGTCACGTTCCGTACCCTGCGGGTCGTGACAAAGTTGGTATCAGAGCGATAGGTTTTACCTTTGTGAGTGTAGGATGACCCTTGGTGGATGGAGTAAGTGACTTAAGCAGCGTAACGTAGCGTGCGTATGTCCGCGGCATACTTACGATACGGTACTCCGCCTAAGTGACTTTAGGATATACTTGCTTGAAAAATTCCTTCTTCAACTCCGTGTATCCTATGATCCTATTGCACTGTCCTTATTATCCTTTTCCTGTACCAGCCACTATGCCGCCGAAGGCTACGAGGGCACAGAGGGCTGCCGTCAGAGACGAGATTCGAGCTGGCTCGTCCGAAACTAGGACTGAGCAGGGTGGTATGCCTACGCCGCAGAGACAGACTGATCCGCATTCCCCAGGTCGCATGGATAGGCTTGAGTCCGGTATGGAGGAGCTGCGACAGATGATGGGAGGCATGCAGGAGTTACGACAGATGGTGGAATCGTTAGTAGAGGTCAATCGAGCACAGAGATCGGATATTACTCCCCCTGCAGTCGTTTCGAGACCGAGTCGGATTCGCACTGATATGTTAGCACCTAGGAGGGTTCGCAGAGGCCGTGGTGGATTCTTTAGGGGCCAGTTATATCGCCTTCACCCATATGGTCAGCAGCCATGGTTAGGATGTTTTTGGTGTGGTAGCCTGCATCATCGTATCAGAGAATGTCCGGTGAGACGACAGGGAGAAGCGACAGTTCCGCATGTGACCCTACCACCATCACCACCCCCTCCTCAGAGAGCCCTACTTTCTACCCCAGGCGATGCTCCACGCCAGTTAGGTGCACCGAGAGGCCGTGGACGCGGCGGTCCTGTTCAGAGAGGACGAGGAGGCAGAGGCCGAGGTCGAGGTCAGCCCGCTATCGGTGGAGGACAGGCCCGAGTATTTGCTTTGACACCGCAGGATGCGCAGGCATCCAATGCCGTTGTGACAGGTACTTTGCCAGTTTGTTCTTTCGACGCGCGGGTATTATTCGACCTAGGTTCCATACATTCGTACGTCTCTACACACTTTGCACCGTTGTTGGGCCGTGAGTCGTCGTCGTTAGATCAGCCGCTTGTTGTTGTTACTCCGGTAGGCGAGTCGTTTGTCGCTCGGTTTGTATTTCGTTTGTGTTCCGTTCGTATCGGGGAGAGGGATTCATCAGTTGATTTGATACTCCTCGATATGTTGGACTTTGATGTGCTTCTGGGCATGGATTGGCTAGCCACTTGTTATGCTTCGGTGGACTGCCGTGAGAAGGCAGTCAGATTTAGCTTTCCGGGAGAGCCAGTCCTTGTTATTCAGGGAGACCGTAGTGTCGCCCTTCCCAGCTTAATTTCGTCTCTTCGCGCTGGTCAGCTCTTGCGGAAGGGATGTCAGGGATTCTTAGCGTTTGTTTGTGATACTCGAGCTGCAGAGGTTCCGTTGGACCGGGTCCCGGTAGTTTGTGAGTTCCCTGATGTTTTCCCTGATGAGCTACCTGGGCTACCGCCTGAGCGCGATGTTGAGTTCTGCATTGATTTGATTCCCGGTTCGGGGCCTATTTCTATACCGCCTTATCGGATGGCCCCGGCAGAGCTTCGAGAGCTGAAGGATCAGTTGCAGGATTTGTTGGATAAGGGGCTCATTCGACCTAGTGTTTCTCCGTGGGGTGCTCCGGTCCTGTTTGTCAAGAAGAAGGATGGAAGTTTGCGCTTATGTATCGACTACCGCCAGCTGAACAAAGTTACCGTTCGGAACAGATATCCGTTGCCGCGCATTGATGATTTGTTCGACCAGCTTCAGGGTGCGGGGTATTTTTCGAGGATCGACTTGCGATCAGGATACCATCAGCTGCGAGTTCGACAGGAGGATATACCGAGGACAGCTTTCCGTACACGCTATGGCCACTACGAGTTTTTGGTGATGTCGTTCGGACTCACCAACGCCCCAGCAGCATTCATGGATTTGATGAACCGTACATTCAGGCCGTATCTTGACTTGTTCATCATCGTGTTTATCGACGATATCTTGGTGTACTCCCGAAGCAGAGAGGAGCACGAGCAGCACTTGCGGATTACGTTACAGACTCTGAGGGAGCACCAGCTGTTCGCGAAGTTCTCCAAGTGTACTTTCTGGCTGGACAGCGTCGGATTCTTGGGTCACGTGGTTATGAGAGACGACATTTGTGTGGACCCGAAGAAGATTGAGGCTGTTCAGCAGTGGCCCCGACCTACATCGGTTACTGAGATCCGTAGTTTTCTAGGCCTGGCGGGCTACTACAGGCGTTTTGTTCAGGACTTCTCCCGTATAGCTGCACCGTTGACCAGTTTGACCCGGAAGGGAGTTCCTTTCGTCTGGACAGAGGAGTGCGAGCGCAGTTTTCAGCAGCTACGGACTCGTTTGACTACGGCGCCGGTATTATCTTTGCCTTCGGGATCAGGCGGATTTGTTGTCTACTGTGATGCTTCGCGAGTGGGATTAGGATGCGTTTTGATGCAGCATGGCCGGGTGATCGCTTATGCTTCTCGGCAGTTGAAGAAACATGAACAGAACTACCCCACTCATGATTTGGAGATGGCTGCAGTGGTCTTTGCACTGAAGATTTGGCGACATTACCTATACGGCGAGTCGTGTCAGATATTCACCGATCACAAGAGCTTAAAGTACATATTTCAGCAGCGAGACCTGAACCTCAGACAGCGTCGTTGGATGGAGTTGGTGAAAGACTACGACTGCGAGATCTTATATCACCCAGGCAAGGCGAATGTGGTGGCAGATGCGTTGAGTAGGAGGCCCGGGGGTAGTCTATCCTTTTGCGCGCAGTGCAGAGGCAGTCGTCAGCAGATTGGCAGATGTTATGCGACAGCCAAGTTGAGTTCGAGTTCACTCAGACAGGGGGACAGCTCGCGCATGTTCGTGCACGCCCACAGTTGCTTGACCGTATATATGAGGCACAGCGTAGTGACGACCGTTGCTCAGAGATCATGGCACAGATGGGACAGGGCAGATTTTCCGAGTTCATGGTTGACGATCAGGGGATTTTATGATATGGATCTAGACTGTGCGTACCAGATACTGATGGATTACGGCGCGACATTCTCGAGGAGGCACACCGATCAGTGTATAGTGTCCACCCCGGTTCCACCAAGATGTACCGTGATATGAGAGAGACCTACTGGTGGGACGGGATGAAGAGGGACATTGCGGAGTTCGTTTCGAGATGCCTGACTTGTCAGCAAGTCAAGGCCGAGCACCAGAGGCCCGCAGGAGAGCTACAGCCGTTACCCATTCCAGAGTGGAAATGGGAACAGATTTCGATGGATTTCGTTGTGGGTCTACCCAGGACCAGTCGAGGGTACGACTCCATCTGGGTGATCGTGGATAGATTGACGAAAGCGGCCCACTTCCTTCCAGTGAAGACGACTTTCAGCTTCGCTTAGTATGCTCAGCTCTATATTGACGAGATCGTGCGACTACATGGCGTACCGACTTGTATCGTGTCAGATCGAGGCACTCAGTTCACCAGCCGACTTTGGCAGAGACTTCAGGAGGCTTTGGGCACTCGTTTGAGTTTCAGCACAGCGTTTCATCCGCAGACAGACGGACAGTCAGAGCGGACCTTTCAGACTCTCGAGGACATGCTCAGAGCGTGCGTTTTAGACTTTGGTGGTAGCTGGGATCGTCATTTACCTCTAGTGGAGTTCTCCTACAACAATAGCTTCCAGGATACTATTCAGATGGCACCTTTCGAGGCATTGTATGGGAGGAGATGCAGATCGCCCGTTAGTTGGACAGAGCTCAGCGAGAGCAGCATTTTGGGGCCGCAGCTTGTTGAGGAGACGACATCGAAGATCCAGTTGATCCGAGACCGGATGAGAGCGGCTCAGAGCAGGCAGAAATCCTATGCATACAGACGCCGTCGCAGATTAGAGTTCGCAGTTGGCGACCATGTTTTTCTGAAAGTCTCTCCGATGAAGGGCGTGATGCGTTTTGGGCGAAAGGGGAAGCTTAGTCCTAGATTCGTAGGTCCCTTCGAGATCCTCGAGCGTGTCGGCGCTGTTGCATATCGTTTGGCTCTTCCACCCAGCTTTCCCGATGTTCACCCCGTTTTTCATGTTTCGATGCTCCGCAAGTACCTTCACGACCCTTCGCATGCGATTCAGCACCCGACAGTCCAGCTAGAGCGCGACCTTTCTTTTGCAGAGCAGCCGGTGGCCATCCTGGATCGGCAGGTGAAGAAGTTGAGGTCGAAGATTATACCAACCGTCAAGGTCCTTTGGCGCAGCCCGAGCAGCGAGGAGGTTACCTGGGAGACCGAGGGCGAGATGAGGAAGAAATATCCCCATCTCTTCGAAGGTACGCGTAGCTATATTTTTAAATTCGGGGACCGAATTTCTTTAAGGGGGGAAGATTGTAGCATCTTGAAAAGTCGTTTTGGTGTTTTCCTGAAATTCGGTGAAAATTCGGTATTTTTCCGAAAACCGTCTTTCTCGATATTTTGCAGTTTAGGGCTAATTATACCTAAAAAGGATAGGTAATTTCTTGTTTTTAGTAGCTAATGAGTTATTTATGAAATTTTGGTCATTTAAAATTTTTTCCCTATTTTTCAATTTTTTAATATTATTTTAAGCCGGTAAGAAAATACATTAAATAAGCGATAAATACAAATTTTTCCGGGCTAATTTTAATCTCTAAAATTATGATAATTATAATCTAGTGATAACATGAATTTTTAGTAATTTATTTTGATTTTTAACAAATTTTGGTGATTTGAAACGAATTTATTGAATTTTGAGCTAAAACTTGCAATTTTTGAGTTGTAGGGGGCCTTTTTGCATAAAATTTCTTTTGTAAAACCCCTCTCTCTTTTTCCTCAGCCCTAGGACAGCCCCACCTTGTGTGAGACCAGAAATTTCTGGCCTCTCTCTTCTTGGTTTCTTTCTTGAGTTAATTTGATAGTTTATGGTATTATTTTAATTAAAATGGATAATGTATGATACATTGACTTTTGTGGACTTGACCATGACTTTCCCCACTTGCCCACACCCTCCCCCATACCTCATTCTGGCCGAAATTCCTGCACACCCTCTTCTTCCTCTCTTTTCTTTTCATTTTTCTTCAATTTCTTCAAGAAATACATCAAAATCCATGATTTAATTCAAAAATCCAAACAAAAATCCTTATGCTATCATTATCCTTAGCCATTCTTGCTTGGACCTTGGTGTTGAGGCCATCAATTGGAGCAAATTTTCTTGCTTGATCCATAGATCAAGAGGTATAATTCTCATCAAGTTGCTTTCTTTTGCTAAAAATTCCTTTAATTGTATGGTTAGTGTTAAAAGTTAGCTTATTTCTAATCTAGTTTAAAAGAGTAGTTTGTTTAAATTAGGGTTTTGAAGCCATGATAATTAATTAAGTTGTTTATTAGTTAATCTAGTTGTTAGTGAACTAATCTATATGGTTACCTTGTTATGTAGTCTTTAATTATGCTAATTTAGGTAATTTTAGAAGTTGATTTTAGTTGTAAATTGTTGTTTTTAAATTTTCAAGAGAAGGTTTTTGTATGGAATTGATATTTGAAACTTGATTAGTGAGTTGATTAAGTTTTAGAAAGCATTATTTAATTGATTTAAACCTAATTTGCTATCTAGTGTTTTGCTAACCTTAATCTAAGAGGTGAACTTGCTAATTGGGGTTGAAATTAGTGTTAATTAAGTTTTTCAAGTATGGTTTTTGATTTGCAATTGCTATTTATAAAAATCAAGAAAGGGTTTAGTTGTGGAATATAGGTTTTGGAGCATGATTAATGTGTTGTAATTAGTGGGTGTGGATTGCTTGTAGTGTGCTTGGGTGAGTATGCTTTATTGTAGTCGTTTTGTCGCAAATCGGCGATTTTTGCACCGATTTTTGGAATGTATAAGCTTACTAGATTTTTATATAAATTATGAGATGGACTATTTTTGATATCTTGATGATTGTAATGGCTTGTCCTACGACTTTTAGGATGCGTGAGTGCGGTTTTTGGGTAGTCGGGTTTTAGTTTTGCCGGGTGACCCAAATCGGCGTTTTTGGCAGTTTTTGCGATTTTCGCGTGTGTTCCGCGCACTTTGTGCACGTTGTACCTAGTTAGCGAACTTTAGTAGTTTCGTTGGGGTTTGCGTCGTTCTTGATATGTAACCTTATAATTGGTAATGATGTAAATTCCAGGTTCGGTCGCGGAAACGTCAGACGCGGCGCGAAAGGGAAAGGCGGTGATTGGACACAGCTAGCCAGGGATCCCGGTGAGTAGATTTAACATCTACGGGGGACGATCGTTTGGATGGCGCAAGTCGCCCGATAGATTTAGTAAACTGGAAAATAGTAAATTGGATAACCACTTGTGACATTAGAATAATATTACTGGCATGATAATTGCTGCAATTAGATCAATATGTTATACCCATATACGCAAACTCAATTGTAGGACACATGCACCATTACCAGGTTTTTATATGCAGCACGAGCACTATTCATGTTTACACACACACCCTGGTAATTGCCATGCCACCACACTAGATAACTTTTAAATTGAAACCTTTTACTAATTGATACTTAAACTGGTACTATTGCCTTTAATTCCTTAAAAATGAAACCGTAGTATTGCTAATTCATGTGCATGTACTTCATCATATTAATTGTTCATGCTTAATATATTAATCACACATCGCAACTTGATTATTGATATCATACGCATTCATTATCATTGATATATGCACTTATGTGGATTTCTGGAGATTTTATGATATTGCTGGATTTCGGGGGAAAGCCGCAAAATTTCTAAACTTATTATATTTTTTTAAAATATGTAAAATTACGGTTTTCTAGTGATGTAAGTGTCGTCCACCATGAGTTTGCTGTGGATTTGGAAATCCGTGTCGAGGAGTGGAGGAACCGGCACGGGTACATGGTGGGCCCGGTAAGGTACCCCGGGGCAAGAGGAATGTGGTGATGACGTTGAGCCTGGCAGGGGACGGATTACCTACCGGTGACTGTTTGGGACGGCGGATATCCAGAGGATACCGACCGTGGCCACTAGATGATGAGATATTGATATTTGAGATGGGTCAGCCGGACGGCTGAGGCCAGAGATACATTTATGAGGTTTGAGACAGCTTTTAGGTGTCGTTGCTGGACACCGGTTCTCGTCGATTCTTTGATATTATGCTGGCATTCTAAAAGAGTTTCAAAAACAAAAAGAGATAAAAATATTTATATATATATATACTATTGAGACCTCAGATACTCATGTTGCATACATATTCGTACACTGATGCTGTATAATACCTGCTAGTATATCCATAATGCATACATACTTGCCATTATGTCCTGCCTTACCAGTATTATAGATGCTAGGATGCTTGTGTGCATGCATATGATAGCCTTTGTAGATGTTCTTTATTACTCACGAGTTGGCAACTCACCCCCGTTGTGCCATAGCCTGTTGCAGGTCCGCTCCGTCAGTTCAGTAGCGGCGGGTGCGCTTGCTTCTTTTGCCACTTTTGCCTGGACTCGAGATTTGCTCATAGGTGGGTTATGTTAATATTTTTGTACCACCTTGTATATTATTTGCATCTAGTGTACTCCATCTACTGTTTCTACCAGATTATTGTATATTGACCTAGAGATGAGACTGTGAGGTTTGTGGATTTTATGCTGTATTTTGGGGGTCGAGCTCACTTGAGCCGACATGCTACTTTTTCATGCTTCCTTATGCTTTATTATGATTATTATGCTTGTCGTCATTTACATTGCGTGGGATTTGTGACCGCCTTATGGCGAAGAGCTAGCTCCCGCTTGGGGATGCCCTTTTTTGTTGGATTCATGTATATATTTTGTTGTACCCATTTTTGGGGGTCAGTATTTACAAAGGAGACTCTGCCGAAATTTTCGGGAAAAATTGGTATTGTTTTTAAAAAGGGTTTTACATGACTTATTTGATAACTCGCTTTCAATTGATTGGGTTTTCTTCACTCTTTTGCTTAATTGGTTTTGTTTTCTGGGCTTTGGCTTACTTATTTTACGGACGTCTTTAGACGTTTCGTAAACTTAAGTGCCAGTCACGTTCCGTACCCTGCGGGTCGTGACAGATTGTTAGTTATATGTATGCCCTAGAGGCCATTACTGTACATACGATGTATATTGTAGTGGATGCTAGGACATATATAGGGAGGACTTTCTTGCTCGACATGATAGTATGCTATCTGGTTATACTTTATCTTAACATGTATTCTGATTGTCTCTATATTACATGTTGATAAAGCCCTTAGGATATGTACTCGACTACTGGGACTATGATGAGATCATACTAGTGGGGCCACAGTAGTCGGCGAGTACATCCTATAACTGTTCCTAGTCGAGGGTGTATCGAGACAGGGCATCGATGCACCAGAGTAGACTAGCATATACGCATCTTGACCCATATGATGGGCGATGGATGATCCCATATCCATCGGTGTTTGACATCAAGGATGGTGTACGGGTACTCAGTGGAGACTGGGTACACTGGACGGACTCGCCGAGAACTCCCAGATGGTATTATACCATACGTCAGATGGCAGTTCTCCGGTGACACTGGTACAGAGTAGTCTGTCGACCCGAGATCGTCATAGAGTCTTGTGTGATTCCCACTGTGCTTTGATTTCCATCATACCACATCCAAGAGGGCGTGCAAAAAGGTGGCTTTTGGGTACAGTCCCGAATCATATGGAGGAAATGAGCGATAGGAGGGGATTCGTCTCTCCCGGTATAGGGAGTTGATGTTGTGCTGTGATCGATTGGCTATAACCGGAAATCCCTGGCCAGGGTTGCTGAGATTTACTGGTAAGTGTTATCAGTAGTTTCTCGAACTGTTATAGACCTCAAATCGACACGACTTATCAAGCTACTGGGGTCTGACGTTTACTACCCCTAGGCGAGATATGCAACATATCAGACGACGAGACCGGACTGTACGGGAGTGTTACTGTTTGGATTCACAGGAGAAGTTACAGGCTTGCTTGTTGATCTTCTGAGCGCTCAATACCTGGGTAGCTGTTACGTTTAGCTGACCGCTTGCAGCTTGTGGGTGTTTGATATGATCATCACCTACTGCCGGCGTATTAACGATTCTTTAGAGTCCTACACAGAGGTTTCTTGACTCAGGCAAAATGGAGAAGGAGCACATATGTGATATGTGCGGGACCGAGGATAATGCGATATGTGATACCGTATTATATTCTCGTGATATTTGATATCAGCCGGGTCATCGGATCAAGTGTTGATTCGATGAATCGGTACGGATAAATATTAGTCGGTTATATGCGATATAGCCGGATTGTCGGATCAAGTGTTGATTCGATAATTTAATGAATAATAATATATATGATATATTAAATTACATTAACTAATATTAGCTCACTAAAAGATTCTTTTTCTCACCGGATTAATACATTGATATATATGCGATATATGTTAATTGTATTATTTTCTTTTGTTACGTTAAATATTATATATGTGATATATAATATTGTGACATGATATGATAGCTAATGCAACTTGTTTAGTAGAGATTAAACATGGTTAGGGTTTGATTAGGGTTAAGGTTTTCTAGAAGTTTCTAGAAGCTTTCTTTCTTTGTCTTTGTTAAGATATTATGCTAGATATTTCCTTAGCCTAACCAAACCTTTAACCTTAGTCAAATCTCTACAAGGGTTAGTTTGACCATGGTTATATTATTCATCATATCATTTCTTTTCCTATTCATCACAAAAGGAATTCTATTATTGTTCATCATCTTCTTCCTTCTTCTACTTTGCTTGAAATGGTTTCTTGCTTTGATTTTTGTGATGGATAAATATGAGAAAAAGATAAATAAAGAGAGCAAAAATCCTACTTCATCATCCTCATCTTCCCTTGCCATTTAGATGAGGGTGTTCACATCATTTCATGAGTGTTAGCTTGTGTTAAAGAAACTTCAAGGTAGATCATCTTAGTATCGAAGATCGGAAGCAAAGGTTGCGTCTTTCTCTTCGTGGAACCTCTCGAGAGTCCGGATCCCGATGATCGCAGCGAAGGGACCACAACACGGAGCATATGAAGTGAAGGACCGGATCTACAAAGGTTGTAATCCCTCTCACTTAGTGTTAAAATGTTTAGCATGTTAGTTTTCGCCTAATCCCTAGTTTAAAGTTCCGTATTCGGGTTGTTCGGCACGGCTAAATTTTTAATCGGGCATGGTTGATGCCTCGTAGACCCTTGTGCGCGTGCCTAGCAACCCTACATTAAATGAAGCATGAAGATATTTGTGCAAAGATATTTTTGTGCACGATATATTATACTTCATATATATACACAAATGAGTTAATTTCCATTTCATAATTATTCTCACCTTCTGTCTCCTCAAGCTCTCTCTCTTCAACCCTAACCCTAACCTCTCATGTGTTGAGATCCAAGGGTTAGCAAGACTAATAGATTCCTAATCCTCTTCTATATTCTCTAGGTTGCTTTGATTAGCACTCATAGCCACCTAGTTACCTCAAGTGTGAGGTTAAAGCTTGGAGAAGTAGCTCTCGGCTGGATCTTCTATCACATCGAGGAGGCCGTCGAGGAGGTGAACAAAGAGAACAAGAAGGACTTGATTCATTAGGTATAATCTTCTTTCATAGTAGCTAATCACTTCTATGTTGTTGTTAGTTAGGGTTTGGCAAAGATCCGTAAAATTAGTCGATGTTAGTTTAAACAAAATGATTGTTTTACCTATTCCGCCTCCTCGCAACATGTGGGGTGTCTAACGTCGACTTACAGTGGTATCAGAGCCTCGCTAAACCATAACTAACTTGTTAGCAAAGTTGTTATAAATTCGATCGCAAAACAAACCCAAAAATACGACTTTTTCACCATGTTTCTGCCGATTTTAAAACGGGGTCTAAAAATTTTTCAAGGACCCTTAAAAATACAAGCAGGGAAATATAAGGTTACTGGAGAAATTTGGGGTCGTAACTCGGTCAAACCGCCGCGGAACTGCGGCCTATCCAAAGCGATCCGCCGTGGATCTGCGGCCGAGTTGGAGCCGAGTCAGCCCAAAATTCCCCAGTAACTCTTCTGTGTTAATTTTGTATTTTCTGGAATGTTCTGTTTCTGCTCAGGTTTCAAGTGCACAGTGAAGTATTTGGAGTAGAATCATTTGTGTTTGCTTGATTGAAATTCTAAGATGTTTGGCTAACTTGATTATATCTGTGTTTTGTTTAATGTGTTCGTAAAGCTTCCCCAACTGCTAGTATGTCGGTTAGCAGGGGGTTGCATATTTCTGTAATGGTTTTTATGGTTTGTGTTTGTGGACTTGTTGGATTGTCGTGAATGGATAGCCGGGGATGTGAGACGAGTATTTCTTTCATTTAAATGTAATTTGTAAATTGTTGTAATATTCTTTTGCAGGGCACATCCGGGCTGAGGTTGTAGCCATCGTTGTATTATTTCATTTACTGATTTTTGCTCCTAGGATAGACCCAAGGTGGGGTGCACAAACTACCGGGTATTTTGAAGTGATTAGTGGCCTACTCACGTTATTGAGGGAGACCACTTCACTTCGGGTACTAGGCGGGTAGTTTGACGTACCCGTAGGGGTCTAGGGTGGGGTTTTGGCTATTCATCGCGATTGTATAATCCGTCTTTCTTTGCAGGCTCAAAAGGAATGCGGATTCGTAGAAAATCCAATATGTTCATCTGTGAACTGGAATGCCTATTATTGCGTCTGACGAATGTACAATATCTATATATGATAGTTATTAGACGTCACTTATGTTTTACACCCGTGCTAGCCCAGCCCCCACTCTGTTGTTAGTTAAGTAACCTAACGGGTGAATGACGGGACCCAGTGGCGAATGCGGATGGCATAAGAGGACGTTGCATTTTCGTTGTTTTCTGCAATGATAGGTTAATTGATAGGACGCATTATATTAATGCAAAGAAAATAAACCAAAGTTGAATCGTTGGAGCAGTTTAAAAGAAACCACTCGGTTATTTTAAAACAGAGGATAATTTTTAAATTGCGGAGCTTTAACCACTCCTTTTAAAAGCTATCAAGTTCACTACGTTCACGGTTTCGCTAAAACCATTCATAGCCCTCCGTCATTTCATTTGGGTATTCAGTAGTATTCAAGCTATTTATTTTGACCAACGCCAAGGCATAGTGTTTGGTAGCTGCTGGGTATTCATTTGTTGCATAGATAGATGAGTTAGTTTGGGACAGTCGTATTATCATTTGGCCAATGTCAGGGGTATGTACGGATGTGTTCAAATTAACAAGATAATGATGGGTAGAACTTGACATGTGACTTATGACATTTTGACCAACGCCAAGGTCATAAGAGCATGGGGCAGAAATTTATATCGGGAATTTCTAAAGAAACTGAAATTTGCAAAGAGATGCATACCATTTGGAGTATGATAATTTTGGTAGGATTCCTTCAGCTTTATCACACGATGATATTTGGATCCCAATCCTACTGTGAGTATCTGCTACTCATCAGGAGATTCGTCACTTAACGATCAATGCAATAAACCAAGTAAGTGTCGAGAAAGGTGTCAGCGGGGCTACGCCCCCAGAGAAAAGAGATTATTTAATTAAGGAACTTCACGAAAGTGTCGTAAAACCTCCCTCGAAGTACCAACACCAGCCTGGCTGAACGGTTAAGCAAGTATTGTACGGTGATAATAGTCCTGACTAGTTCTTCCTTTTTGGTTTGAGGAGGGATTCGAAAAACAGTGGGAGCCATCCAGTTTAGATAAATTAAAAACCACTCTAAACTTGCAAGAGCATCATGCTAAAGTGTTCCCTCTCTCTCTCATTGCAGTGACCCAAAACATGACAGGCCTTAAGTTACTATTAGAGAAAAATATTTTGACAGGGCCAAACTATAAAGATTGGTTCCGGAATGTTAAGATGGCTTTGACTTATGACAAATTGCGGTATGTCCTTACTGCTAAGGCACCTGCTATCCCTGGTCCAGATTCCAGTATTGCGGATAAGAAAATCCACAAAACCTGGGAGTTAGATTGCGCGAAGGCCAAGTGCATCGTGCTTGCCTCTATGAATAATGAACATCAGAGGAGGCACGAGGATATGGATCTTGAATCCATATTTCTACATACAAAAGATCTGTATGGAGAGCAATCTCGTATAGCAAGATACGAGACCTCGAAGAACTTGTTTCAGTCGAGGCTGGCCGTCGGATCATCTGTAAGAGAACATGTCCTAAAGATGATTGGCTATATAGAAGAGCTAAAGATGATTGGCTATATAGAAAAGCTCACGGACCTCGGGAAAACTTTAGAGAACGGGCTGTATACAGACTTGGTTCTTCAGTCCCTTCCTTCCACCTACGCCCAGTTTATTCTGAATTTCAAAATTCAAGGAAAAGAAGATGAACTTTCAGAACACCTTAACATGTTGAGGAGTGCAGAGGGCACCTTGCAGAAAGCAAGGGAAACAAACACTATGTTTTTTCGCAGTGCTTCCACTTCCGGGTCCAAGGCTAGGGCCAAAGGAAGGAAGAAGAAGGCCGCTACCAAACCTAAAGGAGGTGTTGGTAAGGTGGGAGCTAAGGGAAAGACAAAGGTTGCAATACCAGTAGTGGCAAAGAACTAGTGCTTCCACTGTCGTAGGAAAGGCCATTGGAAGAAAGATTGCAAAGCTTGGATTTCCAAGAACCAGGAACCGAAGCAAGCTGTGGCTTCGACTTCAGGTTTGTTTGTAATTGAAAATTGTCTGTCAATCAACTCTACTTCCTGGGTATTGGATACCGGATGTGAATCTCATATATGTAATTCATTGCAGGCACTGAGAGACCGTAGAGTGCTGAAGGTTAGTGATATGACCCTCCAGGTTGCTAACGGAGCTAGCGTAGGTGCTGTGTCCGTAGGGGATTATCACCTAGGATTGACGAGTGGACATATTTTGGTTTTGTGCAACTGTTTTTGTGTACCTAGTTTAACGTGTAATATCATATCAGTATCGTTGTTATCAAAAGAAGATTATGATTTCACGTTTGTAAGCGATGTTGTTAACATCCACCTTAATCATGGTTTGATTGGGTCCAGTACACTAGATAACGGTATATACGTGCTAAACCAATTACAGATTTTCAATGTCTAGAACACACTAGAAAGAAAGTCTCCAGATATAAATCAGGCTTTCTTATGGCATTGTAGACTGGGTCACATCAATGAGACAAGGTTAACTAAGTTACATAGAGAAGGATATTTGGATCCATTCGAATATCAATCTTATGCAACTTATCAATCATGTCTCAAAGGAAAGATGACAAAGACTCCATTCACTGGACATGGAGTAAGAGCGAGCGAGCTCTTAGGACTCATACACAGCGATGTATGTGGTCTAATGTCTACACATACAAGAGGTGTTTTTTCATATTTCATTACTTTTACGGATGCTTACTCTATGTACGGATTCATTTTCTTGATGAAACATAAATCCGAGGCCTTAAGAAATTCCAAGAATATAAGAATGAAGTAGAAAACCAAACCGGCAAAAGTATCAAGACACTGAGATCTGATCGAGGTGGTGAATACTTAAGTGCCGAGTTCCTAGGTTACCTAAAAGAGAAAGGAATTCTCTCTCAGCTTACTCCTCCATACACTCCACAGCACAACGGTGTATCGGAGAGACGTAATCGAACCCTATTGGATTTGGTACGTTCCATGATGAGTAATGCTGAGTTACCGCGATCTTTTTGGGGTTATGCGCTAGAATCAGCAGCATATCTTTTGAACAGGGCTCCTAGCAAGACTGTGCCTACCACACCATATCAGATGTGGAGTGGGAAGAAACCGTATCTTCAGTATCTGAAGATATGAGGATGTCCAGCTTTTGTAAAAAAGCAGCATGCGGAAAAACTCGAGGCACGATCAGTACAGTGTAAGTTTGTAGGATATCCAAAGAACTCCAAGGAGTATTTCTTCTATTACGCAGAGGAACAAAAGGTTTTTGTTTCTCGTAATGCCCATTTTCTAGAACATCAGTTTTTAGAAAAGGAAACAAGTGGGAGCGCAATAGAACTGGAAGAAATTCCAGAACCATAAACTACTACTGAAAGTTTGGCAGAACTAGTAGTTCAAGAAAAACATGACATTCCCGCACCCCTCCGCAGGAGTAGTAGGCCGTCTCATCCGTCTGAGAGATACTACGGTTTTCTCATAGATGGGGATAGAAAGGATTGCGTCATTGATGATGATGAACCTACTAGCTTCCAGCAAGCCATCTAGAACGGTGACTCGGTAAGATGGCTGGATGCAATGCGGACTGAGATGGAGTCCATGTACACCAACAAAGTATGGACTTTGGACTTTGCTCCAGATGGGATAAAACCCATAGGATGCAAATGGATCTTCAAGAAAAAGATTGGTGTAGATGGACAGGTGGAAACCTATAAGGCTGGACTTGTTGCAAAGGGTTTTCGTCAAAGACCTGGTTTGGACTATGACGAAACTTTTTCTCCAGTGGCTATGCTCAAATCCATTCGGGTCCTTCTTGCTATTACCTTCTTCCATGATTATGAGATCTGGCAGATGGACGTAAAGACGGATTTTCTAAATGGTAATTTGGAAGTGTGCGTCTATATGGATAAGCCAGAGGGTTTCAATCAGAGTGGGAGCAGCGGGAAAGTGTGCAAGTTGCTTAAGTCCATTTATGGACTAAAGCAGGCATCGCTGAGTTGGAACATCTGTTTTGATGAAACTGTCAAAGAATATGAATTTATCAAAAATCCAGATGAACCATGTATATATAGTAAAATTGTAGCACGAACTGTCGTATTCATCGTCTTGTACGTAGATGACATTTTATTGATAGGTAATGACATTCCTATGCTACAATTTGTCAAAGGATTCTTATCACACAGGTTCTCCATGAAATACCTGGGTGATGCCTCTTACATTCTGGGGATCCGGATTTATCGTGATAGATCCAAGAGGATGTTGGGACTATCGCAGTCCAGGTATATCAAAACTGTACTGAAAAGATTTAGTATGGAAGATTCTAAGCGCTGTAATTTACCGGCTTATCACGGAATCACCCTATCCAAAGAGATGTCTCCCAAGACTGATTTGGAAAGGGATCGCATGCCAGTTATACCCTACGCTTCTGCGGTAGGCTCTATAATGTATGCGATGTTGTGCACCAGACCAGATGTAGCTTACGTACTGAGCGTGGTAAGCAGGTATTAGTCAGACCCAGGGGAGAAGCACTGGATAGCAGTAAAGAACATTCTCAAGTACCTGAGAAGGATTAAGGAGATGTTCTTGGTTTATGGCGGAAAAGACCTTAAGATCGAGGCCTTTGCTGATTCCAGCTTCCAGAGTGACAAGGATGACTCCAAGTCCATGTCAGGTTATGTCTTTACCCTCAATGGAGGGACGGTGTGCTGGAAGAGTTCCAAGCAGGACACCGTTGCTGACTCGACGATGGAAGCGGAGTATATCGCTGCTTGCAATGCCGCAAAAGAAGCGGTCTGGATGAAGAAGTTCCTAACAGAACTTCAGGTGGTTCCTACCATTGCTGATCCAATATCGCTGTATTGTGACAACAACGGAGCTATAGCTTTAGCGAAGAAACCCAGGTCCCATCAGAAGTCCAGAAACATCTTAAGGCGGTATCACCTGATCAGGGAGATCATAGATCGCCGGGAGATCGAGGTCCGAAGAGTTGCTACAGAGGAGAACACTGCTGATCCATTCACAAACGCCTTACCTCAGATTCAGTTCGAGAGGCTACTCGAGATGATCGGTCTTCGATACGCCAGTACATGGCCCTAGTGCAAGTGGGAGATTGTTAGTGTATATGCCCTAGGGGCCATTATTGTATCATACTAGCTTGTATATTACTTAATGGAAGCTTGGGATATTCACAGTTATATTAACAGTCTTGCAAAACATGGTAGTATGCTACTTGGTTTATATCAATCTTAATATGTGTGTAGGTATTGATAGAGCCCTTAGGATCTTGCTTGACTACCAGCGTTGTGATGGCAGTCACACTAGTGGGGGCTGGATAGTCTACAAGCACATCCTTATTCAGGTCCCTAGTCGTAGGATTATAAAGATAGGGCATCGATACTCCGGAGTAGACTAATGTGTACGCTTCTCATCCTAGTTGGGGAGATGGTCTGTCCCACAGCCATCAGTACGTCGTGCTGGAGATAGTATACAGGTGCTCGTTGGGTTACGGGTACACCGGATAGGACTCGCAAGGGAAATGTTGGTTGGTATTATACCCGTCGTCAGTTAACAGTTCCCAGGTGACATGAGTACAGCATAGTCCGCAGACTTGACACTGCTGCTTCACCTTGAGTGTGTTCCCTCAGTTCTTAGATTGCTAACCTACCACGGCTCAAAAGAGTCGTGCAAACAGGTAGCAGTTGGGTGCAGTCCCGAAGCACTTGGAAGCAGTGGCGATTAGACAGGATTCTTCTCTCCCAGTATTGGGAGTTGATATCGCGCCGTGTCTTGAGAGCCATTACGCAAAGTCCCTGGCCAGGGCAAGCGAGATTTACTGGTTGGTTTTCCAGTAGCTTCTCAAGGTGTAATGGGCTTCACTCCGACACGACTTATACCGCTTTTAGGGGACTGACGCTTGCCGCCCCCTAGGCCCGATATGCGATAGCCTTAGACGAACAGACCGGACTGTACGGAGATTGTCACATCAGGCTCAGTAGGAGTTCGGATGGGTTTCCTCATCGGCCTTCTTATCGATATCTACCTGGGGACCGTTACGTACAGCTAGTGCCGCTTGCAGTCTGTGGTTAAACCCACTGCCAGCGTAGAAGTCGAGTCTTTAGAGTCTTATACAGAGAGTTTCCCTGTTTCGGACGAAACGATATAGAGGTCGTATGGTTTTACGACAGGGTTCGGACACATACATGTTTTCACGCACGTACGATGTTCGGACAATTTTTACTAGCGGGCTTTAGTTTAAGCCAGATTCTAGTATTGGATTTTTGGATTTATACAGTCTCAGTATTTCCGTGTTTTCACGGATAGGAGGGGCGTTCTCATAATTACTCGATAAGCTTCTAGAAGGTTGATAAGGTGGAGAGCTTAGGTGTTATATGCATTAAATGGTTTTGTGACTCATGAAGATGATCCATGAAGAGAGTTAATGAAGCATTAATGCTTTTAATGACTCACTAGATGATTCATTATGTATTAAATGTAGCATGAAGATATTTGTGCAAAGATATTTTTGTGCAAGATCTATTATGCTTCATATATATACACAAATGAGTTAATTTCCATTTCATAATTATTCTCAACTTCTCTCTCCTCAAGCTCTCTCTCTTCAACCCTAACCCTAACCTCTCATGTGTTGAGATCAAAAGGTTAACAAGACTAATAGATCCCTAAGCCTCTTCTATATCCTCTAGGTTGCTTTGATTAGCACTCATAGCCACTTAGTTACCTCAAGTGTGAGGTTAAAGCTTGGAGAAGTAGCTCTCGGGTGGATCTTCTATCACATCGAGGAGGCCGTCGAGGAGGTGAACAAAGAGAACAAGAAGGACTTGATTCATTAGGTATAATCTTCTTTCATAGTAGATAATCACTTCTATGTTGTTGTTAGTTAGGGTTTGGCAAAGATCCGTAAAGTTGGTCGATGTTAGTTTAAACAAAATGATTGTTTTACCCATTCCGCCTCCCCGCATCATATGGGGTGTCTAACGTCGACTTACAGTAGCTTGTGAGACCTGCTACCGCGCCTCGTCGGAGTCTCTATAAGTACACACTAGTCTACTCTGGAGTATCAATGCCCTGCCTCGATACTCCCACGACTAGAGACATTTAAGGATGTGCTTATAGACCACCCAGCTTCCACGTATATGATGCTGGTAGTCAAGCAAGAATTCTATAGGCTCTATCAACATGTTGTTAGTTATATGTATGCTATAGAGGCCATTATTATACATGTGATGTATATTATAGTGGATGCTTGGACATATATAGGGAGGAATTTCTTGCTCGGCATGATAGTATGGTATCTGGTTGCTCTTTATCTTAACATGTACATTTATTGTCTCTCTATTACATGTTGATAAAGCCCTTAGGATGAGTACATGACTACCAGGATTATGATGCAGATCATACTAATGGGGAAGAGGTAGTCGGTAAGTACATCATTCAATTGTTCCTAGTCGTGGGAGTATCGAGACGGGGCCTCGATATTCCAGAGTAGACTAGCGTATACGCTTCTTGACCCATATGATGGGCGATGGATGATCCCACATCCATTGGTGTTTTGTAAGTGCACGGCGGCGCCCCGGCCGTCAATCCGACGGCCAAATGCGGAAGCGGTGATAAACTTTAATTTTGCGAACTTTGCAAACCGGCACCACCGCGCACTAAACCCCGGATCGGGCCATTAAACTTGTCCTAGCTAACTAACAAGATAGGGAAGAGATATACCGAGTGATCCAAGTCCTCCGGTCTTCTCGTCATCGTCCTGATCTCCCGCGGAAACTGTTAGGTCCACGTTACCTCTCCCGGTACTTGCGGGGTTGCGGAAACGGTAAATCAAAATTTTTCTAAACTTTGTAACATGGACCGTAAAAGCCGGATCTTTGCTAAACTAAACTAGCATTCTTGCAAAGAAGAGTTAACTACTCGGCAAAGTGGTTATACCTCAACTTGAACTCCTTCACTTCTAGTTGTTGTTCTTCTTTGATGTTCTTCTCTTCTTGTTGTTCTTCTCATTGCTTGCTCAATGGTTGATCCGGACTTCGGTCACCTCCGCGGCCTCCTTGAGTCGAAGACGATCCACCCGAGAGATGTACACCGAGCTCCACCTCAAGCCGAGGTAACTAGGGCAAGAAGATTGCTAATCTAGAAGCCCTAGGTTGTGTAGAGAGGATGTATGGATGTGTTTGTCAAGTAGAATCCTTTTTCTCTCAACACATGAGATCAAAGGAGAAATCAAGAGGAGGAAGAAGGAGGAGTTTTTCTAGCAACCATGTAGCTTCTCATTTCAAGAGAGAGAATGAGAATGAAAAAATGAAAAGCTTAACCAAGAGAAAAGCTAACCATGGTTGCAATAATGCACAAACATTATCATTACAAATCCAATCAAGATAAAGGTGATGGCTACAAATGACATGACCATTATCATAACTAAATAAAAAGAAAACCAAAGAATACTTTAGATCTTCTAAGAAGATCCAAGTCAACTTTGGTCAAATGGTCAACAAAGTCAAGATGGTCAAATGGTCAATGTAATTAGCCATAACAAAATTATCAATGAAAGGATTAGTAAACAATGTCCCCGGCTCATTTATGGTTTTGACCAAACGAACTGTCGAAACCCTAATGAGTCCGCCTCAAAATGGTTTTGACCGAATCAACTGTCAAAACCCTAATGAGCCTGCCACATAGTGGTTTTGGCCGAACCAACTACCAAAACCCTAATGAGGCACCTCCTCCTTCATCGCTCCAGAAAACTGTGCATACACACCTGCATCCGTATTCCGTAGAATGCGGATGCGCAGAAGACAAAACAGATCCATCCGTGCAATACTAGGATCTGGCTTAAACCAAAGCCTACTAGTACTGCCTGCCCGAACATCATACGCACACAAGTGTACGTAAGTGATCGCAGCCCTGCCGTAAAACCATACGGCCTCTACACGTTTCGCTCAGTGCAGGGAAACTCTCTGTGTGGGACTCTAAAGACTCGACTCTACGCTGGCAGTGGGTTTAACCACAGACCGCAAGCGGCACTAGCTGTACGTAACGGTCCCCAGGTAGATGTCGATAAGAAGGCCGATGAGGTAAACCCATCCGAACTCCTACTGAGTCTGTATGTGACAATCTCCGTACAGTCCGGTCTGTTCGTCTGATACATCGCATGTCGGGCCTAGGGGGGCGGCAAGTGTCAGACCCCTAATAGCGGTACAAGTCGTGTCGGAGTGAAGCCCAGAACACCCTGAGATAACACTGGAACCTACTAGTATATCTCGCTTGCCCTGGCCAGGGACTACTTGTGTAATGGCTCTCCTAGACACAGCGCGATGTCAACCCCCAATACCGGGAGAGACGAATCCTGTCTAACCGTTACTGCCTCCAAGTGCTTCGGGACTGCTCCCAACTACTACCTGTTTGCATGACTCAGTAGAGCCGTGGTAGGGTAGTAATCAAAGAACAGTGGGAACACACTCAAGGCGAAGTGACAGTGTCAAGTCAGCGGACTAAGCTGTACTCATGTCACCTGGGAACTGATAACTGACGATAGGTATAATACCAACCATCAGTCCCCGACGAGTCCTGTCCAGTGTACTCGTAACCCAACGAGCACCCGCATACTATCTCAAGTATGACGTACCGACGGCTGTGGGACAGACCGTCTCCCATGCTGGGATGAGAAGCGCATACGCTAGTCAACTCCGGAGTATCGATGCCCTATCTCGGTACTCCCATGACTAGGGACGTGTATAAGGATGTGCTTGTAGATTACCCAGCCCCCATGAGTGTGATCGCCATCACAACGCCGGTAATCAAGCAAAGATCCTAAGGGCTCTACTAATGCGTATAGGTGATATAATAAATAAACACACATGTACACATTAAAGCAGAGGCAAACCAAGTAGCATACTACTATATTGAGCAAGATTGTCTGTACAACTGTGAATATCCCAAGCTTCCATCAAGTAATATACATACTAGTATGATACAGTAATGGCCTCTAGGGCATATACACTAACAATCTCCCACTTGCACTAAGGCCATGTACTGGCGTATCGAAGACCTATCATCTCGATCAGCCGCTCGAACTGAGTCTGGGGTAAGGCCTTCGTGATGGGTCCGCAGTGTTGTCCTTTGTGTCCACTCTCCGCACCTCGATCTCCTGTCGATCAATGATCTCCCTGATCAGGTGATACCGCCTTAAGATGTGCCTGGATTTCTGATGGGACCTTGGTTCCTTCGCTAAAGCTATAGCCCCATTGTTATCGCAATACAAAGGTATTGGGTCAACAATGGACGGAACCACCTGAAGTTCACTAATGAACTTCTTAATCCAGACCGCCTCTTTTGCGGCATCGCTTGCAGCAATGTATTCAGCCTCCATCGTCGAGTCTGCGACGGTATCCTGCTTGGAACTCCTCCAACATACCGCCCCTCCGTTGAGGGTAAACACAAAACCCGAGACAGACTTGCTGTCATCTTTGTCACTCTGAAAGCTTGAATCGGTAAAGGATTCGACCCTGAGGTCTCCATTACCGTAAACCAGGAACATCTCCTTAGTCCTTCTCAGGTACTTGAGAATGTTCTTCACTGCTGTCCAGTGGTCCTCCCCTGGGTCTGACTGATACCGGCTTACCGTGCTCAACGCGTAAGCTACATCTGGTCTTGTACATAGCATCGCATACATTATAGATCCTACCGCCGAAGCGTAGGGTATAGTGCTCATGCGAACCCTCTCCTCGTCAGTCTTAGGAGACATCTTCTTGGAGAGGGTAATTCCGTGCAATGCGGGTATGTTACCGCGCTTGGAACCCTCCATACTAAATCTCTTTAGTACGGTCTCTATGTACCTGGACTGCGAAAGTCCCAATAGTCTCTTGGATCTATCTCTATAGATCTTGATCCCCAGAATGTACGAGGCATCTCCCAGGTCCTTCATGGAGAACCTTTGTGACAAAAACAGCTTGACCGATTGTAGCATAGGAATGTCATTTCCTATCAAAAGAATGTCGTCCACGTACAAGACTAGGAATACGACAGTTCGTCCTGCAATCTTCTTATATACACAGGGTTCATCTTCGTTCTTGATGAAATCAAATTCCTTGATTGCCTCATCAAAACAGATGTTCCAGCTCCGCGATGCCTGCTTTAATCCATAAATGGATTTAAGCAACTTGCACACCCTTCCGCTGCTCCCACTGTCTACGAAACCTTCTGGTTGATCCATGTAAACGCACTTTTCCAAACAACCGTTTAGGAAAGCCGTTTTAACATCCATCTGCCAGATTTCATAGTCATGGAAGGCAGCAATGGCAAGTAGGATCCGAATGGATTTGAGCATAGCCACCGGAGAAAAAGTCTCGTCATAGTCCAAACCAGGTCTTTGACGAAAACCTTTTGCAACGAGTCTAGCTTTATAGGTTTCCACCTGCCCATCTACACCAAGTTTCCTTTTGTAGATCCATTTGCATCCAACGGGTTTTACCCCAGGTGGAGCAATATCCAAGGTCCACACTTTATTGGTGTACATGGACTCCATTTCGGATTGCATTGCTTCCTGCCACTTATCAGAGTCCCTACTGATAATGGCCTGCCTGAAACTGGTAGGGTCATCTTCTTCCAAGATGCAATCCTCTCGATCCCCGTCAATGAGAAAACCATAGTATCTCTCGGGCGGATGAGAAATCCTACCAGATCTGCGGAGTGGCTGGGGTTCTTCTGGGGTTATTGAATTCTGAGGTTCTGTCAAATTTTCAGTTTCATTTTGTGGTCGCTGAATTTCTTCCAGTTCTACCGAACTCCCACTTGTTTCTTTTGCAAGAAATTGCCACTCTAAAAAGGTGGCGTGGCGAGATACAAACACCTTCTGTTCCTCGGTGTGGTAGAACAGATATCCTGCGGAGTTCTTAGGATATCCCACAATTTTACATAGAACTGAACGTGCCTGTAGTTTGTCCGGATTTTGTACTTTTACATAGGCCGGACAACCCCATATCTTAATGCCTTTAAGATACGGCTTCTTACCATTCCATATCTCGAACGGTGTCTTAGGCACAGATTTAGACGGAACATCGTTCAATAGGTACGCCGCTGTCTGAAGCGCATGTCCCCAAAATGAAAGAGGCAACTCAGCACTACTCATCATGGAGCGAACCATATCCAATAGGGTACGATTCCTCCGCTCTGAAACACCGTTGTGCTGTGGCGTATAAGGAGGAGTAAGCTGAGAGAGAATACCATTCTCTTTTAAGTAATCTAGGAATTCCGTGCTTAAGTACTCCCCTCCCCTGTCAGACCGGAGGATCTTGATACTTTTGCCAATCTGGTTCTCTACTTCCTTTCTGAATTCCTTGAATTTCTCAAAAGCTTCAGATTTGTGTTTCATCAGATACACATATCCGAACCTAGAGAGATCGTCAGTGAATGTGATGAAGTATGAGAACCCACCCCTTGCATGTATAGACATCGGACCACACACATCACTGTGTATGAGTCCCAAGAGCTCTCTTGCTCTTTCTCCATGTCCGGTGAACGGAGATTTGGTCATCTTTCCTTTTAGACAAGACTGACAAGTTTCATAAGATGAAAACTCGAACGCATTCAAGAGTCCATCTTTATGCAACTTACTCAGTCTTTTCTCTCCAATATGACCAAGTCTACAATGCCACAAGTAGGATTCATTCGTATCTGAATTCTTCCTCTTGCGTGTGTTATGTATATTGAGAACTGTATTCTGATTTAGAACGTAGATACCATTAAACAGTGTACCCTCTGCAACCAGTACCTTATCAAGGTAAATGTTCATGATATTCTTTTCAAGAACAAACTTATATCTATCTTTATCGAGTAAAGAAACTGATATGATGTTGCAAACCATGGAGGGTACATAGTAGCAATCGTTCAAAATCATAGTCTTGCCATTTGGCAATACTAGGTGATATTCACCGACGGCTGTCGCATTAACTTGTGCTCCATTCGCTACTCTGAGCGACATATCACCCGGTGCAACTATCCTACTTTTTCTCAGTCCTTGCAATAAATTACAGATATGAGATCCTGATCCGGTATCAAGTACCCAGGAGGTAGGGCTGACCGAAAAACAGTTCTCAATTACGAGAACACCTGAAGTAGACGCAAAACCATGCTTCTTCTTCAACTGGGTATCCTGGAAATCCAAACTTTCCTCTTTCCCATTCTCATACTTATGACTGTTGTCACAAGTTAGAGCTGAACCAACTTTCCCCAGTCCCGAATAAGAATTCGGTTCGGTCAAGCGATACATTTTATTATCTTGATTAGGGCGTGAAAAGGTTGCTGCCTGGAGAGAGAGAAAAGAAACACTCAGCGTATGCTCTTGCAAGATTAGATTGGTTTATTAATTTATCTAACCAGGATGTCTCCCACTGTTTCCTCAAATTCTTCTTAAAACCCTTTTAAAAGAAGAACTAGCCGGGTTTTAATTCACGTCACAATACTTGCTTAACCTTTCAGCCAGGCTAGTGTCGGTACTTCGAGGGAGGTTTTCCAACGCTTTCGCGAAGTTCCTTAATTAAAGAACCTCTTTTCCCTGGGGGCGTAGCCCCGCTAACACCTTTCTAGACACCTACTAGGTTTATAGCATTGATCGTTAAGTGAAATAATCTCCCGAGAGTAAACCAACTCATCAGTGGGATCGGGATCCAACTGTCATTGTGTGATAACCTAGATGGAATCCACTCTAGTCACCACACTCCAGAAGGTATGCTAAATCTGAAAGTTTCAGTTCTTTTGAAACTCCCGATGTGGTTTTTGCCCCTAGGATCCAAGTGACCTTGACTGAGCCAAAATGTCAAAAGATCCTAGTCAAGTTCAACCCGTCATTATCTTGACTGCATTAGACCCACCCGTACGAGTCCTTGACTGAGCCAAAATGACCGTACGACTGTCCTAACCAACCACTTTGTATCCTGCGGAAAAATATTACATAGCTACCGTTCACTACGCCTCGGCTGAGCACGAATACGTAGCACGAATACTAAGCAATATTAATCCGAAACGACGGAGGGCTACGACTGGGTTTTGGCGAAAACCCGTTAACGTAATGAACTTGATTTCGTTGAAGGAACGTGATACACCTTTTTGAAAATTATAGTGGCGAAAACTTTTTGCTAAAGAGGTCACTCCCGGTGAAGGGATCTCGGCTCTTTCCTCGTCGAATGAGGTGCAGGATATTCCAAACTGAATACCTCGATGCAAAGCAAGAATGATCGACTATAGTGAAGTTATTACCCTGACGCAAATTTTTGTCCAAGGGGTCACTCCCGATGAAGGGATCTCGGCCCTTGCCTCGTCGACTGAGGTGCTGGGCATTCATAACCGAATACCTCGATGCAAAACAAAAATGAACGTCCTTGCAATAACAGCTTTTTGAAAAAATTGTTCCAACAACGTCTTTTAGGTTTATTTTCTTGCATTAGTTCTTTTAATGCGTCCCATCATTTAATCCTACCATTGCAGAAAACAACCAAAATATGACGTACACTTATGCCATTCGCATTCGCCACGGGGTCCCGTCATCACCCGTTAGGTTACTTAACTAACGACAGAGCGGGGGCTGGGCTAGCGCGGCTGTAAAACATAAGCAACGCCTAAATAGAAAGCAATGATAGACATTACAGATCACAGATGAACACTTTGGATATACTAGGAACCCGCGATTCATTCGAGCCAGCAACGAAAAACGGATTACACGGTTGCGATGAATAGCCAAAACCCCACCCAAGACCCCTACGGGTGCGGCAAACTACCCGCCAAGTACCCGAAGCGAAGCAACCTCCCTCAATGCCATGAGTAGGCCACTCGGCACTTCGAGCTACCCGGTAGTTTGTGCACCCCCTCCATGGGTCTATCCTAGGAGCAAAAACAGTAAAAAGAATTATACAATGACGGCTACAACCCCGACCCGGTTGTGCGGCCAAACAAATAATATTACATCAATTTACAATTTTGTTACATGAATGAAAGAAAAAGAAACTCTCATCTCACATCCACCCCGGCTATTCATCCGCGACAATCCAACGAGTTCATATCCACAAACCATCAAGAACAATCACAGATCACAGATATGTATAACCCCAACTAATCGACATATAGCGATTAGCCGACGTTCAATACATAAGAACATCACAGATATAACCTTTATAGTCAAAGTATATTGAAGTTCGGAAAAATACGGAATTATAGGCCCTCAAAAACAAATTTCTATTCTGGAAAATCTGGGCACATATAATATATCTGAAAAATCCTAAAACCATGTCAGAAACACACTGCACCAAAATCGATGCAGTAACTCACCAAGTTGGCCGCGGTTCCGCGGCAAGAGCTTGCTCTTGCCGCGGAAGCGCTGCGCTTTGGTTGATTCGCTGCATCATTTTTGGTGATTTTCTTATAAAAACCCTGAGATGATTTTTGGGATATAACAAATTTTGTTTTGACCAGAAAAAGTATTAACAGAAACTCAGATTTTTACAACTTGGTTTTTTTTTTCGATTTTTCCGTTTCGAACTTCGATACACTTTACTACCAAGCTAGTTTATGTTTAGTTAGGCTCTGATACCACTGTTAGGTCCACGTTACCTCTCCCGGTACTTGCGGGGTTGCGGAAACGGTAAATCAAAATTTTTCTAAACTTTGTAACATGGACCGTAAAAGCCGGATCTTTGCTAAACTAAACTAGCATTCTTGCAAAGAAGAGTTAACTACTCGGCAAAGTGGTTATACCTCAACTTGAACTCCTTCACTTCTAGTTGTTGTTCTTCTTTGATGTTCTTCTCTTCTTGTTGTTCTTCTCATTGCTTGCTCAATGGTTGATCCGGACTTCGGTCACCTCCGCGGCCTCCTTGAGTCGAAGACGATCCACCCGAGAGATGTACACCGAGCTCCACCTCAAGCCGAGGTAACTAGGGCAAGGAGATTGCTAATCTAGAAGCCCTAGGTTGTGTAGAGAGGATGTATGGATGTGTTTGTCAAGTAGAATCCTTTTTCTCTCAACACATGAGATCAAAGGAGAAATCAAGAGGAGGAAGAAGGAGGAGATTTTCTAGCAACCATGGAGCTTCTCATTTCAAGAGAGAGAATGAGAATGAAAAAATGAAAAGCTTAACCAAGAGAAAAGCTAACCATGGTTGCAATAATGCACAAACATTATCATTACAAATCCAATCAAGATAAAGGTGATGGCTACAAATGACATGACCATTATCATAACTAAATAAAAAGAAAACCAAAGAATACTTTAGATCTTCTAAGAAGATCCAAGTCAACTTTGGTCAAATGGTCAACAAAGTCAAGATGGTCAAATGGTCAATGTAATTAGCCATAACAAAATTATCAATGAAAGGATTAGTAAACAATGTCCCCGGCTCATTTATGGTTTTGACCAAACGAACTGTCGAAACCCTAATGAGTCCGCCTCAAAATGGTTTTGACCGAATCAACTGTCAAAACCCTAACGAGCCTGCCACATAGTGGTTTTGGCCGAACCAACTGCCAAAACACTAATGAGGCACCTCCTCCTTCATCGCTCCAGAAAACTGTGCATACACACCTGCATCCGTATTCCGTAGAATGCGGATGCGCAGAAGACAAAACAGATCCATCCGTGCAATACTAGGATCTGGCTTAAACCAAAGCCCACTAGTACTGCCTGCCCGAACATCATACGCACACAAGTGTACGTAAGTGATCGCAGCCCTGCCGTAAAACCATACGGCCTCTACACGTTTCGCTCAGTGCAGGGAAACTCTCTGTGTGGGACTCTAAAGACTCGACTCTACGCTGGCAGTGGGTTTAACCACAGACCGCAAGCGGCACTAGCTGTACGTAACGGTCCCCAGGTAGATGTCGATAAGAAGGCCGATGAGGTAAACCCATCCGAACTCCTACTGAGTCTGTATGTGACAATCTCCGTACAGTCCGGTCTGTTCGTCTGATACATCGCATGTCGGGCCTAGGGGGGCGGCAAGTGTCAGACCCCTAATAGCGGTACAAGTCGTGTCGGAGTGAAGCCCAGAACACCCTGAGATAACACTGGAACCTACCAGTATATCTCGCTTGCCCTGGCCAGGGACTACTTGTGTAATGGCTCTCCTAGACACAGCGCGATGTCAACCCCCAATACCGGGAGAGACGAATCCTGTCTAACCGTTACTGCCTCCAAGTGCTTCGGGACTGCTCCCAACTACTACCTGTTTGCACGACTCAGTAGAGCCGTGGTAGGGTAGTAATCAAAGAACAGTGGGAACACACTCGAGGCGAAGTGACAGTGTCAAGTCAGCGGACTAAGCTGTACTCATGTCACCTGGGAACTGATAACTGACGATAGGTATAATACCAACCATCAGTCCCCGACGAGTCCTGTCCAGTGTACTCGTAACCCAACGAGCACCCGCATACTATCTCAAGTACGACGTACCGACGGCTGTGGGACAGACCGTCTCCCATGCTGAGATGAGAAGCGCATACGCTAGTCTACTCCGGAGTATCGATGCCCTATCTCGGTACTCCCACGACTAGGGACGTGTATAAGGATGTGCTTGTAGATTACCCAGCCCCCACGAGTTTGATCGCCATCACAACGCCGGTAATCAAGCAAAGATCCTAAGGGCTCTACTAATGCGTATAGGTGATATAATAAATAAACACACATGTACACATTAAAGCAGAGGCAAACCAAGTAGCATACTACTATATTGAGCAAGATTGTCTGTACAACTGTGAATATCCCAAGCTTCCATCAAGTAATATACATACTAGTATGATACAGTAATGGCCTCTAGGGCATATACACTAACAGAAACTCCGGTCGTCGCCTCCTTGCTGGAAGGGCACCACATCGCCTGCATCTTTTACGGGCTCCCGCCTCTATACCGAGGCAACTCGGGCATGAAGCTGGCAAGTCGACATGCCCAAGATATGCTGTAGAATGTGTAGTGTAGAATCATAGTCTCTTTTGGGGCGGTGAAGTTGCCATGGAGGGAGAAGAGAATCATGAACTTTGGAGAGGGTTTTTGAGAATTTGGCAAGCATGAAAATGAGATGTGAATTAATCCCTCATACAAAGTTGGGACCTCTCATTTTTTCTCCCCTCTCAATCTTGTGGCCGGCCATACAAAATGGAGAATGGTGGAGGGATAAATCAAGCATGAAGGGAGGTGAGTGTAGGAGAAAGAGAAGGTGACCATATCCAAAGACAAGAAAACATCAACCATGCTTCCACCTTAATCACATCAAATCTCATTTAATGCAAGTGATGGAAGAAAGATATCATAATCAACACAATAGCAAGAAACCCCCTCCACAAATGTTATTTGCACAATTGCAAATTGTAAGTCCACGGTAGCGCCCCGGCCGTCTAACAGACGCCAAATGCGGAACAAAAACTTTTAACGAAACTGGCGCTATCGTGTACCGTAACCCGGATCTGCCATTAAAGCTAAACTAACAAACTTCAAAGGGGTAGAAACGTTATACCGAATGATCCGAGTCCTTCGGTCTTTAACCATCATCCCACGCTTTGTTGCGGCTGCTCTGATCTCCTGGATCTCCAATCTTGTCGTCCAGGTGGCACCACGTCGACGGATCTTTAAACGGGCTCCCGCTTCTGAACCGAGGCAACTCGATCGTCAAGTTTGCTAAAAGAGACGACCAAGATGAAGTAGAGAATGAGTAGAACACTTTGTCTCGTTACGTCCAAGTTCACGGACGAACGGTTAATGAAGTTGCCTTTTGGATCGATACGAAATGAGAAATGAAGTATATCAATTTCCATGAACCAAAAACCTTAATCTTTTCAAACAACAACCATCAAGTGAGTGTGTGAGAGGGGGGGAAGGGGCCGGCCATATATAGAGGAGGGGGTGAGTGTAGGAGCAAGGGAGGGTGACCTTAAGCTAAGCTTATCATAACACAAAAGATCTCACTCAAATATCTTAGCAAGAACAAAAGACATTAATGAAAAGGTGACTCACAAATAACACCTCATTAACCATTAATGCAAATGAATGATTCACTAACCTAGTCATCATCCAAGAAGCTTCCACCCACATGACTCACCTCATGACTCACCCTCAAGAAGAAAAGATAAATCCGTATTTAACCGACTGTTAAATACGGCTGATAGAAAACTGGAAAATGGCAACTTCCAAAAGTGATCCTGAAACGAATTTCAGGATAACCCCGTATCAGTATAAATATACCCGCATTTATATTACGACCGAATATAAATGCAACTGAGACAAAGATATTATATCTACACAGTATAATACTGGGTTCCGGCTTAAACCAAAGCTTACCAGTATTATCTGCCCGAAAAACGACACGTGCGAAAACGCACGTGCTTTTTCCGAACCTTGCCATAACACCATACGGCCTCTACAACGTTTCGCCCGAACTTGGGAAAGTGTCTGTAGGGGACTCTAATGACTCATCAACACATCGGCACTGGGTATAACCCCTAGCACGTCAGAGGTACAAGCTGTACGTAACGGTTTGCCTATGTATTGATTGGAAGGGAAGCTGACGAGCGAACTCATCTATAAACCCTACTGAGCCTGACAGTGACAATGTATATACAGTCCGGTCCATTCGTCTAAAGAGTATCGCATATCGAGTTTAGGGGGTGGATAAAGTCAGACCCCTAATAACGCGATAAATCGTGTCGGCATGAAGCCTATCACCACCTGAGAAACTACTGATCCAAATCAGTAATCCTCCACTACCTCGGGCGAGGATTCATAGTGATGGCCACCCGTGCACTGCGCGACATCAACCCCTAATACCGGAAGAGATGAATCCCCGAGATCCGCTCACTTGCCTCCAATGTGGCTCGGGACTGTACCCAACTAAAACCTGTTTGCACAACTCCTTTGAGCGTGGTAGGGTAGTAATCTAAGCACAGTGGGAACTCACATGAGACAAACGACGATCTCAGGTCGATGAACTAACCTGTACACATGTCACCAGGGAATTGCTATCTGACGATATGTATAATACCAACTAGCAGATTCCCGGCGAGTCCTGTCCGGTGTACTCATAACTCAATGAGCACCTGTATACATCTTAGGTGATCCAACTGACACCAGTGGCTTGTGAGACCGGCCACCGCCCCTCGTCGGGGTCTCGACTGTATACACTAGTCTACTCTGGAGTATCGATGCCCTGTCTCGAAAACTCCCACGACTAGGGACACTTTAAGGATGTGCTTATAGACCCCAGCTCCCACGTATATGATCACCATCATACTGCTGGCTGTCAAGCAGAATCCTATGGGCTCTATCAATCATGCAATAGCGAACTAAGGCATGTATACTATGATAAAGACAAACCAGATAGCATACTATCATCTCGAGCAAGACTGTCATATCGGTATAGGTCCTTCCTCAATCATTGCAATCACGTACCTGCGATCCAATAATTGACTTTGAGGGCACTATCTCCAACACAAATAACCCCCTCCATCGGAAAAGTCCGGCCGGGAAAGAACAAACGAAAACCGGCCGGAACGGAATGCAAACTGGCAACTCCAGAAAACTGGTCCCGTAATAAATTATAGGAAAACCCCAATACTGTGCATACACACCCGCATCTGTATTCCGTCCGGATACAAATGCAATGAGACAAAATCTATACTGTACTATACTAGGATCCGGCTTAAACCAAAGCCGGCTAGTAATGTTCGTCCGATCCTGATCCGTGCAATACCGCACGTATCATATCGAACCCTGCCATATATCCATACGGCCACTAGTACAAACCGTCCGACCCTGACCCGTGCAATACCGCACGTATCTGATCGGACCCTGCCATATCTCTATACGGCCTCTACAGGGTTTCGCCCGAAAGCTGAGTATCTGAAAGTGTGGTGGACTCTAAAGACTCGTCAATACTATGGCTGTGGATTTAACCACTAGCACGTCAGAGGTATAAGCCAATACGTAACGGGCCACCAGCTATTGACTAAAAGGGACGTCGATGAGCGAACTCATCCTGACACCCTACTGAGCCTGTCAGTGACAATATCCGTACAGTCCGGTTCGTTCGTCTATGAGCATCGCATGTCGGGCCTAGGGGGTGGGTAAAAGTCAGACCCCCAAAAGCGGTACAAGTCGTGTCGGAGTGTAGCCCAGAACACCCTGAGATACTACTGGAATACCTACCAGTAAATCTCCTGCCTTGGCCAAGGACTTCGTGTAATGGCTCTCCTAGACACAGCGCGACCTCACCCCCAATACCGGGAGAGACGAACCCCCGAAGATCCGCTCACTGCCTCCATGTGGCTCGGGACTGTACCCAACTAAAACCTGTTTGCACTACTCCTTTGAGCCGTGGTAGGGTAGTAATCAAAGCACAGTGGGAACTCACACGAGACAAATGACGATCCCCAGGTCGATGAACTAACCTGTACACATGTCACCTGGGAACTGCTATCTGACGTCAGGTATAAGACCAACTAGCATGTTCCCTGCGAGTCCTGTCTGGTGTACTCATAACCCAATGAGCACCTGTATACATCTTAGGTGATCCAACTGACACCAGCGGCTTGTGAGACCGGCCACCGCCCCTCGTCGGGGTCTCGACTGTATACACTAGTCTACTCTGGAGAATCGATGCCCTGTCTCGAAACTCCCACGACTAGGGACTTTTAAGGATATGCTTGTAGACCCCAGCTCTCACGTATATGATCGCCCTCATACTGCCGGCAGTCAAGCAAGAATCCTAGGGGCTCTATCAACGTGCAATAGCGACCTGTCAGGTCACCTAAAGTAGTACACGATGATAAAGGTAAACCAGATAGCATACTATCATCTCGAGTAAGACTGTCCTACTGGGACAGGTCCTCCCCTCAATCATTGCAATCACGTGCCTGTGATCCAATAATTGACTCTGAGGGCACTATCTCCAACAATCTCCCACTTGCACTCAAGGCTAATTATTGCGATGTCGCATACTCATAGCCCGTGTGATACCGAACACCCAACTCCTCTACTAGTCAGTCTCACAAAGCTCGTTTGCGAGACTATTGCGTTCGAGGAATAGCCTCAGCGAGTGGATCCGCTCTGATGTTTCTTTCTATGTCTCTCTATATCTCAAGTTCGCGGAGAAAGCCATCTCCCGAAATGAGCAATACCTGTCTTGGAATGTCTGGATGTCTGATGGGACCTAGCTCATAAATGAACTCCAAATCCAAACTTCTTAGACTGTATCATCAACTGAACTTAATCAGTATCCTGCGCCATGCCACCCTCAGTTTTGCCTTGGATCACCTGTACAGAATACTGCCCCTCGTCAGAAGGAAAACTATAACTCTGACAACCTCCTTGTCGTCCATGTCACCTTGGAAGCCTGGAATGATAACTGTCTCCCAAATGAGGCTGTCATTATCATATCCCTAGAACATCCACTTATGTTCTAAAACTGCTTTCGACTGTTTCTCCAGGATTGGATCAATGTCAACTTATTGCATCTAGTGCAAGAACAAACTCTGGTGTGGTACTTGACATCTCATGATTGACTCAATTGCCTAAGCAAGTGATCTGCCAATCATGCACGTCCCTCTCTACTTTAGTCTATAAGACACCTTTAGAGAGGGTGACTCCATCACCTGCAGGTACACTACCGTGCCAGGAGTCGTCCATTCTAAATACTCTTAGAATGTTGTCAAAGTACCCTGATTGGGAAACCACCCAAATCTAGATCTAAAACCATAGATCTAGTAACCAGTATGTATGATATAAAATCCATTTCCTTTGTGGAGAAACCACTGTGTGATGACCAAAGTATAACCGATCGTAGTATAGGAATATCACTTCCTACTTTGTGTATGTCATCCAAAACCCGGATATCACACCCTACTACCTTCTCAACAGATCCATCCCCTATTCTGATGACGTCAAACCCATGACTGTCACATCAGAAATAGATGATCTATCTCCGCTATATCTGCTTTAGTCTATAAATAGACATAAGCCAGATGTCCACCAATGCTTCCGCTGCTCCCACTGACTATGACAACCCTCTGGCAGAGTCATATAGACGTGCACTTCTAAATCTAGTTTAGAACGACGCTATACTCATCCTCCTGCCGGGTCTCGCAGCCTGGAACAACAACAATGGAAAGTGTGGGTAAACAAGAACTTCCCTATCACCGTCCTTGAGGCTACCGGAGTACCTCTCGGGTGCCTGAAGTTACCCACCGTATCTGCGGAGTGGCCAATGGAATGTCAAGACAGATTGAATCTTTAGGTTCCTTATCAAATCTTCAGTAATCGTTTACGGTTCTGGAATCACTTCCAGTTCTACCATACTCCCACTATTGTTTTTTGAAAAAAATCCATTTTTAATAAAACTGTGGCGAGTTTAGAACAATATCTCTATTGATCTTCCAGATGGTAGAAAATCAACCCTCGTCATAGCCTGGGTCAACCCACAAACAGCCATCACAGAAACGTGCCTTGAGTTGTCCAGAGTCTGGTTTTAATCATAAGCCGGACAACTCCCCGTACCTTAACAATGTTAAGATATGAACTGTACTATATCCAATATAGAACCAGAGGCACTGATTTAATTGAACCAGATTCAAATCATGCAGCTATCTCCAGTGCATGTGAACTAAATGGAGAGAGGCCGATCAGCGTTACTCAACTTAGGAATGCTTCCAATTATGAGTAACCTGAAAGAGAAGCAATTTCTCTTTATCATTACTATCAACTGAATACCATACACAAGTATCTACATCTTCGATCACTTTGAAGAATCCCGATACTTGCTACACTTGGTTCTCTACTCTATTCAAATACTTATAACTCCTCAAAACTTAGACCCTGTGTTTCTACGAAACACATGTCTAAGAACTAGAGAAGTTAAAAGTAAACAGAATATAATATGAGGACCAACCCCTCTGTCCTAATGGACACTGGACAACATACAATACTCTGTATAAGTCCGCTGAGTCTAACAACTCTTTCACTGTGTGTCGTAGGTTGAAAACTGTACTTATGGTTAAGAAGAATTACACCGCTGTTTAATGCTCCTTACCTAACCATCCACTGATATAGGTAAATGTCATTAACATAAAATCAAAAGGTATATCTCACTCTATGAAAATAGACGTACAGATATATAAATTTGAAATTGGTGCACAACAGCGGATATTCAAAACCAAATATTTGCCGACCGGCAAACAGCCCAGGTGATTTCCTCAAATATCACCGATTACAACGAATCCCGATATAATGAGGATGATCACCCAATTCCCAATAACTTACTCCCACTTATCATCTGTAAAACCATACAGATGTGAGAATCATACCTGGTAAATACATACCCTGGAGCAAGTGTTAATTGGGAAATCAGCTTTCTTTTAACAGTACACAGTTGAACTGAAACATTGAAATGTTTCGATGGGGTATCCTGGTATTCTTAGTAATGCCTCTACCATTATCCAGATTCACAACTATAACCGTATAATTCTTTGCCACCTCTCCAAATCCCTTGATATGTCTTTAGTCATTACCTTCTGCACACCCCTTTAGGCCAATTGGTTTTCTTCCTTCCCTACCGTTCGGCACCAGCCTATGGTTTGGAAGAAGACTATCCAATAAGCATAATGGGTGTACTGTCCTAGTCCTAGGAGCACTCGCAATGCGAGAGAAGGTGAAGATAAAAGACACCCGAATAAACCTTATTCCTATTTCTCCTGGACCAGAATCCATCCCCGAACTGGAACAAGTTCCTTTCGAGTTCGTATATAACCATACGATGGAGTATCCAGTAAACTGTGGATCTTCGTAGTGATACGGAGTGTCCTGGAGAAATACAAAGGTGATTTAGGATTGGCGAAGAAATACTTGGTTTGGTCGTGAATATCAGTTGCAATTTACTTTGCCCTCTTACTAATCCCTTGCTTTGTCTTAATCTTAATACCTTCTGCATACCATTTAGGCTAATTGGTTTTCTTCATTCCCTACCGGTCGGCACCATCCTAAGGTTTGGAAGAAGACTATCCAATTTGCGCAATAGGTGTACTATCTCCTAAACCAAGGAGTACTCACAACTTGAGAGAAGGTGAAAGGGAAAAGACAACTGAATAGTCCTATCCGTTTTCTCTAGAACCGGAAACCATCCTCGAATTCCTTCGAGTTCGTATCTAACCATACGATGGTTTTGTCCAATGGAAGTGGACGTTCGCAGTAATACGGGGTGTCCTGGAGAAAAGGGTAAAAGTAGGAGTGGCAATGAGGTCTGCAATTCTGACAATCCAAAAGCCAGTGTTAAGAAGGTTCGGTTAACTTGGTCACTGAGTCAAAGTCTAGGGTCGGGTCAATGGTCGCTGCCAGAGAGAGAGAAAAGAAACACTCAGCGTGCACTCTAACCAAGATCAGAATGGTTACCAATTTATCTAATCTGGAAACCTCCCACTGTACCTCAAATTCTCCTCCAAACCTGAAAGAAGAATTAGTCGGGGTCACCCGAGGAGTAAACCAACTCATCAGTGGGAATCGGGATCCAACTATCATCGCATGATAACGTGACAGAATCCGCTCACGCTATCACACTCAAGAAGGTATGCGCATATCTGGCAAGTTTCAGTTCTTTTGAAACTCCCGATGTGATTTCTGCCCCATGCTCTTATGACCTTGACTTTGGCCAACATATCATAAGTCACATGTCAAGTTCAACCCGTCATTCTACAGGTTAATTTGAGCCCACCCGTACATACCCTTGACTTGGGCCAAAATGGTAGTACGACTGCCCCAAACCAACACATCTATCTATGCTGCATATGAATACCCAATAGCTACCAATCACTGTGCCTTGACTTTGGCCAACATACACAGCTTGAATACTATTGACTACCCATATGAAACGACGGAGGGCTACGAATGGTTTCTGGCGAAAACCTTTAACGTAATGAACTTGATATCGTTGAAGGAACGGATAGCTTTTTAGAAAATATAGTGACGAAAACCTTTACTAAAGAGGTCACTCCCGGTGAAGGGATCTCGGCTCTTTCCCCGTAGAATGGGGTGCAGGATATTCCAAATGAACACCACGATGCAAAGCAAAAGTAATCGGCTATAGTGAAGTTAATGCCCTGACGCAAACTTCTGTCCATGGGGTCACTCCCGGTGAAGGGATCTCGGCCCTTGCCTCGTCGACTGAGGAGCAGGATATTCCAAATGAATACCACGATGCAAAACAAAAGTGAACGTCCTTGCAATAACAGCCTTTTGAAAAGTGTTCCAACAACATCAGATTAGGTTTGTTTATCTTGCATTGATCCGAATCAATGCAGTCCCATCAATTGATCACACCACAAAGAACGAAAATATACTGACGTACGTATATGCCATCCGCATTCGCCACTGGGTCCCGTCATCACCCGTTAGGTTAGCTAACTAACGGCAGAGCGGGGACTGGACTAGCGCGGATGAAAAACATATACAACATCTACTAATATATATACCAATATATTATATTTCGCTCAAGGCGTGAATAAAATGCAACATCACAGAAATGTATAGCATCACAGAACAATACAGATATCTGGGATCCCCGGGTTTCACAGAGCCACTACTGAAACCCGACGTTCTCCTGGTCGTGTGGATAGCCTGTGCAATGAAAACCTAGACCCCTACGGGCGCGGCAAGTCACCCGCCAAAACCTGAAGCGAGGCAGCCCCCTTCAGCACCGTGAATGGACCACCCAGTACTTCACGGAATCCGGCAACTTGGGCACCCCTCCTGGGTCAACCTGTACCCCCTACGAGTGCGGCGAATAGCCCGCCAATTCCAGACTGAAGCCCCCTCCGTCTCAATGCCCTGAGATGCGGGCCCGTTGCCTTCTAGAACCCGGCTATCCGTGCACCCCTCCGCGGGGTAACCCTAGTACAGAAAGTAAAATATACATACACCGGGTACATCGACCGCAACCAGGTCGTGCCCCAAAATAATAATACAAACAGGCAGTGACGGCAGTCCACATGTCGGACGCTCGCCCCGCAATATCAAATGTATATAATACAACAACACTGTACTAGCATTGCATCCAGGCTATCCCCCACGACCGATCCGCAACATCACAGCAAATACATAGAACATCAACGTGAAAATCACGTTCGCAAATCCGTCTAACCGGGCTATAGCAGTTAGACCGGATTTACCGATCGAGTGACATTCACGGTCGCAGATATAATGTAAATACTGTGAAAAATGTGTTTAAAATATCCGATCAATCAAAAATTAACAAGTGGGCCCCCAAGCAATACTGTAGCACTCACAGAAAATCTGGGCCCAATTTTAATATTCCAAAACCCATAAAATAAGCCCATAAGCCCACTGGAGAATTTCGAAGCATTGATCCCACCAACCTGCGGCGGAACCGCGGCAACAAGGGGGGTTTTGCCGCGGTTCCGCCCTCGAACTGAGGGATCATTGTCTCGAATTTTCCCAGAGTTCTTAGAACTCCCTGCACATCATTCTGAGACAACCTGAAAAATTTTTAGACTTCAAAAAATTTCGACAGAAACTGATGTGAAGGAAAAATGCAAGTTTTGGAATTTTGGTCGATCGGAAATGCAAACACATCAAACGAAGCTAGACGAAGTTAATGGCGAGGCTCTGATACCAGTGTAAGTGCACGGCGGCGCCCCGGCCGTCAATCCGACGGCCAAATGCGGAAGCGGTGATAAACTTTAATTTTGCGAACTTTGCAAACCGGCACCACCGCGCACTAAACCCCGGATCGGGCCATTAAACTTGTCCTAGCTAACTAACAAGATGGGGAAGAGATATACCGAGTGATCCAAGTCCTCCGGTCTTCTCGTCATCGTCCCGATCTCCCGCGGAAACTCCGGTCGTCGCCTCCTTGCCGGAAGGGCACCACATCGCCTGCATCTTTTACGGGCTCCCGCCTTTATACCGAGGCTACTCGGGCATGAAGCTGGCAAGTCGACATGCCCAAGATATGCTGTAGAATGTGTAGTGTAGAATCATAGTCTCTTTTGGGGCGGTGAAGTTGCCATGGAGGGAGAAGAGAATCATGAACTTTGGAGAGGGTTTTTGAGAATTTGGCAAGCATGAAAATGAGATGTGAATTAATCCCTCATACAAAGTTGGGACCTCTCATTTTTTCTCCCCTCTCAATCTTGTGGCCGGCCATACAAAATGGAGAATGGTGGAGGGATAAATCAAGCATGAAGGGAGGTGAGTGTAGGAGAAAGAGAAGGTGACCATATCCAAAGACAAGAAAACATCAACCATGCTTCCACCTTAATCACATCAAATCTCATTTAATGCAAGTAATGGAAGAAAGATATCATAATCAACACAATAGCAAGAAACGCCCTCCACAAATGTTATTTGCACAATTGCAAATAACCCCCTCCATCGGAAAAGTCCGGCCGGGAAAGAACAAACGAAAACCGGCCGGAACGGAATGCAAACTGGCAACTCCAGAAAACTGGTCCCGTAATAAATTACAGGAAAACCCCAATACTGTGCATACACACCCGCATCTGTATTCCGTCCGGATACAAATGCAATGAGACAAAATCTATACTGTACTATACTAGGATCCGGCTTAAACCAAAGCCGGCTAGTAATGTTCGTCCGATCTTGATCCGTGCAATACCGCACGTATCATATCGAACCCTGCCATATATCCATACGGCCACTAGTACAAACCGTCCGACCCTGACCCGTGCAATACCGCACGTATCTGATCGGACCCTGCCATATCTCCATACGGCCTCTACAGGGTTTCGCCCGAAAGCTGAGTATCTGAAAGTGTGGTGGACTCTAAAGACTCGTCAATACTATGGCTGTGGATTTAACCACTAGCACGTCAGAGGTATAAGCCAATACGTAACGGGCCACCAGCTATTGACTAAAAGGGACGTCGATGAGCGAACTCATCCTGACACCCTACTGAGCCTGTCAGTGACAATATCCGTACAGTCCGGTCCGTTCGTCTATGAGCATCGCATGTCGGGCCTAGGGGGTGGGTAAAAGTCATACCCCTAAAAGCGGTACAAGTCGTGTTGGAGTGTAGCCCAGAACACCCTGAGATACTACTGGAATACCTACCAGTAAATCTCCTGCCTTGGCCAAGGATTTCGTGTAATGGCTCTCCTAGACACAGCGCGACCTCACCCCCAATACCAGGAGAGACGAACCCCCGAAGATCCGCTCACTGCCTCCATGTGGCTCGGGACTGTACCCAACTAAAACCTGTTTGCACGACTCCTTTGAGCCGTGGTAGGGTAGTAATCAAAGCACAGTGGGAACTCACACGAGACAAATGACGATCCCCAGGTCGATGAACTAACCTGTACACATGTCACCTGGGAACTGCTATCTGACGTCAGGTATAAGACCAACTAGCATGTTCCCTGCGAGTCCTGTCCGGTGTACTCATAACCCAATGAGCACCTGTATACATCTTAGGTGATCCAACTGACACCAGTGGCTTATGAGATCGTCCACCGCCCCTCGTCGGGGTCTCGACTGTATACACTAGTCTACTCTTGAGAATCGATGCCCTGTCTCGAAACTCCCACGACTAGGGACTTTTAAGGATATGCTTGTAGACCCCAGCTCTCACGTATATGATCGCCCTCATACTGCCGACAGTCAAGCAAGAATCCTAGGGGCTCTATCAACGTGCAATAGCGACCTGTCAGGTCACCTAAAGCAGTACACGATGATAAAGGTAAACCAGATAGCATACTATCATCTCGAGTAAGACTGTCCTACTGGGACAGGTCCTCCCCTCAATCATTGCAATCACGTGCCTGTGATCCAATAATTGACTCTGAGGGCACTATCTCCAACATGTTTGACATCAGAGATGGTATACGGGTTCTTAGTGGAGACTGGGTACACCGAACGGACTCGCCGAGAACTCCTAGATGGTATTATACCTATCGTCAGATAGCAGTTCTCTGGTGACACTGGTACAGGTTTTTCTGTCGACCCAAGATCGTCATAGAGTCTTGTGTGATTCCCACTGTACTTTGATTTCCACCTTACCACGTTCAAGAGATCGTGCAAAATGGTGGTTTTTAGGTATAGTCCCGAGTCACATGGAGGTAATGAGCGATAGGAGGGGATTTCGTCTTTCCCGGTATTGAGGGTTGATATTGCACTATGCTCGATTAGCCATAACAGGAAATCCCTGGCCATGGTTGCTGAGATCTACTAGTAAATGTTATCAGTTGTTTCTCGAACCGTTATGAGCCTCATATCGGCATGACTTATCAGGCTATTAGGGTCTGACGTTTACCACCCCCAGGCTGAGATATGCGACATATCCGACGAAGAGACCGGACTGTACGGTAGTGTTACTTATTGGATTCGCAGGAGTATGAGCATGCTTGCTTGTTGATCTTCTGATCGCTCAATACCCGGGTGGACGTTACGTTTAGCAGACCGCTTGCGGCTTGTGGGTGACTGATATGATCACCACCTACTGCCGGCATATTGACGAGTCTTTAGAGTCCTACACAGAGGTTTCCTGGCTCAGGCGAAACAAAGTAGGAGCACATATATGATATGTGCATGACCGAGACTAATACGAGTATGTGATACTGTATTCTATTCTCGCGATATGTGATATCGGTCGGTTATATGTGATATAGCCGGGTTATCGGATCAAGCGTTGATTCGATAAGTTGATACATTTGATATTAGTCGGTTGTATGTGATATAGCCGGATTATTAAATCAAGTATTGATTTAATAATTTAATCTAAGATTATATATGTTATATATTAATTTACATTAACTAATATTTGCTCACTTAAACATTTCTTTTTCTCACTTGTATATGTGATATATATTAATGTACATTTTTTTGTGTCATGCTAGATGATACATGTGACATGGGTGTATGTGACTCACACCATGCTTAACATAATCAAGGGTTTTATTTATTTAAACTAATTCAAAATTGAGTGGAAATTAGTCATGGTTGAAGCTTAATTGAAGCTTGTAGAATTATTGACTAAGTCCACCAATTTTGTTTTACTTAAGATATTTATTAACCCAACCATTATGATTAGCCATGGTTTAGTCTCTACTTGAGTTAGTATATGATATTAACTCACACATGGTTACCATTCTACACTTGATCTTTTCCATGGTTGCTTTTCTTCATCTCATTCCTCAAGCTCTCCAACTTTTTGGGAGGTAAAGAAAATAAGTGAGAAAAATATTTCTAAAGTGAGCAAAATTCCTACTTCATCATCCTCTACAAGATTAGCCATTTAGTTTAGGGTGTTTGCTTCGCTAATTCCATATTAGTGAAGAGGTAGCTTGAGTTGGTTTCTCCTAGACGTAGATCATCTTCAGCCTCGAAGACTTCAAGCAAGCTTATTCCTTTCATCTTATGGAGCCTTTCTAGAGTCCGGGAGTTCACTACTTGGAGCGAAGGGACTACTACATGGAGCTATTGAAGTGAATGACCGGTCTATAACGGTTGTATTCCTTGTTCACTTAATTGTAAAGGTGTTTACATTCTTGTTTCGTCTAATTCTTTAGTTAAGATTCTAGGTTAGGGTTATATAGCGTGCCAAATTTTTTAAAATGGCATGGTCGATACCTCCCAAAACACAGCGGCGGCCTAGGGAACCCTGCAGTGGTATCAGAGATAAGCTAGAGAACTAGACGATATTTGTAGAATTACGAAACCGAAACAACTCCGAAATACTCGAAACAAAAACCAAGTTTCTGTCGAATTTTTCTGAGTGTCTAATTTTTTTTTAAGTAGTTGCAGAATGTTATATGGGATGTAACATGAACACCACAGAAATTTGACCCCCCCTTCGCCGGATTATGGCCGGCGACATGAGATAAAAATCCGGCATCGCCGGATTTGTAGTGGGCTTCTGGCTTCAAATTTCAGTGGTATTCCAGTCTCTTGGTTTTGGTGTTTCAGGTGTTGCTTATTTTTACTGATATTGCATGTGATGTTATATTTATGTAAAGGCAATTCGGAGTGTTTCGTAGTCGTAATTCTAACGTAGTTTCGGGTTGTATAGACGACGTTAAAAAGTTCGAACGGATATCAATAACCCATTTTCTCTCTCGCTGGAAATTTTCCAAGAGTTGGATTTTTCCAAGTTTAAAATCTTCAGAAAATCATGCAGGTGATCCTATGGACCCTCTAGAAGAACGAAACCCTAACTCGATTCTGTGATAGTCGGAACCGCTACCAAACCCTAGGGTTTGTGGTAGTTCCGCTGTGCTATAGGTGAGGCAAGGGTTGACCCTTCTACAGTTGGTCCATAGGTGCCATGGCATGTTCTAGGTACTTTTTAAATTCCGCTCATGTGTTGAGATCTTTGGGAAATTTTGGGTGTTTGTTGATTCGATCGAAAAGTTTAACATCGTCTAGCTATCTGTGATTATGATACAATACTTGGAATTCACGATATTTAGTTTTATGAAAACTAATTTGAATTTTATAAATCTAGCAATTTAGTCTCATTTGATCGGTTTCCACGGGATTTTGATGTGGATCAAAAGTCCATCGCAATAACGTAGTGTACGCGGATACTCGCCGGGTAACCTTACTAGATAGCCACACCCCATAGCCCCGACCAAGTGACAGTAGGTGTAACATTTTGAAAATTTAGAAATAAATAAAATTAATTAATTAAATAATAAAGTGTTAAATTAAAAAGTTATTTAAACCAAATAAGACAATATCATAAGTTTTATGTAAAACAAATTAAATTTTAGTTTTAGTATGCAACATAAATAAATTATAAGGGTTTTAGTGATAAATTTAGCTTCATTTTAATAAAATGGTGATTATATAATAACATAAGTTGTGAGGGGTTGTTATGTAAAGATTAGGACTTTGTGCAAATTGAAAATTGTTAAGGGTGTAAATAGAAAGGAGATGGGATAAGATTTTGTTCAGAATTTTATCATAAAATAAATCAAATTGGAAAAGAACTTCATTGCCACCACCTCCTCTCATGCACAACACACTCCCCACACCTCCTCCTTGCATGAAACCACCACATCTTGCTTGGTGACACCTCCTCCTACACCCCACCCTTCCCTTCATCCTTTTATCTAGTATGTTCATATCATTTTAACTAGTTAAACATTCAGAAAAAATTCAAAAGTTAAAGAAAATGAAGAACAAGAGAAGAAAAATAAAAGGAAAGAGAAGTGAGAAGGAGAAAATGGATAAGGAGTTCCAACATCAAGCTAGGAGCTAAGGAATTGGGTGTCTTGAAGGAAGCCTTTCAACTATCCTCAATAGGTATAATGCTTAAACTCAGTAGACTTTAGTTCAGTAGTTGTAAGAAAATTTGGAATCGAATGTCTATAATATCGTATTTTAGCAAAACTGAACTCTGTTATAATCTGCTATAGTACAGATAAAAATCAAATTAACAAAACAGTGCTAGAATGATGTATGTGGGACCTAGAACAACACATAGAAACACGAACCAAGGGGATCGGTTTTGGGCCGGCGACATAAGGGCTGATTCCGGTGTCGCCGGATTTGTAGGAGGCTTGAGTGTCTTGGCTTTTTGGGTAGGTCTCTGTATAGAATTATGGTTAATTTGGTATTGTTTAATCAATTCAGTTTAACTGTATATAAAATCTGGGAGCAAATATCGGAAAAAGGTATTTAAGACCCATAATACGACACGGGAAATTCGTAACGCGCTCTGTTTCTATTACGAAACAGCGTTAGGTTAAATTCCAGTTGAATTGAGTGTAGATCATATGCAATAGTCGTATGTGGTATAACTAGAATGTACAACTTGAGTTTTCATGATTTTGTCGTATCGGAGTAGCCATTTCCTTATACAAGTTATTGCAATGTTAGATTCCAATACGGGAACTTTGGAGGCCGTGTGGAAAGGAAAAGGATTGGCGATTTCTGAGTGGATACGACGTATTTCCGGTGAGTATATTTACATCTACGGGGGAAGTCGGGTGGATGGTGTATAGCACCCCCGCAACCTTATAATTATTATTATTATTATTATATCTACTTAAGTTTAGCGTTTCGTCAAGCATTGATATGATATTGCATCTTATATACCCTCCATTTGCATAAAGTTTTATATATAGTTTTTAAATGAGATATACATAATATTTGATCCATACGATATGGGTATAATTTGATGAGTTTGTATGAGAAATCATGCCGTACTTAAGATGATAGGGATATAGCGGTATGATGAACTTTGTATGCCGAATAACGGCCAAGTTATTCGTTGACTCGTAGAGATAGATTATGTCCTGTTTTAGGAGGTAATACTGGTATGAGCTATATTATGTTACAAACTACGGTGCGTTGGCTTTTAAATAAACTATCGGGATGCGTGCCAGTTTCTAAAACAAACATCTCTTTTAAATCTACGACAGCTTCCTTATTTCAAATTTAACGTTCCGATCATTTCTAATGATAATGGTATAGCTCATAACAAGTAATTACAATAAGTACGTTTAGATTACTTATAGGTTTGCATTATGTATTCTATATTATATGTTTCTGCGTTACGCACACTCTAGTAGAACACTGCACAAATACCAATGAGTACTTTGCTGCACAAACACTTAAATATATGTTACACTACATCTCATTGGTACTAGCCATGTCACTGTAAAATCGTTCTGATATATATGTGTTAATATGTAGATTGTGACACCATAGAACACTTGCACAAATACTAATGATTTTCATGTTGCATGAGCACATGCGCATATGCTACACTACACATCATTAGTAGTGCCATGACACATTAGCATTGAAATCATTATGTTATGTGATAGGATTGCGTAGTCTTTTCCTATTTATGTTGTAGTATTATAGATGTTGTATTTGATTTCTTGGGATTTCTGAGCATTTTACTCCTGATGATATATATATATCGGTGGTATGGGACACTGTTATATATATATATATACATATATAGTATATCATCAATACAAACTATGCAATTATTCTTATTCCTTACTTGATATTTTGATATGATGAGTAAAACGTCCACCATGAGTTTTGTGTTTTCTGGTTTTGTTCCGGACCGAGTGGGGGAGATATACGGCAGCGGGTTTTTATATTATCCAGAATGAGTGGGGGAGATATACAGTTAAATACATGGTGGACCCGGTCGAGACCGAGGGGCAGGATAGCCGCATTGAGGCGGGGAAGCCTAACGAAGATACTCGATACCGGAGATATAATTGAGCACGGCAGATATCCAGGGGATACTGACCGGAGATTGAGATGAGCACGGCAGCTATCCAAGGGATACTGACCGGGGTTCGATTAGGTACGGCAGATATCTAAGGGATACTGATCATAGCTAGGATATCGGGTGGCGATCATCTGTTGAGATGGTGTCGACGGTATCTGTTTTTACGTGTCGATGCTGGACACGAGATATTGCGGATTTCGATGTCGATGTTGGACATCTATATGTATATTGATGTGATCATTATCATCAGGTACACAGTTAAATATTTATTTATTGGATTTCACCAGGACTAATCCGGGGGACAGTACCTGTACATATTTGTACTGACATTCACAGAGAAAAAGGGAATTCCAATACGGATAATAGATTCATGATTTTGATTCATATGACATTGAGATAGTATATATGGAATTGCATGATAGTATAACACTTTGAATTTCGTTTAGAACATTTTTGCGTTAATTAGCAATTGCGCGTGTTTATATATATATATATATATATATATATATATAGGGTTATTAAATATATTTTAGTCGTGTTTACCCTAATTGGGAATTTTTGTGTTAGTGCACACATGCACACTTAGCCAATTTTGTGACCTAGGTTAAAAGGTGTTAGCATGAACCATTTTATTTTCTTTTCTTGCCTGGTTTATTATTTTCCCACATAAATCAAGTTTTTAAAAAACCCTTTTCAATTTTGAAAGGGAGAAGGGAATGGGAGGTATGGGGGTTAGGTGAGTGGCTTGACTTTGACCCTTTCCTCTCTCTTCTCTCTTTCCCTCTCATTTTTCTGGAAAAACTGCAGAGAGGCAGCAGCAACAATAAGAAATTCATCATCTTTTCTTTCCCTTTTCACTTCTATTTGATCTCTACACAAAACCCTACACAAAAATCCTACTTCCCTTCATAAAAACCTTGGAAAAATGGCTCTTTTGGGGGATCTTGGTGTCAAGTCAGTGGGTTGAGGGGAAAAGGTTGGAAAATTGAGTTCTATAGAGTTTTTGGAAGGTAATTATCTCACACTTAACACCCTTTTTCATAAATTGTAGTATTCTTTAGCAAATATCATGTTTTGTGTGCATTTTTAGTGATATTGAAGGAGATTTGTGATGTGGATGTTAGATTGGTATTTTTATGGCTTGGTTAACTCTTTTAAGTGCTATTAGAGCTTTTGAAACCAGGTTTTTCTTTCAGTTTGCACTAAAATACCCTAAAGTACCCTTTTAGTGCTAAAATATGGTTTTTTAACTAGAAATTGGGCTCTGTTGAATCTGCAGCGACCCGAGTTGCTTCAGATTAAATTTGTAATTACTGTAGCATGTACAAGGGGTATTGATCAGTCGAAAATAATGTATTTTTAACACGGCAATTTCCCTATCATTTGCACTCATTTAGAAGTGTTCGGTATTCATATTTCACATATTAGCAAAACAGTCCTGAAATACCAGAATGCATGTGTTAGACTTTTAAACCGGCATTTCTAGGGAAATTGACTGTGTTTATCATGGCATCGCATCATCCCTGTATTGCGCAACACTTGTTTCGAGATTTGTGCAGAAAATTGCAGGATTAAAGCCAAAAGAAGCTGATAAAAAATACACCAACTCCAAGTCTTGAGTTTTGGTAGCAATCTAGAGGGCAAAACACAATTCAACATATCACAAAAGGGCTCATATGTCAGTACCAGAGAAGCCCGAAAGTTTCAAGCCACAAAGCCTCCAAAGTGCCACGGTTCCGCGGCGGGAGCCAGCTTGCGTCGCGGAACCGCGGCGCTTTTGCCACGTCATCAGCCAATTTTCATTGCACAATTCCTCTCGCAGGGCCCACATTCCTTTCATATACTTCAAACTCCAGAATTCTCTCGAAGCTTCTTCCAGATCAGCAAAGATGATTAATTAAGCTAATCCTAATTAAGCTCTTAACTAACCTCTTCTAGAAGTCTCTCTAGCTAACTAACTTTTGGAGGGAAATTCAAATCTCATCAACAAACTTTTGGAGGGAAACTTAAAATTCAAATCCCAGATCTAGGGTTTTGATGTCTATAAATAGGAACCTAGATCTAAGGGTTGGGTTGTTCATTACTTTCCTAAATCTCTAATTCTTACACCATTTTCTTCCACAAGTTGAGTGACACGACTTGTGCGAAATCCTAACCCTAATTCCAATCCAAATTCAAGATCCCGAGTACCAATTAAGCGAGAAGCCCTTCAACCTTTTAGGAGCGGAGCCGATCTCCAACCGAGCAAGTGATCCAAGCCGATCCACGACTCACGGAGCCGAGCGAAGCCAAATCGACGATCAAGTTCTTCCTCTTGTAGTTCTTGAGCGAATGTAATGAAATTGTTGATATAAATAAAAGGTGAAATTCTTTAATCTTGCTTTCTTTCAATTCTTGCATCATGATTCGATCTCAATTTGTAATTATAGTTCTTGTTGTGATGTTTGAGTAAAACTCCGCTTGTCAAGGAGTTGAGACGATCAATAGAATGATAATGTAACAAATCTTAATACGATTCTTAAGTCCTACGAGTTTTGTAAACCCTAGCAAGTTCAAGAATCGATGACCTAGTTTCGTTGCGATACTTTCTTGATTGTTATCGCTCGAAATTAGGGATCTACGATCGTTTCTTGAATTTACTAGAGGCTAGAATGTGAATGATATCGACGAAAGAATAAGGGATAAGATGAAACCCTAGTTTCATAAGAAATCCCTAATTCTCGATCGATCATCATCGATCTAGTATCAATTCATCGAAGGATAAGAATACGTAATTGTAAGATTACATCTCATCTATAGATCCGATCGATTCCTACGAGCCTCATTTCGATTCTTGATATTTGGTTGGAAAATCATCAAATTACCACTTCTTGATTTTAATGCTTTCTTAGATCTAGATTTTTCTCTTTCTTGAATTGCAATTACAAATCATGAATTGTTTCTTTTCTTTTCTTTAAAGTTTCAATTCATCTAATTCGAAACACGAACGATTACACTTTCCCTGTGGACGATCCGCACTTACTAACGCGCTACATTCGACACCGTTATTGATTGCGGTCAAATAATTCTTTGATTGTGAATTCTATTCATTTTCTAAAGCGACACATAAAGAAACGATCAATCAAATGCCGCCGTTGCCGGGGATCATTTGATTTGATACACACAACGTGAAATTTTATTACAATCAAATGGCGCCGTTGCCGGGGATAGTGCGCTAATTGTTCGTATTTTGAAATTTGAGTTGAAAAATTTATTCCATTATAATTTTTAGATCTAAACTCGCACAAACCCTAATACGTGTGTTGTGATTTGATTGCGAGGAAATCTGGAATCATTGGAGCTGGAGAAAATTTTTCTTAAAATTCCAGAGAGCTGAGGAGTTCAATTGGAACAGTATCAAGAAATTGTGTGCAGAGATCCCACCATCCAACAACGATCCCGCGGCAAAACCCCCCCTCCTGCGACGGTTCCGCGGCAACTCTAAGTCATCACTGCACCAAACTTTCTCTGTAAGCTTCTCACTTTCTTATCTCTCCCCTCATCTGCTCCAATTAACATTTTGTGCAGGTTTCTTTGCAAATAATCGCAGCGCCGCAAAAGCAAAATAAAAATTTGTGCGTGTTTTGGTTGTTTGCATTATAAATACGGACATTAAGGGGCAACCAAATCCAGATTAGGTGGGGAGTTCATTACCCTTCCTAAGCCCCAAAAATCACAAACTTGCATCCGCATTTACCCTAATTAACTAAAAAAATATCTAGAGATGACTCTAAGGACCGTCGCGCTCACTTAGGACAAGAGAAGGCTGTGGGTAATTCATTGCTTATCCGCGTTTTCTTGTGGTGTCTAAGGCAAGTGTGTCGAAGGCTAGTGGTTATTAATTAGGCCCACTACTTACGTAGTGGAGTACCTTCCCACTTACCTGGCACTTACCTGGCCACAGGGGGACAAAGAGGCAGTGGAGGATTGATCCTGCGACTTGTCTTTTGGCAGTTAGGAGCGGTCTAGAGCCTGACCTAGATGACCACTAGAATTAGGGTTTTGTGTGTTGCATTTGTTATGATTGCATCATATTTTCAAAACTCCGTTTCTTTTTCAAACAAACCAATTAATTTCTTCCCCCCCTTTTTTTCTTTTTACCCTTTTACCCTTTCCCCCTCCTCCCTTCTTACAATGGGTGACCTAAATAGAAAATATTTTGTCGTGCATTGGTGTCCAGAAACAGATATTAAATGTTTTCGTAATCCCTTCAGTATACCGTCCGGCTCTTCCATGTCCATAAAAGATCATATAAAACAGGCAGGAAGAAACAGTTGGCCACCTCAGTCTAGGTCTTATAAACCATATCCCAATTTCACATCCGTTCCCGTTGATATCCCGAGTGAAGAAGCCCCTAGATGAATGTCCAAGCATATAGCTAGGGCTAGAAGCCAAAGTTTCAATCCGAACTCCTATCAACCGTATCCTAATCCTACATCCATTTCAGCTGATACCCAGAGAGAGTAAGCCCCAAGAAGAATTTGCATTGCTGAGCATATAGCTAGGGCTAGAGGCCAAAGTTTCAACCTGGACCAATATCAACCATCACCTCCACTTTCCAAAGAAGAGTTTGATAGGCGGTTTGAGGCATGTATGATGTCCAATAACCAACCGATGAACCAATATCAAAATTCTTCTTATCATAATGCTGACCCTACTCCTACCCAATTTTCACAACCATTCTGTTCCTATCAATCAAATCCGATTTTTCCACCTTCTCTAAACAGTCCTTCTGATCAGTCATTTGGAAGTTTTAACTGTCCACAAGAATTTCAATCTTATCCCGAAACTCCTTATCGACCGAAGTCTAATCTTGAGGAGACATTAGAGCAATATGTGGAATTGAAGAACCAATTTAGGAAGTTAACAGCATGGATACAAGCAAATAATCCCGAACCAGCCCAAAATTTTCCAGTATATAATTCGGGTATGGGACAAAATGAGAATTTGTGTAGTGAGAGAGAGATGCACACCTTTCCCAATAAAACATTCCCTTTCCAAACTGAAATCCACAACTCCAGTTTCACAGATTCATCGAGTGCACCAAAGGATACACCAATTGACGATAGAATGTATGACAAGTTGTGTAATAATGCGATGTTTGATTTACCCGACTGTGATGGGTCCATTCCAAGTGAAACCATGCCAAAACCTTGTGATCTCTACACCTCCACTCTTAAACCAAAACTGATTGAAAACTGTGCTTTTGATAAGGTGTTTGAGAATTTTAACCTTCACTTGAATGAGGTGATTGACGTTGGGGATATATTAATTGATGAACCCGAAATTTTGGATGATTTTGTCCCAACAATTCATCAAATCCTATCACTTCCTTGTGGTCATCATCTTGAGCCTTTAATTCTTCCTGAACTCCAAATACGTCTTGAAATTGTTGATATTCGTATACCCGAAGATCAGACCGAAACTCAGCCTTCATCTCCCACATCTGGTTTACCGACACTCGACACATCGATACGTTCACCCATTTCATCTTCCACTCCCTCTGGTTCTTCTTCTGTCCCTGAAATGATAGTGAGTGTTGATGAATCACAATTCGATAGTTCAAGTTTGACAAGCCCAGAGAGCCAACTTGATTTGGATATTTTTGAAAATGAGGTAGATAAGTTTTCACCTCTACGTATTTTGACAAATCAAGTAAGATAAATTCTGGCACAAAACTTTTTGACAGAAAAATGTTCGATCACACCATTGATAAAAGTTTTGAAGAACTTTTTGCTGACAAACTTGAATTTTTAAACAACATGGATTTTGTGATTGATCAACCTCAACCTATAGAAGATGAACCAGCACCATTCCTTCTTCCTAATCATTCACATTCATCCTCATTGTTTCTTTTCTCTAATTTAAAATTCAAAACCTTTCCAGACCATCTCTTATCCCTTCCTCACTTTTTCTTGACACGATACAACACATTCTTCCACCAACCTATACGCTTTACCGATAAAATCTTTGAATGGTTGGTGTTAACTTTTGGTCTTTGTAAAGTCTTATTTTGACCAAATGACTCACCCCCTCTTAAAATGCTTCTAATTGTCTAACTCATGTTTGAGGGGGGGTGGTGTATTTTTGGCTCTTGAAATAACTGTTGTCCTCAATATTGAGAGTCAAAAATAAGTTTGGGGGAGGATCTTCACTTAAATATTTTGCCCCTATTAATAAATGTCCTCCCAAGCTTACAGTTTTTTGGAGGTTTAGCAGATAGCAACAGTGAGGATACTGTTGAAAACAAGTTTGGGGGAGCTTTGTGCTTATTTTCGCATCATTTGCATATCATTTGCATAAGCACATAACATTTTTCGAAAACCTATAAAAATTTAAAAATTTTCAAAATATAAAAATATTTTTGTAGATAAATAAGATAATAAAAGATTAGATAGTGAACAATTACATCCATAAGATTGGAAAAATTTAAGAAAACCAAGAAAATTAGAAGTTTTCTTATACGAACTAGTAATAAGTAGTTTTGAGCCGTTGTCCCAAGGGTTAGTAAGATGAAGGACGTCACTAATCTGAGGATAAAAATAAGTCTGAAAAATAGTTTCTACTCTGGAAGCTAAACATTTTTGAACGTTGATACCCTGCTATTCGCACTTACACACGTCTTGAAGCCTGGGATAGTAGAGGATACCTTGAAATGCTCTTGTCTTAAAGCCAAAAGTATGAAGGAAATAAATAAAAAAAATGAAGAAAATATAAAGTGGTGAGAAAAATAGACACTGGTTTTGTTATCGCCAAGGGCAATAAAAAAATATATAGCGAGGGTGCCTCTTCACCTAGTGCCCTAAGGCCAACTGGTCTGGGAGTCACTGCTATGCCTGAGGTGGTGCAAGACGAGGAAAATACACCAAATAAGAAAGCACATGAGTAATCGGTCGGTTAGTACCTCAAGAAGTATTAACAGTCGCATGAAAGTGTGTGAGCAAATTCGTCTAAATATTCATTAATTAAAAAGTACTGAGGCTGATGGGCAAGAGTATGATAGCTTGAATTGAATTCTCCGGGTGTAGGGATGTCTTTACACACACGCAGGGTGATATGATCGATATTTGGAATACAGATAGGAATGAAGAATAATTTGATGTTTTATTGAGGGAGGACGTGATTTCTGACATCTTTTCATGACCATTAAGATAGGGCTCATGACAACCGAAAAGCTAGCTTAGTTAGAAACCTTAATTTTCAAGGCTTTTCTTTTACAATTCTTGTCTTTAAATGTAATATTCATGATCTTCCTTTTATTATTGGATTTTGTGGGTGCAATCCACTGAAAACCTTCAGGAGACAACACTCCTCCTACTAGGGACACCTAGAGGTTTAAAAGCTTGTTGCACGTGCTCAGTGTAATCGTGTTGCCTACTAAAGTGTGCTAGTTAGATTTTCTCTTTCTTTATTTTCTCCTTCTGTTTTTAATAAAACAATTCGCTCGAGACGATCGAAAATAAGTTTGGGGGAATTTGATCAGTTGAAAATAATGTATTTTTAACACAGTAATTTCCCTATCATTTGCACTCATTTAGAAGTGTTCGGTATTCATATTTCACATATTAGCAAAACAGTCCTGAAATACCAGAATGCATGTGTTAGACTTTTAAACCGACATTTCTAGGAAAATTGACTGTGTTTATCATGGCATCGCATCATCCCTGTATTGCGCAACACTTGTTTCGAGATTTGTGCAGGAAATTGCAGGATTAAAGCCAAAAGAAGCTGATAAAAAATACACCAACTCCAAGTCTTGAGTTTTGGTAGCAATTTAGAGGGCAAAACACAATTCAACATATCACAAAAGGGCCCTATGTCAGTACTAGAGAAGCCCAAAAGTTTCAAGCCACAAAGCCTCCAAAGCGCCGCGGTTCCGCGGCAGGAGCCAGCTTGCGTTGCGGAACCGCGGCGCTTTTGCCACGTCATCAGCCAATTTTCATTGCACAATTCCTCTCTCAGGGCCCACATTCCTTTCATATACTTCAAACTCCAGAATTCTCTTGAAGCTTCTTCCAGATCAGCAACGATGATTAATTAAGCTAATCCTAATTAAGCTCCTAACTAACCTCTTCTAGAAGCCTCTCTAGCTAACTAACTTTTGGAGGGAAATTCAAATCTCATCAACAAACTTTTGGAGGGAAACTTAAAATTCAAATCCTAGATCTAGGGTTTTGATGTCTATAAATAGGAACCTAGATCTAAGGGTTGGGTTGTTCATTACTTTCCTAAATCTCTAATTCTTACACCATTTTCTTCCACAAGTTGAGTGACACGACTTGTGCGAAACCCTAACCCTAATTCCAATCCAAATTCAAGGTCCCGAGTACCAATTAAGCGAGAAGCCCTTCAACCTTTTAGGAGCGGAGCCGATCTCCAACCGAGCAAGTGATCCAAGCCGATCCGCGACTCACGGAGCCGAGCGAAGCCAAATCGACGATCAAGTTCTTCCTCTTGTAGTTCTTGAGCGAATGTAATGAAATTGTTGATATAAATAAAAGGTGAAATTCTTTAATCTTGCTTTCTTTCAATTCCTGCATCATGATTCGATCTCAATTTGTAATTATAGTTCTTGTTGTGATGTTTGAGTAAAACTCCGCTCGTCAAGGAGTCGAGACGATCAATAGAATGATAATGTAACAAATCTTAATACGATTCTTAAGTCCTACGAGTTTTGTAAACCCTAGCAAGTTCAAGAATCGATGACCTAGTTTCGTTGCGATACTTTCTTGATTGTTATCGCTCGAAATTAGGGATCTGCGATCGTTTGTTGAATTTATTAGAGGCTAGAATGTGAATGATATCGACGAAAGAACAAGGGATAAGATAAAACCCTAGTTTCATAAGAAATCCCTAATTCTCGATCGATCATCATCGATCTAGTATCAATTTATCGAAGGATAAGAATACGTAATTGTAAGATTACATCACATCTATAGGTTCGATCGATTCCTACGAGCCTCATTTCGATTCTTGATATTTTGTTGGAAAAATCATCAAATTATGCTTTCTTAGATCTAGATTTTTCTCTTTCTTGAATTGCAATTACAAATCATGAATTGTTTCTTTTCTTTTCTTTAAAGTTTCAATTCATCTAATTCGAAACACGAACGATTACACTTTCCCTGTGGACGATCCACACTTACTAATGCGTTACATTCGACACCGTTATTGATTGCGGTCAAATAATTCTTTGATTGTGAATTCTATTCATTTTCTAAAGCGACACACAAAGAAACGATCAATCAAATGGCGCCGTTGCCGGGGATCATTTGATTTGATACACACAACGAGAAATTTTATTACAATTAGGTATAGAGTGCACACACAAAACCTGGGAGCCCATCTCCCTACTCTGGCCGCCGGAAAATGTTTTCTGGCCGCAAATTGCGGCCAGATGGGTGAATTGGGGGTTGGGGTTTGGGCAGCAGGAGTCTGCTACTATTTTATGAACATTGGTATATATATTTTTGTAAAATCATTTCTGTATCAAAATATGGAGTCAAATACCCTATTCTCGTATTTTTAAACCTTCGCGACACGCGTGATACATGTGTGGGTTGGGGTTTCTGCGTATCATGACGCGTCGGGGTAGCTTCAGACGCGTAATCACACGTTTTAGCGTATCGCGCACACGCGCGCTTGGTTTGCGACGCGGGTTTCTAGTTTGACTTTAATGTCTTGTTTGTGTGACTTTGAGCTTATGTGTGATATATTGTGTAATTCTAGGTTCGCAGGCGAGTACGGCGGACGCTGTGAAGAAGGGGAAACAAGTCGTCGGCTACACTTAGCGTGAGACTACGGTGAGTAGATTTAACATCTACGGGGATATCGCCCACATGGCGTTATGCGTCAGGGCTGATAGGACCTTATAGTTACATATTGCATTTACCTACATGGCTACTGTTTGTTGCATACCGCATTCCCTGCTATATGTATATAAACATAGAATTGATAGAACACCATACTTTTACTAACGGTTCATGTTGCACGAGCACTAATCTGCATGTTACACACACACCGTTAGTAATTGCCATGACACTCTCACTGTAGAATTGCCATGATCATTATACTGTAGTTCATCTCACATATAATTCGATATGATTTTCATAGAATTGGGAGCCGCATGATGCCTTTTGAAAAACTAAAACTACCTTAAAAAGCGGTTTCTCCCTTTTACTTATAGTATGACTTGATGTACATATCACATCGCATTGACTTACTCAATGGTTTTGGATTTCATGTGGTTTCTGGTTTTCGAGGACCATGGGGTTATTTAAGAAACTATGCACTATTTGAAAACCCGGTTCCTCTTGATATGATATTTTGGTGCGTCCACCACGCGTTTTCTCGGTTCTGAGACGTGTGCTTGAAACCCGATTCGAGGAGTTGGACGATCCGTTTGCGGGTTCGTGGTGGACCCGGTATGGTTCCCCGGGGTGAGAAATGTTTTTCGTGGAGTAAACGATGAGCCGGCAGGGTGGCGAGTACCTACAGGTGATTGGTTGGACCCGGAGGTTATCCGGAGGATACTGACCAGAGTCGATAGATGGATGCGGGATGACCCGTACTGCTGGGGCCGAGGGCCGATACCGCAGACGGAGCCCGTGGGCTGATCCGGACTGACGGAGCTCGATATATGAGGATTTGCGTGTCGATGCTGGACACGAGTATTTATGATATTTGAGTGCCGATGTTGGGCATTCGTGATTCTCTGAGATTTACAGGATTTGAGGGCCGATGGGAGTTTTGGTGCCTGAGTTTATTGGGATTTGGGTGCATTGATGGGCACCGATTATTTTTCCACGTTGACATTCCGTGTAGATGCTATTTCATCCCATGCTCAGCATTTATTATTTTGTATCTCATCCTGTAGTTATTTTACTTGACCGAGCACTTGCATGATTATGCACATCCTGCTTATCGCATATAGACTTTATCTACTGGCATTTGATAGAGTAGCTCAGTATGTGCATGCTCGCGATTACCTTTACATGTTATCTCTATTCACGAGTTGGCAACTCACCCCCGTTGTGCCACAGTATTTGCAGGTTGCCCCTCAGAGTAGTCACAGCAGGCTGCCTCCTTACATCTTTCTGCTACAGATACCACTACAGTTGGTGCGAGAGCTGTTTTGTTGTTAGGTGGGTTGTGGTATCTGGTTATTCTATTGTACATACTTTTGTATCTAGTATTCTCCATCTACCTTTGTATGTATTTGACTTAGAGACAGTGTGAGGACGACAATATATATTATTTGTTTTCTGGTGTCGAGCTCGTGGGAGCCGACTTTATATATGCAGTTTTATCTTTCTGTGATGTTTTTCACTTATTGTTCATTTCTTCGCTACGACGTCGTATATTACTCTTATGGTGTTGGTTTCCGCCGTTGGGCGTGATTGCTCCCGTTTGGGATGCTTTATTATATCCTGTATCATTTTCACTTATATCCTGTTTGTACCTAATTACGGGGTTAGTTTTACAAAGGAAATGCTGCCAAAATTATTAAGACGATAACTTAACTTTAAGGATTGTTATTAAACTACTTAAGGTTTTCCAAATGTTTAAATCATATGTTTTCAACACTCACTACTTTTAAAGGGTTTGATTTCTGGGTTCGGCTTACTTAGTTGCGTTACGCCTGTAGACGTTGCGTGGTTAAGTGCCGGTCACGAGTCGAATTTCGGGTCGTGACAAAGTTGGTATCAGAGCGTAGGTTTTACCTTTCGGAGTTTAGGATGACCCTGGTATGATGGAGTAGGTAGCTGAAGCAGAGTGGCGTAGCGTGCGTTTGTTCCGCGGCATACTCATGACACGGTACTTCGCCTAAGCGACCTTAGGACTTATTGATTTAAATTTCCTTCATGAGTATATACATTCTTGTGATTCGATTTTCATATCCTTATCGAATCCTATTTTCCTTTCAGCCATTATGCCGCCAAAGACTACGAGGGCACAGAGAGCGGCCGCGAGGGCTGAGATTCGAGTTGGCTCGTCCGAGACGAGGACTGATCCGGGTAGTGCACCGGTTGTGCCCGAGCCGGCTGTTTCTCCCGTGACAGATCAGATTGCCATGTTAGGGGATGGTATGCAGGAGATGCGCCAGACGGTGGGGTCTACTATGCAGGAGATGCGCCAGATGATGGGATCTCTAGTTGAGACACTTCGAGCGCAGCGACTAGAGGTAGTTCTACCCGTTGCAGGGACCGTGATAGTGCCCACAGTACAGGCAGTTGCCCCTGCAGCTACTGAGGTCATCTTAGTATCGCTATCAGAGTTTATGAGGCTGAAGCTTCCGGTCTTCATAGGCACCGATGCAGCCGAGGACCCACAGTATTTCATTGATCGGATGGCTCGGATATGTCGTTCACTTAGATGCGCAGATGCGAGATGGGTAGAGTTTGCGAGCTTTCGCCTGGAAGGTCTTGCGCAGAAATGGTGTGAATCGGTCGAGAAGGGCAGAGCCGCAGGTCTTCCTCCTATAACCTGGACAGAGTTCGTGACGCTATTCCTTGCCCGCTTTCTTCCACTGAGTGTCAGAGATGCTAGAGCACGCAGGATCGAGTCTTTACGCGAGACTCCGGAGATGTCAGTAGCAGAGTATGATGTAATGTTCACCGAACTATCAGTTTATGCTCCATACCTAGTGGCTACTAAGGTGTTGCGAGTCAAGAGATTTGTCCGAGGCTTGCTTACACCACTGTTCCTTGCGATCAACGCACATCATTACGAGACATATGCAGCAGCTGTAGACGCAGCCCTATTAGTTGAGGAGCGTCTTGCTGAGACTTCGGTAGTTCCAGAGCCGAAGAGAGTTCGTACCGGTATATCAGCACGGAGACAGACATTCAGACGCCGCGACAAGTATCGTTCTGGTACGAGGAGTGGCAGAGATTCGGGACGAGGCCAGATGTTTAGTTCGTATCCACGGGAGAGTCAGCAGTCGTCGCAGGGTTGCTTTAGATGCGGCAGTCTACTTCACCTCGTTAGAGATTGTCTTGAGATACACCGGAGGGAGACAGTAGCACCGCGTGTTACCTTACCACCTTCACCACCCCAGAGGGCGTTGCCTGTGGTAACTACTGTTGCTCTGCGTCAGACTCCTATACAGAAAGGTCGTGGGCGTGGAGGAGTTTCTCAGAGAGGACGGGATGACCGAGGTAGAGGACAGTCAGTCACAGGTGGATGACATGCGCTAGTTTTTGCTTTGACGCATCAGGACGCGCAGGCGTCCAATGCGGTGGTCTCAGGTATCCTTCCAGTATGTTCTATTGATGTACACGTGTTGTTCGATCCCGGATCCACGCACTCGTACGTATCCACACACTTTGTGCCGAGTTTGGGTAGAGAGTCCGGTTTGCTTGATCAGCCGCTTGTTGTGACCACTCCTATGGTAGAGTTGTTTGTTGCTAGGCACGTGTTCCGATCCTGTACCGTCTGTATTGGCGAGAGAGAGTTGCATGTCGACTTGATCCTTCTTGAGATGTTGGACTTCGACGCTCTTTTGTGCATGGATTAGTTAGCCACGTGCTATGCTTCTGTGGACTGCCGTGAGAAGACAGTTAGATTTTGTTTTCCCAGCGAGTCGGTTTTTGTTGTGTTGGGGGACCGTGGTGCCGCCCCTTATAGTGTGATTTCTTCTTTTCGTGCTGGACAGCTTTTGAGGAAGGGATGTCAGGGTTTTCTCGCCCACGTTTGCGATACTAGAGCTACAGAGGTTTCGTTGGATCAGGTTCCGGTTGTCAGAGAGTTCCTTGATGTGTTCCCTGACGAGCTTCCTGGGCTACCGCCTGAGCGTGATATTTCTTTCTGTATTGATTTGGTTCCTGGCACGGGGCCTATTTCTGTACCGCCGTATCGGATGGCCCCGGCGGAACTTTGAGAACTGAAGGGTCAGTTGCAAGATTTGCTGGATAAGGGACTTATTCGACCCAGTCTTTTTCCTTGGGGTGCTCCAGTCCTGTTTGTCAAGAAGAAGGACTGCAGTTTGCGTCTGTGTATCGACTACCGCCAGCTGAATAGGGTTACAGTGCGGAACAGGTATCCTTTGCCATGCATCGACGATTTGTTCGACCAGCTTTAGGGGGCAGGAAACTTTTCGAGGATCGATTTGCGATCAGGCTACCATCAGCTGCGGGTTCGACAGGAGGACATTCCTAGGACGGTTTTCCGCACGCGCTACGGCCATTATGAGTTTTTGGTGATGTCGTTCGGACTCACCAACGCGCCAGCAGCATTCATGGACTTGATGAACCGTATTTTCCGGCCGTATCTTGATCTGTTCATCATTGTATTCATTGACGATATCTTGGTGTATTCCCGGAGTAGAGAGGAGCACGAGCAGCACCTGCGGATTACACTGCAGACCTTGAGGGAGCATCAGCTTTTCGGCAAATTCTCCAAGTGTGCTTTCTGGATGGACAGCGTAGACTTCTTGGGCTATGTGATTACATGAGATGGTATATGTGTAGACCCGAGGAAGATCGTGGCCGTTCGGAGTTTGCCCAGACCCACATCAGTTACGGAGATTCACAGCTTTCTAGGGCAGGCAGGCTACTACAGGAGATTCGTGCAGGACTTCTCCCGTATTACTACACCTTTGACCGGGTTGACCCGGAAGGGAGTTCCTTTCGATTGGACGGAGGAGTGTGAGCATATTTTTCAGCAGCTACGGACTCGACTGACTACGGCACCGGTGTTATCATTGCTTTCAGGATCAGGCGGATTTGTGGTCTATTGTGATGCTTCACGAGTGGGGCTAGGATGTGTATTGATGCATCATGACAGGGTGATCGCGTATGCTTCACGGCAATTGAAGAAACATGAACAGAACTACCCCACTCACGATTTGGAGATGGCTGCAGTGGTCTTTGCACTTAAGATCTGGCGACATTACCTATATGGCGAGTCGTGCCAGATATTCACTGATCACAAGAGTTTAAAGTATATATTTCAGCAGCGAGACCTGAACCATAGACAGCGCCGTTGGATGGAGTTAGCGAAGGACTACGATTGCGAGATCTTGTACCACCCGGGCAGGGCTAATGTAGTGGCGGATACTTTGAGCAGGAGGCCCGGGGGTAGTCTATCTTGTATGAGCGCAGTACAGAGGCAGTCATCGGCAGATTGGAAGATCTTATGCGACAGCCGGTTACAGTTCGAGTTTACGCCGATTGGAGGACAGATTGTGCATGTTCGTGCACGCCCACAGTTGCTTAACCGTATACATGAGGCATAAAACAGTGATGACCGATGTTCAGAGATCATGGCACAGATTGGACAGGGCAGATTTTCCGAGTTCGTGATCGATGATTAGGGGATACTACGATTTGGGACTAGACTGTGCGTACCAAATGCCGAGGGACTGCGGCGTGAGATTCTTGAGGAGGCACATCGATCGGTGTACAGTGTTCATCCAGGTTCCACCAAGATATACCATGACATGAGTGATGTTTACTGGTGGGACGGAATGAAGAGGGACATCGCAAATTTCGTGTTGAGATGCCTGACTTGTCAGCAAGACAAGGCTGAGCACCAGAGGCCCGCGGGAGAGCTACAGCCGTTACCCATTCCAGAGTGGAAATGGGAACAGATTTCTATGGACTTCATTGTGGGTCTACCCAGGACTAGTCGAGGGTATGACTCCATCTGGGTGATCGTGGATCGTTTGACGAAAGCGGCTCACTTCCTACCGGTGAAGACAACTTACGGATTTGCTCAATATGCCCAGATATACATCGACGAGATTGTACAACTGCACGGAGTTCCGATATGTATCGTGTCCGACAGAGGCACCCAGTTCACCAGCCGACTATGGCAGAGGCTTCAGGAGGCTTTAGGCACCCGCTTGAGTTTCAGCACAGCATTTCATCCGCAAACCGACGGACAGTCATAGCGGACTATTCAGACACTCGAGGACATGCTCAGAGCATGCGTTTTAGACTTCGGAGGTAGCTGGGATCATCATTTACCCTTAGTAGAGTTCTCCTACAACAACAGCTACCAAGAGACCATTCAGATGGCACCATTTGAGGCTCTTTATAGGAGGAGATGCAGATCGCCCGCCTGTTGGACAGAGCTCAGTGAGAGCAGTATCTTAGGGCCACAGATTGTCGAGGAGACGACCGCGAAGATCCAATTGATTCACGATAGGATGAGAGCAGCCCAGAGTAGGCAGAGATCTTATGAGGACCGTCGATGGCGCAGACTTGAGTTTTCTGTTGGTGATCATGTTTTTTGAGGGTCTCCCCAATGAAAGGTGTGATGAGATTTGGAAAAAAGGGGAAGCTTAGTCCCAGATATGTGGGCCCCTTCGAGATTCTCGAGCGTATTGGTGCGGTTGCATATCGGTTATCCCTTCAGCCAAGTTTCCCAGATGTGCACCCCGTATTTCACGTTTTGATGCTCCGCAAATATCTTCATGATCCTTCGCATGCGATTCGGCACCCGACGTTCCAGCTTGAGTGCGACCTTTCCTATGCAGAGCAGCCGGTGATCATTTTGGATCGACAAGTGAAGAAATTGAGATCGAAAGAGATACCGTCCGTCAAGGTACTTTGGCGTGATCCGAGCAGCGAGGAGGTCACTTGGGAGACCTAGAGCGAGATGAGGAAGAGATATCCCCATCTTTTTGAAGGTGCGTGTAGTTAGATTTTAAATTCGGGGACCGAATTTCTTTATGGGAGGTAGATTGTAACACTTTGAATTTCGTTTAGAACATTTTCGGGTTAATTAGCAATTGCGCGTGTTTTCATATATATATATATATATATATATATATATATATATATATATATAGGGTTATTAATTATATTTTAGTCGTGTTTACCCTAATTAGGAATTTTTGTGTTAGTGCACACATGCACACTTAGCCAATTTTGTGACCTAGGTTAAAAGGTGTTAGCATGAACCATTTTATTTTCTTTTCTTGCATGGTTTATTATTTTCCCACATAAATCAATTTTTTAAAAACCCTTTTCAACTTTAAAATGGGGGAAGGGAATGGGAGGTATGGGGGTTAGGTGAGTGGCTTGACTTTGACCCTTTCCTCTCTCTTCTCTCTTTCCCTCTCATTTTTCTGGAAAAACTGCAGAGAGGCAGCAGCAACAACAAGAAATTCATCATCTTTTCTTTCCCTTTTCATTTCTCTTTGATCTTTACACAAAACCCTACACAAAAATCCCACTTCCATTCATAAAAACCTTGGAAAAATGGCTCTTTTGGGGGATCTTGGTGTCAAGTCAGTGGCTTGAGGGGAAAAGGTTGGAAAATTGAGTTCTATGGGGTTTTTGGAAGGTAATTATCTCACACTTAACACCCTTTTTCATAACTTGTAGTATTCTTTAGCAAAATTCATGTTTTATGTGCATTTTTAGTGATATTGAAGGAGATTTGTGATGTGGATGTTAGATTGGTATTTTTATGGCTTGGTTAACTCTTTTAAGTGCTATTAGAGCTTTTGAAACCAGGTTTTTCTTTCAGTTTGCACTAAAATACCCTAAAGTACCCTTTTAGTGCTAAAATGTGGTTTTCTAACTAGAAATTGGGCTCTGTTGAATCTGCTGCTACCCGAGTTGCTTCAGATTAAATCTGTAATTACTGTAGCATGTACATGGGGTATAGAGTGCACACACAAAACCTGGGAGCCTACCTCCCTACCCTGGCCGCCGTAAAATGTATTCTGTCCGCAAATTGCGGCCAGATGGGTGAATTGGGGGTTGGGGTTTGGGCAGCTGGAGTCTGCTACTATTTATGAACATTGGTATATATATTTTTGTAAAATCGTTTCTGTATCAAAATCTGGAGTCAAATACCCTATTCTCGTATTTTTAAACCTTCGCGATACGCGTGATGCGTGCGTGGGTTGGGGTTTCTGCGTATCACAACGCATAAGGGTAGCTTCAGGCGTGTAATCACACATTTTAGCGTATCGCGCACACGCGCGCTTGGTTTGCGACGCGGGTTTCTAGTTTGACTTCAATGTCGTGTTTGTGTGACTTTGAGCTTATGTGTGATATATTGTGTAATTCTAGGTTCGCAGGCGAGTACGGCGGACGCCTCGAAGAAGGGGAAACAAGTCGTCGGCTACACTTAGCGCGAGACTACGGTGAGTAGATTTAACATCTACGGGGATATCGCCTGCAAGGCGTTATGCGTCAGGGCTGATAGGACCTTATAGTTACATATTGCATTTACCTACATGGCTACTGTTTGTTGCATACCGCATTCCCTGCTATATGTATATAAACTTAAAATTGATAGAACACCGCACTATTACTAACGGTTCATGTTGCACGAGCACTAATCTGCATGTTACACACACACCGTTAGTAATTTCCATGACACTCTCACTGTAGAATTGCCATGGTCATTATACTGTAGTTCATCTCACATATGATTCGATATGATTTTCATAGAATTGGGAGCCGCATGATGCCTTTTGAAAAACTGAAACTACCTTAAAAAGCGGTTTCTCCCTTTTACTTATAATATGACTTGATGTATATATCACATCGCATTAACTTACTCATTGGTTTTGGATTTCATGTGATTTCTGGTTTTCGAGGACCGTGGGGTTATTTAAGAAACTATGCACTATTTGAAAACCCGGTTCCTCTTGATATGATATTTTGGTGAGTCCACCATGCGTTTTCTCGGTTCTGAGACGTGTGCTTGAAACCCGATTCGAGAAGTTGGACGATCCGTTTGCGGGTTCGTGGTAGACCCGGTATGGTTCCTTGGGACGAGAAATGTTTTTCGTGGAGTAGACGATGAGCCTGGCAGGGTGGCGAGTACCTACCGGTGATTGGTTAGACCTGGCGGTTATCCGGAGGATACTGACCAGAGTCGATAGATGGATGCGGGATGACCCGTACTGCTGGGGCCGAGGGCCGATACCGCAGACGGAGCCCGATATATGAGAATTTGCGTGTAGATGCTGGACACGAGTATTTATGATATTTGAGTGCCGATGTTGGGCATTCGTGATTCTCTGAGATTTACAGGATTTGAGGGCCGATAGGAGTGCTGGCGCCTGAGTTTATTGGGATTTGGGTGCATTGATGGGCACCGATTATTTTTCTACGTTGACATTCCGTGTAGATGCTATATCATCCTATGCTCAGCATTTATTATTATGTATCTCATCCTGTAGTTATTTTACTTGACCGAGCACTTGCATGATTATGCACATCCTGCGACTTTATCTGCTGGCATTTGATAGAGTAGCGCAATACGTGCATGCTCGCGATTACCTTTACATGTTATCTCTATTCACGAGTTGGCAACTCACCCCCGTTGTGCCACAGTATTTGCAGGTTGCCCCTCAGAGTAGTCGCTGCAGGCTGCCTCCTTACATCTTTCGGTTACAGATACCACTACAGTTGGTGCGAGAGCTGTTTTGCTGTTAGGTGGGTTGTGGTATCTGGTTATTCTATTGTACACACTTTTGTATCTAGTATTCTCCATCTACCTTTATATGTATTTGACTTAGAGACAGTGTGAGGACGATAATGTATATTATTTGTTTTCTGGTGTCGAGCTCGTGGGAGCCGACTTTATATATGCAGTTTTATCTTTCTGTGTTGTTTTTCACTTATTGTTCATTTCTTCGCTACGGCGTCGTATATTACTCTTATGGTGTTGGTTTCCGCCGTTGGGCGTGATTGCTCCCGTTTGGGATGCTCTATTATATCCTGTATCATTTTCACTTATATCCTGTTTGTACCCGATTACGGGGTTAGTTTTACAAAGGAAATGCTGCCAAAATTATTAAGGCGATAACTTAACTTTAAGGATTGTTATTAAACTACTTAAGGTTTTCCAAATGTTTAAATCGTATGTTTTCAACACTCACTACTTTTAAAGGGTTTGATTTTTGGGTTCGGCTTACTTAGTTGCATTACGCCTGTAGACGTTGCATGGTTAAGTGCCGGTCACGAGTCGAATTTCGAGTCGTGACAGATAGTTAGTATTACACATATACATATCATATAGTATATCGATACTGATTATGATAGGACTATACTTATGACTTAGTTATCGTCATGCATTTCGATTTCTACCTTTAGATGCACTTTTATTCACTGAGTTGGCAACTCATCCCCGTTGTGCCACAGTTTCTTGTAGGTTTTACCGCTTGGATTATCAGCGGGTTGAGCACACTTTCTTTTGAGGATTTATGGGTAAGTGAGTTGTTATTGTATCCTACTCACTTTTGATTATTCATATATTCTTGTATCTAGCGGAAACTCTATCAACTTAGAAATGGCATATCATGGACTTAGAATCGAGGATTAGAGTTTTGTTTTGATTGTCGCACTCTTTAGAGTCGACTGCTGCTTTAGATTGATTGGTTGCTCCATTGTTTGGACGTGGAGACTAGCTTCCGTTGGGATGTTATTTTATTGTGTTGTATCGGGTTTTTATAAAAATGCTAAGGAGGTGATGACAAGTTTCAAAACGTCATAAATACTTTTCAACATACTTAGTTAAATTTAGATGTTATTTTGAATTGATTTTATTAGATGATTATTTAAACCTCACTTCCATTATTTTTCAAAAAGGGTTTAGATTCCGGGTTTCGGCTTACTTGGATTGCGTTGATGTCTTTAGATGTCATGTGATTTATGTGCCGGTCACGTGCTACATTTGGGTCGTGATAAAGTTGGTATCAGAGCGTCTGGTTTAACCTTTGTTCGAGTCTAGGTTGACTATATAGAGTCTGGGAATTTATTTTGTTACCTGGGCTTGACCTTATAGGACTTAGACTTGACTTTTTGGGTCTTATACCCGAACTTTCGTTACATAGGATGACCATTGTTGATGGAGTAGGTACTATGTAGAGTGACGTACCGTACATATGTTCCGCGGCATATTTACGATATGATACTCCGCCTAAGATACCTTAGTATTCATATCTTGAGATTTTCCTTCTATTTCTTCCGTTGATCTATCTTCGTCAGTGCATGATTGATTGTTTCGATCACCATGTTATGAAGGCCGAGAGGGTTACAGGTAGAGATACGGTCAGAGCAGATTTTTCTGGGACAAGGACTGACTGGGGTGACTTTTCGATGATATAGAGACGTCATTTATTCTTATATGATCGAGTTAAAATGGTGGGGCAAGTTCTTCAGGATCCGCACCAGATGGTAGAGTCATTGTTAAAGATCAGACAGACTTAAGACGTGGTGTTTTTATCCTCTCTGAAAATCGTGGTGTCACGTACTGTTTAGACATTGGTAACAATCATTGCTGAGGTTATCGAGATATTGTTTCCCGAGTCCATGAAGTTAAATGGTTGACGATGTTACCAGTATAAATGGACCAACAGGATTCATAGACGTTCAGAGGTGAGATGGTTAGGATTTTAATCTGTTGTGGCACTTCGATACGGGATCGGTGAAAATGATGTACTTCTTTCGATGGAGTTTGTTCAGACCAGGTGCAAATAGTTCAAGAAGGAGACCATGTAGTAAGTTTCCTCTGACAAATTGGGATGAATCTTTGAAGGTGAGATTAACCAGACTTTTCTACAGGGTATCAGAAGTAACGGATTCGCTAAATTCTCCAAGTGTGATTTCTGGCTAGATAGTGTAGATTTCTTGGGTCTCATAGTTGCAAGAGATGGGATACGTGTGGAACCAAAGAAGATAGAAGCGGTACAACACTGGCCCAGACCGGTGTCAGTTATAGAGGTTCGAAGTTTCTTGGGTCTGGCCGGTTATTACAGACGTTTTGTGCAGGATCTTTCTCGGATTGCCGCACCGTTGGCCGGACTGACTAGGAAGGAAGTTCCATTTCTTTGGACAGATGCATGTGAACAGAGTTTCCAACAGTTAGAGACTCGATTGACGACTGCCCCAGTCTTATCGTTACTTTCCGGGTCAGATGGTTTTGTTGTGTATTGTGATGCATCTCGAGTGGGTTTAGGCGGTGTACTGATGCAGCACGGTAGGGTTGTAGTTTATGCTTCTCGACAGTTGAAGAGGCACGAGTAGAAATACCCTACTCATGATTTGGAGATGGCTGCTGTAGTATTCACACTGAGGATTTGGGGGCATTCCTTATATGGAGAGCTGTGCCAGATTTTCACAGATCATAAGGGCTTATATTTTCAGCAGAGGGATCTGATTCTAAGGCAGCATAGATGAAAGGAACTCATGAAAGATTACGAGTGTGAGATCTTGTATCATCCAGGCAAAGGAAATGTTGTAGCAGATGCCTTGAGTCGGAGACCTGGAGGTAGCTTATCTCATCTGCGCACCTTATAGAGACAATCTTCTACAGACTGGCAGACTTTATGTAACTGCCGTATTCAGTTCAAGTTCACATCTACAGGAGGACAGTTGGCACATATTCGCACCCATCCTCAGTTATTGGATCGTATTCGAGAGACACAGCTGCAGATGCTCGTGTGACAGAGATTATGGATCAGGTTAGGCAGGGAAGAGAGTCGGAGTTTTGTGATAGATGACCGTGGAGTATTACGTTTTGGGACTCGTCTTGGTGTGCCAGATTCGGATGGACGGAGACGTGAGATCTTAGAGGAGGCCCAAAGCTCAGCATACAGTATTCATCCTGGTTCCACCAAGATGTATCATGACTTGATGGATGTTTATTGGTGGGAAGGAATGAAGAGGGACATTGCAGAGTTTGTTTCGAGATGCTTGACTTTTCAGCAAGTCAATGCAGATTACCAGAGGCCGGCTGGAGAATTGCAGCCCTTAACCATTCCGAGTGGAAATGAGAACAGATTTCCATGGATTTGTGGTGGGTCTACCCAGGACTAGCAGAGGGTATGATTCCATCTGAGTGATTGAAGATAGACTTACAAGGGCAGCTCACTTTCTACCAGTAAAGACGACGTATGGATTTATGCAGTATGCCAGACTTTATCGACGAGATTGTCCGATTGCATGGAGTTCCAACGAGCCTAGGGTCAGATAAGGGTACCTAGTTTACTAACAGGCCATGGCAGAAACTTCAAGAAGTTCTTGGTACATGATTGAGTTTTAGTACAGCTTTTCACCTACAGACGGATGGTCAGTTAGAACGGACCTTTCAGACTTTAGAGGATATGCTTCGAGCTTGCAGCCTTGATTTTGGTGGTAGTAGGGATTGTCACTTACCTTTGATAGGATTTTCGTATAACAATAGTTTTCAGAAGACGATCCAGATGGCTCTCCTTGAAGCTTTGTATAGATGGAAATGTCGATCGCTTGTTTGCTGGACGGAACTGAGCGAGAGTAGCATTTTGGGACCGCAGATAGTACATGAGACTACCGAAAAGATCTAATTGATATGAGACAGGATGAGAGCGGCCCAGTACAGGCAGAGATCATATGCAGGTCGACGACGTCATAAACTCAAGTTTGATGTGGGAGACCATGTGTTCCTTCGTGTGTCTTCGATGAAGGTGTGATGCATTTCGGGAAAAAGGGAAAGCAACCCCAGATATGTCGGACCTTACGAGATTCTGGAAAGAGTGGGTGCTGTAGCTTATAGTTTAGCACTTCCACCGAGTTTTCCCGATGTACATCCGGTGTTTCACGTTCGATGCTTCGCAAGTATCTTCACGATCCTTCTCACGCGATCCAGCATCAGACCTTACAGCTTGAGCCGGATTTATCCTACACAGTGCAGCATGTAGCAATTCTAGACAGGCGGGTAAAGAAACTGAGATTCATGGTACTTCCATCTGTAAAGGTTCTTGGGTAAGGAAAGAATCGCGAGGAAATTACTTGGGGAACCGAAAATGCGATGCGAAAGAGATTTCCACGTCTTTTTGAGGGTATATCTAGTTAATTTTAAATTCGGGGACCGAATTTTCTTAAGGGGGAATATTGTAACATTTTTAAAATTTAGAAATAAATAAAATTAATTAATTAAATAAATAATAAATTGTTAAATTTAAAAGTTATTAAAAACCAAATAAGACAATATCATATGTTTTATGTAAAACAAATTAAATTTTAGTTTTAGTATGCAACATAAATAAATTATAAGGGTTTTAGTGATAAATTTAGCTTCATTTTAATTAAATGGTGATTATATAATAACATAAGTTGTGAGGGTTTGTTATGTAAAGATTAAGACTTTGTGCAAATTGAAAATTTTTAAGGGTGTAAATAGAAAGGAGATGGGATAAGATTTAGTTCAGAATTTTATCATAAAATAAATCAAATTGGAAAAGAACTTCATTGCCACAACCTCCTCTCATACACAACACACTCCCCACACCTCCACCTTGCATGAAACCACCACATCTTGCTTGGTGACACCTCCTCCTACACCTCACCCTTCCCTTCATCCTTTTATCTAGTGTGTTCAGATCATTTTAACTAGTTAAACATTCAGAAAAAAATTCAAAAGTTAAAGAAAATGAAGAACAAGAAAAGAAAAATAAAAAAAAAGAGAAGTGAGAAGGAGAAAATGGCTAAGGAGTTCCAACATCAAGCTAGGAGCTAAGGAATTGGGTGTCTTGAAGGAAGCCTTTAAACTATCCTCAATAGGTATAATGCTTAAAGTCAGTAGACTTTAGCTCTGTAGTTGTAAGAAAATTTAGAATCGAATGTCTATAATATCGTATTTTAGCAATACTGAACTCTGTTATAATCTGCTATAGTATAGATAAAAATCAAATTAACAAAACAGTGCCAGAATGATGTATGTGGGAACTAGAACAACCCATAGAAACAAGAACCAAGGGGATCGGTTTTCGTCCGGCGACATAAGGGCTGATTCCGGCGTCGCCGGATTTGTAGGAGGCTTGAGTGTTTTGGCTTTTTGGGTAGGTCTCTGTGTAGAATTATGGTTAATTTGGTATTGTTTAATCAATTCAGTTTAACTGTATATAAAATCTGGGAGCAAATATCGGAAAAAGGTATCTAAGACCCATAATACGACACGGGAAATTCGTAACGCGTTCTGTTTCTGTTACGAAACAACGTTAGGTTAAATTCCAGTTGAATTGAGTGTAGATCATATGCAATAGTCGTATGTGGTATAACTAGAACGTACAACATGTGTTTTCATGATTTTGTCGTATCGGAGTAGCTGTTTCCTTATACAAGTTATTGCAATGTTAGATTCCAGTACGGGAACTTTGGAGGCCACGAGCAAAGGTAAAGGATTGGCGATTCCTGAGTGGATACGACGTTTTTCCGGTGAGTAGATTTACATCTACGGGGGAATTCGGGTGGATGGCGTATAACACCCTCGCAACCTTATAATAATAATAATAATTATTATTATTATTATATCTACTTAAGTTTAGCGTTTCGTCAAGCATTGATATGATATTGCATCTTGTATACCCTCCATTTGCATAAAGTTTTATATATAGTTTTTAAATGAGGTATACGTGATATTTGATCCATACGATATGAGTATGATTTGATGAGTTTGTACGAGGAATCATGCCGTACTTAAGATGATAGGGATATAGCGGTATGATGAACTTTGTATGCCGAATAACGGCCAAGTTATTCGTTGACTCAAAGAGATAGATTATGTCATGTTTTAGGAGGTAATACTGGTATGAGCTATATAATGTTACAAACTACGGTGTGTTAACTTTTAAATAAACTATCGGGATGCGTGCCAGTTTCTAAAACAAACATCTCTTTTAAATCTACGGCAGCTTCCTTATTTCAAACTTAACTTTCCGATCATTTCTAAACATAATGGTATAGCTCATAACAAGTAATTACAATAAGTACGTTTAGATTACTTATAGGTTTGCATTATGTATTCTATATTATATGTTTCCACGTTACGCACACTCTGGTAGAACACGGCACAAATACCAATGAGTACTATGCTGCACAAACACTTAAATATTTGTTACACTACACCTCATTGGTACTGCCATGTCATTATAGAATCGTTCTGATATATATGTGTTAATATATAGATTGTTACATCGTAGAGCACTTGCACAAATACTAATGATTTCTATGTTGCACGAGCACAGACGCATATACTACACTACACATCATTAGTAGTGCCATGACACATTAGCATTGAAATCATTATGTTATGTGATAGGATTTCGTAGTCTTTTCCTATTTATGTTGTAGTACTATAGATGCTGTATTTGATTTCTTGGGATTTTTGAGTATTTTACTCCTGATGATATATATATATATATATATATATATATCGGTGGTATGAGACACTGTTATATATATTTACATATATAGTATATCATCAATACAAACTATGCAATTATTCTTATTCCTTACTTGATATTTTGATATAATGAGTAAAACATTCACCATGAGTTTTGTGTTTTCTGGTTTTGTTCTGGACCGAGTGGGGGAGATATACGATCGCGGGTTTTTACATTATCCAGACTGAGTGGGGGAGATATGCAGTTGGATACATGGTGGACCCGGTCGAGACCGAGGGGCAGGATAGCCGCATTGAGGCGGGGGAGCCTAACGAGGATACTCGATACCGGAGATATGTAAGTCGATGTACAACACCCCACGAATTGCGGGGAGGCGAAAATATGAAAAACGATCTTGTTCTTTGCTTAAACATCGACTAACCGCATGAATCGAAGCTAAATAATAACTAACATAAAACATAGAAGTTAACAACTACTATGTAAAGGGATTATACCTGAAGAATCGTGTTCTTTGTCTTTATGAACTCCACCTCCTCCTCGGCCTTCTCGAATTAGTAGACGATCCACCCGAGAGCTTTACTTCAAGCTTTGTCTCTAAACTTGAGGCAACTAGGTTTCTTTAAGTGATAATCAAAGTACCTAGATGATATAGAGTGAGGGTTATGGTTTAATTAGTCTAACTAATCCTTGTACTCAACACATGAGAGGGGAGGATTAGGGTTTGAAGAGAGAGAGCTTGAGGAGAGAGAAGATGAACATAATAATGAAATGAGAAAATGAGCTATCATAATATATATCAAGCATTATTGTTTTTCAAGAAAAGAAAAAACAATGATTTACAACCATGCTTGATAAATATCTAATGGTGATTCATCTCCATGAGTCATTAAGCATTTATGATGCATTAATGACATGGATGAATCATCCATATGACTCACTAATCTCATTTAATGTATATGCCACCTTAACCCCCTTAGTCACCATCTTCTAGAAGCTTCTCGCGCAATTACGAGAACGCCCCTCCTATACGTGAAAACACGGAAAAACTTTAGACTGTATAAATCCAATAACCGGATACTAGTAACTGGCTTAAACCAAAGCCGACTAGTAAAAACTGTCCGAAAGTCGTACGTGCGTAAACACACGTATGCGTCCGAACCCTTGTCGTAAAACCATCGACCTCTATATCGTTTCGCCTGGAGTAGGGAAACTCTTTGTGTGGGACTCTAGAGACTCGACTACTACGCTGGCAGTGGGTTTAACCACAGACCGCAAGCGGCACTAGCTGTACGTAACGGTCCCCAGGTAGATGTCGATAAGAAGGCCGATGAGGAAACCCATCCGAACTCCTACTGAGTCTGATGTGACAATCTCCATACAGTCCAGTCCGTTCGTCTAAGACTATTGCATATCGAGCCTAGGAGGGCGGCAAGCGTTAGTCCCCTAATAGCGGTATAAGTCGTGTCGGAGCGAAGCCCATTACACCCTGAGAAACTACTGGAACCTAGCAGCAAATCTCGCTTGCCCTGGCCAGGGACTTTGCGTAATGGCCCTCTAACACAGCGCGATATCAACCCCCAATACCGGGAGAGACGAATTCTGTCTAACCGCCACTGCCTCCAAGTGCTCGGGACTGCACCCAATTGCTACCTGTTTGCACGACTCCTTTGAGCCGTGGTAGGGTAGAAATTTAAGAACAGTGGGACACACCCGAGGCGAAGTAGCAGTGTCAAGTCTGCGGACTATGCTGTACTCATGTCACCTGGGAACTGTTCACTGACGACTCGTATAAAACCAACCAACAGTTCCCTGTGAGTCCTGTCCGGTGTACCCGTAACCTAACGAGCACTTGCATACTATCTCCAATACGACGTACTGAAGGCTGTGGAACAGACCATCTCCCCAACTGGGATGAGAAGCGTACACACTAGTCTACTCCGGAGTATCGATGCCCTGTCTCGATAATCCTACGACTAGGGACCTGAATAAGGATGTGCTTGTAGACTACCCAGCCTCCACTAGTGTGACTGCCATCACAACGCTGGTAGTCAAGCAAGATCCTAAGAGCTCTATCAATACGTATACTTAGATATTAAGATAGAAAAACCAAGTAGCATATTACCATGTTTAGCAAGACTGTTATATACATGTGAATATTACAAGCTTCCATTAAGTAATATACAAACTAGTATGATACAATAATGGCCCCTAGGGCATATACACTAACAATCTCCCACTTGCACTAGGGCCATGTATTGGCATATCGAAGACCGATGATTTCGAGTAGCCTCTCGAACTGAATCTGAGGTAGGGCCTTCGTGAATGGATCAGCAATGTTCTCTTTAGAACCAACTCTCCGAACCTCGATCTCCCGACGATCAATGATCTCCCTGATCAGGTGATACCGCCTTAAGATGTGTCTGGACTTCTGATGGGACCTTGGTTCCTTCGCTAAAGCTATAGCTCCGTTGTTGTCGCAATACAGAGGTATTGGATCAACAATGGTAGGAACCACCTGAAGTTCTGTTAGGAACTTCTTCATCCAGACTGCTTCTTTTGCGGCATCGCAAGCAGCAATATACTCCGCTTCCATCGTCGAGTCAGCAACGGTGTCCTGCTTGGAACTCTTCCAGCACACCGCCCCTCCATTGAGGGTAAAGACATAACCCGACATGGACATGGAATCGTCCTTATCACTCTGGAAGCCGGAATCAGAAAAGGCCTCCAACCTGAGGTCTTTTCCGCCGTAAACCAAGAACATCTCCTTAGTCCTCCTCAGGTACTTGAGAATGTTCTTTACTGCTATCCAGTGCTTCTCCCCTGGGTCTGACTGATACCGGCTTACCACACTCAATGCGTAAGCTACATCTGGTCTGGTGCACAACATCGCATACATTATAGAGCCTACCGCAGAAGCGTAGGGTATAATAGACATGCGTTCCTTTTCCAAATCAGTCTTAGGAGACATCTCTTTGGATGGGGTGATTCCGTGACAAGCCGGTAGATTACCGCGCTTAGAATCTTCCATACTGAATCTTTTCAGTACAGTGTCGATATACTTGGACTGTGAAAGTCCCAATATCCTCTTGGATCTATCACGATAGATCCGGATCCCCAGAATGTAAGAGGCATCTCCCAGGTCTTTCATGGAGAACCTGTGTGACAAGAATCCTTTGACAGATTGTAGCATAGGAATGTCATTTCCTATCAACAGAATGCCATCTACGTACAAGACGAGGAATACGACACTTCTAGCTACAAGTTTACTATATATGCACGGTTCATCTGGATTTTTGATGAAGTCATATTCTTTGACTGTTTCATCAAAACAGATGTTCCAACTCCGCGATGCCTGCTTCAGTCTATAAATGGACTTAAGCAACTTGCATACTTTCCCGCTGCTCCCACTCTGATTGAAACCCTCTGGCTGATCCATATAGACGCACTCTTCTAAATTACCATTCAGAAAAGCCGTTTTTACGTCTATCTGCAAGATTTTATAATCATGGAAGGCAGCAATAGCAAGAAGGACCCAAATGGATTTGAGCATAGCCACTGGAGAAAAAATTTCGTCATAGTCCAAACCAGGTCTTTGACGAAAACCCTTTGCAACAAGTTTAGCCTTATAGGTTTCCATCCGTCCATCTACACCAATCTTTTTCTTGAAGATCCATTTGCATACTATGGGTTTTACTCCATCTGGAGCAAAGTCCAAAGTCCATACTTTGTTGGTGTACATGGACTCCATTTCGGTCCGCATTGCATCTAGCCATCGTACCGAGTCGCCGCTCTGGATGGCCTGCTGGAAGCTAGCAGGTTCATCATCATCGATGATGCAATCCTCTCTATCCCCATCAATGAGAAAACCGTAGTATCTCTCAGGCGGATGAGACGGCCTACTACTTCGGCGGAGGGGTGCGGGAATGTCCTGTTCTTCTTGAACTACTGGTTCTTCCAAACTTTCAGTAGTAGTTTGTGGTTCTGGAATTTCTTGCAGTTCTATTTCGCTCCCACTTGTTTCCTTTTCTAAAACCTGCTGTTCTAGAAAATGGGCATTACGAGAAACAAAAACCTTTTGATCCTCTGCGTAATAGAATAGATACCCCTTGGAGTTCTTTGGATATATCACAAACTTATACTGTACTGATCGTGCCTCGAGCTTGTCCATATGCTGCTTTTTAACAAAAGCTGGACATCCCCATATCCACAGATACTGAAGATAGGGTTTCTTCCCACTCCACATCTGATATGGCGTGGTAGGCACAGTTTTGGTAGGAACTCTGTTCAGAAGATATGCCGCTGAATCTAGCGCATAACCCCAAAAAGATCGCGGCAACTCAGCATTACTCATCATGGATCGTACCATATCCAATAGGGTTCGATTCCGTCTCTCCGATACACCGTTATGCTGTGGAGTATATGGAGGAGTAAGCTGAGAGAGAATTCCTTTCTCTTTTAGGTAACCAAGGAACTCGGCACTCAAGTATTCACCATCTCGATCAGATCTTAGTGTCTTGATACTTTTGCCGGTTTGGTTTTCTATTTCATTCTTATACTCTTGGAATTTCTCAAAAGCCTCGGATTTATGTTTCATCAGATAAATGAATCCGTACCTTGAGTAATCATCCGTGAAAGTAATGAAATAGGAAAAACCACCTCTTGCATGTGTAGACATTGGACCACATACATCGCTGTGTATGAGTCCTAAGAGCTCTCTCTCTCTTACTCCATGTCCAGTAAATGGAGTCTTTGTCATCTTTCCTTTGAGACAAGATTGACAAGTGGCATAAGTTTGATATTCGAACGAGTCCAAATATCCTTCTCTATGTAACTTAGTCAACCTTCTCTCATTGATGTGACCCAGTCTATAATGCCATAAGAAAGCTTTATTTAAATCTGGAGACTTTCTTCTTTAGTGTGTTCTGGACATTAAAAATTTGGTGTTGGTTTAAGACATATATACCGTTATTTAGTGTACCGGACCCAATCAAACCATGATTTAGGTGGATGTTGACAACATCACTTACAAACGTGAAATCATAACCTTTATTTGATAACAAGGAAACAGATATGATATTACACGTTAAGCTTGGTACATAAAAACAGTTATGTAAAACCAAAATGTGTCCACTCGTCAATCCTAGGTGATAATCCCCTACGGACACAGCTCCCACGCTAGCTCCGTTAGCAACCTTTAGGGTCATATCACCTTCCTTCAGCACTCTACGGTTTCTCAGTGCCTGCAATGAATTGCAAATATGAGATCCTGATCCGGTATCCAATACCCAGGAAGTAGAGTTGATTGACAGACAATTCTCAATTACAAACACACCTGAAGTCGAAGCCACAACTTGCTTCGGTTCCTGGTTCTTGGCGTTCCACGCCTTACAATCCTTTTTCCAGTGCCCTTTCCTGTGACAATGGAAGCACTCATCCTGGCCCACTACCGGTACCGCAAACTTTTTCTTTCCTTTCCCTCCCACCTTACTAACACCTCCTCTAGGTTTGGTGGCGGCCTTCTTCTTCCTTCCTTTGGCCCTAGCCTTGGACCCGGAAGAAGATGCACCGCTAACAAACATAGCGGGTGTTTCCCTTGCTTTCTGCAAGGTGCCCTCTGCACTCCTTAACATGTTCAGGAGTTCCGGAAGTTCAAGTTCTTTTCTTTGAATGTTGAAGTTCAGGATAAACTGGGCGTAGGTGGGAGGAAGGGACTGGAGAATAAGGTCTGTATAAAGCTCATTATCCAAAGTCGTCCCAAGGTCTGCGAGCTCTTCTATATAGCCGATCATCTTTAGGACATGTTCTCCTACCGATGACCCGATAGCCAACCTCGCTCGAAACAAGTTCTTTGAGGTCTCGTATCTTGCTATACGAGATTTCTCCCCATACAGATCTTTTGTATGGAGAAATATGGAGTCAAGATCCATATTCTCGTGCCTCCTCTGATGTTCATTGTTCATCGAGGCAAGCACGATGCACTTGGCTTTCGCGCAATCTAAATCCCAGATTTTGCGGATTTCCTTATCCGCATTACTGGATTTAGGACCAGGGACTTCAGGTGCCTTAGTGGTGAGGACATACCCCAATTTGTTATAAGTCAAGGCCATTTTGACATTCCGCAGTCAATCTTTATAGTTTGGCCCTGTCAGTATATTTTTCTCTAAAAGTAACTTAAGTCCAGTCATTTTCAGGGTCGCTGCAATTAGGAGAGAGAGAAGAAAACTCTTTAGCATGATGCTATTGCAAGTTTAGAGTGGTTTTTAGTTTATCTAAACTGGATGGCTCCCACTGTTTCTCGAATCCTTCCCCAAACCATAAAAGAAGAATTAGCCAGGACTATTCTCACCGTACAATACTTGCTTAACCGTTCAGCCAGGCTAGTGTTGATACTTATAGGGAAGTTTTCCAACGCTTTCGCGAAGTTCCTTAATTAAATAACCTCTTTTCTCTGGGGGCGTAACCCCGCTGACACCTTTCTTGATACCTACTTGGTTTATAGCATTGATCGTTAAGTGACGAATATCCTGATGAGTAGCATATACTCACAGTAGGATCGGGATCCAAATATCATCGTATGATAATGTTGAAGGAATCCTACCAACATTCATCAAACTCCAAATGGTATGCATCTCTTTGCAAATTTCAGTTTCTTTAGAAATTCCCGATATGTATTTTTTTTGCCCCATGCTCTTATGACCTTGGCGTTGGTCAAAATGTCATAAGTCACATGTAAAGTTCTGCCCATCATTATCTTGTCAATTTGAACCCATCCGTATATATCCCTGACGTTGGCCAAATGATAATACGACTGTCCCAAACTAACTCATCTATCTATGCAACAAATGAATACCCAGCAGCTACCAAACACTATGCCTTGGCGTTGGTCAAAATGCATAGCTTGAATACTACTGATACCCAAATGAAATGACGAAGGGCTACGAATGGTTTTGGCGAAACCGTGAACATAGTGAACTTGATATAACTGAAGGAACCTGATAGCTTTTTAAAAGGAGTGGTTAAAGCTCCGCAATTTAAAAAATATTATCTGTTTTAAAATAACCGAGTGGTTTCTTTTAAATTGTTCCAACGATTCAAATTTTTGGTTTATTTTCTTTGCATTATAAATAATGCGTCCCATCATTAACCTATCATTGCAGAAAACAACGAAAATACAACGTCCTCTTATGCCATCCGCATTCGCCACGGGGTCCCGTCATCACCCGTTAGGTTACTTAACTAACGGCAGAGCGGGGGCTGGGCTATCGCGGGTGCAAAACATAAGTGACGTCTAAATAGCTATCATATATAGATATTGTACATTCGTCAGACGCAATAATAGGCATTCCAGATCTCATATGAACCTTATTGGATTTGCAAGCAATCCGCGTTTGTTTAGAGCCTGCAACAAAAGACGGATTACACAATTGTGATGAATAGCCATTACCCCACCCTAGACCCCTACGGGTACGGCAAACTGCCCGCCAAATACCCGAAGTGAAGCGGTCCCCTCAACAAAGTGAGTAGGCTACTAAACACTTCAAAGTACCCGGTAGTTTGTGCACCCCACCTTGGGTCTATCCTAGGAGCAAAAAACAGTAAAATGAAATAATATAACGGTGGCTACAACCGCAACCTGGATGTGCCCCGCAAAATAATATTACAACAAATTACATTTACATTGAATGAATTAAAATAATAACTCATCACATAACCCCGGCTATACATCACAACAGTCCAACACAGTTCATATACACAAACAGATAAAATCCATTACAGAAATGTGCAACCCCCTGCTAATCGACATACTAGCAGTTAGGGGAGGTTTACGAACACATTATACAAACACAGATATAATCCAACAAGCAAATACCGTATAATTTCGATCGATTAAACACATTTAATTTTGCTCCAATACTTCTCTGTAAATCTGAAACCTGAGCAAAAATTAAAAAATTCCAGAAAATACCAAATATCACAGAGGACCCACATAGGAAAACTGGGCTGATGAGTCGTCCAAAGCGCGGCGGAATCGCGGCGGATCGGTGGGATCGGCCGTGGTTCCGCTGCGCTTTGGCCGATTCATGAGCCCAAATTTCTTGCGTGTTCTTATACTATCATTTAAGGCTTTCTGAAGGTCCCTGAAAAATATTTGGACCTCATTTAAAAATCGACAGAAAACTCAAGATATCGGGGTTTTCCGGTTTGTTTTTTCCGTTCGAAATTCATACAATTTTGCAAGTGAGTTATTTATTGTTTAGCGAGGCTCTGATACCACTGTAAGTCGATGTACAACACCCCACAACTTTTGGGGAGGCGGAAATATGAAAACGATCTTGTTCTTTGCTTAAACATCGACTAACCGCATGAATCGAAGCTAAACAATAACTAACATAAAACATAGAAGTTAACAACTACTATGTAAAAGGATTATACCTGAAGAACCGTGTCCTTCGTCTTTACGAACTCCACCTCCTCCTCGGCCTTCTCGAAGTAGTAGACGATCCATCCGAGAGCTTTACTCCAAGCTTTGTCTCTAAACTTGAGGCAACTAGGTTTCTTTAAGCGCTAATCAAAGTACCTAGATGATATAGAGTGAGGGTTATGGTTTAATTAGTCTAACTAATCCTTGTACTCAACACATGAGAGTGGATGATTAGGGTTTGAAGAGAGAGAGATTGAGGAGAGAGAAGATGAACATAATAATGAAATGAGAAAATGAGCTATCATAATATATATCAAGCATTATTGTTTTTCAAGAAAAGAAAAGAAAATGATTTACAACCGTGCTTGATAAATATCTAATGGTGATTCATCTCCATGAGTCATTAAGCATTTATGATGCATTAATGACATGGATGAATCATCCATATGACTCACAAATCTCATTTAATGTATATGCCACCTTAACCCCCTTAGTCACCATCTTCTAGAAGCTTCTCGCGCAATTACGAGAACGCCCCTCCTATTCGTGAAAACACGGAAAAACTTTAGACTGTATAAATCCAATAACCGAATACTAGTAACTGGCTTAAACGAAAGCCGACTAGTAAAAACTGTCCGAAAGTCGTACGTGCGTAAACACACGTATGCGTCCGAACCCTTATCGTAAAACCATACAACCTCTATATCGTTTCGCCTGGAGTAGGGAAACTCTCTGTGTGGGACTCTAGAGACTCGACTACTACGCTGGCAGTGAGTTTAACCACAGACCGCAAGAGGCACTAGCTGTACGTAACGGTCCCCAGGTAGATGTCGATAAGAAGGCCGATGAGGAAACCCATCCGAACTCCTACTGAGTTTGATATGACAATCTCCATACAGTCCGGTCCGTTCGTCTAAGACTATCGCATATCGGGCCTAGGGGGGCGGCAAGCGTCAGTCCCCTAATAGCGGTATAAGTCGTGTCGGAGCGAAACCCATTACACCCTGAGAAACTACAGGAACCTACCAGCAAATCTCGCTTGCCCTGGCCAGGGACTTTGCGTAATGGCTCTCTGACACAGCGCGATATCAACCCCCAATACCGGGAGAGACGAATCCTGTCTAACCGCCACTGCCTCCAAGTGCTTGGGACTGCACCCAACTGCTACCTGTTTGCATGACTCTTTTGAGCCGTGGTAGGGTAGAAATCTAAGAACAGTGGGACACACTCGAGGCGAAGTAGCAGTGTCAAGTCTGCGGACTATGCTGTACTCATGTCACCTGGGAACTGTTCACTGACGACTCGTATAAAACCAACCAACAGTTCCCTGTGAGTCCTGTCCGGTATACTCGTAACCTAACGAGCACCTGCATACTATCTCCAGTACGACGTACTGACGGCTGTGGGACAGACCATCTCCCCAACTGGGATGAGAAGCGTACACACTAGTCTACTCCGGAGTATCGATGCCCTGTCTCGATAATCCTATGACTAGGGACCTGAATAAGGATGTGCTTGTAGACTACCCAGCCCCCACTAGTGTGACTGCCATCACAACGCTGGTAGTCAAGCAAGATCCTATGAGCTCTATCAATACGTATACTCACATATTAAGATAGAAAAACTAAGTAGCATACTACCATATTTAGCAAGACTGTTATATACATGTGAATATCCCAAGCATCCATTAAGTAATATACAAGCTAGTATGATACAATAATGGCCCCTAGGGCATATACACTAACAAGATATAATTGAGCACGGCAGATATCCTGAGGATACTGACCGGAGATTGAGATGAGCACGACATCTATCCAGGGGATACTGACCGGGGTTCGATTAGGTACGGCAGATGTCCAGGGGATACTGATCGTAACTAGGATATCGGATGGCGATCATCTGTTGAGATGGTGTCGACGGTATCTATTTTTACGTGTCGATGCTGGACACGAGAGATCGCGGATTTCGATGTCGATGTTGGACATCTATATGTATATTGATGTGATCATTATCATGAGGTACACAGTTAAATATTTATTTATTGGATTTCACTAGGACTGATCCGGGGGACAGTATCTGTACATATTTGTACTGACATTCACAGACAAAAGGGGAATTTCAATACGGATAATATATTCAGGATTTTGACTCATATGACATTGAGATAATATACTTGGAATTGCATGATAGTTAGTATTACACATATGCATATCATATAGTATATCGATACTGATTATGATAGGACTATACTTATGACTTAGGTATCGTCATGCATTTCAATTTCTACCTTTAGATGAACTTTTATTTATTGAGTTGGCAACTCATCCCCGTTGTGCCACAGTTTCTTGCAGGTTTTACCGCTTGGATTATCAGCGGGTTGAGCACACTTTCTTTTGAGGATTTATGGGTAAGTGAGTTGTTATTGTATCCTACTCACTCTTGATTATTCATATATTCTTGTATCTAGCGGAAACTCCATCAACTTAGAAATGGTATATCATGGACTTAGAATCGAGGATTAGAGTTGTGTTTTGATTGTCGCACTCTTTAGAGTCGACTACTGCTTTAGATTGATTGGTTGCTCCATTGTTTGGACGTAGAGACTAGCTTCCGTTGGGATGCTATTTTATTGTGTTGTATCGGGTTTTTATAAAAATGCAAAGGAGGTGATGACAAGTTTCAAAACGTCATAAATAATTTTCAACATACTTAGTTAAATTTAGATGTTATTTTAAATTGATTTTATCGGATGATTATTTAAACCTCACCTCCGTTATTTTTCAAAAAGGGTTTAGATTCTGGGTTTCCACTTACTTGGATTGCGTTGATGTCTTTAGATGTCATGTCATTTAAGTGCGGTCACGTGCTACATTTGGGTCGTGACAGTAGGAGAACCCCGTTGCCAAAAGCATTCTTACGGATGCTCACGGCCGCGGTGTTCCGCCTAAGTGCACTTCGTCGAAGGCATCGGGGGTGCGGCCGTCTACTAAAGTTTCCGACGAGGATTCGATCTGGTTTTCGGGAATCTTGTTGAATTACTTGATTTGTTATTGAAAAGTGTTTTCAATATCGAGACTAAAATGCGAGGTTTATAATTGTTAGACATGTTATGTCTAAGGAATTCATTTGGTTAGGCATGAAATCCATAGTATGCGATACATTGGGTGTATGATGTCTAATGTGGTTGCGGATTCCAATTATTGTAGTTTTTCACTTTCTTTTCTGCGACCGTAAATGTAATATGTGGTGTATCGCCAGTTTCGTTGCTATATGTCAACGATAATTGGGATACGCATATTTACTTACGTTGATGACATGTGATGTTATGTGTTGCTGTGATATGTTATATTGGATCGTCGTGTTTTGAATAGCCGGGGGTTTTTGTGTGAGATGTGAGTTTTTCATTTTCATTCATGTAAAAGCTTTTATGTAATATTCTTTTATTGGGGCACTTCCAGGTTGAGGATGATGTCACCATTGATGTATATTATTTACTTTTCTGCATTAGGATAGACCCAAGGTGGGGAGCACAAGTAACCGGGTTCTAGAGTCCAGTGGGAGACCATCTTGAGGAGTCAAGACCGGGTCTCCTAACTCTAGAATTGGTAAGGTTTCTTTCCACTCTCGTAGGGGTCTAGGGATGTGGGTTTGGCTATTCGTCGCGACCCTGAAATCCGTGTTTTTTACTGGCTTAATTAAAACATGGAATTCCTAGTATATCAAATATTTCATATGTGTTCTTCTGCTGCTGCTTTTCTGTGATGTGATTACTTGATATTCTGAGACGAATGCTTATATTATATATATGATGATATATAATAAATATTGCTGCTTTCATTTCTACTGTGATGCTTAGGAAGAATAATTGATGGGACTTCATTAATGAAATTAATGAAAGAAAAGAAACCTAAAGATGTTGCAGAATCTTGTTTTAAAAACTGGTAGCTCTAGTTCTTGCTTTGCATAGTGGTATTCTTTGTAGAATATCCAGCACCTTATTCGATAAGGAAAGAGCCGAGATCTCTTCACCTGGAGTGACCTCTTCAGCGAAACTGGCAGATGCTACAACCCACTCGATTTTGTCTTTTGATTGGTTTTTTAGTTCATGCTTTGCATAGTAGTATTTGTGAAATATCCAGCACCTCATTCGATGAGGAAAGAGCCGAGATCCCTTCACCGGGAGTGATCTCTTTAGCAAAACTAGCAAAAGCCTAAAAAACACTCCTTTTCAAAATCACTCAATTCTATAACGATATCAATTCATTACGCCAAGGGTTTTCTTAAAAACCTGTCGTAGCCCTCCGTCATTTCAGATAAGGACTATTTAGTATTCGTGATGCGTTTGTTGACCTTGTCAAGGCATAGTGTGCGGTAGCTGATTAGTGCTTATCTGTAAGAAATATGATGCAATTGGATTAGGGTAGTCGTGCGGCCTTGTTGACCTTATCAAGGGTCGTGCGGGCGGGTTTAATTCAATCATGAAATATATGGGTTGAACATGACTTGCGATTTATGGTTTGTTGACCCTGTCAAGGTCATAGATCGCTTAGGGAAAAATATTATCAGGAATTTCAAGTGTTGAAATTTGTAATGAGATTGCATACCTTCTATGAGATAGTTGGATCCTGATACCCACTGCGAGTAAGAGTTACTCCTGTGAGAGTTTTACACATCACAATTAGTTGATCAAGTAGGTGTCTAGAAAGGTCTTAACAGGGTTACGCCCATGGGAAAACGAGATTTATTTTAATTAGGTCCGTGCGAAAGCACGGGGAACCTCCCTCAAAGTACCGATACCTGCCTGGCCGAAAGATTGACGAACTTGTAGGGTGTAATTAATCCCGGCTAGTCTTACCTTTTAGGGTTTGAAGGAAGATTTGATAAAAACAGTGGGAGCCATCCTGATTAGGTAAAATAATAACCAATCTAATCTTGCAAGAGCATACGCTGAGTGTTTTCTTCTCTCTCTCTCTCTCCTGGTAGCGACCATGGCATGCCTTAATCAAGAGAATAATATGGATGCATTGACCGAACCTGCTTATTATACTCAGCTGGGGAACGTTGGTTCCGCTCTATCTTATAATTGTTATAAGTCCGAGTAGGAAATAGGGGAATATCCGGATTCCTACGCGACCCAATCGAGGAAAAAGCATGTTAATGTATATTCTTCAGGTGTGTTCGTTACGAAGAACTGTTTTCCAGTATCCTCTACGTCCTACGTATGAGATACCGGATTAGGATCCCACATATGTAATCTGTTACACGGGCTACAGAAAAGTAGAGAACTGGGATTGGGTGATATGTCTCTAAGTGTTAGAGAATGGTGCAATTGTTGCAGCCAAATTAGTTGGAAAATATCACCTTGTATTACCAAATGGTAAATACATTGATTCCGAACAAATGTTATTAGATACCGAACCTGATATACAACATTATATCAAATTATTTATTGAGTTAAAGAAGGATGTAATTCAGTATGAGAGGATAATGTTGTGAACATTTCCCTTGATCAAGAGTTGATTGGATCAGGCACGTTATGTAATAGCATATATGTTCTAAATCAAACAACAGTTCAAAGTAAGAGAAATACATACAAGAGGAGTAATTCAGTAATGAACGAATCCTTCTTGTGGGATTGTAAACTAGGTCATATCAATGCGACACAACTGACTAAGTTACATAAGGATGAATATTTGAATCCGTTCGAATTTTCATCTTATGATACTTGCCAGTATTGTCTCAAAGGTAAAATGACCAATATCCCGTTTACTGGAAACAGAGAAAGAGTTACTGAACTCTTGGGACTGATACATGGTGATGTATACGGTCCTATGTCTACAAATGCCAGGGTTGGTTCTTCGTACTTCATTATATTCACTGATCATCTCTCAGGATTCAGACATATGTTCCTGTTGAAACATAAGTCTGAATCTTTTGAGAAATTCAAGGAGTAAAAGCTTGAAGTTTAGAACCAGACGGGTGGAAGTATTAAAGTCCTACGATGTGATCGAGGAGGTGAATACTTAGGCATGGAATTTCTGGATTTTCTAAACAAAGAATGTGATTCTCACTCAGCTTACTCCTTTGAGTACACCACAGCACAACGGTGTATCAGGGCGGAGGTATCGCACCCTATGAGATATGGTGCGCTCTATGATGAGTACTGCTGAGTTACCTATTTTTTTAAGTTATGCACTTGAGAAGTTGCATACCTATTGAATGGGGTTCCAACCAAATCAGTGCCTACCACTCCATATGAGATATGGCATGGATAGAGACCATGTCTTAAATGAGTTAAGATATGGGATTGTCCGGCCTATGTTGAAAAGCAAAATCCGGACAAACTCGAGGCAAGGTCAGTTCTGTAAGTTTATTGGATATCCCGAACATTCGCGAGGGAATATCTTCTACCACACTGAGGAGCAAAACGTGTTTTGTTTCTCATCATGCCACCTTTTTTAGAAAAGGAATTTCTCGTGAAGAAATTAGTGGACATGAGGTAGAACTGGAAGGAGTTCAGGCTGGACAAACTAACAGCTAATGATTTGGTAAAGCCAAAGGTTTCAATAGTTTCCAACGATCCTCAGCCTCTCCGCAAATCTGGTAGGGTTCATCATCCACCTGAGAGATACTACGGTTTTCTCGGTGACGGTGGGAGCGAGGATTGCATCATGGCAGATGATGACCCAACCAGGTTCAGGTAGGCTATCACGAGTGGGGACTTTGTCAAATGGCTGGATGCTATGGAATCAGAGATGGAATCCATGTACACCAACAAAGTATGACTTTGAATGTTGCACCTGAAGGGGTAAAACCCATCGGGAGCAAGTGGATCTTGAGAAGATTCTTAGTGTAAATGGAAAAGTTAAGACTTTCAAAGTTAGACTTGTAGTAAAAGGTTTTCGTCAATAACCAGGTGTGTTTTATGATGAAACCTTTTCTCCAGTGGCTATGCTTAAGTCCATCAGGATTAAAGTACGCATCGCGGAGTTGGAACATCTGTTTTGATGTGGCAATCAAAGAGTTTGACTTCATCAAAAAGATAGATGAATCTTGTATATACAAGAAGGTTGTAGAGAGTAAGGTTGTCTTCCACGTATTATACGTAGATGACATACTCTTGATAGGAAATGGTTTCCTATGCTACACTCAGTCAAGCTCCTCTTATCACGTGGATTCTCCATAGAAGATCTTGTTAGTGTATATGCCCTAGAGGCCATTACTGTATCATACTAGTTTGTATATTACTTAATGGAAGCTTGGGATATTCACAGTTGTCTAGACAATCTTGCTCAAAATGGTAGTATGCTACTTGGTTTGTCTCTACTTTAATGTGTACATGTGTTTCTTTTAGTATATCACCTATAAACATTAGTGGAGCCCTTAGGATCTTTGCTTGATTACCAGCGTTGTGATGGTAGTCACACTCGTGGGGGCTCGGTAATCCATAAGCACATCCTTATACAGGTCCCTAGTCGTAGGACTATCAAGATAGGGCATCGGTACTCCGGAGTAGACTAGCGTATGCGCTTCTCATCCCAGCAGGGGAGACGGTCTGTCCCACAGCCATCAGTACGTCGTACTTGAGATAGTATGTGGGTGCTCGTTAGGTTACGAGTACACTAGACATGACTCGTCGGGAACTGTTGGTTGGTAGTATACCTATCGTCAGTTATCAGTTCCCAGGTGACATGAGTACAGCTTAGCCCGCTGACTTGACACTGTCACTTCGCCTCGAGTGTGTTCCCACTGTACTTTGATTACTACCCTACCACAGCTTAAAGGAGTCATGCAAACAGGTAGTAGTTGGGTGCAGACCCGAAGCACTTGGAGGCAGTGACGGTTAGACAGGATTCGTCTCTCCCGGTATTGGGGGTTGATATCGCACTGTGTCTAGGAGAGCTAATACGCAAAGTCCCTGGCAAGGGCAAGCGAGATATACTGGTAGGTTTCCAGTGTTATCTCAGGGAGTTCTGGGCTACACTCCGACATGACTTGTACCTCTATTAGGGGACTGATGTTTACCGCCCTCTAGGCCCGCCATGCGATATTCTCAGACGAACAAACCGGACTGTACGGAGAGTGTCACATTCAGGCTCAGTAGGAGTTCAGATGGGTTTCACCTCGTCCGTCTTCTTATCGGCATCTACCAGGGGGCCATTACGCACAGCTAGTGCCGCTTGCGGTCTGTGGTTAAACCCACTGCTAGCGTAGTGTCGAGTCTTTAAAGTCCCACATAGAGAGCTATTCGCCTTTAGGCAAAAGAGTAGAGGTCGCATGGTTTTGCGACAGGGTTCGGTCACATCCGTGTACTTGTGCACGTTTAGTGTTCGGGCAGTTATTACTAGCGGGCTTTGGTTTAAGCCATATCCTAGTATACGTTTTGGGATTGGTTTTATCTCGTTTGTATTCATGTTCCTCGGAACGCGGATGCGGGTGTGTATGCACGGTTGTCAGAGACAGAGGCAGAGGATTCTCATTAGGGTTGTTGACTGTTGACTTTTGCTAAACCCTAATGAGAATAAGAAATATGATTAATGATAATATTAATTAAGTATTATTGTGCCATGGTTGGGTTGAAAGGTTGACTTTGTTGACTTGTTACTTTGTTGACCGGTTGACTAGGTTGGACTTGTTGACCACCATTATGACAATGGCTATCATTTCTTGGCATTGACCTTTGCTTGCTTGTTTTGTTCACAAATTGCATTTAATACATGAAATGATATTTCCATTTGATATGATAACAACCATCACATAATACTCAATTATTATTATGTGTTATGATTATTTTGGATTATGAGAGTAAGGGTGAGAAAAGTCTTGCTCATTCTTTCATTTCCATTCTCTCTCATGCTCAAGCTCTCTCCCTCTTCCTCTTGCTCTCTCTAGCTCAAGGGAACTCCCTCTCATGAGTTGAGAACCATTTCCTTAGAGATAAAAACCCATAACACTTCTATACTCATCACAGTACACAAGTTCTAGCAAACCAAGTGTTCTAGTTTCTTCTAGTTTGAAGTTGAAGCCAAAGGTAGAAGCTATCGGGTGGATCCATCTTCGGCGCAAGGAGACGACGAGGTGAGGACGATCCGACTACTGCAAGGAGTTGAAGAGAAGGAGTTCAAGTTGAGGTATAACCCCCTAACCAAGTAGGTAAAACTCCTAGTTAGGTTGTTAGATAGTTGTTTAATAAAGATCCGTATTTTGAGTCCATGTTACCTCCATCCAAAAAATCATTTTTCACCATTTCCGCAACCCCAAAGAACCGGGGACGGGTAACGTGGACTTACAGTGGTATCAGAGCCTGGTTAAACACTATCTAACATGTTAGCAAAGTAACTAGAAGTTCGATCGGAGAAAAAGTCACGAAACATGCCCGGAATTCAAACTTTCTGTCGATTTTTAAACTGCTGTAAAAGTTATTTAACATATACCAAAAATCGACTCAGGGTTTTTAGTGTACACTACAGAAAAACGATCCATAGAACCGACCAACTCACCGCGGAAACGCGGCAAGAACAGCTTCTTGCCGCGGATCCGTGGCCGAGTTGACTCGGCCGTGGATCGGCTTTGCTGCAGTGTATTTACTGGGGTATTTTGGGATTTTTGGAATATGATTTTTCTGCCCAGATTTTCCAGAAAGAAAGATATTTTGTTTTTGGGGTTTAAAAATCCGTATTTTGATCGAACTTCTAAAGACTTAAGCTAACGGGTTATATCTAGGATGTGATATATGTATTGAACGTCTGATAATCGCTATACGTCGATTATATAGGGTTGCTAGGCACACGCACAAAAGTCTACGAGGCATCAACCATGCCCGATTAAAATTTTAGCCGTGCCGAACAATCCAAATCCGGATCTTTATACTAGAGTTTAGGCGAAAACTAACATGTTAAACAGTTTAACACTAAATGAAAGGGATTACAACCTTTGAAGATCCGGTCCTTCACTTCATTAGCTCCGTGTAGATGTCTCCATCGCTGCTATCGTGAACTCCGGACTCTAGAGAAGCTTCACAAGAAGAACGAACGTGCTTGCTTCGATGACTTCGAGGCCGAAGATGATCTACGTCAGGGAGACACTAACTCAAGCTATTCCTTCACTAGGTCATGAACTTTGTGAAGAGAACACACTCTACTACATGGCAAGTGGTAGAGGATGAAGAAGTAGGAAGTGGGCTCACTTTAGAATTGATTTTCTCACACTTTTTCTCATGGCACCATTGGAGCTAGTAAGCTTTTCATGGAGCTTGATGAAGAAGAAGAAGAAGAAAGAATAATCTTATCATATGAATTATTATCCTCTCAATAATGTAACCATGGGTGAGTTAAGCTATCATGCTTAACTCATGTAGAGAATTAACCAAAGCATGAGGTTAAGGGTTGGGTTAACTAAATATCCTTAAGAATGACAAAAGAGTTGACTTTGTCAATGTTTCCACAAGCTTCATGAAAGCTTGAGAACTTTGACAAAGTCTTTCTCTTTTGTTATTCTTAAGATATAAACAAAACCCTAATCTTTACCCTAATCTTAGTATAAGTCTCATACATCCATCTTTGATGTATCATCAAGCATGACACAATCATATGTATACAAATATATATCACATATACACTTATGCACAAACTAGTAAGAAAATAAATCTTAAGTGAGCTAATACTAGTTAATGTAATGTAATATATCAAATATATAATTATACATTAAATTATTAAATCAACTCTTTATTTAATAATCCGGCTATAACCGACTAATATCAATAGTAACAACTTATCGAATCAACACTTGATCCGATAACCCGGTTATATCGCATACAACCGATCAATGTTATAAATCGCGAGAATAGAATACGGTATCTCATATCGTATCAATCTTGGTCCCGCACATATCACATATGTGCTCCTACTCCATTTCGCTTGAGCCAGGAAACCCCTGTGTAGGACTCTAAAGACTCGTCAATACGCCTGCAGTAAGTGATGATCATATCAAACACCTACAAGCCGCAAGCGGTCTACTAAACGTAACGACCACCCGGGTATTGAGCGATCAGAAGATCAACAAGCAAGTCTGTACATTCTCCTGTGAATCCAATCAGTAACACTCTCGTACAGTCCGGTCTCGTCGTCTGATATGTCGCATATATCGCCTAGGGGTGGTAAACGTCAGACCCCAGTAGCTCGATAAGTCGTGTCGATATGAGGTCTATAACAGTTTGAGAAATTAATGATAACACTTACCAGTAAATCTCTGCAACCCTGTCCAGGGATTTCGGGTTATAGCAATTCGAACACAGCACAACATCAACTCCCTATACCGGGAGAGACGAATCCCCTCCTATCGCTCATTGCCTCCATGTGATTCGGGACTGTACCCAAAAGCCACCTTTTTGCACGCCCTCTTGGACGTGGTATGATGGAAATCAAAGCACAGTGGGAATCACACAAGACTCTATGACGATCTCGGGTCAACAGACTACTCTGTACCAGTGTCACCGGAGAACTGCTATCTGACGTGAGGTATAATACCATTTGGGAGTTCTCGGCGAGTCCGTCCAGTATACCCAGTCTCTACTGAGCACCCGTACACCATCCTTGATGTCAAACAACGATGGATATGGGATCATCCATCGCCCATCATATGGGTCAAGATGTGTATACGCTAGTCTACTCTGGTTCATCGATGCCCTGTCTCGATACACCCTCGACTAGGAACAGTTATAGGATGTACTCGTCGACTACCGTGGCCCCACTAGTATGATCTCATCATAGTCCCAGTAGTCGAGTACATATCCTAAGGGCTTTATCAATATGTAATATAGAGACAATCAGAGTACATGTTAAGATAAAGAGCAACCAGATAGCATACTATAATGTCGAGAAAGAAAGTCCTCCCTATATATGTCCAAGCATCCATTACAATATACATCGTATGTACAGTAATGGCCTCTAGGGCATACATATAACTAACAATCTCCCACTTGCACTAGGGCCATCTGTTGTGGTATCGCATACCCAACAAATTGCTGCGGTTGAAGTATCTCATACTTAACCATCCCATAAAAGTCTCTACTGGGAAATAGGCCTTTTTGAGTGGATCCGTGCTGTTGTCCTCTGTGTCTACTCTCCTAACCTCGATCTCCCTGGAGATCAACCATCTCCATGATCAGGTGATACTGCCTAAGAATTATATCTGGATTTCTGATGGGACGGTAGTTCCTTGGCTAAAGCCATAACTCCATTGTCACACAATGGTAGGAACGAAGTTCATCTCATGAACTTATATATATCCAGACTGCCTCTTTGGTAGCATCCTTGGTAACGATGTATCTTTCCTTTAATCGTCTAGTAAGTCACGGTATCTAGCTTGGAACTCTTCCAACATACCGTCCCTCCACCGAGGGAAAGACAATGCCTGCGATTGACATTCAGTCGTCCTTATCACCCTGGAACCTTTCCAGTGATTCTCCCCAGGATCGATTGATACCATCTCACTACAACTAGTGAGTATCCTAACATCCAATTAGATCTATCTCATAGATCCAAAACCCAGGATTTAGGAGGTATCATTTTGATCCTATATGGAGAATCCTTGTGATAAGCCGAGATTGACCGAGCGTAGCATAGGAAACTCCTTCCCTATCAAGAGTATGTCATCCACGTACTCTACGAGGATCACCACCATACTCTCTACTACCTTTTTGTATATACAAGGACCATCTATCATTTTGATGAAGTCAAACTCTTTGACTACCACATCAAAACAGACGTTCCAACTCCGCGATGCCTGCTTTATCACATAAAACATCTTGCACACGTTTCCGCTGCTCCCACTGTCTACGAAGCCCTCTGGCTGTGTACTTACAGACGCTCTCTTCCAAATCAACATTTAGAAAAGTAGTCATGACACCCAACCGCCAGATATCGTAGTCATGGTATGTAGCCGTGGCAAGTAGGATCTGGATGGACTTAAGCATAGCTTTGAAAGTCTAAACTTTTCCATGTACACCTAGTAATCTTCTCAAGATATACTTGCTCCTGATGGGGATTTAACCCTTCAGATAAAGCAACCAAAGTCCATACTTTGTTGGTGTATAAGGATTCCATCTCAGATCGCTAAGCATCCAGCCATTCTCACATAGTCCCACTCCTGATGGCCAGCTGGAAACTAGTTGGGTCATCATCTCATGATGCAATTCTCGCTCCTAATGTCATAGAGAAACCAAAGTATCTCTCAGGTGGGTGAGGAACCCTACTAGATCGGCAGAGAGGGTGAGGTTCGTTGGTTACTATTGAATCCTTCGGTTCTACCAAATCATCTGCTGTAGTTTGTATAGCTGGAACTCCTTCCAGTTCTACCTCATGACCACTAATTTTTCTTCACAAGAAATTCCCTTTCACAAAGGTGGCATGTTGAGAAACAAAACATTTTTTGTTCCTCGGTTAGGTAGAAGATATTCCCTTGCGAATGCTTGGGATATCAACAAACTTGCACAGAACTGACTTTGCCTCGAGCTTGTCTGGATTTTGCTTTTCAGACATAGGCCGGACAACCCCAAATCTTAACAAACTTAAGATATGGGCTCTTCCCATTCCATATCACATATGAAGTGGTAAGCAACTGATTTGATTTGAACCCTATTCATTAGGTATGCAGCTTCTCAAGTGCATAACTCCCAAAAGGAAATAGGAAACTCAGTAGTACTCATCATAGAGCACACCATATCATATAGGGTGCTAATGCTCCGCACCCGATACACCGACGTGCTGTGGTGTATACGGAGGAGTAATGCTGAGAGAGAATCTCATTCTCCTTTAGAATAGTCCAGGAATTCCGTGCTCAAGTATTCTCCTCCTTGATCTCATCAAAGGACATAATACTTTTACCCGTATTTTGGTTCCCTACTTCTAACTTACATTCTGTGAATATCTCAAAGGGTTCGGACTTGTGTTTCAACAGGAACATATGTCTGAATCTTGAGAGATCATCAGAGAATGTAATGAAGTACAAAGAATCGGTCTTGGCGTGTGTAGACATAAGACTTTCATACATCAGCATGTATCAATCCCAAGAGTTCACTAACTCTTTCTCTGTTTCCAATAAACAGAGCTGTGGTCATCTTATCTTTGTGACATGACCGGCAAATTTCACAAGATGTAAATTCAAACAAATTTAAATATGCATCTAAATGTAACTTAGCTAGTCGCGTCGCATTGATATGACCTAGTCTACAATGCCTCAAGAAAGATCCGTTCATTTCTAAAATTTTCCTCTCGTGTGTGTTTTGTATACTAAGAACCGTAGTTTGATTTAGAACATCAATGCTTTTAGATAACGTGCCTGAACCGATCAACTCTTGATATAGGAAATGTTCAAAATATTATCTAACAATACAAAATTATATCCTTTCTTTACTAATAAAGAGACTGATATGATGTTGTATATCAGGTTCGGTATCTAATAACATTCGTTCAGAATTAATGTATTCTGGTAATACAGGGTGATAGTGACCAACAGACTTGGCTGCAACACTTGCACCATTTCTATCTCATGAAACTTATCACCCGTTATCAGTTCTCTACCTATCTATAGCCCATGTAACAGATTACATATGCGGGATCCTGATCCGGTATCACATACCCAGGATGTAAAGGATACTGAGAAACAGTTCTCTGTAATGAACACACCCGAAGATGATGCATCAACATGCACTTTCTTCGTTTGGGCGGCACGGGAAATATGGTATTCCCCAATTTCCTGCTTTGTCTTATAACAATTATAAGTTGGAGCGGGACCAACGTTCCCTAGCTCAGTATAACAAGCGGGTTCGGTCAATTCATCCGTTTTATTATCTTGATTAAGGCGTGATATGGTCGCTACCTGGAGAGAGAGAGAAGAAAACACTCAGCGTATGCTCTTGCAAGATTAGATTGGTTATCTAATATATATAATCAGGATGTCTCCCACTGTTTTAATCAAATCTTCCTTCAAACCCTAAAAGGAAAGACTAGCCGGGATTAATTACACGCTACAAGTTCGCCAATCTTTCAGCCAGGCTAGTGTCGGTACTTTGAGAGAGGTCCCCCGTGCTTTCGCACGAACCTAATTAAAGTAAACCTCATTTTCCCAGAGGCGTAACCCCGTTAACACCTTTCTAGACACCTACTTGATCGGCTAATTGTAATGTGTAAAACTCTCCCAGGAGTAACTCTTACTCGCAGCGGGTATCGGGATCCAACTATCTCATAGAAGGTATGCAATCTCATTGCAAATTTCAACACTTGAAATTCCCAATAATATTTTGCCCCAAGCGATCTACGACCTTGACTGAGTCAACAAACCTTAGACCGCAAGTAAAGTTCAACCCGTCATTTCCTGATTGAATTAAACCCACCCGCACGACCCTTAACTGAGTCAACAAGGCCGCACGACTACCCTAATCCAATCGCATCATATGCTTTGTAGATAAGCACTAATCAGCTACCGCACACTACACCTTGACTGAGTCAACAAACGCAGCACGAATATTAACTATTACTTATCTGAAATGACGGAGGGCTACGACAGGTTTTTAAGAAAACCTTTTGCGCAATGAACTTTATATCGTTGTAGAATCGAGTGATTTTAAATGGAGTGTTTTTGAGGCTTTTCTAGTTTTGCTAAAGGGGTCACTCCCGGTGAAGGGATCGTCGGCCCTTTCCTCATCGAATAAGGTGCAGGATATTTCACAAATATCACTATGCAAAGCAAGAACTATAGAAGCAATCAAAAGACAAACCGAGTTTGTAGCATCTGCTAGTTTCACTAAAGAGGTCACTCCCGGTGAAGGGATCTCGGCTCTTTCCTTATCGAATAAGGTGCTGGATGTTCTACAAGGAACACCGCTATGCAAAGCAAGAACAAGAGCTACCAGTTTTTAAACAAGTTTCTACAACATCTTTAGGTTTCTTTTATTTCATTAATCTCATTAATGAAGTCCCATTTTATTATGCTTCACAAGCATCACATTTGAAATGAAATCTGCAATATAACATATATCTCATATATATAATATAAACATTCGTCTCAGGCAGTAATATGATCTCATCACAGAACATTGCAGCAGAAGAACATATATAAAATATTGGATATACTAGGACGTCCATGTTTTTAATACGAGCCTGTATAAAACACGGATTCCACGGTCGCGATGAATAGCCAAACCCACATCCCTAGACCCCTATAAGAGCGGCAAGCAACACTGCCAATTCTAGGGTTAGGAGACCCGGTCTCGACTCCTCGAGATGGTCTCCGACTGGACCCTAGAACCCGGTTACTTGTGCTCCCTGCCTTGGGTCTACCTAATGCGGAAAAGTAAATAATATAAAACAGTGACATCATCCTCAGCCCGGAAGTGCCCCAATAAAAGAATATTACATACAAATGAATTTTACATGAATGAAAAAGAAAAACTCTCATCTCACATAAAACCCCCCGGCTATTAAGAACGCGACGATCCAATATAACATATCACAGCAACACATAATATCTCATATCATCAACGTAAGCAAGTATGCGTATCCCGATTGTCGTTGATGTATAGCAACGAAGCCGGCGATACACCACATACTACGCTTACTGTCACAGAAAAGAAAGTGTAAAACTACAACAGTTGGAATCCGCAATCTCTTTAGACATCGCATGCCTAACCAAATGAATTCCTTAGACATCGCATGCCTAACAATTATAAACCCTGCATTTTAGTCTCATTATCGAAAACTCTTTTCAATATCAAGTTGGGCAATTCAACAAGATTCCCGATATCTTGATCGAATGCTCGTCGCAAACTTTAGTAGACGGCCGCACCCCCGGATGCTGTCGACCAAGTGCACTAAGGCGGAACACCGCTGCCGTGAGCACCCGAACGGATTCTTTTGGCGACGGGGTTCTCCTACAGTCACTTGGTCGGGGCTATGGGGCGTGGCTGTCTATTAAGTTTACCCGGCGAGTATCCGCGTACGCTACGTGATTGCGACAGACTTTTGATCACATCAAAATTCCGTGGCAACCGATCATCTGAGACTAAACTGCTAGATTTATAACATTCAAATTAGTTATCTCATAACTACCTGTGGATTCCAAATATTGTATCACATTCCAGATAAATAGACAATTTTAAACTTTCAGATCGAATAATCAAACACCCAAGATTTCCCCAATATATCTCAACACTTGAAATCAGTTTAAAAACATCCATCACATGCCACAGTACCAATGGTCCAGCCGTAGAAGGGTCAAGCCAATGCCTCACATGTGGCACGCCGTATTGCCCTAAACCCTAAGGTTTAGAGGTAGTTCAAGACGGTCACATAATCGAGTTAAGGTTTGTTGTCTTCTAGAGGGTCCACCGTGTTACTTGCACGACTTAGAACGTTCTTAAACTCGAGAAAAAATCCAACTTTTGAAAAATTTTCCGACAAGGGAAAAAGTGAGTTATTGATATCCGTTCGAACTTTTTAACAGTTTTTAAAAATTACCCGGACAAACTAAACAAAGTTAAATCATCCGATCGAATCAACGAGTCCCCAATACAACCCTAGAAAATTAAACACTTGAGTGGAATTAAAAAATTCCCATAAAAAATTGCCAATAAAGGACATAAGAATAAATATATGAAATTCCAGGGACTAAGTCCAAATATTGGCCGCGGAACCGCCGCCAAACCCATGTTTTGGCCGCGGTTCCTCGGTCATATAATTGACTTAGTGGACCGTACTTCACAGTAATTCTTAGTTTTTCCTGATTGTTTTTCTGAGCATTTTTAATTCATAAAAAATCAACATTTTTGAAAATGTACAGAGAAGGGTAAAATCGGGGTTTTCCGGGTTCGATCGGACTTTAAACTTCGCTCAGACTTCTCCTAAAGCTCTAGCTTGGCTCTGATACCACTGTAGGGTTGCTAGGCATGCGAACAAGGGTCCACGAGGCATCAACCATGCCCGATTAAAAAATTAGCCGTGCCGAACAACCCGAAGCCGGATCTTTAAACTAGAGTTTAGGCGAAAACTAACATGTTAAACAGTTTAACACTAAGTGAAAGGGATTACAACCTTTGTAGATCCAGTCATTCACTTCATTAGCTTCGTGTAGATGTCCCCATCGCTGCGATCGTGAACTCCGGACTCTAGAGAAGCTTCACAAGAAGAACGAACATGCTTGCTTCGATGACTTCGAGGCCGAAGATGATCTACGTCGGGGAGACACTAACTCAAGCTATTCCTTCACTAAGTCATGAACTTTGTGAAGAGAACACACTCTACTACATGGCAAGTGGTAGAGGATGAAGAAGTAGGAAGTGGGCTCACTTTAGAATTGATTTTCTCACACTTTTTCTCATGGCACCATTGGAGCTAGTAAGCTTTTCATGGAGCTTGATGAAGAAGAAGAAGAAGAAAGAATAATCTTATCATATGAATTATTATCCTCTCAATAATGTAACCATGGGTGAGTTAAGCTATCATGCTTAACTCATGTAGAGAATTAACCAAAGCATGAGGTTAAGAGTTGGGTTAACTAAATATCCTTAAGAATGACAAAAGAGTTGACTTTGTCAATGTTTCCACAAGCTTCATGAAAGCTTGAGAACTTTGACAAAGTCTTTCTCTTTTGTTATTCTTAAGATATAAACAAAATCCTAATCTTTACCCTAATCTTGGTATAAGTCTCATACATCCATCTTTGATGTATCATCAAGCATGACACAATCATATGTACACAAATATATATCACATATACACTTATGCACAAACTAGTGATAAATAAATCTTAAGTGATTTAATACTAGTTAATGTAATGTAATATATCAAATATATAATTATACATTAAATTATTAAATCAACTCTTGATTTAATAATCCGGCTATAACCGACTAATATCAATAGTAACAACTTATCGAATCAACACTTGATCCGATAACCCGGTTATATCGCATACAACCAATCAATATTACAAATCGCGAGAATAGAATACGGTATCTCATAACGTATCAATCTTGGTCCTGCACATATCATATATGTGCTCCTACTCCGTTTCGCTTGAGCCAGGAAACCACTGTGTAGGACTCTAAAGACTTGTCAATACGCCGGCAGTAGGTGATGATCATATCAAACACCCACAAACCGCAAGCGGTCTGCTAAACGTAACGGCCACCCGGGTATTGAGCGATCAGAAGATCAACAAGCAAGCCTGTACATTCTCCTATGAATCCAATCAGTAACACTCCCGTACAATCCGGTCTCGTCGTCTGATATGTTGCACATCTCGCCTAGGGGTGGTAAACGTCAGACCCAGTAGCTCGATAAGTCGTGTCGATATGAGGTCTATAACAGTTCGAGAAACTAATGATAACACTTACCAGTAAATCTCAGCAACCCTGGCCAGGGATTTCGGGTTATAGCCAATCGAACATAGCACAACATCAACTCCCTATACCGGGAGAGACGAGTCCCCTCCTATCGCTCATTACCTCCATGTGATTCGGGACTGTACCTAAATGCCACCTTTTTGCACGCCCTCTTAGACGTGGTATGATGGAAATCAAAGCACAGTGGGAATCACACAAGACTCTATGACGATCTCTGGTCAACAGACTACTTTGTACCAGTGTCACCGGAGAACTGCTATCTGACGTGAGGTATAATACCATCTGGGAGTTCTCGGCGAGTCCGTCCAGTGTACCCAGTCTCTTCTGAGCACCCGTACACCATCCTTGATGTCAAACACCGATGGATAGGGGATCATCCATCGCCCTTCATATGGGTCAAGATGTGTATACGCTAGTCTACTCTGGTGCGTCGATGCCCTGTCTCGATACACCCCTGACTAGGAACAGTTATAGGATGTACTCGTCGACTACCGTGGCCCCACTAGTATGATCTCATCATAGTCCCAGTAGTCGAGTAAATATCCTAAGGGCTTTATCAACATGTAATATAGAGACAATTAGAGTACATGTTAAGATAAAGAGCAACCAGATAGCATACTATCATGTCGAGCAAGAAAGTCCTCCCTATATATGTCCAAGCATCCATTACAATATACATCGTATGTACAGTAATGGCCTTTAGGGCATACATATAACTAACAGATTAGTGGGGGTTATACATATCTGTGATCTGTAATGTTGATGGTATGTGTATATGAATTCATTGGATTGTTGCGGATGAATAGCCGGGGGGTTGTTGTTGGAGATAGTGCCCTCAGAGTCAATTATTGGATCACAGGCACGTGATTGCAATGATTGAGGAAGGACCTATCCCGGTACGACAGTCTTACTCGAGATGATAGTATGCTATCTGGTTTACCTTTATCATCGTGTACTGCTTTAGGTGACCTGACAGGTCGCTATTGCACGTTGATAGAGCCCCGAGGATTCTTGCTTGATTGCCAGCAGTATGAGGGCGATCATATAAGTGAGAGCTGGAGTCTATAAGCGCATCCTTAAAAGGTCCCTAGTCGTAGGAGTTTCGAGACAGGGCATCGATACTCCAGAGTAGACTAGTGTATACAGTCGAGACCCCGACGAGGGGCGGTGGCCGGTCTCACAGGCCACTGGTGTCAGTTGGTTCACCTAAGATGTATACAGGTGCTCATTGGGTTATGAGTACACCGGACAGGACTCGCCGGGAACATGCTAGTTGGTCTTATACCTGACGTCAGATAGCAGTTCCCAGGTGACATGTGTACAGGTTAGTTCATCGACCAGGGGATCGTCATTTTTCTCGTGTGAGTTCCCACTGTGCTTTGATTACCACCCTACCACGGCTCAAAGGAGTCGTGCAAACAGGTTTTAGTTGGGTACAGTCCCGAGCCACATGGAGGCAGTGAGCGGATCTTCGGGGGTTCGTCTCTCCCGGTATTGGGGGTGAGGTCGCGCTGTGTCTAGGAGAGCCATTACACGAAGTCCTTGGCCAAGGCAGGAGATTTACTGGTAGGTATTCCAGTAGTATCTCAGGGTGTTCTGGGCTACACTCCGACACGATTTGTACCGCTTTTGGGGGTCTGACTTTTACCAACCCCCTAGGCCCGACATGCGATGCTCATAGACGAACGGACCGGACTGTACGGATATTGTCACTGACAGGCTCAGTAGGGTGTCAGGATGAGTTCGCTCATCGACGTCCCTTTTGGTCAATAGCTGGTGGCCCGTCACGTATTGGCTTATACCTCTGACGTGCTAGTGGTTAAATCCACAGCCATTGTATTGACGAGTCTTTAGAGTCCACCACACTTTCAGTTACTCAAGCTTTCGGGCGAAACGCTGTAGAGGCCGTATGGAGATATGGCAGGGTCCGATCAGACACGTGCGGTATTGCACGGGTCAGGATCGGACGGTTTGTACTAGTGGCCGTATGGATATATGGCAGGGTTCGATCTGATACGTGCGGTATTGCACGGATCAGGATCGGACGAATATTACTAGCCGGCTTTGGTTTAAGCCGGATCCTAGTTTAGTACAGTGTAGATTTTGTCTCATTGCATTTGTATCCGGTCGGAATACAGATGCGGGTGTGTATGCACAGTACCGGGGTTTTCCTGTAATTTATTACGGGACCAGTTTTCTGGAGTTGCCAGTTTGCATTCCGTTCCGGCCGGTTTTCCTTTGTTCTTTCCCGGCCGGACTTTTTCGATGGAGGGTGTTATTTGCAAGTTTGCAAATAACACGTTGTGGAGGATTTTCTTGCAAATGTATTATTTATGAAAGCATCTTTTTGATACCATTCTTTTCTATCATCATCACTTGCTTTTTGGTGATTTGTGGTGATTAGAGGTTGATGTGAATTTGTTATGATGATGTTTGGATATGGTCACCCTCTCTCTTTTCCTACACTCACCTCCCTCTTGCTTATGTATTCTTTCCTCCACCATTCTAAGATAATAAGGTTTTCATTTTGAGAAAAGAGAAGAAGAAGTTTTTCATTCTTGAGAGTTTCATTCTTGATCTCATTTCATGTTAAGAAAAATGCAAGCACCATTTTTCTTATCTTGATTCCTCCATCATCTTCAAAGGCAACAAAACCCCAAATGAGACATAGCCTCAACCCTACACATTCTACAGCAAATCTTGGACGCGTCGGCCAGCCAACTTCGCGCCCGAGTTGCCTCGGTATTGAGGTGGGAGCTCGTAAAAGATGCAGGCGATGTGGTGCCCCCTTCGGCGAGGAGGCGACGATATGGAGACAGGACTTTCCACGGGAGATCGGGACGATGACGAGAAGACCGGAGGACTCGGATCACTCGGTATATCTCTTCCCTATCTTGTTACTTTGCTAGAATTAGTTTAATGGCCCGATCCGGGGTTTAGTGCGCGATGGTGCCGGTTTGCAAAGTTCGCAAAATTAAAGTTTATCACCGCTTCCGCATTTGGCCGTCGGATTGACGGCCGGGGCGCCGCCGTGCACTTACAGTGGTATCAGAGCCTCGCCATTAACTTCATCTAGCTTTGTTTGATGTGTTTTACATTTCCGATCGACCAAAATTCCAAAACTTGCTATTTTGTTCACATCAGTTTTCTGTCGATTTTTTTTTCTTGCTCCAAAAATTTTTTAGGTTGTCTCAGAATGATGTGCAGGGAGTTATAAGAACACTGTAAAAATTCGACGCAGTGACTCGATAACTGAAGCGCGGAATCGCGGCCAAACCCCCCTTGGGCCGCGGTTCCGCCGCACATTGGTGTCGTCACTGCATCAATTTTTTCCAGTGGGCTTCTGGGCTTATTTTAGGGGTTTTGGAATATTAATATTGGGCCCAGATTTTCTGTGAGTGCTACAGTATTGCTTGGGGGCCCACTTGTTAATTTTTGATCGATCGGATATTTTAAACACATTAATTCACAGTATTTACATCATATCTGCGACCGTGAATGTCACTTGATCGGTAAATCCGGTCTAACTGCTATAGCCCGGTTAGACGGATTTGCGAACGTGACTTTCACGTTGATGTTCTGTGTTTTGCTGTGATGTTGCGGATTGGTCGTGGGGGATAGCCTGGATGCAATGCTAGTACAGTTTTGTTGTATTATGTACATTTGCTGTTGCGGGGCGAGCGTCCGACATGTGGACTGCCGTCACTGCCTGTTTGTATTATTCTTTTGGGGCACGGCCAGGTTGCGGTCGATGTACCCATTGTATGTATATTTTACTTTCCGTACTAGGTTTACCCCGCGGAGGAGTGCACGGATAGCCGGGTTCAAGAGGGCAACAAGCCCGCATCTCAGGGCATTGAGACGGAGGGGGCTTCACTCTAGGATTGGCGGGCTATTCGCCGCACTCGTAGGGGGTACAGTTTAACCCAGGAGGGGTGCCCAAGTTACCGGATTCCGTGAAGTGCTGGGTGGTCCATTCACGGCGCTGAAGGGGGCTGCCTCGCTTCAGGTTTTGGCGGGTAACTTGCCGCGCCCGTAGGGGTCTAGGATTTCATTGCACAGGCTATCCACACGACCAGGGGAACGTCGGGTTTCAGTAGTGGCTCTGTGAAACCCGGGGATCCCAGATATCTGTATTGTTCTGTGATGCTGTACATTTCTGTGATGTTGCATTTTATTCACGCCTTGAGCGAAATATAATATATTGGTATATATATTAGTAGATGTTGTATATGTTTTTCATCCGCGCTAGTCCAGTCCCCGCTCTGTCGTTAGTTAGCTAACCTAACGGGTGATGACGGGACCCAGTGGCGAATGCGGATGGCATATACGTACGTCAGTATATTTTCGTTCTTTGTGGTGTGATCAATTGATGGGACTGCATTGATTCGGATCAATGCAAGTTAAAACAAACCTATTCTGATGTTGTTGGAACACTTTTCAAAAAGCTGTTATTGCAAGGACGTTCACTTTTGTTTTGCATCGTGGTATTCATTTGGAATATCCTGCTCCTCAGTCGACGAGGCAAGGGCCAAGATCCCTTCACCGGGAGTGACCCCTTGGACAGAAGTTTGCATCAGGGCACTAACTTCACTATAGCCGATTACTTTTGCTTTGCACCGCGGTATTCATTTGGAATATCCTGCACCCCATTCTACGGGGAAAGAGCCGAGATCCCTTCACCGGGAGTGACCTCTTTAGTAAAGGTTTTCGTCACTATATTTTCTAAAAAGCTATCCGTTCCTTCAACGATATCAAGTTCATTACGTTAAAGGTTTTCGCCAGAAACCATTCGTAGCCCTCCGTCGTTTCATATGGGTAGTCAATAGTATTCAAGCTGTGTTTGTTGGCCAAAGTCAAGGCACAGTGTTTGGCAGCTGTTGGTTATTCATATGCAGCATAGATAGATGCGTTGGTTTGGAACAGTCGTACTGCCTTGTTGGCCAAAGTCAAGGGTAGGTACGGGTGGATTCAAATTAACCTGGAGAATGACGGGCAGAACTTGACATGTGACTTATGATTTGTTGGCCAAAGTCAAGGTCATAAGAGCATGGGGTAAAAATCACATCGGGAGTTTCAAAAGAACTGAAACTTGCCAGATTTGCGCATACCTTCTGGAGTGTGATACCGTGGGCGGATTCCGTCACGTTATCATGCGATGATAGTTGGATCCCGATTCCCACTGATGAGTTAGTTTACTCCCCGGGTGTCCCCGACTAATTCTTCTTTCAGGTTTGGAGGAGAATTTGAGGTACAGTGGGAGGTTTCCAGATTAGATAAAGTGATAACCATTCTGATCTAGGTTAGAGTGCACGCTGAGTGTTTCTTTTCTCTCTCTCTGGCAGCGACCATTGACCCGACCCTAAGACTATGACTCAGTGACCAAGTTGACCGAACCTTCTTAACACTGGCTTTTGGATTGTCAGAGTTGCAGACCTCATTGCCACTCCTACTTTTACCCTTTTCTCCAGGACACCCCGTATTGCTACGAACGTCCACTTCCATTGGACAAAACCATCGTATGGTTAGATACGAACTCGAAGGAATTATTCGAGGTTGGTTTCTGGTTCTGGAGAAAACGGATATGATTATTCAGTTGTCTTTTCCTTTTTGCCTCCTCTCAAGTTACGAGTACTCCTTAGTTAAGGAGATAGTACACCTATTACGCAAATTGGATAGTCTTCTTCCAAACCATAGGCAGGTGCCGACCGGTAGGGAATGAAGAAAACCAATTAGCATAACGATGGTGTGCAGAAGGTATTAAGTTCAGACAAAGCAAGGGATTAGTAAGAGGGCAAAGTAAATTGCGACTGATATTCACGACCAAACCAAGTTTTTCTTCGCCAATCCTAAAATCACCTTTGCATTTCTCCAGGACACTCCGTATCACTACGAAGATCCATAGTTTATTGGATACTCCATCGTATGGTTATATACGAACTCGAAAGGAACTTGTTCCAGTTCGGGGATGGATTCTGGTCCAGGAGAAATAGGAATAAGGTTTATTCGGTTGTCTTTTATCTTCACCTTCTCTCGCATTGCGAGTGCTCCTAGGACTAGGACAGTACACCCATTATGCTTATTGGATAGTCTTCTTCCAAACCATAGGCTGGTGCCGAACGGTAGGGAAGGAAGAAAACCATTTGGCCTAAGGGATGTGCAGAAGGTAACGACTAAAGACAAATAAAGGGATTTGGAGAGGTGGCAAAGAATTATGCGGTTATAGTTGTGAATCTGGATAATGGTAGAGGCATTACTAGGAATACCAGGATACCCCATCGAAACACTTCAATGTTTCAGTTCAACTGTGTACTGTTAAAGGAAAACTGATTTCTCGATCAGACACTTGCTCCAGGATATGTATTTACCAGGTTTGATTCTCATATCTGTATGGTTTTACAGATGATGAGTGGGAGTAAGTTATTGGGAATTGGGTGATCATCCTCATTATATCGAGATTCGTTGTAATCGGTGATATTTGAGGAGATCATCTGGGCTGTTTGCCGATCGGCAAATATTTGGTTTTGAATATCCGCTGTTGTGCACCAATTTCAAATTGATATATCTGTACGTCTATTTTCATAGAGTGAGATATACCTTTTGATATTATGTCGATGACATTTACCTATATCAGTGGATGGTTAGGTAAGGAGCATTAAACAGCAGTGTAATTCTTCTTAACCATAAGTACAATTTTCAACCTACAACACACAGTGAAAGAGTTGCTAGACTCAGCGGACTTATACAGAGTATTGTATGTTGTCCAGTGTCCATTAGGACATAGGGGTTGGTCCTCATACTATATTCTGTTTACTTTTAACTTCTCTAGTTCTTAGACATGTGTTTCGTAGAAACACAGGGTCTAAGTTTTGAGGAGTTATAGGTATTTGAATAGAGTAGAGAACCAGGTGTAGCAAGTATCGGGATTCTTCAAGGTGATCGAAGATGTAGATGCTTGTGTATGGTATTCAGTTGATAGTAATGATAAAGAGAAATTGCTTCTTTTTCAGGTTACTCATAATTGGAAGCATTCCTAAGTTGAGTAACGCTGATCGGCCTCTCTCCATTTAGTTGACATGCACTGGAGATAGCTGCATGATTTGAATCTGGTTCAATTAAATCAGTGCCTCTGGTGCTATATTGGATATAGTACAGTTCATATCTTAACACTGTTAAGGTACGGGGAGTTGTCCGGCTTATGATTAAAACCAGACTCTGGATAACTCAAGGCACGTTTCTGTAATGGCTGTTTGTGGGTTGACCCAGGCTATGACGAGGGCTGATTTTCTACCATAAGAAAGATCAATAGTGATATTGTTCTTGACTCGCCACAGTTTTAATAAAAATGGATTTTTTTTCAAAAACAGTAGTGGGAGTATGGTAGAACTGGAAGTGATTCCAGAACCGCAAACGATTACTGAAGATTTGATAAGGAACCTAAAGATTCAATCTGTTTTGACATTCCATTGGCCACTCCGCAGATACGGTGGGTAACTTCAGGCACCCGAGAGGTACTCCGGTAGCCTCAAGGACGGTGACAGGGAAGTTCTTGTTTACCCACAGTTGCCATTGTTGTTGTTCCAGGCTGCGAGACCCGGCAGGAGGATGAGTATAGCGTCGTTCTAAACTAGCTTTAGAAGTGCACATCTATATGACTCTGCCAGAGGGTTGTCGTAGTCAGTGGGAGCAGCGGAAGCATTGGTGGACATCAGGCTTATGTCTATTTATAGACTAAAGCAGATATAGCGGAGATAGATCATCTATTTCTGATGTGACAGTCATAGGTTTGACGTCATCAGAATAGGGGATGGATCTGTTGAGAAGGTAGTAGGGTGTTATATCCTGGTATTTGGATGACATACACAGAGTAGGAAAGGAAACTCCTATACTACATCGGTTATACTATGGTCGTCACACAGTGGTTTCTCCACAAAGGACCTGGACATTATATCTGACATACTGGTTACTGGATCTATGGTTTTAGATCTAGATTTGGGTGGTTTTCCAATCAGGGTACTCTGACAGCATTCTAAGAGTATTTAGAATGGACGACTCCTGGCACGGTAGTATACCTGCAGGTGATGGAGTCACCCTTTCTAAAGGTGTCTTATAGACTAAAGTAGAGAGGGATGTGCATGATTGACAGATCACTTGCTTAGGCAATTGAGTCAATCATGAGATGTCAAGTACCACACCAGATGTTGTTCTTGCACTAGATGCAATAAGTTAACATTGATCCAATCCTGGAGAAACAGTCGGAAGCAGTTTTAGAACATAAGCGGATGTTCTAAGGATATGATAACGATAGCCTCATTTGGGAGAAAGTTATCATTCCAGGCTTCCAAGGTGACATGGACGACAAGGAGGTTGTCAGAGTTATAGTTTTTCCTTCTGACGAGGGGCAGTATTTTGGACAGGTGGTCCAAGGAAATACTGAGGGTGGCATGGCGCAGGATACTGATTAATTTCAGTTGACGATACAGTCTAAGAAGTTTGGATTTGGAGTTCATTTATGAGCTCGGTCCCATCAGACATCCAGACATTCTAAGACAGGTATTGCTCATTTCGGGAGATGGCTTTCTCCGTGAACTTGAGATATAGAGAGACATGGAAAGAAACTTCAAGGCGGATCCACTCACTGAGGCTATTCCTCGAACGCAATAGTCTTCCAAACAGGATTTGTGAGACTGACTAGTAGAGGAGTTGGGTGTTCGGTATCACACGGGCTGTGAGTATGCGACATCGCAATAATTAGCCTTGAGTGCAAGTGGGAGATTGTTGGAGATAGTGCCCTCAGAGTCAATTATTGGATCACAGGCACGTGATTGCAATGATTGAGGAAGGACCTATCCCGGTACGACAGTCTTACTCGAGATGATAGTATGCTATCTGGTTTACCTTTATCATCGTGTACTGCTTTAGGTGACCTGACAGGTCACTATTGCACGTTGATAGAGCCCCTAGGATTCTTGCTTGACTGCCAGCAGTATGAGGGCGATCATATAAGTGAGAGCTGGAGTCTATAAGCGCATCCTTAAAAGGTCCCTAGTCGTGGGAGTTTCGAGACAGGGCATCGATACTCCAGAGTAGACTAGTGTATACAGTCGAGACCCCGACGAGGGGCGGTGGCCGGTCTCACAGGCCACTGGTGTCAGTTGGTTCACCTAAGATGTATACAGGTGCTCATTGGGTTATGAGTACACCGGACAGGACTCGCCGGGAACATGCTAGTTGGTCTTATACCTGACGTCAGATAGCAGTTCCCAGGTGACATGTGTACAGGTTAGTTCATCGACCTGGGGATCGTCATTTGTCTCGTGTGAGTTCCCACTGTGCTTTGATTACCACCCTACCACGGCTCAAAGGAGTCGTGCAAACAGGTTTTAGTTGGGTACAGTCCCGAGCCACATGGAGGCAGTGAGCGGATCTTCGGGGGTTCGTCTCTCCCGGTATTGGGGGTGAGGTCGCGCTATGTCTAGGAGAGCCATTACACGAAGTCCTTGGCCAAGGCAGGAGATTTACTGGTAGGTATTCCAGTAGTATCTTAGGGTGTTCTGGGCTACACTCCGACACGATTTGTACCGCTTTTGGGGGTCTGACTTTTACCAACCCCCTAGGACCGACATGCGATGCTCATAGACGAACGGATCGGACTGTACGGATATTGTCACTGACAGGCTCAGTAGGGTGTCAGGATAAGTTCGCTCATCGACGTCCCTTTTGGTCAATAGCTGGTGGCCCGTCACGTATTGGCTTATACCTCTGACGTGCTAGTGGTTAAATCCACAGCCATTGTATTGACGATTCTTTAGAGTCCACCACACTTTCAGTTACTCAAGCTTTCGGGCGAAACGCTGTAGAGGCCGTATGGAGATATGGCAGGGTCCGATCAGACACGTGCGGTATTGCACGGGTCAGGATCGGACGGTTTGTACTAGTGGCCGTATGGATATATGGCAGGGTTCGATCTGATACGTGCGGTATTGCACGGATCAGGATCGGACGAATATTACTAGCCGGCTTTGGTTTAAGCCGGATCCTAGTTTAGTACAGTGTAGATTTTGTCTCATTGCATTTGTATCCGGTCGGAATACAGATGCGGGTGTGTATGCACAGTACCGGGGTTTTCCTGTAATTTATTACGGGACCAGTTTTCTGGAGTTGCCAGTTTGCATTCCGTTCCGGCCGGTTTTCCTTTGTTCTTTCCCGGCCGGACTTTTTCGATGGAGGGTGTTATTTGCAAGTTTGCAAATAACACATTGTGGAGGATTTTCTTGCAAATGTATTATTTATGAAAGCATCTTTTTGATACCATTCTTTTCTATCATCATCACTTGCTTTTTGGTGATTTGAGGTGATTAGAGGTTGATGTGAATTTGTTATGATGATGTTTGGATATGGTCACCCTCTCTCTTTTCCTACACTCACCTCCCTCTTGCTTATGTATTCTTTCCTCCACCATTCTAAGATAATAAGGTTTTCATTTTGAGAAAAGAGAAGAAGAAGTTTTTCATTCTTGAGAGTTTCATTCTTGATCTCATTTCATGTTAAGAAAAATGCAAGCACCATTTTTCTTATCTTGATTCCTCCATCATCTTCAAAGGCAACAAAACCCCAAATGAGACATAGCCTCAACCCTACACATTCTAAAGCAAATCTTGGACGCGTCGGCCAGCCAACTTCGCTCCCGAGTTGCCTCGGTATTGAGGTGGGAGCTCGTAAAAGATGCAGGCGATGTGGTGCCCCCTTCGGCGAGGAGGCGACGATATGGAGACAGGACTTTCCGCGGGAGATCGGGACGATGACGAGAAGACCGGAGGACTCGGATCACTCGGTATATCTCTTCCCTATCTTGTTACTTTGCTAGAACTAGTTTAATGGCCCGATCCGGGGTTTAGTGCGCGGTGGTGCCGGTTTGCAAAGTTCGCAAAATTAAAGTTTATCACCGCTTCCGCATTTGGCCGTCGGATTGACGGCCGGGGCGCCGCTGTGCACTTACAGTTGTGAGATGAGAGTTTTCTTTATCTTTCAATTCATGTAATTTGTAATTGATGTAATATTATTTATTTGGCCGCACAACCGGGATGAGGTTGTAGCCATCATTGTATAATTTCTTTTACTGTTTTTTGCTCCTAGGATAGACCCAAGGTGGGGTGCACAAACTACCGGGTACCTCGAAGTGTCGAGTGGCCTACTCATGGTTTTGATGGAGGTTGCTTCACTTCGGGTACTTGGCGGGTAGTTTGCCTCACCCGTAGGGGTCTAGGGTAGGGTATTGGCTATTCATCGCGACCGTGTAATCCCCTCTTCGTTACAGGCTCGTACGAAATGCGGATTCCTAGTATATCCAATGTGTTCATCTGTGATCTGGAATGGCTATCATTGCATTTGATGAATGTATATATCTATATATGATATCTATTTAGGTATTGCTTATGTTTTGCATCCGCGCTAGTCCAGCCTCCGCTCTGTCGTTAGTTAAGTAACCTAACGGGTAATGACGGGGCCCCGTGGCGAATGCGGATGGCATAAGCGTACGTCATATTTTCGTTGTTTTCTGCAATGGTAGGATTAAATGATGGGACGCATTAAAATTAATGCAAGAAAATAAATCAAAGTTGAGTCGTTGGAACACTTTCAAAACCACTCGGTTTCTTTTCAAAAACAACTTGTAAACATGGAGCTTAAGCCACTCCTTTTAAAAGCTATCTCATTCCATCGATTATATCAAGTTCACTACGTTCACGGTTTCGCCAAAACTATTCGTAGCCCTCTATCATTTCAGTTAAATATTCGGTAGTATTCAAGCATGTATTTTGAGCTCACGCCAAGGCATAGTGATTGGTAGCTGCCGGATATTTATCTGTTGCATAGATAGAATGCGTTGGTTTGAGACAGTCGTACTGACATTTTGGCCTATGTCAAGAGTAGGTACGGATGGGTTCAAATTAACCTGGATAATGATGGGTAGAACTTGACATGTGACTTATGACATTTTGACCTCACGCCAAGGTCATAAGAGCATGGGGCAAAAAATCCACATCGGGAGTTTCTAAAGAAACTGAAACTTGCTAGCGCTGCATACCATTTGGAGTGTGATGATTCTGGTAGGATTCCTTCAGTTTTGTCACACGATGATATTTGGATCCCGATCCTACTGTGAGTATATGCTACTCCTCCGGAACTTTCTCACTTAACGATCAATGTTATAAACCAAGTAGGTGTCTAGAAAGGTGTTAGCGGGGCTACGCCCACAGGGAAAAGAGGTTATTTAATTAAGGAACTTCATGAAAGCGTTGGAAAACCTCCCTCGAAGTACCAACACTGGCCTGGTTGAATGGTTTAGCAAGTATTATACGGTGAGATTGATCCCGACTAATTCTTCCTTTTTAGTTTGAGGAGGGATTCGAGAGACAGTAGGAGCCATCCTGTTTAGACAAATTAAAAACCACTCTAAACTTGCAAGAGCATCATGCTGAGTTTTTCTTCTCTCTCTCCTAATTGCAGCGACCAATCGTCATGACCGGACTTAAATTACTTCTAGATAAAAACATACTGACAGGGCCAAACTACAAAGATTGGCTCAGGAATGTCAAAATGGCAATCACTTATGACAAGTTGGGGTATCTTCTTACCACCAAAGCTCCCCTGTCCCAGGTCCCACCTCCAGCGTCACGGATAAGGAAATCCCTAAGACTTGGGAGACCGATTGCGCGAAGGCCAAGTGCCTCGTGCTTGCCTCTATGGACAATGAACATCAGAGGAGGCACGAGAATATGGACCTCGAATCCATATTTCTCCAAACAAAAGAACTGTATGGAGAGCAATCCCGTATCGCCAGATACGAAGTCTCGAAAAAGCTGTTTTCGGCGAGATTGGCCGTCGAATCATCGGTAGCGGAACACGTGCTTAAGATGATTGGCTTCATTTAAGAGCTTACGGACCTTAGGACCACATTAGAGAACGAGCTCTACACAGACTTGATTCTCCAGTTTCTTCCTTCCACTTACGCCCAGTTTATCCTGAACTTCAACTTGCAACAAAAAGAAGTTGAACTTTCAGAACTCCTCAACATGCTGAGGAGTGCAGAGGGCACCCTACAGAAAGGTTGGGAAACATCCACTTTGTTTGTAGGAGGATCTTCCTCTTCTAGGTCCAAGGCGAAAGCCAAGGGAAAGAAGAAGAAAGCCCCCGCCAAACCAAGGGGCGGTGTTAGTAAAGTGGATACGAAGGGAAAGACAAATGCAACAAAGGTAGCGGGAAAGCTTGTGGGAAAGGAAGAATCCTTTTACTGTCACAAGAGTAAACACTGGAAAAAGGATTACAGGGCTTGGAAGGCCAGAAACCAGGATCTGAAGCAAGTTGCGGCTTCAGCTTCAGGTGTGTATGTTATTGAAAACTGTCTATCAATAAACTCTATATCCTGGGTATTGGATACCGGATCAGGATCTCATATCTGTAATTCTTTACAGGCACTGAGAAGGCGTAGGGTTTTGAAGGCAGGTGATATGACCCTCAGTGTTGCAAACGGAGCTGGCATGGATGCTGAGTCCGTGGGGGACTATCAACTGGGATTGTCAGATGGACACGTTTTGGTTTTACATGATTGTTATTTTGTACCCAATGCAACTTGTAATATCATATCTATATCTTTATTATCTAAAGAAGGTTATGAATTTGCATTTGTAAGCAATGTTGTAAACATTCACCATAATCAAGTTTTGATTGGGTTAGGTACATTAAGCAATGGTATATACGTATTAAACCAACCACAGATTTTCAATGTCCAGAATACACACAAAAGAAAGTCTCCGGAAAAAAATCAGGCTTTCTTATGGCATTGTAGACTGGGTCACATCAATGAGAGAAGGTTGACGAAGTTACATACAGAAGGATATTTGGATCCGTTCGAATATCAATCATAAGCAACTTGTCAATCCTGTCTCAAAGGAAAGATGACAAAGACTCCGTTCACTGGACACGGAGTAAGAGCGAGCGAGCTCTTGGGACTCTTACACAGCGACGTGTGCGGTCCAATGTCTACACATGCGTGAAGCGGTTATTCTTACTTCATTACTTTTACGGATGACTTTTCAAGGTACGGATATGTCTTCTTAATGAAACATAAATCCGAAGCCTTTGGAAAATTCCAGGAATATAAGAATGAAGTAGAAAAACAAACCGGCAAAAGTATCAAGACACTGAGATCTGATCGAGGTGGTGAGTACTTGAGTGCCGAGTTCCTGGATTACCTAAAAGAGAATGGAATTCTCTCTCAGCTTACTCCTCCATACACTCCGCAACATAACGGTGTATCGGAGAGATGGAACCGAACCTTATTGGATATGGTACGGTCCATGATGAGTAACACTGAGTTGCCGCGATCATTCTGGGGATATGCGCTAGAATCAGCTGCATACCTTTTGAACCGAGTTCCAACTAAGACTGTGCCTACCACACCATATAAGATATGGAGTGGGAAGAAACCCTATTTTCAATATCTGAAGATCTGGGGATGTCCAGCTTTTGTCAAAAAGCAGCATGCGGAAAAACTCGAGGCACGCTCGGTACTGTGCAAGTTTATGGGATACCCAAAGAACTCTAGGGGGTATCTCTTCTATTACGCAGAGGAACAAAAGATCTTTGTTTCTCATAATGCCCACTTTCTGGAACACTAGTTCTTAGAAAAGGAAATAAGTGTGAGCGCAATAGAACTGGAAGAAATTCCAGAACCCCGAGCTATTACTGAAAGCTTAGTAGAACCAGAGGGTTCGAAAGATCAGGACATTCCTGCGCCGCTCCGCAGGAGTAGTAGGCAGTCTCATCCGCCCGAGAGATACTATGGTTTTCTCATAGACGGGGATAGAGAGGATTGCATCATTGATAGTGATGAGCCGACTAGCTTCCAGCAGGCCATTCAGAGCGTTGACTCGGTAAAATGGCTGGATGCAATGCGGACCGAAATGGAGTCCATGTACACCAACAAGGTATGGACGTTGGACGTTACTCCAGATGGGGTAAAACCTGTAGGATGCAAGTGGATCTTCAAAAGGAAGATTGGTGTAGATGGACAGGTTGAGACCTATAAGGCTAGACTTGTTGCATAGCGTTTTCGTCAAAGACCTGGTTTGGACTATGACGAAACCTTTTCTCCAGTGGCTATGCTGAAATCCATTCGGATCCTTCTTGCCATTGCTGCCTTCCACGATTATGAGATTTGGCAGATGGACGTAAAGACCGCTTTTCTAAATAGAAATTTAGAGGAGTGTGTCTATATGGACCAGCCAGAGGGTTTCATTCAGAGTGGGAGCAGCGGAAAGGTGTGCATGTTGCCTAAGTCCATCTATGGACTAAAGCAGGAATCGCGGAGTTGGAACATCTGTTTTGATGAGACAGTCAAAGAATTTGGCTTTATCAAAAATCCAGATGAACCATGCATCTATAGTAGATTTGTAGAAAGAACTGTCGTATTCCTCGTTTTATACGTGGATGACATTCTCTTAATAGGAAATGACATTCCTATGCTACAATCTGTCATAGGGTTCTTGTCACACAGGTTCTTAATGAAAGACCTGGGTGATGCCTGTTACATTCTGGGGATCCGGATCTTTCGTGACAGATCCAAGACGATATTAGGACTTTCACAGTCCTGGTACATCGACACCATACTGAAAAGATTCAGTATGGAAGATTCCAAGCGCGGTAATCTACCGGCTTGTCACGGGATCACCCTCTCTAAGGAGATGTCTTCCAAGACTGATTTGGAAAGGGATCGCATGTCTATTATACCCTACGCTTCTGCGGTAGGCTCTATAATGTATGCGATGTTGTGTACCAGACCAGATGTAGATTATGCACTAAGTGTGGTAAGCCGGTATCAGTCAAACCCTGGGGAGAAACACTGGATAGCGGTAAAGAACATTCTCAAGTACTTGAGAAGGACTGAGGAGATGTTCTTTGTGTATGGCGGAAAAGACCTCCAGATCGAGGCCTTTGCTAACTCCAGCTTCCAAAGTGACAAGGATGATTCCAAGTCCATGTCGGGTTATGTCTTTACCCTTAATGGAGGGGCGGTGTGTTGGAAGAGTTCCAAACAGGAAACCGTTGCTGACTCGACGATGGAAGCGGAATATATCGCTGCTGCAGATGCCGCAAAAGAAGCCATCTGGATGAGGAAGTTCTTAACGGAACTTCATGTGGTTCCGTCCATTGTTGATCCAATACCTCTGTATTGTGACAACAACGGGGCTATAGCATTAGCGCAGGAACCTAGGTCCCATCAGAAGTCCAGACACATCTTGAGGCGGTATCACCTGATCAGGGAGATCGTGGGTCACAAGGAGATTGAGGTTCGGAGAGTTTCTACGGAAGATAACACTGCTGATCCACTCACGAAGGCCTTACCCCAGACTCAGTTCGAGCGGCTGATCGAGATGATAGGTCTTCGATACGCCAGTACATGGCCTTAGTGCAAGTGGAAGATTGTTAGTGTATATGCCCTAGAGGCCATTACTGTATCATAATAGTTTGTATATTACTTAATGGAAGCTTGGGATATTCACAGTTGTATAGAAAATCTTGCTCAAAATGGTAGTATGCTACTTAGTTTGTCTCTACTTTAATGCGTACATGCGTTTCTTTTAGTATATCACCTATACACATTAGTGGAGCCCTTAGGATCTTTGCTTGATTACCAGCGTTGTGATGGAAGTCACACTCGTGGGGGCTGGGTAATCCATAAGCACATCCTTATACAGGTCCCTAGTCGTAGGACTATCGAGACAGAGCATCGATACTCTGGAGTAGACTAGCGTATGCGCTTCTCATCCCAGCTGGGGAGACGGTCTGTCCTACAGCCGTCAGTACGTCATACTTGAGATAGTATGCGGGTGCTCGTTAGGTTACGAGTACACTGGACAGGACTCGTCGGGAACTGTTGGTTGGTACTATACCTATCGTCAGTTATCAGTTCCCAGGTAACATGAGTACAGCTTAGTCCGCTGACTTGACACTGTCACTTCGTCTCGAGTGTGTTCCTGTAACACCTTAGGATGTGTTTTGTGACTAATTATATTTAAATAAAGGGTTTTCAATAAAAAGTTTACCAAATTGGGTTTCAAATATTTTTCCAAATTTAATAAATATTTTTCTAGAATTTTCCTAGGCTTGCACACACATGTGCATGTAAACTAGGGTTTTAAAATGAGGAATACCATGTTTAGCAACCATGGTGGGTTTAATCATGGGGATTAAGTCTTTTGGGTTTTAATTAAGTTTATTTGGTTAATGGATAGTTGCTTTAATTTGAATTTCCTTTGGGGTGTTGACTTGGTGAGAATGAGAGAGAGAATGCATCATGGCAAAAGCGATGCTTGCATTTAATGAAGAGAGAGAGAGTAGAGGGGTTGACCTTGGGGATTATCTTTTCTTTTCCTCTCATTCTTATGTTGTTTATCTCAACCTCTCACTCATACAATCAAAACACCCACACCATCCACAGCAGCAGCAGCAGAAGCAAGCAGCACAGCAGCAGCAAGCAACACAGCAGCAGCAAGCAGCAGTGAACAGAAGCAACAACTCCAGCTACAGCTCCTTCCCTCTACTCCCTCTTCTTCCTCCAGCTCCCTAGGGTCGAGTGTGGGGTATACTTCTTTAACTTACCCCCGAGTTTGCTTAATTAGTATAGCTTAGCTTCGATTAGTGTTTATTGGTGCGTTTTAGTGCGATATGTGGTGATTAGGGGGAAACTTGACTAAGTGATGTATGAACTGGTTTTAGTAAGTAGATGGAGAGTTGTTAGGGCCATGTTAACCTAGCTTAGCCCCCAATTGCACTAAAATACCACCAGATTGCCATTTGATGCAAATTCAGCGTTTTTAAGCAAATTTTGACTTTCTGTAAACTGCTATCGACCCAGTGAGTTCAGAATAATTTTGAGATGACTGCAGTATAGTGGTGAGGTGCTGATCCTATGTGTAGAAGACGAACCCCAAAATCCGTACTGTGGCCACCGGAATATTTATTCTGGCCGCAAATTGCGGCCAGATGGGGAGGGTTTGGGTTGGGGTTTGTCTCTTTTGGTGTCTGCTGCAACCGTTAGACTCATGGCATGTATAATTTTATTTGATTCTTGCTGTAGAAAAATATGGAGCTATATACCTATTTCTCGTATTTTAAACATTCGCGACACGCGTGATACGTGTGTGGGTTTGGGGTTTCTGCGTATCGCGACGCGTCGGGGTAGTTTCAGGCGCGTAATCACACGTTTTAGCGTATCGCGTACACGCGCGCTTGGTTTGCGACACGGGTTTCTAGTTGACCTTAAATGTTGTGTTTGTATGGTTTTGAGCTTATGCGTGATATTCTGTGGAATTCCAGGTTCACAAGCGAGTGTGACGGACGCCGCGAAGAAGGGAAAACAAGTCATCGGCTATACCTAGCGAGAGACTACAGTGAGTAGATTTAACATCTACGGGGATATCGCCCGCATGGCCTTCTACGTCAGGGCTGATAAGATCTTGAAGCTACATTTCCATACATTGACTGTTCATGGCTACTATTTAGTGCATACGGCATTCCCTGATATATGTATATAAACTAGAATTGATAGAACACCGCACCATTACTAACGGTTCATTTTGCACGAGCACTATCCTGCATGCTACACACACACCGTTAGTAATTGCCATGACACTCACACTGTAGAATTTCCATAATATTCATACTTGATGCATATATCACATCGGATCATTATGTTGTAGCTCATCTTTATGTGACTTGACATGATATTCATACTTGATGCACATATCACATCACATTGACTTGCATATTGGTTTGGATTACATGTGATTTCTGGATTTGGGAACCGTGGCTATTTCAAATATGTAATCATTTAAAAACCCGGTTCCCTTGATATGATATTTCGGTGCGTCCACCCTATGTTTTCTCGGTGCTAGAGCGATATATATATAAGATAGAGAGGGCTGACCCGGACTGACGGATGCCCGATATATGTGAGAGAGAGGGCTGACCCGGACTGACGGATGCCCGATAGATATATGAGATAGAGAGGGATGATCCAGACTGACGGATGCCCGATAGATATATGAGATAGAGAGGGCTGACCCGGACTGACGGATGCCCGATAGATATATGAGAGAGAGGGCTGACCCGGACTGACGGAAGCCCGATAGGTATATGAGAGAGGGGGATGACCCGGACTGACGGATGCCCGATATAGGAAGATTTGCGTGTCGATGCTAGACACGAGTATTTATGATATTTGGGTGCCGCTGTTGGGCACTCGTGATTCTCAGTGAGGTACAGGATTTGAGGGCCGATGGGAGTGCCGGCGTCTGGGTTGTTGGGATTTAGGGTGCATTGATGGACACCGACTACATATTCCACGTTGACATTCCGTGTAGATGTTATACTTCCCATGCTCAGCATTCATTATTGTATCTCATCCTATAGTTATATTACCTGATAGAGCACTTGCATGATTATTGCACATACTGCTTATCACGCATTGGTATCATCTGTTGGCATATGATAGAGTAGCGCAGTACGTGCATGCTCGCGTTTACCTTTATATGTTATCTCTATTCATGAGTTGGCAACTCACCCCCGTTGTGCCACAGTATTTGCAGGTTGCCCTTCAGAGTAGTCGCGGCAGGCTGCCTTTTGCATCTTTTGGCTACAGATACCACTACAGTTGGTGCGAGAGCTGTTTTGCTTTTAGGTAGGCTGTGGTATCTGATTACTTTTACTGTACCCCTTTTGTATCTAGTATTCTCCATCTACCATATATGTACTGGACTTAGTGACAGTGTGAGGATGATGATGTATATTTCTTTGTATTCTGGTGTCGAGCTCGTGGGAGCCGACTGTTTTTATATGCAGTTTATTATTCTATGATGTTTATTTATTGCTCATTCTTCGCTACGGCGCCATATATTACTCTTGTGATGATGGTTTCCGCCGGTGGGCGTGATTGCTTCCGTTTGGGAATGTTTTGGTTTCATTATATCTCATTATCACTCATATCCTATTTTATACCTGATTTCTGGGTTACTTGTACAAAGAAAATGCTGCCAAAATTATTTAAATGATAACGTAACTTTAAAAGAACTTATTGAACTATTTAAGGTTTTCTAAATGTCTTAATTAAATGTTTTCAACACTCGCTACTTTTAAATGGTTTGATTTATGGGTTCGGCTTACTTAGTCGCGTTATGCCTGTAGACGTTGCGTGGTTAAGTGCCGGTCACGGGTCGAAACATTCGGGTCGTAACAAAGTTGGTATCAGAGCATAGGTTTTACCTTTCGGAGTGTAGGATGATCTTGGTATGATGGAGTAGGTAGCTGAAGCAGAGTGGCGTAGCGTGTGTATGTTCCGCGGCATACTCACGATACAGTACTCCGCCAAGGCGACCATAGGAGTTATTGATTTAAATTCCTTCTTAAGTATATATATTCTTGTGATTCGATTTCCGTATTTTTATCGAATCCTAATTTCCTTTCAGCCATTATGCCGCCAAAGACTACGAGGGCGCAGTGAACGGCCGCGAGGGCCGAGATTCGAGTTGATTCGTCTGAGACGAGGACTGATCCGGGCAGTGCACCAGTTGTTCACGAGCAGGGTGTTCCTCCTGTGACAGATCAGATCACCACGCTATGGGCTGGTATGCAAGAGATTCGCCAGACGGTGGGATCCAGCATGCAGGAGATGCGCCAGATGATAAGATCGCTAGTTGAGACGCTTCGAGCACAGCGACCAGAGGTAGCTCCACCCATTACAGAGACCGCAATGGTACCTACCGCACAGCCAGTTGCCCCTGCAGCCACGGAGGTGATTACAGTATCGCTATCAGAGTTCATGAGGCTGAAGCTTCCGGTCTTCACAGGCACCGATACAGCCGAGGACCCACAGTCTTTCATTGATAGGATTGCCCGGATATGCCGTTCCCTCAGATGAGCAGATGCGAGATGGGTTGAGTTCGCGAGGTTTCGCCTGGAAGGTCTTGCGCAGAAGTGGTGTGATTCAGTTGAGAAGGGCAGAGCGGCAGGTCTTCCTCCTATGACCTGGACAGAGTTCGTGGCACTGTTCCTTGCCCGCTTTCTCCCACTGAGTATCAAAGGTTCTAGAGCACGCAGGTTCGAGTCTTTACGCCAGACTCCGGAGATGTCAGTGGCAGAGTATGACGTTCTATTTACAGAGCTAGCAGTTTATGCCCCGTATTTAGTGGCTATCGAGAAGATGCGAGTTAAGAGATTTGTCCGAGGCTTGCTCACACTACTGTTCCTTGCGATCTGCGCGCAGCATTACGAGACATACGCAGCAGCTGTAGATGCAGCCTTATTGGTTGAGGAGCGCCTTGCTGAGACTTCGGCAGTTCCAGAGCCGAAGAGAGTTCGTGCGGATACATCAGCGCAGAGACAACCTTTTTGGCGGCGTGATAGACGTCTTGCAGGTAGCAGAGATTCGGGACGAGGTAGGTTGTTTAGCTCCTATCCCCAGGAGGGTCAGCGACCATCATCGGGATGTTTCCGTTGCGGGAGTTCTTATCATCGTGTACCAGATTGTCCTGAGATACCCCGGAGGGTGGCAGCAGCACCGCACGTCACACTACCACCTTCACCACTCCAGACGGCATTGCCTATTGTACCTACTGTTACTCCGCGCCAGACTCATACGCAGAGAGGTCATGGTCGCGGAGGATTTGTTCTTAGAGGACGAGGTGATCGAGGCAGAGGACAGCCAGCGGCCGGCAGGGGACAGTCAGTCGCAGGTGGAGGACAGGCGCGAGTTTTTGCCTTGACGCATCAGGACGCGCAGGCGTCCAATGCGGTGGTCTCAGGTATCCTTCTAGTATGTTCTGTTGGTGCACACGTGTTATTCGATCCCGGATCCACGCACTCGTACGTATCCACACACTTTGTGCCGAGTTTGGGTAGAGTGTCCGGTTTGCTTGATCAGCCGCTTGTTGTGACTACTCCTGTGGGAGAGTCGTTTGTTGCTAGGCACGTGTTCCGATCCTGTATCGTCCGTATCGGCGAAAGAGAGTTGCCAGTCGATTTGATCCTTCTTGAGATGTTGGACTTCGATGTTCTTTTGGGCATGGATTGGTTAGCCACGTGCTATGCTTCTGTTGACTGCAGCAAGAAGACAGTTAGATATTATTTTCCCGGCGAGTTGGTTTTTGTTGTGTTGGGGGACCGTGGTGCCACCCCTCACAGTGTGATTTCTTCTTTTCGTGCTGGACAGATTTTGAGGAAAGGATGTCAGGGATTTCTCGCCTATGATTGCGATGCTAACGCTACAGAGGTTCCATTGGATTAGGTTCCGATTGTTAGCGAGTTTCCTGATGTGTTCCCTGACGAGCTTTCTGGGCTACCGCCCGAGCGCGACATTTCTTTCTGTATGGATTTGGTTCCTGGCACGGGGCCTATTTCCATACCGCCTTATCGGATGGCCCCGGCGGAACTTCAGGAATTGAAGGGTCAGTTGTAAGATTTGCTGGATAAGGGACTTATTCGACCCAGTGTTTCTCCTTGGGGTGCTCCAGTCCTGTTCGTCAAGAAGAAGGACGGCAGTTTGCGTCTGTGTATCGACTACCGCCAGCTGAACAGGGTGACAGTGCGGAATAGATATCCCTTGCCACGTATTGACAATTTTTTCGACCAGCTTCCGGAGGCAGGATATTTTTCGAGGATCAATTTACGATCGGGCTATCATCAGCTGCGGGTTCGACAGGAGGACATTCCTAGGACAGCTTTCCGTACGCGCTACGGCCATTATGAGTTTTTGGTGATGTCGTTCGGACTCACCAATGCGCCAGCAGCATTCATGGACTTGATGAACCATATTTTCCGGCCATATTTGGATCTGTTCATCATAGTATTCATTGACGATATCTTGGTGTATTCCCGGAGTAGTGAGGAGCATGAGCAGCAGCTGCGGATTACACTGCAGACTTTGAGGGAGCACTAGCTTTACGCGAAATTCTCCAAGTATGCTTTTTGGCTGGACAGCGTAGACTTCTTGGGACATGTGATTTCACGAGACGGTATATGTGTAGACCCGAGGAAGATCGAGGCCGTTCAGCATTGGCCCAGACCCACATCAGTTACGGAGATTCGCAGCTTTTTGGGGTTGGCCGGTTACTACAGGCGATTTGTGCAGGACTTCTCCAGTATTGCTACACCTTTGACCGGGTTGACCCGGAAGGAAGTTCCTTTCGATTGGACGGAGGAGTGCGAGCACAGTTTTCAGCAGAGAGACCTGAACCTTAGACAGCGCCGATGGATGGAGTTAGTGAAGGATTACGACTGCGAGATCTTGTATCACCCGGGCAAGGCGAATGTGGTGGCGGATGCTTTGAGCAGGAGGCCCGGGGGTAGTCTATCTTGTTTGAGCACCGTACAGGGGCAGTCGTCGGCAGATTGGCAGATATTATGCGACAGCCGAGTGCAGTTCGAGTTCAAGCCGATCGGAGGACAAATTGCGCTTGTTCGTGCACGCCCACAGTTGCTTGACCGTGTACATGAGGCACAGCACAGTGATGACCGATGTTCAGAGATCAGGACACAGATTGGACAGGGCAGATTTTCAGAGTTCGTGATCGATGATCAGGGGATGCTGAGATTTGGGACTAGACTGTGCGTACCAGATGCTGAGGGGCTGCGGCGTGAGATTCTCGAGGAGGCACATCGATCGGTGTACAGCGTCCATCCCGGTTCCACCAAGATGTATCATGATATGAGAGATGTTTACTGGTAGGACGGAATGAAAAGGGACATCGCAGATTTCGTATCGAAATTCCTGACTTGTCAGCAAGTCAAGGCCGAGCACCAGAGGCCCGCGGGGGAGCTACAGCCGTTACCCATTCCGGAGTGGAAATGGGAGCAAATTTCGATGGATTTCGTTGTGGGTCTACCCAGGACTAGGCGAGGGTATGACTCTATTTGGGTGATCGTGGATCGTTTGACGAAAGCAGCTCACTTCCTGCCAGTGAAGACGACTTTCGGATTTGCTCAGTATGCCCAGATTTATATCGACGAGATAGTACGACTGCACGGAGTCCCGACATGCATCGTGTCCGACAGAGGCACCCAGTTCACCAGCCGACTATGGAAGAGACTTCAGGAGTCTTTGGGCACACGCTTGAGTTTCAGCATAGAATTTCATCCGCAGACTGACGGCCAGTCAGAGCGGACGATTCAGACTCTTGAGGACATGCTCCGAGCGTGCGTTTTAGACTTTGGTGGTAGCTGGGATCATCATTTACCCTTGGTGGAGTTCTCCTATAACAATAGTTTCTAGGATACTATTCAGATGGCACCTTTCGAGGCTCTGTATGGGAAGAGATGTAGATCGCCCGTCTGCTGGACAGAGCTCAGTGAGAGCAGTATTTTGGGGCCCCAGATCGTACAGAAGACGACCGAGAAGATACAGCTGATTCGAGAAAGTATGAGGACAGCTCAGAGCAGGCAGAGATCGTATGCTGATAGGCGCCGCCGTAGATTAGAGTTCGCAGTTGGAGATCACATTTTTTTGAGGGTCTCTCCGATGAAGGGAGTGATGAGGTTTGGACGGAAGGGGAAGCTTAGCCCCAGATTCATAGATCCCTTCGAGATCCTCGAGCGTGTGGGCGCTGTGGCTTATCATTTGGCTCTTCCACCCGACTTCCCAGATGTTCACCCCGTGTTCCACGTGTCGATTCTTCGTAGATACCTATATGACCCTTCACACATGATTCAGCATCAGACCATTCAGCTCGAGCGCGACCTTTCGTTCACCGAGCAGCCAGTCGTGATATTGGACCGGCAGATGAAGAAACTTAGATCGAGGGTCTTGCCATCAGTGATGGTGCTTTGGCGCAGCCCGAGTAGTGAAGAGATCACTTGGGAAGCCGAGGGCGAGATGCGGAACAAGTTCCCTCATCTCTTTGAAGGTATGCGTAGCTTTATATTTTCAAATTCGGGGACGAATTTCTTTTAAGGGGGGGAGATTGTAACACCTTAGGATGTGTTTTGTGGCTAATTATATTTAAATAAAGGGTTTTTAATAAAAATTTTACCAAATTTGGTTTCAAATATTTTTCCAAATTTAATAAATATTTTTCTAGAATTTTACTAGGCTTACACACACATGTGCATGTAAACTAGGGTTTTAAAATGAGGAATACCATGATTAGCAACCATGGTGGGTTTAATCATGGGGATTAAGTCTTTTGGGTTTTAATTAAGTTTATTTGGTTTATGGATGGTTGCTTTAATTTGAATTTCCTTTGGGGTGTTGACTTGGTCAGAATGAGAGAGAGAATGCATCATGGCAAAAGCCATGCTTGCATTAAATGAAGAGAGAGAGAGTGGAGGGGTTGACCTTGGGGATTATCTTTTCTTTTCCTCTCATTCTTGTGTTGTTTCTCTCAACCTCTCACTCATACACTCACACACCCACACCATCCACAGCAGCAGCAGCAGAAGCAAGCACCACAGCAGCAGCAAGCAACACAGCAGCAGCAGCAAGCAGCAGTGAACAGCAGCAACAACACCAGCTGCAGCTCCTTCCCTCTACTCCCTCTTCTTCCTCCAGCTCCCTAGGGTCGAGTGTGGGGTATACTTCTTGAACTTACCCCCTAGTTTTCTTAATTAGTATAGCTTAGCTTCGATTAGTGTTTATTGGTGCGTTTTAGTGCGATATGTGGTGATTAGGGGGAAACTTGACCAAGTGATGTATGAACTGGTTTTAGTAAGTAGATGGAGAGTTGTTAGGGCCATGTTAACCTAGCTTAGCCCCCAATTGCACTAAAATACCACCAGATTGCCATTTGATGCAAATTCAGCATTTTAAAGCAAATTTTGACTTTCTGTAAACTGCTATCGACCCAGAGAGTTCAGAATAATTTTGAGATGACTGCAGTATAGTGGTGAGGTGTTGATCCTATGTGTAGAAGACGACCCCCAAAATCCGTACTGTGGCCGCCGGGATATTTATTCTGGCCGCAAATTGTGGCCAGATAGGGAGGGTTTGGGTTGGGGTTTGTCTCTTTTGGTGTCTGCTGCAACCCTTAGACTCATGGCATGTATAATTTTATTTGATTCTTGCTGTAGAAAAATCTGGAGTTATATACCTATTTCTCGTATAGTAAACCTTCGCGACACGCGTGATACGTGTGTGGGTTTGGGGTTTCTGCGTATCATGATGCGTCGGGGTAGTTTCAGGCACGTAATCACACGTTTTAGCGTATCGCATACACGCGCGCTTGGTTTGTGACACGGGTTTCTAGTTGACCTTAAATGTCGTGTTTGTATGGTTTTGAGCTTATGCGTGATATTCTGTGGAATTCTAGGTTCACAGGCGAGTGCGACGGACGCCGCGAAGAAGGGAAAACAAGTCATCGGCTATACCTACCGAGAGACTACGGTGAGTAGATTTAACATCTACGGGGATATCGCCCACATGGCGTTCTACGTCAGGGATGATAGGATCTTGAAGCTACATTTCCATACATTGACTGTTCATGGCTGCTATTTAGTGCATACCACATTCCCTGATATATGTATATAAACTAGAATTGATAGAACACCGCACCATTACTAACGGTTCATTTTGCACGAGCACTATCCTGCATGCTACACACACACCGTTAGTAATTGTTATTACACTCACACTGTAGAATTTCCATGATATTCATACTTGATGCATATATCACATCGGATCATTATGTTGTAGCTCATCTTTATGTGACTTGACATGATATTCATACTTGATGCACATATCACATCACATTGACTTGCATATTGGTTTGGATTACATGTGATTTCTGGATTTGGGAACCGTGGCTATTTCAAATATGTAATCATTTAAAAACCCGGTTCCCTTGATATGATATTTCGGTGCGTCCACCCTATGTTTTCTCGGTGCTAGAGCGATATATATATAAGATAGAGAGGGCTGACCTGGACTGACGGATGCCCGATATATGTGAGAGAGAGGGCTGACCCGGACTGACGGATGCCCGATAGATATATGAGAGAGAGAAGAATGACCCGGACTGACGGATGCCCGATAGATATATGAGATAGAGAGGGCTGACCCGGACTGACAGATGCCCGATAGATATATGAGAGAGGGGGATGACCCGGACTGACGGATGCCCGTTATAGGAAGATTTGCGTATCAATGCTAGACACGAGTATTTGTGATATTTGGGTGCCGCTGTTGGGCACTCGTGATTCTCAGTGATGTACAGGATTTGAGGGCGGATGGGAGTGCCGGCACCTGGGTTGTTGGGATTTAGGGTGCATTGATGGACACCGACTACATATTCCACGTTGACATTCCGTGTAGATGTTATACTTCCCATGCTCAGCATTCATTATTGTATCTCATCCTATAGTTATATTACCTGATAGAGCACTTGCATGATTATTGCACATACTGCTTATCACGCATTGGTATCATCTGTTGGCATATGATAGAGTACCGCAATACGTGCATGCTCGCGATTACCTTTATATATTATCTCTATTCACGAGTTGGGAACTCACCCCCGTTGTGCCATAGTATTTGCAGGTTGCCCCTCGGAGTAGTCGCGGCAGGCTGCCTTTTGCATCTTTTGGCTACAGATACCACTACAGTTGGTGCGAGAGCTGTTTTGCTTTTAGGTAGGTTGTGGTATCTGATTACTTTTATTGTACCCCTTTTGTATCTAGTATTCTCCATCTACCATATATGTACTGGACTTAGTGACAGTGTGAGGACGATGATGTATATTTCTTTGTATTCTGGTGTCGAGCTCGTGGGAGCCGATTGTTTTTATATGCAGTTTATTATTCTATGATGTTTATTTATTGCTCATTCTTCGCTACGGCGCCATATATTACTCTTGTGATGATGGTTTCCGCCGGTGGGCGTGATTGCTTCCGTTTGGGAATGTTTTGGTTTCATTATATCTCATTGTCACTCATATCCTATTTTATACCCGATTTCTGGGTTATTTGTACAAAGAAAATGCTGCCAAAATTATTTAAATGATAACGTAACTTTAAAAGAACTTATTGAACTATTTAAGGTTTTCTAAACGTCTTAATTAAATGTTTTCAACACTCGCTACTTTTAAATGGTTTGATTTCTGGGTTTGGGTTACTTAGTCACGTTATGCCTGTAGACGTTGCATGGTTAAGTGCCGGTCAGGAGTCGAAACATTCGGGTCGTGACAGTTCCCACTGTACTTTGATTACTACCCTACCACGGCTCCAAGGAGTCGTGCAAACAGGTAGTAGTTGGGTGCAGTCCCGAAGCACCGTTAGACAGGATTCGTCTCTCCCGGTATTGGGGGTTGATATCGTGCTGTTTCTAGGAGAGCCATTACACAAAGTCCCTGGCCAGGGGAAGCGAGATATACTGGTAAGTTTCCAGTGTTATCTCAGGGAGTTCTGGGCTACACTCCGACACGACTTGTACCGCTATTAGAGGACTGATGTTTACCGCCCCCCTAGGCCCGCCATGCGATATTCTCAGACGAACAGACCGAACTGTACGGAGAGTGTCACATTCAGGCTCAGTAGAAGTTCAGATGGGTTTCACCTCGTCCGTCTTCTTATCGGCATCTACCTGGGGGCCGTTATGCACAGCTAGTGCCGCTTGCGGTCTGTGGTTAAACCCACTGCCAGCGTAGTATCGAGTCTTTAGAGTCCCACATAGAGAGCTATTCGCCTTTAGGCAAAAGAGTAGAGGTCGCATGGTTTTGCGACAGGGTTCGGTCACATCCGTGCACTTGTGCACGTTTAGTGTCCGGGCAGTTATTACTAGCGGGCTTTGGTTTAAGCCAGATCCTAGTATACGTTTTGGGATTGGTTTTATCTTGTTTGTATTCGTGTTTCTCGGAACGCGGATGCGGGTGTGTATACACGGTTGACAGAGACAGAGGCAGAGGATTCTCATTAGGGTTGTTGACTGTTGACTTTTGCTAAACCCTAATGAGAATAAGAAATATAATTAATGATAATATTAATTAAGTATTATTGTGCCATGGTTGGGTTGAAAGATTGACTTTGTTGACTTGTTGACTTTGTTGACCGGTTGACTAGGTTGGACTTGTTGACCACCATCATGACAATGGCTATCATTTCTTGGCATTGACCTTTGCTTGCTTGTTTTGTTCACAAATTGCATTTAATGCATGAAATGATATTGCCATTTGATATGATAACAACCATCACATAATACTCAATTATTATTATGTGTTATGATTATTTTGGATTATGAGAGCAAGGGTGAGAAAAGTCTTGCTCATTCTTTCATTTCCATTCTCTCTCATGCTCAAGCTCTCTCCCTCTTCCTCTTGCTCTCTCTAGCTCAAGGAAACTCCCTCTCATGAGTTGAGAACCATTTCCTTAGAGATAAAAACCCATAACACTTCTCTACTCATCCTAGTATACAAGGTCTAGCAAGCCAAGTGTTCTAGTTTCTTCTAGTTTGAAGTTGAAGCCAAAGGTAGAAGCTTTCGGGTGGATCCATCTTCGGTGCAAGGAGACGACGAGGTGAGGCCGATCCGACTACCGCAAGGAGTTGAAGAGAAGGAGTTCAAGTTAAGGTATAACCCCCTAACCGAGTAGGTAAAACTCCTAGTTAGGTTGTTAGAAAGTTGTTTAACAAAGATCCGTATTTTGAGTCCATGTTACCTCCACCGAAAAAATCGTTTTTCACCATTTCCGCAACCCCAAAGAACCTGGGACGCGTAACGTGGACTTACAGATCTGGATGATACCTAGTATATCTTGTGGATTATGATCTATGGTGATAGATCTAAGAGGATGTTGGGATTGTCCCAAATCCAGGTACATTAACACCATACTAAAAGGGTTTAGTATGGAAGATTCTAAGCGTGGTGGTTCGCCCATTTACTCAGGAATCACTCTCTCCAAAAAGATGTCACGGCCCGAAATGGCACGTGACTGGCACTTGAATCATATGAAGTGTATAGGACCCCATCTAATTCAAGTAAGCCAAGAATCCCAGAAATCTAAACCTTTTTAATAAAAATAAAAGAGGTGATGTTTTGAAATAAAGATATAATAAAGTCATGTTTGCTTACATGCATAGAAAAGGGACATGAATAATGCAAGTAAAATTTACCAGTTTGGAAACAAGTTTCGTCTTTTAAAAATGTCACGACCCGAATTTGGCACGTGACGGCCCTAATACTACGCAACGTCTACAGGTGTAACGCAGTAAAAGAAAGCCAAAACCCAGAAATCTAAACCATTAAAAGACAAGAAAAGATAAGAAACATTGTTTAAAAGTCTTTGAAATCACAACCCAAATTCTTTAAAAGTCCAACTTTATTTCCTTTAAAATTTTGGCAGCACCTCCTTTATAAAAGCTAGCCCCAAAAATGGGTACAACATAAATATAAAGTAAAGCATCCCCAAACGGGAGCAAATACACGCCCAAAGGCGGAAAACAACCACCACAACAAATATACGACGCCGTAGTGAAGAAATAAAAGACGATAGAAATGAAACTGTATAAAAGACAACAAGTCACAAATAATATACAATATCGTCATCACCAAGTCTCTATGTCAACAAGAAAATATAGTACATGGAGAGTACAAGGATACAACGAATATACAATACAACAAACGAATAACCATAAAACCCACTTAAGCAAACTGCACACTGTGAGCTGATGCGGTATTCGTAGCAAAAGATGATAGAAGAATAGCCTGTCTCGACTACTCTGGGGAACACCCTGCAAAACATACTGTGGCACAACTGGGGTGAGTTGCCAACTCATGAATAGTAAATAACATATGCAGGTAATCGTAAGTATGCACGTACGGCGTGAATCTAACATATGCAATTAATAGCAATAAAAAGTCATATGAATCCAATAATCATGAAAGGTAAACTAGCAGGTACAACTAATACATGAAGCAATGCATATAGATAAAGGTATGTAAATACAACAGTTATGAAAGGTACTCTAACAGGTACTACTAATACATGAAGCAGTGCATAAACAATAAATGTGGAGTATGGAATGAAATATGTCATTTCCACGGAATCCTGACATCGTGGTAGGATCACAATCCATCAAGACAAATCCAAATCCCAATTTCTCAAATCAGCCCCCAAATTGGCTCTCATATCATATAAGTTTCACAAATCCTAAATGTATAATATCGAATAAATCTCATATATCCTGAATGTACAAATCAGCAATCTCATAAATATCATGTATCCAATATCAAATGAATCACCTATATCCCAAATCAAATTATCAAGTAAAAATCTAATATCCTAAATCTATTTGCATGAATAAATATGATGATGTATATAATTTAATGTCAATACACATATATTAGCGTCCCATTCCAATAATATTGGTGTAAGGGCATATATAACAGCGTCCCATTCCACTGTTATATATACAAAGAAGTAAAAAGAAATATCATGAAAATAATGTGTCAAGAATCGACACAGAAATACTGATCTATCAGGTGCTGTCACCAAGACTGGCACCCTGATAGGTACGTATCACACGCTATCCGAAAAGCACGAGTGCCTAGCTCTGACCCTCGTCTTTCCACGTATCTATACGTACATGACTCCCGTCGGTATCCCCATGATAATCGCTGAGTCATTGGTAATGTCACCGGATGGTATGGTTCCCTCACTAACTCATCGTCTAGCTCCACGAAATTCTTGCCTCGGGGTACCTCCGGGCCCCACCATGTACCCGCACACGGACCCATCATTTCCTCGCGTGGGGTATATATATATCAGAACCGATAAATCTCATGGTGGCTGCTGAAATATCAAATCAAGGGAAACCGGGTTTTTCAAATAATGCATAATTTCATGAACTCCCACGGTCCCCAAATCCAGAAAACATCATGAAAAATCCATATCACAATGCGAAAATCTATGAATATAATATATGCAATATAAACGGAAATGCAAGCAAATAAAGGAAAAGCCGCTAATTAACTGCAACAAGTTAATATAAATATCATGTGGTTCCTAATATTCTCCAATTCTAAAATAACATCAGGTAAAGGTAAACATGTAGCTATAACCAGATGTATGTGAAAACATAAAGGTATAGCAAGATATATGTATCTACCTATAAGTAATGATGCAGTATACACCCTGGGTATAAGTGAAATAGGTGTGCAAGGTATACCTGTAGCTATGTCATAAAGTGTGCATGTACCTATCACTAATGGTACAATACTCTATAGGTATACAGGTAACTAGCATGTAAGTAGGTCAGAGCATATGTGTAAGCATGCAGGTATACAGGTATGCTATAAGTCAATGCGTAAAGAAATATGAATCAAAGTCTCAATGTCCCTAACCAAAGAATATCATATCTATAAGTTGGTTGTGCGTGACATGGCAATTATTGACGGTGTGTGTAGCATACAATTAGTACTCGTGCAACATGAATCGTCAATAATATGTGCAGTGTCCTAAGGATACTAGTCCAAGCACAACAATATCCAAGTAATAGGGTAAATGCGCAATTCTAAATATGACATAGAATATGCGACAGAAATAACATCTCTAGCCCAGACGCATAACGCCATGCGGGCGATTCCCCTGTAGATGTTAAATCTACTCACCAACGCTCCAAGCTAAGTGAATCCTACCACCTGTTTTCCCTTTGTAGCAGTGTCCGTAGTCCCCGCCTGCGAACCTAAAATTTCACAAACACAACACATAAGCAAAACATCCTATAATGACGAAAAGACAACGAAACGCGATGAATACGCCCGGAAAATTACACCGCGCGCTTAGCGCATCTATCGCGCACGACATCGGCCAAAAACCCTAACTGGGGTCGCTAAACTATAAAACACCAAGTCTAGACCCCGATTGTCCCTATCGCGCAACACAACAAAAACAATTATGAGGAATAAAATAGATATAAACTCGCAACGACCAATCGAACCCACGTCGGAAAAACCCCGAAACCTAGTAAGCAACTTATCGCAATATTTCGCATTAGTTTTAAGCTAACGCATATCTAGCGATTACAAACACCTTATAATAGCTTAAGTAAGCTATCTAAACCATTTCTAAATTTTTAACACTTGCTAAATAAATTTTAGCAAAAACCTAGTAAGCAAAATTGCAAAATTAAACAAAGTATTCATTAACAATAATTAACAGTTTCTACTAGGCTAAGCTTTTCCTAATCACAAATTAACACTTCAATAAAACATTAAACACTTAAATCAAGTTTTAAACTTAACTTGAATTTCTAAAACCATTTCTAGAATTTTGAAACATGAAATTTAAAACTTAAATTAACATCTAATTAAGCTAGCATAAAGATTTAAACTTAACAATTAGAGATTAGGGTTAGGATTTTATACCTCCAAATGATTCAAAAACTTGCAACAAGAAAACCAAGATTAGCCTCCAAAATCAAGACTTCATGAAGAACCAAGCATGGTTTAGGGTTAAGGAAATGAAGGAAAATAAGTATATTTGAATTTTTGTGATTTTATTTGGATTTTTCATGATTTATCTGTGCAAGAAATGATGAAAATGCAGTGAGAAAAGAAAACGACAGCCAAGAACAAGAAGTGGCCGGCTATGAGGGTGTGTGTGTGGGGGGGTGTTTTTGTGAATTTTTGTGAAGAAAGTTCTAGTAAAAAAAACAATAAATTCTTCATTAATTGCATTTTGCCACCTTTCTTTCTTTTTCTTTTTCTGTAAAAAAAATTAAATGCTTTGACCAAAAAATCTAGATATTTAAAAAGAAGGTTCTAAAATAATTGTAGTGATGATTTTCAAGAATTTTCATTTAGAAAAATTTTCCCGATTTACGTGCATATTTTACCGGCTAAAATAATATTTTATTTGGGAAAAATTCTATCTAAACCAAAACCTTCCAAATACCCCCAAAGTTCGCGCACAAGCTTTATTTTAGTTAAAATAGGTGCCGGCAAGTTTCTACGGACGTTTGATCGAAATCGGGTTAAAACGAAAAATACCGACAATTTTGCCTTAAAACGGAAAAATTCGCCAAACGATTTCTGAAACGTTACAAAAAATTTGGGCAGCTCCTCCTTTGTATTTTTTGATCCAAACCACATTACATGATATTATAAAAGGCATCCCCAAACGGGAGCTAGTTCTTCGCCAATCGGCGGATCTACAACCACGCAAAGAATAAATATATGTAAACGACGCCCAACGGCGAAGATCAACACAAAAGATAAAGAAATAAGCAAGACATCAACACCACAAGTAGCGGAAAACCCCTCGCTCTAAGTCTCGCAACCACAAGTCTCACTAAGTCTCATTACTTATACAATTACTAAATTTAATTGATGGAGTTGACTAGATACAATATAAAATAAGAATGCAATAGTGGTACGATCCAGCATGTACCACCTACCAAAACAAGTCGACCGAATGCAAACTGTGTACCAACGAAGCCGCTACCGATCCATGCGGCCAACCTGTAAGAACTGTGGCACAACGGGGGTGAGTTGCCAACTCGTGAGTAGAAAAACATCTACAGATAGAAATCGAACAAACAACGACTCCTAGGTCAACAATATCATAAAGGTAATACTATGATATCTAGGGTGACCGGGTCTGTATATGTGCCAACAATGTAATCAATGCCTATGAGCATGCGGATAACATCCAACAGAAATAATAAATGCCTGTATGCATGCGAATCTCGTCCACGTGTCAACCAATGACACAACAACATCATGCATGTAAATATCATAAAAGCATATGCATGAAAATATGAGGATATAAAACAACGTGTGTCCCTCGCGACACATCAAATCATGGAACCTGAGTGTCCAGCATCGACACTCGAAACATCATGAAACCCGTGTCCAGCATCGACACGTAAATTCTCATATCTAAGGCTCCTTCAGTTCGGATCGGCCCTCGGACTCCGTCTGCGGGATCGGCCCGCGGGCTCCGGCAGACGGGTCGGCCCCTATCCATCTCTCGACTCCGGTCGGTATCCTTCGGATAACCGTCAGGCCCAACCAATCACCGGTAGGTAGTAGTCCCTCTGCAAGGCTCATCGTCATCCCCACGATCTTCTCGTCTCGGGATACCGTACCGGGTCCACCATGAACCCGCAAACGGATCATCCAACTCCTCGAATCGGGTTTCACATATCACACGTCTCAGAAACGAGAAAACGCATGGTGGACGCACTGAAATATCATATCAAGAGAAACCGGATTTTTAAAACAATACATACTTTCTTTTGAAATAACCACGTTTCTCAAATCCAGAAATCTCATGAAAACAACATATCTCAATGCGTATAATCGTAAAGCATGATGTATGTGACATATAACAGAATGTAAGCATGTCCGTATATCATGCAGCATAGAATAGTAATATGCACATATCAAGGGAAAACCGCTCTTTTTAAATGAATCCAGATTTAAAATATATCATGTGGTTCCCAATTTATCCAAAGTCAAATACAACATCGTATAAAGGTGCATATGTAACTATAGCAAGTAAATTATACAAGGCGTCATAGCCTGATGCAGCAGTCCTACTGTGTAGTGACATGGCAATTATCGATGATGAAGTGTGTGAGCCGGCAAATCCGTGTAAGTGTAACATATGCATAATCGGTAATGGTGTAGGTGTACTAGCACAGGTATATGTAATGCAATGAGAGTAACATGAGCGTAGCATAAAGTAAATCGTATGCGAATGCTGACAGGTATACGTATCTAACATGACCGAGTCAGTGAATCTATTAATCGGCATCTAGCTTCACAACAACACGTACGGTACAATACATCCACAACATCCTCTAGTCAAGGGTATGGATCAATCATCAAAAAACTCATCACGTACGGAAAATCATCGTACGGCGGCATAAAACCATTAGGGATCCTATCAACCTATATGACAATGAGGAGTACGGACCTAACCTCATGTACAACATATCAATCAAGATTCACAACATTATATATATATATATATATATATATATATACCTATGTCCCATGTCACATCCATAACAAATTCATATCAGGGGACCGGCAAAATTATCAATCATCTCAATCGACTCGCATTCGTATACCAACATACCATCAAGTCATCATATCACATCGTATATTCTTTTCATCGCATTTATATCTCACATCAAGTCAATTTATATATATATTTTATCCTATACATCAAGTGTCATGTTACTCTTAAATTTCTAATTATTCTAATGCAACTGTATATCTATAAGTCATGATTCACATTCACTTTTCATATCCTTATTGCTTTCATCACATATCTCAATACACATATTCAATCCTTCATACCATCTCTAACTATCTTTTAACCATGTCCTTAGTTTTCAATCTAGGTTTCTACGACTGTATCCTATAAATCGATTTCCATCAAAACCTTGCGGGGGTGCTATACGCCATCCACCCGACCTCCCCCGTAAATATAGATCTACTCACTTTGATCTTCGCTTGCCGATGCCGATGTCGCCACACGCTTTCTTGTCGTCTCGAAATCCACATGGGGTACCTACATATATACATATATAACATTGTAAACGGAAATCACGCACGAAAACCAAAATGTCGCAGGAATCACTCATAGGTTAAAACCTATAGTCTTCACATGTAAGAAAGCCAATTAACACCCGATATTGACGTACAAACGTCAAGTGACCGATACAACACAAATATCAAAACTTCAAATTGACAGGATTCGCAAAACGAAATCAGAAACTATGCAAAACACTTCCAGATTTTTCCCTAGGTTAAATTAGCCAATTTTGCACATATGGAGGGTCTAATTTACTGGAGATGGATACATGAACCAAACACGAACCAATTTGGGAGTACCAAGGCCGCAATTTGAGGCCTAAATGCTTAAATCTGCGGCCTAGGTAGGGGGTTTGGGGCTCTGGTCTCTGTAGTGTCTTCCTAGGTGCGTGCGTGCATCACCGTGTTTTCAAAATAAATCCTGGTGTCTCCGGGTGTTAGCAGATATCTATATACCATCACAAAATCCACAATTTCCTGATATCGGGGTTTCTAGGTTTATGAATTGGGGGTTTACTCTTAGGTTTAGACCAATAAACAATCACTACAAGGGTTGCAAGGCCTCTACTAACCTCAATTACATTTCACTACTCAAGATTTCATCAAAAACCCTAACTTGAAATTTACAAACCCCACTAATCATCACTTAATCACTTACAAACATACATAGGTGTCACGACCCGAAATATTATCTCGTGACCAGCACTTAAATCACGCAACGTAATTCAAGTAAGCTGAAACCCAGAAGTCTAAACCTTTTTAAGAAAATAAAAGAGGTGAAGTGTTGAAATCAAGTTTCTTAAATGCATAGAAAAGGAACATGAATAATGCAAGTGAAATTTACTAGTTTGAAAACATGTTTCGTCTTTTGAAAATTTGGGCAGCACCTCCTTTGTATATTTTGATCTAAAACAACAATACATGATAATATAAAGGCATCCCAAGCGAGAACTAGCTCTTCGCCAATAGGCGGATCCACAACCACGCAAAGCATAAATATAAGTATACTACGCCCAACGGCGAAGTTCACCAAAAAGGTAAAGTAAAGCAAGACATCAACCCCCAAAAGCGAACATAAAACCCATCGCTCAAGTCTCACAACTACAAGTCTTGCCAAGTCTCATTACTTATACAAATATTAGTTTGATTGATGGAGTTGACTAGATACAAAAGGAAATATAAATACAAGAGTGGGTACGATACAAATGTCCCACCTACCAAGCAAATCACCCAAAAGTAGATGTGTGCCAGCGATACCGCTACTGATCCATGCGGTCAACCTGCAAGAACTGTGGCACAACGGGGGTGAGTTGCCAACTCGTGAGTAGAAAACATCAACATGTAGAAATCGAATAAAATAACGATTTCCTAGGTCTACTATATCATAAAGGTAATGCTATGATATCTAGGATTACCGTATCTACATCTGTGCCAACAATGTAATCAATGTCTATATGCATGCGGATATCATCCAACCATAAAATCAATGCCAGTATGCATGTGGATCCCGTCCACGTGTCAACCCATGACAAAACAACATCATGCATGTAAATATTATAAAAGCATATGCATGAAGGTATGAGGATATAAATCAACGTGTGTCCCTCGCGGCACATCAAAATCATGGAACCTGAGTGTCCAGAAGCGACACTTGAAAAATTATGAAACCTGTGTCCTGCATCGATACGTAAATCCTCATATCTCGGGCTCCGTCAGTCCGGATCGGCCCTCGGGCTCCGTCTGTGGGATCGGTCCGCGGGCTCCGGCAGAACGGGTCGGCCCCTATCCATCTCTCGACTCCGTTTGGTATCCTCCGGATAACCGCCAGGTCAATCACCGGTAGGTAATAGTCGCTCAGCCAGGCTCATCGTCTTCCTCACGAAATATCTTTCTCGCCCCGGGGTACCACACCGGGTCCACCATGAACCCGCAAAGGGATCATCCGCCTCCTCGAATCGGGTTTCACATATCACACGTCTCAAAATCGAGAAAATGCATGGTGGACGCACTGAAAAATCATATTAAGAGAAACCGGATTTTTAAAACAATACGTACTTTCTTTTGAAATAACCACGGTTCTCAAATCTAGAAATCTCATGAAAACAACATATCTCAATGCGTATAATCATGAAGCATGATATATGCGACGTATAACAGGATATAAGCATATCCGTATATCATGCTGTAGGATTACTAGGAACTCTAACAAGGTTCTACAAAGCATCAACCATGCCCGATTAAAATTTTAGCCATGCCGAACAACGCTAAACAAGATCTTTGCTAGATAATTAGGGTTACACATGTAAGTAAATAACATTTATCACTAAGTGAATACGAAATACAACCTTTGTAGATCGGTCCTTCACTTCTAAAGCTCCTTGTCGTAGTCCCTTCGCTGCGATCATGGTTCTCCCGGGCTCTTGCATGGCTTCACAAGGCGAAAGAAGCGTCCTTGCTTGAAGTCTTCGAGGCCGAAGATGATCTACGTCGAGGGAATACCAACTCAAGCTACTACTTCACTAACCTAGAGAATTAGTGAAGCAAACACCCTAAACTAAAGTGCTAGTCTAGTAGAGGATGGAGAAATAAGAAGTGGGTTCTCTTTATAATTTGATTTCTCACAATTTTTCACTCTCTTTTTAAAACCCTAGCAAGCTTTTCTTTTGCTCAAAGAAGAAGAAGAAGATGAACAAAAGAAAAGACGAGGATAATGATCAAGTCAAGAGAGCTAACCATGGGTGAGTGAGTATCATATACTAACTCATGTAGAGACATAACCATGGCTAATCTAAAATGGTTAGGTTAATAAAAATCTAAAGTAAAATAAAGTTAGTGGACTTTGTCAAAGCATCCACAAGCTTCCACAAGCTTCATGCTTGTGACAAAAGCTCCACTAATTTGTAATTACCTTAAACAATTATAAACCACCATTTAAAAATAGAATGGTGTATGTCTTGCACACCCATGCATGATGTATCAACAACCATGATACAAAATGAAAACACATTTTAATATATATCACATATATATTAAAGTTGTGCACATGTGAGAAAAATCCTTAAGTGAACAAATGTTAGTTAATGTAAATTAGTATATCAAATATACAATTATACACTAAATTATTAAATCAACACTTGACTTAATAATCCGGTTATATCTCATATAACCGACTAACATTCAATGTATTGACTTATCGAATCAACCCTTGATTCGATAACCCGGCTATATCTCATATAACCGACCGATACAAAAAGTCGCGAGAATAGAATACGGTATCACATACACGCATTATTCTCGGTGCCGCACATATCACATATGCGCTCCTATTTCGTTTCTCCTGAGCCAGTAAAACCTCTATGTAGGATTCTAAAGACTTGTCAATACGCCGGCTGTAGGTAATGATCACATCAAGCACCCACAAGCCGTCAGCGGTACTAGCTGGACGTAACGACTACCCGGGTATTGAGCGATCAGAAGATCAGCAAGCAAGCCCGCTCCAACTCCTGTAAAAGCCTAACGGTAAAGCTTCCCTTACAGTCCGGTCTGCTCGTCTGATATGTCGCAAATCAAGTCTACGGGTGGTAAACGTCAGACCCCAATAACCAATAAGTCGTGCCGATATGAGGCTCATAACGGGTCGAGAAACTACTGGTAACACTTACCAGTAAATCTCTAAATCAGCCCTGGCCAGGGACTTCCCTGTTATGGCCAATCGAGCACAGCGCAACGTTAACCCCCAATACCGGGAGAGACGAAACCCCTCCTATCGCTCATTGCCTCCATGTGATTCGGGACTGTACCCAAAAACCACCATTTTGCACGCCCTCTTGGACGTGGTAAGGTGGAAATCAAAGCACAGTGGGAATCACACAATACTCTATGACGATCTCGGGTCTACAGACTAACCTGTATAAGTGTCACCTGAGAACTGCCATCTGACGTGAGGTATAATACCATCTGGGAGTTCTCGGCGAGTCCGTCCAGTGTACCCAGTCTCCACTGAGCACCTGTATACCATCTCTGATGTCAAACACCAATGGATATGGGATCATCCATCGCCCATCTCATGGGTCGAGAAGCGTATACGCTAGTCTACTCTGGTATATCGATGCCCTGTCTCGATACACACATGACTAGGAACATTAAAGGATGAACTTATGGACTACTCTGTCCCCACTAGTATGATCTGCATCATAGTCCAGGTAGTCAAGTACACATCCTAAGGGCTTTACCAACATGTAACTATAAGACAGTATCAAGAGACAAGTATACATGTTAAGATAAAGAGCAACCGGATAGCATACTATCATATCGAGCAAGAAAGTCCTCTCTATATATGTCCAAGCATCCAATATAATATACATCATCTGTACAATACTGACCTCTAGGGCATACATACAACTAACAATCTCCCACTTGCACTAGGGCCAGCTGCTGTAGTATCGCATACCAAGCATCCCGAAGAGTCTCTCAAACTGTATCTAGGGAATGGCCTTCCTGAGTGGATCCGCAGTGTTGTTCTTCATATCAACCCTCCTGACCTCGATCTCCCGGCGATCTACTATCTTCCGGATCAGGTGATACTGCCTCAGAATATGCCAGGATCGCTGATGGAACCTGGGTTCCTTGGCCAAAGCCACCGCTCCATTGTTATCACAATACAAAGGTATTGGATGCTTAATGGATGGAACCACTCCAAGTTCAGTAATGAACTTCTTGATCCAGACAGCCTCTTTGGCAGCATCGTTGGCAGCGATGTATTCAGCCTCCATCGTCGAGTCTGCCATGGTTTCCTGCTTGGAACTCTTCCAGCTAACCGCCCCTCCATAAAGGGTAAAGACAAATCTCGAGTGCGACTTAGAGTCGTCTTTATCACTCTGGAAGCTCGAATCGGTAAAGGACTCCACTTGGAGTTCTCCGTTACCATACACCAAGAGCATCTCTTTAGTCCTTCGCAAGTACTTGAGAATGCTCTTCACAGCTGTCCAGTGACTCTCTCTAGGATCAGCTTGATACCTACTCACTACACTTAGTGAGTGTGCTACATCGGGTCTGGTACATAGCATCGCGTACATGATAGAGCCTACAGCCGAAGCATAGGGTATCCCTTGCATGCGAGCTCTCTCCAAATCAGTCTTGGGAGACATCTCTTTGGAGAGAGTGAGTCCAGAGATAGTGGGTAAGTTCCCACGCTTGGATTCTTCCATACTAAACCTCTTTAGTATGGTGTCAATGTACCTGGATTGGGACATTCCTAATATCCTTTTAGATCTATCTCTATAGATCATAATTCCCAGTATGCAGGAGGCATCACTTAGATCTTTCATTGAGAATCTTTGTGATAAGAAGTGCTTGACCGATTGCAGCATAGGAATGTCATTTCCTATCAAGAGTATGTCGTCCACGTACAATACGAGGAAGACAACCTTACTCTCTGCCACCTTCTTGTAGATACAAGGTTCATCTACGTTTTTGACGAAATCAAACTCTTTGATAACGACGTCAAAGCAGATGTTCCAACTCCGCGAAGCTTGCTTTAATCCATAAATGGATTTAAGCAGCTTGCACACCTTCCCGCTGCTCCCACTAGCTACGAAGCCCTCTGGCTGAGTCATGTACCCGCTTTCTTCTAAATCACCGTTTAGAAAGGCGGTCTTAACATCCATTTGCCATATTTCGTAGTCATGATATGCAGCGATGGAAAGAATGATCCGGATGGATTTAAGCATAACCACTGGAGAAAAGGTTTCCTCATAGTCCACACCTGGTCTTTGACGAAAACCCTTTGCAACAAGTCTAGCTTTGAAAGTCTCCACTTTCCCATCTACACTACGTTTTTTCTTGAAGATCCACTTGCTCCCAATGGGTTTTACCCCTTCAGGAGCATCTTCCAAAGTCCATACTTTGTTGGTGTACATGGATTCCATCTCGGACCGCATTGCATCCAGCCATTTCACTGAGTCCCCACTCGTGATGGCCTGCTCGAAGCTAGTTGGGTCATCATCAACCATGATGCAATCCTTACTCCCACCATCCATGAGAAAACCGTAGTATCTCTTAGGTGGGTAAGGAACCCTACTAGATCAGCGGAGAGGTTAAGGTTCGTTGGGTACTACCGAATCCTCTGGTTCCACTAAATCTTCCGTTGCAGTTTGTGTATCTGGAACCTCTTCCAGCTCTACCACTTTGCCACTAATTTCTTTTACAAGAAATTCCTTTTCTAAAAAAGGTGGCATGTTGAGAAACAAACACCTTTTGTTCCTCACTGTGGTAGAAAAAATACCCATATGAATTCTTTGGATATCCCACAAACTTACAAAGAACTGACCGTGCCTCGAGTTTGTCCGGATTTTGTCTTTTGACATAGGCCGGACAACCCCATATCTTAACTTGTTTAAGATATGGCCTCTTCCCACTCCATATCTCCTATGGTGTGGTGGGTACAGATTTAGATGGAACTTGATTCAATAGGTATGCTGCTGTGTCCAGTGCATACCCCCAGAAGGAAATAGGTAACTCAGCTATGCTCATCATAGAGCACACCATATCTAATAGGGTGCGGTTCCTCCGTTCTGATACACCGTTGTGCTGTGGTGTATATGGAGGAGTCAGCTGAGAGAGAATCCTATTCTCTTTTAAATAATCTAGGAACTCATTGCTTAAGTATTCACCTCCTCGACCAGATCGAAGAATCTTAATACTTTTGCCCGTTTGGTTCTCTACTTCGTGCTTATATTCCCTGAATTTCTCAAAAGCTTCATACTTGTGTTTCATCAGGAACACATGTCCGAACCTTGAGAGATCGTCAGTGAATGTAATGAAGTAGGAAGAACCGTTTCTGGCGTGTGTAGACATGGGACCGCATACATCACTATGTACCAGTCCTAAAAGTTCAGTAACTCTTTCTCCGTGTCCACTAAATGGAGTTTTGGTCATTTTACCTTTGAGACATGAATGGTAAGTATCATAGGATGATAATTCGAATGGATTCAAATATTCATCCTTATGTAACTTAGCTAGCCGTGTCGCATTTATATGACCAAGTTTACAATGCCAAAAGAAGGATTCGTTCATTTCTGAACTCTTCCTCTTGTGTGTGTTTTGTATATTAAGGACTGTATTTTGATTGAGAATGAATATGCCATTATGTAACGAGCCTGATGCAATCAACTTTTGATCCAGGAATATGTTCATAACATTATCCTGTACTACAAAATTATATCCTTCTCTGCTTAATAAAGAAACTGATATAATGTTGCACATCATGTTCGGTATATAATAGCACTCATTCAGAATCAGTGTATTACGACTTGGTAATACTAGGTAATATTCGCCAACAGTTTTGGCTGCAATACTTGCACCATTCCCTACTTGTACGGAATGATCACCTTTTCCCAGTTCTCTACTTTTCCGTAGCCCACGTAACAATTTACATATGTGGGATCCTGATCCGGTATCTAATACCCAGGACGTAGGGTGAACTGAGAAACAGTTCTCAATAACTAACACACCTGAAGAAGATGCATCAGTATGCATGTTCTTTGTTTGGGCGGCGTGAGAATCCAGATATTCTCCTGTTTCCTGTTCAGTCTTATAACTCTTATAAGAAAGAACGGGTCCAACGTTCCCCTGCTCAGTATAATTAGCGGGTTCAGTCAATACATACATATTATTATCTTGATTAAGGCATGATATGGTCGCTACCTTGAGAGAGAGAGAAGAAAAACACTTTAGCGTATGCTTTTGCAAGATCAGATTGGTTATTATTTTATCTAATCAGGATGGCTCCCACTGTTTTTATCAAATCTTCCTTCAAACCCTAAAAGGAAAGACTAGCCGGGATTAATTACACTCTACAATTTCGCTAATCTTTCAGCCAGGCCAGTGTCGGTACTTTGAGGGAGGTTCCCCGCGCTTTCGTACGGACCTAATTAAAGTAAACCTCGTTTTCCCAAAGGCGTAACCCCGTTGACACCTTTCTAGACACCTACTTGATCGGCTAATTGTCCTGTGTAAAACTCTCCCAGGAGTAACAATTACTCGCAGTGAGTATCGGGATCCAACTATCTCATAGAAGGTATGCAATCTCATTGCAAATTTCAACATTTAAAATTCCCGATAATATTTTGCCCCAAACGATCTATGACCTCAACAAGGTCAACAAACCATAGACCGTAAGTCAAATTCAACCCGTCATTTCTTGATTGAATTAAACCCACCCGCACGACCCTTGACAAGATCAACAAGGCCGTACGACTACACTAATCTAATCTGCATCATATGCATGAACAGATAAATACTAGTCGGCTACCGCACATAACGCCTTGACAAGGTCAACAAACGCAACACGAATACTAAGCAGGACTTATCTGAAATGACGGAAGGCTACAACAGGTTTTTCTAAAAACCTATTGCGTAATGAACTTGATATCGTTGTAGAATCGAGTGAATTTTTAAATGGATTGATTTTGAGGCTTTCATTAGTTTTGCTAAAGAGGTCACTCCCGGTGAAGGGATCTCGGCTCTTTCCTTATGGAATAAGGTGCAGGATATATCATATATCGCTATGCAAAGCAAAAACTCCAAAAGCAATCAAAAACAAACCGAGTGTTGTAGTATCTGCTAGTTTTGCTAAAGAGGTCACTCCTGATGAAGGGATCTCGGCTCTTTCCTCATCGAATAAGGTGCAGGATATATCATAAATATCGCTATGCAAAGAAAAAACTGTAGCTACCCTTTTTTGAAAATTTGATTCTACAACATCTTTTAGGTTTCTTTTCTTTCATTAATCATATTAATGAAGTCCCATCATTTAAGTCACCTAAATATCACAGATAAATACGACGTACACTTAAGACATCCGCATTCGTCTCGATGTCCCCTCGTGCACCGTTAGGTTAGGTAACTAACGATAGAGCGGGGTAGGGCTAGCGCGGGTGTAAAACATAAGTAACTTCTATATAATATATCATATATACTATATACAGTATCTATCACAACATATCAAATGATCACATCACAGATATCACAACAGAAGAAACATATGAAATAATGGATATACTTGAAGGTCCGTGTTTTATTTTGAGCCTCTATAAAACACGGATTCCACAGTCGTGATGAATAGCCAAACCCATACCCCCAGACCCCTACGAGAGCGGCAAGCAGCCCTACCAATTCTAGAGTTAGGAGACCCGGACTCGACTCCTCGAGTTGGTCTCCCACTGGACTCTAGAACCCGGTTACTTGTGCTATCCTCCTTGGGTTTATCCTAGTGCAGAAAAGTAAATAATATACAAATGGTGACATCAACCTCATCCTGGAAGTGCCCCAATAAAAGAATATTACATACAATGAATTTTATATGAATGAAAATAAAAACCCTCATCTCACATAAAACCCCCGGCTATTCAAAAACGCGACAATCCAATATAACATATCCAGCAACACATAACATCACATGTCATCAACGTAAGCAAATATGCGCATCCCAATTGTCGTTGACATATAGCAACGAAACCGGCGATATCACATATTACACTTACAGTCGCAGAAAAGAAAGTGTAAAACTACAACATTTGGAATCCACAATCTCTTTAGACATCGTAAATCCGAAATATCACATACTTCGCATTTCATGCCTGACTATATGAATTCCACATATTGTATCACATTCCAGATAAATAGACAGTATTAAACTTTCCGATTGAATAATCAAATACCCAAGATTTCCTAAATAGCTCAACACTTGAGCAGAGTTTAAAAATTCAAGAATACGTCACAGTACCAACGATCCAGCCGTAGAAGGGTCAAGCCAACGTCTCACATGTGGCAACGCCGTACTGCCCCAAACCCTAAGGTTTAGAAGCGGTTTAGACGGTCACATAATCGAGTTAAGGTTTGTGTTCTTCTAAAGGGTCCATCGCGTTACTTGCACGTTTTTCCGAAAGATTTAAACTCAAGAACAATTCAACACTTGAAAGTTTTTCGTGCCGGGAAAAATGAGTTAATGATATCCGTTCGAACATTTTAATACTTTCCAAATTATCCAAAAAACAGAACGAAATTAAACTTTTCGATCGAATCAACGAGTACCAAAAGATCCCCAGAAAACTCAACACTTGAGTCAGATTAAAAATACCCATAATATTGTACCAGCACCTACAAATATTACTGTGCCAAAACGAGTCAATAAGTCTTCTGTACGGCCGCGGATCCGCGGCACAAGCAAGGTATTGCCGCGGTTTTTCCATAGTAATGCTTAAATTTCTCTGTTGATTTTTTTAGGTATTTTTAATTCAGAAAAAATCACATTTTAAAAAAATGTCCAGAGAGGGGGTCATTTTGACGTTACGGGGTTCGTTCGGAGTTTTAACTTCGTAAACATATCGCCTAATGCTCTAGCTAGGCTTTAATACCACTGTATGGTTACTAGGCACTCTAACAAGGTTCTACAAGGCATCAACCATGCCCGATTAAAATTTTAGCCGTGCCGAACAAACCTAAACAAGATCTTTGCTAGATAATTAGGGTTACACATGTAAGTAAATAACATTTATCACTAAGTGAATACGAAATACAACCTTTGTTGATCGGTCCTTCACTTCTAAAGCTCCTTGTCGTAGTCCCTTCGCTGTGATCATGGTTCTCCCGGGCTCTTGCATGGCTTCGCAAGGCGAAATAAGCGTCCTTACTTGAAGTATTCGAGGCCGAAGATGATCTACGTCGAGGGAATACCAACTCAAGCTACTACTTCACTAACCTAGAGAATTAGTGAAGCAAACACCCTAAACTAAAGTGCTAGTCTAGTAGAGGATGGAGAAATAGGAAGTGGGTTCACTTTAGAATTTGATTTCTCACAATCTTTCACTCTCTTTTTAAAACCCTAGCAAGCTTTTCTTTTGCTCAAAGAAGAAGAAGAAGATGAACAAAAGAAAAGATGAGGATAATGATCAAGTCAAGAGAGCTAACCATGGGTGAGTGAGTATCATATACTAACTCATGTAGAGACATAACCATGGATAATCCAAAATGGTTAGGTTAATAAAAATCTAAAGTAAAACAAAGTTAGTGGACTTTGTCAAAGCATCCACAAGCTTCCACAAGCTTCATGCTTGTGACAAAAGCTCCACTAATTTGTAATTACCTTAAATAATTATAAACCACCATTTAAAAATAGAATGGTGTATGTCTTGCACACCCATGCATGATGTATCAACAACCATGAAACAAAATGAAAACACATTTTAATATATATCACATATATATTAAAGTTGTGCACATGTGAGAAAAATTCTTAAGTGAACAAATGTTAGTTAATTTAAATTAGTATATCAAATATACAATTATACACTAAATTATTAAATCAACACTTGACTTAATAATCCGGTTATATCTCATATAACCGACTAACATTCAATGTATTGACTTATCGAATCAACCCTTGATTCGATAACCCGGCTATATCCCATATAACCGACCGATACAAAAAGTCGCGAGAATAGAATACGGTATCACATACACGCACTATTCTCAGTGCCGCACATATCACATATGCGCTCCTATTTCGTTTTGCCTGAGCCAGTAAAACCTCTATGTAGGACTCTAAAGACTCGTCAATACGTCGGCTGTAGGTGATGATCACATCAAGCACCCACAAGCCGTCAGCGGTACTAGCTGGACGTAACAGCTACCCGGGTATTGAGCAATCAGAAGATCAGCAAGCAAGCCCGCTCCAACTCCTGTAAAAGCCTAACGGTAACACTTCCCGTACAGTCCGGTCTCCTCGTCTGATATGTCGCATATCAAGTCTAGGGGTGGTAAACGTCAGACCCCAATAACCGATAAGTCATGCCGATATGAGGCTCATAACGGGTCGAGAAACTACTGGTAACACTTACCAGTAAATCTCTAAATCATCCCTGGCCAGGGACTTCCCTGTTATGGCCATTCGAGCACAGCGCAACATCAACCCCCAATACCGGGAGAGACGAAACCCCTCCTATCGCTCATTGCCTACATGTGATTCGGGACTGTACCCAAAAACCACCGTTTTGCACGCCTTCTTGGACGTGGTAAGGTGGAAATAAAAGCACAGTGGGAATCACACAAGACTCTATGACGATCTCGGGTCTACAGACTAACCTGTACAAGTGTCACCTGAGAACTGCCATCTGACGTGAGGTATAATACCATCTGGGAGTTCTCGGCGAGTCCGTCCAGTGTACCCAGTCTCCACTGAGCACCCGTATACCATCTCTGATGTCAAACACCAATGGATATGGGATCATCCATCGCCCATCTCATGGGTCGAGAAGCGTATATGCTAGTCTGCTTTGGTATATCGATGCCCTGTCTCGATACACCCACGACTAGGAACATTAAAGGATGAACTTATAGACTATTCTGTCCCCACTAGTTGTAGGGTTACTAGGCATACTCAAGAGGTTCCACAAGGCATCAACCATGCCAAATTCAAAAATTTTCGGTGCCGAGAAACCCTAAACTAGATCGTTAACTAGAGATTAGGCGAAAACTATACAAGTAAACAACTTTACTAAAAAGTGAAAGGGGCTACAACCTTTGTAGATCCGGTCCTCCACTTCCTTGGCTCCGTGATGACGTCCCTCCGCTGCGACCATCGGAATCCTGGACTCTCGCGGTGGTTTCATCGGAGAAAAGATCGGGCTAGGTCGTTGACTTCGATGCCGAAGATGATCTACGTCGAGGCGACTCTAACTCGAGCTCCACCTTCACTTGGTCATAGAACTTGTGAAGATAACACACTCTACTACATGGCAAGTGGTAGAGGATGAAGAAATAGGAAGTGGGTTCACTTTGGATTTGGATTTCTCACTTGATTTCATCACTTGACATTTTTTTCTAGAAAGCTTTTCTTTTCTTCACTTGAAGAAGAAGATGAAGAAGAAGAAGAAGAATGAATAATGGAAATAAAAATCAAGTGAAGTCTATCATTTAGCAACCATGGGTGAGTTAACTTGTGTAGAGAATGAACTAGGGTTTAGGTTGGTGGTTAGGTTAAGGAACAAAACAAAATGGCAAGACTTTTTCAAAGATGCTTTGAAGCTTCATGAAGCTTCAAGCCAAAAATAAGAAAACCCACCATTTTGTTTTTCCAAAAATAAATAAAGAAAGAAAATAAGACTTTAACCATTAACCTAAACCATGGTTTAAAGCATACACACCCAAGTTTGCATGTATCATCAAACATGATACAAACTAGTGCACAAACATATATCATATATACAATGTGCACATTCAAGTGAGATATCAATCTTAAGTGAACCAATACTAGTTAATGTAAAGTAATATATCAAATATATAATTATACATTAAATCATTAAATCAACACTTGATTTAACGATCCGGTCATATCGCATATGACCGACTAATATCCAATGTATCGACTTATCGAATCAATCCTCGATTCGATAACTAGGTTATATCGCATACAACCAATCGATACATTCATCGCGAGAATAGAATACGGTATCACATACACGCATTATTTTCGGTCCCGCACATATCTCATATGCGCTCCTATTTCGTTTCGCTTAAGCCAGGAAACCTTTGTGTAGGACTCTAAAGACTCGTCAATACGCCGGCAGCAGGTGATGATCATATCAAACACCCACAAGCCGCAAGCGGTCTGCTAAACGTAACGGCCACCCGGGTATTGAGCGATCAGAAGATTAACGAGCAAGCCCGCTCACACTCCTGTGAATCCAACCAGTAACACTTACCGTACAGTCCGGTTTGATCGTCTGATATGTCGCATATCTTGCCTAGGGGTGGTATACGTCAGACCCAGTAGCTCGATAAGTCATGTCGATATGAGGTCTATAATAGTTCGAGAAATTACTGGTAACACTTACCAGTAAATATCAGCAACCCTGGCCAGGGATTTCCGGTTATAGCCAATCGAACACAGCGCAACATCAACTCCCTATACCGGGAGAGACGAATCCCCTCCTATCACTCATTGCCTCCATGTGATTCGGGACTGTACCCAAAAACCACCCTTTTGCACGCCCTCTTGGACGTGGTAAGGTGGAAATCAAAGCACAGTAGGAATCACACAAGACTCTATGACGATCTCGGGTCTACAGACTAACCTGTACCAGTGTCACCAGAGAACTGCTATCTGACGTGAGGTATAATACCATCTGGGAGTTCTCGGCGAGTCCGTCCAGTATACCCAGTCTCCACTGAGCACCCGTATATCATCTCTGATGTCAAACACCAATGGATATGGGATCATCCATCGCCCATCTGTATGGGTCGAGAAGGTATACGCTAGTCTACTCTGGTATATCGATGCCCCGTCTCGATACACCCACGATTAAGGACCTTGAAGGATGTACTTATGGACTACCATGTCCCTACTAGTATAATCCGCATCATAGTCCAGGTAGTCAAGTACACATCCTAAGGGCTTTACCAACATGTAACAGAGAGACAATCAGTATACACGTTAAGGTAAAGAGTAACCAGATAGCATACTATCATGTCGAGCAAGAAAGTCCTCCCTATATATGTCCCAGCATCCACTACAATATACATCCTATGTACAGTAATGGCCTCTAGGGTATACATATAATTAACAATAGTATGATCTGCATCATAGTCCAGGTAGTCAAGTACACAACCTAAGGGCTTTACCAACATGTAACTATAAGAAAGTATCAAGTGACAAATATACATGTTAAGATAAAGAGCAACAAGATAGCATACTATCATATCGAGCAAGAAAGTCCTCTCTATATATGTCCAAGCATCCAATATAATATACATTATCTGTACAATACTGGCCTCTAGGGCATACATACAACTAACACATGCAACATTGAACAGTAATATGCACATGTCGAGGGAAAACCGCTCTTTTAAACGAATCCAGTTTTAAAATATATCCTGCGGTTCCCAAATTTTCCAAAGTCAAATGCAATATCGTATAAAGGTGCATATGTAACTATAGCAAGTAAATTATGCAAGGAGTCATATCATGATGCAGCAATTCTACTGTATAGTGACATGGTAATTATCGACGATGAAGTGTGTGAGCCGGCCAATCCGTGTAAGTGTAACATACACATCATCGATAATGGTGTAGGTGTACTAGCACGGATATATGAAATGCAATGAGAGTGACATGAACGTAGCATAAAGTAAATCATATGTGAATGCTGACAGGTATACGTATCTAACACGTCCGAGTCGGTGAATCTATCAATCGGCATCCAGCCTCACAACATCACGTACGGTATAATCCGTCGTATGGCATCATCTAATAAAGGGTATGGATCAAACATCATGTCAAACTCATCACGTACACAAAATCATCGTACGAAGGCATTAAACCAATAGGGATCCTATCAACCTTTACGACAATAAGGGTACGGACCTAACGTCTCGTACAGCATATCAATCAAGATTCACAACATTATATAAATCTATATACCTATATCCCAGGCCACATCCATAACAATCACATATCTGGGGACTGGCAAGGTATTAATCATCTCAGTCGACTCGCATCCGTATACCAACATAACATCAAGTCATCATCTCTCATCGTATTTTCTTTTTATCACATTAAGTTAATTTTATATATACAATCTACCTTATTAATTTAGTTTCATGTTACTCTAAAACTAGTACTTGTTCTAATGCAACTACACATATATACGTCGTGATTCACATTCACTTTTTATATCCCTAAGTTTTCATCTCATATTTCAATATATATATTCAATCACTCACATCTTCTCTAACTATCTCTTTAACCATATCCCTAGTTCCTAAATCTAGGTTTCTATAACTATATCCTATATATCAGTTTCCATCAAGTTGCGGGGGTGCTATACGCCATCCACCCGACTTCCCCTGAAGATATATATCTACCAACCTAATCCTTACTTGCCGAAGTCGATGACGCCATGCTCTTCCTTATCGTTCAAGAACACTCGAGGGTACCTACATATATACACACAAGATATCGTAAACCGAAATCATGCACGAAAACCAAAACGGCATGCGAATCGCTTGTAGGTTAGAACTTATAGCCTACGCCTGCAAAACAACTAAACAACCCCCGTCGCTGACGTACAAATATCAGACGATGGAACACAATATCAAATACCAAATCCCAAATTAAAACGAAGTCACAAAATAATGCAGCAACTCAAGAAAATGGTCCCAGATTTTACCCTAGGTGAAATTATCCAATTTTGCATATGTGGAGGGTCTAATTTACTGGAGATAAAGCCCTGGAACAAACACGAACAAGTTTGGAAGTACCCAGGCCACAATTTACGGTCCAACTGAATAAATCTGCGTCCTGGATTGATGGGTTTGGGTTCGGGTCTTCAGGGTAGCTTCTAGGTTGCCTGCATAACTCACTGTGATCGCTAAATAATTTTCAGAGGCTTCGGGTGTTAGCAGATCTCCAATTCTCATCACAAATCCCACAATTTCCCGATATCAAGGTTTCTATGTTTGGGTTAAGGGATTTTAGTCTCTGGTTTGGTCCATAAAACAATTCCTACAGGGGTTTAAGGTCACTATTAAGCCTCAATTTCACCATTGGATTCAATTCAAACCTTAATCCTCAACTTAGAATTTTCAAAGTTCCCTAAACCCCATTTAACCCACTCTAAACTAACATAGATGCTAAAATGAATCAAATACAATACTAATGGTGATGAAAGTACCTCATTTGGAAACTCAAGAAAATTCTTGAGTTGCCCCAAGTGCCCAAAATACAAACTTTCTTGGTCCAAAGTGCCTGTGATGAGCTTGTGCATGCTTTTTGTGAAGTGGAGATGAAGTTTTAATGATGTTTTGGTGATATTATGAGGAGGTAGAGGAGGGAGGAGGTGGAGGGCAGCAATGGTGAAGTGAGGAGGGAAAAATGAAGAGGAAAACAATGAAGGGGAAACCAATGACCAAGTCAACACAACCCCTCACCCTCTCTTCTCTCTCATGCCCATCCCTCATTCTTTATTCCTTTTCATTTCTTTTTCTTTTCTAATCTTTTCTCTTCTCATTTTAAAACCAAACCAAGCATGAAGAAATAAAGAAAAGACATGGTAGAAAAGTGTAACAATGTGAAAAATGAGTTGGTGCATGTCACATGCACAAAACAAGCTTAATGCACGATCAATGATATTTAATCGCGATTAGCGTTAAAATGGAATATAATTAATCATAAGAATTATAATTTGCTTAAATCATATAAAACACCCTCATTTCCGTAATTCCTATAATTTTCCAAATATTTTCCACTTTATCGGTATTTAATTATACCGCATATTAAAATATTCACATTATTTATTATTTAATTATAAAAATTCCCAAAAATAATGTTTTATTTTTCTGAAATGTTACAGTCTTCCCCTCTTAAAGAAATTCGGTCCCCTAATTTAAATTTAAACCCCCAAATACTTAAACATTTCAAAATTCAACTCCATCAACGGGGCTCCGAAATCACGGAAGCTATAGAAATACCACAGCGCATCAAGTGCGCATAAAAACGGGTATAAAACTCAAAATCGAACTTCGTCAAGCGTCACGCAAATCATCAGATTTGCACGCATACCATCGGAGTTACAATCGAGATACAGATCTCGAACTCCACTATTGAAATCTAATATACACTAGTCAAAAACCATAATACGTGTATAGTACGCATCCTTGAAAATCTTCTAAAAACGAATAAAGCACATGCAAAAAGCTTTTCTGAAAGGCAGCGTGATGCGTAACTCGCGGCACAAGTGACGGACGCTCATTTTTAAAGTAATAAATATACATTCATATATGGTTTGCTAAATATGCGTTCCGCCGTTTCTAAAATATTCCAAAAGGTTTTCCTTTTCAACGTTTGTGTCGCTCACGGACACGTAAGAAATAGCGAGACTATAGCTCCCTTTTGAAAACCTTTTGTTAAACTTTCAATTCATTCAAAGTACCGAGGTACTGTCCTCAGATCAGTCATGTTCGTCTACTACATAACATAGTGCTCATCATGAAAACAAGGTGCTCAAGAGAAAAATCAGCCTCCAAAGGCGTATCTAACAATCGCGTGCATCTGGTGCGCATGAAAATCAAATCCAAATACAAGTGCCACAATATGCACAAAACAAAAACTAAGTGCAACGGGTGTGCATGAAAATCTCAATCCAGTGCAACTAACATGCACGAGCGAAAATCCCAATCGAGTGCATCCGGTGTATACAAAATCACATCTCATATCATGCGTCCAACATGCATGAAAATCCAAATCAAGTGCATCCGTCATGCACGAATGAAATGGAAATCAATTGCATCCCACATGCATGAATAAAATCTAAGTTAAGGGCATCCAACATGCACGAGTAAAATCTCACTCATGTGCACCCGATGCGCACAGAATCCAATATCATGCGCTTAATATGCGCAAAAATCCAACCCAAATGCGTCAAGTCCAAATCAATGCCCAGTGCGGTAAAGCGCACGAAAAACAAACGTCAAGTGCAACGCGCACAAAAACATAAGTCTGGCGAAACAAATGCTCAAATACATAAATCGGATGCAACCAAGGCACGGAGTATAAATCCAATGCAACAAATGCACGAAATATAAATCTGGTGCGGCAAATGCACAAATACAAATCCGGTGCATCCAGTGCACGAAAAATCATCAATAACTCAAATGCGTATAAAAAGTAACACCGAGTGTATCAAGATGTATAAAAATCATAAACGTGTGTAACCGCATGCACAAACCACGTATCAATGCACTGCAAGCATATATGAGCTATACCGAGTGCAAAATCAATCGAGTGCGTACCACATGCACAAAGTCAACACAACTGTATGAAATCCACGAAATCATAAACACGTGCCGCCAAGGCACAAAATCAATATCAAGTGCAATAGATATGCACAAATCATAAACCAACACAATGGTGTATAGAAACACATCTCAAGTGCAATAACTATGCACAAAATGTAAATACCCAGTAGGTGCAGCCATGGTGCACGAAAACAATATCATGAAGCTAAATCATAAAAATTCAAATCCAAGCGATATAAGCGTGATACTCGGATCACAAATGCAAATCGCAACAAATGACATTGAGGTACACCTCCTACAATGTCGAAAAATATCGGTGCGCCCAAAACTGGCAGAGCAAGAACATCCGCTTGCCTCCTGCTCATGGTTTGGCGCCCTCTGTCTCTGGGTCCTCATTTCTCTGTGGATTACCAATCTCGAAATCCATCGGCTCGTCAGCCCGGTCATGTGTGCTAACAGAAACGATTCCGCTCTGGCACTTCTCTGGTCATCTCTCGGCCAATTATCACAACCACTCGTAAAGCAGCACGTCACTGGCACCGGCTTATGGCCCTCTGAATACACATGATACAACCGATCATCGGTGCAAATCTTATTGCAGCAGTATCCTGGAAGGAACCTGCTCAGGGTCTCTTCCGATCTCGCCTATGCCGAACTATACGGAGGCTGGTACTCTTGCATAATCTTTTCTCATTTTTTCTGGACATCTGCGTTTTCAGTACAACATTTCCTCGGGAACTGGCCGTATCCTAACGCCTCTGTATATATATCAGATCTCTAATCTCGTCGGGGAGTAACAACTGCTCGTCAGCATCTCGCACGAACCTCTTGTTCCACTCGTCTTTATTATCATCCACTTCGACATCACATCATTCTATCTGCGTACTGCAAATGTCCTCTGCTACAGTCAATCCAGAATCTCTTACACGGATTCAAAATCACGAACTCGGTATCTTCGTCTTTCTGTAAAAGATATCTAGCCGAACACGTCCTCGGAGACTCGTCCCAACCATCGGAGGAATACTCCATACTCGTCCGTTCTCGATCAACTCACAACGCATCTGGGTGAGGTCCTCGATCCGAAACTGGTCAATCCGTTGATCCCTTATCGGAATATCCAACGAACAACATCATCTCTGGATCGATCTACTCTAGATCTGAATAAGATCCTCCACACTGGAAATCTTCAGCTCAACTGGGCCTGCGTCGGCGCATCAAATCTGACGAATCGCCTTCGTCTCTCAACTCAAGATAGACTAGCTATCATCTATCGCATCTCTACGTGGAAGCTCCAGCAATCTCAGCTCATAAGCTCTGGAAGCAACATCCTATCAATCTCAGCAATAGCTGGGTCATCTGTCTGCAAGATAGACGATATCACGATCTCTGAGGTAGGCTGTACATCAACCGTCCTCTCACGACAGGAAGCCTCTATCAATGGCCGGATCTTCCGGTGCAAAACCAACACTCACCTCAACAAGAGGTCACAACACAATACTACATCAAGGCGTTCCCATGTCACCAGAAAACACAATGGTCAGTCCTCGTCCATGACGAGCTCGCCCTGACCGCAACACTAGCAGCAACTCAATCTGCGCTGAAACCATGGTGACAGGAACCTCAAGCGTGTATCGATGATAACGGATCAAGGGCATGAAAGGAAGCGACAGATCCAGAATGGATACATGATCATAAGAAGAAACAACATCAATGAAGTATGATCATGGAACAAACAGAATCAAGGATCTCAAATTGATGTATAATCATGGGTACAAAGAGAATCACAGATCTCAAAATATGTACATCCTAAGGTTTCTTAAGTGGAGTATCGTATCGTAAATATGCCGTGGAACATACGTACGATACGTCACTCTATCCAAGCTACCTACTCCATCAATCAGGGTCAGCCTATGTAATGAAACTTTGGGTCTAATACCCCCCTGTTCAAGTCTGAGATCCGTAAGGTCAAGCCTAGGTTCCGAAATATAGATACGCCCTAGATTTCGCATAGTCAAACATAGACTCAAACCAAGGTTAAACCCAGCGCTCTGATACCAACTTTGTCACGACCCGAAATATTAGCTCGTGACCAGCACTTAAATCACACAACGTCTAAAGGCGTAACGTAATTCAAGTAAGCTGAAACCCAGAAGTATAAACTTTTTTAAGAAAATAAAAAAGGTGAAGTGTTGAAATAAAGGTATAATGAAATCAAGTTTTCTTAAATGCATAGAAAAGGAACATGAATAATGCAAGTGAAATTTACTAGTTTGAAAACATATTTCGTCTTTTGAAAATTAGGGCAGCACCACCTTTGTATATTTTTATCCAAAACCACAATACATGATAATATAAAGGCATCCCCAAGCGGGAGCTAGCTCTTTGCCAATGGACAGATCCACAACCACGCAAAGCATAAATATAAGTATACGACACCCAATGGCGAAGATCACCAAAAAGGTCAAGTAAAGAAAGACATCAACCCCAAAAGCGAATATAAAACCCATCGCTCAAGTCTCACAACTACAAGTCTTGCCAAGTCTCATTACTTATACAAATATTAGTTTGATTGATGGAGTTGACTAGATACAACGAGAAATATAAATACAAGAGTGGGTACGATACAAATGTCCCACCTACCAAGCAAATCACCCAAAAGTAGCTGTGTGCCAGCGATACCGCTACTGATCCATGCGGTCAACTTGCAAGAACTGTGGCACAACGGGGTGAGTTGCCAACTAGCGAGTAGAAAACATCAACATGCAGAAATCGAATAAAATAACGATTTCCTAGGTCAACTATATCATAAAGGTAATACTATGATATCTAGGGTGACCGTATCTAGATCTGTGCCAACAATGTAATCAATGTCTATATGCATGCAGATATCATCCAACCATAAAATCAATACGAGTATGCATGTGGATCTCGTCCACGTGTCAACTCATGACACAACAACATCATGCATGTAAATATCATAAAAGCTTATGCATGAAGGTATGATGATATAAATCAAGGTGTGTCTTTCGCGACACATCAAAATCATGGAACCTGAGTGTCCAGCAGTGACACTCGAAACATCATGAAACCTGTGTCCAGCATCGACATGTAAATCCTCATATCTCGGGCTCCGTCAGTCCGGATTGGCCCTCGGGCTCCGTCTGCGGGATCGGCCCATGGGCTCCGGCAGAACGGGTCGGCCCCTATCCATCTCTCGACTCCGGTCGGTATCCTCCGGATAACCGCCAGGTCCAACCAATCACCGGTAGGTAGTAGTTCCTCAGCCAGGCTCATCGTCATCCCCACAAAATCTCTCTCGTCCCGGGGTATCATACCTGGTCCACCATGAACCCGCAAACGGATCATCCGCCTTCTCGAATCGGGTTTCACATATCACACATCTCAGAACCGAGAAAAAGTATGGTGGATGCACTGAAATATCATATCAAGAGAAACCGGGTTTTTAAAACAATACGTACTTTCTTTTGAGATTACCACGGTTCTCAAATCCAGAAATCTCATGAAAACAACATATCTCAATGCGTATAATCGTAATGCATAATGTATGCGACATATAACAGGATGTAAGAATCTCCGTATATCATGCAACATTGAACAGTAATATGCACATGTCGAGGGAAAACCGCTCTTTTAAACGAATCCAGTTTTAAAATATATCCTGCGGTTCCTAAATTCTCCAAAGTCAAATACAACATCGTATAAAGGTGTATATGTAACTATAGCAAGTAAATTATACAAGGAGTCATATCATGATGCAGTAATTCTACTGTGTAGTGACATGGAAATTTTCGATGATGAAGTGTGTGAGCCGGCCAATCCGTGTAAGTGTAACACATGCATCATCGATAATGGTGTAGGTGTACAAGCACGGATATATGAAATGCAATGAGAGTGACATGAACGTAGCATAAAGTAAATCATATGCGAATGCTGACAGGTATACGTATCTAACACGTCCAAGTCGGTGAATCTATCAATCGGCATCCAGCCTCACAACATCACGTACGGTATAATCCGCCGTACGGCATCCTCTAGTCAAAGGTATGGATCAAACATCAAGGCAAACTCATCACGTACGGAAAATCATCGTACGGCGGGATTAAACCATTAGGGATCCTATCAACCTTTACGACAATGAGGGTACGGACCTAACATCTCGTACAACTTATCAATCAAGATTCACAACATTATATAAATCTATATACCGATATCCCAGGCCACATCCATAACAATCTCATATATGTGGACCGGCAAGGTATCAATCATCTCAGTCGACTCGCATCCGTATACCAACATATTATCAAGTCATCATCTCTCATCGTATTTTCTTTTCATCACATTAAGTAAATTTTACATATACATTCTACCTTATTAATTTAGTTTCATGTAACTCTAAAACCAGTACTTGTTCTAATGCAACTACACATCTATACGTCATGATTCACATTCACTTCTCATATCCCAAAGTTTTCATCTCATATCTCAATATATATATTCAATCACTCACATCTTCTCTAACTATCTCTTTAACCATATCCCTAGTTCCCAAATCTAGATTTCTACGACTGTATCTTATATATTGGTTTCCATCAAGTTGCGGGGGTGCTATACGCCATCCACCCGACTTCCTCCGTAGATATATATATCTACCTACCTGATCTTTGCTTGCCGAAGTCGATGATGCCACGCTCTTCCTTGTCGTTCAAGTCCACTCGAGGGTACCTACATATATATACACAAGATATCGTAAACCGAAATCACGCACGAAAACCAAAACGGCATGCAAATCGCTTATATGTTAGAACCTATAGCCTACGCCTGCAAAACCACCAAACAACCCCCGTTGCTGACGAACAAACATCAAATGACGGAAAACAATATCAAATACCAAATCCCAAATTAAAAAGAAGTCGCAAAATAATGTAGCAACTCAAGAAAATGGTCCCAAATTTTATCCTAGGTGAAATTAGCCAATTTTGCATATGTGGAGGGTCTAATTTACTGGAGATAAAGCCCTGTAACAAACACGAACTTATTTGGAAGTACCTAGGCAGCAATTTACGGCCCAAGTGAATAAATCTTTGACCTGGATTGATGGGTTTGGGCTCGTGTCTTCAGGGTAGCTTCTAGGTTGCCTGCATGACTCACTGTTATCGCTAAATAATTTTCAGAGGCTCCGGGTGTTAGCAGATCTCCAATTATCATCACAAATCCCACAATTTCCCGATATCGGGGTTTCTATGTTTGTGTTAAGGGGTTTTAGCCTCTGGTTTGGTCCATGAAACAATCCCTACAGGGGTTTATGGTCACTATTAAGCCTCAATTTCACCTTTGGATTCAATTCAAACCCTAATCCCCAACATTGAATTTTCAAAGTTCCCTAAATCTCATTTAACCAACTCTAAACTAACATAGATAGTAAAATGAATCAAATACAATACTAATGGTGATGAAATTACCTCATTTGGCAACTCAAGAAAATTCTTGAGTTGCCTCAAGTGCTCAAAACACGAACTTTCTTGGTCCAAAGTGCTTGTGATGAGCATGTGCATGATTTTTGTGAAGTGGAGATGAAGTTTTAATGTGGTTTTGGTGATGTTATGAGGAGGTAGAGGAGGGAGGAGGTCGAGGGCAGCCATGGTGTAGTGAGGAGGGAAAAATGAAGAGGAAAAGAATGAAGGGGAAACCAATGACCAAGTCAACACAACCCCTTACCCTCTCTTCTCTCTCATACCCATCCCTCATTCCTTATTCCTTTTCTTTTATTTTTCTTTTCTAATCTTTTCTCTTCTCATTTTAAAACCAAACCAAGCATGAAGAAATAAAGAAAAGACATGGTAGAAAAGTGTAACGATGTGAAAAATGAGTTGGTGCATGTCACATGCACAAAACAAGTTTAATGCACGATTGGTGATATTTAATCGTGATTAGCGTTAAAATGGAATATAATTAATTATAAGACTTATAATTTGCTTAAATCATATAAAACACCATCATTTCCGTAATTTCTATAATTTTCCAAATATTTTCCACTTTATCGGTATTTAATTATACCGCATATTAAAATATTCACAATATTTATTATTTAATTATAAAAATTCCAAAAATAATTTTTTATTTTTCTGAGATGTTACAATAGGTGTTAAAGTGAATGAAATACAACACTAATGGTGCATAAATTATCTCATTTGGCAACTCAAGAATTTTTGTTGAGTTGCCCCCAAGTGCTCAAAATTCATCCTTTCTTGGTCCAAAGTGCTTGTGAGGAGCTTGTGCATGTTTTTAATGAAATGGAGATGGACTTTTGATGGGTTTTTGGGTGTGTTGTGATGAGGTAGAGGGGGATGGAGGAGAGGGCTGCCATGGTGAGATGAGGGAGGGAAAGAATGATGAAGATGATGAAAGGGACAATGTGCTATGGTCCAAGGTTGACTCCTCACCTCTCTCTCTCTCTCTCTCTCTCTCTCCCATATTCTATATTTTAACCTTTTCTTTTTCTTTTGTTTTCCTTTATCTTCTCTTTTCTTTTAAAAACCCCAAAGCAAATAACCATACACAAAAGAATCGTGGTAGGAAAAATGTAACAAAGTGTAAAATGACATGGTGCATGTCATGTGCACAAAACAAGCTTAATGCACGATTAGCGATATTTAATCGCGATTAGCATTAAAATAGAATATAATTAATCATAAAGAATTTATAATTTTCTTAAATCGAATAAAACACCTTCAATTTCGTATTTCCTATAATTTTCCAAATAATTTCCACTTTATCGGTATTTAATTATACCGCATTATTAAAATATTCATAATATTTATTATTTAATTATATAATTTCCCAAAATAATATTTTATTTTTCTGAAATGTTACAATCTTCCCCCCATAAAGAAATTCGGTCTCCGAATTTAAATTTAAACCCCTCAAATAATAAGACATTTCAGTAGTAAAAAAAGGTCAAGTCGTTGGGGCTTTGAAATCATCAATACATAAATCACATCATAGCGCAATGCATGCGCATGAAAAATGGGTATATAAACCAAAATCAAAACTCCGTCAAGCATCCCGCAATCATCGGAGTTATGGCGAAGACGCCAGTGTCAAAGCTTAATACGAAAACCAACATGACATACATCAAACTATACATGTATACATCATTAAAAACATCGGAATGAAATGCATGCCAAACCTTTTCAAGTCGCTGTACGATGCGTGTATCACTGCACAGTGGCGAACGTCTGTTATAAGAAAATGACTATATATATACATACCCTCTGTTTAACATATACGTCCTGCCGTTTAAAAATAATTTAGAAGGGTTTCCATTATTAAATGTCTTATGTCACCTCAGACATGTAGGTAAATACTGAGACTATAGCTCTTTTTTGGAAATCCCTTCGGTAACTATCAATGCATGCAAAAATATATTCAGGTACTGTTCTTGGACTAGCCCTGCTCAGCTACTATACCAAATAGTAAATATCATAAAAACATACTGCTAAAAGGAAATCAATGCCAAAATGTATATATGAATGCCACGTGCGTCCGGTGCGCACGGAAATCGAAATCCATGAATGTGTCGTACATGTGCACAGAAACAAAATCTAAGTGCAATGGGTGTGCACGAAACACCTGTCAAAGGCAACGGGTGTGCCTGATAGCAATATCAGGTGTATTTGATGTGCACAAAATCCAATATCGAGTGCTGAATATGTACAAAAATCCAATCCAAACACGTCAGGTTCGTACAAAGCATCTAGTGCAGTAGCATGTACGAAAATGCACAGCAAGTGCCAACGCGCACGAAAAACGCAATCTGATAACGCAAATGCTCAAAGACATAAATCGGGTGCAACCAAGGCACAGAGTATAAAGACGGTGCAACCAATGCACAAAATACCAAGATGGTGCAACAATGCACAAAATACGAATCTGGTGCAACAAATGCACAAAACAAAAATCGGGTGCATCCAGTGCACGAAATACAATTCCAGTGCAAGCAAATGCACAAAGTACAAATCTGGTGCAATAAATGCACGGAAACTCATCTATAACTGAAATGCGTATAAAAGCAACACCGAGTGTACCAAGGTGTATGGAATCATAAACATGTGCAACCGCATGCACAAAACACGTATCAATGCACTGCAAGCATATATGATCTATACCGAGTGCAAAATCAAATCGAGTGCATACCACATGCACAAAATGAAATCAACACAATGGTGGATAAAGTATATCTCAAGTGCAATAACTATGCACCAAATATAAATACCCAGTAGGTGCAGCCATGGTGCACGAATACAATATCATGAAACTCAATCATCAAAACTAAAATCCAAGCGATATAAGTGTGATACTCGGATCACAAACGCAAATCACAACAAAAGACATTAAGGTACACCTCCTACAATGTCGAAAAATGTCGGTGCGCCCCAGAACTGGCAGAGTAAGAACATCTGCTTGCCTCCTGCCCACTGTCTGGCATCCTCTGTCTTTGGGTGCTCATTTCTCTTTGGATTACCAATCTCGAAATCCATCAGCTCATCGGCCCGGTTAGGTGTGCTAACGGGAACGATTCTGCTCTGGCACTTCTCTGGTCACCTCTCGGCCAATTATCACGACCACTCGTAAAGCAGCACGTCACTGGAGTCGGCCTCTGACCCTCTGAATAAACGTGACACATCTGATCCTCGGTGTAAATCTTATCGCAGCAGTCTCCTGGAACGAACCTGCTCAGGGTCTCTTCCGATCTCGACTATGCCGAACTGTACGGAGGCTGGTACTCTTGCATAATCTTTTCTCGTTTTTTAGACATCTACGTTCTCAGCATTGCATCTTCTCGGGAACTGGCCGTATGCCAACACCTCTGTGTAGGGTTGCGTAACACCACCATAAGGTTTAGGAAGGCATCACACATACCATATTGATGATTTTTGGGGTGCTATGAAACCCTAACCAAGATCTTAACTAGAGAATTAGGGTTAACATTACATATAAACAACTTTACATTTAAGAGATAGGGATTACAACCTTCGCTGGGATCCATGAACTCCCGGACTATTAGCTCGAAACCAGCACTTAAATCACGCAACGTCTAAAAGCGTAACGTAATTCAAGTAAGCTGAAACCCAGATGTCAAAACCTTTTTAAGAAAATAAAAGAGGTGAAGTATTGAAATAAAGGTATAATGAAATCAAGTTTTCTTAAATGCATAGAAAAGGAACATGAATAATGCAAGTGAAATTTACTAGTTTCAAAACATGTTTCGTCTTTTGAAAATTTAGGCAGCACCTCCTTTGTATATTTTGATCCAAAACCACAATACATGATAATATAAAGGCATTGTAAGTCCACGGTAGCGCCCCGGCCGTCTAACAGACGCCAAATGCGGAACAAAAACTTTTTTACAAACTGGCGCTATCGCGTACTATAACCCGGATCTGCCATTAAAGCTAAACTAACAAACTACAAAGTGGGTAGAAATGTTATACCGAACGATCCGAGTCCTTCAGTCTTCAACCATCATCCCATGCTTTGTTACGGCTGCTCCGATCTCCTGAATCTCTAATCTTCTCGTCCAGGTGGCACCACGTTGATGGATCTTTAAACGGGCTCCCGCCTCTGAACCGAGGCAACTCGGTCGTCAAGTTTGCTAAAAGAGATGACCAAGATGATGTAGAGATTGAGTAGAACACTTTGTCTCGTTACGTCCAAAGCCATGGACGAACGGTTAATGAAGTTGCCTTTTGAAACTGTGATGGAATGAAATGAGCTATGAAATTTCCATACACCAAAACTATAATCTTTTCTTCCAAATGAACAACAACCATTCTTACATAAGAGTGGGGGAGGCCGACCACTATATAGAGGGGAGGGAGGTGAGCGTAGGAAGGGGAGAGGTGACCACAAGGCAAAAGATCAAGAAGAAAATATCTAAGGCATAACAAAATACATTAATGCAATGAATGACTCATTAACCTAGTCATCCATTCAATTAATGCATAATGGTGACTCACTAATCTAGTCACCAAAACAAGAAGCTTCCACACTCATGACTCACCTCATGACTCACCTTCAAGAAGAAAAGATAAATCCGTATTTAACCGAATGTTAAATACGGTCGATAGAAAACAGGAAACTGGCAACTCCCAAAAGTGATCCTGAAACGAATTTCAGGATAACCCCGTAACAGTATAAACATACCCGCATTTGTATTACAACCGAATACAAATGCAACTGAGACAAAGATATTATATCTACACATTATAATACTCGGATCCGGCTTAAACCAAAGCCGACCAGTATTATCTGCCCGAAAAATGACACGTGCGAAAATGCACGTGCATTTTCCGAACCCTGCCATAAAACCATACGGTCTCTACAACGTTTCGCCCGAACTTGGGAAACGGTCTGTAGGGGACTCTAATGACTCATCAACACACTCGCACTGGGTTTAACCACACGTCAGAGGTACGAGCTGTACGTAACGTTTGCCTATGTATTGATTGGAAGGTAAGCTGACGAGTGAACTCATCCATAAACCCTACTGAGCCTAACAGTGACAATATACATACAGTCCGGTCCGTTCGTCTAAAGAGTATCGCATATCGAGTCTAGGGGGTGGATAAAGTCAGACCCCTAATAACGCGATAAATCGTGTCGGCATGAAGCCCATCACTACCTGAGAAACTACTGATCCAAATTAGTAATTCTCCACTACCTCGGCCGAGGATTTCTAGTGATGGCCACCCGTTCACTGTGCGACATCAACCCCCAATATCGGAAGAGACGAATCCCTGACGATCCACTCACTGCCTCCATGTGGCTCGGGACTGTACCCAAAAAATACCTGTTTCCACGTCTCCTTAGAGCGTGGTAGGGTAGAAATCAAAGCACAGTGGGAACTCACACGAGACGATTGACGATCTCAGGTCGACAAACTAACATGTACACATGTCACCATAGAACTGCTATCTGACGATATGAATAATACCAACTAGCATGTTCCCGGCGAGTCCTGTCCAGTGTACTCATAACCCAATGAGCACCTGTATACATCTTAGGTGAACCAACTGATACCAATGGTTTGTGAGACCGGCCACCGCCCCTCGTCGGGGTCTCGACTGTATACACTAGTCTACTGTGTATTATCGATGCCTTGTCTCAAAACTCCCACGACTAGGGACACTTTAAGGATGTGCTTATAGACTCCAGCTCCCATGTATATGATCGCTCTCATACTGATGGCAGTCAAGCAAGAATCCTATGGGCTCTATCAACATGCAATAGCGAACTAAAGCATGTAAACTATGATAAAGACAAACCAGATAGCATACTATCATCTCGAGCAAGACTGTTATATCGGTATAGGTCCTGCCTCAGTCATTGTAATCACGTACCTGCGATCCAATAATCGACTTTGAGGGCACTATATCCAACAATCTCCCACTTGCACTTAAGGCTAATTATTGCGATGTCGTATACTCACAGCCGTGTGATACCGAAAACCCAACTCCTCTACTAATCAGTTTCACAAAGCTAGTTTGAAAAACTCTTGTGTTCGAGAAATAGCCTTAGTGAGTGGATCCACCCTGATGTTTCTTTCTATGTCTCTCTTAATCTCAAGTTCGCGGAGAAAGCCATCTCCCGAATCGAGTAATACCTGTCTTAGAATATGTCTGGATATCTGATGAGACCTAGTTCATGAATGAACTCTAAATCCAAACTTCTTAGACTGTATCGATAACTGAACCTAATCAGTATCCAGCACCATGCTTCCCACAGTATCCTCTTGGACCACCTGTCCATAATACTGTCTCTCGTCAGAGGGAAAACTATAACTCTGACAATTACTCTGTCATCCATGTCACCTTGGAAGCCTGGAATGATAACCGTCTCCCGAAGGAGGCTGTCGTCATCAAATCCGTAAAACATACATTCATGTTCTAAAACTGCTTCCTTATGTTTCTTCAGGATTGGATTAATATAAACTTATCGCAACTAGTGCAAATACAACATCTGGTGTGGTACTTGACATCTCACGATTGACTCAATTGCCTAAGCAAGTCATCTGCCAATCATGCACATCCCTCTCCCCTTTAGTCTGTAAGACACCTTTAGAGAAGGTGGCTCGATCACCTGCAGGTACACCACCATGCCAGGAGTCATTTATTCTAAAATACTATTAGAATACTGTCAAAGTACCCAAATTGGGAAACTACCCAATTCTAGATCTAAAACCATAGATCTAGTAACCAAAATGTCTGATATTATATCCATATCCTGTGTGAAGAAACAACTGTATGACGATCACAGTACAACCGATCGTAGTATAGGAATTTTATTTCCTACTCTGTGTATGTCATCCAAATACCAGGACATCACACCCTACTACCTTCTCAACAGATCCATCCCCTATTCTGATAAATTCAAAGCCATGACTGTTACATCAAAATCAGATGATCTTCTCTCCGTTATAACTGCTGAAGTCTATAAATAGACATAAGCTACTTGCCCACTATGCTTCCGCTGCTCCCACTGACTACGACAACCCTCTGGCCGAACAATATATACGTGTACGTCTAAAGCTAGTTTAGAACGACGCTATACTTATTCTCCTGCCGGGTCTCATAGTCTGGAACAACAGTAGTGTCAAGTCTGGGTAAACAAGAACCTCCCTGTCACCGTCCTTGATGCTACCGGAGTACCTCTCGGGTGTCTTAGCTTACCCACCATGTCTGCGGAGTGGCTATTGGAATGTCAAACCTGATTGAATATATAGGTCCTATTAAATTTTCCGTAATCGTTTGCGGTTCTGGAATCACTTCCAGTTCTACTCCCACTACTGTTTTCTGAAAAAGTCCATTTTAATAAAACTGTGTCGAGTCTAGAACAATATCACTATTGATCTTCCAGATGGTAGAAATGTCAACCCTTGTCAAAGCCAGGGCCAACCCACAAACTACCATTACAGAAACGTGCCTTGAGTTATCCAGTGTCTGGTTTTAAGCATAAGCTGGACAACTCCCCGTATCTTAACATCGTTAAGATATGAACCATTCTATATACAATATAGAAATAGAGGCACTAATTTAATTGGAATCAGATTCAAACCATGCTGCTGTCTCCAGTGCATATCAATTTAATGAAGAGAGGCTAATCAGCATTACTCAACTTAGGAATCCATCCAATTATGAGTAACCAGAAAGAGAAACAAGTTTCTCTTAATCATTACTTGAATACCAATCACAAGAATCTATATCTTCGATTTCTTTGAAGAATCCCGATACTTACGATACCTGGTTCTCTACTTTATTCTTATACCCATAACTTCTAAAAACTTAGACATTGTATTTCTATGAAACACTTGTCTAAAAACTAGAGAAGTCACAAGTAAACAGAATATAGTACGAGGACCTACCCCTTTGTCCTTACGGATACTGGACAACATACAATACTCTGTATAAGTCCGCTGAGTTGAATAACTCAAAACCTGTGCATCGTAGGTTAAAAACTGTACCCAGACGATTTCCTCAAATATCACCAATTACAACGAATTCCGATATAATGAGGATGATCACCTAATTCCCAATGACTTACTCCCACTCATCATCTGTAAAACTGTACAGACATGAGAATGAAACCTGGTAAATACATACCCTGGAGTAAGTATGTAATCGGGAAATCATTTTTCCTTTAACAATGCACTGAAACATGAAAATGTTTCGTAGAGGTATCCTGGTATTCCTAGTAATGCCTCTTCTATAATCCAATTCATGACTTTAACCGTATATATCTTTGCCATCTCTCCTAATCCCTTTATTTGTCTTTAGTCATTGCCTTCTGTACACCATCGTTAGGCTAAATGGTTTTCTTCCTTCCCAACCTTTCGGCACCAGCCTATGGTTTGGAAGAAGACTATCCAGTAAGCATAATAGGTGTACCCTCACAAACCAAGGAGTACTCGCAACTTGAGAGAAGGTGATGATAAAAGACAACTGAATAATACCTTATTCTATTTCTCCCGAACTGGGGAAAAAACAAAGGTAAAATAGGAGTGGCGATGAAGTATATGGTTTGGTCGTGAATGATAACAGTCGCAATTTACTTTGCCCTCTTTCTAACCCCTTTATTTTTGTCTTTACATATTACCTTCTGCACACCCTACTTAGGCTAATTGGTTTTCTTCATTCCCTACCTTTCGGCACCAGCCTGTGGTTTGGAATAAGACTATCCAATAAGCATAATAGGTATACTCTCCTAAACTAAGGAGCCGTCGTAACCTGAGAGAAGGTGATAACAAAAGACAACTGAATAAACCAATTCTATTTCTCCTGAACCTGGATCCATCCTCGAAGAAGTCCCTTCGAGTTCGTATATAACCATACGATGGATCTATCCAATGGAAGTGGATATCCGTAGTAATACGGGGTGTTCTGAGAAATGGAAAGGGTAAAAGAAGGAGCGGCAATAACTTATGCAACTAAGACAATCCAAAAGCCAGTATTTTAAGAAGGTTCGGTCAACTTGGTTACTGAGTCATAGTCTAGGGTCGGTCAAAGGTCGCTGCTAAAGAGAGAGAGAGAGAAAAGAAACACTCTGCGTGCATTCTAACCTAGATCAGAATGGTTATCACTTTATCTAATCAGGAAACCTCCCACTGTAATCTCAAATTCTCCTCCAAACCAGAAAGAAGAATTAGTCGGGACAACCTGAAGAGTAAACCAACTCATCATTAAGAATCGGGATCCAACTCTCATCGCATGATAACGTGACGGAATCCACTCACGTTATCACACTCCAGAAGGTATGCGCATACTTGGCAAGTTTCAGTTTCTTTAGAAACTCCCGATAAGAATTTTTGCCTCATGCTCTTATGACCTTGACTAAGGGCCAAATATCTCATAAGTCACATGTCAAGTTCTATCCATCATTATCCAGGTCAATTTGATCCCACCCGTACATACTCTTGACAAAGGGCCAAATATAGTAATACGACTGTCCCAAACCAACGCATCTATCTATGCAACATGTGAACACCCCAGCAGCTACCAATCACTATGTTTTGACTAAGGGCCAAATATACATAGCTTGAATACAACTGACCATCCATAAGAAATGACGGAGGGCTACGGCTGGTTTTTGGCGAAAAACCTTTAACGTAATGAACTTGATCTCGTTGAAGGAACCTGATAGCTTTTTATAAAAATATAGTGGCGAAAACCTTTTGCTAAGGAGGTCACTCCCGGTGAAGGGATCTCGGCTCTTTCCTCGTGGAATGAAGTGCAGAATATTCTAACTGAATACTGCGATGCAAAGCAACTTGTAATCGACTATATTAAAGTTATTACCCTGACGTAAACTTCTGACCAAGGGGTCACTCCCGGTGAAGGGATCTCGGCCCATGCCTCGTGGAATGAGGTGAAGGATATTCCAACTGAATACCGCGATGCAAAACAAAAGGAAACATCTTTGTAATAACACCTTTTAAAATTTGTTCCAACAACATTAAATATATGTTTGTTTTATCCTTGCATTGATAAGAATCAACGCAATCCCATCATTTAATCACACCAGGAAAGAACGAAAAATAAAATGTACGTATATGCCATCTGCATTCGCCACTGGGTCCCATCATCACCCGTTAGGTTACTTAACTAACGACAGAGCGGGGGTTGGACTAGCCTGGGTGTAAAAAATATACAACATCTAATAGTATATATACCAATATACAATAATCGCTCTAGGCGTGATAATATGCAACATTACAAAAAAGTAATAAGCATCCCAGAACAATACAGATAATCTGGGATCTCCGGGTTTCACAAGGCCGCTGCTGAAACCCGACGTTCCCTTAGTCGTGTGATAGCCTGTGCAATGAAACCTAGACCCCTACGGGTGCGGCAAGTTACCCGCAAAAACCTGAAGCGAGGCAGCCCTCTACAGCAAAATGAATGGACTACCAAGCACTTTACGGAATCCGGTAACTTGAGCACCCTTCCTTGGGTCAACCTGTACCCCCTACAAGTACGGCGAATAGTTTGCTAATTCTGGAGTGAGGTCCCTCTGCCTCTCAATGCCATGAGATATGGACCCGTTTCCCTCCAGAACCTGGCTATCCGTGCACTCCGTCGCGGAGTAAACCTAGTACAGAAATGAAAAATATATACAACGGGTACATCGACCTCAGCCCGGTCATGCCCCAAAAGAATATTATACAACGGGCAGTGACGGCAGTCCACATGTTGAACGCTCGCCCCGCAATATCAAATGTACAAATAAATCCAAACAGCACTATCATTGCACCCTGCAATCCACCACGACATATCCGCAACAACACAGCACAACACAGAACATCAACGGGAATGTCACGTTCGCAAACCCGTCTAAAAGAACTATAGCAATTAGACGCGGTTTACCGCTCAAATGACATTCCCGGTCGGAGATATAATGTAAATACCGTAAACTAACAAGTTTAAAATTTCGATAGACAAAAACTTCCCGAAGTGGGCCCACGTACATCTGTTGTACAGTAACAAAAACTGGGCACAAAAGAATAGTACCAAAAAACCACAATTTCCTATTTGAAGCTCTATGGAAAATTTGGCGCACTGTTCCCACATACAGGCCGCGATTCCGCGGTAAAACCCTAGCTTTGACCGCGGATCCGCGGCGGTACTGTGGGATCACGTGCCCAAATTTTCCCATAATTCTTCAAAAACCCTGCACGCTTTTCTGTGATGTGCAAAATTATTTTTAGACCCTTTAAAAAATCAACAGAAACTCGTGTGCTGAAAATTGCGATTTCGGTAATTCCGTTCGATCGATCTTTTAAACGAGTTAGCACAAGTTAGTAAAGCTTAATGGTGAGGCTCTGATACCACTGTAAGTTTACGGTAGCGCCCTGGCCGTCTAACAGACACCAAATGCGGAACAAAAACTTTTTTACAAATTGGCGCTATCGCGTACTATAACTCGGATCTGCCATTAAAGCAAAACTAACAAACTACAAAGTGGGTAGAAATGTTATACCGAACGATCCGAGTCCTTCGGTCTTCAACCATCATCCCACGCTTTGTTGCGGCTACTCCGATCTCCTGAATCTCCAGTTTTCTCGTCCAGGTGGCACCACGTCGACGGAACTTTAAACGGGCTCCCGCCTCTGAACCGAGCCAACTCGGTCGTCAAGTTTGCTAAAAGAGAAGACCAAGTTGATGTAGAGAATGAGTAGAACACTTTGTCTCGTTACGTTCAAAGCCATGGACGAACGGTTAATGAAGTTGCCTTTTGAAACTGTGATGGAATGAAATGAGCTATGAAATTTCCATACACCAAAACTATAATCTTTTCTTCCAAATGAACAACAACCATTCTTACACAAGAAGGAGGGGAGGCCGGCCACTATATAGAGGGGAGGGAGGTGAGTGTAGGAAGGGGAGAGGTGACCACAAGGCAAAAGATCAAGAAGAAAATATCTAAGGCATAACAAAACACATTAATGCAATGAATGACTCATTAACCTAGTCATCCATTCAATTAATGCATAATGGTGACTCACTAATCTAGTCAACAAAACAAGAAGCTTCCACACTCATGACTCACCTCATGACTCACCTTCAAGAAGAAAAGATAAATCCGTATTTAACCGAATGTTAAATACGGCCGATAGAAAACAGAAAACTGGCAACTCCCAAAAGTGATCCTGAAACGAATTTCAGGATAACCCCGTAACAGTATAAACATACCCGCATTTGTATTATGACCGAATACAAATGCAACTGAGACAAAGATATTATATCTACACAGTATAATACTCGGATCCGGCTTAAACCAAAGCCGACCAGTATTATCTGCCCGAAAAATGACACGTGCGAAAACGCATGTGCATTTTTCGAACCCTGCTATAAAACCATACGGCCTCTACAACGTTTCGCCCAAACTTGGGAAACGGTCTGTGGGGGACTCTAATGACTCATCAACATACTGGCACTGGGTATAACCACTAGCACGTAAGAGGTACGAGCTGTACGTAACATTTGCCTATGTATTGATTGGAAGGGAAGTTGACGAGCGAACTCATCCATAAACCCTACTGAGCCTAACAGTGACAATATACATACAGTCTGGTTCGTTCGTCTAAAGAGTATCGTATATCGAGTCTAGGGGGGTGGTTAAAATCAGACCCCTAATAACGCGATAAATCGTGTCGGCATGAAGCCCATCACTACCTGAGAAACTACTGATCCAAATCAGTAATTCTCCACTAGCTCGGCCAAGGATTTCTAGTGATGGCTACCCATGTACTGTGCGACATCAACCCCCAATACCGGAAGAGACGAATCCCCGGCGATCCGCTCACTGCCTCTATTTGGCTCGGGACTGTACCCAAAAAATACCTGTTTGCACGTCTCCTTTGAGCGTGGTAGGGTAGAAATCAAAGCACAGTGGGAACTCACACGAGACAAATGACGATCTCCGGTCGACAAACTAACCTGTACACATGTCACCAGGGAACTGCTATCTGAAGATATGTATAATACCAACTAGCATGTTCCCGGTGAGTCTTGTCCGGTGTACTCATAACCCAATGAGCATATGTACATCTTAGGTGAACCAACTGACACCAATGGCTTATGAGACCGGCCACCGCCCCTCGTCGGGGTCTCGACTGTATACACTAGTCTACTCTGGAGTATCGATGCCTTGTCTCGAAACTCCCACGACTAGGGACACTTTAAGGATGTGCTTATAGACTCCAGCTCCCACGTATATGATCGCCATCATACTGCTGGCAGTCAAGCAAGAATCCTATGGGCTCCATCAACATGCAATAGTGAACTAAAGCATATAAACTTTGATAAAGACAAACCAGATAGCATATATCATCTCGAGAAAGACTGTTATATTGGTATAGGTCCTGCCTCAGTCATTGTAATCATGTACCTGCGATCCAATAATTGACTTTGAGGGCACTATATCTAACAGGCATCCCCAAGCAGGAGCTAGCTCTTCGCCAATAGGCAGATCCACAACCACGCAAAGCATAAATATAAGTATACGACGCCCAACGGCGAAGTTCACCAAAAAGGTAAAGTAAAGTAAGACATCAACCCCAAAAGCGAACATAAAACCCATCGCTCAAGTCTCACAACTACAAGTCTTGCCAAGTCTCATTACTTATACAAATATTAGTTTGATTGATGGAGTTGACTAAATACAACGGGATATATAAATATAAGAGTTGGTAAGATAAAAATGTCCCACCTACCAAGCAAATCTCCCAAAAGTAGCGGTGTGCCAGCGATGCCACTACTGATCCATGCGGTCAACCTGAAAGAACTGTGGCACAACGGGGTGAGTTGCCAACTCGTGAGTAGAAAACACCAACAGGTAGAAATCGAATAAAATAACGATTTTTTAGGTCAACTATATCATAAAGGTAATACTATGATATCTAGGGTGACCGTATCTACATCTGTGCCAACAATGTAATCAATGCCTATATGTATGCGGATATCATCCAACCATAAAATCAATGCCAGTATGCATGTGGATCTCGTCCACGTGTCGACCTATGACACAACGAAATCATGCATGTAAATCTCATAAAAGCATATGCATGAAGGTATGAGGATATAAATCAACGTGTGTCCCTCGCGACATATCAAAATCATAGAACCTGAGTGTACAGCTGCGACACTCGAAATATCATGAAACCTGTGTCCAGCATCGACACGTAAATCCTCATATCTCAGGCTCCGTCAGTCCGGATCGGCCCTCGGGCTCCGTCTGCGGGAGCGGCCCACAGGCTCTGGCAGAATGGGTCGGCCCCTATCCATCTCCCGACTCCGGTCGGTATCCTCCGGATAACCGCCAGGTCCAACCATGCACCGGTAGGTAGTAGTCCCTCAGCCAGGCTTATCGTCATCCCCATGAAATCTCTCTCTCGCCTCGGGGTACCATACCGGGTCAACCTTGAACCCGCAAACGGATCATCCGCCTCCCCGAATCGGGTTTCACATATCACACGTCTCAGAACCGGGAAAACGCATGGTGGACGCACTGAAATATCATATTAAGAGAAACTGGGTTTTTAAAACAATACGTACTTTCTTTTGAAATAACCACGGTTCTCAAATCCAGAAATCTCATGAAAACAGCATATCTCAATGCGTATAATCGTAAAGCATGATGTATGCGACAAATAACGTAAGCATATCCGTATATCATGCAACATTGAACAGTAATATGCACATGTCGAAGGAAAACAACTCTTTTAAACGAATCCAGTTTTAAAATATATCCTGCGGTTCCCAAATTCTCCAAAGTCAAATGCAATATTGTATAAAGGTGCATATGTAACTATAGAAAGTAAATTATACAAGGGGTCATATCATGATGCAACAATTCTATTGTGTAGTGACATGGCAATTGTCGATGATGAAGTGTGTGAGCCGGCCAATCCGTGTAAGTGTAACATATGCATCATCGATAATGGTGTAGGTTTACTAGCACGGATATATGAAATGCAATGAGAGTGACATGAACGTAGCATAAAGTAAATCATATGCGAATGCTGACAGGTATACGTATCTAACACGTCCGAGTCGGTGAATCTATCAATTGGCATCCAGCCTCACAACATCATGTACGGTATAATCCGTCGTACGGCATCCTCTAATCAAGGGTATGGATCAAACATCAAGTCAAACTCATCACGTACGGAAAATCATCGTACGGCGGCATTAAACCATTTGGGATCCTATCAAACTTTACGATAATGAGGGTACAGACCTAACGTCTCGTACAATATATCAATCAAGATTCACAACATTATATAAATCTATATACCTATATCCCAGGCCACATCCATAACAATCTCATATCTGGGGACCGGCAAGGTATCAATCATTTCAGTCGACTCGCATCCGTATATGAACATATCATCAAGTCATCATCTCTCATCGTATTTTCTTTTCATCACATTAAGTCAATTTTATATATACATTCTACCTTTTTAATTTAATTTTATGTTACTCTAAAACTAGCACTTATTCTAATGCACCTACACATCTATACGTCGTGATTCACATTCTCTTTTCATATCCCTAAGTTTTCATCTCATATCTCAATATATATATTGAATCACTTACATCTTCTCTAGCTATCTCTTTAAACATATCCCTAGTTCCCAAATCTAGGTTTCTACGACTGTATCCTATATATCGGTTTTCATCATGTTGTGGGGGTGCTATACGCCATCCACCCGACTTTCTTCATAGAGATATACCTACCCACCTGATCCTTCCTTGTCGAAGTCGATGACGCCATGCTCGTCCTTATGATTCAATTCCACTCGAGGGTACCTATATATATACACACAAGATATCAAAAACCGAAATCACGCACGAAAACCAAAACGGCATGCGAATCGCTTATAGGTTAGAACCTATAGCCTACGCCTGCAAAACCACCAAACAACCCCCGTAACTGACGTACAAACATCAGAAGACGGAACACAATATCAAATACCAAATCCCAAATTAAAACAAAGTCGCAAAATAATGCAGCAACTCAAGAAAATGGTCCCAAATTTTATCCTAGGTGAAATTAGCCAATTTTGCATATGTGGAGGGTCTAATTTACTGGAGATAAAGCCCTGGAACAAACACGAACCAGTTTGGAAGTACCCAGACCGCAACTTAGGGCCCAAGTGAATAAACCTATGGCCTGGATTGATGGGTTTGGGTTCGGGTCTTCAGGGTAGGTTCTAGGTTGCCTGAATGACTTACTGTGATCGCTAAATAATTTTCAGAGGTTCCGGGTGTTAGCAGATCTCCAATTCTCATCACAAATCCCACAATTTCACGATATCGAGGTTTCTATGTTTGGGTTAAGGGATTTTATGTTAGTGTATATGCCCTAGAGGCCATTACTGTATCATACTAGTTTGTATATTACTTGATGGAAGCTTGGGATATTCACAGTTGTATATACAATCTTGCTCGAAATGGTAGTATGCTACTTGGTTTGTCTCTGCTTTAATATGTGCATGTGTTTCTTTTAGCATATTGCTGATATACATATTAGTAGAGCCCTTAGGATCTTTGCTTGATTACCAGCGTTGTGATGGCGCTCGCACTCGTGGGAGCTGGGTAATCTATAAGCACATCCTTATACAGGTCCCTGGTCGATGGACTATCGAGACAGGGCATCGATACTCCGGAGTAGACTAGCGTATGCGCTTCTCATCCCAGTGTGAGAGACGGTCTGTCCCACAGCCGTTAGTACGTCGTACTTGGGATAGTATGCTGGTGCTCGTTAGGTTACGAGTACACTAGACAGGACTCGTCGGGAACTGTTGGTTGGTAGTATACCTATCGTCAGTTATCAGTTCCCAGGTGACATGAGTACAGCTTAGTCCATTGACTTGACACTGTCACTTCGCCTCGAGTGTGTTCCCACTGCACTTTGACTACTACCCTACCACGGCTCAAAGGAGTCGTGCAAACAGGTAGTTTTTGGGTGCAGTCCCGAAGCACTTGGAGGCAGTGACGGTTAGACAGGATTCGTCTCTCCCGGTACTGGGGGTTGACATCGCGCTGTGTCCAGGAGAGCCATTACACGAGTAGTCCCTGGCCAGGGCAAGCGAGATATACTGGTAGGTTTCCAGTGTTATCTCAGGGTGTTCTGGGCTTCACTCCGACATGACTTGTACCGCTATTAGGGGACTGACGTTCACCGCCCCCTAGGCCCGCCATGCGATGTATCAGACGAACAGACCGGACTGTACGGAGACTGTCACATACAGGCTCAGTAGGAGTTCAGATGGGGTTCACCTCGTCAGTCTTCTTATCGACATCTACCTGGGGACCGTTACATACAGCTAGTGCCGCTTGCGGTCTGTGGTTAAACCCACTGCCAGCGTAGTGTCGAGTCTTTAGAGTCCCACACAGAGAGCTATTCGCCTTTAGGCAAAATGAGTAGAGGTCGCATGGTTTTGCGACAGGGTTCGTTCACATCCGCGCACTTATGCACGTTTGCTGTCCGGACAGTTTATACTAGCGGGCTTTGGTTTAAGCCAGATCCTAGTATATGATTTGGGATTGGTTTTTCTTACTGTATTCGTGTTCCTCGGATCACGAATGCGGGTGCGTATGCACAGTTGTTTGAGACAGAGGGAGAGGACCTTGATTAGGGTTAATGGCTATTGTCATTTTATTAACCCTAATGCTTATGTGTGTATTATAGTTAATTGATAATTAGTTTAATAATTGTTCATGGTTATGCTTGTTGACCATTTGACTTCCTTGACTTCTTGACCTAGGTTGACACTTTGACCGTCATCATTTCTTTTGGAAGATGCTTTTTGATCCTTGCAAATTGAAATGATAATGGTCACATCATGATTAACCATGACAATTATCTTACTAATTATCTAATTAAAATAATTCACATATATTTGTGAGAATGGTTGATTCTATTCTCATTCTATCTTTTCATTTCTCTCTCTTGTTCTTCCTCTCCCTCAAGCTCTCCCCTCTCATGTGTTGAGAAACACTTGAGCTTGAGAAAAACCCTGTCTTGATCATCTCTACTCTCATCTAGGGTTGAAGGACTAGCACTTCTTAAACCCTAGTTACTTCTAGCTTGGAGTTGAAGCCAAAGGTTGAGGCTTTCGGGTGGATCTTTCTTTGACGGGAGAAGACGACAAGGTGACCTTCTTCCACTACTCCAAGGAGTAAGGAGAGAAGGACATAAAGACCAAAGGTATAACCTTTCTAGCACTTAGCTAGTTTCTAGTTAGCTTTAGCAAGTTTTTGTTTAGCAAAGATCCTTTAAAGTCTAGTCCATGTTGCCTAAGCTCATAAAAATCCGATTTTTATTCCGTTTTCCGCCTCCCCGCAAGCACCGGGGTGGGCAACGTGGACTTACAGTGGTATCAGAGCCTAACTAAACAAAAACTAGCTAGGTAGTGAAGTGTAACGAAGTTCGAAACCGAAAAATCCAAAAACCAAAATTTCAAAAACCCTAGTTTCTGTTAAAAATTTTTCTGGTCAAAACGAAATTTGTTATACTCCAAAAACCGTCTCAGGGTATTTTAAAGAAAACCACCAAACCCGGTCCAGTGATTCGTCTAAACCGCCGCGTTTCCGCGGCAATAGCAAGCTATTGCCGCGGAACCGCCGCCGTTTGGACTCTTCACTGAGTCGAGTTTGGTGCAGTTTTCTTATGGCTTGGATTTAGGATTTTTAAGATGGTTTATATGTGCCCAGATTTTCCAGAATAGAAATTTATTTTTGGGGGCCTATAAATCCGTATTTTTTCCGAACTTCTCTACACTTTGACTATGACGGTTATATCTGTGATGTTTGTATGTATTGAACGTCGGCTAATCGCTATATGTCGATTAGTTGGGGTTATACATATCTGTGATCTGTGTTTGATATTGGTATGTGTATATGAATGGGTTGGATTGTCGCGGGTGAATAGCCGGGGTGGATGTGAGATGAGTGCTGCTTTTCATTCATTCATTGTAATATGTAAATTGATGTAATATTATTATTTGTTTGGCCGCACAACCGGGTCGGGGTTGTAGCCGTCATTGTATAATTCTTTTACTGTTTTTGCTCCTAGGATAGACCCATGGAGGGGGTGCACAAACTACCGGGTATCTCGAAGTGCCGAGTGGCCTACTCACGGTGTTGCGGGAGGTTGCTTCGCTTCGGGTACTTGGCGGGTAGTTTGCCGCACCCGTAGGGGTCTTGGGTGGGGTATTTGGCTATTCACCGCGATCGTGTAATCCGCTTTTCGTTGCAGGCTCGAACGGATTGCGGATTCCTAGTATATCCAATGTATTCATCTGTGATCTGTAATGTCTATCATTGCTATATATTTATATATAATAACTATTTAGGCGTTGCTTATGTTTTACAGCCGCGCTAGCCCAGCCCCCGCTCTGTCGTTAGTTAAGTAACCTAACGGGTGATGACGGGGCCCCGTGGCGAATGCGAATGGCATAAGCGTACGTCATATTTTGGTTGTTTTCTGCAATGGTAGGATTAAATGATGGGACGCATTAAAAGAACTAATGCAAGAAAATAAACCAAGTAAAAGTCGATTGGAACACTTTGAAAACCACTCGGTTCTTTTCAAAACTAAACTTTTAAACGCGGAGCTTGAACCACTCCTTTTAAAAGCTATCTCGTTCCATCGATTATATCAAGTTCACTACGTTCACGGTTTTGCCAAAACCATCCGTAGCCCTCCGTCATTCTACATGAATGGTCAAATAGTATTCAAGTTATGTAATTTGGCCAAAGTCAAGGCATAGTGATTGGTAGCTATTGGGTATTCATGTGCAGCATAGATGGATGCGTTGGTTTGGGACAGTCGTGCTGCCATTTTGGCCAAAGTCAAGGGTAGGTACGGGTGGGTCCAAATTAACCAGGAGAATGACGGGTAGAGCTTGACATGTGACTTATGATATTTTGTCCAAAGTCAAGGTCATAAGAGCATGGGGCAAAAATCCACATCGGGAGTTTCATAAGTACTGAAACTTGCTAGCGCTGCATACCATTTGGAGTGTGATGATTCTGGTAGGATTCTTTCGGCTTTATCATGCGATGATATTTGGATCCCGATCATACTGTGAGTATATGCTACTCCTCGGGAAAACTCTCACTTAACGATCAATGCTATAAACTTAGTAGGTGTCTAGAAAGGTGTTAGCGGGGCTACGCCCACAGGGAAAAGAGGTTACTTAATTAAGGAACTTCGCGAAAGCGTTGGAAAACCTCCCTCGAAGTACCGACACTGGCCTGGCTGAACGGTTAAGCAAGTATTGTACGGTGAGATTGATCCTGACTAATCCTTTCTTTACGGTTTGAGAAGGGATTCGAGAGACAGTAGGAGCCATCCAGTTTAGACAAACTAAAAACCACTCTAAACTTGCAAGAGCATCATGCTAAAGTGTTTCTTTTCTCTCTTCTAATTGCAGCGACCATTCAAGATGACCGGACTTAAGTTATTACTAGATAAAAATATACTGACAGGGCCAAACTACAAAGATTGGCTCAGGAATGTCAAGATGGCAATCACTTATGACAAGTTGGGGTATGTACTTACCACCAAAGCTCCCCCTGTCCCAGGTCCCACCTCCAGCGTCGCGGATGTAGAAATCCGTAAGACATGGGAGATAGATTGCGCGAGGGCCAGATGCCTCGTACTAGCCTCGATGGACAACGAACATCAGAGGAGGCACGAGAATATGGACCTAGAGTTCATATTTCTTCATACAAAAGAACTGTATGGAGAGCAGTCTTGTATCGCAAGATACGAAGTGTCGAAGAAGCTTTTTTCGGCAAGGTTGGCCGTCGGATCATCGGTAGCGGAACACGTTCTTAAGATGATTGGCTACATTGAGGAGCTCGCGGACCTTGGGACCACGTTGGAGAATGAACTCTATACTGATTTGATTCTCCAGTCCCTTCCTTCCACTTACGCCCAGTTCATTCTTAATTTCAACATGCAAGGAAAGGAGGTTGAACTTTCCAAACTTCTGAACATGTTGAGGACTGCTGAGGGCACCCTACAGAAGGGTAGGGAGACATCCACTTTGTTTGTAGGAGGATCTTCCTCTTCTAGGTCCAGGGCGAAAGCCAAGGGCAAGAAGAAGAAAGCCCCCGCCAAACCAAGAGGCGGTGTCGGTAAAGTGGATACGAAGGGAAAAGGAAAAGCAACAAAGATAGCGGGGAAACTAGTGGGGAAGGAAGAATGCTTCTATTGTCACAAAAGTGGTCACTGGAAACAGGATTGCAAGGCTTGGAAGGCCAGAACACAGGATTTGAAGCGAGTTGCGGCTTCAGCTTCAGGTGTGTATGTTATTGAAAACTGTCTATCAATAAACTCTACATCCTGGGTATTGGATACCGGATCAGGATCTCATATCTGTAATTCTTTGCAGGCGTTGAGAAAGCGTAGAGTTTTGAAGGCAGGTGACATGACCCTCAGAGTTGCAAACGGTGCTAGCATGGATGCTGAGGCCGTAGGGGACTATCACCTGGGATTGTCGGATGGACACTTTTTGGTTTTGCGTAGTTGTTATTATGTACCAAATGCAACCTGTAATATCATTTCTGTATCTTTATTATCTAAAGAAGGTTATGAATTTGCATTTGTAAGTAATATAGTGAACATTCACCTTAATCAAGTTTTGATTGGGTCAGGTACATTGAACAACGGTATATACGTATTAAACCAACCACAGATTTTCAATGTCCAGAATACACACAAAAGAAAGTCTCCAGAAATAAATAAAACTTTCTTATAGCATTGTAGACTGGGTCACATCAATGAGAGAAGGTTGACTAAGTTACACACAGAAGGATATTTGGATCCGTTCGAATATCAATCGTATGCAACTTGTCAATCCTGTCTCAAGGGAAAGATGACCAAGACTCCGTCCACTGGACACGGAGTAAGAGCGAGCGAGCTCTTGGGACTCGAACACAGCGACGTGTGCGGTCCAATGTCTACACATGCGCGAAGCGGTTATTCTTACTTCATTACTTTTACGGATGACTTTTCAAGGTACGGTTATGTCTTCTTAATGAAACATAAATCCGAGGCTTTTGAAAAATTCCAGGAATATAAAAATGAAGTAGAAAAACAAACAGGCAAAAGTATCAAGGCACTGAGATCTGATCGAGGTGGTGAATACTTGAGTGCCGAGTTCCTGCGTTACTTAAAAGAGAATGGAATTCTCTCTTAGCTTACTCCTCCATACACTCCGCAACATAACGGTGTATCGGAGAGACGGAACCGAACCCTATTGGATATGGTACGGTCCATGATGAGTAACGCTGAGTTACCATGATCGTTTTGGGGATATGCGCTGGAATCAGCAGCATACCTTTTGAACCGAGTTCCAACTAAGACTATGCCTACGACACCATATCAGATGTGGTGTGGGAAGAGACCCTATCTTAATCACATTAAGACATGGGGATGTCCAGCTTTTGTAAAAAAGCAGCATGCGGACAAGCTCGAGGCACGCTCAGTACAGTGCAAGTTTGTGGGATATCCGAAGAACTCCAAGGGATATTACTTCTATTGCGAAGAGGAACAAAAAGTCCTTGTTTCTCGCCATGCCCACTTTCTAGAACACCTGTTCATAGAAAAAGAATTAAGTGGGAGTGCAATAGAACTGGAAAAAATTCCAGAACCACGAGCTATTACCGAAAGCTTAGTAGAACCAGAGGGTTCGAAAGATCAGGACATTCCCACGCCACTCCGCAGGAGTAGTAGGCAGTCTCATCCGCCCGAGAGATACTACGGTTTTCTCATTGACGGGGATAGAGAGGATTGCATCATAGACTGTGATGAGCCTACTAGCTTCCAGCAAGCCATTCAGAGCGTCGACTCGGTAAAATGGCTGGATGCAATGCGGACCGAAATGGAGTCCATGTACACCAACAAAGTATGGACGTTGGACATTGCTCCAGATGGGGTAAAACCCGTAGGATGCAAGTGGATCTTCAAAAGGAAGATTGGTGTAGATGGACAGGTTGAGACCTATAAAGCTAGACTGGTAGCAAAGGGTTTTCGTCAACGACCTGGTTTGGACTATGACGAAACCTTTTCTCCAGTAGCTATGCTGAAATCCATTCGGATCCTTCTTGCCATTGCTGCCTTCCACGATTATGAGATTTGGCAGATGGACGTAAAGACGGCTTTTCTAAATGGTCATTTAGAGGAGTGTGTCTATATGGACCAGCCAGAGGGTTTCATTCAGGGTGGGAGCAGCGGAAAGGTGTGCAAATTGCTCAAGTCCATTTATGGACTAAAGCAGGCATCGCGGAGTTGGAACATCTGTTTTGATGAGACGGTCAAGGAATTTGGCTTTATCAAAAATCCAGATGAACCATGCATCTATTGTAGATTTGTAGCGAGAACTGTAGTATTCCTCGTTTTATACGTGGATGACATTCTCTTAATAGGAAATGACATTCCTATGCTACAATCTGTCAAGGGGTTCTTGTCACACAGGTTCTCCATGAAAGACCCGGGTGATGCCTCATACATTCTGGGTATCCGGATCTATCGTGACAGATCCAAGAGGATATTAGGACTTTCGCAGTCCAGGTACATCGACACCATACTGAAGAGATTCAGTATGGAAGATTCCAAGCGCGGTAATCTACCGGCTTGTCACGAGATCACCCTCTCCAAAGAGATGTCTCCCAAGACTGATTTGGAGAGGGATCGCATGTCTATTATACCCTACGCTTCTGCGGTAGGCTCTATAATGTATGCGATGTTGTGTACCAGACCGGATGTGGCTTATGCACTGAGTGTGCTAAGAAGGTATCAGTCAAACCCTGGGGAGAAACATTGGATAGCAGTAAAGAACATTCTCAAGTACCTGAGAAGGACTAAGGAGATGTTCTTGGTGTATGGTGGAAAAGACCTGCAGATTGAGGCCTTTGCTGACTCCAGCTTCCAGAGTGATAAGGATGATTCCAAGTCCATGTCGGGTTTTGTCTTCACCCTCAATGGAGGGGCGGTGTGTTGGAAGAGCTCCAAACAGGAAACCGTTGCTGACTCGACTATGGAAGCGGAATACATCGCTGCATCTGATGCCGTAAAAGAAGCTGTCTGGTTGAGGAAGTTCTTGAGAGAACTTCAGATGGTTCCGTCCATTGTTGACCCAATACCTCTGTATTGCTACAACAACGGGGCTATAGCTTTAGCGAAGGAACCCAGGTCCCATCAGAAATCCAGACACATCTTAAGGCGGTATCACCTGATCAGGGAGATCGTAGATCGCCAGGAGATCGAGGTCCGGAGAGTTGCATCAGAGGATAACACTGCAGATCTATTCACCAAGGCCTTGCCCCAGACTCAGTTCGAGCGGCTGATCGAGATGATAGGTCTTCGATACGCCAGTACATGGCCTTAGTGCAAGTGGAAGATTGTTAGTGTATATGCCCTAGAGGCCATTACTGTATCATACTAGTTTGTATATTACTTGATGGAAGCTTGGGATATTCACAGTTGTATATACAATCTTGCTCGAAATGGTAGTATGCTACTTGGTTTGTCTCTGCTTTAATATATGCATGTGTTTCTTTTGGCATATTGCTGATATACATATTACTAGAGCCCTTAGGATCTTTGCTTGATTACCAGCGTTGTGATGGCGCTCGCACTCGTGGGAGCTGGGTAATCTATAAGCACATCCTTATACAGGTCCCTGGTCGATGGACTATCGAGACAGGGCATCGATACTCCGGAGTAGACTAGCGTATGCGCTTCTCATCCCAGTGTAGGAGACGGTCTGTCCCACAGCCGTTAGTACGTCGTACTTGGGATAGTATGCGGGTGCTCGTTAGGTTACGAGTACACTGGACAGGACTCGTCGGGAACTGTTGGTTGGTAGTATACTTATCGTCAGTTATCAGTTCCTAGGTGACATGAGTACAGCTTAGTCCGTTGACTTGACACTTTTATTTCGCCTCGAGTGTGTTCCCACTGCACTTTGATTACTACCCTACCACGGCTCAAAGGAGTCATGCAAACAGGTAGTTTTTGGGTGCAGTCCCGAAGCACTTGGAGGCAGTGACGGTTAGACAGGATTCGTCTCTCCCGGTATTGGGGGTTGACATCGCGCTGTGTCCAGGAAAGCCATTACACGAGTAGTCCCTGGCCAGGGCAAGCGAGATATACTGGTAGGTTTCCAGTGTTATCTCAGGGTGTTCTGGGCTTCACTCCGACACGACTTGTACCGCTATTAGGGGACTGACGTTCACCGCCCCCCTAGGCCCGCCATGCGATGTATCAGACGAACAGACCGGACTGTACGGAGACTGTCAAATACAGGCTCAGTAGGAGTTCAGATGGGGTTCACCTCGTCGGTCTTCTTATCGACATCTACCTGGGGACCGTTACGTTCAGCTACTGCCGCTTGCGGTCTGTGGTTAAACCCACTGCCAGCGTAGTGTCGAGTCTTTAGAGTCCCACACAGAGAGCTATTCGCTTTTAGGCAAAATGAGTAGAGGTCGCATGGTTTTGCGACAGGGTTCGTTCACATCCGCGCACTTGTGCACGTTTGCTGTCCGGACAGTTTATACTAGCGGGCTTTGGTTTAAGCCGGATCCTAGTATATGATTTGGGATTGGTTTTTCTCATTGTATTCGTGTTCCTCGGATCACGAATGTGGGTGCGTATGCACAGTTGTTTGAGACAGAGGGAGAGGACCTTGATTATGGTTAATGGCTATTGTCATTTTATTAACCCTAATGCTTATGTGTGTATTATAGTTAATTTATAATTAGTTTAATAATTGTGCATGGTTATGCTTGTTGACCATTTGACTTTCTTGACTTGTTGACCTAGGTTGACACTTTGACCATCATCATTTCTTTTGGAAGATGCTTTTTGATCCTTGCAAATTGAAATGATAATGGTCACATCATGATTAACCATGACAATTATCTTACTAATTATCTAATTAAAATAATTCACATATATTTGTGAGAATGGTTGATTCTATTCTCATTCTATCATTTCATTTCTCTCTCTTGTTCTTCCTCTCCCTCAAGCTCTCCCCTCTCATATGTTGAGAAACACTTGAGCTTGAGAAAAACCCTCTCTTGATCATCTCTACTCTCATATAGGGTTGAAGGACTAGCACTTATTGAACCCTAGTTACTTCTAGCTTGGAGTTGAAGCCAAAGGTTGAGGCTTTCAGGTGGATCTTTCTTTGACGGGAGAAGACGACAAGGTGACCTCCTTCCACTACTCCAAGGAGCAAGGAGAGAAGGACATAAAGACCAAAGGTATAACCTTTTTAGCACTTAGCTAGTTTCTAGTTAGCTTTAGCAAGTTTTTGTTTAGCAAAGATCCTTTAAAGTCTAGTCCATGTTGCCTAAGCTCATAAAAATCCGATTTTTATTCCGTTTTCCGCATCCCCGCAAGCACCGGGGTGGGCAACGTGGACTTACATTTTATCCTCTGGTTTGGTCCATGAAACACTTCTTGCAGGGGTTTAAGATTACTATTAAGCCTCAATTTCACCTTTGGATTCAATTCAAACCCTAATCCTCAACTTAGAATTTTCAAAGTTCCCTAAACCTCATTTAACCCTTTCTAAACTAACTTAGATGCTAAAATGAATCAAATACAATACTAATGGTGATGAAAGTACCTCATTTGGAAACTCAAGAAAATTCTTGAGTTGCCCCATGTGACCAAAATACAAACTTTCTTGGTCCAAAGTGCTTGGGATGAGCTTGTGCATGTTTTTTGTGAAGTGGAGATGAAGTTTTAATGTGGTTTTGGTGATATTATAAGGAGGTAGAGGAGGGAGGAGGTGGAGGGCAGCCATGGTGAAGTGAGGAGGTGTAACATTTCAGAAAATATAAAATATTATTTTTGGAATTTAATATTAAAATAATATATTTTCCGAAAACTGTCCGATTTGCGAAATTGGGGTTTTCGAAAAAAGGTATAAATATATACCAATATTTGTGAAATAATTGGAAATTAAAAAGATTTATTCATTTAAAATATATTTAAAGGATTTGGCATTTTTAAAATTTATTATACGCAGTTTTGATAAAAATCCGATTAGTGCACTACTAATCGCGATTAAGCCAAATCCGTGTTTCTACAGTTTTTCTTGGTAAGTGCACCATGACATGTTATATGTTATTTTATTTGTTTTTGTTAATGTATATGCCCTAGAGGCCATTACTGTATCATACTAGTATGTATATTACTTGATGGGTGCTTGGGATATTCACAGTTGTATAGACAATCTTGCTCGAAATAGTAGTTTGCTACTTGGTTTGTCTCAAATTTAATGTGTACATGTGTGTTTCTTTATTATATCACCTATACGCATTAGTAGAGCCCTTAGGATCTTTGCTTGATTACCGGCGTTGTGATGGCGATCACACTCGTGGGGGCTGGGTAATCCACAAGCACATCCTTATTCACGTCCCTAATCGTGGGATTATCGAGACAGGGCATCGATACTCCAGAGTAGACTAGCGTATGCGCTTCTCATCCCAGCACGGGAGACGGTCTGTCCCACAGCCGTCAGTACGTCGTACTTGAGATAGTATTGTTAGTGTATATGCCCTAGAGGCCATTACTGTATCATACTAGTTTGTATATTACTTAATGGAGGCTTGGGATATTCACCTTGTATAAACAATCTTGCTCAATATAGTAGTATGCTACTTGGTTTGTTTCTACTTCAATGTGTACATGTGCTTATTTTGCGATATCACCTATACGCATTAGTGGAGCCCTTAGGATCTTTGCTTGATTACCAGCGTTGTGATGGCAGTCACACTAGTGGGGGCTGGGTAATCTATAAGCACATCCTTATACATGTCCCTAGTCGCAGGACTATCGAGACAGGGCATCGATACTCCGGAGTAGACTAGCGTATGCGCTTCTCATCCCAGTGTGGGAGATGGTCTGTCCCACAGCCATCAGTACGTCGTACTGGAGATAGTATACGGGTGCTCGTTAGGTTACGAGTACACTGGACAGGACTCGTCGGGAACTGACAGGTTGGTATTATACCTATCGTCAGTTATCAGTTCCCAGGTGACATGAGTACAGCTTAGTCCGCTGACTTGACACTGCCACTTCGCCTCGAGTGTGTTCCCACTGCACTTTGATCACTACCCTACCACGGCTCAAAGGAGTCGTGCAAACAGGTAGTGGTTGGGTGCAGTCCCGAAGCACTTGGAGGCAGTGACGGTTAGACAGGATTCGTCTCTCCCGGTATTGGGGGTTGACATCGCGCTGTGTCTAGGAGAGCCATTACACGAGTAGTCCCTGGCCAGGGCAAGCGAGATATATACTGGTAGGCTTCCAGTGTTATCTCAGGGTGTTTTGGGCTTCACTCCGACACGACTTGTACCGCTATTGGGGGACTGACGTTTTACCTCCCCCTACGCCCGACTTACGATGTATCAGACGAACAGACCGGACTGTACGGAGAATGTCACATTCAGACTCAGTAGGAGTTCAGATGGGGTTCACCTCGTCAGCCTTCTTGTCGGCATCTACCTGGGGACCGTTACGCACAGCTAGTGCCGCTTGCGGTCTGTGGTTAAACCCACTGCCAGCGTAGTGTCGAGTCTTTAGAGTCCCACACAGAGGGTATTCGCCTCTGGGCAAAACAGAGTAAAGGTCGCATGGTTTTGCGGCAGGGTTCGTTCTCATCCGCGCACTTGTGCACGTTTGGAGTCCGGACTGATTATACTGGCAGGCTCTGGTTTGAGCCAGATACTGGTATATGTTTTGGGGTTGCTTTTATCTCTCGGTATTCTTGTTCCTCGGAACGAGAATGCAGGTGTGTATGCACAGTTGTTTGAGGCAGAGGAAGAGGTTTTTCATTAGGGTTTCGGAACGGGTGCGTATGCACAGTTGACAGTCGTCTTTTTCCAAACCCTGATGAATTAGTGAGATATCTATTAATAATAGTAATTAAATGAAATTATGTTATGGTTGGTTTTGTTGACTTGTTGACCATGGTTGACTTGTTGACCATGGTTGAATGTTTGACCATCATCGTTACTTTGTAAGGATGCTCCTTGATTCTTGCTTACATTTCATTTAATGAAGTATGATAGTGGTCATTCCAAAACTACCATCAACTATTCTCATTTGAATTATTATTATTTAGATAATTCTTTTTCTTTTTGATATGGTTGCAAAAAGAAAAAGAGAGCTCATTCTTTCATAACCATTCTCTCTCCTCACTTCATCTTCTTCTTCCTCAAGCTCAAGGTGATTCCTTCTCATGTGTTGAGAATCCCTCACCTTGAAAAAGAAAGCACCCCATAGATACTCTCTACTCTCTCTAGGGTTCAAGGTTTGGCAAGCCGGAGATCCTAGTTCACTCAAAGTTCGAGTAAGAGCCCGAAGGTTGAACCCTCAGGTGGATCCATATTCGACGGAAGAATGCGACGAGGAAAGAACCATCAACCTCTACAAAGTTTGAAGAAGAAGGAATTCAAGTTTAGGTATAACCATCTTTCCGAGTAGCTAACTCTCTTTAGCGTGTTTGCTAGTTTTAGTTTAGGAAAAGATCCCGACTTTGTTAGTCCATGCTGCCCCATGCGCTAAAAATTTGTTTTTTATACCGTTTCCGCCTCCCCGTAAGGACCGGGGGTCGCAACGTGGACTTACAGTGGTATCAGAGCCTAACTAAACTTAAACTAGCTTGGTAGTGAAGTGTAACGAAGTTCGGAACCGAAAAATCCAAAAACCAAACTTTTACAAAACCCTATTTTCTGTTAAAATTTTTTCTGGTCAAAACAAGTTTTGTTATACACCTAAATTCGGCTCAGGGTTTTGTGTGAACACCCAAGAAAAACGATCCCCTGATTCATTCAAACAGCCGCGGTTCCGCGGCATGAGGTAGGTATTTGCCGTGGAACCGCCGCCGTTTGGAGGCCTCTCGTGATCGGGTTTTGTGCAGTGTTCTCCTGGTAGGGTTTTGGGATTTTTAAGATATATTATATGTGCCCAGATTTTCCAGAACAGAAATTTACTTTTGGGGTCCTATAATTCCGTATTTTTTCCGAACTTCACTGCACTTTGACTATGATGGTTATATCTGTAATGTTTGTATGTATTGAACGTCGGCTAATCGCTATAAGTCGATTAGTCGGGGTTATACATCTCTGTGATCTGTGTTTGATATTGGAATGTGTATATGAATGTGTTGGACTGTCGCGGGTGAATAGCCGGGGTGGATGTGAGATGAGCTTTTGTTTTTCTTTCATTCATTTGTAAATGTAAATTGATGTAATAATATTATTTGTATGGCCGCACAACCGGGTTGGGGTTGTGGCCGTCATTGTATAATTCTTTTTACTGTTTTTGCTCCTAGGATAGACCCATGGAGGGGTGCACAAACTACCGGGTACTTGGCGGGTAGTTTGCCGCACCCGTAGAGGTCTTGGGTGGGGTATTTGCTATTCACCGCGACCGTGTAATCCGCTTTTCGTTGCAGGCTCGAACGGATTGCGGGTTGCTAGTATATCCAATGTATTCATCTGTGATCTGTAATGTCTATCATTGCTTTATATTTAGGCGTTGCTTATGTTTTACAGCCGTGCTAGCCCAGCCCCCGCTCTGTCGTTAGTTAAGTAACCTAACGAGTGATGACGGGACCCCGTGGCGAATGCGAATGGCATAAGCATACGTCATATTTTGGTTGTTTTCTGCAATGGTAGGATTAAATGATGGGACGCATTAAAAGAACTAATGCAAGAATATCACGCATTAAAAGAACTAATGCAAGATAATAAACCAAGCTAAAGTCGTTGGAACACTTTCGAAAAACCACTCGGTTCTTTTCAAAACTAACTTTTAAATGCGGAGCTTGAGCCACTCCTTCTAAAAGCTATCTCGTTCCATCGATTATATCAAGTTCACTACGTTCACGGTTTCGCCAAAACCATCCGTAGCCCTCCGTCGTTTCATATGAATATTCAGCAGTATTCAAGCTGTGTTTGTTGGCCTTAGTCAAGGCACAGTGTTTGGTAGCTGGTAGGTATTCATATGTTGCATAGATAGAATGCGTTGGTTTGGGACAGTCGCATTGCCTTGTTGGCCATAGTCAAGGGTATATACGGGTGGGTTCAAATTAACCTGGATAACGACGGGAAGAACTTGACATGTGACTTATGATTTGTTGGCCTTAGTCAAGGTCATAAGAGCATGGGGCAAAAATCCACATCGGGAGTTTCATAAGTACTGAAACTTGCTAGATTTGCATACCATTTGGAGTGTGATGATTATGGTAGGATTCCTTCATTTTCGTCACGCAATGATATTTGGATCCCGATCCTACTGTGAGTATATGCTACTCCTCGGGAAATTTCTCACTAAACGATCAATGCTATAAACCTAGTAGGTGCCTAGAAAGGTGTTAGCGGGGCTACGCCCCCAGGGAAAAGAGGTTCTTAAATTAAGGAACTTTGCGAAAGCGTTGGAAAACCTCCCTCGAAGTACCGACACTGGCCTGGCTGAACGGTTAAGCAAGTATTGTACGGTGGGATTGATCCCGGCTAATTCTTCCTTTGTGGTTTGAGGAGGGATTCAAGAGACAGTGGGAGCCATCCTGTTTAGACAAATTAAAAACCATTCTAAACTTGCAAGAGCATCGTGCTAAAGTGTTTCTTCTCTCCCCCCTGCAGCGACCAAAATCGAAATGACTGGACTTAAGTTACTTCTAGATAAAAACATACTGACAGGACCAAACTACAAAGATTGGCTCAGGAATGTAAAATTGGCAATCACTTACGACAAGCTGGGGTATCTTTTACCACCAAAGCTCCCCCCGTCCCAGGTCCCACCTCCAGCGTCGCGGATAAGGAAATCCGTAAGACTTGAGAGATTGATTGCGCGAAGGCCAGGTGCCTCGTGCTTGCCTCTATGGACAACGAACATCAGAGGAGGCATGAGAATATGGACCTCGAGTCCATATTTCTCCATACAAAAGAACTGTATGGAGAGCAGTCTCGTATCGCAAGATACGAAGTGTCGAAGAAGTTATTTTCGACAAAGTTGGCCGTCGGATCATCGGTAGCGGACCACGTGCTTAAGATGATTGGCTACACTGAGGAGCTCGCAGAACTTGGGACAACGTTGGACAGTGAACTCTATACGGATTTAATTCTCCAGTCCCTTCCATCCACTTACGCCCAGTTTATACTGAACTTCAACTTACAGGAAAAGGAAGTTGAACTTTCAGAACTCCTCAACTTGTTGAGGAGCGCAGAGGGCACCCTACAGAAGGGTAGGGAAACACCCGCTTTGTTTGTAGGAGGATCTTCTTCCTCTAGGTCCAAGGCGAAAGCCAAGGGAAAGAGGAAGAAAGCCCCCGCCAAACCAAGAGGCGGTGTTAGTAAAGTGGGTACGAAGGGAAAGGAAAAGGCAACAAAGATAGCGGGGAAGCTTGTGGGTAAAGAGGAATGCTTCTATTGTCACAAGAGTGGACACTGGAAGAAAGATTGCAGGGCTTGGAAAGCCAGGACATAGGAACTGAAGCAGGTTGCGGCTTCAGCTTCAGGTGTGTATGTTATTGAAAACTGTCTTTCTATAAACTCTACTTCCTGGGTATTGGATACCGGATCAGGATCTCATATCTGTAATTCTTTGCAGGCGTTGAGAAACCGTAGGGTTTTGAAGGCAGGTGACATGACCCTCAGAGTTGCGAACGGAGCTAGCATGGATGCTAAAGCCGTGGGGGACTATCACCTGGGCATGTCAGATGGGCATGTTTTGGTTTTGCGTAATTGCTTTTTTGTACCCAACGCAACTTGTAATATCATTTCTGTATCTTTGGTTTCTAAAGAAGGTTATGAATTTGCGTTTGTAAGTAATGTTGTAAACATTCACCTTAATCAAGTTCTGATTGGGTCAGGTACACTGAGCAATGGTATATACGTGTTAAACCAACCACAGATTTTCAATGTCCAGAATACACACAAAAGAAAGTCTCCAGATATCAATCAGGCTTTCTTATGGCATTGTAGACTGGGTCACATCAATGAGACACGGTTGACTAAGTTACATAAAGAAGGATACTTGGATCCGTTCGAGTATCAGTCTTATGCCACTTGTGAATCTTGTCTCATGGGAAAGATGACAAAGACTCCGTTCACTGGACACGGAGAAAGAGCGAGCGAGCTCTTGGGACTCATACACAGTGACGTGTGTGGTCCAATGTCTACACATGCGCGAAGCGGTTATTCATACTTCATTACTTTCACAGACGATTTCTCTAGGTATGGACATGTCTTCTTAATGAAGCACAAATCCGAGGCCTTTGAGAAATTTCGGGATTACAAGAATGAAGTTGAAAAACAAACAGGCAAAAGTATTAAGATTCTAAGATCGGATCGAGGTGGTGAATACTTGAGTGCCGAGTTCCTGGATTATTTAAAAGAGAATGGAATTCTCTCTCAACGTACTCCTCCATACACTCCGCAACATAACGGTGTATCGGAAAGAAGGAATCGAACCCTATTGGATATGGTTCATTCCATGATGAGTAAGGTTGAGTTACCGCGATCTTTCTGGGGATATGCACTAGAAACAGCTGCACATCTCTTGAACCAAGTTCCTACAAAGACAGTGCCTACCACACCATATCAGATGTGGAGTGGGAAGAAACCCTGTCTTAAATCCTTTAAGACATGGGGATGTCCGGCTTTTGTATAAAAGCAGCATGCGGACAAGCTCGAGGCACGCTCAGTACAGTGCAAGTTTGTGGGATACCCAAAGAACTCCAAGGGGTATCTATTCTATTACGCAGAGGAGCAAAAAGTCCTTGTTTCTCGCCATGCCCACTTCTTGGAAACTGAGTTTTTAGAAAATCAGATAAGTGGAAGCGCAGTAGAACTGGATGAAATTCCAGAACCTCAGACTATTACTGAAAGCTTAGTGGAACCAGAAGGTTCAAAAGAACAGGACATTCCTATGCCGCTCCGCAGAAGTAGTAGGCAATCTCATCCGCCCGAGAGATACTACGGTTTTCTCATAGACGGGGATAGAGAGGATTGCATCATAGACTATGATGAGCCTACTAGCTTCCAACAGGCCATTCAGAGCGTTGACTCGGTAAAATGGCTGGATGCAATGCGTACCAAAATGGAGTCCATGTACACCAACAAAGTATGGACGTTGGACATTGCTCCAGACGGGGTAAAACCCGTAGGATGCAAGTGGATCTTCAAAAGGAAGATTGGTGTTGATGGACAGGTTGAAACCTATAAAGCTAGACTTGTAGCAAAGGGTTTCCGTCAAAGACCTGGCTTGGACTATGACGAAACCTTTTCTTCAGTGGCTATGCTGAAATCCATTCGGATCCTTCTTGCCATTGCTGCCTTCCACGATTATGAGATTTGGCAGATGGACGTAAAAACCGCTTTTCTAAATGGAAATTTAGAGGAGTGTGTCTATATGGATCAGCCAGAGGGTTTCATTCAGAGTGGGAGCAGCGGAAAGGTGTGCAAGTTGCTTAAGTCCATCTATGGACTAAAGCAGGCATCGCGGAGTTGGAACATCTGTTTTGATGAGACGGTCAAGGAATTTGACTTTATCAAAAATCCAGATGAACCATGCATCTATAGTAGATTTGTAGCGAGAACTGTAGTATTCCTTGTTTTATACGTGGATGACATTCTCTTAATAGGAAATGACATTCCTATGCTACAATCTGTCAAGGGTATCTTGTCACACAGGTTCTCCATGAAAGACCTGGGTGATGCCTCATACATCCTGGGGATCCGGATCCTTCGTGATAGATCCAAGAGGATATTAGGACTTTCACAGTCCAGGTACATCGACACCGTACTGAAAAGATTCAGTATGGAAGATTCCAAGCGCGGTAACCTACCGGCTTGTCACGGGATCACCCTCTCTAAAGAGATGTCTCCCAAGACTGATTTGGAGAGGGATCGCATGTCTATTATACCCTACGCTTCTGCGGTAGGCTCTATAATGTATGCGATGTTGTGTACCAGACCGGATGTAGCTTATGCACTGAGTGTAGTAAGCCGGTATCAGTCAAACCCTGGGGAGAAACACTGGATAGCAGTAAAGAACATTCTTATGTACCTGAGAAGGACTAAGGAGATGTTCTTGGTGTATGGCGGAAAAGACCTCCAGATCGAGGCCTTTGCTGACTCCAGCTTCCAGAGTGACAAGGATGATTCCAAGTCCATGTCGGGTTTTGTCTTTACCCTCAATGGAGGGGCGGTGTGTTGGAAGAGTTCCAAACAGGAAACCGTTGCAGACTCGACTACGGAAGCGGAATACATCGCTGCATCTGATGCCGCAAAAGAAGCTGTCTGGATGAGGAAGTTCTTGAAAGAACTTCAGGTGGTTCCGTCCATTGTTGACCCAATACCTATGTATTGCGACAACAACGGGGCTATAGCTTTAGCGAAGGAACCCAGGTCCCATCAGAGATCCAGGCACATCTTGAGGCGGTATCACCTGATCAGGGAGATCGTGGATCGCAAGGAGATCGAGGTTCGGAGGGTTGCTTCAGAAGAAAACACTGCAGATCCATTCACCAAGGCCCTACCCCAGACTCAGTTCGAGCGGCTGATCGAGATGATAGGTCTTCGATACACCAGTACATGGCCTTAGTGCAAGTGGGAGATTGTTAGTGTATATGCCCTAGAGGCCATTACTGTATCATACTAGTTTGTATATTACTTAATGGAGGCTTGGGATATTCACCTTGTATAAACAATCTTGCTCAATATAGTAGTATGCTACTTGGTTTGTTTCTACTTCAATGTGTACATGTGCTTATTTTGCGATATCACCTATACGCATTAGTGGAGCCCTTAGGATCTTTGCTTGATTACCAGCGTTGTGATGGCAGTCACACTAGTGGGGGCTGGGTAATCTATAAGCACATCCTTATACAGGTCCCTAGTCGCAGGACTATCGAGACAGGGCATCGATACTCCGGAGTAGACTAGCGTATGCGCTTCTCATCCCAGTGTGGGAGATGGTCTGTCCCACAGCCATCAGTACGTCGTACTGGAGATAGTATACGGGTGCTCGTTAGGTTACGAGTACACTGGACAGGACTCGTCGGGAACTGATAGGTTGGTATTATACCTATCGTCAGTTATCAGTTCCCAGGTGACATGAGTACAGCTTAGTCCGCTGACTTGACACTGGCACTTCGCCTCGAGTGTGTTCCCACTGCACTTTGATCACTACCCTACCACGGCTCAAAGGAGTCGTGCAAACAGGTAGTGGTTGGGTGCAGTCCCGAAGCACTTGGAGGCAGTGACGGTTAGACAGGATTCGTCTCTCCCGGTATTGGGGGTTGACATCGCGCTGTGTCTAGGAGAGCTATTACACGAGTAGTCCCTGGCCAGGGCAAGCGAGATATACTGGTAGGCTTCCAGTGTTATCTCAGGGTGTTTTGGGCTTCACTCCGACACGACTTGTACCGCTATTGGGGGATTGACGTTTTAACCGCCCCCTAGGCCCGACATGCGATGTATCAGACGAACAGACCGGACTGTACGGAGAATGTCACATTCAGACTCAGTAGGAGTTCAGATGGGGTTCACCTCGTCAGCCTTCTTGTCGGCATCTACCTGGGGACCGTTACGCACAGCTAGTGCCGCTTGCGGTCTGTGGTTAAACCCACTGCCAGCGTAGTGTCGAGTCTTTAGAGTCCCACACAGAGGGTATTCGCCTCTGGGCAAAACAGAGTAGAGGTCGCATGGTTTTGCGGCAGGGTTCGTTCTCATCCGCGCACTTGTGCACGTTTGGAGTCCGGACGGATTATACTGGCAGGCTCTGGTTTGAGCCAGATACTGGTATATGTTTTGGGGTTGCTTTTATCTCTCGGTATTCTTGTTCCTCGGAACGAGAATGCAGGTGTGTATGCACAGTTGTTTGAGGCAGAGGAAGAGGTTTTTCATTAGGGTTTCGGAACGGGTGCGTATGCACAGTTGACAGTCGTCTTTTTCCAAACCCTAATGAATTAGTGAGATATCTATTAATAATAGTAATTAAATGAAATTATGTTATGGTTGGTTTTGTTGACTTGTTGACCATGGTTGACTTGTTGAACATGGTTGAATGTTTGACCATCATCATTACTTTGTAAGGATGCTCCTTGATTCTTGCTTACATTTCATTTAATGAAGTATGATAGTGGTCATTCCAAAACTACCATCAACTATTCTCATTTGAATTATTATTATTTAGATAATTCTTTTTCTTTTTGATATGGTTGCAAAAAGAAAAAGAGAGCTCATTCTTTCATAACCATTCTCTCTCCTCACTTCATCTTCTTCTTCCTCAAGCTCAAGGTGATTCCTTCTCATGTGTTGAGAATCCCTCACCTTGAAAAAGAAAGCATCCCATAGATACTCTCTACTCTCTCTAGGGTTCAAGGTTTGGCAAGCCGGAGATCCTAGTTCACTCAAAGTTCGAGTAAGAGCCCGAAGGTTGAACCCTCAGGTGGATCCATCTTCGACGGAAGAAGGCGACGAGGAAAGAACCATCAACCTCTACAAAGTTTGAAGAAGAAGGAGTTCAAGTTTAGGTATAACCATCTTTCCGAGTAGCTAACTCTCTTTAGCGTGTTTGCTAGTTTTAGTTTAGGAAAAGATCCCGACATTGTTAGTCCATGCTGCCCCATGCGCTAAAAATTTGTTTTTTATACCGTTTCCGCCTCCCCGTAAGGACCGGGGGTCGCAACGTGGACTTACAAGTATGCGGGTGCTTGTTAGGTTACGAGTACACTGGACAGGACTCGTCGGGAACTGATGGTTGGTATTATACCTATCGTCAGTTATCAGTTCTCAGGTGACATGAGTACAGCTTAGTCCGCTGACTTGACACAGTCACTTCGCCTCGAGTGTGTTCCCACTGTTCTTTGATTACTACCCTACCACGGCTCTACCGAGTCGTGCAAACAGGTAGTAGTTGGGTGCAGTCCCGAAGCACTTGGAGGCAGTGACGGTTAGACAGGATTCGTCTCTCCTGGTATTGGGGGTTGATATCGCCCTGTGTCTAGGAGAGCCATTACACGAGTAGTCCCTGGCCAGGTCAAGCGAGATATACTGGTGGGTTTCCAGTGTTATCTCAGGGTGTTCTGGGCTTCACTCCGACACGACTTGTACCGCTATTAGGGGACTGACGTTTACCGCCCCCTAGGCCCGCCATGTGATGTATCAGACGAACAGACCGGACTGTACGGAGATTGTCACATACAGGCGCAGTAGGAGTTCGGATGGGTTTACCTCATCGGCCTTCTTATCGACATCTACCTGGGGACCATTATGTACAGCTAGTGCCGCTTGCGGTCTGTGGTTAAACCCACTGCCTACGTAGTGTCGAGTCTTTAGAGTCCCACACAGAGAGTTTCCCTGCACTGAGCGAAACGTGTAGAGGCCGTATGGTTTTACGGCAGGGCTGCGATCACTTACGTAAACTTGTGTGCGTGTGGTGTTCGGGCAGGCAATACTAGTGGGCTTTGGTTTAAGCCGGATCCTAGTATTGCACGGATGGATTTGTTTTGTCTTCTGTGCATCCGCATTCTACGGAATACGGATGCAGGTGTGTATGCACAGTTTTCCGGAGCGATGAAGGAGGAGGTGCCTCATTAGGGTTTTGGCAGTTGGTTCGGCCAAAACCGTTATGTGGCAGGCTCATTAGGGTTTTGACAGTTGGTTCGGACTCATTAGGGTTTTGGCAGTTCGTTTGGTCAAAACCATTATGAGCCGCGGACATCATTTACTAAGGCTTTTAGTGATAATTTTATGATGGCTAATTGCATTGACCATTTGACCACCTTGACCTCTTTTGACTTTGTTGACCGGTTGACCGTGTTGACCATTGACCTTCAAGAGAGATCTACTCTCTTCTTTTCATTTTCTTTTTCTTTTTTGATTATGATAATGGTCATTTCAATGTAGCCATCAAACTTTATCTTGATGGGATTAGTAATGATAATGTTTTTGCATTATTGAACCATGGTTCATTTTCTTATGCTCACAATTTCTTTCTCATTCTCTCTCTTCCCTTTTTCTAGTGAGAAGAAAAGAAATGCACCATGGTTGCTAGCTCTTCCTTCTTCCTCCTCTTGATTCATCTTTTGATCTCATGTGTTGAGAGATAAAGATCCCACAAAGACAAAACCATCCCTCTACCATTTCTACACAACCTAGGGCTTCTAGATTGGCAATCTCTTTGCCCTAGTTACCTCGGCTCGAGGTGGAGCTCGGTGTACATCTCTCGGGTGGATCGTCTTCGACTCAAAGTGGCCGCGGAGGTGACCAAAGTCTGGATCAAGCCTCGGAGCAAGCAAAGAGAAGAACAACAAGAAGAGAAGGAGTTCAAGTTGAGGTATAACCCCTAACCGAGTAGATAAATCTCTAGTTAGGATGCTAGTGTGTTGTTTAGCAACGATCCGGCTTTTCGGTCCATGTTACCATGTTTAGAAAAATTTTTGTTTTACCGTTTCCGCAACCCCGAAAGTACCGGGAGAGGTAACGTGGACCCAACAGTGGTATCAGAGCTACTAGGCATTGGATGTCGACCTATGGGGGGTTCTCACTGTGTGACAGTGTGGCGAAGCATAGGCTCTTACCCCCAGGGTGTCCCGAGACCGAAAGGTGTTCCGGCGGGTTGTAGTCCTCGCGAGGGGGCATGCGTAAATGTAGTGGCTGAAGGACCCGTTGGTGCCACGGTGACCCCATTGGATGGGGTGGCTGCCTGACCAACAGTGGTATCAGAGCCTAACTAAACACACCCTAGCAAGTTAGCAAAATATCTAGAATTTCGACCGGACAAAAAACCGCAAAATACCACGGAAATTTTAAGTTTCTGCCGATTTTAGATCTTTTCCAAAATTAATAAATCATGCACTAAAAATCGGCTCAGGCTTTTTAGAGAATACTGGAGAAAAACAAAACCCTAACTCGGCTAAAGCGCCGCGGAACCGCGGCATAAGCTTGCTTATGCCACGGAACCGCGGCCGATTCAACTCGGTTGGGGTTCTGGTTTCCTGCAGTGTTCTTATTTTGGTATTTTGGGATTTTTGGAATATGATTTTTCTGCCCAGATTTTCCAGAAAGCAAAATTTGTTTTTAGGGCTTAAAAATCCGTATTTTTGGTCGATATTCTATAGACTTTGGCTAATGGTTATATCTGTGATGTTATATGTGTATTGAACGTCTGCTAATCGCTATACGTCGATTAGTGGGGGTTATACATATCTGTGATCTGTAATGATTGATGGTTTGTGTATAAGAACTCGTTGGATTGTCGCGGATGAATAGCGGGGGTGGATGTGAGATGAGAGTTTCTTTTTCTTTCATTCATGTAATAAATTTGTAAATTGATGTAATATTATTTGTATGGCCGCACAACCGGGTCGGGGTTGTAGCCGTCATTGTATAATTCTTTTTACTGTTTTTGCTTCTAGGATAGACCCATGGAGGGGGTGTACAAACTACCGGGTATCTCGAAGTGCCGAGTAGCCTACTCACGGTGTTTAGGGAGGTTGTTTCGCTTCGGGTACTTGGCGGGTAGTTTGCCGCACCCGTAGGGGTCTTGGGTGGGGTATTGGCTATTCATCGCGACCGTGTAATCCGCTTTTCGTTGCAGGCTCGAACGAATCGTGGGTTCCTAGTATATCCAAAGTGTTCATCTGTGATTTGGATTGGCTATCATTGCTATATATCTATATATAATAACTATTTAGGTATTGCTTATGTTTTTCAGCCGCGCTAGCCCAGCCTCCGCTCTGTCGTTAGTTAAGTAACCTAACGGGTGATGACGGGGCCCCGTGGCGAATGTGAATGGCATAAGCGTACGTCATATTTTGGTTGTTTTCTGCAATGGTAGGTTTTAAATGATGGGACGCATTAAAAGAACTAATGCAAGAAAATAAACATAAAAGACGTTGTTGGAAGAATTTTTCAAAAAGCTGTTATTACAAGGACGTTCACTTTTGTTTTGCATCGAGGTATTCGGTTATGAATGCCCAGCACCTCATTCGACGAGGCAAGGACCGAGATCCCCTCATCGGGAGTGACCCCTTGGACAAAAAAGTTTGCGTCAGGGTGATAACTTCACTATAGTCGATCATTCTTTCTTTGCATCGAGGTATTCATCTCATGAATGCCCAGCACCTCACTCGACGAGGAAAAAGCCGAGATCCCTTCACAGGGAGTGACCTCTTTAGCAAAAATTATCGTCACTATATTTTCAAAAAGGGCAATCATGTTCCTTCAACGATATCAAGTTCATTACGTTAACGGGTTTTTCGCCAAAAACCCAGCCGTAGCCCTCCGACATTTCCTACAAGTACTACTTAGTATTCGAGCTACGTATTTTGGCATTGTCAAGGCGTAGTGATCGGTAGCTAAGTATTGCTTGTTTGCAGCCTTATTTTTCGGATTATTTAGGACAGTCGCATACCTATGTTGGCATTGTCAAGAGATATGCGGGTTGGTCTAAGTTAATCAAGATAATGACGGGCCGAAGTTGACTAGCGGTTTATGATATGTTGGCATTGTCAAGGTCATAAACCGTTAGGGGCAAAAACCACATCGGGAGTTTCAAAAGAAACTGAAACTTGCAGATTTAGCATACCTTCTGGAGTATGGTGACTAGAGTGGATTCCATCTAGGTCATCACACAATGATAGTTGGATCCCGACCCCACTGATGAGTTGGATTACTCTTAGGAAATTATTTCACTTAACAATCAATGCTATAAACCAAGTAGGTGTCTAGAACGGTGTTAGCAGGGCTACGCCCCCACGGAAAAGAGGTTCTTAAATTAAGGAACTTCGCGAAAGCGTTGGAAAACCTCCCTCAAAGTACCGACACTAGCCTGGCTGAAAGGTTAAGCAAGTATTGTGACGTGAATTAAATCCCGACTAGTTCTTCTTTTAAAAGGTTTTAAGAAGAATTTGAGGAAACAGTGGGAGACATCCTGGTTAGATAAACTAATAAACCAATCTAATCTTGCAAGAGCGCACGCTGAGTATTTCTTTTCTCTCTCTCCAGGTAGCAACCTTTTCACGCCCTAATCAAGATAATAAAATGTATCGCTTGACCGATCCGAATTCTTATTCGGGGCTGAGGAATGTTGGTTCGGCTCTAACTTGTGACAACAGTCATAAGTATGAGCAAGGGAAAAGGGGATTGTATGGATTCCAAGGATACCCAGTTGAAGAAGAAGCATGGTTTTGCATCTACTTCAGGTGTTCTTGTAATTGAGAACTGTTTTACGGTCAGCCCTACCTCCTGGGTACTTGATACCGGATCAGGATCTCATATCTGTAATTTATTACAGGGACTGAGAAAAAGTAGGAAAGTTGCACCGGGTGATATATCGCTCAGAGTAGAGAACGGAGCACAAGTTAATGCGGCAGCCGTCGGTGAATATCACCTAGTATTGCCAAATGGCAAGACTATGATTTTGAACGATTGCTACTATGTACCTTCCATGGTTTACAACATCATATCAGTTTCTTTACTCGATAAAGATGGATATAACTTTGTTCTTGATAAGAATATCATGAACATTTACCTTCATAAGGTACTGGTTGCAGAGGGTACACTGTGTAATGGTATCTATGTTCTAAATCGGAATACAGTTCTCAATATACAAAACACACGCAAGAGGAAGAATTCAAATATGAATGAATCCTACTTGTGGCATTGTAGACTTAGTCATATCGGAGAGAAAAGACTGAGTAAGTTGAATAAAGATGGACTCTTGAATGCGTTCGAGTTTTCATCTTATGAAACTTTTCAGTCTTGTCTCAAAGGGAAGATGACCAAATCTCCGTTCACCGGACATGGAGAAAGAGCAACAGAGCTCTTAGGACTCATACACAGTGATGTGTGTGGTTCGATGTCTATACATGCAAGGGGTGGGTTCTCGTACTTCATCACATTCACTGACGATCTCTCTAGGTTCGGATATGTGTATCTGATGAAACACAAATCTGAAACTTTTGAGAAATTCAAGGAATTTAGAAACGAAGTAGAGAACCAGACAGGAAAAAGTATCAAGGTCCTCCGGTCTGATAGGGGAGGGGAGTACTTAAGCACGGAATTCCGAGATTACTTGAAAGAGAATGGTATTCTCTCTCAGCTTACTCCTCCTTATACACCACAGCACAACGGTGTATCGGAAAGAAGGAATCGTACCTTATTGGATATGGTTCGATCCATGATGAGTAATGCTGAGTTACCTCTTTCATTCTGGGGACGTGCGCTAGATACAATAGCATACTTACTGAATCAGGTTCCGTCTAAATCCGCGCCTAAGACTCCATATGAAATATGGAGTGGTAAGAAACCATATCTTGAACGAATTAAGATATGGGGTTGTCTGGCCTATGTAAAAGTACAAAAACCGGACAAGCTTGAGGCACAGTCAGTTTTATGCAAGTTTGTGGGATATCCTAGAAATTCTCTGGGATATCTTTTCTACCACACTGAGGAACAGAAGGTGTTCGTTGCTCGTCGCCCCACCTTTTTAGAGTGGCAATTTCTTGCAAAAGAAATAAGTGGGAGCACGGTAGAACTGGATGAAATATCTGATCCACAAACTCAAACTGAGGATTTAGCAGAACCAGAAAATTCAATAACCCCAAACGAACCTCAGCCACTCCGCAGATCTGGTAGGATTTCTCATCCGCCCGAGAGATACTACGGTTTTCTCATAGACGGGGATCAAGAGGATTGCATCTTGGAAGAAGATGACCCTACCAGTTTCAGGCAGGCCATTATCAGTAGGGACTCTGATAAGTGGCAGGAAGCAATGCAATCCGAAATGGAGTCCATGTACGCCAATAAAGTGTGGACCTTGGATATTGCTCCACCTGGGGTAAAACCCGTTGGATGCAAATGGATCTACAAAAGGAAACTTGGTGTAGATGGGCAGGTGGAAACCTATAAGGCTAGACTCGTTGCAAAAAGTTTTCATCAAAGTCCTGGTTTGGACTATGACGAAACTTTTTCTTCGGTGGCTATGCTCAAATCCATTCGGATCCTACTTGCCATTGCTGCCTTCCATGGCTATGAAATCTGGCAGATGGATGTTAAAACGGCTTTCCTAAACGGTTGTTTGGAAGAGTGCGTTTACATGGATCAGCCAGAAGGTTTCATAGACAGTGGGAGCAGCGGGAAGGTGTGCAAGTTTCTTAAATCCATTTATGGATTAAACCAGGCATCGCGGAGCTGGAACATCTGTTTTGATGAGGCAATCAAGGAATTTGATTTCATCAAGAACGAAGATGAACCTTGTGTCTATAAGAAGATTGTAGGACGAACTGTCGTATTCCTAGTATTGTACGTGGACGACATTCTTTTGATAGAAAATGATATTCCTATGCTACAATCGGTCAAGCTATTTTTGTCACAAAGATTCTCCATGAAGGACCTGGGTGATGCCTCGTACATTCTGGGGATCAAGATCTATAGAGATAGATCCAAGAGACTACTGGGACTTTCGCAGTCCAGGTACATAGAGACCGTACTAAAGAGATTTAGTATGGAGGATTCCAAGCACGGTAACATACCCGCATTGCACGGAATTACCCTCTCCAAGAAGATGTCTCCTAAGACTGACGAGGAGAGGGTTCGCATGAGCACTATACCCTACGCTTCGGCGGTAGGATCTATAATGTATGCGATGCTATGTACAAGACCAGATGTAGCTTACGCACTGAGCGCGGTAAGCCGGTATCAGTCAGACCCAGGTGAGGACCACTGGACAACAGTGAAGAACATTCTCAAGTACCTGAGAAGGACTAAGGAGATGTTCCTGGTTTACGGTAATGGAGACCTCAGGGTCGAGTCCTTTACCGATTCAAGCTTCCAGAGTGACAAAGATGACAGCAAGTCTGTCTCGGGTTTTGTGTTTACCCTCAACGGAGGGGTGGTATGTTGGAGGAGTTCCAAACAGGATACCATCGCAGACTCGACGATGGAGGCTGAATACATTGCTGCAAGCGATGTCGCAAAAGAGGCGGTCTGGATGAAGAAGTTCATTAGTGAACTTCAGGTGGTTCCGTCCATTGTTGACCCAATACCTTTGTATTGCGATAACAATGGGGCTATAGCTTTAGCGAAGAAACCAAGGTCCCATCAGAAATCCAGGCACATCTTAAGGCGGTATCACCTGATCAGAGAGATCTTTGATCGCCATGAGATCGAGGTGCGGAGAGTGGACACAAAAGACAACATAGCGGACCCATTCACGAAGGCCATGCCCCAGACTCAGTTCGAGCGGCTGATCAAGATGATAGGTCTTCGATACGCCAGTTCATGGCCTTAGTGCAAGTGGGAGATTGTTAGTGTATATGCCCTAGAGGCCATTACTGTATCATACTAGTATGTATATTACTTGATGGGTGCTTGGGATATTCACAGTTGTATAGACAATCTTGCTCGAAATAGTAGTATGCTACTTGGTTTGTCTCTGCTTTAATGTGTACATGTGTGTTTCTTTATTATATCACCTATACGCATTAGAAGAGCCCTTAGGATCTTTGCTTGATTACCGGCGTTGTGATGGCGATCACACTCGTGGGGGCTGGGTAATCCATAAGCACATCCTTATTCACGTTCCTAGTCATGGGATTATCGAGACAGGGCATCGATACTCCGGAGTAGACTAGCGTATGCGCTTCTCATCCTAGCACGGGAGACGGTCTGTCCCACAGCCGTCAGTACGTCGTACTTGAGATAGTATGCGGGTGCTCGTTAGGTTACGAGTACACTGGACAAGACTTGTCGGGAACTGATGGTTGGTATTAAACCTATCGTCAGTTATCAGTTCCTAGGTGACATGAGTACAGCTTAGTCCGCTGACTTGACACTGTCACTTCGCCTCGAGTGTGTTCCCACTGTTCTTTGATTACTACCCTACCACGGCTTTACTGAGTCATGCAAACAGGTAGTAGTTGGGTGCAGTCCCGAAGCACTTGGAGGCTGTGACGGTTAGACAGGATTCGTCTCTCCCGGTATTGGGGGTTGACATCGCGCTGTGTCTAGGAGAGCCATTACACGAGTAGTCCCTGGCCAGGTCAAGAGAGATATACTGGTGGGTTTCCAGTGTTATCTCAGGGTGTTCTGGGCTTCACTCCGACATGACTTGTACCGCTATTAGGGGACTGACGTTTACCGCCCCCCTAGGCCCGCCATGCGATGTATCAGACGAACAGACCGGACTGTACGGAGATTGTCACATACAGGCTCAGTAGGAGTTCGGATGGGTTTACCTCATCGGCCTTCTTATCGACATCTACTGTAGGGTTCCTAGGCATACAAATGAAGTCTCACAAGTGATCAAACATGGCCAATTGAAATTTTACAAGTGCCTACAAACCCTAATACGGATCGTTAACTAGATAATGAGGCGATGTAAGCATGTAAACGAATTAAATGCTAAAGGAAAGTGGCTACAACCTTTGTAGATCCGGTTCTCCACCTCCATGGCTCCGCGATGAAGTCTCCTCACTGTACAAATCGGATCTTGGGCTCTAGCGTCGGCTTCATTGGACAAAAAGCGGGCTAGGTCATCGACGATGATGCCGAAGATGATCTACGTCGAGGCATCGCTAGATCAAGATCCAACTTCACCAAGTCAAGAAAACTTGTGAAGGAAACACCCTATACTACTTGGCAAGAGGTAGAGGATGAAGAAATAGGAAGTCGGTAGACTTTAGATTTGGATTTCTCACACTTTTTCATCAATCACCATTGATGGTCAAGCTTTTTCTACTTTGAAAGAAGAAGAAGAAGAAGAAGAATATGATAAGTCTTTTCTAAAATAGAAAAATGATATGATAAGTATCATAATGCAACCATGGTTATGTGTAGAGAGTTAACTCAAGTTGGCTGAATGGTTGGGTTTAGAAGATGAAGACAAAATGGTTGCTTAGTCAAAGTTTCAAGAATCTTCAACTACAAACAAATCAAACCACCATTTCATTTTCTTTTCTTTTGCCAATAATAAATAAATAAATCAATAAATAGATAAAAGAATAAGTAAATAAAAGAAACCCTAACCATTCATATAACCATGGTCAATTCTTTACACAAACCCAAGCTTGCATGTATCATCAAACATGATACAATCTTGTGCACAAAAGTATATCTCATATACAACTTGTGCAAAACAAGTGAGTAAATCCATTTAAAGTGAACCAATACTAGTTAATGCAAAGTAATATATCAAATATATAATTATACATTAAATCATTAAATCAACACTTGATTCAATGATCCGGTCATGTCGCATATAACCGGCTAGTATCCAATGTATCGGCTTATCGAATCAATCCTTGATTCGATAACTAGGTTATATCGCATATAACTAATCGATACATTCATTGCGAGAATATAATACGGTATCACATACACGCATTATTCTCGGTCCCGCACATATCTCATATGCGCTCCTATTTCGTTTCGCTTGAGCCAGGAAACCTCTGTGTAGGACTCTAAAGACTCGTCAATACGCCGGCAGCGGATGATGATCATATCAAACATCCACAAGCCGCAAGCGGTCTGCTAAACGTAACGGCCACCCGGGTATTGAGCGATCAGAAGATCGATGAGCAAGCCCGCTCACACTCCTGTGTATCCAACCAGTAACACTTACCGTACAGTCCGGTCTGTTCGTCTGATATATCGCATATCTCGCCTAGGGGTGGTAAACGTCAGACCCCAATAGCTTGATAAGTCATGCCGACGTAGGGTCCATAATATTCGTGAAACTACTGATAACTCTTACCAGTATATCACTGCAACCCTGGCCAGGGATTTCCTGTTATGGCCAGTCGAGCATAGCGCAACATCAACCCCCAATACCGGGAGAGACGAATCCCCTCCTATCACTCATTGCCTCCATATGAATCGGGACTGTACCCAAAAACCACCTGTTTGCACGACTCAGTAGAACCGTGGTAGGGTAGAAATCAAAGCACAGTGGGAGACACACAAGACTCTATGACGATCTCGGGTCAACAGACTAAGCTGTACCAGTGTCACCAGAGAACTGCCATCTGACGTGAGGTATAATACCATCTGGGAGTTCTCGGCGAGTCCGTTCAGTGTACCCAGTCTCCACTGAGCACCCGCATACCATCTCTGATGTCAAACACCAATGGATATGAGATCATCCATCGCCCATCACATGGGTCGAGAAGATATACGCTAGTCTACTCTGGAATATCGATGCCCCGTCTCGATATTCCCACGACTAGGAACATTGAAGGATGTACTCATGGACTACCCAGGCCCCACTAATATGATCTTCATCATAGTCCTTGTAGTCGAGTACACATCCTAAGGGCTTTATCAACATGTAACAGAGAGACAGAAAGTATACATGTTAAGATAAAGAGCAACCAGATAGCGTACTATCATGTCGAGCAAGAAAGTCCTACTTATATATGTCCCAGCATCCACTACAATATACATCCAATGTACAGTAATGGCCTTTAGGGCATACATATAACTAACAATCTCCCACTTGCACTAGGGCCATCTGTAGCAGTAGTTGTAGTATCTAATACTCAACCATCCCCTAAAAGTCTCTCTTTGGGAAAAGGCCTTCGTGAGTGGATCCGCCGTGTTGTCCTCTGAGTCTACTCTCCTAACCTCGATCACCCTGGAGATCAACTATCTCCATGATCAGGTGATGCTGCCTCAGATTATGTCTGGGTCACTGATAGGACCAGGGTTCCTAGGCCAAAGCCACAGTTCCATTGTCACACAATGGTAGGAACCTAGTTCATCCTATGAACCAATATACACCCAAACTGCCTCTTTGGTAGTATCTTTAATAGCGATGTTACCAGCCTTTATCGTCTAGTTTGTCACGGTATCTAGCTTGGAAATCTTCCAACATACCGTCCCTTTACTGAGGGTAAAGACAATGCCTGTGACTGACATTCAGTCGTCTTTATCACCCTGGAACCCTTCCAGTGATTCTCCCCAGGATCGATTGATACCATCTCACTTCATCTAGTGAGAATCCTAGCATCCAATTACATCTATCTCATAGATGAAAACTCAGGATTTAGGAGGTATCACTTTGATCCTATATGGAGAATCCATGTGATAAGAGGAGATCGACCGATCGTAGTATAGGAAAATCTTTTCCTATCAAGAGTATGTTGTCCTCGTACAATACGAGGATGACCACCTGACTCTCTAGTACCCTTTTGTATATACAAGGTTCGTCTACAATTTTGATGAAGTCAAACACTTTGACTATCACATCAAAACAGACGTTCCAACTCCGTGATGCCTGCTTCATCACATAAAACATCTTGCACACGTTTCCGCTGCTCCCACTATTTACGTAGCCCTCTGGCTGTGTTCTTATAGACGTTCTCTTCTAAATCATTATTTAGAAAAGTAGTCATGGCACCCAACCACCAGATATCGTAGTCATGGTATGTAGCCGTGGTAAGTAGGATCTGGATGGACTTAAGCATTGTCCCTGGAAAAGGTTTCATCGTTATTCGTGCCTGGTCGATGACGAAAACCTTTAACAAGTCTAGCTTTGAAAGTCTCAACTTGTCCATCTACACCAAGTAATCTTCTCAAGATATACTTGCTCCTGATGGGGATTTAACCCTTCAGATATCGCAACCAAAGTCCATACTTTGTTGGTGTATATGGATTCCATCTCAGATTGCTAAGCATCCAGCCATTCTTATAGAGTCCCTACTCTTGATGGCCTGCTCGAATCTAGTTGGGTCATCATCTCATGATGCAATCCTTACTCCCACTGTCATCGAGAAACCGAAGTATCTCTCAAGCAGGTGAGGAACCCTGCTAGATCGGCGGAGAGGCTGAGGTTCGTCGGGAACTATTGAATTCTTTGGTTCTGTCAAATCATCAGCTGCAGTTTTGTATAGCTGGAACCTTTCCAGTTCTACACAACTGACTTTACCTCGATCTTGTCCGGATTTTGCTTTTGACATAGGCCAGACAACCCCAAATCTTAACTAACTTAAGATATAGGCTCTTCCCTTTCCATATCACATATGAAGTGGTAGGCAACTGATTTAATTTGAACCCAATTCAATAGGTATGCAGCTTCTCAAGTGCACAACCCAAAAAGGAAATAGGTAACTCAGTAATACTCATCATAGAGCACACGATATCTAATATTGTGCGATTGCTCCACCCCGATACACCGTTGTGCTGTGGTGTATTCAGAGGAGTAATATGGAGAAAGAATCTCATTCTCCTTTAGAATGGTCCAGGAATGCCATGCACAAGTATTCTCCTCCCTGATCTTATCATAGGACATAATACTTATACCCGTATTGGTTCTTTACTTCTAACTTATATTTTGTGAATATTTCAAAAGGTTCGGACTTGTGTTTCAACAGGAACATATGTCTGAATCTTGAGAGATTATCAGAGAATATAATGAAGTATAAAAAACCATTCCTGGCATGTGTAGACAGGAGACCTTACATACATCATCATGTATCAGTCCCAAGAGTTCATTAACTCTTTCTCTGTTTCCAATAAACAGGGCTATGGTCATCTAATCTTTGTGACATGACTGGCAAGTTTCATAAGATGTAAATTCAAACTGATTTAAATATGCATTTAAAATGTAACTTCAGCTAGTCGGGTCGCATTGATGTGACCTAGTCTACAATGCCTCAAGAAGGATTCGTTCATTTCTGAACTCTTCCTCTTGTGTGTGTTCTGCATATTAGCAACTGTAGTTTGATTTAGAACGTCAATGCTTTTAGATAACGTGCCTGAACCGATCAACTTTTGATATAGGAAATGTTCAAAACATTATCCATCAATACAAAATTTTATCATTTCTTTACTAATAAAGAGACTGATATGATTTTGTATATCAGGTTCGGTATCTAATAGCATTTGTTCAGAATCAATGTATTGGTAATACAGGGTGACAGTGACCAACAGACTTGGCTGCAACACTTGCCCCGTTTTCTGTCTCATGAAACTTATCACCCGTTTTCAGTTTTTTTTACCTTTTTGTAGCCCTATGTAACAGATTACATATCTGGGATCCTGACCCGGTATCAAATACCCAGGATTCAGAGGATACTGAGAAACAGTTCTTTGCAATGAACACACCCGAAGGAGATGCATCATATGCACTTTCTTCGTTTGGGCGGCATAGGAATTCTGGTATTCCCTATTTCCTGCTCTGTCTTATAACAATTACAAGTTGGAGCGGGACCAACTTTCCCCAGCTCAGTATAACAAGTGGGTTCGGTCAATACATCCATATTATTATCTTGATTAAGGCGTGATATGGTCGCTACCTGGAGAAAGAGAGAAGAAAACACTCTGCGTGCGCTCTTGCAAGATTAGATTGGTTATATATTTTATCTAATCAGGATGGCTCCCACTGTTTTTATCAAATCTTCCTTCAAACCTTAAAAGAAAAGACTAGCCGGGATTAATTACACTCTACAAGTTCGCCAATCTTTCAGCCAGGCCAGTGTCGGTACTTTGAGGGAGGTTCCCCGTGCTCACGCACGGACCTAATTACTGTAAACCTCGTTTTCCCAGAGGCGTAACCCCGTTGACACCTTTCTAGACACCTACTTGATCGGCTAATTGCAAAGTGCAAAACTCTCCCAGGAGTAACAATTACTCCCAGTGGGTATCGGGATCCAACTATCACATAGAAGGTATGCAATCTCATTGCAAATTTCAACACTTGAAACTCCCGATAAAGGTTTTTACCCCTAGCACTTATGACCTTAACTATGGTCAACAAATCATAAGTACTAGTCAAGTTCTACCCGTCATTTCGTGATTAATTAGACCCACCCAAATGACCCTTAACTAAGGTCAACAAAGTCACGTGACTGTCCTAACTAATCGCATCATATGCGGTGTAGGAAGACATCACTTAGCTACCGTACACTGTGCCTTGACTATGGTCAATAAACACAGCACGAATACTAAGTACTCTACTTCCTAAAATGACGGAGGGTTGCGAATGGTTTTTATGAAAACATTTAACGCTTTGAACTTGATCTCGTTGCGGAATCAAATGGTTTTTAAATGGAATGTTTTCGAGGCTTTTCTAGTTTTGCTAAAGGGGTCACTCCCTGTCAAGGGATCGTCGGCCCTTTCCTCATCGAATGAGGTGCGGGATATATCATATATATCACTTTGCAAAGCGGAAACTATAGAAGCGATCAAAGACAAACCGAGGGTTGTAGCATCTGCCAGTTATTGCTAAAGGAGTCACTCCCGGTGAAGGGATCTCGGTCCTTTCCTCATCGAATAAGGTGCAGGATGTTCTATAATGAACATCGCGATGCAAAGCAAGAACTGTAGCTACCTGTTTTTATTTTGAAATTCGATTCCACAATATCAATTAAGTTTATTTTCTTTCATTAATCTCATTAATGAATATCCCATCATTTAAGTCCACCTAAACATCACAGATAAATATAAAGTACGCTTATGCCATCCGCATTCGCCTCGATGTCCCCTCGTGCACCGTTAGGTTAGGTAACTAACGGCAGAGCGGGGCAGGGCTAGCGTGGGTGTAAAACATAAGTAACGCATATATAATATATCATATATACTATATAAAGTATCTATCACAGAACATCACATGATCACATCACAGATATCGCAGCAGAAGAATCATATGAAATATTGGATATACTAGGACGTCCGTGTTTTCAATACGAGCCAGTATAAAACACGGATTCCACGGTCGCGATGAATAGCCAAACCCATACCCCTAGACCCCTACGAGAGCGGCAAGCAACCCTACCAATTCTGGAGTTAGGAGACCCGGACTCGACTCCTCGAGTTGGTTTCCCACTGGACTCCAGAACCCGGTTACTTGTGCTCCCCTCCTTGGGTCTATCCTAGTGCGGAAAAAATAAATAATATACAAAGGGTGACATCTTCCGCAACCTGGAAGTGCCCCAATAAAAGAATATTACATACAAGTTTTTACATGAATGAAAATGAAAAACACTCATCTCACATAAAAACCCCCGGCTATTCGTACACGACGATCCAATATAACATATCCAGCAATACATAACATGACATGTCATCAACGTAAGTAAATATGCGCATCCCAATTGTCGTTGACATATAGCAACGAAACCGGCGATATCACATATTACACTTACGGTCACAGAAAAGAAAGTGTAAAACTACAACAGTTGGAATCCGCAACCACCTCAGACATCGCATGCCTGATCAAATGAATTCTTTGGACATCGCATGCCTAACAATTATAAACCCCGCATTTTAGTCTCATTATCGAAAACACTTTTCAATATCAAGTCGGGCAATTCAACAAGATTCCCGACATTTTGATCGAATGCTCGTCGCAAACTTTAGTAGACGGTCGCACCCCCGATACCGTCGACGAAGTGCACCAAGGCGGAACACTGCTACCGCGAGCACCCGAACGGATGCTTTCGGCGACGGGGTTCTCCTACAGTCACTTGGTCGGGGCTATGGAGTGAGGCTGTCTATTAAGTTTACCCGGCGAGTATCCGCGTACGCTACGTGATTGCGACGGACTTTTGATAACATCAAAATTCCGTGGCAACCGATCAAGTGAGACTAAAGTGCTATGTTTATAACATTCATTCAGTTATCACGTAACTTTTGTGAATTCCAATTGTTGTATCGCATTCCGGATAAACAGAAAATGTTAAACTTTTCGATTGAACATTCGAACACCCAAGTTTTCCCGATACGGCTCAACACATGAAATAAGTCTAACAGCATTCAGTTCGTGCCTCAGTACCAACGGTCCAGCCGTAGAAGGGTCAAGCCAACGCCTCACATGTGGCATGCCGTACTGCCCCAAACCCTAAGGTTCAAAGTGCAGTTCAAGACGGTCACATAATCGAGTTAAAGTTTGTTGTCTTCTAGAGGGACCATCGCGTTACTTGCACTACTTAGAACGTCGTTAAACTACGGAAAAGTCCAACAATTGGAAATTTCCCGGCAGGGGAAAAAGTGGGTATTTATATCCGGTCGAACCTTTTAACATATTCTAAGATTATCCGGAAAAGCACACAGACAAAATTAGACAATCCGATCGATACACCGAATCCCCAATACTACCCAGAAAATTCAACTCTTAAAAAAATATTAAAAATTCCCAGGAAAACCAGAACTGCAAACTAAGAATTAAGGTGCAAAATTCGATGCAAAACAAGACAAAATGGCCGCGGAACCGCAGCATGAGCATGCTCATGCCGCGGATCCGCGGCGCTATTAAGGAATTAGGCCCTCGAATTTTACAGTAACCCTTAGATCTTCCTGCTGATTTTTTTGAATATTTTTAATCTGGAAAAAACTACGATTTTGAAAATTGTCCAGAGAGCACGTTTAGGGTTAGGGTTTCGGTCCGATCGGATTTCTAACTCCGTCTACGCATCGCCTAAGGCTCTAGCTAGGCTCTGATACCACTGTAGGGTTCCTAGGCACACAAATGAAGTCTCACAAGTGATCAAACATGGCCAATTGAAATTTTACAAGTGCCTACAAACCCTAATACGGATCGTTAACTAGATAATGAGGCGATGCAAGCATGTAAACGAATTAAATGCTAAAGGAAAGTGGCTAAAACCTTTGTAGATCCGGTTCTCCACCTCCATGGCTCCGCGATGAAGTCTCCTCGCTGTACAAATCGGATCTTGGGCTCTAGCGTCGGCTTCATTGGAGAAAAAGCGGGCTAGGTCATCGACGACGATGCCGAAGATGATCTACGTCGAGGCATCGCTAGATCAAGCTCCAACTTCACCAAGTCAAGAAAACTTGTGAAGGAAACACCCTATACTACTTGGCAAGAGGTAGAGGATGAAGAAATAGGAAGTCGGTAGACTTTAGATTTGGATTTCTCACACTTTTTCATCAATCACCATTGATGGTCAAGCTTTTTCTACTTTGAAAGAAGAAGAAGAAGAAGAAGAATATGATAAGTCTTTTCTAAAATAGAAAAATGATATGATAAGTATCATAATGCAACCATGGTTATGTGTAGAGAGTTAACTCAAGTTAGTTGAATGGTTGGGTTTAGGAGATGAAGACAAAATGGTTGCTTAGTCAAAGTTTCAAGAATCTTCAACTACAAACAAATCAAGCCACCATTTCATTTTCTTTTCTTTTGCCAATAATAAATAAATAAATCAATAAATAGATAAAAGAATAAGTAAATAAAAGAAACCCTAACCATTCATATAACCATGGTCAATTCTTTACACATACCCAAGCTTGCATGTATCATCAAACATGATACAATCTTGTGCACAAAAGTATATCTCATATACAACTTGTGCAAAACAAGTGAGTAAATCCATTTAAAATGAACCAATACTAGTTAATGCAAAGTAATATATCAAATATATAATTATACATTAAATCATTAAATCAACACTTGATTCAATGATCCGGTCATGTCGCATATAACCGGCTAGTATCCAATGTATCGGCTTATCGAATCAATCCTTGATTCGATAACTAGGTTATATCGCATATAACTAATCGATACATTCATCGCGAGAATATAATACGGTATCACATACACGCATTATTCTCGGTCCCGCACATATCTCATATGCGCTCCTATTTCGTTTCGCTTGAGCCAGGAAACCTCTGTGTAGGACTCTAAAGACTCGTCAATACGCCGGCAGCGGATGATGATCATATCAAACATCCACAAGCCGCAAGCGGTCTGCTAAACCTAACGGCCACCCGGGTATTGAGCGATCAGAAGATCGACGAGCAAGCCCGCTCACACTCCTGTGAATCCAACCAGTAACACTTACCGTACAGTCCGGTCTGTTCGTCTGATATGTCGCATATCTCGCCTAGGGGTGGTAAACGTCAGACCCCAATAGCTTGATAAGTCATGCCGACGTAGGGTCCATAACATTCGTGAAACTACTGATAACTCTTACCAGTATATCACTGCAACCCTGGCAAGGGATTTCGTGTTATGGCCAGTCGAGTATAGCGCAACATCAACCCCCAATACCGGGAGAGACGAATCCCCTCCTATCGCTCATTGCCTCCATGTGAATCGGGACTGTACCCAAAAACCACCTGTTTGCACGACTCAGTAGAGCCGTGGTAGGGTGGAAATCAAAGCACAGTGGGAGACACACAAGACTCTATGACGATCTCGGGTCAACAGACTAAGCTGTACCAGTGTCACCAGAGAACTGCCATCTGACGTGAGGTATAATACCATCTGGGAGTTCTCGGCGAGTCCGTTCAGTGTACCCAGTCTCCACTGAGCACCCGCATACCATCTCTGATGTCAAACACCAATGGATATGGGATCATCCATCGCCCATCACATGGGTCGAGAAGATATACGCTAGTCTACTCTGGAATATCGATGCCCCGTCTCGATATTCCCACGACTAGGAACATTGAAGGATGTATTCATGGACTACCCAGGCCCCACTAGTATGATCTTCATCATAGTCCTGGAAGTCGAGTAAACATCCTAAGGGCTTTATCAACATGTAACAGAGAGACAGAAAGTATACATGTTAAGATAAAGAGCAACCAGATAGCGTACTATCATGTCGAGCAAGAAAGTCCTACCTATATATGTCCCAGCATCCACTACAATATACACCCAATGTACAGTAATGGCCTCTAGGGCATACATATAACTAACATCTACCTGGGGACCGTTACATACAGCTAGTGCCGCTTGCGGTCTGTGGTTAAACCCACTGCCAGCGTAGTGTCGAGTCTTTAGAGTCCCACACAGAGAGTTTCCCTGCACTGAGCGAAACGTGTAGAGGCCGTATGTTTTTACGGCAGGGCTGCGATCACTTACGTATACTTGTGTGCGTGTGGTGTTCGGGTAGGCAATACTAGTGGGCTTTGGTTTAAGCCGGATCCTAGTATTGCACGGATGGATTTGTTTTGTCTTCTGTGCATCCGCATTCTACGGAATACGGATGCAGGTGTGTATGCACAGTTTTCCGGAGCGATGAAGGAGGGGTACCTCATTAGGGTTTTTGCAGTTGGTTCGGCCAAAACCGTTATGTGGCAAGCTCATTAGGGTTTTGACAGTTGATTCGGACTCATTAGTGTTTTGGCAGTTCGTTTGGTCAAAACCATTATGAGCCACGGACATCATTTACTAATCCTTTTAGTGATAATTTTATGATGGCTAATTGCATTGACCATTTGACCACCTTGACCTCTCTTGACTTTGTTGACCGGTTGACCGTGTTGACCATTGACCTTCAAGAGAGATCTACACTCTTCTTTTCATTTTCTTTTTCTTTTTTGATTATGATAATGGTCATTTCAATGTAGCCATAAAACTTTATCTTGATGGGATTAGTAATGATAATGTTTTTGCATTATTGAACCATGGTTCATTTTCTTATGCTCACAATTTCTTTCTCATTATCTCTCTTGCCTTTTTCTAGTGAGAAGAAAAGAAATGCACCATGGTTGCTAGCTCCTCCTTCTTCCTCCTCTTGATTCATCTTTTGATCTCATGTGTTGAGAGATAAAGATCCCACAAAGACAAAACCATCCCTCTACCACTTCTACACAACCTAGGGCTTCTAGATTGGCAATCTCTTTGCCCTAGTTACCTCGGCTCGAGGTGGAGCCCGGTGTACATCTCTCGGGTGGATCGTCTTCGACTCAAGGAGGCCGCGGAGGTGACCAAAGTCCGGATCAAGTCTCGGAGCAAGCAAGGAGAAGAACAACAAGAAGACAAGGAGTTCAAGTTGAGGTATAACCCCTAACCGAGTAGATAAATCTCTAGTTAGGATGCTAGTGTGTTGTTTAGCAACGATCCGGCTTTTCGGTCCATGTTACCATGTTTAGAAAAAAATTTGTTTTATCGTTTCCGCAACCCCGAAAGTACCGGGAGAGGTAACGTGGACCCAACAGTGTTGTTTTTATTAGGGTGTAAGTGTTATGGTTTTATTGTGGTGAGAAAAGAAATAGAAGAAAAAAGGTGTCATGATGACTTGAGGGGAGAGAGAGGGGACATCATGATGAGGGTGTGCATGCTTGTGGAGAGAGAGAGAAGTGAGAAAATTGAGAGAGAGAGGGGGGCTGCCTCTATTCTCATTTCCCCCACCATTTTCACCTCCTTCTTCATCCTCAAGCCCCTCATTCTACCCTCTTGACCTATCTCCAAAATCTCACCAAAACACCATACCCCATTCACAAAAGATGATCACCTCCTCACCCTCATCGCAATGAACCAAGAAAAATGGGATTTTGACAACTTTGGGAGTTCTAGGGTTTGCTTAAGTGACATCCATGAGGTATATCTTTCCATGTTAGTTTAGTTTGAATTATTATCTTTTAGTTTAGCTTAGAACTCGTTTATTGGTGATTTGTGGAAATTAGAAAATCCCAGTGAGGGTTTGAGTGAAATTATGGGTTGGTGATGATAGAGTGGCTGTTAAAACCTGGGAATGAGTATGGGAAACCAAAATACGGATTTATGATTTAGTTCATGTCTGTTTTGTGAGGATTTAGGGTGTGCAGGGAAATCTGGGGCAACCCAGGGAATTTTTGAGAGTAGCAAACAATACCAGGGACCTAGATACACTACCAGGAGACCACCATGACAGAACGAACCCTATTGGAGCTAGAGGGGCCGAGGAGGCCGGAATTTATGGGTAGGTTGCCGGCCACTTGGTGGGGTGGGGTGTCGGGGTTGGTCCAGCAGCTCAAATACACAATATACATCACCCTAGACATGTATGCTTGGCTTTATTTGACCTGAGTCAAAATCTGGGAGCTTTTTAGTGTGATTTTGGCTATGGTTTTCGGTATTTTGAAATGCTAATTCTTGTTATTTGGATTTGTATTTGGTTGTGGGATGTTCGTACATCAACAAAAAGAGTTGTTTGGTTGATTTAGTACGCGTATGCTATAGGTTCTAACTTACGAGCAAGGCGCGCGCCGTTTTGGATTTCAGAACTTGATTTTTATAGCGTTGCGATATGTGTTGTTATTGTAGGTACCTCCGCGTGGATTCCGAGGAGACGAAGCGTGGCGTCATCGACATCGGCAAGCGAAGACTAAGGTGAGTATATCTATATCTACCGGGGAAGTCGAGTGGATGGCGTATAGCACCCCCGCAAAGTTTTGGTGGAAACCGATTTGTAGCATATGTTTAAGAAAACCTAGAGTAGCAAACTAGGGTTAGAGTTAAAAGATAGTTACAGAAACCATATTAGAAACTAAAGATAGTTAGAAGTGATATAATACGGCTAAGATGTGATGACAGGATTTGAGGATGATGTTTGACGATATTGCCGTTTAGGATACTATAGAACTAAATAGTCGACGTAGATGTGTCATCTGAGCCATACATATTTCTAAACTGAAGAATCGTATTCATCTTTTAAACAGATACCTTGAGGGACGTTATGGAATTTCAGATGAAATCTTTTCCTTAAAAATACCGTAACCCTTATTTTCAAAACTACGATTCGCTTCTTTTAAAATCTGATTGTATGGTACGGGTGTGTAAGTTAGATTAGATACTTATACTTATAGTAGTGATAGAATGTTTATGTAAACTCGACTTGATTTGAGATATAGATGCGATGAAAAGAATATAAGACGAATATGATGATCTGATGATATGATGGTATACGGATGCGAGTCGATTGAGATGATTGATACCTTGTCGGTCCCCTGATATGAGATTATTGCGGATGTGACCTGGGACATAGGTATATAGATATATTTATATATGTTGTAAATCGTGACTGATAGCCGTACGAGACGTTAGGTCCGTACCCTCCTCGTCTTATAGGATGATAGGATTCCTGATAGCTTAATGCCGACGTACGATGATTTTCCATACGTGATGAGTTTGACTTGAGGTTTGATCCATACCCTTGACTAGAGGATGTCGTACAATGGAGTATACCGTACGGGATGTTGTGAGGCTGGATGCCGATTGATAGATTCACCGACTCGGTCATGTTAGACACGTATACCCATCAGCATTTGCATATGATTTACCTTGTACTGCATTCATGTTATTCGCATTGCATTACTTATACCTGTGATAGTACACTTGCACCATTATCGATGATGCGTATGTTACACGTATACAGATTTGTCGGCTCACACACTTCATCATCGATAATTGCCATGTCACTAGACAGTAGGGTAGCTGCATCATGATAAGCATATTGTACATCCATATTGGCGCACATACATATTGTACACTCATGCTTGCGTATATACCACTTATATACCAATATTGGTGCACATATATAGTGATACATCTATACTTGCGCATATACATATTGTACCTACATAGATAACTGGCTTATTGGGAAATTGGGAACCGCATGTTATATTTTAAAAACTGGAAACATTTAAAAGAGCGGTTTTCCCTTAATATGTCATACCACTGTTCCATACTATATGATATACGGCATACATTTTTATCATATGTCGCATACATCATGCTTTATGATTTTACGCATTGAGATATGCTGTTTTCATGAGATTTCTGGATTAGAGAACCGTGGCTTTTTCAAAAGAAAGTATGTACTGTTTTAAAAACCCGATTTCTCTTGATATGTTATTTCAGTGTGTCCACCATGCATTTTCTTGGTTCTGAGACGTGTGACATGTGAGACCCGATTCGAGGAGGTGGATGATTCCGTTTGCGGGTTCATGGTGGACCCGGTATGGTTCCCCAGGGCGAGAAATGTTTTTCGTGGAGTAGATGATGAGCCTGGAAGGGAGGCTAGTACCTACCGGTGATTGGTTGGACCTGACGATTATCCGGAGGATACCGACCGGAGTTGAGATATGGATATGGGCCGATCCGGACCGACGGAGCTCGTGGGACAATCCGGACTGACGGAGCCCGAGATATGAGGATTTACGTGTCGATACTAGACACGGGTTTCATGATGTTTTCGAGTGTCGATATTAGACACCCAGGTTCCATGATTTTTATGTGTCGCGAGGGACAACCGTTGATTTATATCCTTATACTTTCATGCACGCTTTTTTATGATATTTACATGCATGATATTGTTGTGTTATGGGTTGACACGTGGACGTGATCCACATGCATACATATATTGATCATATGGTTAGACGAGATCCACATGCATACATACATTGATTATATGATTGGATGATATCAACATACTTATAGACTTGAGTTTATTGTTAGCACATATACGACCCGGTCACCGTAGATATCATAGTATTACCTTCATAATATAGTTTACCTAGGAGTCGTTGTTTATTCGATTTCTACTTGTAGATATTTTTTTACTCACAAGTTGGCAACTCACCCTCGTTGTGCCACAGTTCTTGCAGGTTGACCGCATGGATCCGTAGCGGCTTCGCTGGCACACGGTTGCATTCGGGTGCTTTGCACTGGTAGGTGGGACATTTGTATCATACCATATAAGTCGATGTACAACACCCCACGAGTTACGGGGAGACGGAAATATGAAAAACAATCTTGTTCTTTGGATTAACATCGACTAACCGAAGAATCTTTGCTAAACTGTAACTAACATATACATAGGAGTTGTAAACTACTATGAGAAGAAATTATACCTAGTGAACCTTGTCCTTCGTCTTTTCGTCCTCCACCTCCTCCTCGGCCTCCTCTATATAATAGACGATCCACCCGAGAGCTTCTACTTCAAGCTTCACCTCTAATCTTGAGGTAACTAGGTTTCTTTAGTTGCTAATCAAAGGCACCTAGGTGATATAGAGAATGGTTATGGATTAATTAGTCTATCTAATCCTTGATCTCAACACATGAGGGGTAGGATTAGGGTTTGAAGAGAAAGTGAGCTTGAGGAGAGAGAAGGTGAGCATAAGAATGATAATGAGATAATGATCTCTCTTGAATATATAAAGCATAATGATTTATCAAATAAATAAATAAAATGATTAATCATCATGCTTCGTTAATTAAATATGTGTGATTCACTACATGAGTCATTAACCATTTAATGATGCATTAATGACATACATGGATCACACAAATGAGTCACTAAAGCAATAAATGCTAATGCCACCTAAACCCTCAAGTCACCATACTTCTAGAAGCTTCCCGTCAAATTACGAGAACGCCCCTCCTATCCGTGAAAACACGGAAAAACTTTAGACTTTATAAATCCAATAACCCGATACTAGAATCTGGCTTAAACCAAAGCCGGCTAGTAAAAACTGTCCGAATGTCGTACGTGCGTTTAAACACGTATGCGTCCGAACCCTTGTCCTAAGACCATACAACCTCTATATCGTTTCGCCTGGAGCAGGGAAACTCTCTGTCTGGGACTCTAAAGACTCGACTACTGCACTGGCAGTGGGTTTAACCACAGACCGCAAGCGGCACTAGCTGTACGTAACGGTCCCCAGGTAGATGTCGATAAGAAGGCCGATGAGGAAACCCATCCGAACTCTTACTGAGCCTGATGTGACAATCTCCGTACACTCCGGTCTGTTCGTCTAGGACTATCGCATATCGGGCCTAGGGGGCGGCAAGCGTCAGTCCCCTAAAAGCGGTATAAGTCGTATCAGAGTGAAGCCCATTACACGTTGAGAAACTACTGGAAAACCTACCAGTAAATCACGCTTGCCCTGGCTAGGGACTTTGCGTAATGGCTCTCTGACACAGCGCGATATCAACTCCCAATACCGGGAGAGACGAATCCTGTCTAACCGCCACTGCCTCCAAATGCTCGGGACTGCACCCAACTGCTACCTGTTTGCACGACTCCTTTGAGCCGTGGTAGGGTAGCAATCTAAGAACAGTAGGACATACTCGAGGTGAAGTAGCAGTGTCAAGTCTGCGGACTATGCTGTACTCATGTCTCCTGGGAACTGTTAACTGACGACGGGTATAATACCAACCAACAGTTCCTTGCGAGTCCTGTCCGGTGTACCCGTAACCCAACGAGCACCTGTATACTATCTCCAGTACGACGTACTGATGGCTGTGGGACAGACCATCTCCCCAACTGGGATGAGAAGCGTACACACTAGTCTACTCTGGAGTATCGATGCCCTGTTTCGATATTCCTACGACTAGGGACCTGAAAAAGGATGTGCTTATAGACTACCCAGCCCCCACTAGTATGACTGCCATCACAACGTTGGTAGTCAAGCAAGATCCTAAGGGCTCTATCAATACGTACATACATATTTAGATAGATAAAACCAAGTAGCATACTACTATGTTTATCAAGACTGTTATATAACTGTGAATATCCCAAGCTTCCATTAAGTAATATACAAGCTAGTATGATACAATAATGGCCCCTAGGGCATATACACTAACATACCACTCTTGTATTTACTATTTCATATTATATCTAGTCAACTCTATCAAATCAAACTAGTATTTGTATAAGTAATGAGACTTAGCAAGACTTGTAGTTGCGAGATTTGAGCGATGGGTTTTATATTCGCTTTTGGGGTTCTGTCTTACTTTATTCCTTATCTTTTGTGGTGATCTTCACCGTTTGGCATCGTATACTTATTTATACTGTCTTGCGTGGTTGTGATCCGCCGGTTGGCGAAGAGCTAGCTCCCGCTTGGGGATGCCTTTATTATCATCTTGTATTGTGCTTTTGGATAAAAAAAATACAAAGGAGGTGCTGTCCAAATTTTTAAAAGACAAACATGTTTTCAAACTAATAAATTCCACTCGCATTATTCATGTTCATTTTTTATGCATTAAGAAAACTTGATTTCATAATACCTTTATTTCAAAACTTCACCTCCTTTATTTTCTTAAAAAGGTTTAGATTTCTGGGTTTTAGCTTACTTGAATTACGTTTCGCCTTTTGACGTTGCGTGATTTATGTCCTGGTCACGAGCTAATATTTCAGGTCGTGACAAAGTTGGTATCAGAGGGTTAGGTTTAACCTTGGTTCAAGTCTATGTTTGACTATGCGGAGTCTAGGGCAGGTATGTATTTCAGAACCTAGGCCTGACCTTACGGAACTTAGACTTGAACGGGGGGTATTAGACCCGAACTTTCGTTTCATAGGCTGACCCTGATTTGATGGAGTAGGTAGCTTGAGTAGAGTAACGTACCGTACGTATGTTCCGCGGCATATTTATGATACGATACTTCACTTAAGAAACCTTAGGATACACATATTTTTGAGACTTATGATTCTCTTCATGATTATACATCCATTTAAGATCCTTGATTCTATTCGTTTTCATGATCATACTCTCATTGATGCTGTTCCTTCTTATGATCATGTATCCATTCTGGATCTTTCATTTCCATTCATGCCTTTCATCTGTTTTTATCGATACTCGATTGAGGTTCCGGTCACCATGGTTTGAGCGCAGTTTGAGCTGCTGCTAGTGTTGCGGTCAGGGAGAGCTCGTAAGGTACGAGGACTGACCATCGTGTTTTCTGGTGACACGGGAACGTCTCGAGTTAGCGTTTGTGTTGTGACCTCCAACCTAGGAGAGTGTTTGGCATTGCACTGGATAATCGGCCATTGTTAGAGCTGCCAGTTGCGAGAGGTCTGTTGATGTACAGCATACCTCAGAGATCGTGATGTCGCCTACCGTGCAGACAGATGACCCAGCTTTTACTGAGATGGATGTGATGTCGCTTCCAGAGCTTACGAGCTAAGATCGCCAGAGCTTCCAGGCAGAAATGCGACAGATGATAGCTAGTCTACCCCGAGTTGAGAGACGAAGGTGATTCGTCAGGTTGATGCGCCGACGCAGGCCCAGTTGAGTTGAAGATTTTCAGTGTGGAGAGTCTTACTCAGATCTAGAGCAGACCGATCCAGAGATGATCGTAGATGTATTGTCTTTTTTGGAGGATTGAGGCATTGTTTAGCATGCGGGCGAAGAGTATTCACATGTTGTATAGGCGAAGCTAAAAAGTTCAAATGAGTGTCTGAAACCCATTTTTCCCAAGTTTAAAGTGTTCGGAGGAACATGCAGGTAATTCTGTGGACCCTCTAGAAGAATGAAACCCTAACTTGACATGATGACCTTGGAACTGCTTTTGACCCTTAGGGTTTGCAGCAGTTTAGCGGTGCCATCAGTGAGGCTTGGGTTTCCCCTTCTACGGCTAGTCCAGAGGTACTGTGGTTTATACCAGATATTTTTAGACCGTGCTCAGGTGTTAAGCCTTCAGGAAATTTTAGGACTTTGATGACTCGATCGAAAGGTTTGACGTCGTCCGGATACCATGTGATAGGAGACCAGTGCGCTGACTAGCTTCGGATATAGGTCCTCACCCAGATGCGTTGTGAGTTGATCGAGAACGGACGAGTATTGAGTATTCCTCCGATGGTTGGGACGAGTTCCCGAGGACGTGTTCAGCCAGATATTTTCTACAGGGTGATGAAAATACTGAGTTCGTGATTTCAAGTCTGTGTGAGAGTCTTCGGATTGACCGTGGACGAGAACAGTTGCAATGCACAGATAGCATGATGTGGCGTCAAAGTGGACGATGATACGGACGAGTGGAACCAGAGGTTAGCGCGAGATGCTGGCGAGCTGTTATTACTTCCCGTCAAGATCAGAGATCTGATATTCTTACAGAGGCGTTAGGATGCGGCCAATTCCATAGGAAATGTTGTGCTGAAAACGCAGATGCCCAGAGAACGAGAAAAGATTATGCAAGAGTACCAGCCTCCGTACAGTTCGGCATAAGCGAGATCGGAAGAGACCTTGAGCAGGATTCCTTCCAGGACACTGCTGCAATGAGATTTGCATCCAGGATCAGTTGTGCCCCGTGTATTCAGAGGACCAGAGGTCGATGCCAGCGACGTGCTGCTTTACGAGTGATCGTAATGATTGACCGAGAGATGACCAGAGAAGTGCCTGAACGAAATCGTTCCCTTTAGCACACCTGACCGGGCCAATGAGCTGATGGATTGCGAGATTGGTAATCAACAGAAAAAATGAGGACCCGGAGACAGAGGACGCCAGACCATGAGCGGGAGGCAAACGGATGTTGTTGCTCTGCTCGTTTTAGGCGCACCGATATTTTTTGACATTGTAGATGGTGTACCTCAATGTCATTTGCTGCGAGTTGCGTTGTGATCCGAGTATCACGCTTATATCGCTTGGATTTGAGTTTTGATGATGAGATTCCTGATATTGATTTCGTGCACCATGGCTGCACCTACTGGGTATTTACATTTTGTGCATAGTTATTGCACTTGAGATATGTTTTTATACACCGTTGTGTTGGTTTTTGATTTGTGCATATTTATTGCACTTGATATCGGTTTTGTACCTTGGCTGCACATGTTTATGATTTCGTGGATTTCATACGGTTGATTTGATTTTGTGCGCGTGGTACGCACTCAATTTGATTTTTGCACTCGGTATAGCTTACATGTGCTTGCAATGCATTGATACGTGTTTTGTGCACGCGGTTGCACGCGTTTACGATTTTATACACCCTGGTATACTCGGTGTTGCTTTTATATGCATTTGAGTTATGTATTCGTATTTCGTGCACTGGATGCACTGTATTTGTATTTCGTGCACTGGATGCACCAGATTTGCGCTTCGTGCATTTTTGGCACTAGTTTTTCATTTCGTGCGATTGTCGCACCAGATTTATATTTTGTGCATTTGCTGCACTAGATTCGTATTTCGTACATTAGTCGCACTAGATTTTCATTTCTTGCATTAATTGCACCGGACGGGTATTTATGCGTTTGTCGCACTGGATTTATACTCCGTACCTTGATTGCACCCAATTTATGTTCTTGAGCATTCGTTTTACCAGATTTGTATTTTCGTGCGCGTTGGCAGTTGCCGTTCGTTTTCGTGCATGCTACTGCACTATATGCTTTTACGGACCCGACACGCTTTGGTTGGATTTTTGCGCATATTAGGCGCTCGATTTTGTATTTTTGTGCATATCGGATGCACTTGAGTGAGATTTTACTCGTGCATGTTGGATGCTCTTGATTTAGATTTCTTTCGTGCATGATGGATCCACTTGATTTGGATTTTCGCTCATGTTGGGCGCATGATATGAGATGTGGTTTTTTACACACCGGATGCACTCAATTGGGATTTTCATTCGTGCATGTTAGTTGCACCGGATGCACTCTAGATGCACTTGATATTGTTGTCGTGCACACCCGTTGCAGTGGACAGATGCTTTTGTGCACACCCGTTGCACTTAGTTTTGGCTTTTGTGCATATTGTGGCACATGTACTTGGATTTGATTTCCATGCGCACCAGACGCACGTGATGTTTAGATACGCCTTTTGAGGCTGATTTTTCTTTTGAGCACTTTGTTTCCATGATAGGCACTATATTGTGTATTAGCCAAAACAGGACTGATCTGAGAATAGTACCCGAGTATTTTGCATACATTAAAAGTTTACCAAGAGGTTTTTCAAAAAAAGAGCTATATAGTCTCGCTATTTCCTACGTGTTCGTGAGCGACACGAATGTTTATAAAGGAAAACCTTTTGGGATATTTTGAAAAACGACGGAACGTATATTTAGCAAAACATATATGAAACTATATTTACTATTTTACAAATGAGCGTCCGTCACTTATGCCGTGAGTTACGCATCATACGGCGATTCAGAAAGGATTTTGAATGTATTTTATTCAAATTTTGGATTTTTTCAAGGATGCGTACTATATACGTATTATAGTATTTGACTAGTGTACATTGGATTTCTGTAGTGGATTTTGAGATCTGTATCTTCATTGTAACTCCGAGGATATGCGTGCAAATACGATGATTTGCGTAACACTTGACAGAGTACGATTATGAGTTTTATACTCGTTTTCAGGCGCACGCGATGTGCTGTGCTATTTCTATATCTTCCGTGATTTCGGAGCCCCGTTGTTTTGAGCTGATTATGGAAATGTTTTAGATTTTGGGGGTTTAAATTTAAATTCGGGGACCGAATTTATTTAAGGGGAGAAGATTGTAACATTTCAGAAAATATAAAATATTATTTTTGGAATTTAATATTAAAATAATATATTTCCCGAAAACTGTCCGATTTGCGAAATTGGGGTTTTCGAAAAAGGGTATAAATATATACCAATATTTGTGAAATAATTGGAAACTAAAATGATTTATTCATTTAAAATATATTTAAAGAATTTGGCATTTTTAAAATTTATTATACACCGTTTTGATAAAAACTCGATTAGTGCACAGCTAATCGCGATTAAGCCAAATCCGTGTTTGTACAGTTTTTCATGGTAAGTGCACCATGACATGTTACATGTTACTTCATTTGTGTTGTTTTTATTAGGGTGTAAGTGTTATGGTTTTATTGTGGTGAGAAAAGAAAGAGAAGAAAAAAGGTGTCTTTATGACTTGAGGGGAGAGAGAGGGGACATCATGATGAGGGTGTGCATGCTTGTGGAGAGAGAGAAAAGTGAGAATAATTGAGAGAGAGAGGGCCAGGGCTGCCTCCGTTCTCATTTCCCCCACCATTTTCACCTCCTTCTTCATCCTCAAGCCCCTCGTTCTACCCTCTTGACCCATCTCCAAAATCTAACCAAAACCCCATACCCTATTCATAAAAGATGATCACCTCCTCACCCTCATCGCAATGAACCAAGAAAAATGGGATTTTGACAACTTTGGGAGTTCTAGGGTTTGCTTATGTGACATCCATGAGGTATATCTCTTTCCATGTTAGTTTAGTTTGAATTCTTAGCTTTTAGTTTAGCTTAGAACTCGTTTAGTGGTGATTTGTGGAAAATAGAAAATCCTAGTGAGGGTTTGAGTGAAATTGTGGGTTGGTGATGATGGAGTGGTTGTTGAGTGGCTGTTAAAATGTGGGAATGAGTATGGGAAAACAAAATACGGATTTAGGATTTAGTTCATGTCGGTTTTTTGAGAATTTATGGTGTGCAGGGAAATATAGGGCAACCCAGGGAATTTTTGAGAGTAGCAAACAATACCAGGGAGCTAGATGTTAGTTATGTATATGCCCTAGAGGCCATTGTTATACATATGATGTATATTATGATGTTATGATGGATGCTTGGATATATACAGAGAGGACTTTCTTGCTCGTCATGATATTATGCTATTTGGTTTCACTTTATCTTAACATATTGACTTGTACTAGTTTACTGTCTTTCTCTCACATGTTGATAAAGCCCTTAGGATCTGTACTCGACTACTGGGATTATGATGAGATCATACTAGTGGGGCCACGGTATTCGATGAGTACATCCTATAACTGTTCCTAGTCGAGGGTATATCGAGACAGGGCATCGATACACCAGAGTAGACTAGCGTATACGCATCTTGACCCATGTGATGGGCGATGGATGATCCCATATCCATCGGTGTTTGACATCAGAGATGGTGTACGGGTGCTCAGTGGAGATTGGGTACACTGGACGGACTCGCCGAGAACTCCCAGATGGTGATATACCACACGTCAGATGGCAGTTCTCCGGTGACACTGGTACAGGATAGTCTGTAGACCCGAGATCGTCATAGAGTCTTGTGTGATACCCACTGTGCTTTGATTTCCAGCTTACCACGTCCAAGAGGGCGTGCAAAATGGTGGCTTTTGGGTACAATCCCGAATCACATGGAGGCAATGAACGATAGGTGGGGATTCGTCTCACCCGGTATAGGGAGTTAATGTTGTGCTGTGTTCGATTGGCTATAACTGGAAGTCCCTGGCCAGGGCTGATATAGAGATATACTGGTAAGTGTTACCAGTATTTTCTCGACCTGTTATAAGCCTCACATCGACACGACTTATCGGTTACTGTGGTCTGACATTTACCACCCCTAGACTTGATATGCGACATATCAGACGAACAGACCGGACTGTACGGGAGTATTACTGATTGGATTCACAAGAGAACGTACAGGCTAGCTTGTTGATCTTCTGATCGCTCAATACCTGGGTGGCTGTTACTTTTAGCTGACCGCTTGCAGCTTGGGGGTGTTTGATATGATCATCACCTGCTACCGGCGTATTAACGATTCTTTAGAGTCCTACACAGATGTTTCTTGGCTCAGGCAAAACAGAGTAGAGGCACATATGCGATATGTGCAGGACCGAGGATAATGCGATATGTGATACCATACTATATTCTCGCGATATTTAGATATGAACCGGATCATCGGATCAAGTGTTGATTCGATAAATCGGTACATGATATATTAGTCGGTTATATTCGATATAGCCGGATTGTCGGATCAAGTGTTGATTCGATGATTTGATGTATAATAATATATATGATATATTGTATTACATTATCTAATATTGGCTCGCTTTATTATTTCATTTTCTCACCGGATAATACATTGATATATATGCGATATATATTAATTGTATTATTTTCTTTTGTTACAAATATAATATATATATGATATATATTATAGTTACATGATATGATTGATAATGAAACAAGTTTAGAAATGATAAAAAAGGATTAGGGTTTGATTAGGGTTAGCTTCTTCTTGCACCATCTAGAAGCTTTGCTTTTGTCTTGGTTAAGATATTATGGTTGATATTTATCCATGACTCATTTCTAACCTAACCAAACCCTAGCCCTAGTTTATTCTCTATAAAGGTTAAGCTTCTCATCCTTGACCATGGTTCCATAATCAATCATATATTCTTATCTACTATTCATCACAAAAGGAATTATCTCATTATTCTTCATCTTCTTCTCTCTTGAGTTTTTGAAAGAGCTCACTTGTGATTTCTTTTGTGATGATTTCTTGTGAAAAATGATATAAAAAGAAAGTATAAATACTACTCCATCATCCTCATCTAATCTAGCCCATTAGATTAGGGTGTTAACCTCTTTAGAGTGAGAGAGCTTGAGTTATAGCAACTTCGACGTAGATCATCGGAGAAGCAGAACACTACAAGCTAGCATGGATCGTTCGAGTCGTGGAGCCTCTCTTGAGTCTGGGAGATCGTGGATCGCGGCGAAGGGACTTCTACTCGGAACTTGTGAAGCGAAGGAGCGGACTACAAAGGTTGTAATCCCTCACACTTAGTAGTAAAGATGTTTACTTGCATGTTAAACCCTAATAATCTAGCAAAGATCCCGGCTTTGGGTTGTTCGGCACGTCTAAAATTTTATTCGGGCATGTTTGATGCCTTATGAACCTTCACAATAGTGCCTAGGAACCCTACAGTGGTATCAGAGCCTAGCTAGAGTATTAGGCGACGTGTATACGAAGTTAAAACTCCGATTGAACCCGATACGACGAAAATGAACCCCTCTCTGGATATTTTTCAAAAATGCGATTTTTTCTAAATTAAAAATACCTAAAAAATCCATCAGGTAAAAATAAGAATTGTGGTGAAAAATGATGACGTCATCCTTACATACTGCCGCGGAACCGCGGCCGTACCTTGCTTGGGCCGCGGATCCGCTGTAGTAATGTTTGATTTGACCTTTCGGTTTTCACAGTAATTCCCTATCCTGCTTTTATACTTTCTGGGTATTTTTCATTTTGACTCAAGTGTTGAGAATTTTAGGGTTTATTTTGTAATTGTAGGTTCGATCGGAATATTTAAATTCGTTATTATTTCCGGATATTTAGAAACTGTTAAAATGTTCGAACGGATATCATTAACTCACTTTTTCCCGGCATGAAAAACTTTCAAGTGTTGAATTTTTATCGGGTTTAAATCTTTCAGAAAAATTGTACAAGTAACACGGTGGACCCTCTAGAAGACAACAAACCTTAACTCGATTATGTGACCGTCTTGAACTGCCTCTAAACCTTAGAGTTTGGGGCAGTACGGCGTGCCACATGTGAGGCGTTGGCTTGACCCTTCTACGGCTGGATCACTGGTACTGTGACATATTCTGTGATTATTTGAACTCCGCTCAAGTGTTGAGCACTTTAGGAAATTTTAGGTATTTGATATCTGTTCGGAAAGTTTAATACTGTCTATTTATCTGGAATGTGATACAATATGTGGAATTCATTGAGTTAGGCATGAAATGCGAAGTATGTGATATTTCGGATTTACGATATCTAAAGTGATTGTGGATTCCAAATATTGTAGTTTTACAATTTCTTTTCTGTGACCGTAAGTGTAGTATGTAGTTGTATTGCCGGTTTTCGTTGCTATACGTCAACGACGATCGGTGTATGCATACTTACTTACGTTGATGATATGTGATATTATGTGTTGCTGTGATATGTTATATTGGATCGTCGTGTTCTGAATAGCCGAGGGTTTTATGTGAGATGAGGGTTTTTATTTTCATTCATGTAAAATTCATTTGTATGTAATATTCTTTTATTGGGGCACTTCCGGGATGAGGTTGATGTCACCAGTGTATATTATTTACTTTTCCGCATTAAGTAGACCCAAGGAGGGGAGCACAAGTAACCGGGTTCTAGGGTCCAGTGGGGGGCCATCTCGAGGAGTCGAGACCGGGTCTCCTAACCCTAGAATTTGCAGTGTTACTTGCCGCTCTCGTAGGGGTCTAGGGATGTGGGTTTGGCTATTCATCACAACTGTGGAATCCGTGTTTTATACAGGCTCGTATTGAAAACACGGACGTCCTAGTATATCCAATATTTCATATATGTTCTTCCGCTGCAATGTTCTGTGATGAGATCATATTACTGCCTGAGACGGATGCTTATACTATATATATATATGTGCTGATATATAAATATTACTGCTTTCATTTCTTCTGTGATGCTTAGGAAGCATAAGCTGATAGGATTTTATTAATGAGATTAATAAAAAGAAAAGAAACCTAAAAGATGTTGTAGAATCAAAACTTTATAAAAAGGGTAGCTACAGTTTTGCTTTGCATAGCGGTATATATAATATACCCTGCACCTTATTCGATAAGGAAAGAGCCGAGATCCCTTCACCGGGAGTGACCGCTTTAGCGAAACTGGCAGATGCTATAAAACTCGGTTTGTCTTTTGATTGCTTTTAGAGTTTTGTTTTGCACAGCAATATATATGATATGTCCTGCACCTTATTCGATGAGGAAAGAGCCGAGATCCCTTCACCGGGAGTGACCTCTTTAGCAAAACTAATGAAAGCCTCAAAATCACTCCATTTCAAAATTTCACTTGATTCTACGACGATATCAAGTTCATTACGCAATAGGTTTTCAGAAAAACCTGTCGTAGCCCTCCGTCATTTCAGATAAAGACTATTTAGTATTCGTGCTGTGTTTGTTGACCTCTGTCAAGGCGTAGTGTGCGGTAGCTAATTAGTAATTATCTGTAAAGCATATGATGTGATTGGATTAGGTTAGTCATACGACCTTGTTGACCTCTATCAAGGGTTGTGCGAGTTGGTTGATTCAATCAAGAAATGACGGGTTGAACTTGACTAGTGCACTATGGTTTGTTGACCTCTGTCAAGGTCATAGCACACTAGGGGCAAAATATTATCGGGAATTTCAAGTGTTGAAATTTGCAATGAGATTGCATACCTCTTATGAGATAGTTCGATCCCGATACCCACTGCGAGTAAGTGTTACTCCTGGGAGAGTTTTACACAGGACAATTAGCCGATCAAGTAGGTGTCTAGAAAAGTGTTAATGGGGTTACGCCTCTGGGAAAACGAGGTTTACTTTAATTAGGTCCGTGCGAAAGCACGGGGAATCTCCCTCAAGTACCGACACTGATCTGGCTGAAAGATTGACGAAATTGTAGGGTGTAATTAATCCCGGCTAATCTTACCTTTTAGGGTTTGAAGGAATATTTGATAAAAACAGTGGGAGACATCCTGATTAGATAAGATAATAACCAATCTAATCTTGCAAGAGCATACGCTAAAGTGTTTTCTTCTCTCTCTCTCCAGGTAGCGACCATGTCAGGCCATAATCAAGATAATAATATGGATGTATTGACTGAACCCGCTTATTATACTGAGCAGGGGAACGTTGGACCCGTTCTTTCTTATAAGAGTTATAAGACTGAACAGGAAACAAGACAATATCTGGATTCTCACGCCGCCCAAAAGAACATGCTTGTTGATGCAACTTCTTCAAGTGTGTTAGTTATTGAGAACTGTTTCTGAGTTCACCCTACGTCCTGGATATTAGATACCGGATCAGGATCCCACATATGTAAATTGTTAAATGGGCTATGAAAAGGTAGAGAACTGGGAAAAGGTGATCATTCCGTTCAAGTAGGGAACGGTGCAAGTATTGCAGCCAAAGCAGTTGGCGAATATCACCTAGTATTGCCAAGTCGTAATACACTGATTCTAAATGAGTGCTATTATATACCGAACATGATATGCAACATTATATCAGTTTCTTTATTAAGTAAAGAAGGATATAATTTTGTAGTAAAGGATAATGTTATGAACATATTCCTAGATCAAAAGTTGATTGCATCTGGCTCGTTACACAATGGCATATTCATTCTCAATCAAAATACAGTTCTCAATATACAAAACACATACAAGAGGAAGAGTTCAAAAATGAACGAATCCTTCTTGTGGCATTGTAGACTTGGTCATATCAATGCGACACGACTGGTTAAGTTGCATAAGGATGGATATTTGAATTCGTTCGAATTATCATCTTATGATACTTGCCATTCATGTCTCAAAGGAAAAATGACCAAAGCTCCGTTTAGTGGACACGGAGAAAGAGTTACGGAACTCTTAGGACTGGTACATAGTGATGTATGCGGTCCCATGTCTACGCATGCCAGGAATGGTTCTTCCTAGTTCATTACATTCACTGACGATCTCTCTAGATTCAGACATGTGTTCCTGATGAAACACAAGTCTGAAGCTTTTGTGAAATTCAGAGAATATAAGCAAGAAGTAGAGAAACAAACGGGCAAAAGTATTAAGATCCTTTGATCTGATCGAGGAGGAGAATAAGCAATGAGTTCCTAGATTATCTAAAAGTGAATGGGATTCTCTCTCAGCTTACTCCTTATACACCACAGCACAACGGTGTATCAGAACGAAGGAATCGCACCCTATTAGATATGGTTCGCTCAATGATGAGTACTGCTGAGTTACCTATTTCCTTCTGGGGGTATGCGCTTGAGACAGCAGCATACCTATTGAATCAAGTTCCAACTAAATCTGTACCTACCACACCATATGCGATATGGAGTGGGAAGAGACCATGTCTTAAACGAATTAAGATATGGGGTTGTCTGGCCTATGTCAAAAGGCAAAATCCAGACAAACTCGAGGCACGGTCAGTTCTATGTAAGTTTGTGGGATATCCTAAACATTCAAATGGATATTTTTTCTACCACAGTTAACAACAAAAGGTATTTATTGCTCAACATGCCACCTTTTTAGAAAAGGAATTTCTTGCAAAAGAAATTAGTGGCGATGAGGTAGACCTGGAAGAGGTTCCAGCAACACAAACTACAACTGAAAATTTAGTGGAACCAGAGGATTCAGTAGTACCTGACGAACCCCAGCCTCTCCGTCGATCTAGCAGGGTTTCTCATCCACCTGAGAGATACAACGGTTTTCTCATTGATGGTGGAAGCGAGGATTGCATCATGGAAGATGATGACCCAACTAGTTTCGAGCAGGCCATCACGAGTGGTGACTCTGTGAAATGGCTGGATGCAATGCGATCTAAGATGGAATGCATGTACACCAATAAAGTATGAACTTTGGAAAATGCTTCTGAAGGGGTAAAAGCCATTGGGAGCAAGTGGATTTTTAAAAAGAAATTTGGTGTAGATGGAAAAGTTGAGACTTTCAAAGCTAGACTTGTAGCAAAGGGTTTTCGTCAACGACCAGGTGTGGATTATGACGAAACCTTTTCTCCAGTGGCTATGCTTAAGTCCATCCAGATCTTACTTGCCATTGCTGCATACCATGACTACGAAATCTGGAAAATGGATGCTAAGACCGCCTTTCTAAACGGTGATTTAGAAGAGTGAGTGTACATGACTCAGCCAGAGGGCTTCGTAGATAGTGGGAGCAGCGGAAAGGTGTGCAAGCTGCTTAAATCCATTTATGGGTTGAAGCAAGCATCGCGGAGTTAGAACATCTATTTTGATGTTGTAGTCAAAGAGTTTGACTTCATCAAAAATATAGATGAACCTTGTATCTATAAAAAGGTAGTAGAGAGTAAGGTTTTCTTCCTCGTATTGTACGTGGATGACATACTCTTGATAGGAAATGATATTCCTTTGCTGCAATCAGTCAAGCTCTTCTTATCACAAAGATTCTCAATGAAAGATCTAGGTGATGCCTCCTGCATATTGGGAATCATGATCTATAGAGATAGATCTAAACGGATACTGGGATTGCCCCAATCCAGGTACATTGACACCATACTAAAGAGGTTTAGTTTGGAAGAATCCAAGCGTAGGAACCAACCCACGATCTCTGGACTCACTCTCTCCAAAGAGATGTCTCCCAAGACTGATTTGGAGAGAGCTCGCATGCAAGGGATACCCTATGCTTCGGCAGTAAGCTCTATCATGTATGTGATGCTATGTACCAGACCCGATGTAGCATACTCACTAAGTGTAGTGAGTCGGTATCAAGCAGATCCTGGAGAGAGTCACTGGACAGCTGTGAAGAACATTCTCAAGTACTTACGAAGGACTAGAGACATGTTCCTGGTGTATGGTAATAGAGAATTCCGGGTGGAGTCCTTTACCGATTCTAGCTTCCAAAGTGATAAGGACGACTCTAAATCGCAATCGGGATTTATCTTTACCCTCAATGGAGGGGCGGTATGTTGGAAGAGTTCCAAACAGGATACCGTTGCAGACTCGATGATGGAGGCTGAATACATCGCTGCCAACGATGCTGCCAAAGAGGCTGTCTGGATGAAGAAGTTCATTAGTGAACTTGGTGTAGTTCCATCCATTGAGCATCCAATACCTCTGTATTGCGATAAGAATGGAGCTATGGCTTTAGCCAAGGAACCCAGGTCCCATCAGAAATCCATACATATTCTGAGGCGGTATCACCTGATCAGGGAGATAGTTGATCGCGGGGAGATCGAGGTCAGGAGAGTAGATAAGAAGGACAACACTGCGGATCCACTCACGAAGGCCATTCCCCAGATACAGTTTGAGAGATTATTCGGGATGCTAGGTATGAGATACTACAGCAGCTGGCCTTAGTGTAAGTGGGAGATTGTTAGTTATGTATATGCCCTAGAGGCCATTGTTGTACATATGATGTATATTATGTTGGATGCTTGGATATATACAGAGAGGACTTTCTTGCTCGTCATGATAGTATGCAATTTAGTTTCACTTTATCTTATCATGTTGACTTGTACTGGTTTACTGTCTTTCTCTAACATGTTGATAAAGCCCTTAGGATCTGTACTCGACTACTGGGATTATGATGAGATCATACTAGTGGGGCCACGGTAGTCGATGAGTACATCCTATAACTCTTCCTAGTCGAGGGTATATCGAGACAGGGCATCGATACACCAGAGTAGACTAGCGTATACGCATCTTGACCCATGTGATGTGCGATGGATGATCCCATATCCATCGGTGTTTGACATCAGAGATGGTGTACGGTGCTCAGTGGAGACTGGGTACACTGGACGGACTCGCCGAGAACTCCCAGATGGTGATATACCACACGTCAGATGGCAGTTCTCCGGTGACACTGGTACAGGGTAGTCTGTAGACCCGAGATCGTCATAGAGTCTTGTGTGATTCCTACCGTGCTTTGATTTCCACCTTACCACGTCCAAGAGGGCATGCAAAACGGTGGCTTTTGGGTACAGTCCCGAATCATATGGAGGCAATGAGCGATAGGAGGGGATTTGCCTCTCCCGGTATACGGAGTTGATGTTGTGCTGTGTTCGATTGGCTATAACTGCAAGTCCCTGGCCAGGGATGATATAGAGATATACTGGTAAGTGTTACCAGTATTTTCTCGACCTGTTATGAGCCTCACATCGACATGACTTATCGGTTACTGGGGTCTGACGTTTACCACCCCTAGACTTGATATGCGACATATCAGACGAACAGACCGGACTGTACGGGAGTGTTACTGATTAGATTCATAGGAGAACGTACAGGCTAGCTTATTGATCTTCTGATCGCTCAATACCTGGGTAGCTGTTACGTTTAGCTGACCGCTTGCAGCTTGTGGGTGTTTGATATGATCATCACCTGCTACCGGCGTATTGACGATTCTTTAGAGTCCTACACAGAGGTTTCTTGGCTCAGGCAAAACGGAGTAGAGGCACATATGTGATATATGCAGGACCGAGGATAATGCGATATGTGATACCGTACTATATTCTCGCGATATTTAAATATGAACCGGATCATCGGATCAAGTGTTGATTCGATGAATCGGTACATGATATATTAGTCGGTTATATTCGATATAGCCGGATTGTCGGATCAAGTGTTGATTCGATGATTTGATGTATAATAATATATATGATATATTGTATTACATTATCTAATATTGGCTCGCTTTATTATTTTATTTTCTCACCGGATAATACATTGATATATATGCGATATATATTAATTGTATTATTTTCTTTTGTTACAAATATAATATATATATGATATATATTATAGTAACATGATATGATTGATAATGAAACAAGTTTAGAGATGATAAAAAGGGATTAGGGTTTGATTAGAGTTAGCTTCTTCTTGCACCATCTAGAAGCTTTGCTTTTGTCTTGGTTAAGATATTATGGTTGATATTTATCCATGACTCATTTCTAACCTAACCAAACCCTAGCCCTAGTTTATTCTCTACAAAGGTTAAGCTTCTCATCCTTGACCAAGGTTCCATAATCAATCATATATTCTTATCTACTATTCATCACAAATGGAATTATCTCATTATTCTTCGTCTTCTTCTTTCTTGAGTTTTTGAAAGAGCTCACTTATGATTTCTTTTGTGATGATTTCTTGTGAGAAAATGATATAAAAAGAAAGCATAAATACTACTCCATCATCCTCATCTAATCTAGCCCATTAGATTAGGGTGCTCACCTCTTTAGAGTGAGAGAGCTTGAGTTATAGCAACTTCGACGTAGATCATCGGAGAAGCGGAACACTACAAGCTAGCATGGATCGTTTGAGTCGTGGAGCCTCTCTTGAGTCCGGGAGATCGTGGTTCGCGGAGAAGGGACTTCTACTCGGAGCTTGTGAAGCGGAGTGATCTACAAAGGTTGTAATCCCTCACACTTAGTAGTAAAGATGTTTACTTGCATGTTAAACCCTAATAATCTAGCAAAGATCCCGGCTTTGGGTTGTTCGGCACGTCTAAAATTTTATTCGGGCATGTTTGATGTCTTATGAACCTTCACAAGAGTGCCTAGGAACCCTACACTAGATACACTACCAGGAGACCACCATGACAGAACGAACCCTATTGGTGCCAGAGTGGCCGAGGAGGCCGGAATTTATGGGTAGGTGGCCGGCCACTTGGTGGGGTGGGGTGTCGGGGTTGGTCCAGTAGCTCAAATACACAATATACATACCCTAGACTTGTTTGCTTGGCTTTATTTGACCTGAGTCAAAATCTGAGAGCTTTTTAGTGTGATTTTGGCTATGGTTTTCAGTATTTTGAAATGCTAATTCTTGTTATTTGGATTTGTATTTGGTTGTGGGATGTTCTTACATCAACAACAAGAGTTGTTTGGTTGATTTAGTACGCGTATGGTATAGGTTCTAACCTACGAGCAAGGCGCGTGCCGTTTTGGATTTCAGAACTTGATTTTTATAGCGTTGCGATATGTGTTGTTATTGTAGGTACTTTCGCGTGGATTCCGGGGCGATGGAGCGTGGCGTCATCAACTTCGGCAAGCGAAGACTAAGGTGAGTAGATCTATATCTACCGGGGAAGTCGGGTGGATAACGTATAGCACCCCCGCAAAGTTTTGGTGGAAACCGATTTGTAGCATATGTTTAAGAAAACCTAGAGCAGCAAACTAGGGTTAGAATTAAAAGATAGTTATAGAAACCATATTAGAAACTAAGTATAGTTATAAGTGATATAATACGGCTAAGATGTGATGACAGGATTTGAGGATGATGTTTGACGATATTGCCGTTTAGGATACTATAGTACTAAATAGTCGACGTAGATGTGTCATCCGAGCCATACATATTTCTAAACTGAAGAATCATATGCATCTTTTAAACAGATACCTTGAGGGACGTTACGGAATTTCAGATGACATCTTTTCCTTAAAAACACCGTAACCCTTATTTTCAAAATAACGATTCGCTTATTTTAAAATCGGATTGTATGGTTCGGGTGTTTAAGTTAGATTAGATACTTATTCTTATAGTAGTGATAGAATGTTTATGTAAACACGAATTGATGTGAGATATAAATGCGATGAAAAGAATATAAGACGAATATGATGATCTGATGATATGTTGGTATACGGATGCGAGTCGTTTGAGATAATTGATACCTTGTCGGTCCCCTGATATGAGATTATTGCAGATGTGACCTGGGACATAGGTATATAGAGATATTTATATATGTTGTGAATCGTGAGTGATAGCCGTACGAGACATTAGGTCCGTACCCTTCTCGTCTTATAGGATGATAGGATCCCTGATAGCTTAATGCCGCCGTACGATGATTTTCCGTACGTTATGAGTTTGACTTGAGATTTGATCCATACCGTTTGACTAGAGGATGTCGTACGATGGAGTATACCATACGGGATGTTGTGAGGCTGGATGCCGATTGATAGATTCACCGAATCGGTCATGTTAGACACGTATACCCGTCAGCATTTGCATATGATTTACCTTATGCTGCATTCATGTTATTCGCATTGCATTCCTTATACCTGTGATAGTACACATGCACCATTATCGATGATGCTTATGTTACATGTACACAGATTTGTCGGCTCACACACTTCATCATCGATAATTGCCATGCCATTACACAGTAGGGTAGCTGCATCATGATATGCATATTGTACATCCATATTGACGCACATACATATTGTACACTCATGCTTGCGTATATACCACTTATATACCGATATTGGTGCACATATATAGTGATACATCTATACTTGCGCATATACATATTGTACCTACATAGATAACTGGCTTATTGGGAAATTGGGAACCGCATGTTATATTTTAAAAACTGGAAACATTTAAAAGAGCGGTTTTCCCTTAATATGTCATACCACTGTTCCATACTGTATGATATATGTATATGCATACATTTTTATCATATATCCATCATGCTTTATGATTTTACTCATTGAAATATGCTGTTTTCATGAGATTTCTGGATTTGAGAGCCGTGGCTTTTTCAAAAGAGAGTATGTACTGTTTTAAAAACCTGCTTTCTCTTGATATGATATTTCAGTGTGTCCACCATGCGTTTTCTCGGTTCTGAGACGTGTGACATGTGAAACCCGATTCGAGGAGGTGGATGATTCCATTTGCGGTTTCATAGTAGACCCGGTATGATTCCCCGGGGCAAGAAATGTTTTTCATGGAGTAGACGATCAGCCTGGCAGGGTGGCTAGTACCTACCAGTGATTGGTTGGACCTGGCGATTATTCGAAGGATACCGGCCGGAGTCGAGATATGGATATGGGCCGATCCGGACCGACGGAGCCCGTGGGACGATCCGGACTGACGGAGCCCGAGATATGAGGATTTACGTATCGATGCTAGACACGGGTTTCATGATGGTTTCGAGTGTCGATATTAGACACCCAGGTTCCATGATTTTTATGTGTCGCGAGGGACACCCGTTGATTTATATTCTTATACTTTCATGCACACTCTTTTATGATATTTACATGCATGATATTGTTGTGTCATGGGTTGACACATGGACGTGATCCACATGCATACATATATTGATCATATGGTTGGATGAGATCCACATGCATACATACATTGATTATATGATTGGATGATATCAGCATACTTATAGACTTGATTTTATTGTTGGCACATATACGACCCGGTCACCTTATATATCAAAGTATTACCTTCATGATATAGTTGACCTAGGAGTCGTTGTTTATTCGATTTCTACTTGTAGATGTTTTTCTACTCACGAGTTGGTAACTCACTCCCGTTGTGCCACAGTTCTTGCAGGTTGACCGCATGGATCCGTAGCGGCTTCGCTAGCACATAGTTGCATTCGGGTGTTTTGCATTAGTAGGTGGGACATTTGTATCGTACCACTCTTGTATTTACTATTTTATATTTTATCTAGTCAACTCCATCAAATCAAACTAGTATTTGTATAAGTAATGAGACTTAGAAAGACTTGTAGTTGCGAGATTTGAGCGATGGGTTTTATATTCGCTTTTTAGGTTCTGTCTTTCTTTATTCCTTATCTTTTATGGTGATCTTTGCCGTTGGGCGTCGTATAATTATTTATACTGTCTTGCGTGGTTGTGATCCGCCGGTTGGCGAAGAGCTAGCTCCTGCTTAGGGATGCCTTTATTATCATCTTGTATTGTGGTTTTGGATCAAAAAAAATACAAAGAAGGTGCTGCCCAAATTTGTAAAAGAAAAACATGTTTTCAAACTAATAAATTCCACTCGCATTATTTATGTTCCTTTTCTATGCATTAAGAAAACTTGATTTCATAATACCTTTATTTCAAAACATTACCTCCTTTATTTTCTTAAAAAGGTTTAGATTTCTAGGTTTCAGCTTACTTGAATTACGTTTCGCCTTTTGATATTGCGTGATTTAAGTGCTGGTCATGAGCTAATATTTCGGGTCGTGACAGGAGGGAAAAATGAAGAGGAAAACAATGAAGGAGAAACCAATGACCAAGTCAACACAACCCTTCACCCTCTCTTCTCTCTCTTGCCCATCCCTCATTCTTTATTCCTTTTCTTTTCTAATCTTTTCTCTTCTCTATTTAAAACCAAACCAAGCATGAAGAAATAAAGAAAAGACATGGTAGAATAGTGTAACAATGTGAAAAATGAGTTGGTGCATGTCACATGCACAAAACAAGCTTAATGCACGATTAGCATTAAAATGGAATATAATTAATCATAAGAATTATAATTTGCTTAAATCATATAAAACACCCTCATTTCCGTAATTCCTATAATTTTCCAAATATTTTCCACTTTATCGGTTTTTAATTATACCGCATATTAAAATATTCACAATATTTATTATTTAATTATAAAAATTCCCAAAAATAATGTTTTATTTTTCTGAAATGTTATAGTCTTCTCCCCTTAAAGAAATTCGGTCCCCGAATTTAAATTTAAACCCCCAAATACTTAAACATTTCAAAATTCAACTCCATCAACGGGGCTCCGAAATCAAGGAAGCTATAGAAATACCACAACGCATCAAGTGCGCATAAAAACGAGTATAAAACTCAAAATCGAACTTCGTCAAGCGTCACACAAATTCTCAGATTTGCATGCATATCATCGGAGTTACAATGGAGATACATATCTCGAACTCTGCTAATGAAATCCAATATACACTAGTCAAATACTATAATACGTGTATAGTACGCATCCTTGAAAATCTCCTAAAACCGAATAAAGCACATTCAAAAATCTTTTCTGAATGGCCGCGTGATGCGTAACTCACGGCACAAGTGACAGACACTCATTTGTAAAGTAATAAATATACATTCATATATGTTTTGCTAAATATGTGTACCGCCGTTTCTAAAATATCCCAAAAGGTTTTCCTTTTTAACGTTCGTGTCGCTCACGGACACGTAAGAAATAGCGAGACTATAGCTCCTTTTTGAAAACCTCTTGTTAAACTTTCAATGCATGAAAAGTACCCAGGTATTGTCCTTAGATCAGTCATGTTCGTTTACTATATAACATAGTGTTCATCACGAAAACAAGGTGCTCAAGAGAAAAATCAGCCTCCAAAGGCGTATCCAACAATCACGTGCGTCTGGTGCGCACAGAAATCAAATCCAAATACAAGTGCCACAATATGCACAAAAGCAAAACTAAGTGCAATGGGTGTGCACGAAAATCTCAATCAGTGCAACTAAGATGCACGAGCTAAAATCTCAATCGAGTGCATTCGGTGTGCACAAAATCACATCTCATATCATGCGCCTAACATGCACGAAAATCCAAATCAAGTGCATCCGTCATGCACGAATGAAATCGAAATTATGTGAATCCCACATGCATGAATAAAATCTAAGTCAAGGGAATCCAACATGCACGAGTAAAATCTCATTCAAGTGCATCCGATGCGCACAAAATCCAATATCAAGCGCCTAATATACGCAAAAATCCAACCCAAGCGCGTCAAGTCCAAATCAATGCCCAGTGCGGTAAAGCACATGAAAAACAAACGTCAAGTGCAACGCGCACAAAAACACAAGTCTGGCGAAACATATGCTCAAATACATAAATCGGGTGTAACCAAAGCACGGAGTATAAATCCAATGCAACAAATGCACGAAATATAAATCTGGTGTGGCAAATGCACGAATACAAATCCGGTGAATCCAGAGAACGAAAAGTCATCAATAAATCAAATGCGTATAAAAAGCAACACCGAGTATACCAAGGTGTATAAAAATCATAAACGTGTGCAACCACATGCACAAAACACGTATCAATGCACAACAAGCATATATGAGCTATACCGAGTGCAAAATCAATCGAGTGCGTACCACATGCACAAAGTCAACGCAACTGTATGAAATCCACAAAATCATAAACACGTGCAACCAAGGCACAAAATCAATATCAAGTGCAATAGATATGCACAAATCATAAACCAACACAACGGTGTATAGAAATATATCTCAAGTGCAATAACTATACACAATATGTAAATACCTAGTAGGTGCTGCCATGGTGCAAGAAAACAATATCATGAAACTAAATCATAAAAATTCAAATCCAAGCGATATAAGCATGATACTCGGATCACAAACGCAAATCGCAACAAATGACAATGAGGTACACCTCCTACAATGTTGAAAAATGTCGGTGAGCCCAAAACTGGCAGAGCAAGAACATCCGCTTGCCTCCTGCTCACGGTCTGACACCCTCTGTCTCTGGGTCCTCATTTCTCTGTGGATTACAAATCTCGAAATCCATCGGCTCATCGGCCCGGTCAGGTGTGCTAACGGAAACGATTCCGCTCTGGCACTTCTCTGGTCATCTCTCGACCAATTATCACAACCACTCGTAAAGAAGCATGTCACTGGCGTCGGCCTCTGGCCTTCTGAATACACGTGATACAACCGATCCTCCGTGCAAATCTTATTGCAGCAGTGTCCTGGAAGGAACCTGCTCAGGGTCTCTTCTGATCTCGTATATGCCGAACTATATGGAGGCTGGTATTCTTGCATAATCTTTTCTCGTTTTTTCCGGACATCTGCTTTTTCAGCACAACATTTCCTCGGGAACTGGCCGCATCCCAACGCTTCTATATACATATCAGATCTTTAATCTCGTCGGGGAGTAACAACAGCTCATCAGCATCTCGCACGAACCTCTTGTTCCACTCGTCTTTATTATCGTCCACTTCGACGTCACATTATGCTATCTGCGTACTATAAATGTCCTTGGCTACAGTCAATCCGAAATCTCTAACATGGACTTGAAATCACGAACTCGGTATCTTCGTCACTCTATAGAAGATATCTAGCCGAACACGTCCTCGGAAACTCGTCCCAACCATCGTAGGAATACTCAATATTCGTCCGTTCTCGATCAACTCACAACGCATCTGGGTGAGGTCATCTATCCGAAACTGGTCAATCCGCTGATCCCCTATCGGATTATCCAACGAAAAACGTCATCTCTGGATCGATCTACTCTAGATCTGAATAAGATCCTCCACACTGGAAATCTTCAGCTCAACTGGGCCTGCGTCGGCGCATCAAATCTAACGAATCGCCTTCGTCTCTCAACTCAAGATAGAGTAGCTATCATCTATTGCATCTCTGCCTGGAAGCTCCAGCAATCTCAGCTCATAAGCTCAGGAAGCAACATCCCATCAATCTCAGCAACAGTTTGGTCATCTATCTACATGGTAGACGACATCACAATCTCTGAGGTAGGCTGTACATCAACCGTCCTCTCACTACAGGCAGACTCTATCAATGGCCCGATCTTTCGGTGCAAAACCAACGCTCGCCTCAACAAGAGGTCACAACACAATACTACATCGAGGCGTTCCCATGTCACCAGAAAACACAATGGTCAGTCCTCATCCATGACGAGCTCGCCCTCACCGCAACACTAGAAGCAGCTCAATCTACGCTCAAACCATAGTGACAGGAACCTCAACCGTGTATCGATGAAAACAGATCAAGGGCATAAAAAGAAGCGACAGATCCAGAATGGATACATGATCATAAGAAGAAACAGCATCAATGAATTATAATCATGGAAAAAACAGAATCAAGGATCTCAAATGGATGTATAATCATGGGTACGGAGAGTATCACAGATCTCAAAATATATACATCCTAAGGTTTCTTAAGTAGAGTATCGTATCGTAAATATGCCGCGGAATATACATACGGTACGTCACTCTACCCAAGCTACCTACTCCATCAATAAGGGTCAGCCTATATAACGAAAGTTTGGGTCTAATACCCCCATGTTCAATTCTAAGTTCCGTAAGGTTAAGCCTAGGTTACGTAATATACATACGACCTGGACTTCGCATAGTCAAGCATAGATTCGAACCAAGGTTAAACCTAGCGCTCTGATACCAACTTTGTCACGACCCGAAATATTAGCTCGTGACCAGCACTTAAATCACGCAACGTCTAAAGGCGTAACGTAATTCAAGTAAGCTGACACCCAGAGGTCTAAACCTTTTAAAGAAAATTAAAGAGGTGAAGTGTTGAAATAAAGGTATAATGAAATCAAGTTTCCTTAAATACATAGAAAAGGAACATGAATAATGCAAGTGAAATTTACTAGTTTGAAAACATGTTTCGTCTTTTGAAAATTTGGGCAGCACCTCCTTTATATATTTTGATCGAAAACCATAATACATGATAATATAAAGGCATCCCCAAACGGGAGCTAGCTCTTCGCCAATAGACGGATCCACAACCACGCAAAGGATAAATATAAGTATACGACGCCTGATCAGTCGAAAATATTGTATTTTTAACACATCAATTTCCCTACTATTTCTAATCAACTAAAGGTGTTTGGTATAAATATAGCACATATTAGGAATTCTTCTGCAAAATATCAAATAACATGTGTTATACGTTATAACCGGCATTTTGAGGGAAATTACGTGTTTTATTACTAATCGCATTGATTTGTATATATCAATCCTTGTCTCGAGATTGTGTGCAGGAAATTCTTCAGGTAAAAGAGCCGGAACGGCTAAAAAGTGCTGAGAAAATACATCAAGTCCATGACTTGGAATCTGGCAGTAAACAAGAAAGTATAAAAATATTCCAGACATTCCATGAAGACCCAAATACCAAGAGAAGTATTCCCTGGAAAATTGAAGCAGAGAGCTCCCCACTTGGCCGCGGATCCGCGGCCGAGTTGGCCTATCCGCCGCGGTTCCGCGGCCTTGTTACCGTATCACTGGCTCGGATTTCTCCACATAGCTTCTTGTAACGGCCAAACATCCATAAGACTCTCTTAAGTGCACGTGGTATTATCCAGAAGGCTCGGCCTAACAACCTTATCCTAGAATATACCTTATTCTAGAATATTCCCTCCATCAAACTTCTTCTAGAAGACTCTCCCTAACAACCTAGCTTTGGAGGGGAGATTCAAATGAGGTGGTTATAAAAAGAGATCTAGATCTAGGGTTTCAAGGTTGTTGATTAGTTGTTGAATTTGGAGGGAAATTAATTAGGGTTGAATTTGAGGGTAAAATTCAAGTGAGATCCAAATCAATTCTAAGCAAAATTGAGTGACATAATTTGATCCAAATCAAGATTCATCGAGTACCAAATCGAGCAAGCATCCATCGAGCCTTTTGAAGCAACGCTGATCTTCATCCGAGTAAGAGATCCACGACGATCCGCGACTCAAGAAGACGATGCGAAGCTAATTCGATGGTTTTAGTTCCTCCTCAATTCTTGTAGTCTTTGAGCGCGTTGTAACGAAACATCGATTAATAACGGTGACAATCTTTAGTCTTGCTTTCTATTCATTCTCGCATTATGAGATTCTTAGCTCTTGATTGCTTTATAATGATGCGTGAATAAAACTCCGCTTGCATCGGAATCAAAAGAATAGGTAGATGATGTTGATGAATTCTTGAACGATTCTTAAGTCTTATGAGTTTTGTAAACCGTAGAAAATTGAATCAAAGATGACCTAGTTTTGAGCGAGATGCTTTCTTGAATGTTTTCACTCTAAATTAGAGATCAATAATCAATGATTAAATTTCCTAGAGGCTAGAATTTGAATGCTAATCAATGAAAGGACAAGGGATGATGATGAAGAAACTCTAATTTCTTTGATAGATCCCTAAACCTCATTGATTATCATCGATCTAGCATCAAATCTTCAATAGATAAGAATTTGAAATTATAAGCATCAATCATCACTATCGATTCAATTGATTCCGACAAGCCTCTCTGCAAATCTTGATAATTCAAACAATTTGGATATTTTCTTGATTTCTACCATTTCTTGATTTTAGATCTAGTTTGTGATGATTCTCAAAACTAAATTTCACAATTCTTGAGTTGTTTTCTTTTATATTTTAATTTCCAACGCAACTAAAATAAGATCGATCAAATCACACATTCCCTGTGGACGATCCGTATTCATTAACGCGCTACACCGACACCGTTAATTGATTGCGGTTTACAAATTTCTTTGATTGTGATCTATTTTACAATTTACCAAACGCATCGAAGAAAAAGATGATCAATCAAATGGCGCTGTTGCCGGGGATGTGTGCTATTTTGTTTGTTTTTTGTTATTTGAGTTGAAAACATATTATTCCATCAAATTTTCATCCAAGATTCGCTTCAAGTGCTTAACGATTAGTGTTTGAATTTTTGCGATGGAATCTGGCATCGCTGTAGAAGGGAAATCAAGATTCAGAGAAGTTTTACAAAGTCCAGAGGAGTACAGAAAGCAACTCAGAAATTTTGAAGTCCTAATTCCCCCATATAACCGTGGTTCCGCGGCCAATGAGGTGTTTTTGCGGCGGAACCGCTGCCTATCAGGGTGTTCACTGTGCCAAATTTCTATGGTATACTCTCTGTTCTTTCTTCTTCTCTCTGATCTTCTCCAATAACCATTTTCTGCAGGATTCTTTGCAAAATTCGCAGCGCCGCTAAAAAAAATAAATTTGTTGCGATTCTTGAAATTAGTTGTTTGCATATTTTAATACGGAAATTAAGGGGCAAAGACCAAATTCAGATTAGGTGGGGATTTCATTACCCGTCCTAAGACCCAAAAATCACAAACTTGCATCCGCATCACCCTCATTAACTAAAAAATATCTAGACAAGACTCTAAAGACCGTCGCGCTCAATTAGGACAGAAGGTGGTCGTGGATAATCTATTGCTTATCCGTGTTTCTTTTGTGGTGTCTAAGGCAAGTGTGTCTAAGGCAAGTGGTTACTTAATTAGGCCCGCTACTTACGTAACGGCGAACCTCCCACTTACTTGGCACTTACCTGGCCACAGAAGGGATAAAGAGGCAGTAGAGGATTTATCCTGCGATTTGTCTTCTGGAAGTCTAGGAGCGGTCTAGTGACTTGACCTAGGTGACCCTTAGATCTAGGGTGGTGTGTGCATTTTTTGTGATTTGATTTTTCAAAATCCGTCTTTTTCAAAACAAACACCAAACCATCCTTTCCCCTAATTATCACAACGCTGCCACTTGTGCTAAACCCTTTAGTGCAAGCTAGGCTGGACACAGGATTCTAGTGCCCGTTTTGTCCGCGTTTCCCTTATCGACCCCAAAGTCGGTATTTCTACATTTTCTTTTTCCCACCACCCACCACGACCGTGATGGACGGATATCCATCACACTTTAACACCACTCTGCCACCGCCCGCAGGTGCACAGAACCCTCTCCACATTTCTCTCCAAGAGAGATGCTATCCTACTCGTGTTCCCCTCCCCACCTGTCTTTCTATTCCACCTGCCAACGGGGAAAATTTTGAAATCAACCCCCAATTTATCAAACTGTTACCCAAATTTCACAGTCTTGAGTCTGAAGACGCATATGTTTTTATCTACAAATTCGAAAACGTATCCGCAATGATTGGAACTTCACAGCTTTCTGTGGATGCTATGAGATTATGTCTTCTCCCATTTACCTTGTGCGATATAGCCGAGAAGTGGCTTTATAACACACCCGCACATTCAATTTCAAAATGGGATGAATTTGTTACAGCATTCCTTAAGAAATTTTATCCCAATCACAAGACCAGCTGTGTTCGGAGCGAAATCTTCAAATTTACCTAACTTCCTAATGAACCATTCTGGAAATGCTTTGAACGGTTCAAGGATCTTCTTTTACAATGCCCTCATCATGGAATCCCCAGATGGGATTTGTGTCGAGTTATCTATGAGGGTATTGATCTCACGACTAAACAGATGCTTGAAACCATGTTTCATTGTCAATTCCTATCTAAAGATGATGGTGAAGCTTGGAAATACCTAGAAGATTTAGCTCAAAACACATTACAATGGGAAAGTGTTAAACCACCATCGCCTAGGGAAGATATCAATAAGCTCGATATTTCCTTCACAATGAGAGCCGAAATGGCCGCAATACAAAGAAAACTCGACGCAATAGAAAATAGAATTTCTTCAGCCTCTCTAAATCATTACACACTTCCCAAACCCGTGTGTGGTTGCTGTTCAAACCCATCACATTTGACTGAAGAATGTCCTTTGAATGTACCGTTTCAAGGTCACACTAATGCTGCATTTCAGCAAAGACCTGGAAACGATCCTTCTTCTTCCTCATATAATCAAGATTGGAGGAATCACCCTGATCTTTCTTGGATCCAATACCAAACTCAATACACAGATCCAAACCAGAATAACTTCCAATGGGTCCCTCCACCACAACAGCAACCACCACAACTGAGTCAGCACCCCTACCAACCGCAAAATTTTCAAAATCTCGCTAACAATTTTGATCCTTTTTCTGCCGGTACCAATAACACCTCTGCACTTTTACAAACCACGAGTTTGTTTATGACACAATCCATTCAAACGACGGCTAGTTTTCAGTCTTCTATCGATAAGATAAATAAAATCTCCGCCTCCCAAGTTGAGAGTATCAAATAGATGGAAGCACAAATTGCACAGTTAACAGCCGAAATGACTGCTAGAGAGAAAAGGAATCTTCCAGCTCAACTTTTACCTGATCCTGGACCTTCACATTACACTAATGTGAATGCACTTACCACGTTGAGATCTGGAAGAGTGCTAGACAATCATGTGGGTGAACAGATTGATGTTGAGGAACCAATTGAACCCCAGGATTCCACTTCCACTCCCACTTCTACTTCTTACCCTATTCGTCTAATTTACCTTCTTCTTCCGAGCCTATTCTCCGCTTTCCCAAAGGCTCGAACCCTCCACCTACTTCATCCTTTCCATCCCCATAAACTTGTCCACAAATGTTGGACCCAACACTTATTGATAAAGCTCCATTTCCAGAAAGGTTGAGGCCCAACAAACCCAATGCCCAAATGGAGAAGCTTGTGGAAATGTTTAAGCAAGTTAACATCAACATCCCTCTCCTAGATGCTATACAACAAGTTCCGTCTTATGCGAAAATTCTTAAGAACTTGTGCACTAGGAAGAGGAAGACTCAAGTGCTGAAAAAAGTGTTCATGTCGAGTACTGTGACACAGCTTTTCCCCAACAATTACCAAGGAAACGTAAGGACCCTGGCTGTCCTATTATTTCTATTTCTATTGGGGAGAAACATATTAACCGTGATTTACTCGATTTAGGCGCTATCGTTAACTTGCTTCCATATTCAGTCTATGAGAAACTAGGTATCGGAGTGTTAAAGCCCTCGAACATAACTCTCTAGATGGCCGACCGATCAATCACCAAACCTAGGGGTGAACTTGAGGATGTGTTGATAAAAATCGGGGAATTTGTATTCGCTGTGGACTTTATTATTCTTGATACACAGCCTGTAGCAAACCCACGGAACCAAATTCCTGTGATTCTCGGTCGACCCTTTTTGGCTACTTCCAACGCTGTAATCAACTGTAGAAACGGCTCTATGAACCTATCTTTCGGGAATAGGTCAATTGAGCTTAATATTTACAAGTTGGGAAGTCAACCTTCCGATCCTCATGCTCGAGTATGTTCTGTCGAATTAATGGATGTCAAAGGTAGCGAATTTGATCAGCCTCATGATATTGATCTTGACACTTTTCATATGTTGTTGTTTGATCCAACTATGTATCATAAACATACGGACTCTTCCACTAAGCTGTCTAGGTCAGCATCTAACACTGATTATGAACCGTTTTTGGAGTCTGAAGATCACCCCGTGCTTTTGATGACATTATTTTTTGGGGTATCGATAAGAGTTTTGAGGAAATCTTCGCTGATGAACTCGCATTTTTAAAAGACACGGGTGTTGAGATGAATCACCCTCAATAGAAAGAAATTGAACCTCCACCCCTTCTTCTGGGCTATAAAGAGAATGCGAGTAATCCATCACAATCACTGTGTCGTCTCACCAAAACGAGACGCAAACACATTCTATCCCACCACTTATCTTTTCCCCACCTCTTCCTGGCTCCTTATAACATTTTCTTCCACCAACTGGTGCACTACACCGATAAAATCTTCGAATGGTTGGTGTTGGCTTTCGGTCTTTGCAAGGCTTTGCATTGACCAATAACTTTGACCCCCTCTTATGATTTTAAAAGATTAACATCGTTTAACTCAAGTTTGGAGGGGTATATTTTTGGCTCTTGAAAATAAAAGTTGTCCTAAAAAATTGTTAGCCAAAAATAAGTTTGGGGGAGGATTTTCACGATCATATTTATTGCCCCCATTAATAATGTCCTCCCAAGCTTACAGGTTTTTGTGATCTAGCAGATAGCAATAGTGAGGACACTGTTGAAAATAAGTTTGGGGGAGGTTTGTGCTTATTTACGCATCATTTTGCATAATACTTTGCATAAACGCAAAACATATAATAAAATTTTTTTTAGAAAATTGTACATAAATATGATAATAGAAGATTAGATAGTGAAAAAATACATCCAAAAGATTAGAAAATTTAAGAAAACCAAGAAAGTAGAAGTTTTCTTAAACGAAACTAGTAATAAGTAGTAATGAGCCGTTGTCCCAAGGGTTAGTAAGATGAAAGAAGTCACTAATCTGCGGATAAAAATAAGTCTGAAAAATAGTTTCTATTCTGGAAGCCAAACAATTGAATGTTGATACCCTACTATTCGCACTTACACACGTCTTGAAACTCGAGATAGTAGAGGATACCTTGAAATGCTCCAGTCTAAAAGCCAAAGTATGAAGGAAATAATAAATGTGTCTTGTAAAAATGCGAGTTCATCAGCGAAAATTTCCTCAAAGCTTTCGTCGATACCCCGAAGAATAATGTCATTAGAAAAAATGGGGTGATCGTCAGACTCTATAAAAAGTTCCTCATCAGCGTTAGATGTTGACCCGGACAACTCGGTGGAAGAGTCCGTATATGTATAATACATGGTTGGGTCAAGCAACAACATATGAAAAGAGTCAGTATTATGAGGTTGATCGAATTCGCTGCTGTCGACATTCATTAATTCGACAGAACACACATGAGCATAGGGTTCGGAAGTTTCACTTCCCAACTTGTAAATGTTAAGCTCAATTGACTTTTTTCGAAAGGATAGGGTCATAGTGCCATTTCTACAATTGATTACTGCGTTGGAAGTTGCTAGGAAGGGTCGACCGAGTATCACCAGGATTTGATTGCGTGGATTTGCCACAAGCTGTGTATCTATAACAATAAAGTCCACAGGGAATATAAATTCCCCGACTTTGATTAACACATCCTCTAGCTCACCCCTAGGTTGGGTGATAGATCGATCGGCCATCTGAAAAGTGCAATGCGCAGGTTTTAACTCTCCGATCCCTAATTGCTCATAAACAGAATACGGAAGCAAGTTAACACTAGCACCTAAATCGAGTAGAGAACGATTGATATTTTTACCCTCAATAGAAATAGAAATTGAAGGACATCCGGGTTCCTTTCGTTTCTTGGGTAGTTGTTGTGTAAAAGCAGTGCTCACATTACTCACAAGGAAAACTTTTTTAGGTACTTGAACTTTTCTCTTCCTAGTGCACAAGTCCTTTAGAATTTTTGCATATGACGGAACTTGTTGAATAGCATCTAGGAGAGGAATGTTTATGTTAACTTGCTTAAAAATTTCCACAATCTTCTCTATTTGTGGACTTGGTCTGTTGCCCCTTAACCTGCTTGGATAAGGTGCTTTATCAATAAGGTTTGGGTCCAAAATTAGAGAGGATTGTGGGGATGGAGTGGATCCCAGAATTGGAGTGGGGATCGTTTTAGATAGTTTTGTGGAAGTGGGCTGAGGGTTCGAGCCATAGGGAAAACGGAGAATAAGCTCGGATGAAGGTAGGAGACTAGACAAATTAGGGGAAGAAGAAGAAGCTGGGGTATCATTGGTGTCACTAACATCATCACATTGCTCACCCACTCGGTTATTCAGCACTTTTCCCGATCTCAACATAGTAACGACACTCACATTATAACTTTGTGAGTGGCCAGGATTAGGTATGGGTTGAGAGGGGAGTTTCCTTTTATCTCTTGCACTTATTGCGGCGTTCAACTGTGCAATTTGGTTTTCTATTAATTTAATACTCTCACCGTGGGAGGCCGATTCTTTCGTTAGGATATCAATAGAAGACTTCATATCAGCCGACATTTGCATGGAATGTTTCATAAACATATCCAAAGTCTGTGCGAGTGAAGAGTTGTCAGTACCGGACAACTGTGGTACAGAAGTGTTGGCCGGATTTTGAAAATTTTGTGACTGAAAGGGGTGCTGACTTTGTGCTTGTGGTTGCTGTGGAGGAAGTCTTTGATAATTGCTTTGTTGGTTTTGGTTCTAAGCAAAGTTAGGATGATTCCTCCATCCTTGATTGTACGTTGAAGAATAAGGATCGTTTCTATGTCGCTGCTGAAAAGCAGCATTAGTTTGCTCGTGTCCTTGAAACGATGCATTCACACGACATTCTTCCGTTAAGTGTGAAGGATCTGAACAGCAACCACAGACGGTCTTGGGAAGCGTGACCTGATTTAGGGAGGCTAATGAAAATTTGTTCTCAATAGCGTCGAGTTTCTTCTGCATCGCTGCCATTTCGGCTTTTACTGCGATGGAAACATCGAGCTGATGAATACCTCCCCTAGATGAAGGTGGTCTTACGCTTTCCCACTGAAAAGTGTTTTCAGCGAGATCTTCCAGATATTTCCACGCTTCTCCGTCATCTTTAGACATGAAATTGCATTGACACATTGTTTCAAGCATCTGCTTTGTCGCTGGATTAATGCCCTCATATATAATTCGGCATAAATCCCATCTATTGATTCCATGATGAGGACATTGGACAAGCGGATCTTTGAAACGTTCAAAGCACTTCCAAAATGGTTCATTGGGAAGCTGGGTAAACTGGTTTATCTCGCTCCTAACACGGGCGGTCTTATGGTTTGGGTAAAACTTCTTAAGAAATGCAATTATGAATTCATCCCAGTTAGTGATAGAGTGTGCGGCAGTATTATAAAGCCATTTTTCTGCCAAGTCGCACAGTGTGAATGGGAGAAGACGCAAGCGCATAGCATCCACAGTCAATTGTGAAGTACCCATCATTGCGCATACGTTTTCGAATTTAGTGATGAAAACGTACGCATCTTCCGACTCAAGCCCGTGAAATTTGGGTAGAAGATTGATGTAGTGGGGTTTAATTTCGAAATTATCCCCGTTAGCTGGTGGAAGAGATAGACAGGTGGGAAGTGGACCACGGATAGGATAGCATCTTTCTTAGAGAGAGATGCGCGGTGGATTCTGCGCACCTACGGGCGGTGGCAGCATAGTGTTATATTCTGATGGAGTGTCGTCCATCTCGGTCTTGGTGTGTGGTGGGGGAAAAGAAGATGAAGAAGCACCGACCTCGGAGTCGATAGTAGGAACGCGGACAAGACGGGCACTACGATCCCGTGTCCAGCCAAGCATGCACTAAGCGGGTTTAGTGCAAGTGGCAGCGTGTGTGTGATTTAAAATTGGTTTGTTTTGAAAAAAGTGGGACTCAAGACAAATCACACAAAAATGCACAAACAACCCCAGAACTAAAGTTACCTAAGTCCAGTCTCTATACCGCTCCTAGACTTCCAAAGGACAAGCCGTAGGATCAATCCTCTACCACCTCTTTACTACTCTTATGGCCAGGTAAGTGCCAGGTAAGTGGGAGGTATCCGCTATACGAATCACCGAAAATAGCGGGCCTAATTAAGTAAACCACTTGCCTTAGATACACTTGCCTAGGCACCACAAAAGTAATGCGGATAAGCGATAGATTACCTACGACCTTCCTCTGTCTTTATTGAGCACGATAGTCTTTAGAGTCTGGTCTAGATATTTTTTAAATTAATGTAGGGTTGATACAGATGCTCTGTTTGTGATTTGTGGGGCTTAAGAAGAGTGATGAAATGCCCACCTAATCTGGATTTGGTCTTTGCCCCTTAAAGTCCGTATTAAAATATGCAAAACAAAACCAATCACAAAACTTTTGCAAAAAGATTTTTGAGCGGCGCTATTTTGCAAAGAATCCTGCAGAAAATAGATTTTATTGGATTTGAGAGGAGAGAGAAGGAGTTTAGAAAGTTACTAGAGACGTGTGAACCCTAGATCCCCCAATTGCACCGCGCTTCCGCCGCAGATGCCCTCCTATGCCACGGTTCCGCCGCAGGAAAGAAGGATCTGTTGATGAAATTTTTTCTGTGCCCTTCTGTGCTCCTATGGATCTCTAAGAATGTCCCTGTGTTCTGTTTTCTTTAATTCTGTGACTCCAGATCTCCTTGCAAAATTCACGCACAAATCGTTAAATATACAATTTGCAGTTTTGTTTTAATTATGATATGGATCAAATAAGAATTCAACACAAATAATAAGAATAAAAAATTACGCACGTATCCCCGGCAACGACGCCATTTGATTGTTTCGAAAGATTGTTTGTAGAATAACCGCAATCAGAACGGTGTCGCGCATAGCTAGACCGAGATGAGTACGGGTCGTCTTCAGGAAAACGTTGAATCTTTTACTCTTACTTTAGATGTGTTGAATAAGAGAGGAGGGATAAAGAATATTGTAGAATGGTTTCTAGATCTAGGTTAAGCGCTAATGCAGAATATAGATCTAGATTATTTATGGATGTAAGTTAATATAAGAAGGGGCTTGTAGGGTTCGTTAGGATTTAGTAGTTATGGACGTTTAATTAAAAGTTACCCTTTTTATAGTTTAATAGATTTAAAACTAGAACGACGGTGATGTGTGTAGATTGGGGTTTCTGGAGGAAAAGGAATCCCACTCTTAACCCTTATTTCGACACGGAACTCCGTTCATATCCAGCCTTTACTAAAACAATCATTAATCTAATCTCTAATCGCGGTCGGAACTAACAAAGAATTGTTAGCGCGCCCGATTAGGATATTAATGATTCTTTTGATAAAGTTCATAAACTTTATAGGACTTAAAAAGGGTTTAGGGATGTTCATCATCAATTAGCCTACCCTAATCCTACGAACCCTAACAAGCGGAGAATTACTCGCGCATGTTTGGAGAAAAAGAGATGGAAAGAAATTGCATAATTAAACTACGAAGAAATAGAATAAGAAAAGAAAGCTACTTTTATTAATCAACAATATTCATTACACTTGAATCCTTAGAAAATGATTACAATTTCTAGTTGCTTCTCGATCTCTTCTAAGGAGGTAGACGAACAGTTGATGATCAGCCTGGATACGTGAGCCGTCTTGGACTTCGTGATCTCGTCGGCTTGATGATTTTTCCAAGAGGCTCTCGGTCTTTAATTATAGTCCTAAAGCCAGAAACTTAGCTTCTAAATTTGGAAGCAAGTAGTAAAGATTCACCCTGAAAATTCTCATCTTCTAACTCCTCTTACCTGCCGCGGATCCGCGGCCAACAGGGGGGTTTGGCCACGGATCCGCGGCCAAGGGTTGGGATCAATAGTTGAATTTTCTGGGCTTTCATTTTTGTGACATGTGGCACTCTCAGGAATCTTTGGACTTTGGAAATCTTCTCGTGATTGCTGCCAGACTTGATTTCTAAGTTTTGATTTCTTAAATAGGCAGATTTGCTTTAACAACTTGATTTTCTTGATTTTAGACCTGAAAATTCTGCACAACAACTCAAATAATATTTAGTAGAGTTAAGATTTGGTCAATGATATTATTTGCATACATTTTCCTACCAAATGCTAATTATAATATATCAACACATGGAAAATAGTGTTTTTGCAGATAAACCCTCATATGTATGATATATTATAATAAACACCTTTTCTAGTATAGAAATAGTAGGAAAAATGTAATAACAAATGTGCAGTTTTATCAACTGAACATGACACATCAAAATCATGGAACCTGAGTGTCCAGCAGCGACACTTGAAACATCATGAAACCCGTTGTCACGACCCGCAGGGTACGGAACATGACTGGCACTTAAGTTTACGAAACGTCTAAAGGCGTCCGTAAAATAAGTAAGCCAAAAGCCCAGAAAACAAAACCAATTAAGCAAAAGAGTGAAGAAAACCCAACATTTGAAAGCAAGTTTATCCAATAAGTCATGTAAAACACTTTTTAAAAACAATACCAACTTTTCCCGAAAATTTCGGCAGAGTCTCCTTTGTAAATACTGGCCCCCAAAATGGGTACAACATAAATAAACATGAATCCAACAAAATAGGGCATCCCCAAGCGGGAGCTAGCTCTTCGCCATAAGGCGGTCACAAATCCCAAGCAATGTAAATGACAACAAGCATAAAAAAAGCATAAGGAAGCATGAAAAAGTAGCATGTCGGCTCAAGTGAGCTCGACCCCAAAATACAGCATAAAATCCACAAACCTCACAGTCTCATCTCTAGGTCAATATACAATAATCTGGTAGAAACAGTAGATGGAGTACACTAGATACAAGAATATACAAGGTGGTACAAAATAATAACATAACCCACCTATGAGCAAATCTCGAGCCCAAGCAAAACAGGCAAAAGAACAAGTGCGCCCGCCGCTACTGAACTGACGGAGCGGACCTGCAAAAGACTGTGGCACAACGGGGGTGAGTTGGCAACTCGTGAGTAATAAATAACATCTGCAAAGGCTATCGTATGCATGCACACAAGCATCCTAGCATCTAAAATACAGGTATGACTGGATGCACTAGCAGGTGTGTATATCATATCAGTGTGCTAATATGTATGCAACATGAAAATCTGAGGTCTCAATAGGTATATATAAGAAATATTTTATCTCTTTTTATTTTTGAAACTCTTTTAGAATGCCAGCATAATGTCAATGAATCGACGAAAATCGGTGTCCAGCAACGACACCCAAAAGCTGTCTCAAATCTCATAAATGTATCTCTGGCCTCAGCCGTCCGGCTGACCCATCTCAAATATCAATATCTCATCATCTAGCGGCCACGGTCGGTATCCTCTGGATATCCGCCGTCCCAAACAGTCACCGGTAGGTAATCCGTCCCCTGCCAGGCTCAACGTCATCACCACATTCCTCTTGCCCCGGGGTACCTTACCGGGCCCACCATGTACCCGTGCCGGTTCCTCCACTCCTCGACACGGATTTCCAAATCCACAGCAAAATCATGGTGGACGACACTTACATCACTAGAAAACCACAATTTTTACATATTTTAAAATATAATAAGTTTAGAAATTTTGCGGTTTTCCCCCGAAATCCAGCAATATCATAAAATCTCAAGAAATCCTCATAAGTGCATATATCAATGATAATGAATGCGTATGATATCAATAATCAAGTCGCGATGTGTGATTAATGTATTAAGCATGAACAATTAATATGATGAAGTACATGCACATGAATAGCAATACTACGGTTTCATTTTTAAGGAATTAAAGGCAAAAGCAGCAGTTTAAGTATCAATTAGTAAAAGGTTTAATTTAAATGTTATATAGTGTGGTGGCATGGAAATTACCAGGGTGTGTGTGTAAGCATGAATAGTGCTCGTGCTGCATATAAAAACCTGGTAATGGTGCATGTGTCCTACAATTGAGTTTGCGTATATGGGTATAACATATTGATCTAATTGCAGCAATTATCATGCCAGTAATATTATTCTAATGTCACAAGTGGTTATCCAGTTTACTATTTTTCAGTTTACTAAATCTATCGGGCGACTTGCGCCATCCAAACGATCGTCCCCCGTAGATGTTAAATCTACTCACCGGGATCCCTGGCTAGCTGTGTCCAATCACCGCCTTTCCCTTTCGCGCCGCGTCTGACGTCTCCGCGACCGAACCTGGAATTTACATCAATACCAGACATAAGGTTACACATTCAAGAACGATGCAAAACCCCAACGAAACTACTAAAGTTCGCTAGCTAGGTACAACGTGCACAAAGTGCGCGGAACACACGCGAAAATCGCAAAACTGCCGAAAAACGCCGATTCGGTCGCCCGGCAAAACTAAAACCCGACTACCCAAAAATCCGCACTCACGTATCCTAAAAGTCACAGGACAAGCCATTACAATCATCAAGATATCAAAAATAATTCATCACATAACTTTTATAAAAATCTAGTAAGCATTTGCAATTTGATGCAAACATCGACAATTTAGCGACAAGTTAACACCATCCAACACCAACATCCAAACTAACCAAATAGCTAGCCAATACACTAATTTTAAACCATTAACCATGCTTAAAAACCTAATTTCAATAACAAAACCTTCTCTTGACTTTTGTAATTAGCAAACATAAACCAAACTATATATGAAAAACCTTAATTTAACACTAGATTTTAGCCTAATAAGCAAGTTAACCACTTAGATTAAGGTTAGCAAAACACTAGATAGCAAATTAGGTTTAATCAATTAAATAATGCTTTCTAAAACTTAATCCACTCACTAATCAAGCTTCACAAACCAATTCCATACAAAAACCCTCTCTTGAAAATCCTAAAAAGCAATTTCACACTTCTAAATTTAACCAAATTAGCATAATTGAAAACTACATCAACAAGATAACTATATGGATTAGTTAATTAACCACTAGATTAACTATAACACAATCTAATTAAGGATTAAGGCTTCAAACCCTAGCTAAAATTTTTCAAGCAAAACCTAAGAAAACTAGATTAAACTACACTAAATTAACACTAAACCATACAACATAAGAAACTTAAACAAAAGAATTTAACATGATAGAAATTATACCTCTTGATCTATGGATCAAGCAAGAAAATTTTGCTCCAATTGATGGCCTCAAGTACCAAGATCCAAGCTAGGGAGGTGAAGGAAAAGAAGGATGAAGAATGGTTTGAATTTGCAAGCTTTAATTTGAATTTTCTTTTGAATTAAACTTGAAGAAATTGGAAGAAATGGAAAGAAAAGAGATGAAGGGGATGATGTGCAGGTTTCGGCCAGAATAGAGGAATGGGGGAGGGTGTGGGCAAGTGGGGAAAGTCAAGGGTCAAGTTCCAAAGTCAAATGTATCATAACTTATTCATTATATTTAAAATAAAACCATAAACTATCCCAATTTCACACAAGAAAGCAACCAAAGAAAGGAGCCCAGAAATTTCTGGTCTTGGCCAGGGTTGGGCTGTTCTAGGGCTTAGGGAAAAGAGAGAGGGGTTTTACAAAAGAAATTTTATGCAAAAAGGCCCCCTACAACTCAAAAATTGCAAGTTTTAGCTCAAATTTCAATAAATTCGTTTCATAACATAAAAATTTGTTAAAAATCAAAATAAATTACTAAAAATTCATGTTATCACTAGATTATAATTATCATAATTTTAGAGATTAAAATTAGCCCGGAAAAATTTGTATTTATCGCTTATTTAATGTATTTTCTTACCGGCTTAAAATAATATTAAAAAATTGAAAAATAGGGAAAAAATATTAAATGACCAAAATTTCATAATTAACTCATTAGCTACTAAAAACAAGTAATTACCTATCCATTTTAAGTATAATTAGCCCTAAACTGCAAAATAACAAGAAAGACGGTTTTCGGAAAAATACCGAATTTTCACCGAATTTCAGGAAAACACCAAAACGACTTTTCAAGACGCTACAATCTTCCCCCCTTAAAGAAATTCGGTCTCCGAATTTAAAATAATATAGCTACGCGTACCTTCGAAGAGATGGGGATACTTCTTCCTCATCTCGCCCTCGGTCTCCCAGGTAACCTCCTCGCTACTCGGGCTACGCCAAAGGACCTTGACGGTTGGTATAATCTTCGACCTCAACTTCTTCACCTGCCGATCCAGGATGGCCACCGGATGCTCTGCAAAAGAAAGGTCGCGCTCTAGCTGGACTGTCGGGTGCTGAATCGCATGCGAAGGGTCGTAAAGGTACTTGCGGAGCATCGAAACATGAAAAACGGGGTGAACATCGGGAAAGCTGGGTGGAAGAGCCAAACGATAAGCAACAGCGCCAACACGCTCGAGGATCTCGAAGGGACCTACGAATCTAGGGCTAAGCTTCCCCTTTCGCCCAAAACGCATCACGCTCTTCATCGGAGAGACTTTCAGAAAAACATGGTCGCCAACTGCGAACTCTAATCTGCGACGGCGCCTGTCAGCATAGGATTTCTGTCTGCTCTGAGCCGCTCTCATCCGGTCTCGGATCAACTGGATCTTCGATGTCGTCTCCTCAACAAGCTGCGGCCCCAAAATGCTGCTCTCGCTGAGCTCTGTCCAACAAACGGGCGATCTGCATCTCCTCCCATACAATGCCTCGAAAGGTGCCATCTGAATAGTATCTTGGAAGCTGTTGTTGTAGGAGAACTCCACTAGAGGTAAATGACGATCCCAGCTACCACCAAAGTCTAAAACGCACGCTCTGAGCATGTCCTCGAGAGTCTGAATGGTCCGCTCTGACTGTCCGTCTGTCTGCGGATGAAACGCTGTGCTGAAGCTCAAACGAGTGCCCAAAGCCTCCTGAAGTCTCTGCCAAAGTCGGCTGGTGAACTGAGTGCCGCGATCTGACACGATACACGTCGGTACGCCATGTAGTCGCACGATCTCGTCAATATAGAGCTGAGCATACTGAGCGAAGCTGAAAGTCGTCTTCACTGGAAGGAAGTGAGCCGCTTTCGTCAATCTATCCACGATCACCCAGATGGAGTCGTACCCTCGTCTGGTCCTGGGTAGACCCACAACGAAGTCCATCGAAATCTGCTCCCATTTCCACTCTGGAATGGGTAACGGCTGTAGCTCTCCTGCGGGCCTCTGGTGCTCGGCCTTGACTTGCTGACAAGTCAGGCATCTCGAAACGAACTCCGCAATGTCCTTCTTCATCCCGTCCCACCAGTAGGTCTCTCTCATATCATGGTACATCTTGGTGGAACCGGGGTGGACACTATACACTGATCGGTGTGCCTCCTCAAGAATGTCGCGCCGCAATCCATCAGCATCTGGTACGCACAGTCTAGATCCATATCATAAAATCCCCTGATCATCAACCACGAACTCGGAAAATCTGCCCTGTCCCATCTGTGCCATGATCTCTGAGCAACGGTCGTCACTGCGCTGTGCCTCATATATACGGTCAAGCAACTGTGGGCGTGCACGAACATGCGCGAGCTGTCCCCCTGTCTGAGTGAACTCGAACTCAACTCGGCTGTCGCATAACATCTGCCAATCTGCTGACGACTGCCTCTGCACTGCGCGCAAAAAGGATAGACTACCCCCGGGCCTCCTACTCAACGCATCTGCCACCACATTCGCCTTGCCTGGGTGATATAAGATCTCGCAGTCATAGTCTTTCACCAACTCCATCCAACGACGCTGTCTGAGGTTCAGGTCTCGCTGCTGAAATATGTACTTTAAGCTCTTGTGATCGGTGAATATCTGACACGACTCGCCGTAAAGGTAATGTCGCCAAATCTTCAGTGCAAAGACCACTACAGCCATCTCCAAATCATGAGTGGGGTAGTTCTGTTCATGCTGCTTCAACTGCCGAGAAGCATAAGCGATCACCCGGCCATGCTGCATCAATACGCATCCTAATCCCACTCGCGAAGCATCACAGTAGACAACAAATCCGCCTGATCCCGAAGGCAAAGATAATACCGGCGCCGTAGTCAAACAAGTCCGTAGTTGCTGAAAACTGCGCTCGCACTCCTCTGTCCAAACGAAAGGAACTCCCTTCCGGGTCAAACCGGTCAACGGTGCAGCTATACGGGAGAAGTCCTAAACAAAACGCCTGTAATAGCCCGCCAGGCCTAGAAAACTACGGATCTCAGTCACTGATGTAGGTCGGGGCCACTGCTGAACAGCCTCAATCTTCTTCGGGTCCACACAAATGCCGTCTCTCGTAACCACGTGACCCAAGAATCCGACGCTGTCCAGCTAGAAAGCACACTTGGAGAACTTCGCGAACAGCTGGTGCTCCCTCAGAGTCTGTAACGTAATCCGCAAGTGCTGCTCGTGCTCCTCTCTGATCCGGGAGTACACCAAGATATCGTCGATAAACACGATGATGAACAAGTCAAGATACGGCCTAAATGTACGGTTCATCAAATCCATGAATGCTGCAGGGGCGTTGGTGAGTCCGAACGACATCACCAAAAACTCGTAGTGGCCGTAGCGCGTGCGGAAAGCTGTCCTCGGTATATCCTCCTGTCGAACTCGCAGCTGATGGTATCCTGATCGCAAGTCGATCCTCGAAAAATACCCCGCACCCTGAAGCTGGTCGAACAAGTCATCAATGCGCAAACACGGATATCTGTTCCGAACGGTAACTTTGTTCAGCTGGCGGTAGTCGATACATAAGCGCAAACTTCCATCCTTCTTCTTGACAAACAGGACCGGAGCACCCCACGGAGAAACACTCGGTCGAATAAGCCCCTTATCCAACAAATCCTGCAACTGATCCTTCAGCTCTCGAAGCTCTGCCGGGGCCATCCGATAAGGCGGTATAGAAATAGGCCCCGAACCGGGAATCAAATCAATGCAGAACTCAACATCGCGCTCAGGCGGTAGCCCAGGTAGCTCATCAGGGAAAACATCAGGAAACTCACAAACTACCGGGACCCGGTCCAACGGAACCTCTGCAGCTCGAGTATCACAAAAAAACGCTAAGAATCCCTGACATCCCTTCCGCAAGAGCTGACCAGCGCGAAGAGAAGAAATTAAGCTGGGAAGGGCGACACTGCGGTCTCCCTGAATAACAAGGACTGGCTCTCCCGGAAAGCTAAATCTGACTGCCTTCTCACGGCAGTCCACCGAAGCATAACAAGTGGCTAGCCAATCCATGCCCAGAAGCACATCAAAGTCCAACATATCGAGGAGTATCAAATCAACTGATGAATCCCTCTCCCTGATACGAACGGAACACAAACGAAATACAAACCGAGCGACAAACGACTCGCCTACCGGAGTAACAACAACAAGCGGCTGATCTAACGACGACGACTCACGGCCCAACATCGGTGCAAAGTATGTAGAGACGTACGAATGTGTGGAACCTGGGTCGAATAATACCCGTGCGTCGAAAGAACAGACTGGCAAAGTACCTGTTACAACGGCATTGGATGCCTGCGCATCCTGCGGTGTCAAAGCAAAAACTCGGGCCTGTCCTCCACCAATAGCGGGCTGACCTCGACCTCGGCCTCTGCCTCCTCGTCCTCTCTGAACAGGACCGCCGCGTCCACGGCCTCTCGGTGCACCTAACTGGCATGGAGCATCGCCTGGGGTAGGAAGTAGGGCTCTCTGAGGAGGGGGTGGTGATGGTGGTAGGGTCACGTGCGGAACTGTCGCTGCTCCCTGTCGTCTCACCGGACAGTCTCTGACAAGATGATGCAGACTCCCGCACCCAAAACATCCTGGCGACGGCTGCTGCCCCTGGGAATAAGAACCATATAACTGTCCCCGCCTAAATCCTCTACCAGGCCTATCTCTCGGAAAGAATCTGGCGCGCTGCCTCTGAGGCGGTACATCGGTGCGCATCCTCTTCGGCCCAGAAACGGCCGAAGTCTGTGATATGCGTGCCTCCATCCGCAATGCCGTATCCCTAGCAGCTGAATAAGTGTCGTAGTGCTGGGCGCCAATGGCAAGATATAGCTGGGCATCAAGTCCCTGTACGAACCTCTTCACCATCTTCTCCTCGGTATCCACCAAATACTGAGCATATCGGGATAACTGTGTAAACTGGATGTCATACTCAGACACCGTCATCCCAGGTGTCTTGACTAAGGCCTCGAAGCTGCGAGCTCTGGCGTCACGAACGCTCTCTGGAAGGAAACGGGCTAGAAAGACCGCTGTAAACTCGGCCCAAGTCATAGGCGGTAGATCTGCAGCTCGACCTCTCAAGACTGACTCCCACCATGTCTGCGCGAGACCCTCTAGTCGGAAACTCGCAAGCTCTACCCATCGATCATCCGAACATCTCAGCGAACGGCAGATCCTGGCTAAACTGTCAAGGAACGTCTGTGGGTCCTCCGCTGCCTCGGTGCCGGTGAATACTGGAGGTCTCAGCCTCATGAAATCCTGTAGTGAAACCGGAATGGCCACGGTGGTAGTAGTAGGAGCAGGTATCATGGTCGTCTGTGATGTAGTAGGTACGTCATCCGGCTTCGGTGTACGACTGGCTGCAACTAGGGATCCTACCATCTGACGTAGCTCCTGCCTGCCTCCCATCATCTGTCGCAACTCCTCCATACCGGTCTCGAGCCTATCCATACGGCCTGGGGAAGGTGGATCGGTCTGTCCCTGCGGCGTAGGCATACCACCCTGCTCAGTCCTAGTCTCGGAAGAGCCAGCTCGAATCTCGTCTCTGGCGGCAGCCCTCTGTGCCCTCGTAGCCTTCGGCGGCATAGTGGCTGTTACAGGAAAACGAATAGTAAGGACAGTGCAATAGGATCATAGGATACACGGAATTGAAGAAGGAATTTTTCAAGCAAGTATATCCTAAAATCACTTAGGCAGAGTACCGTATCGTAAGTATGCCGCGGACATACGCACGCTACGTTATCCTGCTTAAGTCACTTACTCCATCTACCAAGGGTCATCCTACACTCACAAAGGTAAAACCTATCGCTTTGATACCAACTTTGTCACGACCCGCAGGGTACGGAACGTGACTGGCACTTAAGTTTACGAAACGTCTAAAGGCGTCCGTAAAATAAGTAAGCCAAAAGCCCAGAAAACAAAACCAATTAAGCAAAAGAGTGAAGAAAACCCAACATTTGAAAGCAAGTTTATCCAATAAGTCATGTAAAACACTTTTTAAAAACAATACCAACTTTTCCCGAAAATTTCGGCAGAGTCTCCTTTGTAAATACTGGCCCCCAAAATGGGTACAACATAAATAAACATGAATCCAACAAAATAGGGCATCCCCAAGCGGGAGCTAGCTCTTCGCCATAAGGCGGTCACAAATCCCACGCAATGTAAATGACAACAAGCATAAAAAAAGCATAAGGAAGCATGAAAAAGTAGCATGTCGGCTCAAGTGAGCTCGACCCCAAAATACAGCATAAAATCCACAAACCTCACAGTCTCATCTCTAGGTCAATATACAATAATCTGGTAGAAACAGTAGATGGAGTACACTAGATACAAGAATATACAAGGTGGTACAAAATAATAACATAACCCACCTATGAGCAAATCTCGAGCCCAAGCAAAACAGGCAAAAGAACAAGTGCGCCCGCCGCTACTGAACTGACGGAGCGGACCTTCAAAAGACTGTGGCACAACGGGTTTGAGTTGCCAACTCGTGAGTAATAAATAACATCTGCAAAGGCTATCGTATGCATGCACACAAGCATCCTAGCATCTAAAATACAGGTATGACTGGATGCACTAGCAGGTGTGTATATCATATCAGTGTGCTAATATGTATGCAACATGAAAATCTGAGGTCTCAATAGGTATATATAAGAAATATTTTATCTCTTTTTGTTTTTGAAACTCTTTTAGAATGCCAGCATAATGTCAATGAATCGACGAAAATCGGTGTCCAGCAACGACACCCAAAAGCTGTCTCAAATCTCATAAATGTATCTCTGGCCTCAGCCGTCCGGCTGACCCATCTCAAATATCAATATCTCATCATCTAGCGGCCACGGTCGGTATCCTCTGGATATCCGCCGTCCCAAACAGTCACCGGTAGGTAATCCGTCCCTTGCCAGGCTCAACGTCATCACCACATTCCTCTTGCCCCGGGGTACCTTACCGGGCCCACCATGTACCCGTGCCGGTTCCTCCACTCCTCGACACGGATTTCCAAATCCACAGCAAACTCATGGTGGACGACACTTACATCACTATAAAACCGCAATTTTTACATATTTTAAAATATAATAAGTTTAGAAATTTTGCGGTTTTCCCCCGAAATCCAGCAATATCATAAAATCTCAAGAAATCCTCATAAGTGCATATATCAATGATAATGAATGCGTATGATATCAATAATCAAGTCGCGATGTGTGATTAATGTATTAAGCATGAACAATTAATATGATGAAGTACATGCACATGAATAGCAATACTACGGTTTCATTTTTAAGGAATTAAAGGCAAAAGCAGCAGTTTAAGTATCAATTAGTAAAAGGTTTAATTTAAATGTTATCTAGTGTGGTGGCATGGAAATTACCAGGGTGTGTGTGTAAGCATGAATAGTGCTCGTGCTGCATATAAAAACCTGGTAATGGTGCATGTGTCCTACAATTGAGTTTGCGTATATGGGTATAACATATTGATCTAATTGCAGCAATTATCATGCCAGTAATATTATTCTAATGTCACAAGTGGTTATCCAGTTTACTATTTTTCAGTTTACTAAATCTATCGGGCGACTTGCGCCATCCAAACGATCGTCCCCCGTAGATGTTAAATCTACTCACCGCGATCCCTGGCTAGCTGTGTCCAATCACCGCCTTTCCCTTTCGCGCCGCGTCTGACGTCTCCGCGACCGAACCTGGAATTTACATCAATACCAGACATAAGGTTACACATTCAAGAACGACGCAAAACCCCAACGAAACTACTAAAGTTCGCTAGCTAGGTACAACGTGCACAAAGTGCGCGGAACACACGCGAAAATCGCAAAACTGCCGAAAAACGCCGATTCGGTCGCCCGGCAAAACTAAAACCCGACTACCCAAAAATCCGCACTCACGTATCCTAAAAGTCATAGGACAAGCCATTACAATCATCAAGATATCAAAAATAATTCATCACATAACTTTTATAAAAATCTAGTAAGCATTTGCAATTTGATGCAAACATCGACAATTTAGCGACAAGTTAACACCATCCAACACCAACATCCAAACTAACCAAATAGCTAGCCAATACACTAATTTTAAACCATTAACCATGCTTAAAAACCTAATTTCAATAACAAAACCTTCTCTTGTCTTTTGTAATTAGCAAACATAAACCAAACTATATATGAAAAACCTTAATTTAACACTAGATTTTAGCCTAATAAGCAAGTTAACCACTTAGATTAAGGTTAGCAAAACACTAGATAGCAAATTAGGTTTAATCAATTAAATAATGCTTTCTAAAACTTAATCCACTCACTAATCAAGCTTCACAAACCAATTCCATACAAAAACCCTCTCTTGAAAATCCTAAAAAGCAATTTCACACTTCTAAATTTAACCAAATTAGCATAATTGAAAACTACATCAACAAGATAACTATATGGATTAGTTAATTAACCACTAGATTAACTATAACACAATCTAATTAAGGATTATGGCTTCAAACCCTAGCTAAAATTTTTCAAGCAAAACCTAAGAAAACTAGATTAAACTACACTAAATTAACACTAAACCATACAACATAAGAAACTTAAACAAAAGAATTTAACATGATAGAAATTATACCTCTTGATCTATGGATCAAGCAAGAAAATTTTTCTCCAATTGATGGCCTCAAGTACCAAGATCCAAGCTAGGGAGGTGAAGGAAAAGAAGGATGAAGAATGGTTTGAATTTGCAAGCTTTAATTTGAATTTTCTTTTGAATTAAACTTGAAGAAATTGGAAGAAATGGAAAGAAAAGAGATGAAGGGGATGATGTGCAGGTTTCGGCCAGAATAGAGGAATGGGGGAGGGTGTGGGCAAGTGGGGAAAGTCAAGGGTCAAGTTCCAAAGTCAAATGTATCATAACTTATTCATTATATTTAAAATAAAACCATAAACTATCCCAATTTCACACAAGAAAGCAACCAAAGAAAGGAGCCCAGAAATTTCTGGTCTTGGCCAGGGTTGGGCTGTTCTAGGGCTTAGGGAAAAGAGAGAGGGGTTTTACAAAAGAAATTTTATGCAAAAAGGCCCCCTACAACTCAAAAATTGCAAGTTTTAGCTCAAATTTCAATAAATTCGTTTCATAACATAAAAATTTGTTAAAAATCAAAATAAATCACTAAAAATTCATGTTATCACTAGATTATAATTATCATAATTTTAGAGATTAAAATTATCCCGGAAAAATTTGTATTTATCGCTTATTTAATGTATTTTCTTACCGGCTTAAAATAATATTAAAAAATTGAAAAATAGGGAAAAAATTTTAAATGACCAAAATTTCATAATTAACTCATTAGCTACTAAAAACAAGTAATTAACTATCCATTTTAAGTATAATTAGCCCTAAACTGCAAAATAACAAGAAAAACGGTTTTCGGAAAAATACCGAATTTTCACCGAATTTCAGGAAAACACCAAAACGACTTTTCAAAACGCTACACCCGTGTCCAGTATCGACACGTAAATCCTCATATCTCGGGTCCCGTCAATGTGGATCAGCCCTCGGGCTCCGTCTACGGGATCGGCCCACAGGATCCGGTAGAACAGGTCGGCCCCTATCCATCTCTCGACTTCGGTCGGTAACCTCCAGATAACCGCCAGGTCTAACCAATCACCGGTAGGTAGTAGCCCCTCAGCCGGACTCATCGTCATCCCCATGAAATCTCTCTCTCGCCTCGAGGTACCATACCGGGTCCACTATGAACCCGCAAACGGATCATCCGCCTCCTCGAATCGGGTTTCACATATCACACGTCTCAGAACCGAGAAAACGCATGGTGGACGCCCTGAAATATCATATCAAGAGAAACCGGATTTTTAAAACAATACGTACTTTCTTTTGAAATAACCACGATACTCAAATCCAGAAATCTCATGAAAACAGTATATCTCAATGCGTATAATCGTAAAACATGATGTATGCGACATATAACAGGATGTAAGCATATCCGTATATCATGCAGCATTGAACAGTAATATGCACATGTCGAGGGAAAACCACTCTTTTAAACGAATTCAGTTTTAAAATATTTCCCGCGGTTCCCAAATTCTCCAAAGTCAAATGAAACATCGTATAAAGATGCATATGTAACTATAGCAAGTAAATTATGCAAGGAGTCATATCATGATGCAGCAATTCTACTGTGTAGTGACATGGCAATTATCGATGATGAAGTGTGTGAGCCGGCCAATCCGTGTAAGTGTAACATATACATCATCGATAATGGTGTAGGTGTACTAGCACGGATATATGAAATGCAATGAGAGTGACATGAATGCAGCATAAAGTAAATCATATACGAATGCTGACAGGTATACGTATCTAGCACGTCCGAGTCGGTGAATCTATCAATCGGCATCCAGCCTCACAACATCACGTACGGTATAATCCGTCGTACGGCATCCTCTAGTCAAGGGTATGGATCAAACATCAAGTCAAACTCATCATGTACGGAAAATCATCGTACGACGGCATTAAACCATTAGGGATCCTATCAACCTTTACGATAATGAGGGTACGGACTTAACGTCTTGTACAGCATATCAATCAAGATTCACAACATTATATAAATTTATATACCTATATCCAAGGCCACATCCATAACAATCTCATATCTGGGGACCGGCAAGGTATCAATCATCTCAGTCGACTCGCATCCGTATACCAACATATCATCAAGTCATCATCTCTCATCGTATTTTATTTTCATCACATTAAGCCAATTTTATATATACATTCTACCTTATTAATTTAGTTTCATGTTACTATAAAACTAGTACTTGTTCTAATGCAACTACACATCTATACATCGTGATTCACATTCACTTTTCATATCCCTAAGTTTTCATTTCATATCTCATTATATATATTCAATCACTCACACCTTCTCTAACTATATCTTTAACCATATCCCTAGTTCCCAGATCTAGGTTTCTATGACTGTATCCTATATATCGGTTTCCATCAAGTTGTGGGGGTGCTATACGCCATCCACCTCACTTCCACCGTAGATATATATCTACCCACCTGATCCTTGCTTGCCGAAGTCGATGAAGCCACGCTCGTCCTTGTCGTTCAAGTCCACTCGAGGGTACCTACATATACACACACAAGATATCGTAAACTGAAATCATGCACGAAAACCAAAACGGCATGCGAATCGCTTATAGGTTAGAACCTATAGCCTACGCCTGCAAAACCACCAAACAACCCCCGTCGCTGATGTAAAAACATTAGACGACGGAACACAATATCAAATACCAAATCCCAAATTAAAACGAAGTCGCAAAACAATGCAGCAACTCAAGAAAATGGTCCCAGATTTTACCCAAGGTGAAATTAGCCAATTTTGCATATGTGGAGGGTCTAATTTACTGGAGATAAAGCCCTGGAACAAACACGAACCAGTTTTTAAGTACCCAGGCCACAATTTGTGGCCCAAGTGAATAAATCTGCGGCCTAGATTGATGGGTTTGGGCTCGGTTCTTCAGGGTAGCTTCTAGGTTGCCTGCATGACTCACTGTGATTGCTAAATAATTTTCAGAGGCTCCGGGTGTTAGCAGATCTCTCATCACAAATTCCACAATTTCCTGATCTCGGGGTTTCTATGTTTGGGTTAAGGGGTTTAAGCCTCTGGTTTGGTCCATGAAACAATCCCTACAGGGGTTTATGGTCACTATTAAGCCTCAATTTCACCTTTGGATTCAATTTAAACCCTAATTCTCAACTTAGAATTTTCAAACTTCCCTAAACCTCATTTAACCCACTCTAAATTAACATAGATGCTAAAATGAATCAAATACAATACTAATGGTGATGAAAGTACCTCATTTGGCAACTCAAGAAAATTCTTAAGTTACCCAAGTGCCCAAAATACAAACTTTCTTGGTCCAAAGTGCTTGTGATGAGCTTATGCATTCTTTTTGTGATGTGGAGATGAAGTTTTAATGTGGTTTTGGTGACGTTATGAGGAGGTAGAGGAGGGAGGAGGTGGAGGGCAGCCATGGTGAAGTGAGGAGGGAAAAATGAAGAGGAAAACAATGAAGGAGAAACAGATGACTAAGTCAACACAACCCATCACCCTCTTTTCTCTCTCATGCCCATCCCTCATTCTTTATTCCTTTTCTTTCCTTTTTCTTTTCTAATCTTCTCTCTTCTCATTTTAAAACCAAACCAAGCATGAAGAAATAAAGAAAAGACATGGTAGAAAAATGTAACAATGTGAAAAATGAATTGGTGCATGTCACATGCACAAAACAAGTTTAATGCACGATTACCGGTATTTAATCGCGATTAGCGTTAAAATGGAATATAATTAATCATAAGAATTATAATTTACTTAAATCATATAAAACACCCTCATTTTCGTAATTCCTATTATTTTCCACTTTATCGGTATTTAATTATACCGCATATTAAAATATTCACAATATTTATTATTTAATTATAAAAATTACCAAAAATAATGTTTTATTTTTCTGAAATGTTATAATAGGTGTTAAAATGAATAAAATACAACACTAATGGTGCATAAATTACCTCATTTGACAACTCAAGAATTTTTCTTGAGTTGCCCCAAGTGCTCAAAATTCATCCTTTTTGGTCCAAAGTGCTTGTGAGGAGCTTGTGCATATTTTTAATGAAATGGAGATAGGCTTTTGATGGGTTTTGGGTGTGTTATGATGAGGTAGAGGGGGATGGACGAGAGGGCTGCCATGGTGAGATGAGAGAGGGAAAGAATGATGAAGATGATGAAGGGGACAATGTGCTATGGTCCAAGGTTGACCCTTCATCTCTCTCTCTCTTGCCCATACTCTATATTTTTTCTTTTTCTTTTTCTTTTGTTTTCCTTTATCTTTTCCTTTCTTTTAAAAACCCTAAAACAAATAACCATACACAAAAGAATCATGGTAGGAAAAATGTAACAAAGTGTAAAATGACATGGTGCATGTCATGTGCACAAAACAAGCTTAATGCACGATTAGCGATATTTAATCGCGATTAGCATTAAAAAAGAATATAATTAATCCTAAAGAATTTATAATTTGCTTAAATCAAATAAAACACCTTCATTTTCGTAATTCCTATAATTTTCCAAATAATTTCCACTTTATCAGTATTTAATTATACCACATTATTAAAATATTCATAATATTTACTATTTAATTATATAATTTCCCAAAAATAATATTTTATTTTTCTGAAATGTTACGATCTTCCCCCGTAAAAGAAATTCGGTCCCCGAATTTAAATTTAAACCCCTCAAATACTAAAACATTTCAGTAGTAAAAAAAGGTTAAGTCGTCGGGGCTCTGAAATCATCAATACATAAATCACATCGTAGCGCAATGCATGCGCATGAAAAACGGGTATATAAACCAAAATCAAAACTCCGTCAAGCATCCCGCAATCATCGGAGTTATGGAGAAGACGCCAGTGTCAAAGCCCAATACGAAAACCAACATGACTACATAAAACTATACATGTAAATATCATTAAAAACATCGGAATGAAATGCATGCCAAACCTTTTCAAGTCGCTGTGCGATGCGTGTATCACTGCACAGTGGCGGACGTCTGTTATAAGAAAATAACTATATATATACATACCATCTGTTTAACATATACGTCCCGCCGTTTGAAAATAATTTAGAAGGGTTTCCTTTATTAAATGTCTTGTGTCACCTCAGACACGTAGGTAAATACTGAGACTATAGCTCTTTTTTGGAAATCCCTTCGGTAACTATCAATGCATGTAAAAATATATTCAGGTACTGTCCTTGGACTAGCCATGCTCAGCTACTATACCAAATAGTAAATATCATAAAAACGTACTGCTCAAAAGAAATCAATCCCAAATGTATATATGAATGCCACGTGCGTCTGGTGCGCACGAAAATTAAAATCCATGAATGTGTCGTACATATGCACAGAAACAAAATCTAAGTACAGCGGGTGTGCACGAAACACCTGCCAAAGGCAACGGGTGTGCCTAACAGCAATATCAGGTGCATTTGATGTGAACAAAATCCAATATCGAGTGTCGAATATGCTCAAAAATCCAATCCAAACGCGTCAGGTTCGTACAAAGCATCTAGTGCAGAAGCATGTACGAAAATGCACAGCAAGTGCCAACGCGCACGAAAAATGCAATCTGATAATGCAAATGCTCAAAGAAATAAATCAGGTGCAACCAAGGCACGGAGTATAAAGCCGGTGCAACCAATGTACAAAATACCAAGATGGTGCAACAATGCACAAAATACGAATCTGGTGCAACAAATGCACAAAACACAAATCAGGTATATCCAGTGCACGAAATACAATTCCAATGCATGCAAATGCACAAAGTACAAATCTGGTGCAATAAATGCACGGAAACTCATCAATAACTGAAATACGTATAAAAGCAACACCGAGTGTACCAAGGTGTATGAAATCATAAACATGTGCAACCGCGTGCACAAAATACGTATCAATGCACTGCAAGCATATATGTGCTATACCGAGTGCAAAATGAAATCGAGTGCATACCACATGCACAAAATGAAATCAACACAACGGTGTATAAAGTATATCTCAAGTGCAATAACTATGCACCAAATATAAATACCCAGTAGGTGCAGCCATGGTGCATGAAGACAATATCATGAAACTCAATCATCAAAACTCAAATCTAAGCGATATAAGCGTGATACTCGGATCACAAACGCAAATCGCAAAAAAAGACATTGAGGTACAACTCCAACAATGTCGAAAAATGTCGGTGCGCCCCAGAACTGGCAGAGTAAGAACATCTGCGTGCCTCCTACCCACGGTCAGGCATCCTCTGTCTTTGGGTCTTCATTTCTCTGTGGATTACCAATCTCGAAATCCATCGGCTCATCGGTCCGGTCTGGTGTGCTAACGGGAACGATTCCGCTCTGGCACTTCTCTGGTCACCTCACGGCCAATTATCACGACAACTCGTAAAGCAGCACGTCATTGGCGTCGGCCTCTGGCCCTCTGAATACACGTGACACATCTGATCCTCGGTGCAAATCTCATCGCAGCAGTGTCCTGGAAGGAACCTGCTCAGGGTCTCTTTAGATCTCGCCTATGCCGAACTGTACGGAGGCTAGTACTCTTGCATAATCTTTTCTCGTTTTCTGGACATCTGTGTTCTCAGCACTGCATCTTCTCCGGAACTGGCCGTATCCCAACACCTCTGTGTAAGGTTGCGTAACACCACCATAAGGTTTAGGAAGGCATCATACATGCCATATTGAAATTTTTTTGGGTGCTATGAAACCCTAACCAAGATCATAACTAGAGAATTAGGGTTAACATTGCATGTAAAAAACTTTACATCTAAGAGATTGGGATTACAACCTTTGTAGTCCGTTCCTTTGCTTCAAAAGCTCCGAGTAGTAGTCCCTTCGCTGCGATCTATGAACTCCTGGACTCTAGATAGGCCCCGAACGATGTAGGATGCATCTTGCTTGAAGTCTTCGAAATCCAAGACGATCTAGTTCGAGGAAACACGAACTCAAGCTATGACTTCACTAATATGAAATTAGTGAAGCCAACACTCTAATCTATATGGCTAGTATAGAAGAGGATGATGATGTAGGAATTTTGCTCACCTTATTATTTATTTTCTCACAATTTTCTTCTCTTTTCTTAAAAGCTAGAAAGAAAAAATGAGATGAGGAAGAAGATGAACAATGAAAGAGATGAGGTTAGAAATGCAACCCTAGGTTAGTGTATGTCATCCACTAACTCATGTAGAGAGTTAACCATGGCTATGTGTCATGGTTGAGTTTAGAAATATCTTAAGCAAAACAAAAAGAGAAGACTTTGTCAAAGTTTATCCACAAGCTTCATGAAGCTTCACCATGACTCATTTCCTCAATTTTGAATTACTTAAGAATTTAAACCTAAACATTACATGTAGCATGGTATAATTCTCATACATCCTAGTTGCATGTATAACCTAACATGTCACAATATTATATATCACATATATAATATTTATGTAACAAAAGAAAACAATACAATAAACATATATCACATATATGTTAAATGTATTACAAGTGAGAATAATAAATACTTAAGTGAGCATATAATATATATATATATATATATATATGTATATAATTTTATCGAATCAACACTTGATCCAATAACCTGGCTATATCACATATAACCGGCCGATATCATATATCACGAGAATAGAATACGGTATCATATATTGTATTAATCTCAGTCCCTGCACATATTACATATGTGCTCCTACTCCGTTTCGCCTGAGCCAGGAAACCTCTGTGTAGGACTCTAAAGACTCGTCAATACGCCGGCAATAGGTGATAATCAAATCAAACACCTACAAGCTGCAAGCGGTCAGCTAAACGTAACAGCCACCCGGGTATTGAGCGACCAGAAGATCAACAAGCAAGCCTGTACATACACCTGCGAATCCAATCAGTAACACTACCATACAGTTCGGTCTTTTTGTCTGATATGTCGCATATACGGTCTAGGGGTAGTAAAACGTCATACACCAATAACCGATAAGTCGTGTCGATGTGAGGCTCATAACGGGTCGAGAAACTACTGATAACTCTTACCAGTAAATCTCCATATCAGCCTTGGCCAGGGACTTCCAGTTATAACCAATCGAACACAGCGCAACATCAACTCCCAATACCGGGAGAGACAAAGCCCCTCCTATCGCTCATTGCCTCCATGTGATTCGGGACTGTACCCAAAAGCGGCCGTTTTGCACGTTCTCGTGAATGTGGTAAGGTGGAAATCATAGCACAGTGGGAATCACATAAGACTCTATGACGATCTCGGGTCTACAGACTAACCTGTACCAGTGTCACCGGAGAACTGCTATCTGATGATGGGTATAATACCATCTAGGAGTTCTCGGCGAGTCCGTTCAGTGTACCCAGTCTCCACTGAGCACCCGTACACCATCTTTGATGTCCAAAACCAATGGATATGGGATCATCCATCGCCCATCATATGGGTCAAGATGCGTGTACGCTAGTCTACTCTGGAGCATCGATGCCCTGTCTCGATACACCCTCGACTAGGAACAGTTATAAAATGTACTCGTGGACTACCCTGTCCCCACTAGTATGATCTCATCAAAGTCCTAGTAGTCGAGTACAGATCCTAAGGTCTTTATCAACATGTGAGAGCAAGACAGTAAACTAATATAAATCAACATGTTAAGACAAAGTGAAATCAGATAGCATACTATCATGTCGAGCAAAAAGTCCTCTCTATAAATATCCAAGCATCCACTATAATATACATCATATGTACAACAATGGACTCTAGGGCATATACATAATTAACACTCTGTATACACATCAGATCTCTAATCTCGACGGGGAGTAACAACAGCTCGTCAGCATCTCGCACGAACCTCTCGTTCCACTCGTCTTTATCATCATCCACTTCGACGTCATGTCATATCATCTGCATACTGCAATGTCCTCGGCTACAGTCAATCCGGAGTCTCTCACACGGACTCGGAGACACGAACTCGGTATATTCATCACTCAGTAGAAGATATCTAGCCGAACACGTCCTCGGGAACTCGTCCCAACCATCAGAGGAATACTCGTCCGTTCTCTATCAACTCACAACGCATCAGGGTGAGGTCCTCTATCTGAAGCTGGTCAGCTTGCTGATCTCTTATCATATGATATCCGGACGACGTTAAACGTTTCGATCGATTTATCAAGTCCCATAATTCCACGAAACCTCTATACCTGAGCACAGTCTAATAATATCCAGCACATGCCACAGTACCTATGGACCAACCGTAGAAGGGCAAACCCAAGCCCCACTGATGGCACCGCTGAACTGCTGCAAACCCTAAGGGTCAGAAGTGGTTCCATAGTCATTATGTCGAGTTAGGATTTCATTCTTTTAGAGGGTCCACGGAATTACTTGCATGTTCCTTCGAATACTTTAACTTGGAAAAATGGGTTTCTAACATTTGTTCGAACTTTTAACTTCGCCCAGACCACACGTGAATACCCTTCGTCCGCATGCTAAACAATGCCTCAATCTTCCAGGAAAGACGATACATCAAAGGTCATCTCTGGATCGGTCAACTCCAGATCTGAGTAAGACTCTCCACACTGGAAATCTTCAACTCGACTGGGCTTGCGTCGGCGCGTCAATCTGACGAATCACCTTCGTCTCTCAACTCGGGATAGACTAGCTATCGTCTGTCGCATCTCTGCCTGGAAGCTCCAGCGATCTCAGCTCGTATGCTCTGGAGGAGACATCCTATCAATCTCAGCAACAGCTGGGTCATCTGTCTGCACGGTCGACGACATCACAATCTCTGAGGTAGGCTGTACATCAACATTCCTCTCACAACTGGCAGCTCTAACGATGGCCCGATCATCCGGTGTAAAACCAAACACTCACCCCAATAAGAGGTCATAACTCAAATACTACATCAAGACGTTCCCATGTTACCGAAAAACACAATGGTCAGTCCTCGTCAACGACGAGCTCGCCCTGACCGCATTACTAGCAGCAGCTCAATCTGCACTCAAACCATGGTGACATGAACCTCAATCGTATGTCGACGAAAACAGATCAAGGGCATGGAAGGAAACGACAGATCCAGAATGGATACATGATCATAAGAAGAAACAACATCAATGAAAGTATGATCATGGAGACGAATAGAATCAAGGATCTCAAATGGATGTATAATCATGGGTACGAAGAGAATCACAGATCTCAGAATATGTACATCCTAAGGTTTCTTAAGTGGAGTATCGTATCATAAATATGCCGCGGAACATACGTACGGTACGTCACTCTACCCAAGCTACCTACTCCATCAATCAGGGTCAGCTTATGAAACGATAGTTCGGGTCTAATACCCCTCCTTTCAAGTCTAAGTTCTGTAAGGTCAAGTCTAGGTTCCGAAATACATAACGTCCCTAGACTCTGCATAGTCAAACATAGACTCGAACCAAGGTTAAACCTAGCGCTCTGATGCCAACTTTGTCACGATCCGAAATGGCACGTGACTGGTACTTGAATCATATGAAGTCTATAGGACCTCATCTAATTCAAGTAAGCCAAGAATCCTAGAAATCTAAACCTTTTTAATGAAAATAAAAGAGGTGAAGTTTTGAAATAAAGGTATAATGAAATCAAGTTTGCTTACATGCATAGAAAATGGACATGAATAATGCAAGTGAAATTTACCTGTTTGGAAACATGTTTCGTCTTTTAAAAATTTGGGCAGCACCTCCTTTGTATTTTTTGATCCAAACCACAATACATGATAATATAAAAGGCATCCCCAAGCGGGAGCTAGCTCTTCGCCAATCGGTGGATCCACAACCACGCAAAGCATAAATATAGGTATACGACGCCCAACGGCAAAGATCAACACAAAAGATAAAGAAATAAGCAAGACATCAACACCACAAGTAGCGGAACACCCCTCGCTCTAAGTCTCGCAACCACAAGTCTCACTAAGTCTCATTACTTATACAATTACTAAATTTGATTGATGGAGTTTACTAGATACAATATAAAATAAGAATGCAATAGTGGTACGATCCAGCATGTACCACCTACCAAAACAAGTCGACCGAATGCAAACTGTGTGCTAACGAAGCAGCTCCCGATCCATGCAGCCAACCTGCAAGAACTGTGGCACAACGGGGTTGAGTTGCCAACTCTTGAGTAGAAAAACATCTACAGATAGAAATCGAATAAACAATGACTCCTAGGTCAACTATATCATTAAGGTAATACTATGATATCTAGGGTGACTGGGTCTGTATATTTGCCAACAATGTAATCAATGCCTATGAGCATGCGGATAACATCCAGCAGAAATAATAAATGCCTGTATGCATGCGGATCTCATCCACATGTCAACCGATGACACAACAACATCATGCATGTAAATATCATAAAAGCATATGCATGAAAATATGAGAAAATAAAACAATGTGCGTCCCTCGTGACACATCAAATCATGGAACCTGAGTGTCCAGCATCGACACTCGAAACATCATGAAACCCGTGTTAAGCATCGACACGTAAATCCTCATATCTCGAGCTCCGTCAGTCCAGATCGGCCCTCGGGCTCCGTCTGCGGGATCGGACCGTGGGCTCGGGCAGACGGGTCAGCCCCTATCCATCTCTCGACTCCGGTAGGTATTCTCCGGATAACCGCCAGGCCCAACCAATCAGCGGTAGGTAGTAGTCCCTCTGCCAGGATCATCGTCATCCCCACAATCTTCTCACCCCGGGGTACCGTACCGGGTCCACTATGAACCCGCAAACGGATCATCCAACTCCTCGAATCGGGTTTCACATATCACATCTCTCAAAACCGAGAAAACACATGGTGGACGCACTGAAATATCATATCAAGAGAAACCGGGTTTTTAAAACAATACATACTTTCTTTTGAAATAACCACGGTTCTCAAATCCAGAAATCTCATGAAAACAACAAATCTAAATGCGTATAATTGTAAAGCACGATGCATGCGATATATAACTGAATGTAAGCATGTCCGTATATCATGCAGCATGGAACAGTAATATGCACATATCAAGGGAAAACCGCTCTTTTTAAATGAATCCATTTTTAAAATATATCATGTGGTTCCCAATTTATCCAAAGTCAAATGCAACATCGTATAAAGGTGCATATAGATAGCACTAAAAGTTCTTGATATGATATTTCAGCTTATTAGTTCTAATTGAAAGTTGTTGATTCATCAGTCATTATAGATAGCACTAAAAAAATAGAATTACTAAAAATTACATAGGTAGAAAAAAAATGGATTCATCCGCTTTGACATCGAGCAATCCTGCTGATTCTGAATGAATAGATTCATTGTGCAATTTTTTAGTTGAATAAAGTAGTAATAGTAATATAGTAATAATAACTAACTGTGTCGTGTAATTTCATTCAAAAATAAAATTCTATATCAGTTTTAAGTTAAGTAATTTTGGAATACAACTATAGCAACTAAATTATGCAGGGAGTCATATCCTGATGCAGCAGTCCTACTGTGTAGTGACTTGGCAATTATCGATGATGAAGTGTGTGAGCCGGCAAATTCGTGTAAGTGTAACATACGCATCATCGGTAATGGTGCAGCTGTACTAGCACAGGTATATGTAATGCAATGAGAGTAACATGAGCGTAGCATAAAGTAAATCGTATGCGAATGCTGACAGGTATACGTATCTAACATGACCGAGTCGGTGAATCTATCAATCGGCATCTAGCCTAACAATAACACGTACGGTACAATATATCGTACGGCATCCTCTTGTCAAGGGTATGGATCAATCATCATAAAACTCATCACGTACAGAAAATCATCGTACGACGGCATCAAACCATTAGGGATCCTATCAACCTATATGACAATGAGGGGTACGGACCTAACGTCACATATCAATCAAGATTCACAACATTATATATATATATACCTATGTTCCAGGTCACATCCATAACAAACTCATATCAGTGGACCAGCAAAGGTATCAGTCATCTCAATCGACTCGCATCCGTATACCATCAAGTCATCATATCACATCGTATATTCTTTTCATCGCATTTATTTCTCACATCAAGTCAATTTATATATATATATATATATTCTATCCTATACATCAAGTGTCATGTTACTCTAAAATTTCTAATTATTCTAATGTAACTGTATATCTATAAGTCGTGATTCGCATTCACTTTTCATATCCTTATTGCTTTCATCACATATCTCAATACACATATTCAATCCTTCATATCGTCTCTAAATATCTTTTAATCATGTCCCTAGTTTTCAATCTAGGTTTCTACGACTGTATCCTGTAGATCGGTTTCCATCAAAAACTTGCGGGGGTGTTATACGCCATCCACCCGACTTCCCCCGTAGATATAGATCTACTCACCTTGATCTTCGCTTGCCGATGCCGATGTCGCCATGCGCTTGCTTGTTGTCTCGAAGTCCACATGGGGTATCTACATATATACACATATAGCATTGTAAACGGAAATCATGCACGAAAACCAAAATGTCGCACGAATCACACATAGGTTAAAACCTATAGCCTTCACATGCAAGAAAGCCAATTAACACCCGATATTGACGTACAAACGTCAAGTGACCGATACAATACAAATATCAAAACTTCAAATTAACAGGATTCGCAAAACGAAATCAAAAACGATGCAAAAAACTTCCAGATTTTTCCCTAGGTCAAATAAGCCAATTTTGCACATATGGAGGGTCTAATTTACGGGAGATGGAGACATGAACCAAACACGAACCAATTTGTGAGTACCAAGGCCGCAATTTGTGGCCCAAATGCTTAAATCTACGGCCTAAGTAGGGGGTTTGGGGCTCTGGTCTCTGTGGTGTCTTCCTAGGTGCCTGCATGCTCACTGTGTTTTCAAAATAAATCCTAGTGTCCCCGGGTGTTAGCAGATATCTATATACCATCACAAAATCCATAATTTCCCGATATCGGGATTTCTAGGTTTTTGAATTGGGGGTTTACTCTGAGGTTTAGTCCAATAAACAATCACTACAGGGGTTGCAAGGCCTCTACTAACCTCAATTACACTTCACTACTCAAGATTTCATCAAAAACCCTAACTTGAAATTTACAAACCCCACTAATCATCACTTAATCACTTCCAAACATACATTAGTGTTAAAGTGAATAAAATACAACACTAATGGTGCAGAAATTACCTCATTTGGCAACTCAAGAATTTTCTTGAGTTGCCCCAAGTGCTCAAAATTCATCCTTTCTTGGTCCAAAGTGCTTGTGAGGAGCTTGTGCATGTTTTTAATTAAATGGAGATTGACTTTTGATGGGTTTTTGGGTGTGTTGTGATAAGGTAGAGGGGGATGGAGGAGAAGGCTGCCATGGTGAGATGAGGGAGGGAAAGAATGATGAAGATGATGAAGGGGACAATGTGCTATGGTCCAAGGTTGACCCCTCACCTCTCTCTCTCTCTTGCCCATACTCTATATTTTAACCTTTTCTTTTTCTTTTGTTTTCCTTTATCTTTTCCTTTCTTTTAAAAACCCCAAAACAAATACCATACACAAAAGAATCATGGTAGGAAAAATGTAACAAAGTGTAAAATGACATGGTGCATGTCATGTGCACAAAACAAGCTTAATGCACGATTAGCGATATTTAATCGCGATTAGCATTAAAACAGAATATAATTAATCATAAAGAACTTATAATTTGCTTAAATCAAATAAAACACCTTCATTTTTGCAATTCCTATAATTTTCCAAATAATTTCCACATTATCGGTATTTAATTATACTGCATTATTAAAATATTCATAATATTTATTATTTAATTATATAATTTCCCAAAAATAATATTTTATTTTTCTGAAATGTTACAAAAGATGTCTCCCGAGACTGATTTGGAGAGAGCTCGCGTGCAAGGGATACCTTATTCTTCGGCAGTAGGCTCTGTCATGTATGTGATGTTATGTACCAGACCAGATGTAGCTAACTCACTAGGTGTACTGACTAGGAATCAATCGGATCTTGGGAGAATCACTGGAAAGCTGTGAAGGACATTCTTAAGTACTTGAGAAGCACTAAAGAAATGTTCTTGGGGTTTGGTAACGGTGAACTCCAGTGGGAGTCCTTTACCAATTCCAGCTCCCAGAGTGATAAGGTCGACTGAAAGTCAGTCTTGGGCTTTGTCTTTACCCTCAGTGGAGGGACGGTATGTTGGAAATGTTCCAAGCTATATACCATGGCAAACTGGACGATAAAGGCTGAATACATCGCTACCAAAGATGCTACCAAAGTGGATGTCTGGAAATATCTTGTTCATGAGATGAACATAGTTCCTACCATTGAGCGTCCAATAACTGTTATTATGACAACAATGGAGTTGTGGATTTGGCCTAGGAACGCCGGTCCTAAGCAATCCAGAAATATTCTAAGGACAATATCACCTGATCAGGGAGATGGTTGATCTCCAAGGGATTGAGGTAAGGAGAGTTGACAGGAAAGATAATACGGCGGATCCACTCACAGAGGCTTTTCCCTAGAGAGACTTTTATGGGGCATTGAGTATGAGATACTACAATAAATGGCCTTAGTGCAAGTGGGAGATTGTTAGTTATATGTATGCCCTAGAGGCCATTATTATACATGTGATGTATATTATAGTGGATGCTTGGACATATATAGGGAGGACTTTCTTGCTCGACATGATAGTATGCTATCTGGTTGCTCTTTATCTTAACATGTACACTTATGTTTCTCTATTACATGTTGATAAAGCCCTTAGGATGAGTACTTGACTACCAGGATTATGATGCAGATCATACTAGTGGGGCAGAGGTAATCGGTAAGTGCATCCTTCAATTGTTCATAGTCGTGGGAGTATCAAGACGGGGCATCGATATTCCAGAGTAGACTAGCGTATACGCTTCTTGACCCATATGATGGGCGATGGATGATCCCACATCCATTGGTGTTTGACATCAGAGAAGGTATACAGGTGCTCAGTGGAGACTGGGTACACTGAACGGACTCGCCGAGAACTCCTAGATGGTATTATACCTATCGTCAGATAGAAATTCTCTGGTGACACTGGTACGGGTTAGTCTGTCGACCCGATATCGTCATAGAGTCTTGTGTGATTCCTACTATGCTTTGATTTCCACCTTACCACGTTCAAGAGATCGTGCAAAAGGGTGGTTCTTGGATACAGTCCCGGGTCACATGGAGGCAATGAACGATAGGAGGGGATTTCGTCTTTCTCGATATTAGGGGTTGATGTTGCGCTATGCTCGATTGGCCATAATAGGAAATCCCTGGCCAGGGTTGCTGAGATCTACTGGTAAATGTTATCAGTAGTTTCTCGAACCATTATGAGCCTCAAATCGGCATGACTTATCAGGCTATTGGGGTCTGACGTTTACCACCCGTAGGCTGAGATATGCGACATATCTGACGAAGGGACCGGACTGTACGGTAGTCTTATTGATTGGATTCACAGGAGTTTAAGCATGCTTGCTTGTTGATCTTCTGATCGCTTAATACCCGGGTGGCCGTTACGTTTAGCAGACCGCTTGCGGCTTGTGGGTGACTGATATGATCACCACCTACTGCCGGTGTATTGACGAGTCTTTAGAGTCCTACACCGAGGTTTCCTGGTTCAGGTGAAACGAAGTTTGAGCACATATGTGATATGTGCGGGATATGTGCGGGACCGAGACTAATACGAGTATGTGTCACCGTATTCTATTCTCGCGATATGTGATATCGGTCGGTTATATGTGATATAGCCGGGTTATCGGATCAAGTGTTGATTCAATAAGTTGATACATTTGATATTAGTCGGTTGTATATGATATAGCCGGATTATTAAATCAAGTGTTGATTTAATAATTTAATGTAAAATTATATATGTGATATATTAATTTACATTAACTAATATTTGCTCACTTAAGCATTTCTTTTTCTCACTTGTGCATTTAGTATATATGTGATATATATTAATGTACATTTTTTGTGTCATGCTAGATGATACATGTGACATAGGTGTTTGTCACTCACACCATGCTTAACACAATCAAGGGTTTTATTTATTTAAACTAATTCAAAATTGCGTGGAAATTAGTCATGGTTGAATCTTAATGGAAGCTTGTAGAATCATTGACTAAGTCTACCAATTTTGTTTTACTTAAGATATTTATCAACCCAACCTTTATGATTAGCCATGGTTTAGTCTCTACATGAGTTAATATATGATATTAACTCACCCATAGTTCCTATTCTACACTTGATCTTTTCCACGGTTGCTTTTCTTCATCTCCTTCCTCAAGCTCTCTAACTTTTTCGGAGGTGAAGAAAATGAGTGAGAAAAATATTTCTAAAGCGAGAAAAATTCCTACTTCATCATTCTCTACTAGATTAGCTATTTAGTTTAGGGTGTTTGCTTCACTAATTCCATATTATTGAAGAGGTAGCTTGAGTTTGTGTCTCCTCGATGTAGATCATCTTCGGCCTCGAAGACTTCAAGCAAGCTTGTTTCTTTTATCTTGTGGAGCCCTTCTAGAGTCCGGGAGTTCACTACTTGGAGCGAATGGACTACTACATGGAGCTATTGAAGTGAAGGACTAGTTTACAAAGGTTGTATTCCTTGTTCACTTAGTTGTAAAGGTGTTTACATTCTTGTTTCGTCTAATTCTCTAGATAAAATTCTAGGTTAAGGTTCTTTAGCACGCCAAATTTTTTAAAATGGCATGGTCGATGCCTCCAAAACCCAGCGGCGACCTAGGGAACCCTGCATATGTAATAGTGATATGTAATACCACATAATGCATGTACATAATGATAAAGACAAACCAGATAGCATAATATCTTCTTGAGTAAGACTGTTCTATCCGTATAGGTCCTCTCTCAATCATCATAATGACCTGCCTATGATTACAATAATTGCCTTAAGGGCACTGTAGCCAACAATCTCCCACTTGCACTTAAGGCTAATAATTGAAGTGTCGCATACTCACATCTCGTATCATACCGAACACCCAACTTCTCTACTAATCAGTATCACAAAGCTCGTTTGTGAAACTATTGCGTTCAAGAAATAGCCTCAGTGAGTGGATCCGCTCCAGTGTTTCTATCTTTATCTATCTCTATATCTCAACTTTGCGGAGAAAGACTATCTCCCGAAATGAGCAATACCTGTCTTAGAATTTGTCCGGATATCTGATGAGACCCAGTTCATAAATGAACTCCAAATCCAACAAACTTCTTAGACTGTATCATTCACTGAATTTAATTAGTATTCTGCACCATGCCTTCTACAGTATCCGCTTGGACCACCTATCCAACATACTGCCACTCAATAGAGGGAAAACTATAACTCTGACAGCCACTCTGTCATCCAGGTCACCTCCGAAGCCAGAAATGATAACCATCTCCTGAAGGAGGCTGCCGTTATTGTAGGGTTCCTAGGCACTCTTGTGAGAGTTCATAAGGCATCAACCATGCCCGAATATAATTTTAGACGTGCCGAACAACCCAAAGCCGGGATCTTTGCTAGAATATTAGGGTTAAACATGAAAGTAAACATCTTTACAACCAAGTGTGAGGGATTACAACCTTTGTAGTCCGCTCCTTCGCTTCATAAGCTCCGAGTAGAAGTCCCTTCACCTCGATCCATGATCTCCCGGACTCAAGAGAGGCTCCACGACTCGAACGATCCATGCTAGCTTGTAGTGTTCCTTTTCTCCGATGATCTACGTCGAAGTTGCTATAACTCAAGCTCTCTCACTCTAATGAGGTGAACACCCTAATCTAATGGGCTAGATTAGATGAGGATGATGGAGTAGTATTTATGCTTTCTTTTTTTTATCAAATTCTCACAATTAAATATCACAAAATGAAAACCTAGTAAGCTTTCTCAAAACTCAAGGTTGAAGAAGAAGAAGAAGAAATAATGCATAATCCTTTTGTGATGAATAATGAAAATGAATATATGATTAATCATGGGACCATGGTCAAGGATGACAAGGATAACCTTTGTAGAGAATTAACTAGGGCTAGGGTTTGGCTGGGTTAAAGAATGAGTAATGAGAAAATATCAACAATAATATCTTAAACATGACAAAAGAAATTCCTTCTAGAAGGTGCAAGAAGAAACTAACCCAAATCAAACCATAACCTTGTTTAATCTCCACTAAACATGTTTCATCATTAATCATATCATGTTACAATAATATATATCACATATATATTATATATTTGTAACAAAAGAAAATAATACAATTAACATATATCGCATATATTTTAATGTATTACCCGGTGAGAAAATGAAATAATAAAGCGAGCCAATATTAGATAATGTAATACAATATATCATATATATTATTATACATTAAATCATCGAATCAACACTTGATCCGACAATCCGGCTATATCGAATATAACCGACTAAAATATCATGTACCGATTCATCGAATCAACACTTGATCCGATGACCCGGCTCATCTCTAAATATCGCGAGAATATAATACGGTATCTCATATCGCATTATCCTCGGTCCTGAACATATCACATATCTGCCCCTACTCCGTTTTGCCTGAGTCAAGAAACCTCTGTGTAGGACTCTAAAGAATCGTCAATACGCCGGTAGCAGGTGATGATCATATCAAACACCCACAAGCTGCAAACGGTCAGCTAAACTTAACAGCCACCCAGGTTTTGAGCGATCAGAAGATCAACAAGCTAGCCTGTCCGTTCTCTTGTGTATCCAATCAGTAAAACTCCCATACAGTCCGGTCTCTTCGTCTGATATGTCGCATATCAAGTCTAGGGGTGGTATACATCAGACCCCAGTAAACGATAAGTCATGTCGATGTGAGGCTCATAACGGGTCGAGAAACTACTAGTAACACTTACCAGTAAGTCTCTATATTAGCCTTAGCCAGGGACTTCCAGTTATAACCAATCGAGCACAGCACAACATCAACTCCCCATACCGGGAGAGACGAATCCCCTCCTATCGCTCATTGCCTCCATGTGATTCGGGACTGCACCCAAAAGCCACCGTTTTACATGCCCTCTTAGACATGGTAAGGTGGAAATCAAAACACAGTGGGAATCACACAAGACTCTATGACGATCTCGGGTCTACAGACTACCTTGTACCAGTGTCACCGGAGAACTGCCATCTGACGTGTGGTATATCACCATCTGGGAGTTCTCGGCGAGTCCGTCCAGTGTACCCAGTCTCCACTGAGCACCCGCATACCATCTCTGATGTCAAAACACCGATGAATATGTGATCATCCATCGCACATCATATGGGTCAAGATGCGTATACGCTAGTCTACTCTGGTGTATCGATGCCCTGGCTTGACACACGCTCTACTAGTAACAGTTATAGGATGTACTCATCGACTACGTGGCCCCACTAGTATGATCTCATCATAGTCCCAGTAGTCGAGTACATATCCTAAGGGCTTTATTAACATGTGAGAGTAAGACAGTAAACATATACAAGTCAACATGTTAAGATAAAGTGAAACCAAATATCATACTATCATGACGAGCAAGAAAGTCCTCTATATATATATCCAAGCATCCATTATAATATACATCATATGTACAAAAATGGCCTCTAGGGCATATGCATAACTAACAATGTCCCACTTGCACTAAGGCCAGCTGCTGTAGTATCTCATACCTAGCATCCCGAATAATCTCTCAAACTGTATCTGGGGAATGGCCTTCGTGAATGGATCCGCAGTGTTGTCCTTCGTATCTACTCTTCTGACCTCGATCTCCCGGCGATCAACTATCTCCCTGATCAGGTGATACCGCCTCAGAATATGTTTGGACTTTTGATGGGACCTGGGTTCCTTGGCCAAAGCCACAGCTCCATTGTTATCACAATACAGAGATATTGGATGCCCAATGTATGGAACCACACCAAGTTCACTAATGAATTTCTTTATGCAGACAGCCTCTTTGGCAGCATCGTTGGCAGCGATGTATTCAGCCTCCATCGTCGAGTCTGCAATAGTATCCTGTTTGGAACTCTTCCAACATACCGCCCCTCCATTGAGGGTAAAGACAAATCCCGAGTGCAATTTAGAGCCGTACTTATCACTTTGGAAGCTGGAATCGGTAAAGGACTCCACCTGGAGTTCTCCGTTACCATACACCAAGAACATCTCCTTAGTCCTTCGTAAGTACTTGAGAATGTTCTTCACAGCTATCCAGTGACTCTCCTCAGGATCTACTTGATACCGACTCACTATATTTAGTGAGTATGCTACATCGGGTCTCGTATATAGCATCACATACATGATAGAGCCTACTGCCGAAGCATAGGGTATCCCTTGCATGCGAGCTCTCTCCAAATCAGTCTTGGGAGACATCTCTTTGGAGAGAGTGAGTCCAGAGATCGTGGGTTGGTTCCCACGCTTGGATTCTTCTATACTAAACCTCTTTAGTATGGTGTCAATGTACCTGGATTGGGACAATCCCAGTATCCGTTTAGATCTATCTCTATAGATCATGATTCCCAATATGCAGGAGGCATCACCTAGATCTTTCATTGAGAATCTTTGTGATAAGAAGAGCTTGACTGATTGCAGCATAGGAACATCATTTCCTATCAAGAGTATGTCATCCACGTACAATACGAGGAAGACAATCTTACTCTCTTCAACTTTCTTATAAATACAGGGTTCATCTATATTTTTGATGAAGTCAAACTCTTTGACTGCAACATCAAAACAGATGTTCCAACTCCGCGATGGTTGCTTTAACCCATAAATGGATTTAAGCAATTTGCACACCTTTCCGCTGCTCCCACTATCTACGAAGCCCTCTGGCTGAGTCATGTACACGCACTCTTCTAAACCACCATTTAGAAAGGCAGTCTTAACATCCATTTGCCAGATTTCGTAGTCATGGTATGCAGCAATGGCAAGTAAGATCCGGATGGACATAAGCATAGCCACTGGAGAAAAGGTTTCGTCATAATCCACACCTGGTCGTTGACGAAAACCCTTTGCAATAAGTCAAGCTTTGAAAGTCTCAACTTTTCTATCTACACCAATTTTCTTTTTAAAGATCAACTTGCTCCCAATGGGTTTTACCCCTTCAGGAGCATTTTCCAAAGTCCATACTTTGTTGGTGTACATGGATTCCATCTCAGATCGTATTGCATCCAGCCATTTCACAGAGTCACCACTCGTGATGGCCTGCTCGGAACTAGTCGGGTCATCATCTTCCATGATGCAATCCTCGCTCCCACCATCGATGAGAAAACCGTAGAATCTCTCAGGTGGACGAGAAACCCTACTAGATCGGCGGAGAGGCTGGGGTTCGTCGGGTACTACTGAATCCTCTGGTTCCAATAAACTATCAGTTGTAGTTTTCGTTGCTGGAATCTCTTCCAGCTCTACCTCTTTGCCACTAATTTCTTTTGCAAGAAATTCCTTTTCTATAAAGGTGGCATATTGAGAAACAAACACTTTTTGTTCTTCAGCGCGGTAGAAAAAGTATCCTTAGGAATTCTTAGGATATCCCACAAACTTGCAAAGAACTGATCGTGCCTCGAGTTTGTCTGGATTTTGCCTTTTGACATAGGCCGGACAACCCCATATATTAACTCGTTTAAAATATGGTCTCTTCCCACTCCATATCTCATATGGTGTGGTAGGTACAGATTTAGACGGAACTTGATTCAATAGGTATGCTGTTGTCTCAAGCGTATAACCCCAGAAGGAAATAGGTAACTCAGCAGTGCTCATCATAGAGCGCACCATATCTAATAGGGTGTGATTCCTCCTCTCCGATACACCGTTGTGCTGTGGTGTATAAGAAAGAGTAAGCTGAGAGATAATCCTATTCTCTTTTAGATAATCTAGGAACTCATTGCTCAAGTATTCTTCGCCTCGATCATATCGAAGGATCTTAATACTTTTGCCCGTTTGGTTCTCTACTTCGTGCTTATATTCTCTGAATTTCTCAAAAGTTTCAGACTTGTGTTTCATCAGGAACACATGTCCGAATCTTGAGAAATCATCAGTGAATGTAATGAAGTCGGAAGAACCGTTCCTAGCATGCGTAGACATAGGACCACATACATCACTATGTACCAGTCCTAAGAGTTCCTTAACTCTTTCTCCGTGTCCACTAAACGGAGTTTTGTTCATTTTTCCTTTGAGACATGAATGGCAAGTATCATAAGATGATAATTCGAACGGATTCAAATATCCATCATAATGTAACTTAGCTAGTCGTGTCGCATTGATATGACCAAGTCTACAATACCACAAGAATGATTCGTTCATTTCTGAACTCTTCCTCTTGTGTGTGTTTTGTATATTAAGGACTGTATTTTGATTGAGAATGAATATGCCATTATGTAACGAGCTTGATCCAATCAACTTTTGATCTAGGAATATGTTCATAACATTATCCTTTACTACAAAATTATATCCTTCTTTACTTAATAATGAAACTGATATAATGTTGCACATCATGTTCGGTATATAATAGCATTCATTCAGAATCAGTGTACTACTGCTTGGTAATACTAGGTGATATTCGCCAACTGCTTTGGCTGCAATACTTGCACCATTCCCTACATGAATGGAATGATCACCTTTTCCCAGTTCTCTACCTTTACGTAGCCCATGTAACATTTTACATATATGGGATCCCAATCCGGTATCTAATACCCAGGACGTAGGGTGAACTGAGAAACAGTTCTCAATAACTAACACACCCGAAGAAGGTGCATCAACATGCATGTTCTCTGTTTGGGCGGCATGAGAATCCAGATATTCTCATATTCCCTATTCAGTCTTATAACTCTTATAAGAAAGAACGGGACCAACGATCCCCTGCTCAGTATAATAAGCAGGTTCAGTCAATACATCCATATTATTATCTTGATTAAGTCCTGACACGGTCGGTACCTAGAGAGAGAGAGAAGGAAACACTTTAGCATATGCTCTTGCAAGATTAGATTGGTTATTATCTTATCTAATCAGGATATCTCCTACTGTTTTTATCAAATCTTCCTTTAAACCCTAAAAGGTAAGATTAGCCGGGATTAATCACACCTTACAATTTCGTCAATCTTTCAGCCAGATCAGTGTCGGTACTTGAGGGAGGTTCCCCGTGCTTTCGCATGGACCTAATTAAAATAAACCTCGTCTTCCCAGAGGCTTAACCCCGTTAACACTTTTCTAGACACCTACATGATCGACTAATTGTCCTGTGTAAAATTCTCTCAGGAGTAACTCTTACTCGTAGTGGGTATCAGGATCCATCTATCTCATAGAAGGTATGCAATCTCATTGCGAATTTCAACACTTGAAATTCCCGATAATGCTTTTTCCCCTAGCAACTTATGACCTTAACATAGTCAACAAATCATAATTGCTAGCCAAGTTCAACCCGTCATTTCCCAATTGAATTAAACCCACCTGCACGACCCTTAACATAGTCAACAAAGTCGTACAACTACCCTAATCCAATCACATCTCATGTTTTAGCAGATAAGTACTAATTAGCTACCGTACACTGCGCCTTAACATAGTCAACAAACGTAGCACGAATACTAACTAGTCTCTATATGAAATGACGGAGGGCTACGCAGGTTTTTCAGAAAAACCATGAGCGTAAAGAACTTGATATCGTTGTAGAAACAAGTGATTTTTGAAAAGGAGTGTTTTTGAGGCTTCTAGTTTCGCTAAAGAGGTCACTCTCGGTAAAGGGATCTCGGCTCTTTCCCCATTGAATAAGGTGCATGATATATCATATATACCGCTGTACAAAGCAAGACTATATAAGCTGTCAAAAACTAAACCGTGAGTTTTGTAGCATCTGCCAGTTTCGCTAAAGAGGTCACTCCCGGTGAAGGGATCTCGACTCTTTCCTCATCGAATAAGGTGCACGGTATATCATATATACCGCTATGCAAAGCAAAACTGTAGCTACCCTTTTTATAAAGTTTTGATTCTACAACATCTTTTAGGTTTCTTTTCTTTTTATTAATCTCATTAATAAATCCCATCAGCTTATGCTTCTTAAACATCATAGAAGAAACGAAATATATCAGCATATATATAGTATAAGCATTCGTTTGAGGAAGTAATATCATCTCATCACAGAACATTGCAGCAGAAGAACATATATGAAATATTGGATATACTAGGATGTCCGTGTTTTCAATACGAGCCGGTATAAAACACGGATTCCACGGTCGCGATGAATAGCCAAACCCACATCCCTAGACCCCTACGAGAGTGGCAAGTAACACTGTCAATTCTAGGGTTAGAAGACCCGGTCTCGACTCCTCGAGATGGCCTCTCACTGGACCCTAGAACCCGGTTACTTGTGCTCCCCTCCTTAGGTCTACCTAATGTGGAAAAGTAAATAATATACACTGGTGACATCAACCTCATCCCGGAAGTGCCCCAATAAAAGAATATTACATACAAATGAATTTTACATGAATGAAAATAAAAACCCTCATCTCACATAAAACCCCCGGCTATTCAGAACACGACAATCCAATATAACATATCACAGCAACACATAATATCTCATATCATCAACGTAAGCAAGTATGCGTATCCCGATTGTCATTGATGTATAGAAATGAAGCCGGCGATACCCCACATACTACGCTTACGGTCACAGAAAAGAAATTGTAAAACTACAACATTTGGAATCCACAATCACTTTAGACATCGTAAATCCGAAATATCACATACTTCGCATTTCATGCCTAACTATATGAATTCCACATATTGTATCACATTCCAGATAAATAGACAGTATTAAACTTTCCGATCGAATAATCAAATAGCCAAGATTTCCTAAATAGCTCAACACTTGAACGGAGTTCAAAAAATCCCAGAATACGTCACAGTACTAATGGTCCAGCCCTAGAAGGGTCAAGCCAACGTCTCACATGTGGCACGCCGTACTATCCCAAACCCTAAGGTTTAGAGGCGGTTCAGACGGTCACATAATCGAGTTAAGGTTTGTGTTCTTCTAGAGGGACCACCGCGTTACTTGCATGTATTTCCGAAAGATTTAAACTCAAGAAAAATTCAACACTCGAAAGTTTTTCGTGCCGGGAAAAAGTGAGTTAATGATATCCGTTCGAACATTTTAACAGTTTCTAAATATCCGGAAAACATAACGAAATTAAATTTTTCCGATTGAATCAACGAATACAAAATAATCCCCAGAACACTCAACACTTGAGTCAGATTAAAAATACCCATAAATATAAACTAGCAGCTACGGGCATTACTGTGCAGAAAACAATGTTAAATCCAACTATACGGCCGCGGATCCGCGGCCAAAGCAAGGTTTGGCCGCGGTTCCGCGGCGGTCCGTACGACTTACCAACTCGTTTTCCACAGTGATGCTTATAATTCCCTGCAGATTTTTTAAGGTATTTTTAATACAGAAAAATCACATTTTTTAAAATTTGTCCAGAGAGGGGTTCAAATCGTCGTCACGGGGTTCGATCGGAGTTTTAACTTCATTAAACAAGTCGCCTAATGCTCTAGCTAGGCTCTGATACCACTTTAGGGTTCCTAGGCACACTTGTGAGGGTTCATAAGGCATCAACCATGCCCGAATATAATTTTAGACGCGCCGAACAACCCAAAGCCGGGATCTTTGCTAGATTATTAGGGTTAAACATGCAAGTAAACATCTTTACAACTAAGTGTGAGGGATTACAACCTTTATAGTCCACTCCTTCGCTTCATAAGCTCCAAGTAGAAGTCCCTTCGCCGCGATCCACGATCTCCCGGACTCAAGAGAGGCTCCACGACTCGAACGATCCATGCTAGCTTGTAGTGTTCCTTTTCTCCGATGATCTACGTCGAAGTTGCTATAACTCAAGCTCTCTCACTCTAATGAGGTGAACACCCTAATCTAATGGGCTAGATTAGATGAGGATGATGGATTAGTATTTATGCTTTCTTTTTATATCAAATTCTCACAATTAAATATCACAAAATGCAAATCTAGTAAGCTCTCTCAAAGCTCAAGGTTGAAGAAGAAGAAGAAATAATGCATAATCCTTTTGTGATGAATAATGAAAATGAATATATGATTAATCATGGAACCATGGTCAAGGATGACAAAGATAACCTTTGTAGAGAATTAACTAGGGCTAGGGTTTGGTTGGGTTAAAGAATGAGTCATAAGAAAATATCAACAATAATATCTTAAGCATGACAAAAGAAATTCCTTCTAGAAGGTGTAAGAAGAAACTAACCCAAATCAAACCCTAACCTTGTTTAATCTCCACTAAACATGTTTCATCATTAATCATATCATGTTACAATAATATATATCACATATATATTATATATTTGTAACAAAAGAAAATAATACAATTAACATATATCGCATATATATTAATGTATTACCCGGTGAGAAAATGAAATAATAAAGCGAGCCAATATTAGATAATGTAATAAAATATACATATATATTATCATATATTAAATCATCGAATCAACACTTGATCCGACAATCCGGCTATATCGAATATAACCGACTAATATATCATGTACCGATTCATCGAATCAACACTTGATCCGATGACCCGGCTCATCTCTAAATATCGCGAGAATATAATACAGTATCTCATATCGCATTATCCTCAGTCCTGCACATATCACATATGTGCCCCTACTCCGTTTTGCCTGAGTCAAGAAACCTCTGTGTAGGACTCTAAAGAATTGTCAATACGCCGGTAGCAGGTGATGATCATATCAAACACCCACAAGCTGCAAGCGGTCAGCTAAACTTAGCAGCCACCCAGGTATTGAGCGATCAGAAGATCAACAAGCTAGCCTGTCCGTTCTCCTGTGAATCCAATTAGTAACACTCCCGTACAGTCCGGTCTCTTCTTCTAATATGTCGCATATCAAGTCTAGGGGTGGTATACGTCAGACCCCAGTAACCGATAAGTCGTGTCGATGTGAGGCTCATAACGGGTCGAGAAACTACTGGTAACACTTACCAGTAAATCTCTATATCAGCCCTGGCCAGGGACTTCCAGTTATAGCCAATCAAACACAGCACAACATCAACTCTCTATACCGGGAGAGACGAATCCCTCCTATCGCTCATTGCCTCCATGTGATTCGGGACTGCACCTAAAAGCCACCGTTTTGCACGCCCTCTTGGACGTGGTAATGTGGAAATCAAAGAACAGTGGGAATCACACAAGACTCTATGACGATCTCGGGTCTACAGACTACCCTGTACTAGTGTCACCGGAGAACTGCCATCTGACGTGTGGTATATCACTATCTGGGAGTTCTCGGAGAGTCCGTCCAGTGTACCCAGTCTCTACTGAGCACCCGTACACCATCTCTGATGTCAAAACACCGATGGATATAGGATCATCCATCGCCCATCATATGGGTCAAGATGCGTATACGCTAGTCTACTCTGGTGTATCGATGCCCTGTCTCAACACACGCTCGACTAGGAACAATTATAGGATGTACTCATCGACTACCGTGCCCTACTAGTATGATCTCATCATTGTCCCAATAGTCGAGTATATATCCTAAGGGCTTTATCAACATGTGAGAGTAAGACAGTAAACATATACAAATCAATATGTTAAGATAAAGTGAAACCAAATACCATACTATCATGACGAGCAAGAAAGTCCTCTCTATATATATCCAAGCATCCATTATAATATACATCATATGTACAACAATGGCCTCTAGGGCATATGCATAACTAACAGTTATCATATACCAAGAACATCTACTTATGTTCATAACCGCTTCCTAATATTTCTCCAGAATTGGATTAATAAATACTTATTGCAGACAGTGCAAAATCAATATCTGGTATTGTACTTGACATCTCATGATTGACTCAATTGCCTAAGCAAGTGATATGCTAATTATGCAAATCGCTCTCCTCATCAGTCTAAAAGACATCTCTTTAGAGAGAGTGACTCCATCACCTACGGGTACACCACCATGCCAGGAGTCGTCTATTCTAAAACACTTTAGAATAATGTCAAAGTACCCGAATTGGGACACTTCCCAAATCTAGATCTAAAACCATAGATCTAGTCACCAGAATCCCTGATATTTTATCCATATCCTATGTGGAGAAACCTCCTTGTGACAACCACAGTATAACTGATCGTAGTAAAGGAAGATCTCTTCCTATCAAGTGCATGTCATCCAAAAACCAGGACATCACTCCCTAATACCTTCTTACCAAATCTATCTCTTATTCTGATGAAGTCAAACTCTATGACTGTCACATCAAAAATAGATGATCTAGCTCCGCTATACCTGCTTTAGTCTATAAATAGATATAAGCTAATTGCCCACTATGCTTCCGCTGCTCCCACTGACTACAACAATTCTCTGGTGGAGTTATATACAGGTGCACTTCTAAAGCTAATTTAGAACGACGCTATACTCATCCTCCTGCCAGATCTCATAGTCTAGAACAGCAGCAGTGGCATGTTTGGGTAATCAAAAACCTCCCTGTCACCGTGTTTGAGGAGACCGAAGTACCTCTCGGGTGCCTAAGGTTACCCACCAAATCTGTGAAGCGGCTAATGGATCGTCAAAACCATTTGAATCTTTAGGTTCTACTAAATTTTCAGTAATCGTTTATGATTCTGGAATCACTTCCAGTTCTACCATAACTCCACTAATATTTTCTGAAAAGAATCCATTTTACTAAAACTATGGTGAGTCAAGAACAGTATATCTATTGATCTTCCAGATGGTAAATGTAAACCCTCGTCAAAGTCTGACATAACCCACAAACTACCATTACTGAAACGTGCATTGAGTTTTTCCAGATTCTGGTTTTAACCATCATCCGAACAACTCCATTGACCTTAACATCGTTAAGATATGAATTCATTCTATATATCCAATATAGAAACAAAGGCACTAATTTAATTAGAACCAGATTCAAAAATCATACAGCCGTTTCTAGTGCATATCAACCAAATGGAAAGAGGCCAAGCAGCATTACTCATCTAGGAATACATCCACGTATGATTAACCTGAAAAAGAATCAAGTTCTCGAAACTATTACTTTCAACGAAATACCTAACACAAGTATCTACATCTTCGATCACCTTGAAGAATCCCGATACTTGCAACATATGGTTCTCTACCTTATTTTTATACTTATAACTTCTCAAAATTTAGACCCTGTATTTCAATGAAATACTTGTTTAAAACTAGAGAAATCATGAGTAAACAGAATATAGTATGAGTACCAACCCATTTGTCCTAACGGACATCAGACAACATAGAATAATTTGTATAAGTCTTCTGAGTTCAATAACTCAAACCATGTGCGTCGAAGGTTAAAAACTGTACTATGGTTAAGAAGAATTATACCGTTGTTGAATGCACCTTACCTAACCATCAACTGATACAGGTAAATGTCATAGACATAATTTTAAAAATTTATATCTCACTTTATAACTAAACGTACAGATATATCGGTTTGAAATTGGTGCATAACGACGGATATTCAAAACCAAATATTTGCCGTCAGGCAAAACCCATGTGATTTCCTCAAATATCACCAATTACAAAGAATTTCGATATATATTGAAGATCTAGTCACCCAATTCCTAATATCTTACTCACACTCACCATCTGTAACGCCATACAGATATGAGAATCATGTTGGCTATAGTGCCCTCGAGTCAATTATTGGATCGCAGGCACGTGATTGCAATGATTGAGGGAGGACCTATACCGGTAGAACAATTTTACTCGAGATGATAGTATGCTATCTGGTTTGTCTTTATCATCGTGTATATGCTTTAGGTGATATTAAAGATCACTATTACATGTTGGTAGAGCCCATAGGATTCATTCTTGACTACCAGCAGTATGATGGCGATCATATACGTGAGAGTTGGGTGGTCTATAAGCACATCCGTAAAATGTCCCTAGTCGTGGGAGTTTCGAGACTGGGAATCGATACTTTAAGAGTAGACTAATGTATACTGATCGAGACCCCGACGAGGGGCGGTGGCGGGTCTTACATGCCATTGGTGTTAGTTGGTTCACCTAAGATGTATACAGGTGCTCATTGGGTTATAAGTACACTGGACGGACTAGCTGGGAACATGCTAGTTGGTATTATACCTATTGTCATATAGCAGTTCCATGGTGACATGTGTACAGGTTAGTCTATCGACCTGAGATCATCATTTGTCTCGTGTGAGTTCCCACTTTGCTTTGATTACTACCCTACCACGGCTCAAATGAGTCATGCAAACATGTTTTTGTTGGGTACAGTCCCGAGCCACATAGAGGCAGTGAGCGGATCGTCAGGGAATTCGTCTCTCCCGGTATTGGGGGTTGATGTCGCGGTGTGCATAGGTGGCCACCACCAGAAATTCTTGGCCAAGGTAGTCAAGAATTACTGATTCGGATCAGTAGTTTCTCAGGTGATGATGGGCTTCATACCGACACTAGATATCAATTTATTAGGGGTCTGACTCTATCCACCCCTAGACTCGATATGCGATACTCATAGACGAACGGACCGGACTATACGAATATTATCACTATCAGGCTCAGTAGGGGTTTCAGGATGAGTTTGCTAGTCGGCCTCCCTTTCGCTCAATACCTGGGTAGCCGTTACGTACAGCCAGTGCCACTGACGCGCTTTTGTTTAAACCCACTGCCAGCGTATTGACGAGTCTTTAGAGTCCCACACAGAGGGTTTCCCTGCTTCGTGAGAAATGTTGTAGAGGCTGTATGGTTTTATGGCAGGGTTTGATCATATACGTGCACTTGTGCACGGATTATGATCGGACGGATAATAATAGTGGGCTTTGGTTTAAGCCGGATCCTTGTATTATATTGTTGGATTGTTTTCTTCTCGTTGCATTTGTATTCAGTCGGAATACGGATGCGGCTATGTATATACATATGAGGGGTATTCTTCTAATTCGTTACAAGTTTACTTTAGAAGATGCTTTTTCTTTTCTATTAAACATTTTGGTTTAAATGTTTATTGTGTGAAAAGCGTGACTCATTGTTTTGGCATGGTTCATGCATCCACATGGGTGTGACTCATGGTGGCATGATGTTGTTTTGTTTGTGGTGTAGGATATTTGTTGTGAGCCAAATAGATATTTATTCTCTAGTTGTTTTCTTTAGTTGCTCACAAGAAATAACACACACACAACAAAAAATAAAGAAGCAGCCACTTCATTTTATTTACTTGCCATTTTCTTAAGCTCACACTTTCTCTCCATGCCATCTTCTTCAACATCCATCCTACATGTCTCATGTGTTGAGAAACCTAGGGTGTATTGAGACAAACTAATCACACACTCTCTCTACTTCATCTTGGCTATCTAGGTTAGCAAACTAGATACCCGAGTTGCTTCGGTTTGAGGTCGGAGCACGTATTACAAACCCTCGAGGTGGATCTTCTTCGATGTGGGGTGACCGGAGATCAAACATGATCGAGGAAGCCGCGAAGAGCTTAGGACAGAGGTTGATGACCGAAGGACACGGATCGATCGGTATAAACTCTCTAAACTCCTTTATCTATAACTAGTTTAGGGTTAATGGTACGATCCGTAGATTAAGGTTCCGTTAGCGCCGATTTCTAAAAGTTTTTGTTCCGCATTTGGCCACGGATTGATGGGCGGGGCGCTGGCGTAACCCAACATGGTATCAGAGCCAAGCCATTAACCTCTTACTAGTTTGTTTAGACAATGTTAAAGTATCGAAACCGAAATAATACAGACTTGTATTCTATTCTCTATCGAATTTTATTTAGTCTTCTAAAAATATTTAAGCAACTGCAGAAGACTACCTTGGTGACAACTAGAACACACACCAAATACGAGCTCGAAATGACTTCCTTGACCGGCCACATAAGGAAAAAATCTGGCCTGACTGGATTTTGCGATGAGTTTCGACTTGAAATTTGTAGTGTGCTCTGGTCTCTGGAATATTGGTTTAGTGGTATTGCTTGTTTAGCCCAGTTTGGATATGATTTCATCTATTAGTTTGGGGGCTATTTGGGGTGTTTCGAACTCGATATTTCTAACACTGTTTAAAGTTTACAGTATATAAATTTCTATCTGTGACCGTGAATGTCATTAGATAACAACTTGTCTAATCGCTATAGTTCTTTTAGACGGGTTTGCGAACGCGACATTCACGTTGATGTTCTGTGTTGTGCTGTGATGTGGCAGAATTGTCGTGGTGGATAGCTTGGATGCAATGATAGTATAGTTTAGTTTCATTTGTACATTTGATATCTCGGGACGAGCGTCCGACATATGGACTGCCGTCACTTCCTGTTTCTATATTAATTATTGGGGGCACGACCGGGTTGAGGTCGATATCACCGTTGTACATATTTTCTTTTCTATATTAGGATTACCCCGCGATGGAGTACACGAATAGCCAGGTTCTAGAGGGCAACGGGCCCGCATCTCATGTGTAGCATTTTGAAATATTTTTGATAATTAATTAATTAATTAATTTAATTAAAAATGTTAATTAAAATTTTATTGAAACAAAATGGGACCTTTTATAAGTGGTGTGTGAAATTAAATAATTTGAATAATTAGTTTGAAACATTAGTTATTAAGAAGGGTTTTAGTAAAATTTTTAGCTTCATTATATTATATGATATAGTGTGAGGGGATTTGTTAAAATTGTTAATTCTTGTGAGAATTAGAATTTATATAAGGGTTAATATGTAAATGTGTTAAATTTGGGTTAAGATTAGATTAAACCTCATATATACCACACCCTAGGCTAAACCAAACACCTACACCTCTCCTTGCAAGAATACACAACACTCCTTCATGGTGACACCTCCTCCTACCCTTATCACTCCTTATTCTTATCTTGTTCATTTTGTTTCAGTTGATATATCAAGTTAGAAACAAATTCACTAGCTTAGAAGAAAAAGAAAATCCTAAAACTCACCAAAGAAAAAGAGAAGAAAAGAGAAGTTAAGTACTAAGGATCATTACAACCACCCTCAAGCTAGGATTATTTGTGCTTGTGCATCTAGGAAGGAGCCTTTCAGTTGATCATTCAATAGGTATAAGCTTCGACTCTGTATATCTTAGTTCAATATTATTTTAATATAGAAGTATGATATCGGAAATATCGTATTTGGATAAATTTAGGCTCTGTTGTGAATCTGCTGTAGTCTAGATAATTTTTAACAAAATTAAACAGTACCTTAGCCTTAATGAGTGGACCTAGAATACACACCAGAAACACGGATCCATTCCTTGAACTTTCGACCAGTGACATTTCCTAAATATCCGAGCTCGCCGGTTTTTGTAGGGAGTTGGGTGTTAGTTTTTCTAGGGTAGTTCTCTGTTTATATGTTAGGGTGTCTTGTATAGTTAGTTTATGTTATATATTCAGTATATAAAATCTGGAAGAAAATATCTGTTTTGGGGGTAAAATTCTAAATACGACACGGATGTTTCGTAACACGATTCTGTTTTTCCTGTTACGAACAACGAAGGATCATATCAGATTAGTATAAGTATTAGATAGTTCACAATATTCGTACTTAGCATATTTAGTATGTAAATCTTATAGTTTCACGTTTTCGCTATATCGGAGTTTAGCCGTTTCTTATACGAATGTTAAATTCGATGTTAGGTTCGACCACGGAGACTTCGGAGACCGCAAAAAAGGGAAAATGATTGATGACATCCGAGTAGATTCGACGTATTCCGGTGAGTAGACTAAATACCTCCCGGGGGATTTTGTATGGATGGCGTAATACGCCCGTGATTTCAAGTTTTGTTATATTTGTTTCCATTTAAATTGTGTATAAAATCAGCATTTAGAAACTTCATTGTATGCATTCATATCTATAAATAGCTATGTCTAATACGTCCTAGGACACTGCACTAATTATCGATGAGCCATGTTACATGCGCACATACCTATATGTTACACTACACCTCATCAATCACATATACACTTAGTACTTGTTATGTCATATATGATTCACTTCATACTGTAAGCAACAATAATAGTAGTTATTTTGCATCAATGTTATTATGAACACTTATCATGTTTCACTTGCAAGTATTATTAATTTTGTTATAATATGCATTGGATCATGCAGATTTCTGGTTTTGAGTTTTATGTACTATTAAGTATATTCGAAGATTCTTCAAGCTTGATGTGATATGTCCACCATGAGATGTTTTTATAATTTGGTTTTATTCCAGACCAAGTGGGGGAGCTATACGGTTGCGGATTTTTACGCTATCCGGATTGAGTAGGGGAGTTATTGTAGGGTTCCTAGGCACCCTAGTGAGGTCTCACAAGTGATCAAACATGCAAATTTCTAAAAAATACGGTGCCGAGAAAACCTAGAACGGATCGTTAACTAGATATTTAGGCAAAGCAAGCAAGTAATCGAATTAAATGCTAGGGGAAAGTGACTACAACCTTTGTAGATCCGGTCCACCACTTCGTGAGCTCCACGATGATCTCCCTCCGCTGTCCAAATCGAACTCACGACTCTAGCATTGGCATCATCGAAGAATGGGCGGGCTTGATCGTCGGTTCGATGCCGAAGATGATCTACGTCGAGGCATCACAAGAACAAGCTCCAACTTCACCAAGCTTTGAAAACTTGTGAAGTAAACACCCTATACAACTTGGCAAGAGGTAGAGGATGAAGAAATAGGAAGTGGGTAGACTTTAGAATTGGATTTCTCACTCTATTTCACTAGTTGCCATTAATGGCCACTAGCTTTCTTCATGTTGAAGAAGATGAAGAAGAAGAAGAAGATATGATAAGTTAAATAAAAATAGAAAAGAAAATACAATACTTATCATATCTTCAACCATGGTTTAGTGTAGAGACTTAACTTAGGTTAGATGAGTGGTTAGGGTTAGGCATGAGACAAGAATGGTGACTAAGTCAATGCTTCATGAATCTTCAACTAAAAACAAATATAGCCACCATTCATTTCTCTTTTTCTTTTCAAATGAAATAAATAAAAAGATAAATGAATAAGCAAATGAAATGATACCCTAACCACTAACTAACCATGGTTCAATACTTTACACAAAACCAAGAAAGAATGTATCATCAAACATGATACAATCATGTGCACAAAAATATATCACATATACAATGTGCAATACAAGTGAGTAAATCCATTTAAAGTGAACCAATACTAGTTAATGCAAAGTAATATATCAAATATATAATTATACATTAAATCATTAAATCAACACTTGATTCAATGATCCGATCATGTCGCATATAACCGGCCAGTATCCAACGTATCGGCTTATCGAATCAATCCTTGATTCGATAACTAGGTTATATCGCATATAACTAATCGATACATTCATCGCGAGAATAGAATACGGTATCACATACACGCATTATTCTCGGTCCCGCACATATCTCATATGCGCTCCTATTTCGTTTCGCTTGAGCCAGGAAACCTCTGTGTAGGACTCTAAAGACTCGTCAATACGCCGGCAGCAGATGTTGATCATATCAAACACCCACAGGCCGCAAGCGGTCTGCTAAACGTAACGGCCACCCGGGTATTGAGCGATCAGAAGATCGACGAGCAAGCCCGCTCACACTCCTGTGAATCCAACCAGTAACACTTACCGTACAGTCCGGTCTGTTCGTCTGATATGTCGCATATCTCGCCTAGGGGTGGTAAACGTCAGACCCCAATAGCTCGATAAGTCATGCCGACGTGAGGTCCATAACATTCGTGAAACTACTGATAACTCTTACCAGTATATCACAGCAACCCTGGCCAGGGATTTCCTTTTATGGCCAATCGAGCATAGCACAACAGCAACCCCAAATACCGGGAGAGACGAATCCCCTCCTATCGCTCATTGCCTCCATGTGAATCGGGACTGTACCCAAAAACCACCTGTTTGCACGACTCAGTAGAGCCGTGGTAGGGTGGAAATCAAAGCACAGTGGGAGACACACAAGACTCTATGACGATCTCGGGTCAACAGACTAAGCTGTACCAGTGTCACCAGAGAACTGCCATCTGACGTGAGGTATAATACCATCTGGGAGTTCTCGGCGAGTCCATTCAGTGTACCCAGTCTCTACTAAGCACCCGTATACCATCTCTGATGTCAAAAACCAATGGATATGGGATCATCCATCGCCCATCACATGGGTCGAGAAGATACACGCTAGTCTACTCTGGAATATCGATGCCCCATCTCGATATTCCCATGACTAGGAACAATGAAGGATGTACTCATTGACTACCCAGGCCCTACTAGTATGATCTGCATCATAGTCCTGGAAGTCAAGTACACATCCTAAGGGCTTTATCAACATGTAATCAGAGAGACAGAAAGTATACATGTTAAGATAAAGAGCAACCAGATAGCGTACTATCATGTCGAGCAAGAAATTCCTTCCTATATATATCCCAGCATCCACTACAATGTACAGTAATGGCCTCTAGGGCATACATATAACTAACAATCTCCCACTTGCACTAGGGCCATCTGTAGCAGTGGTTGCAGTATCACATACTCAACCATCCCATATGAGTCTCTCTCTGGGAAAAGGCCTTCGTGAGTGGATCCGCCGTGTTGTCCTCTGAGTCTTCTCTCCTAACCTCGATCACCCTGGAGATCAACTATCTCCATGATCAGGTGATGCTGCCTCAGAATATGTCTGGGTCACTGATGGGACCAGGGTTCCAGGGTCGAAGCCACGCTTCCATTGTCATACAATGGCAGGAACCTAGTTCATCTTATGAACCAATGTACACCCAAACTTCCTCTTTGGTAGTATCTTTAATAGCGATGTTACCAGCCTTTATCGTCTAGTTTGCCACGGTATCGAGCTTGGAACTCTTCCAACATACCGTCACTTTACTGAGGGTAAAGACAGTGCCTGTGACTGACATTCAGTCGTCTTTATCACCCTGGAACACTTCCAGTGATTCTCCCCAGGATCGATTGATACCATCTCACTACAACTAGTGAGTATCCTAACATTCAATTAGATCTATCTCATAGATCCAAAGCTTAGGATTTAGTAGGTATCACTTTGATCCTATATGGAAAATCTTTGTGATAAGCGGAGATTGATCGAGTGTAGCATAGGAAACTCCTTCCCTAACAAGAGTATGTCATCCACGTACTCTACGAGGATTGTCACCATACTCTCTACTACCTTTTTGTTTATACAAGGTTCATCTACCATTTTGATGATGTCAACTTCTTTGACTAATCCATCAAAACAGATGTTCTGTAGCGTCTTGAAAAGTCGTTTTGGTGTTTTCCTGAAATTCGGTGAAAATTCGGTATTTTTCCGAAAACCGTCTTTCTCGTTATTTTGCAGTTTAGGGCTAATTATACCTAAAATGGATAGGTAATTGCTTGTTTTTAGTAGCTAATGAGTTACTTATGAAATTCTGGTCGTTTAAAATTTTTTCCCTATTTTTCAATTTTTTAATATTATTTTAAGCCGGTAAGAAAATACATTAAATTAGCGATAAGTACAAATTTTTCCGGGCTAATTTTAATCTTTAAAATTATGATAATTAAAATCTAGTTGTAACATAAATTTTTAGTATTTTATTTTGATTTTTAACAAATTTTTATGATAGGAAACGAATTTATTGACTTTTAAGCTTAAATTTGCAATTTTGGACTTGTAGGGGGTCTTTTTGCATAAAAATTTTTTTGTGCACTCTCTCTCACTCATTCCTCACCTCTAGGCCGGCCCTACCTCAGCAAAAAGCCCACAAAAAATTTTCCCCAACTCATTTGCACAAAATGATATGTAAAGGGTTTTAATATATATAATTGGGTATGGGTTTTTTGTTGATTGGTATGGCTTTGACCTTGACTTTTCTCACACTCCCCCACACCTCTCCCCCACTCCTCATCAGCTGAAGTTTCAGCTGCAAACAGCAGCCCCCTCCCCCTCCTTGCATCATCTCTTTTCTTCTTCAAAGTTCATCCAAAAATCCTTAAAAATCAACAATTCCTTTTATAATTTCAAAGCAAAACCTTATTCCCTCTCTTCTCAAACCCAAATTGACTCCAATCTTGGAGAAAGATGGCATCTTGGGAGGCTTTAGCATCATAGGGTTTGAACTTTGGAGGTATAATTTCTAATCAAATGGTTACATTGTTGCTTAAGGGTGCTAATTAGAACCTTGAAATTGTTTAGTGTTAAATCTTTACTTAATTCCTAATCTAGTTTTGTTTAAAGAGGGTAGTTTGATATGAACTTGGGTTTTAGCATACCATTACTAGGCTAATTAAATCTATTTTTCTATCTAGTTATTTTGCTAACCTAATCTAAGAGGTTAATTTTCTTATGTGGGCTTTTAATTGTGTTAATTTAAATTTGTAGTATGGAATTTGATTTGTGATTGCTAATTACAAAAATTAAACTAGGGTTCTTGAAGCCATGTTAGCTAATTAAATTGTTTTGTAATTAATCTAGTTCCTACACAACCTAATCTAAGAGGTTACCTTGTTATGTGGTCTTTAAACTATGCTAATTTACTAAATTTTAAAAGTGTGATTTTGGTTGTAAATTGTTGTTTTAGGAGATTCAAGAAAGGGTTTATGTATGGAAAATAGGTTTTGAATCATTGCTAATGTGTTGTATTTATAGTGTTTGTAGATTGCTTGTAGTGTGGTTGGTTGTTCAAGCTTGATAGTAGTCTTTGTAGCAAATCGGCGATGTTGCACCGATTTTTGGAATGTATCTGCTTACTAGTTTTGTTATAAAATTATGTGATGGATTATTTTCGACATCTTGATGATTGTGTTGGCTTATCCTATGACGTTTAGGATGCGTGTGTGCGGATTTTTGAGTAGTCGTGTTTTAGTTTTGCCGGGCGACCAAATCGGCGATTTTTGGCAGTTTTTGCGATTTTCGCGTGTGTTCCGCGCACTTTGTGCACGTTGTACCTAGCTAGCGAACATTAGTAGTTTCGTTAGGGTTTTGCGTCGTTCTTGATATGTAACCTTATGTTTGGTATTGATGTAAATTCCAGGTTCGGTCGCGGAGACGTCAGACGCGGCGCGAAAGGGGAAAGCGGTGATTGGACACAGCTAGCCAGGGATTCCGGTGAGTAGATGTAACATCTACGGGGGACTATCGTTGGATGGCGCAAGCCGCCCGATAGTTTTAGTAACTTACAAGATCCTTAGTGATGTTAGTAATTAGGGGTGAAATACTTATTTGACTATTTGCTGCATCCATGCATTATATTGACATACCTATACGAAACCATTTTATAGGACACCTGCACCATTGCCAGGGTTTTTATATGCAGCACGAGCACTATTCATGCTTACACACACACCCTGGTAATTGCCATGCCACCACACTAGATAACCTTTAAATTTAAACCTTTTACTAATTGATACTTAAACTTGTGCTATTGCCTTTAATTCCTTAAAATGAAACCGTAGGATTGCTATTCATGTGCATGTACTTCATCATATTAATTGTTCATGCTTAATCCATTAATCACACATCGCAACTTGATTATTGATACCATATGCATTCATTATCACTGATATATGCACTTTTGAGGATTTCTTGAGATTTTATGATATTGCTGGATTTCGGGGGAAAGCCGCAAAATTTCTAAACTTATTATATTTTTAAAATATGTAAATTGCGGTTTTCTAGTGATGTAAGTGTCGTCCACCATGAGTTTGCTGTGGTTTTGGAAATCCGTGTCGAGGAGTGGAGGAACCGGCACGGGTACATGATGGGCCCGGTAAGGTACCCCGGGGCAAGAGGAATGTGGTGTTGACGTTGAGCCTGGCAGGGGACGGATTACCTACCGGTGACTGTTTGGGATGGCGGATATCCAGAGGATACCGACCGTGGCCGCTAGATGATGAGATATTGATATTTGAGATGGGTCAGCCGGACGGCTGAGGCCAGAGATACATTTATGAGATTTGAGACAGCTTTTGGGTGTCGTTGCTGGACACCGGTTCTCGTCGATTCTTTGAGTATTATGCTGGCATTCTAAAAGAGTTTCAAAAACAAAAAGAGATAAATGTTTCTTATATATAGCTATTGAGACCTCAGATATTCATGTTGCATACATATTCGTACACTGATGTTGTATACACACCTGCTAGTGCACCCATTCATACCTGTATTTTAGATGCTAGGATGCTTGTGTGCATGCATACGATAGCCTTTGTAGGTGTTATTTATTACTCACGAGTTGGCAACTCACCCCCGTTGTGCCACAGTCTTTTGCAGGTCCGCTCCGTCAGTTCAGTAGCGGCGGGCGCACTTGTTCTTTTGCCTCCTTTGCCTGGACTCGAGGTTTTGCTCTTAGGTGGGTTATGTTACTATTTTTGTACCACCTTGTATATTCTTTGTATCTAGTGCACTCCATCTACTGTATCTACCAGTATTGTTGTATATTGACTTAGAGATGAGACTGTGAGGTTTGTGGACTTTTATGCTGTATTTTGGGGTCGAGCTCACTTGAGTCGACATGCTGTTTTTCTTATGCTTCATTATGATTATTTTGCATGCTGTCGTTTTATATTGCGTGGGATTTGTGACCGCCTTGTGGCGAAGAGCTAGCTCCCGCTTGGGGATACCCTATTTTGTTGGATTCATATATATTTTGTTGTACCCATTTTGGGGGCCAGTATTTACAAAGGAGACTCTGCCGAAATTTTCGGAAAAATTGGTATTGTTTTTAAAAAGGGTTTTACATGACTTATTTGATAAACTCGCTTTCAATTGATTGGGTTTTCTTCACTCTTTTGCTTAATTGGTTTTGTTTTCTGGGCTTTGGCTTACTTATTTTACGGACATCTTTAGACGTTTCGTAAACTTAAGTGCCAGTCATGTTCCGTACCCTGCGGGTCGTGACAAAGTTGGTATCAGAGCGATAGGTTTTACCTTTGTGAGTGTAGGATGACCCTTGGTAGATGGAGTAAGTGACTTAAGCAGGGTAACGTAGCGTGCGTATGTCCGCGGCATACTTACGATACGGTACTCCGCCTAAGTGACTTTAGGATATACTTGCTTGAAAATTCCTTCTTCAATTCCGTGTATCCTATGATCCTATTGCACTGTTCTTACTATCCGTTTTCCTGTAACAGCCACTATGTCGCCGAAGGCTATGAGGGCACAGAGGGCTGCCGCCAGAGACGAGATTCGAGCTGGCTCGTCCGAAACTAGGACTGAGCAGGGTGGTATGCCTACGCCGCAGGGACAGACCGATCCACCTTCCCCAGGCCGTATGGATAGGCTCGAGACTGGTATGGAGGAGTTGCAACAGATGATGGGAGGCATGCAAGAGCTACGTCAGATGGTAGGATCCCTAGTTGCAGCCAGTCGTACACCGAGGCCGGATGACGTACCTACTACATCACAGACGACCATGATACCTGCTCCTACTACTACCACCGTGACCATCCCGGTTTCACTACAGGATTTCATGAGGCTGAGACCTCCAGTATTCACCGGCACCGAGGCAGCGGAGGACCCACAGATGTTCCTTGACAGTTTAGCCAGGATCTGCCGTTCGCTGAGATGTTCGGATGATCGATGGGTAGAGCTTGCGAGTTTCCGACTAGAGGGTCTCGCGCAGACATGGTAGGAGTCAGTCTTGAGAGGTCGAGCTGCAGGTCTACCGCCTATGACTTGGGTCGAGTTTACAGCGGTCTTTCTAGCCCGTTTCCTTCCAGAGAGCGTTCGTGACGCCAGAGCTCGCAGCTTCGAGGCCTTAGTCAAGACACCTAGGATGACGGTGTCTGAGTATGACATCCAGTTTACACAGTTATCCCGATATGCTCAGTATTTGGTGGATACCGAGGAGAAGATGGTGAAGAGGTTCGTACAGGGACTTGATGCCCAGCTATATCTTGCCATTGGCGCCCAGTACTACGACACTTATTCAGCTGCTATGGATACGACATTGCGGATGGAGGCACGCATATCACGGACTTCGGCCGTTTCTGGGCCGAAGAGGATTCGCACCGATGTACCGTCTCAGAGGCAGCGCGCCAGATTCTTTCAGAGAGATAGGCCTGGCAGAGGATTTGGGCGGGGACAGTTATATGGTTCTTATCCCCAGGGGCAGCAGCCGTCGCCAGGGTGTTTTGGGTGCGGGAGTCCGCACCATCTTGTCAGAGACTGTCCGGTGAGACGACAGGGAGCAGCGACAGTTCCGCATGTGACCCTACCACCATCACCACCCCCTCCTCAGAGAGCCTTACTTCCTACCCCAGGCGATGCTCCACGCCAGTTAGGTGCACCGAGAGGCCGTGGACGCGGCGGTCCTGTTCAGAGAGGACGAGGAGGTAGAGGCTGAGGTCGAGGTCAGCCCGCTATCGGTGGAGGACAGGCCCGAGTTTTTGCTTTGACACCGCAGGATGCGCAGGCATCCAATGCCGTTGTGACAGGTACCTTGCCAGTTTGTTCTTTCGACGCACGGGTATTATTCGACCCAGGTTCCACACATTCGTACGTATCTACACACTTTGCACCGATGTTGGGCCGTGAGTCGTCGTCGTTAGATCAGCCGCTTGTTGTTGTTACTCCGGTAGGCGAGTCGTTTGTCGCTCGTTTTGTTTTTCGATTGTGTTCCGTTCGTATCGGGGAGAGGGATTCATCGGTTGATTTGATTCTCCTCGATATGTTGGACTTTGATGTGCTTCTGGGCATGGATTGGCTAGCCACTTATTATGCTTCGGTGGACTACCGTGAGAATGCAGTCAGATTTAGCTTTCCGGGAGAGCCAGTCCTTGTTATTCAGGGAGACCGCAGTGTCACCCTTCCCAGCTTAATTTCGTCTCTTCGCGCTGGTCAGATCTTGCGGAAGGGATGTCAGGGATTATTAGCGTGTATTTGTGATACTCGAGCTGCAGAGGTTCCGTTAGACCGGGTCCCGGTAGTTTGTGAGTTCCCTGATGTTTTCCCTGATGAGCTACCTGGGCTACCGCCTGAGCGCGATGTTGAGTTCTGCATTGATTTGATTCCCGGCTCGGGGCCTATTTCTATACCGCCTTATCGGATGGCCCCGGCAGAGCTTCGAGAGCTGAAGGATCAATTGCAGGATTTGTTAGATAAGGGGCTTGTTCGACCGAGTGTTTCTCCGTGGGGTGCTCCGGTCCTGTTTGTCAAGAAGAAGGATGGAAGTTTGCGCTTATGTATCGACTACCGCCAGCTGAACAAAGTTACCGTTCGGAACAGATATCCGTTGCCGCGCATTGATGATTTGTTCGACCAGCTTCAGGGTGTGGGGTATTTTTCGAGGATCGACTTGCGATCAGGATACCATCAGCTGCGAGTTCGACAGGAGGATATACCGAGGACAGCTTTCCGCACGCGCTACGGCCACTACGAGTTTTTGGTGATGTCGTTCGGACTCACCAACGCCCCAGCAGCATTCATGGATTTGATGAACCGTACATTCAGGCCGTATCTTAACTTGTTCATCATCGTGTTTATCGACGATATCTTGGTGTACTCCCGGAGCAGAGAGGAGCACGAGCAGCACTTGCGGATTACGTTACAGACTCTGAGGGAGCACCAGCTGTTCGCGAAGTTCTCCAAGTGTGCATTCTGGCTGGACAGCGTCGGATTCTTGGGTCACGTGGTTACGATAGACGACATTTGTGTGGACCCGAAGAAGATTGAGGCTGTTCAGCAGTGGCCCCGACCTACATCGGTTACTGAGATCCGTAGTTTTCTAGGCCTGGCAGGCTACTACAGGCGTTTTGTTCAGGACTTCTCCCGTATAGCTGCACCGTTGACCGGTTTGACCCGGAAGGGAGTTCCTTTCGTTTGGACAGAGGAGTGCGAGCGCAGTTTTCAGCAGCTACGGACTTGTTTGACTACGGTGCCGGTATTATCTTTGCCTTCGGGATCAGGCGGATTTGTTGTCTACTGTGATGCTTCGCGAGTGGGATCAGGATGCGTATTGATGCAGCATGGCCGGGTGATCGCTTATGCTTCTTGGCAGTTGAAGAAGCATGAACAGAACTACCCCACTCATGATTTGGAGATGGCTGCAGTGGTCTTTGCACTGAAGATTTGGCGACATTACCTATACGGCGAGTCGTGTCAGATATTCACCGATCACAAGAGCTTAAAGTACATATTTCGGCAGCGAGACCTGAACCTCAGACAGCGTCGTTGGATGGAGTTGGTGAAAGACTACGACTACGAGATCTTATATCACCCCGGCAAGGCAAATGTGGTGGCAGATACGTTGAGTAGGAGGCCCGGGGGTAGTCTATCCTTTTTGCGCGCAGTGCAGAGGCAGTCGTCAGCAGATTGGCAGATGTTATGCGACAGCCGAGTTGAGTTTGAGTTCACTCAGACAGGGGGACAGCTCGCGCATGTTCGTGTATGCCCACAGTTTCTTGACCGTATATATGAGGTACAGCGCAGTGACGACCGTTGCTCAGAGATCATGGCACAGATGGGACAGGGCAGATTTTCCGAGTTCGTGGTTGACGATCAGGGGATTTTACGATATGGATCTAGACTGTGCGTACCAGATGCTGATGGATTGCGGCGCGACATTCTTGAGGAGGTACACCGATCAGTGTATAGTGTCCACCCCGGTTCCACCAAGATGTACCATGATATGAGAGAGACCTACTGGTGGGACGGGATGAAGAGGGACATTGTGGAGTTCGTTTCGAGATGCCTGACTTATCAGCAAGTCAAGGCCGAGCACCAGAGGCCCGCAGGAGAGCTACAGCCGTTACCCATTCCAGAGTGGAAATGGAAGCAGATTTCGATGGATTTCGTTGTGGGTCTACCCAGGACCAGTCGAGGGTACGACTCCATCTGGGTGATCATGGATAGATTGACGAAAGCGGCTCACTTCCTACCGGTGAAGACCACTTTCAGCTTCGCTCAGTATGCTCAGCTCTATATTGACGAGATCGTGCGACTACACGGCGTACCGACTTGTATCGTGTCAGATCGAGGCACTCAGTTCACCAGCCGACTTTGGCAGAGACTTCAGGAGGCTTTGGGCACTCGTTTGAGCTTCAGCACAGCATTTCATCCGCAGACCGACGGACAGTCAGAGCGGACCATTCAGACTCTCGAGGACATGCTCAGAGCGTGCGTTTTAGACTTTGGTGGTAGCTGGGATCGTCATTTACCTCTAGTGGAGTTCTCCTACAACAACAGCTTCCAGGATACTATTCAGATGGCACCTTTCGAGGCATTGTATGGGAGGAGATGCAGATCGCCCGTTTGTTGGACAGAGCTCAGCGAGAGCAGCATTTTGGGGCCGCAGCTTGTTGAGGAGACGACAGCGAAGATACAGTTGATCCGAGACCGGATGAGAGCGGCTCAGAGCAGGCAGAAATCGTATGCGGACAGGCGCCGTCGCAGATTAGAGTTCGCAGTTGGCGACCATGTTTTTCTGAAAGTCTCTCCGATGAAGGGTGTGATGCGTTTTGGGCAAAAGGGGAAGCTTAGCCCTAGATTCGTAGGTCCCTTCGAGATCCTTGAGCGTGTCAGCGCAGTTACATATCGTTTGGCTCTTCCACCCAGCTTTCCCGATGTTCACCCCGTCTTCCATGTTTCGATGCTCCGCAAGTACCTTCACGACCCTTCGCATGAGATTCAGCACCCGACAGTCCAGCTAGAGCGCGACCTTTCTTTTGCAGAGCATCCGGTGGCTATCTTGGATCGGCAGGTGAAGAAGTTGAAGTCGAAGATTATACCAACCGTCAAGGTCCTTTGGCGTAGCCCGAGCAGCGAGGAGGTTACCTGGGAGACCGAGAGCGAGATGAGGAAGAAATATCCCCATCTCTTTGAAGGTACGCGTAGCTATATTTTTTAAATTCGGGGACCGAATTTCTTTAAGGGGGGAAGATTGTAGCGTCTTGAAAATTCGTTTTGGTGTTTTCCTGAAATTCGGTGAAAATTCGGTATTTTTCCGAAAACCGTCTTTCTCGTTATTTTGCAGTTTAGGGCTAATTATACCTAAAATGGATAGGTAATTGCTTGTTTTTAGTAGCTAATGAGTTACTTATGAAATTCTGGTCGTTTAAAATTTTTTCCCTATTTTTCAATTTTTTAATATTATTTTAAGCCGGTAAGAAAATACATTAAATTAGCGATAAATACAAATTTTTCCGGGCTAATTTTAATCTTTAAAATTATGATAATTAAAATCTAGTTGTAACATAAATTTTTAGTATTTTATTTTGATTTTTAAAAAATTTTTATGATAGGAAACGAATTTATTGACTTTTAAGCTTAAATTTGCAATTTTGGACTTGTAGGGGGTCTTTTTGCATAAAATTTTTTTTGTGCACTCTCTCTCACTCATTCCTCACCTCTAGGCCGGCCCTACCTCAGCAACAAGCCCACAAAAATTTTTCCCCAACTCATTTGCACAAAATGATATGTAAAGGGTTTTAATATATATAATTGGGTATGGGTTTTTTGTTGATTGGTATGGCTTTGACCTTGACTTTTCTCACACTCCCCCACACCTCTCCCCCACTCCTCATCAGCTGAAGTTTTAGCTGCAAACAGCAGCCCCCTCCCCCTCCTTGCATCATCTCTTTTCTTCTTCAAAGTTCATCCAAAAATCCTTAAAAATCAACAATTCCTTTTACAATTTCAAAGCAAAACCTTATTCCCTCTCTTCTCAAACCCAAATTGACTCCAATCTTGGAGAAAGATGGCATCTTGGGAGGCTTTAGTATCATAGGGTTTGAACTTTGGAGGTATAATTTCTAATCAAATGGTTACATTGTTGCTTAAGGGTGCTAATTAGAACCTTGAAATTGTTTAGTGTTAAATCTTTACTTAATTCCTAATCTAGTTTTGTTTAAAGAGGGTAGTTTGATATGAACTTGGGTTTTAGCATACCATTACTAGGCTAATTAAATCTATTTTTCTATCTAGTTATTTTGCTAACCTAATCTAAGAGGTTAATTTTCTTATGTGGGCTTTTAATTGTGTTAATTTAAATTTGTAGTATGGAATTTGATTTGTGATTGCTAATTACAAAAATTAAACTAGGGTTCTTGAAGCCATGTTAGCTAATTAAATTGTTTTGTAATTAATCTAGTTCCTACACAACCTAATCTAAGAGGTTACCTTGTTATGTGGTCTTTAAACTATGCTAATTTACTAAATTTTAAAAGTGTGATTTTGGTTGTAAATTGTTGTTTTAGGAGATTCAAGAAAGGGTTTATGTATGGAAAATAGGTTTTGAATCATTGCTAATGTTTTGTAATTATAGTGTTTGTAGATTGCTTGTAGTGTGGTTGGTTGTTCAAGCTTGATAGTAGTCTTTGTAGCAAATCGGCGATGTTGCACCGATTTTTGGAATGTATCTGCTTACTAGTTTTGTTATAAAATTATGTGATGGATTATTTTCGACATCTTGATGATTGTGTTGGCTTATCCTATGACGTTTAGGATGCGTGTGTGCGGATTTTTGAGTAGTCGGGTTTTAGTTTTGCCGGGCGACCAAATCGGCGATTTTTGGCAGTTTTTGCGATTTTCGCGTGTGTTCCGCGCACTTTGTGCACGTTGTACCTAGCTAGCGAACATTAGTAGTTTCGTTGGGGTTTTGCGTCGTTCTTGATATGTAACCTTATGTTTGGTATTGATGTAAATTCCAGGTTCGGTCGCGGAGACGTCAGACGCGGCGCGAAAGGGGAAAGCGGTGATTGGACACAGCTAGCCAGGGATTCCGGTGAGTAGATGTAACATCTACGGGGGACTATCGTTGGATGGCGCAAGCCGCCCGATAGTTTTAGTAACTTACAAGATCCTTAGTGATGTTAGTAATTAGGGGTGAAATACTTATTTGACTATTTGCTGCATCCATGCATTATATTGACATACCTATACGAAACCATTTTATAGGACACCTGCACCATTGCCAGGGTTTTTATATGCAGCACGAGCACTATTCATGCTTACACACACACCCTGGTAATTGCCATGCCACCACACTAGATAACCTTTAAATTTAAACCTTTTACTAATTGATACTTAAACTTGTGCTATTGCCTTTAATTCCTTAAAATGAAACCGTAGGATTGCTATTCATGTGCATGTACTTCATCATATTAATTGTTCATGCTTAATCCATTAATCACACATCGCAATTTGATTATTGATACCATATGCATTCATTATCACTGATATATGCACTTTTGAGGATTTCTTGAGATTTTATGATATTGCTGGATTTCGGGGGAAAGCCGCAAAATTTCTAAACTTATTATATTTTTAAAATATATAAATTGCGGTTTTCTAGTGATGTAAGTGTCGTCCACCATGAGTTTGCTGTGGTTTTGGAAATCCGTGTTGAGGAGTGGAGGAACCGGCACGGGTACATGGTGGGCCCGGTAAGGTACCCCGGGGCAAGAGGAATGTGGTGTTGACGTTGAGCCTGGCAGGGGACGGATTACCTACCGGTGACTGTTTGGGACGGCGGATATCCAGAGGATACCGACCGTGGCCGCTAGATGATGAGATATTGATATTTGAGATGGGTCAGCCGGACGGCTGAGGCCAGAGATACATTTATGAGATTTGAGACAGCTTTTGGGTGTCGTTGCTGGACACCGGTTCTCGTCGATTCTTTGAGTATTATGCTGGCATTCTAAAAGAGTTTCAAAAACAAAAAGAGATAAATGTTTCTTATATATAGCTATTGAGACCTCAGATATTCATGTTGCATACATATTCGTACACTGATGTTGTATACACACCTGCTAGTGCACCCATTCATACCTGTATTTTAGATGCTAGGATGCTTGTGTGCATGCATACGATAGCCTTTGTAGGTGTTATTTATTACTCACGAGTTGGCAACTCACCCCCGTTGTGCCACAGTCTTTTGTAGGTCTGCTCCGTCAGTTCAGTAGCGGCGGGCGCACTTGTTCTTTTGCCTCCTTTGCCTGGACTCGAGGTTTTGCTCTTAGGTGGGTTATGTTACTATTTTTGTACCACCTTGTATATTCTTTGTATCTAGTGCACTCCATCTACTGTATCTACCAGTATTGTTGTATATTGACTTAGAGATGAGACTGTGAGGTTTGTGGACTTTTATGCTATATTTTGGGGTCGAGCTCACTTGAGTCGACATGCTGTTTTTCTTATGCTTCATTATGATTATTTTGCATGCTGTCGTTTTATATTGCGTGGGATTTGTGACCGCCTTGTGGCGAAGAGCTAGCTCCCGCTTGAGGATGCCCTATTTTGTTGGATTCATATATATTTTGTTGTACCCATTTTGGGGGCCAGTATTTACAAAGGAGACTCTGCCGAAATTTTCGGAAAAATTGGTATTGTTTTTAAAAAGGGTTTTACATGACTTATTTGATAAACTCGCTTTCAATTGATTGGGTTTTCTTCACTCTTTTGCTTAATTGGTTTTGTTTTCTGGGCTTTGGCTTACTTATTTTACGGACGTCTTTAGACGTTTCGTAAACTTAAGTGCCAGTCACGTTCCGTACCCTGCGGGTCATGACATGTTCCAACTCCGCGATGCCTGCTTCATTATGTAACGCAACTTGCACACGTTTCCGCTGCTCCCACTGTTTACGAAGACCTCTGGCTGTGTTCTTATAGAAGTTCTCTTCTAAATCAGTATTTAGAAAAGCAGTCATGGCACCCAACCGCCAGATATCGTAGTCATGGTATGTAGCCGTGGTAAGTAGGATCTGGACAGACTTAAGCATAGCTACTGGAAAAAGGTTTCATCATTATCCACGCCTGGTCGATGACGAAAACCTTTAACAAGTCTAGCTTTGAAAGTCTCAACTTTTCCATCTACACCAAGTAATCTTCTCAAGATATACTTGCTCCTGATGGGGATTTAACCCTTCAGATATTGCAGCTAAAGTCCATACTTTGCTGGTGTACATGGATTCCATCTCAGATCGCTAAGCATCCAGCCATTCTTACAGAGTCCCTACTCTCGATGGCCTGCTCGAAACTAGTTGGGTCATCATCTCATGATGCAATCCTTGCTCCCACTGTCATCGAGAAACCGAGGTATCTCTCAGGAGGATGAGGAACCCTACTAGATCGGCGGAGAGGCTGAGGTTCGTCGGGAACTATAGAATCTTATGGTTCAGTCAAATCATCAACTGCAGTTTTGTATAGCTGGAACCTTTCCAGTTCTACAGAACTAATCCTGCCTCGATCTTGTCCGGATTTTGCTTTAAACATAGGCCGGACAACCCCAAATCTTAACTCACTTAAGAGATAGGCTCTTCCCATACCATATCTCATATGGAATGGTAGGCAGTGATTTGATTCGAACCTAATTCAACAGGTATGCAGCTTCTCAAGCGCATAACTCCCAAAAAGGAAATAGGTAACTCAGTAGTACTCATCATAGAGCACACGATATCTAATATTGTGTGATTGCTCCGCCCCGATACACCGTTGTGCTGTGGTGTATTCAGAGGAGTAATACTGAGAGAAAATCTCATTTTCCTTTAGAATAGTCCAGGAATTCCATGCACAAGTATTCTCCTCCTTGATCTCATCAAAGGACATAATACTTATACCCGGTTATTGGTTCTCTACTTCTAACTTATATTCTGTGAATACCTCAAAAGGTTCGGACTTATGTTTCAACAGGAACATATGACTGAATCTTGAGAGATTATCAGAGAATATAATGAAGTATAAAGAACCAGTCCTGACATGTGTAGACAGGAGACCTTACATACATCATTATGTATCAGTCCCAAGAGTTTACTAACTCTTCCTTTGTTTCCAATAAACAGAGCTATGGTCATCTTATCTTTGGGACATGACTGGCAAGTTTCACAAGATGTAAATTCAAACTGATTTAAATATGCATCTAAAATGTAACTTCAGCCAGTCGGGTCGCATTGATATGACCTAGTCTACAATGCCTCAAGAAGAATTCGTTCATTTCTGAACTCTTCTTCTTGTGTGTGTTCAGTATACTAGGAACTGTAGTTTGATTTAGAACGTTAATGCTTTTAGATAGCGTGCCTGAACCGATCAACTTTTGATATAGGAAGTGTTCAAAACATTATCCATGAATACAAAATTATATCCTTTCTTTACTAATAAAGAGACTGATATGATTTTGTATATCAGGTTCGGTATCTAATAGCATTTGTTCAGAATCAATGTATTCGTAATACAGGGTGACAGTGACCAACAGACTTGGCTGCAACACTTGCCCCGTTTTCTGTCTCATGAAACTTATCACCCGTTCTCAGTTTTTCTACCTTTTTGTAGCCCAATGTAACAGATTACATATCTGGGATCCTGATCCGGTATCATATACCCAGGATGCAGAGGATACTGAGAAACAGTTCTTTGTAATGAACACACCCGAAGGAGATGCATCATATGCACTTTCTTCGTTTGGGCGGCATAGGAATTCTGGTATTCCCCAATTTCCTGCTCTGTCTTCTAATAATTATAAGTTGGAGCGGGACCAACGTTCCCCAGCTCAGTATAACAAGCGGGTTCGGTCAATACATCCATATTATTATCTTGATTAAGGCGTGATATGGTCGCTACCAGGAGAGAGAGAGAAGAAAACACTCTGCGTGCGCTCTTGTAAGATCAGAATGGTTATATATTTTATCTAATCAGGATGGCTCCCACTGTTTTTATCAAATCTTCCTTCAAACCTTAAAAGGAAAGACTAGCCGGGATTAATTACACTCTACAAGTTCGCCAATCTTTCAGCCAGGCCAGTGTCGGTACTTTGAGGGAGGTTCCCCGTGCTTTCGCACGGACCTAATTACAGTAAACCTCGTTTTCCCAGAGGCGTAACCCCGTTGACACCTTTCTAGACACCTAGTTGATCGGCTAATTGCAAAGTGCAAAACTCTCCCAGGAGTAACAATTACTCGCAGTGGGTATCGAGATCCAACTATCACATAGAAGGTATGCAATCTCATTGCAAATTTCAACACTTGAAACTCCCGATAAAGGTTTTACCCCTAGCACCTATGACCTTAACTATGGTCAACAAATCATAAGTACTAGTCAAGTTCTACCCGTCATTTCGTGATTAATTAGACCCACCCACATGACCCTTAACTAAGGTCAACAAAGTCACGCGACTGTCCTAACTAATCGCATCATATGCGGTGTAGGAAGACATCACTTAGCTACCGTACACTCAACACGAATACTAAGTACTCTACTTCCTAAAATGACGGAGGGTTGCGGCTGGTTTTTGTGAAAACCTTTAACGCTTTGAACTTGATCTCGTTGCAGAATCAAATGGTTTTTAAATGGAATGTTTTTGAGGCTTTTCTAGTTTTGCTAAAGGGGTCACTCCCGGTGAAGGGATCGTCGGCCCTTTCCTCGTCGAATGAGGTGCGGGATATATCATATATATCACTGTGCAAAGCGAAAACTATAGAAGCGATCAAAGACAAACCGAGGGTTGTAGCATCTGCCAGTTATTGCTAAAGGAGTCACTCCCGGTGAAGGGATCTCGGTCCTTTCCTCATCGAATAAGGTGCAGGATGTTCTATAATGAACACCGCGTTGCAAAGCAAGAACTGTAGCTACCTGTTTTATTTTGAAATTCGATTCCACAACATCAATTAGGTTTATTTTCTTTCATTAATCTCATTAATGAATATCCCATCATTTAAGTCCACCTAATCATCACAGATAAATATAACGTACGCTTATGCCATCCGCATTCTCCTCGATGTCCCGTCTGCACCGTTAGGTTAGGTAACTAACGCCAGAGCGAGGCAGGGCTAGCGCGGGTGTAAAACATAAGCAACGTCTATATAATATATCATATATACTATATATAATACATGTCACAGAACATCACATGATCACAGATAAATCACAGCAGAAGAAACATATGAAATATTGGATATACTAGGACGTCCGTGTTTTCAATACGAGCCAGTATAAAACACGGATTCCACGGTCGTGATGAATAGCCAATCCCACACCCCAAGACCCCTACGAGAGCGGCAAGCAACCCTACCAATTCTAGGGTTAGGAGACCCGGACTCGACTCCTCGAGATGGTCTCCGACTGGACCCCAGAACCCGGTTACTTGTGCTCCCCTCCTTGGGTCTATCCTAGTGCAGAAAAGTAAATAATATACATCAACGGTGACATCTTCCGCAACCTGGAAGTGCCCCAATAAAAGAATATTACATACAAGTTTTTACATGAATGAAAATGAAAAACACTCATCTCACATAAAAACCCCACGGCTATTCAAACACGACGATCCAATATAACATATCCAGCAACACATAACATCTCATGTCATCAACGTAAGTAAATATGCGCATCCCAATTGTCGTTGACATATAGCAACGAAACCGACGATATCACATATTACACTTACAGTCACAGAAAAGAAAGTGTAAAACTACAACAGTTGGAATCCACAACCACCTCAGACATCGCATGCCTAACCAAATGAATTCTTTAGACATCGTATGCCTAACAATTATAAACCCCGCATTTTAGTCTCATTATCGAAAACACTTTTCAATATCAAGTCGGGCAATTCAACAAGATTCCCGACATTCTGATCGAATGCTCGTCGCAAACTTTAGTAGACGGCCGCACCCCCGAAACCGTCGACGAAGTGCACCAAGGCGGAACACCGCTACCGCGAGCACCCGAACGGATGCTTTCGGTGACGGGGTTCTCCTACAGTCACTTGGTCGGGGCAATGGAGTGAGGCTGTCTATTAAGTTTACCCGGCGAGTATCCGCGTACGCTACGTGATTGCTACGGACTTTTGATCACATCAAAATTCCGTGGCAACCGATCAAGTGAGACTAAACTGCTATGTTTATAACATTCATTCAGTTATCTCATAACTACTTGTGAATTCCAATTATTGTATCACATTCCGGATAAATAGAAAATGTTAAACTTTCCGATCGAACAATCGAACACCCAAGTTTTCCCGAAACAGCTCAACACATGAAATAAGTCTAACAGCATTCAGTTCGTGCCTCAGTAGCAACGGTCCAGCCGTAGAAGGGTCAAGCCAACGCCTCACATGTGGCACGCCGTACTGCCCCAAACCCGAAGGTTCAAAGGGCAGTTCAAAACGGTCACATAATCGAGTTAAGGTTTGTTGTCTTCTAGAGGGACCATCGCGTTACTTGCACTACTTAGAACGTCGTTAAACTACGGAAAAATCCAACACTTGGAAATTTCCCGACAGGGAAAAATTTGGGTATTTATATCCGGTCGAACATTTTAACATATTGTAAAATATCCGGAAAGCCACATAGACAAAATCTGATAATCCAATCGAACAATCGAATCCCCAAAACACCCCAGAAAATTCAACTCATGAATAAATTTTAAAAATTCCCAGAAAACTCAGCACAATTTATCAGGAATTACTGTGCATCTATTTAGGGCTGACGTCATATAAATGTCGCGGAACTGCCGTAGAAGCCAGGCTTCTGCCGCGGTTCCGCCGCACTCTTCACTGTTCACCAAAAATATTTTGCACCGTAATTCTTATTTTTTCCTGCTGAATTTTTTAGTAATTTTTAATTCAGAAAAATCCAGATATTTCAAAAATGTCCAGAGAGTGGGTCGGATTAGGGTTTCGGGGTTTGTTCGAATTTCAAATTCCGTCTAGACTTCGCCTAAGGCTCTAGCTAGGCTCTGATACCACTGTAGGATTCCTAGACACCCTAGTGAGGTCTCACAAGTGATCAAACATGCAAATTTCTAAAAATTACGGTGCCGAGAAAACCTAGAACGGATCGTTAACTAGATATTTAGGCAAAGCAAGCAAGTAATCGAATTAAATGCTAGGGGAAAGTGACTACAACCTTTGTAGATCCGGTCCACCACTTCGTGAGCTCCACGATGATCTCCCTCCGCTGTCCAAATCGAACTCACGACTCTAGCATTGGCATCATCGAAGAATGGGCGGGCTTGATCGTCGGTTCGATGCCGAAGATGATCTACGTCGAGGCATCACAAGAACAAGCTCCAACTTCACCAAGCTTTGAAAACTTGTGAAGTAAACACCCTATACAACTTGGCAAGAGGTAGAGGATGAAAAAATAGGAAGTGGGTAGACTTTAGAATTGGATTTCTCACTCAATTTCACTAGTTGCCATTAATGGCCACTAGCTTTCTTCATGTTGAAGAAGATGAAGAAGAAGAAGAAGATATGATAAGTTAAATCAAAATAGAAAAGAAAATACAATACTTATCATATATTCAACCATGGTTTAGTGTAGAGACTTAACTTAGGTTAGATGAGTGGTTAGGGTTAGGCATGAGACAAGAATGGTGACTAAGTCAATGCTTCATGAATCTTCAACTAAAAACAAATATAGCCACCATTCATTTCTCTTTTTCTTTTCAAATGAAATAAATAAAAAGATAAATGAATAAGCAAATGAAATGATACCCTAACCACTAACCAACCATGGTTCAATACTTTACACAAAACCAAGAAAGAATGTATCATCAAACATGATACAATCATGTGCACAAAAATATATCACATATACAATGTGCAATACAAGTGAGTAAATCCATTTAAAGTGAACCAATACTAGTTAATGCAAAGTAATATATCAAATATATAATTATACATTAAATCATTAAATCAACACTTGATTCAATGATCCGTTCATGTCGCATATAACCGGCCAGTATCCAACGTATCGGCTTATCGAATCAATCCTTGATTCGATAACTAGGTTATATCGCATATAACTAATCGATACATTCATCGTGAGAATAGAATACGGTATCACATACACGCATTATTCTCGGTCCCGCACATATCTCATATGCGCTCCTATTTCGTTTCGCTTGAGCCAGGAAACCTCTGTGTAGGACTCTAAAGACTCGTCAATACGCCGGCAGCAGATGTTGATCATATCAAACACCCACAGGCCGCAAGCGTTCTGCTAAACGTAACGGCCACCCGGATATTGAGCGATCAGAAGATCGACGAGCAAGCCCGCTCACACTCCTGTGAATCCAACCAGTAACACTTACCGTACAGTCCGGTCTGTTCGTCTGATATGTCGCATATCTCGCCTAGGGGTGGTAAACGTCAGACCCCAATAGCTCGATAAGTCATGCCGACGTGAGGTCCATAGAATTCGTGAAACTACTGATAACTCTTACCAGTATATCACAGCAACCCTGGCCAGGGATTTCCTGTTATGGCCAGTCGAGCATAGCATAACATCAACCCCCAATACCGGGAGAGACGAATCCCCTCCTATCGCTCATTGCCTCCATTTGAATCGGGACTGTACCCAAAAACCACCTGTTTGCACGACTCAGTAGAGCCGTGGTAGGGTGGAAATCAAAGCACAGTGGGAGACACACAAGACTCTATGACGATCTCGGGTCAACAGACTAAGCTGTACCAGTGTCACCAGAGAACTGCCATCTGACGTGAGGTATAATACCATCTGGGAGTTCTCGGTGAGTCCGTTCAGTGTACCCAGTCTCCACTGAGCACCCGTATACCATCTCTGATGTCAAACACCAATGGATATGGGATCATCCATCGCCTATCACATAGGTCGAGAAGATACACGCTAGTCTACTCTGGAATATCGATGCCCCATCTCGATATTCCCATGACTAGGAACAATGAAGGATGTACTCATTGACTACCCAGGCCCCACTAGTATGATCTGCATCATAGTCCTGGAAGTCGAGTACACATCCTAAGGGCTTTATCAACATGTAATCAGAGAGACAGAAAGTATACATGTTAAGATAAAGAGCAACCAGATAGCGTACTATCATGTCGAGCAAGAAAGTCCTTCCTATATATGTCCCAGCATCCACTACAATATACATCCAATGTACAGTAATGGCCTCTAGGGCATACATATAACTAACAGTTATACAGTCGGATTCATGGTGGATCCGGTCAAGACCGAGTGGCAGGATAGCGGCATGTGATGCGGGGAGCCTTGCGAGGATACTCGATACCGGAGATAGTAATGAAACATGACGGATATCTGGGGGATACTGACCGATGTTGTGGATTGACAGAATCGTTCGAGGAACGATGTCTGCTAAAAACAGAAGATTTGTGTCGATGTTGGACACGGGAAAATGAGCCTTATTTGGAAAATTATGATGTTGGAAATACTTGATGAGATTTCAGTGTTGTTTTAATACATTTAGTTAATACATATTCATGCTTCCACATATTATCATACATTATACTTATATTTATTGATGTTAACTCTAGTTCGTCATACTTACTTTATCAGCTGTTTGATGTTTTTTTTATTCACTGAGTTGGCAACTCACCCCTGTTTTGCCTTAGTTCCTTATAGGAGACACGTGGACGCATAGCAGCAGTGCAGATCCACTTGTCATCTTTTATCGCTTATTTTGCTAGGTAGGTTACCTAGGTAGTAACCTCCTATTTTGTTATATGTATTTTGGATCTAGTATTACTCTATCAGACCCTGTATATTTGACTTAGAACGAGATATGTTTGTATATGTTTTAATTCGATTGAGTGTGGTCTTCTAGTTGTGTTAATTTATGCTTTCTTTAGTTTATGCATGAAATTCTTCACTTGATGCGTCGTATTATTATTGCGTATTGATTTCCGCCGTTTGGCGTTGTCTTGCTCCCAACTAGGGATGCAAATTATTTAAACACTTTATAACTGCTTTTATTAACAATTAAAAAAGGAGATGCTATCGAATTTTTAAATGCTAAAAATCAGTTGTTTAAGTTTCATTTCTTAAAAACCATTCGATATGCTACCTCATTCTTTTTACTTAGAAATTGATGTTCTCATAATTCCGCACATGGGTTTTGATCTTGGTTTCTGGCTTACTCAGATTGTGCCGTTATCTTTAGATGTCATACGATCTAAGTGCCCGTCATGCCCAAATTTCGGGTTGTGACAAAGTTGGTATCAGAGCTTAGGATTAACCTTACGGAACCGAATAGTGAATTAAAGTCAGTAGGCTTTAAATTTCGTTATGTAGGTTGACCCTTGGTTTGATAGAGTAGGTGATTTAGGATGAGTAGAGTACCGTACATATGTTCCGCGGCATATTTACGCAACGATACTCAGCCTAAGTAACCTTAGGATGTATATCTTGATTAATCCTTCCTTTGACTCCCAATTTTTGCTGTTCCTATTCGTACGCCCTATCAACTCTCGTTTCTTGCTCCAGTTGCTATGGCTACGCGAGCTAAGCGAGCCGCAGCCAGGGATGCGGCTAGGACAGATCCTCCTATGAAGGCGACTGACATATAGAACATTCCGGCGGTACCAGAGCATGTTGATCCTCCTCCTCCAGATAGACCGACTAGGATAGAGGAGGGCATGTTGGGCTTACATTAGATGGTGGGAAAGTTGACTGAAGCCACCCGTGTTCAGAGACAGGATCAGGCATCGATGATGGCAGAGCCCGTTGTATAGCCCATGCAGACTGTCGCACTTGTAGACTCGAGGGTTATGGAGGTATCACTTTCGGAGTTTATGAAGTTGAGACCTCCGGTGTTTACGGGGACCGACCCAGCAAAGGATCCTCAGTCCTTTCTTGATAGGATGGCTAGGATCAGTAGGTCATTGAGATGTTCTGATGCGAGGTCGGTGGAGCTGACCAGCTTTCGATTGGAAGGACTTGCACAGACATGGTGTGAGTCGATAGAGAGCGGGCGAGCCACATGTCTTCCTCCGATGTCATGGACAGAGTTTTCTAAGCTTTTCCATGCCAGATTTCTTCCACAAAGCGTAAGAGATTCTAGAGCCAGCAGTTTCGAGGCGTTGCAAAAATCTGCAGATATGCCGGTGGCAGAGTATGGCTTGCAGTTCACCCAACTATCATGCTATGCTCCATACTTAGTTCCTATGGGGGAGCTCCGGGTGAAGAGGTTTGTGAGGAGTCTGGATACACAGCTGTTCCTTGCTATAGGATCCCATCATTTCGATACTTATACACAGGCTATGGACGCAGCGATGCGTGTGGAGGAGAGTCTGAACGAGACAACGATTGTTCCGGAGCCAAAGAGGACCAGACCTATTGGGTCAGTTACCAGGCAATTTAGAAGAGGTCGAGGCAGACACCTTCCAGGACGCAGTTTTGGTTGAGGTTGGGCTCAGGGCCAGATGTTCAGCTCGTACCACGATGAACAGAGGCCGCCACCGACACGTTTTAGTTATGGACGTCCAGGGCATTACGCTAGGGATTGTAGACTCCACGGAGAGACTGTATTTCCACATGCTTCTTTACCCCTTCCACCTTCTACTTTGATGGTGTCACGACCCAAAGTTGGACTCATGACCGACACTTAACCAAGTAACGTCTACAGGCGTGACGTGACTAAGTAAGCCGAACCCAGAAATCAAAACCATTAGAAGTAGTGAGTGTTGAAAATATTTGTTTAAAACATTTGGAAAACCTTAAGTAGTTTAATAACAATCTTTAAAGTTTAAGTTATTATCTTAAAAATTTTGGCATCATTTCCTTTGTAAAAACTAACCCCGAAATCGGGTACAAGATATGACATGAAATAAATGATAACAATATAGTACAGCATCCCAAACGGGAGCAATCACGCCCAACGGCGGAAACAATCACCACAAGAGTAATATACGACGCCGAAGCGAAGAAATAAACAATAAGTAAAAAAAACATCACAGAATGATAACTGCATAAGTCAAGTCGGCTCGCACGAGCTCGACACCAGAATACAAATAATGTACATCATCGTCCTCACACCGGTCTCTAAGTCAATACATAAAGTAGATGGAGAATACTAGATACAAAAGAGTGTACAATAAAATAACCAGATACCACAACCCACCTTACAGCAAAACAGCTCTCGCACCAACTGTAGTGGTATCTGTAGCCAAAAGGTACAAGGAAACAGCCTGCCGCGACTACTCTGATGGGCAACCTGCAAATACTGTGGCACAACGGGGGTGGGTTGCCAACTCGTGAATAGAGATAACATATAAGGGTAATCGTGAGCTTGCACGTACTGCGCTACTCTATCAAATGCCAGCAGATAAGTCTATATGCGATAAGCAGTATGTGCATAATCATGCAAGTGCTCTGTCAGGTAAAATAACTACAGGATGAAATGCATGATAATCAAAGCTGAGCATGGGATAAAATAACATCTACACGGAATGTCAACGTGGAAAAATAATCGGTGCCCATCAATGCACCCAAATCCCAATAAACTCAGGCACCGACACTCTCATTGGCCCTCAAAATCCTGTAATCTCAGAGAATCACGAGTACCCAACATCGGCACTCAAATATCATGAAATAATCGTGTCCAGCATCGACACGTAAATCCTCATATATCGGGCTCCGTCAGTCCGAATCAGCCCACGGGCTCCGTCTGCGGTATCGGCCCTCGGCCCCGGCAGTACGAGTCATCCCGTATCCATCTATCGACTCTGGTCAGTATCCTCCGGATAACCGCCAGGTCCAACCAATCACCGGTAGGTAGTGGTCCCACTGCCAGGTTCATCGCCTGCTGCACAACAGATCCGTTCTCGCCCCGGGGTACCATACCGGGTCCACCATGTACCCGCAATCGGCCTCGTCCACTCCTCGAATCGGGTTTCATTTGTCACTCTAGCACCGAGAAAATACATGGTGGACGCACTGAAATATCATATCAAGAGGAACCGGGTTTTCAAAACAGTGCAACTTTTCTTAAATAATCCCACGGTCCTCAAATCCAGAAATCACATGAAAATCAAAGCCAATGCGTAATCCATGCGATGTAATGTATGCATCAAAGTCATACTATAAGTAAAAGGGAAAAACTGCTCTTTAAAATAGATTCAGTTTTCAAAAGGTATCATGCGGTTCCCAGTTTCTACCAAAATCAGCTTATCTAGGTAGGTACAGTTGAAAATGCATGAGTATAGATATGCCAATGGGTACGTACACAACAACAAAATCATGTCAAATCACATAGAAGATGAGCTACAGTATAATGATCATGGAAATTCTACAGTGTGAGTGTCATGACAATTACTAACGGTATGTGTGTAACATGCAGATTAGTGCTCGTTCAACATGAACCGTTAGTAACAGTGCGGTGTTCTATCAATTTTTTTGTTCATATACATGTAGCAGAGAATGTAGTACGCAACAATTAGTATCCATGAACAGTCAATATATGAAAATGCAATATGCTGCTAAAAGGTCCTATCAGCCCTGACGCATAACACCATGCGGGTGATTTCCCCGTAGATGTTAAATCTACTAACCGTAGTCTCATGCTAAGTGGAGCCGACGACTTGTTTCCCCTTCTTTGCGGCGTCCGCCGTACTCGCCTGCGAGCCTAGAATTTCACAAAATATCACACATAAGCTCGAATCCACAAAAGCACGACATTAAAGCCAACTAGTAACCCGCGTCGCGAACCAAGCGCGTGCGTGCGCGATACGCTAGAACGTGTGATTACGCGCCTGAAGCTACCCCGACGCGTCGCGATACGCAGAAACCCCAATCCCACACACGTATCACGCGTGTCGTGAAGGTTTAAAAATACGAGTAATAGGGTAATTGATCCCAGATTTTGCAACAGGAAGTACCAAATAAAATTGCACATACCATAATTCATCAAATAGCAGTAGACTCCTACCATCCAAACCCTAACCCACAATTCACCCATCTGGCCGCAATTTCCGGCCAGAACGCATTTTTCGGCGGCCTGTCTTGGGAATTGGGCTCCCGGGTTTCGTGTGTGTTCTCTATACCCTATGTACATGCTACAGTAATTACAAATTTATTCTGAAGCAACTCGGATAGAAGCAGATTACAACAGAGCCTAATCCTAGTTAAAAAGTCCATTTTGTGACTAAAACGATACATTAGGGTATATTTGTGAAACCTGAAGCAAACCCATGTTTTAAACCACACTAATAACACATTACCAAGCTAAGCAAGCCATAAAAAGGTTATTTTAATATAAACTTCACTAAATCCCTTCATTAGCCCTAAAAATGCATTAAAATGTGATATTTTGCTAGAAATACTACAAGATATGGAAAAAGGTGTTAAACATGAGCTATATACCTTCAAAAGACCTAGAAAAACCCAAAATTCCTAGCTCTTTCCTCAAGTGTCCAGATTTGCCACCAACACCTCAAAAGAACCACCTTTATAAGGGATTTTGTGAAGAAAATGGGTTATTTTGTGTAGGGTTTTGTGCTTGGATCAAAAGAGAAGAAAAATTAAAGGAGAAAGATGAAGAAAATTAGGGGTTTGCTGCTGCCTTACTGCAGAAATTCTGCAATGAGAGAAAAGAGAGAGAAGAGAGAAGGAAAATGGGTCAAAAAGTCAAGTTTCTTACCTACCCACCATACCTCTCCATTCCCCATTTAAATTTAAAATGAAAAGGGTTTTTGGCTCGATTAAAATGGTGGGGAAAAAAAACCATGCAAGAAAAGATAATGGTTAACATGCTAACACTTTAAACCTAAGTCCAAAAGTGTGCTAAGTGTGCATGTGTACACTAACACAAAAATTCCCAATTAGGGTAAACACGACTAAATTGTAATTAATAACCCTATATATATAAATATATATATATATATATATATAACAATTCACAACGCGATTATCACTAGTCAAGAAGGAAAATAAGATTTTCGGGTTTTTATGAAAAACACGCACAATTGCTAATTAACGTGAAAACATTCTTAACGGAATTCAAAGTGTTACAGATGGCATTACTTCCTCACCCAGTTGGTACTACGCGCCAGGCCGTTGCACCACGAGGTCGGGGTTTTGCAGGACATTTTTAGAGAGGACAAGGAGACCGAGGGAGAGGACGTCAGGATGCTTGTGGGAAAAAGGCTCGGGTTTTTGCTTTGAATCCACAGGATGCCCAGGCATCCAATGCAGTTATGACAGATACTCTTTCCGTATGTTCCTTAGATGCACATACTTTGTTTGATCCGGGTTTTACGCACTCTTATGTGTCTGCACACTTTGCACTTTCTCTGGGGAGAGATTCGTCGTTGTTAAAATTACCACTCGTTGTGATTACTCCTGTGGGAGATTCTTTTGTAGCCCGACATGTATTCAGGTCCTGTTCAGTACATATTGGTGATAGGGATTCGTTAGTCGATTTGATTCTCCTGGATATGCTAGATTTTGATGTACTTCTCGGTATGGATTGGCTGGCCGCTTGTCATGCTTATGTTGATTGTCAGGGGAAAGCATTCAGATTTTGTTTTCCAGGTGAACCGATTTTTGTTGTGCAGGAAGAGTGCAGTATAAATACTGCCAACCTGATTTCTGCTCTTTGTGCAGGACGACTCAAGATGAAGGGTTGTCGTGGGTTCTAAGCATTTGTTCAAGACGTAGGAGCCGCTGAGGTCCCGTTGGACCAGGTTCCGATCGTACGAGAATTTCCTGATGTGTTCCCTGCTGAGTTACCAGGATTGCCGCCTGATCGCGATATCGAATTTTGTATTGACTTGATTCCGGGTGCGGGGCCTATTTCTATACCGCCTTATCGGATGGCCACGACGGAGCTAAAGGAGCTCAAGGGCCAGTTGCAAGAATTGCTTGATAGGGGGCTCGTTTGTCCGAGTGTATCGCCGTGGGGGGCTCCTATCTTATTCATTAAAAAGAAGGACGACAGCATGAGATTGTGCATCGACTACAGGCAGCTGAATCGAGTTACAGTGAGAAATAGGTATCCATTACCTCATATTGATGACTTATTCGATCAGCTGCAGGGAGCTGGCTATTTCTCGAAGATCGATTTGTGGTCAGGGTATCACCAATTGAGAGTTCGGAAGGATGACATTCCGAAGACTGCTTTTCGCATACGATATGGGCATTATGAGTTTTTGGTGATGTCGTTCGGGCTCACCAATGTCCTATCAGCTTTCATGGTTATGATGAACCGCATTTTCAGGCCGTTTCTTGATCAGTTCATTATTTTATTCATTGACGATATTCTTGTGTATTCGCATAGTCGAGAGGAGCATGAGCATCACTTGCGAATTACATTGCAGATTTTGAGGGAACACCAATTGTTCGCTAAATTCTCCATGTGTGCTTTCTGGCGGGATAATGTGGATTTCTTGGGTCATGTAGTTACGAGAGACAGTATACGTCTGGACCCAAAGAAGATCGAGGCAGTACAGCACTGGCCCAGGCATGTATCAGTTACAGAGATTCGCAGATTCTTGGGTTTGGCCGGTTACTACCGACGTTTTATGCAGGATTTTTCTCGTATCGCTGCACCGCTGACCGGGTTGACCAGGAAGGAAGTTTCATTTTTTTAAACAGAGGCATACGAGCAGAGTTTCCAGCAGTTGAAGACTCGCTTGACGACTGCACCAGTCTTATCTTTACCTTCTGGGTCAGGTGGTTTTATTGTCTATTGTGACGCCTCTCTAGTGGGTTTAGGCTATGTGTTGATGCAGCACGACAGGGTCGTCGCTTATGCTTCTCGGCAGTTGAATAAGAACGAACAGAACTATCCCACTGATGACTTCGAGATGGCCGCGGTGGTCTTCGCACTCAAGATTTAGAGGCATTACTTATACGGTGAGTCATGCCAGATATTCACAGACCACAAGAGCTTAAACTATATTTTTCAGCAGTGGGATCTGAATTTGAGGCAACGTCGTTGGATGGAGCTTGTAAAGGACTATGACTGTGAGATTCTCTATCATCCGGGCAAAGCGAATATGGTGGCAGATGCTTTGAGTCGGAGGCCAGGAAGTAGCTTATCTTATTTGAGCACAGTGCAGGGGCAGTCTTCCGTTGATTGGCAGTTCTATATGACAGTCAAGTACATTTTGAGTTTACAGCGACAGGGGACAGCTCGCTCATATCCACACTCGTCCACAGTTACTTGATCGCATCCGAGAGGCATAGCCCTCTGATGCTCGTTTGTCCGAGATCATAGAGCAGGTTAGACAGGGTAGAGATTCTTAGTTCGTGATTGATGACCATGGAGTGTTACGATTTGGGACTCGTATTTGTCTTCCAGATTCTGAGGGGCTGAGACACGAGATCTTAGGGGAGGCGCATCGGTCAGCATATAGTATTCATTCGGATTCCACCAAGATGTATCATGACTTGAGAAATGTCTACTGGTGGGAAGGGATGAAGAGAGATGTCATGCATTTTGTTTCGAGATGCTTGACTTGTCAGCAAGTTAAGGCTGAGCACCAGGGTCGGCAGGAGAGTTACAACCTTTACCCATTTTGGGGTGGAAATGAGAGCAGATCTCAATGGATTTCATTGTAGGTCTGCCCAGATCCAACAGAGGGTATGATTCCATCTGGATGATTGTTGATTGATTCACGAAAGTAGCTCATTTTCTTCCGGTGAAGACTAATTATGGATATGTGCATTATGCCCAGATCTACATTAACGAGATTGTGCGATTGCATGGAGTTCTGACTTGCATTGTGTCTGATAGGGGCGCACAGTTCACCGGCCGTTTATGGCAGAAACTTCAAGAGGCTCTAGGCACCCGATTGAGTTCCAGCACAACTTTCCATCCGCAGACCGACGGTCAGTCAGAGCGGACCATACAGACTCTTGAGGATATGCTTCGAGCCTGCAGTCTAGATTTCGGAGGAAGTTGGGATTGTCACTTGCCTTTGATAGAATTCTCTTACAACAACAGTTTTCAAGAGACGATTTAGATGGCACCCTTCAATGTTTTGTATGGGAGAAAGTGTCGATCGCCCGTTTGTTGGACTGAACTCAGCGAGAGCAGCATTTTGCGACCGCAGCTAGTGCAGGAGACTACAGAAAAGATCCAGTTGATACAGGACTGAATGAGAGAGGCCTAGTGCAGACAGAAATCTTATGCTGATCGACGTCGTCGTAGACTTGAGTTTGATGTGGGAGACCATGTGTTCCTCTGTGTCTCTCCGATGAAGGGTGTGATGCGTTTCGGGAAAAAGGGGAAGGTCAGTCCCAGATATGTCGGACCCTATGAGGTTCTGGAGAGAGTGAGTGCTGTAGCTTACCGTTTAGCACTTCCACTGAGTTTTCCCGATGTACATCCAGTGTTCCATGTGTCTATGCTTCGCAAGTATTTTCACGATCCTTCTCATGTCATCCAGCATCAGTCTTTACAGCTTGAGCTCGATTTATCCTATACTGAGCAGCCGGTAGCTATTCAAGACCGGCAGGTAAAGAAACTAGGATCAAGTGTACTTCCATCCGTAAAGGTTCTTTGGCGAGGACCAAATAGCGAGGAGGTCACTTGGGAGGCCGAAGATGCAACGCGGAGGAAATTTCCGCACCTTTTTGAAGGTACATGTGCTTAGGTTTTAAATTCGGCGACCGAATTTTCATAAGGGGGAAATATTTTAGCATTTTGAAATATTTTTGATAATTAATTAATTTATTTATTTAATTAAAAATGTTAATTTAAAATTTTATTGAAACAAAATAGGACCTTTTATAAGTGGTGTGTGAAATTAAATAAATTGAATAATTAGTTTGTAACATTAGTTATTAAGAAGGGTTTTAGTAAAATTTTAGCTTCATTATGTTATATGATATAGTGTGAGGGGTTTTGTAAAAAGTGTTAGTTCTTGTGAGAATTACAATTTATATAAGGGTTAATATGTAAATGTGTTAAATTTAGGTTAAGGTTAGATTAAACCTCATATATACCACACCCTACGTTAAACCAAACACCCACACCTCCTCTTTGCATGAATACACAACACTCCTTCATGGTGATGCCTCCTCCAACCCTTATCACTCCTTATTATTATCTTGTTCATTTAGTTTCAGTGATATATCAAGTTAGAAACAAATTAACTAGCTTAGAAGAAAAAGAGAATCATAAAACTCACCAAAGAAAAATAGAAGAAAAGAGATGCTAAGTACTAGGAATCATTACCACCACCCTCAAGCTAAGATTATTTATGCTTGTGCATCTTGGAAGGAGCCTTTCAGTTGATCATTCAATAGGTATAAGTTTCAACTCTGTAGATCTCAGTTCAATACTGTTTTAATATAGATTTATGATATCGGAAATATCATATTTGGATAAATTTAGGCTCTGTTTTGAATCTGCTGTAGTCTAGATAATTTTTAACAAAACCAAACAGTAACTTAACCTTAATGAGTGGACCAAGAATACACACCAGAAATACGGATCCATTCCTTGAACTTTCGACCGGCGACATTTCCCAAATATCCGAGCTCGCCGGTTTTTGTAGGGAGTTGGGTGTTAGTTTTTCCAGGGTAGCACTATGTTTATATGTTAGGGTGTCTGGTATAGTTATTTATGTTATATATTTAGTATGTAAAATATGGAAGCAAATATCTGTTTTAAGGGTAAAATTCTAAATACGGCACGAATATTTCGTGACGTGATTCTGTTTTTCCTGTTACGAACAGCGAAGGATTAGATCAGGTTAGTATAAGTATTAGATAGTTCACAATATTCGTACTTAGCGTATTTAGTATGTAAATCTTGTAGTTTCACGTTTTCGCCATATCAGAGTTTAGCCATTTCTTATACGAAAGTTAAATTCGATGTTAGGTTCGACCGCGGAGACTTCGTAGACTGCAAGAAAGGGAAAAGGATTGATGACATCCGAGTAGATTCGACGTATTCCGGTGAGTAGACTAAACACATGCCGGGGGATTTGGATGGCGTAATACGCCCGTGATTTTAAGTTTAGTTATAATTGTTTCCATTTAAATTTTGTATAAAATCAGCATTTAGAAACTTCTTCGTATGCATTCATATCTATAAATAGCTATGTCTAATACTTGCTAGGACACTGCACTAATTATCGATGAACCATGTTACACGCGCACATACCTACATGTTACACTATACCTCATCGATATTGATATGTCACGTATCCACTTAGTACTTGTTATGTCATATATGATTCACTTCATATCGTAAGCATCAGTAATAGTAGTTATTTTGCATCAATGTTATTATGAACACTTATCATGCTTCACTTTCAAGTATTATTAATTTTGTTATAAGATGCATTAGATCTTGCGGATTTCTGGTTTTGAGTTTTATGTACTATTAAGTATATTCGGAGATTCTTCATGCTTGATGTGATATGTCCACCATGAGATGCTGTTTTTATGATTTGGTTTTATTCCGGACCGAGGGGGGGAGCTATACGGTTGCGGATTTTTACGGTATCCGGACAGAGTGGGGGGGGGGGGTTATACAGTCGGATTCATGGTGGATCCGGTCGAGACCGAGGGGCAGGATAGCCGCATGTGAGGAGGGGAGCCTATCGAGGATACTCGATACCGGAGATAGTAATGAAACACGGCGGATATCTGGGGGATACCGACCGATGTTGTGGATTGACAGAATCGTTCGAGGAAGGATGTCTTCTAAAAACAGAAGATTTGTGTCGATATTGGACACGGAAAAATAAGCTTTATTTGGAAAATTATGATGTTGGAAATACTTGATGAAATTTCACTGTTGTTTTAATACATTTAGTTAATACATATTCATGCTTCCATAAGTTATCATACATTATACTTATATTTATTGTTGTTAACTCTAGTTCTTCATACTTACATTATCAGCTGTTAGATGATTATTTTATTCATTGAGTTGGCAACTCACCCCCGTTGTGCCTTAGTTCCTTGCAGGAGACGCGTGGACGCATAGCAGTAGTGCGGATCCACTTGTCAGCTTTTATCGCTTATTTTGCTAGGTGGGTTACCTACGTAGTAACCTCCTATTTTGTTATATGTATTTTGGATCTAGTATTACTCTATCAGACCCTGTATATTTGACTTAGAATGAGATATGTTTGTATATGTTTTAATTCGATTGAGTGAGGTCGTCTAGTTGTGTTAATTTATGCTTTCTTTATTTTATGCATGAAATTCTTCACTTGATGCGTCGTATTATTATTGCGTATTGATTTCCTCCGTTTGGCGTTGTTTTGCTCCAAACTAGGGATGCAACTTATTTAAACACTTTATAACTGCTTTTATTAACAATTAAAAAGGGAGATGCTATCGAATTTTTAAATGCTAAAAATCAGTTGTTTAAGTTTTATTTCTTAAAAACCATTCGATATGCTACCTCATTCTTTTAACTTAAAAATTGACGTTTTCTTAATTCCGCACATGGGTTTTGATCTTGGTTTCTGGCTTACTCAGATTGTGTCGTCATCTTTAGATGTCATACGATCTAAGAGCCGGTCATGCCCAAATTTCGGGTCGTGACATCATGGCTTTGAGACGGAGGGGGCCTCACACTAGAATTGGCGGGCTATTCACTGCACTCGTAGGGGCTTCAGGTTGACCCAAGGAGGGGTGCTCAAGTTACCGAATTCTGTGAAGTACCGGGTGGCCCATTCACTTTGATGAAGGGGCTCACATCTGGTTTTGGTGGGTAACTTGCCGTGCTCGTAGGGGTCTAGGTTTCCATTGCACAGTCTATCCACACGACCAGGGTAATGTCGGGTTTCATTTGCGGCTCAAAGGAAAACTGGGGCTTCCAGATTATCTGTATTGTTTTATGATGCGTATCGCTTATCTGTGATGTTGCATTTATCATGCCTGGAAAAATTATTATATATTGTTATATATATACTAGTAGATGTTGTATATGTTTTACACCCTCGCTAGTCCAACCCCCGCTCTGTCTTTAGTTAAGTAACCTAATGGGTGATGACGGGGCCCAGTGGCGAATGCAGATGGCATATACGTACATCATATTTTCGTTCTTTTCTGGTATGATTAATTGATGGGACTGTGTTTATTCTGATCAATGCAAGGAAAACAGACCAATTCGATGTTGTTGAAACAAATTTTCAAAAACTGTTATTACAACGGCGTTTTCTTTTGTTTTGCACAGAGGTATTCGGTTATGAATATCCAGCACCTCATTTGACGAAACAAGAGCCGAGATCCCTTCACTGGGAGTGACCTCTTGGGCAGAAATTTGCGTCAAGGTAATAACTTCACTATAGTCGATTACTTTTTTGCTTTGAATCATGGTATTCAGTTTGGAATATTCTGCACCTCATTCCACGAGGAAAGAGCCGAGATCCCTTCACCGGGAATGACCTCTTTAGCAAATGTTTTCGCCACTATAAATTTGTAAAAAGCTATCCGGTTCCATCAACGATATCAAATTCGTTACGTTAAAGGTTTTTCGCCAAAAACCATTCGTAGCCTTCCGTCATTTAAGACGGGTAACACTTAGTATTCATGCTATGTGTGTTGACCTTCGTCAAGGCATATTGTATGGTAGCTGTTTGTTACCTTTCTGTTGCATAGATAGATGCGTTGGTTTGGGATAGTCGTACTACTTTGTTGGCCTTCGTCAAGCGTATGTACGGGTGGGTTCAAATTAACCTGGACAATGATGGGTAGAACTTGACATGTGACTTATGATTTGTTGACCTTCGTCAAGGTCATAAGAGCATGGGGTAAAAATCACATCGGGAGTTTCAAACATAAAGGAAACTTGCTAGGCATGTGCATACCTTCTGGAGTGTGATAACTTGAGTAGATTCCATCAGGTTATCATGCGATGATAGTTGGATCCCGATTCCCACTGATGAGTTGGTTTACTCCTCGGGTGATTTTAGATGATCCCGACTAATTCTTCTTTCAGGGTTTGGAGGAGAATTTGAGAATACAGTGGAAGACATCCTGATTAGATAAAGTGACTAACCATTCTGATCTAGGTTAGAGTGCACGCTGAGTGTTACTTTTTTCTCTCTCTTTAGCAGCGACCATGTCCCGACCCTAGATTAAAACTCATAAACCAAGTTAACCGAACATTCTTAAAATACACTGGTTTTTGGATTGTCAGAGTTGCATACTTCATTGCCACTCCTACTTTTACCCTTTGCTTTTCTCCAAAACATTCCGTATCACCACGAAGATACACATTTATTGTATATGACCATCGTATAATTACATACGAACTTGAAGAAACTTATTTCAGATTCGAGAATGGTTTCTGGTTCTGTAGAAATTGAATAGGACTATTCAGTTGTCTTTTTCTTTTACCTTCTCTCAAGTTGTAAGGGCTCCTAGGATTAGGTGAGGGTACACCTATTGCGCTTATTGGATAGTCTTCTTCCAAACCATAGGCAGGTGCCGAAAGGTGGGGATGTAAGAAAACCAATTAGCCTAAGTGTGGTGTACAGAAGGTAATAAGTAAAGACAAATAAAGGGATTAGAAAGAGGGAAAAGTAAATTGCGACTGCTATCATTAATGACGAAATCGCGTATATCATCGCCACTCCTACTTCACCTTTGAATTTCTCCAGAACACCTCGTATCACTACAAAGATCAATATTTATTGGATAATCCATCGTATAATTATATACGAACACGAAGGAACTTGTTCCAGTTCGAGAATGGATTCTGGTTAAGGAGAAATAGAATAAGGATTATTCAATTGTCTTTTATCTTTACCTTCTCTCAGGTTGTGAGTGCTCCTAGGATTAGGAGAGTACACCTATTACGCTTATTGGATAGTCTTCTTCCAAACCATAGGCTGGTGCTGAACGGTAGGGAAGGAAGAAAACCATTTATCCAAAGGATGGTGTACAGAAGGTGATGAGTAAAGACAAATAAAGGGATTTGGAGAGATGGCAAGGAAATATAAGGTTACAGTCATGAATCTGGATAATGGAAGAGGAATTACCAGGAATACCCGGCTACCCCTTCGAAACATTTTCATATTTCATTTTCACCTTGCGTTGTTAATTGAAAACTGATTTCCCAATTATATCCTTACTCCAGGGTATGTATTTACCAGGTCTGATTCTCACATCTGTATGGTTTTACAGATGATGAGTGGCAGTAAGTTATTGGGAATTAGGTGATTATATCCTCATTATATCGGAATTCGTTGTAATTGGTGATATTTAAGGAAATCACCTGGGGTTTTTCCTGACTGCAAATATTTGGTTTTGAATATCCCTTGTTATGCACCAATTTCAAACTGATATATCTGTATGTTTATTTTATAAAGTGAGATATAACTTTTTGAAATTATGTCAATTACATTTACCTATATCAGTTGATGATTGGGTAAGGAGTATTAAACGGTGGTGTAATTCTTCTTAACCATAGTACAGTTTTCAATCTACGACGCACAGGGTTTGAGTTATTGAACTCACGGGACTTATACAAAGTATTGTATGTAGTCTAGTTTCCATTAGGATAAAGGGTTGGTGCTCGTACTATATTCTGTTTAATTGTGACTTCTCCAGTTTTAGACAAGTATTTCGTAGAAATACAAGGTCCAAGTTTTGAGAAGTTATAGGTACAAGAATAAAGTAGAGAACCATGTGTTGAATGTATCAGGATTCTTCAAGGTGATCGAAGATGTAGATACTTGTGTTTGGTATTAAGTTGATATTAATGGTTTTGAGAACTTGCTTCTCTTTCAGGTTACTCATATCTGCATGCACTCCTAAGTTGAGTAATGCTGATGGACCTCTCTCCATTTAGTTGACATGCACTGGAGACAGCTGCATGATTTGAATCTGGTTCCAATTAAATCAGTGCCTCTATTTCTATATTGTATATAGAATGGTTCATATCTTAACGATATTAAGGTATATGGAGTTGTCCGGCTTATGCTTAAAACCAGACTCTGGATAACTCAAGGCACGTTTCTGTAATGACAGTTTGTGGGTTATCCCGGGCAATGACGAGGGTTAACTTTCTACCATCTAGAAGATCAATAGTGATATTGTTCTTGACTCGCCAAAGTTTTAGTAAAATGGACTTTTTCAGAAAACAGTAGTGGGGGTATGGTAGAACTGGAAGTGCTTCCAGAACCACAAACGATTACTGAAAATTTAATTGAACTAAAAGAATAAATCGAGTTTGTCATTCCATTAGCCAATCTGCAGATATGGTGGGTAACCTCAAGAACCCGAGAGGTACTTGGGTATCCTCAAAGACGGTGACAAGGAGGTTCTTGTTTACCTAGACTTGCCATTACTACTGTTCTAGATTATGAGACCCAGCAGAAGGATGAGTATAACGTCGTTCTAAACTAGTTTTAGAAGTGCAAGTGTATATGACTCTGCCAGAGGGTTGTTGTAGTCAGTGGGAGCAGCGGAAGCATAGTGGACAAGTAGCTTATGTCTATTTATAGAGTAAAGCAGGTATAGCGGAGATAGATCATCTATTTTTTTATGTGATAGTCATAGGGTTTGACTTCATCAGAATAGAGGATGGATCTGGTAAGAAGGCAGTAGGGTGTGATGTCCTGGTATTTGAATAACACGCACTTTGTAGGAAGTGAAATTCCTATACTACGGTCGGTTATACCGTGGTTGTCACACAGTAGTTTCTCCACATAGGATATCGATATTATATTAGGCATTCTGGTTACTAGATCTATAGTTTTAGATCTAGATTTAGGTAGTTTCCCAAAGTAGGTACTTAGACAGTATTCTAAAGATGTTTTAGAATGGAAGACTCCAGGAAAGGTGGTGTACCTGCAGGTAATGGAGTCACCCTCTCTAAACGTGTCTTACAGACTAAAGGGGAGAAGGTTGTGCATGATTGGCATATCACTTGTTTAAGCAATTGAGTCAATCATGAGATATCAAGTACCATACAAGATATTGTTTTTGCACTAGTTGCAATAAGTTTATATATTGATCCAATCCTGAAGAAACGTTCGGAAGCAGTTTATGAACATAAGTGGATATTCTAAAGATTTGATAACGACAGCCTCATTCGGGAGACGGTTATCATTCCAGGCTTCCAAGGTGACCTGGATGACAGAGTGACTGTCAAAGTTATAGTTTTCCCTCTTGACGAGGGGCAGTAGTTTGGACATGTGGTCCAAGCGGATACTGAGGGAGGTGTGGCGCAGGATACTGATTAAATTCAGTGGACGATACAGTCTAAGATTTTTTCTGTATTTGGAGTTCATTTGTGAACTAGGTCCCATCAGATATCAAGACATTTTCTAAGACAGGTATTGCTCATTTTGGGAGATGGCTTTCTCCACGAACTTAAGTTAAAGAGAGACATAGAAAGAAACATTAGAGCGGATCCTCTCACTGAGGCTATTTCTCGAACGCAATAGTTTTACAAACGGGCTTTGTGATACTGATTAGTAGAGAAGTGGGGTGTTCGGTATCACACGGGCTGTGAGTATGCGACACCGCAATAATTAGCCTTAAGTGCAAGTGGGAGATTGTTGGCTATAGTGCCCTCAAGTCAATTATTGGATCGCAGGCACGTGATTCCAATGATTGAGGGAGGACCTATACCGGTAGAACAGTCTTACTCGAGATGATAGTATGCTATCTGGTTTGTCTTTATCATCGTGTACATGCTTTAGGTGACGTTACAGATCACTATTACATATTGATAAAGCCCATAAGATTCATGCTTGACTACCAGCAGTATGATGGAGATCATATACATGAGAGTTGGGTGGTCTATAAGCACATCCTTAAAATGTCCCTAGTCGTGGGAGTTTCGAGACTAGGCATCGATACTCCAAGAGTAGACTAGTGTATACTGATCGAGACTCCGACGAAGGACAGTGGCCGGTCTCACAAGCCATTGGTGTTAGTTGGTTCACCTAAGATGTGTACAGGTGCTCATTGGGTTATGAGTACACTGGACGGACTCACCGGGAACATGCTAGTTGGTATTATACCTATTGTCAGATAGCAGTTCCTTGGTGGCATGTGTACATGTTAGTCTATCGACCTGAGATTGTCATTTGTCTCATGTGAGTTCCTATTGTGCTTTGATTACTACCCTACCACGTGTCAAAGGAGTCGTGCAAACAGGTTTTAGTTTGGTACAGTCCCGAGCCACATGGAGGCAGTGAGCGGATCGTCAGGGGATTCATCTCTCTCGGTATTGGGGGTTGATGTCGCGGTGTGCACAGGTGGCCATCACATGAAATCCTTAGCTAAGTTAGTCGAAAATTACTGATTTAGATCAGTATTTTCTCAGGTGGCGTTGGACTTCATACCGACACTAAATGTCAAGTTATTAGTGCTCTGACTTTATCCACCCCCTAGACTCGATATGCGATACTCATAGATGAACGGACCGGACTGTACGGATATAGTCACTATCAGGCTCAGTAGGGGTTTCAGGATGAGTTTTCTCACCGGCCTCCCTTTCGCTCAATACCTGGGTAGCCGTTACGTACATCTAGTGCCACTGACGTGCTTGTGGTTAAACCCACTGCCAGCGTATTGACGAGTCTTTAAAGTCCCACACAGAGGGTTTCCCTGCTTCGGGCGAAACGTTGTAGAGGCCGTATAGTTTTATGGCAGGGTTCGATCATATACGTGCACTAGTGCACGGATCATAATCGGACGGATAATACTAGTAGGCTTTGGTTTAAGCCGGATCCTAGTATTATATTGTTGGAGTATTTTCTTCTCGTTGTCTTCGTATTCAGTCGGAATACGGATGTGGGTATGTATATACAGATGAGGGGTATTCTTGTATTTCGTTACAAGTTTACTTTAGAAGTTGCCTTTTCTTTTCTATTAAACATTTTGGTTTAAATGTTTATTGTGTCAAAAGTGTGACTCATTGTTTTGGCATGGTTCATGCATCCACATGGGTGGGACTCATGGTGGCATGATGTTGTGAGCCAAATAGATATTTATTCTCTAGTTTTTTTCTTTAGTTGCTCACAAGAAATAACACACACACAACACAAAATAAAGAAGTAGCCACTTCATTTTCTTTACTTGCCATTTTCCTGAGCTCACACTTTCTCTCCATGGCATCTTCTTCAACCTCCACCCTACATGTCTCATGTGTTGAGAAACCTAGGGTGTATTAAGACAAAGTAATCACGCACACTCTCTACTTCATCTTGTCTATCTAGGTTACCAAACTAGATACCCGAGTTTCTTCAGTTTGATGTCAGAGCCCGTATTACAAACCCTCGAGGTGGATCTTCTTCAATGTGGGGAGACCGGAGATCAAACAAGATCGAGGAAGCCGTGAGGACCTTGGGACAGAGGTTGAAAACCGAAGGACACGGATCGATCGGTATAACCTCTCTAAACTCCTTTATCTATAACTAGTTTAGGGTTAATGGTACGATCTGTAGATTAGGGATCCGTTAGCACCGGTTTCTTAATGTTTTTGTTCCGCATTTAGCCACGGATTGATGACCGGGGCGCTGGCATAACCCAACAAATCAAATCTGGTAAATTCATACCCTGGAGTTAGAATTTAATTGTGAAAACAGTTTTCAATTAACACCGCACAGTAAAACTGAAACATGAAAATGTTTCGATGGGTAGTCGGGTATTCCTAGTAATGCCACTTCCACTATCCAGATTCATGACTGTAACCGTATATTTCCTTGCCCTCACTCCAATCCCTTTATATGTCTTTACTTATTACCTTCTGTACACCACACTTAGGCTAAATGATTTTCTTCTTTCCCTACCCTTCGGCATCAGCCTAAGGTTTGAAAGAAGACTATCTAATAAGTGCAATAGCTGTACTCTTCTAATACTAGGAGCTCTCGCAACCTGAGAGAAGCTAAAGAGAAAATACAACTGAATAATCCTATTCTATTTCTCCCGAACCAGAATCCATCCTCGAAGTGGACCAAGTTCCTTCGAGCTCGTATGTAACTATACGATAGCATATCCAAGCAATATGGATCTTCATAGTGATACGAAGTGTTCTGAAGAAATGCAAAGGTGAAATAGGAGTGGTAGGGGTATACGTGGTTTTGTCGTGAATGATAGCAGTCGCAATTTCCTTTGCCCTTTATCTAATCCCTTTATATGTCTTTACTTATTACCTTCTGTACACCACACTTAGGCTGATTGATTTTCTTCCTTCCCTACACTTCGGCAGTAGCCTAAGGTTTAGAAGAAGAATATCCAATAAGCACAATAGGTGTACTCTCCTAATACTAGGAGCTCTCGCAACCTGAGAGAAGGTAAAAAGAAAGACAACCGAATAATCCTATTCAATTTCTTCAGAACCATAATCCATACTCAAACCGGAACAAGTTCCTTCGAGTTCGTATGTAACTATATGATGGAATATCCAAGCAATATGGATTTTCGTAGTGATACAAAGTGTTCCGGAGAAATGCAAAAGGGGATGTAGGATTGGCAATGATATATGTGACTCCGTGACAATCCAAAAGCCAAAGTGGTTTTTAGAAGGTTCGGTTAACTTGGTTCATGAGTTATTAAGGTCAGGCCATGGTCGCTGCCAAAGAGAGAGAGAAAAGAAACACTCAGTGTGCACTCTAACCTAGATTAGATTGGTTAATCACTTTATCTAATCAGGGTGGCTCCCACTGTTTTCTCGAATTCTCTTTCAAACCCTGAAAGGAGAATTAGTCGGGATTCTCTAAAATCACCCGAGGAGTAATCCTACTCATCAGTGAGAATCGGAATCCAACTATCATCTCATGATAACTTACTGGAATCCACTCAAGTCACCACACTCCAGAAGGTATGCACGTTCCTGACAAGTTTCCTGTATGTTTGAAACTCCCGATGTGGTTTTTACCCCTAGGACCCAAGTGACCTTGACAATGCCAACATATCAAAGAGTCCAAGTCAAGTTCAACCCGTCATTATCTTGATTGTGTTAAACCCACCCATACGTGTCCTTGACAATTCCAATATGACCATACGTCTGTCCTAAGCAATCCATATATCCATGCGACAGAAAATCATTACATAGCTACCGAACACTACGTCTCGGCAATGCACGACATACGTAGCACGATTACTAAGCAATACTAATCTGAAATGACGGAGGGCTACGGCTGGTTTTTGGAACCTTTAACGTAATGAACTTGATATCATTGAAGGAACCGAGTGGTTTTACAAATATATAGCGGCGCAAACTTTTGATAAAGAGGTCACTCCCTGTGAAGGGATCTCGGCTCTTTCCTCGTCGAATGAGGTGCAGGATATTCCAAACTGAATACCACGATGCAAAGTAAAAGAATCGACTATAGTGAAGTTATTGCGATGACACAAACTTTTGCTCAAGAGGTCACTCCCGATGAAGGGATCTCGGCTCTTGCCTCGTCGAATGAGGTGTTGGATATTCATAACCGAATACCACTATGCAAAGCAAAAGGAAACGTCTATAATTTCTGTTTTTTTTTTAAAAAACTTGGTTCCAACAACATCATATAGGTTTGTTTTTCTTGCATTAATCAGAATTAATGCAGTCCCATCAATTAAACCATATCACACCAGAAAAGTACGAAAATACAATGTACGTATATGCCATCTGCATTCGCCACGAGGTCTCGTCATGCACCGTTAGGTTACTTAACTAACGACAGAGCGGGGGCTGGACTTGTAACGTTCTGAAAAAAATCGTTTAGGTGAAATTTCCGATAATCGGTAAAATAACTGGTGTTTTCCGTAAAAACCAAGATATAATTATTTTTCAACATAAACTTAAATATACCTATTCTGGCTATATAACTGCTAGTATTTGGTATTTAGTTGGTCACTTATAAATTGTTAGTTTACTTAAATATTTTCCTTAATTAATTATTTTTAATATTATTTTTAAGCTTTCACTAATACATTTAATTAGTGATAATTACAAATTAGAATAGGTTAATACAAGTTTTGTGCATCATGACACATTAAACTAAAATGGAACATGTTGTTTTTGAAATGAAAAGAAGTTGTCAAGATGGTTTTAGAAAATATAAAAGAAAAAGGATTAAATTATGAAAATAAATTAAATAGAAATGAGGTATGGGCTTGTGACTTGAGGAGTGGGGATTTTCTTGACTTGGGAAATGCTACACACACCCACACCCACCATTCTTCCCCTGCTGGCCAAAACCACAGCAGCTTGATTGATCAAAGAATTGTTTATAACCGCAATCAAGAATGACGTCGCTTGTTAGCTAGCCGGTGAGTACGGGTCGGTCCACAGGGATGTTTTGTATTCTCGAATTGTTCTAACGAGTTAATTCCGATTGGTGTCGGATTGATTAAATCTTAAAAACTAAACTGATATAGACTAGGATTAAAATCTTGCTAGGGTTAGCTTTAGGTTAAGTTTGGAAAGTCAATATTCCTCACCGATTTCTATGCCCTATTTAAGATCTATGAGGTGTTATGGTAATAATTAATAAAGTGGATTATTACCATTGGGAAGAAACGATGTTTCTTTCTCTGGGTTCTTGTCGTTCAATTTTTAATTCTGATCCTAACCTCTATGGAAAACATGCTCAACCGGTCTTTTATACTACAGTAGCACCGTTACCTCGTGGGATAGGGTGCTGTAGGGAGCGGTGTGTGCATGTATGTATGGAGTCCTATAAAAACGTGTGATGGGCAAGAAAGGGATGAGAGATCTTCATCTCTCAAGCCTTCCCCAAATCTAACCCTAACAAGCGAGGAGACTACTCAATCATTAGGGAATTGAAAAACATATTCTAAACTAATTAACTAGGGCAATTAATGAAAGTTATACTAGGGCAGATAATGAAAAATCTATACTAGCGCAGGAAAGAAATTACCTAGGGCATGGAAATAAAAAACTACTTACTTTATTTGATGCTCTCTTCATACATTGCAGAAATTTACAAATCTGAATTTTGATAAAATGAAATGAGGCACAAGAAGAGGCATACCTCAAAAAGAGGTTTAGGATTTCTATTTATAGATCATAGAAACCTTAGGGTTACAATCGAGTCACATCTGCTATTACAATTTTACCCCTAAAGAAGACTAGTCAACGCGCCGCCAACTTCCACAAAGATTTTGCACCGACACGGGCGACACGTGGCCGCGGATCTGCGGCCAAAAGCCAGGTTTGGCCGCGGTTCCGCGTCCATATAAGGAGATTGTGTGCTCAATTTTTCTGGTACTCTTCTGGTTGAATTTGTCTTCTTGTTTCTTCTGTTGGTTCTTCAGAATGTCTTCTAGTTCTCTTCCAGATCTCCACAGTGAATAATGTAGTGGACTTTTACCGTTGCTTCGGGTCGAAGTCTTGAAGCTTGCGCTGCCTTTGTGCTTTGTGAACTTGTTCATTGATCTTCATTGTCCCTCAAGATGTAGGCACGATCAAGATTCCACCATTTATCGGTCGTAGTCTCACTTTGTCTTATCTTTTCGTCAATTTCACTGTTTTTGTTTCGAGAACCTGTAACCTGCAACTATGTAGCAGACATGGATCAAAAGCACCTATTTATTTGTAAAATGAATAAGATTGGGGTCTATAAGAATGCAAAATTATGGTATGAACAAATACCTCCAAACTTATCTTTTGCTCGTCCTCGAGCAAACCTAGTTTTTTTCTCGAAAAAGACCTAGCCTCACTTTCGCAGGGAAACACGATTGCACTGAGCTCGTGCAACAAGCCGTTAAACCTCTAGGTGTCCCTAGTAGGAGAAGTGTTGTCTCCTGAGGGTTTTCAGCGGATACTACCCACAAAATTCTATCAATTCGGCCTATTGACTTTTATTCTCCAATTAGGTTTTCCAAGAAGGAATTCTATTATCTTCGACTGATAAATTATCCACCCGTATTTTTCAGGCTTCCTTATCATTTAACTTAAGATTATATATATTCTTGTGAATTTACTTAGCTCTTGGCATCTTTTAAGTTTTCCTTCTAGGGTTCCATCTCAACATAGGAATTTTTATCATCTCTATTAAAGATATAAGTGCTATTTTTCATTCCTATCTCTTATCTAAACCCCAATCACATACCCCTACGTGTGTGTATATATCACCCCTACACTTGGAAATTCAAATCAAGCTATTATACTCTAGTCCATCATCCAAAGTACTTTTCAATTGGTGAATTTTTAGATGAAATTGCCCACACATCCTTCATGCGACCGTTAATACTTCTTGAGGTACCAACGACCGATTACAAAATGTGTTTGCACATTAAAGCGTAATTCCTAGTCTTGTAACACCTAAGGCTTTAGCAGTGACTCCCAAACCAGTTGGTCTAAGGCACTAGGTGATGAAGAACCCTCGCTAAATATTTTTTATTAATGCAGCCTTAAACAATCACAACAACCAGTGTTCATTTTTTTTATTATCTCTTTATTCACGCTTTTATTTTTATTTTATTTTTCTTCATACTAAGGACTTTAGACAAGAGCATTTCAAGGTCTCTTCTACTATTCCAAGTTTCAAGGTTCGTGTTTGTGCAATTTGTAGGGTATATATTTTCAGAATTTAGACTTAAACTTAGGAATTATTTTTCAGACTTATACTTTATTAAAAATATCAATACTTTTCCTTTGTTTAAACTTAGCCAAAGAAGTCAACTCAAAATTTGCCTATTTCTAAATAAACTACAAATACATATATTTTCTACAGTTAAATTTTAAGAAAGATTATTTTTAGGTTTTTTAATTTACAAAATCTAAGATCTAGTTGTTCCTAGCTATTTAGCCTATTTGTCAAACTCAAGTCAATTAAGGCCAAAATTGAATATTTTAATTTTTATAATTTAAAATTTTTAAATTTTTATGGGTTTTAAAATAAGTATGCAAATGCAAGAATATACACATGAATGCGAAGGAAGAAGGCTTACCGAGCATACCCCCAAACTTAAACTTGACTGTGTCCTCACTGTCAGGCTACACCAAGAGGGTAAAAATTGCCGGTATTCCCCTGTTTATTTTTTTATATTTTTTATTGTTAACAGAAAACAAAATATATATAAAAAAAGGTCCCCACAAACTTCAGTGAAACGATATTACACGTCATTGCCAAACTTTGCAAAGACCAAACGTCAACACCAACCAGTTGAAAAAATTATCTGTGTAGAATATCGGTCAGTGGAAGAACATGTTGTACCGAGCCAAAAAGAATTGGGGAAGAGATAAGTGGTGGTATGGAAAGTGTCTGTATGTACGCGGAAGTGAATAGATAAGAGGTGATGATGAATGAAAACAAGAATGTGAATGATCAGAAATCAGTGGAATATTGGTATTCTCGTAGCTTATTAAAAGAAAAGGGGGTGGTTCAATTTCTAAAGGAGGAGGTTGATTATCCACACAATCCCCGAGATGTTTCAGTGGATCCTTTATTGACTTGGCATCATCCAACATATGCATATGATATTTAATTATGAGGGAACTAATCTCCTCGATGTCCGCCATAGTCCAGCCAAAAACTTGCCGCTTATCTTGTAAGACCATTAAAATGGCTTTCTCTTGCTCGAGGGCTAGAGAGGCCGATATGATAACGGGAAAGGTCTCATTCTCACCTAGGTAAGCGTATTTAAGGTGAGACGGCAAAGGCTTGAGTTCGAGTTTCGGAGGCGAAACAATCAAAGGTAAAATTGGGGAATCTATCTCAAACTCAAAGGATTCCAACAATGGTTCGAAATCACTGTAAGCAATCGAATCGGATGGTTCAACTAACTCATCCAAAAACTCAAAGGACTTATACTCGGGTGGTGAGTCATCAAAATCATCTGAAAAAGTGAAACATTCGTAATCAACATCGGTTGTGCAAACTGTGTTAGATTCCAGGAGGGACGCACTAGTGGCGTTAAAACTGTTGTCATCAAACAGAAATTTTTCAAGCTCGCAGTCCTCCTGGGTGATTTTGTGAATCGAGCAAACTTCACATGTACTAGCTTTAGGCACGGATGGCAGACTTCCTATCCTGTAAATATTGAACTCACTAGACATCTTACCGAAGGATAGAGTCATAGAACCATTGCGAAAATTTATTACGGCATTGGAAGTGGCCAAAAATGGTCGTCCGAGGATCACCGGAATTTGGTTCCGTGGGTTAGCAACTGGTTGTGTGTCCATAACAATAAAATCAACGGGGAATATGAAGTCCCCGACTTTGATCAACACATCCTCTAACTCACCCCTAGGATGGGTGATTGATCGATCAGCCATTTGGAGAGTACAACGAGTGGGTTTCAACTCTCTAACACCTAATTGCTCATACACGGAGTAGGGAAGCACGTTAACACTAGACCTAAGATCTAAAAGTGCGCGATTGATGTTCTTATCCCCAATTATTATTGAAATTGTAGGACAGCCAGGGTCCTTTCGTTTTTGGGGTAAAGGTTGATGTTGGTTAATAGCATTGCTCACGGCACTAGCTAGTAGCACTTTCTTGGGTGTATGCGACTTTCTCTTCGAGGTGCATAAGCCCTTTAAGGTTTTCGCATACGAAGGGACTTGTTGGATTGCATCCAAGAGAGGTATATTTATGCTAACATGTTTAAATAGCTCCACAATCTTCTTCATTTGTGGAGTTGGTTTATTGGATCTCAACCTGTTTAGAAAAGGAACATTTTGAAAATTTGTTGAGTCCAATGTCTGTGGAGTAGAATGTGGAGTTGGAATGGATCCCAGTGTTGGTGTGTTCGTGAAGTGAGATGTGGGTCCGTTCGGATCAGAAGAAGAAGAGCCTTTTGAAGAATGAAGAATAGGCTCTAACGAAGAAGATGAAGATGAAGAAGAAGAGGATGGAGAAGAACCACTGACGGGGGTTTCATCACTATTACCCACATTATTATGCAACACTCTTCCAGATCTCAACATGCTCACAGCATTTACAGTATAATTTTGTTTTTCATATGCAACATGTGTGTTGTGTGTGTGACCGGGATTTGGCAATGGTTGAGATGGAAGCTTTCCCTTTTCTCGCTCGCTCAACGCAGCAGTTAGTTGTGTAATTTGGGTTTCGATTGATTTGATACTTTGATCATGTGAAGCATTGTCGTACACCAAAGACTGAATGGAAGTCTCCAACCTTGCTGTGGATTGTGTAAATTGTTTGAGAATCGAATCTAGACTACTTTCTAGCGATGTAACCTTATCATCATTTTATTGAACAAAATTGTTTTGAGAGTAAAAGTTGTTAGGCACAAAATTGTTCGTTTGATTTGGGTAAGGTTGTGGTTGGAAAGGTTGCTGGTATTGAGTTTGTTAGGGTGCTTGTTGTTGTGGAGGAGGAGGCCTTTGAAAGTTGTTGTTTCCTTGGAATTGTTGATTTTGATTCTAAGCAAAATTTGGGTAACTCCTCCAACCCGGATTATAAGTCGAAGAGTATGGATCATTTCCTTGTCGTTGCTGAAAGGCAGCATTGACTTGATCTTGTCCTTGAACAGGTGGATTGTAAGGACACTCTTCTGTAAGGTGTGATAGATCCGAACAACAAGCACAAACAGTTCGTGGGGGTAAAGCAGGGGCAGGAGAAGGCGATGAGATTTTGGTCTCAATTGCTTCTAGCTTTTTCGTAAGTGCGGTCATTTCGGCCTTCATTGCAATCGACATATCTAATTAATGTATGCCTACCCTAGACTGACCAATAGAAGATGAGGTGGTCTTAGTGTTTCCCACTGAAGTGTTTGTTCAGCAAGATCCTCGAGAAATTGCCAAGCTTCCTCACTAGATTTGGTTAGAAAGTGACCTTGACAAATGGTTTCCAGCAACTGCTTCGTTGCTGGGTTCAATCCCTCGTATAAAGTTTGGCAAAGTTGCCAATTCTCGATACCATGGTGAGGGCATTGAACAAGTAGGTCTTTAAATCTTTCAAAACACTTCCAAAAGGGTTCGGAAGGAAGCTGGGAAAATTGAATAATCTCATTGCGAATTCTCACGGTATTGTGATGTGGACAAAACTTTTTAAGAAAAGCTTTAACAAACTCTTCCCAATTTTTAATTTAATGTGATGCTGTGCTGTATAACCACTTCTCGGCTAATTCACATAAGGTGAAAAGAATGACCCTTAGCTTTATAGCATCATCTGAAAGTTGGGTTGTTTTCATCATTGCGCAAACGTTTTGGAATTTGTTTATGAAGATATAGGCATCTTCGGATTCCAGTCCGTGAAATTTTGGCAACATGTTGATGAAGTGGGGTTTGATCTCAAAATTGTCCCCATTTGCCGGTGGGAGTGAAAGACAAGTAGGTAAGGCGGTGCGGATCGGGTAGAAAAGATCCTGGAGCGCGATTCGTCGGGGCGCTTCAACAGGCAGGTCTTGCGGGTTATTCGCACCTAACGGAGGTGGAATCAGTCCCGTGGGTAAGGTGTTGTTAGGATTATATCCCGACATCCCTTCGAAGAAAGAATGTGAAGGTGAACGTAAGGAAGTGGAAGGAATTTCGACTTCGGAGTCGAAAGGTTCGTCGGTCGGTACCAACGAGACACGGACTAATCGGGCGCTAGTGTCCCTAGTCCAACTGGACATACACTAAAGAGGTAGTGTAGTCAAAAAGTGAAAAACAGAACGTGGAGGTAAGAAAACGTTAATGAGAAGAAAGTGGATGTAAGTGGGGTGCACGGATTTCTTAGCGACAAGTTGCAAGTTTGTCTAAAAAAATTTCCTTTTTTTTATATGTGGAGCTTTTTGCAAAAAAGATTTTCGATAAAAGGCTTAGACACACGTTTAATCAACTACAAATGCACAATCAGGCCTAGATCTAGGGTCAGCTAGACAGCTCCTAACTGTTCTAAAGGGCAAGAAGTAGGACCTCAAACCGCCTCTTCACCGCCAATTGTGGCCAGGTAAGTGCCAGGTAAGTGGGAGGTTCTCCACTACGTAAGTAGTGGGCCTAATTAAGTAACCACTCGCCTTAGACACACTTGCCTAGATACCACAAAGTCAGGTTAGGATCAACGGTCGATGCCTCAACTATTCCTTTGTCCTGTTGAGCGCGAAGTCCTTAGGGCTGAGTCCAATCTTTTTTAATTAAATGATAGTCAATGCAATATGCCTTATGTAATTTCTGGGGTCCTGGGAAGGGTGATGAAATCCCCACCCAATCTGGATTGGTTTCAAGCCCCTTAATGTCCAATTAAATGTGCAAAACAGTAAACAATCACTTGCAATCAATTTTTAGCGCGGCGCAAAGAATCCTGCACAAGATCAATTATTGGAAGGGGGGAGATTTTTAGCGCAAAGAATCCTGCAGGCAAATTTTACAGAGGAGATATTGGGGTTGTAGAGAAGGAGAGAGAAAGCTCACAGAGGTTTCCTGGTCCACTGCTGACATCAACAGACCGCTGAAACGCGGCACAAAGGGGGTATTCGTGGCGGAAACGCGGCAATCCTTGCGGTTCAGATCCCGAGAAATTTTTGGAGATGATGATGTCACCTCCTGACCGCGGATCCGCAGCAGAAGTATGGTGGCGCGGCGGAAACGCGGAGTAAGGTACGGTTCAGTCCTCTAAATTTCTTCTGCTCCTATGTTGTTGTAATCCTCAGTTGTTCAGATCTTCAGTTTTTTGTTTCGCTTTCTCGATTTTTCCAGATCCGAACTCGTTCGTCAATCCTGCAAAAATTCCAACTAAAAACCCTTCAAACAATAGAAAGATGATAAAATTTTTATATTTTTTAATTTCAGTTTTTATGATTTTTATATTTTATATTAACCCGAAATTGCAAAAAGAAAATACTACGCCATCCCAGGCAACAGCGCCATTTGATTGATCAAAGAATTGTTTATAACCGCAATCAAGAACGGCGTCGCTTGGTAGCTAGTCGGTGAGTATGGGTCGGTCCACAGGAATTTTGTGTATTCTCGATTTGTTCTAATGAGTTAATTCCGATTGGTGTCGGATTGATTAAATCTAAAAAACTAAACTGATCTAGAGTAGGATTAAAGTCTTGCTAGGGTTAGGTTTAGGTTAAGTTTGGAAAGTCAATATTCCTCACCGCTTTCTATGCCCTATTTAAGATCTATGAGGTGTTATGGTAATAATTAATAAAGTGGATTAGTACCATCGGGAAGAAACGATATTTCTTCCTCTAGGTTCATATCCTTCCTTTTTTAATTCTTACCATAACCTCCATAGAAACACATGCTCAACCGATCTTTTATACTACGGTTTCACCGTTACCTCGTAGGGTAGGCTGCCGTAGGGAGTGGTGTGTGCATGTATGCATGGATTCCTATAAAAACGTGTGATGGGCAAGAAAGGGGTGAGAGATCTTCATCTCTCAAGCCTTCCCCAAATCTAACCCTAACAAGCGAGGAGACTACTCACTCATTAGGGAATTGAAAAACATATTCTAAACTAATTAACTAGGGCAATTAATGAAAGTTATACTAGGGCAGATAATGAAAAATCTATACTAGGGCAGGAAAGAAATTAGCTAGGGCATGGAAATAAAAAACTACTTACTTTATTTGATGCTCTCTTCATACATTGCAGAAATTTACAAATCTGAATTTTGATAAAATGAAATGAGGCACAAGAAGAGGCATACCTCAAAAAGAGTTTAGGATTTCTATTTATAGATCATAGAAACCCTAGAGTTACAATCGAGTCACATCTGCTATTACAATTTTACCCCTAAAGAAGACTAGTCAACGCGCCGCCAATCACCACAACCCTATTTACGCCACAAATAGGGTCACAAAATGCAAAATTGTGATTTCACGCCTATCTTATGCAGTGATTTGATTTACACTTCCAGCATAGCTTTCATGCACCTTTAGTGTTTTGATATACGATTTTGGTGCACGCCAGATGCACTAAATCGAAATTCTTCGTGCATGTCAAATGGACCTGATTTTGCTGTCAGGCACACACGTTACCTATGACAGATGTTTCGTGCACACCCGTTGCACCTAGATGTTGTTTTGTGCCCATGTATGGTACATATATGGATTTTGATTTCCGTGCACACCAGACGCACAGGATATTCTTATATATACATTTTGGGGATTGATTTCTTATAGAGCGGTACATTTTTATGATATTCGCTACGTATTGATGTTTTCGGAACCCCGACAATTTAGATTTTTACTGAAATGTTTCGGTATTTGGGGGTTTAAATTTAAATTCGGGGACAGAACTTATTTAAGGGGGGAAGATTGTAAATTTCAAAAAAAAATATAAAATATTATTTTTGGGAATTTTTATAATTTAATATTATTTTATTAAATATTTTAATATTTCGGTATTATTAAATACAAAAGAATGGGAAAAATTTTAGAAAAATTATGGAAAATTCTAAAATAGGCTAATTTATAGAATTATGCCATTTTAAAGTTTTTATAATTAATTATATGCTAATTTATTGTTAATCGCGATTGAAAATCGCTAATCGGTTTTTTTTGGCATTTTTGTCCAAAACATGCACATATCACTTTTTTCACACTTGTGCATTTTCTATCATGTTATTTGGGGTTACTATTCTAGTGAGAAGGTTTTGTAGAAAAGGGAAAAAAGAAAAAGAAAAGAAAATGGAAAAGAGAATAAAGAATGAGGTATGGAGAGAGAGAGAGAGAGGTACGGTCCCTTTTGACCAATGACTTAGCCCATTTCCTAGATCCCCACACTGATTTCTCTCCCTCTCCTCCTTCATCTCCTGCGGCTGCTGCTTCCTCCCCCTTCCTCCACCTTCAAGCCCTCATTTCACCTCTAAAACTACACCAAAACCCCACTCTCATTTCACAAAAAATGTGCACAAGCTTGCAAGCTATAGGATGGACCAAGAAAGTTTTCATTTTGGCGCTGTTGAGGATTCATGTGGGACTTATAAGGTAATTCCTCCACAATTAGAGTGGTATTTCTTATGCTTAAGCATCGATTCAAGTTTCATATCGATATTGTGTGTTTTTGTGGATTTGAGGATAACCTAGTTAGGGTTTGAGGAAAAATTGAGTTGTGAAGTGAAACTAAGACTTGTTGTGACCTTAGAATCTTGGTGTGATGTTATATTAGAACCTAACCTGAAGCTTTAACACAGAATACGGATTTATGAGACGATGTCGGGAAAAACTGCAATTCTGGGATTGTATTTGGGAATCTGCTATCACCCGAGACATCCTGAAATAAAATTGATTTGACAGTGAGATGTGCAGGCACCTAGGAACCACCACACAAAACCCTAGCCCCTACTTACCTTTTGTAACGTTTTAGAAATCGTTTTGCGAATTTTCCCATTTTAGGGCAAAATTGTCGGTTTTTCCCGTTTTAACCCGATTTCGATCAAACGACCGTATAAGCTTATCGACATCTAATTTGGCCAAAATAAAGCTTGTGCGCAAACTTTGGGAGTATTTGGAAGGTTTTGGTTTAGATAGATTTTTTCCCGAAAAAAATATTATTTTAAGCGGTATTTTGTGCACGTAAATCGGGAAAATTTTTATTTTGTGAATAAATTAATTTTGTCAATAGAATTAATTTAGAAGGTTCTTTTTAAATATCTAGATCTTTTTTGGTGACTAATGGTTTGGATTTTAAAAATAAAAGAAAAGAGTGAAAGGTGGCAAAATAACATTTTTTATATTATTTACACTCTTTCCTAGCAATTTCTTCACCCAAAATTCACAAAAATACCCCCCCACTCACCTTGGCCGACCCTCATCCCCCCATTTCTGTTCTAAACATTTCTAAACTCATTTCTCACTCATTTTCTATCAAAACACAAAAGGAATTCCAAAAATAAATCCAAAACAATTCTTATATAAATATTAAACCATTTTTCCTTCACTAATCCTTCATGGATCTTCATCAAAGCTTGATTTTTTGAGGCTAAAGTGATGAATCTAAATTCTTTTTGGTGTTCTTGAGGAGGTATATTTTCTTACCTTAATCTATGATTAATTGCTTTAATTTTAAACTAGCATTTTTAGTTAAATATTTAAGTGCTTAATTTAGCTTTTAATTCATGATTAATTCATTATATTTGGTTTAATAAATTCATTTTAGGGTTAAAATTTGATTAAGTGATTAGTGTTTAATTCAAGTGTTAAATTGTGTTTTGGTAAAGATTAATCTAGTAGAAAGTGTTAAAATTTGTTAATAAGCATTTTGTTTAATTAAGCAAAATTACTTACTAGATTTTTTGCTAAAACATAATTAGCAAGTGTTAAAAATATAGGATTGGTTTAGATAGCTTAGTTAAGCTATTTTAAGGTATTTGTAATTGTTAGATTTGTGTTATCTTGAATCTAGTGCGATATATTGCGATAGGTTGCTTACTAGATTTCGGGGTTTTTCCGATGTAGGGTTCGTTTGGTAGTTGCGAGGTTATATCCAGTGTATTCCTCGTAATTTTTGTGTTGTGTTGCGCGATCGGGACGATCGGGGTCCAGACTTGGTGTTTTGTAGTTTAGCGACCCTAATTAGGTTTTTGGCCGGTATCGTGCGCGATAGATGCGCTAAGCGCGCAGTGTAATTTTCCGGGCGTTTTCGTCGCGTTTCGTTGTCTTTCCGTCATTATAGGATATTTAGCTTATGTGTTGTATTTATGAAATTTTAGGTTCGCAAGCAGGGACTTCGGGTGCTGTGGACAAGGGGAAGCAGGTGGTCGGATTTTCTTAGCTCGAGACCATCGGTGAGTAGATTTAACATCTACGGGGAAGTCGCCCGTATGGCGTTATGCGTCGGGGAGAATATGATATGATAGCTGCATGTATTTGCATATTAGTTACTTTCATATGAATGTTATTGTATAGCATTATCTGTTGTACTTGACTCGTACCTTTAGATATAACACATTACTGACGGTTCATGTTGCACGAGCACTAAATTGTATGCTACACCCACACCGTCTGTAATTGCCATGACACGCACAAACACCTACATATGCGATATGATAGTGCATAGGAATGATTAGAGTAGTGACTCATATTCTATTGTGCATATGAAATACTGTGGACACATACATACGTGATATTGCATTGGGCAGGAATAGTTAAGGTAGTGAACCTTATTCCACTTCACTTATATCTTGCTATAATTACCTATACATCATGCATACCTATTGACATGTACACCCTCGTACTTGATTACATGTAGATACTTAAACCCTGCTACACTTACATGTACACTTCATATGATACTGCATTTATTTTCGAAGGAATTGGGAACCGCATGATATGTTTTTAAAGCTAGATTCAATTTAAAGAGCGGTTTTCCCTTTATATGCTCATATTGATGTTTTATGTTGCATATATTAGTTTTATATGGATTTTACGCATTGAGATATGGATTTTATATGATTTATGGATTTGAGAACCGTGGGGGATATTTTCAAGAAAACATTGTATTGTTTGAAAACCCGGTTTCTCTTTATATGATATTTGATGCGTCCACCATGTGATTTCTCGGTTCTGAGATTTGGCTTGTGATACCCGATTCGAGGAGCGGGATGCACCGTCTGCGGGTACATGGTGGACCCGGTATGGTACCCCGGGGTGAGTGGTGATTTCGTGGTGTAGACGATAAACCTGACGGTGGGACCACTACCTACCGGTGATTGTATTTGGACTCGGCGGTTATCTTGGAGATACCGACCGGAGTGAGGTATGACATATCGTCAGGGCTAGTCATGGTGACAGCGCCTGAGTTATGAGGATTTACGTGTCGATGCTAGACACGGGTTTCATGATGTTTCGAGTGTCGGTGTTTGACACTCAGGTTTTCGTGAGACATACAGGATGTGAGGGCCGATCTGAGGATGCGGTGCCTGAGGATTTGGGATTTGATGTGTCAGTGAGGGACACTGGTGCTTTTCCATGCTGATGATTTTTGCATGAGATTTTATATTATATCATCCCACACTCAGGATTATGTTGATATGCATTGTTTCATGTAGTTGTAGTACCCTGATGATGTACCTTTACATGATTGTTGCATATTCACTTATCATACTTATGCTATCGGATTACTTGTGATAGATAGATCGCTGTTCGTGCATACTTGCGATTACTGTATGATGTTATTTACTATTCACGAGTTGGCAACTCACCCCCGTTGTGCCACAGTGTTGTGCAGGACTTACCCTCTGAGTAGTCGCGGCAGGGCATCTTTTCATCTCTACTTTTGCGGATACCGCTACGGTTGGCTGTGAAGCCTTGCTTTTAGGTGGGTTGCGGTAATCTGTTTGTACTTTGTATATTTTTGTTGGATCTAGTATTCTCCATCTACCACTATGTTGTATATGACTTAGAGACGACTTGTGAGGATTCAGTATTATTTTGTGGTGACTTTGGGAGCCGTGCTCGTGGGAGCCGGTTTTGTTGAAAAGTTTTACTTCTTTATGCAGTTTCCTTTTATATTTCTTCGCTTCGGCGTCGTATATATGTTGTGGTGGTTGTCTCCGCCGTTGGGCGTGATTTGCTTCCGTTTGGGATGCTTTTATTATTATCTATGTTGTACCCGTTTTCGGGGTTAGTTCTTACAAAGGAGGTGCTGCCGAAATTTTTAAGAACGAAAACTAAACTTAAATATTTTTACTTGAAAAATTCCGAATGTTTAAAACTATGTTTTTCTCCGTTGATCCAGTTTTGGGTGGTTTAGATTTCTGGGTTTCGGCTTACTTAAGTTGCGTACGCCTTTAGACGTTACGTAGTTTAAGTGCCGGTTACGGGCCAAATTTGGGTCGTGACAAAGTTGGTATCAGAGCGCTAGGTTTTTTTTTTACCTTTCGGAGTGTAGGATGACCTTGGTATGATGGAGTAGGTAGCTTAAGCAGAGTGACGTAGCGTGTGTATGTTCCGCGGCATACTTACGATACGGTACTCCGCCTAAGTGACCTTAGGACTTATTGATTGAAATTCCTTCTGTGATTGATATACATCTTTGTGATTCGATTTTCGTTTCCTTATCGAATCTTGTTTCAATTTCCAGCCTATATGCCGCCGAAGACTACGAGGGCACAGAGAGCGGCCGCGAGGGCCGAGGTCAGAGTTGACTCGTCTGAGGCGAGGACTGACCAGGGCAGTACGCCTGTTGTACCGGAGCACATTGCTATGATTGGTGCTGGTATGCAGGATCTGCGCCAGATTGTAGGGACTTTAGTAGAGGCCATTCGAGCACAGGGGCAGGCTGTTGTTCCACCCGTTGCAGGGACCACGATGGTACCTACTGATCCGGCAGTTGTAGTTTCAGCTCCAGAGGTTATTACCGTGTCACTGACGGAGTTCATGAGGCTGAGGCCTCCGGTGTTTACTGGCACAGATGTTACTGAGGATCCGCAGTCGTTCATCGACCGGATGACCAGGATTTGTTGCTCACTCCGATGCTCCGACGAGAGATGGGTAGAGTTTGCGAGTTTCCGGCTGGAGGGTATGGCCCAGAAGTGGTGTGAGTCGTTGGAGAGGGGCAGAGCCGCTGGTCTTGCTCCTATGACCTGGGCTGAGTTTGTGACGTCTTTTCTTGCCCGTTTTCTTCCACCGAGTGTCAGGGATGCGCGAGCGCGCAGATTTGAGTCGTTACGTCAGACGCCGGGGATGACGGTGTCGGAGTATGATGTATTGTTTACTGAGCTGTCGGTGTATGCTCCGTACCTGGTGGCGACTGAGGAGATGAGGGTGAAGAGGTTTGTTCGAGGCCTGCTTACCCAGTTGTTCCTAGCCATCAGCATTCAGCATTGCGACACGTATGCGGCAGCTGTCGATGCAGCCCTATTAGTGGAAGAGCGTCTAGCTGAGTCATCGGTTGTTCCAGAACCGAAGAGGGCTCGTACGGATGAACCATCACGGGGATCGAGGTTTGTCCGCAGAGGCAGAGTTCCTTCAGACTCGGGGAGTAGCAGAGACGTGGGACGTGGCCAGTTATTCAGTTCTTATTCCCAGGAGGGCCAGCGACCGTCTTATGGATGCTTCGGTTGTGGCAGTTTGCAGCATCTTGTTCGGAATTGTACTGTGGTGCGTCAGAGAGGGCCAGCAGTACCGCAGGTTACCTTACCACCTTCTCCGCCTCAGAGAGCATTGCCTCTTATTCCTGTTGTTGCACCGTGTCAGACTCCTACTCAGAGAGGTCGCGGTCGCGGTGGTTTTGTGCCCAGAGGACGAGGTGGCAGAGGCAGAGGACAGCCAGTAGCCGGTAGAGGGCAGGCACGGGTTTTTGCGTTGACTCACCAGGACGCTCAGGCGTCCAATGCTATGGTTTCAGGTACCCTTTCCTTATGTTCTTTTGATGCACATGTTCTTTTCGATCCGGGATCCACGCATTCGTATGTTTCCACGCACTTCACGCCGAGGTTAGGCCGAGAGTCGTGTTTGCTGGATCAGCCGCTTGTAGTGACTACTCCTGTGGGAGAGTCGTTTGTTGCGCGGCACGTGTTCCGATCATGTGCTGTCCGTTTAGGAGACAGAGATCTGTCCGTCGACTTGATCCTTCTTGAGATGTTGGACTTTGACGTTCTGTTGGGCATGGATTGGCTAGCTACTTGCTATGCGTCCGTGGACTGCCGCGAGAAGACAGTTAGATTTTGTTTTCCCGGCGAGCCAGTGTTTGTTGTGCAGGGGGACCGTAGTGCCGCCCCTCACAGTTTGATTTCTGTTCTGTGCGCTAGTCGGCTTTTGAGGAGGGGATGTCGGGGATTCTTGGCGTTCACCCATGATACCGGAGGTACGGTGGAGTCGTTGGACCAGGTTTCTACCGTGCGAGAGTTTCCCGATGTCTTTCCCGATGGGTTACCTGGGTTGCCGCCAGAGCGCGATATTGAGTTTTGCATTGATCTGATTCCTGGCACGGAGCCTATTTCTATACCGCCTTATCGGATGGCTCCGGCAGAGCTTAGAGAGCTTAAAGATCAATTGCAAGAGTTGCTCGTTTTGGGACTTGTGCGTCCGAGTGTTTCGCCGTGGGGATCTCCTGTTCTGTTCGTCAAGAAGAAGGACGGCAGTTTGAGGTTATGTGTGGATTATCGTTAGTTGAACCGAGTTACGGTGCGGAACAGGTATCCTTTACCCCGCATTGACGATTTATTTGATCAGCTCCAAGGTGCGAAACATTTTTCGAAGATTGATTTGCGTTCGGGTTATCATCAGTTGCGGGTTCGGAATGATGACATTCCGAAGACTGCTTTTCGTACGCGCTATGGGCATTATGAGTTTTTGGTGATGTCGTTCGGACTCACCAATGCGCCACCAGCGTTCATGGATCTGATGAACCGGATTTTCAGGCCGTTCATCGACCAGTTCATTATAGTGTTTATTGATGACATACTGGTCTACTCTAGGAGTCATGAGGAGCATGAGCAGCACTTGAGGATCACTTTGCAGATATTGAGAGAGCACCGGCTGTATGCTAAATTCTCAAAGTGCGCATTTTGGCTTGATAGAGTTGACTTCCTGGGTCATGTGGTGACTGGTGATGGTATTCTTGTGGACCCGAGGAAGATTGAGGCTGTACAGCTTTGGCCCAGACCTGTATCGGTGACGGAGGTCCGCAGCTTTTTGGGCTTAGCTGGTTATTATCGCCGTTTTGTGCAGGATTTCTCGAGTATCGCTGCACCGCTGACTGGACTGACCCGGAAGGGAATTCCTTTTCTCTTGACTGATGCGTGCGAGCAGAGTTTTCAGCAGTTGAAGACTCGGTTGACAACAGCACCAGTTCTTTCTTTACCTTCTGGATCAGGCGGCTATGTTGTTTATTGTGATGCCTCTCGAGTGGGACTCGGCTGTGTTTTGATGCAGCATGATAGGGTGATTGCATATGCTTCTAGGCAGCTGAAGAAGCACGAGCAGAATTACCCCACTCACGATCTTGAGATGGCAGCGGTAGTCTTTGCGTTGAAGATTTGGAGACACTACTTGTACGGAGAGTCGTGTCAGATCTTCACGGATCACAAGAGTTTGAAGTATATCTTCCAGCAGCGAGATCTGAACCTGAGACAGCGCCGATGGATGGAGCTAGTGAAGGATTATGATTGTGAGATCCTTTATCACGCGGGCAAGGCGAATGTAGTAGCTGATGCTTTGAGTCGTAGGCCCGTGGGTAGCTTGTCCCAGTTGAGCGCAGTTCAGTGTTAGTCTTCTGCAGATTGGCAGCTCTTGTGTGATAGTAGAGTGCAGTTCGAGTTCACTTCCACTGGGGGACAGCTTGCTCATGTCCTCGCCCATCCACTTCTTTTTGATCGTATCCGTGAGGCGCAGCCCAGCGATGCCCGTTTGATTGAGATTCTTGAGCTTGTTCGGCACGGAAGAGTTTCGGAGTTCATGATTGATGACCAGGGTGTGCTACGATGCGGGACTCGCTTGTGTGTACCAGATGTTGATGGGTTGAGACGCGAGATCCTAGAGCAGGCACATCAGTCGGCCTTTAGCGTTCATCCAGGTTCCACCAAGATGTACCGTGACTTGAGGGACTTCTACTGGTGGGAAGGGATGCAGCGTGATATATCGGACTTCGTTTCGAGGTGCCTGACTTGTCAGCAAGTCAAGGCTGAGCATCAAAGACCGGCTGGAGAGTTGCAGCCTTTATCCGTTCCGGAGTGGAAATAGGAGCAGATTTCCATGGACTTCATTGTGGGTCTACCCAGGACCAGTCGAGGGTATGACTCCATTTGGGTTATTGTAGACCGGTTGACGAAAGCGGCTCACTTTCTTCCAGTGAAGACCACTTTCGGTTATGCTCAGTATGCTCAGTTGTACATAGATGAGATTGTGCGTTTGCACGGTGTTCCCACATGCATAGTATCCGACAGAGGCACCCAGTTTACTAGCCGTCTTTGGCAGAAGCTTTAGGAAACTTTGGGTACCCGGCTGAGTTTTAGTACCGCTTTTCATCCACAGACCGATGGCCAGTCGGAGCGGACTATACAAACTCTGGAGGATATGCTCCGTGCATGTGTGCTTGATTTTGGTGGCAGTTAGGATCGTCACTTGCCGTTGATTGAGTTCTCCTACAACAACAGCTTTCAGGAGACAATTCAGATGGCACCTTTTGAGGCATTATATGGTCGGAAGTGTCGATCGCCAGTCTGTTGGACCGAGCTTAGTGAGAGTTTGGTTTTGGGACCCCAGCTAGTTCAGGAGACCACGGAGAAGATCCAGCTGATTCAGGATAGGATGAGAGCAGCCCAGTGCAGGCAGAAGTCTTATGCCGACGTCGTCGTCGCAGACTTGAGTTCGCAGTGGGGGATCATGTATTCCTGAGGATTTCTCCGATGAAGGGCGTTATGCGATTTGGGAAGAGAGGGAAGCTCAGTCCCAGATTTGTAGGTCCTTTCGAGATCCTTGAGCGAGTGGGTTCTGTTGCTTATCATTTAGCGCTCCCGCCCAGTTTTCCGGATGTTCACCCTGTTTTTCATGTGTCGATGCTTCGTAGATACCTTCATGATCCTTCTCACACGATTCAGCACGAGACCGTTCAGCTTGAGCGCGACCTTTCATTCACTGAGCAGCCGGTAGTTATTTTGGATCGGCAGGTGAAGAAACTTCGGTCAAAGGTCTTGCCATCTGTGAAGGTTCTTTGGCGTAGCCCGACTAGTGAGGAGATCACTTGGGAGGCCGAGAGCGAGATGCGGAAGAAATTCCCTCATCTTTTTGAAGGTACGCTTAGTATGAAATTTTAATTCGAGGACCGAATTTCTATAAGGACGGGAGATTGTAACGTTTTAGAAATCGTTTTGCGAATTTTCCCGTTTTAGGGCAAAATTGTCGGTTTTTCCCGTTTTAACCCGATTTCGATCAAACGACCGTATAAGCTTACCGACATCTAATTTGGCCAAAATAAAGCTTGTGCGTGAACTTTGGGAGTATTTGGGAGGTTTTGGTTCAGATAGATTTTTTCCCGAAAAAATATTATTTTAAGCGGTGTTTTGTGCACGTAAATCGGGAAAATTTTTATTTTGTGAATAAATTAATTGTGTCAATAGAATTAATTTAGAAGGTTCTTTTTAAATATCTAGATCTTTTTTGGTGACTAATGGTTTGGATTTTAAAAATAAAAGAAAAGAGTGAAAGGTGGCAAAATAGCATTTTTTATATTATTTACACTCTTTCCTAGCAATTTCTTCACCCAAAATTCACAAAAATACCCCCCCACTCACCTTGGCTGACCCTCATCCCCCCATTTCTGTCCTAAACATTTCTAAACTCATTTCTCACTCATTTTCTATCAAAACACAAAAGGAATTCCAAAAATAAATCCAAAACAATTCCTATATAAATATTAAACCATTTTTCCTTCACTAATCCTTCATGGATCTTCATCAAAGCTTGATTTTTGGAGGCTAAAGTGATGAATCTAAATTCTTTTTGGTGTTCTTGAGGAGGTATATTTTCTTACCTTAATCTATGATTAATTGCTTTAGTTTTAAACTAGCATTTTTAGTTAACTATTTAAGTGCTTAATTTAGCTTTTAATTCATGATTAATTCATTATATTTGGTTTAATAAATTCATTTTAGGGTTAAAATTTGATTAAGTGATTAGTGTTTAATTCAAGTGTTAAATTGTGTTTTGGTAAAGATTAATCTAGTAGAAAGTGTTAAAATTTGTTAATAAGCATTTTGTTTAATTAACCAAAATTGCTTACTAGATTTTTTGCTAAAACATAATTAGCAAGTGTTAAAAATATAGGATTGGTTTAGATAGCTTAGTTAAGCTATTTTAAGGTATTTGTAATTGTTAGATTTGTGTTATCTTGAATCTAGTGCGATATATTGCGATAGGTTGCTTACTAGATTTCGGGGTTTTTCCGACGTATGGTTCGTTTGGTAGTTGCGAGGTTATATCCAGTGTATTCCTCGTAATTTTTGTGTTGTGTTGCACGATCGGGACGATCGGGGTCCAGACTTGGTGTTTTGTAGTTTAGCGACCCTAATTAGGTTTTTGGCCGGTATCGTGCGCGATAGATGCGCTAAGCGCGCAGTGTAATTTTCCGGGCGTTTTCGTCGCGTTTCGTTGTCTTTCCATCATTATAGGATATTTAGCTTATGTGTTGTATTTATGAAATTTTAGGTTTGCAAGCAGGGACTTCGGGTGCTGCGGACAAGGGGAAGCAGGTGGTCGGATTTTCTTAGCTCGAGACCATCGGTGAGTAGATTTAACATCTACGGGGAAATCGCCCGTATGGCGTTATGCGTCGGGGCGAATATGATATGATAGCTGCATGTATTTGCATATTAGTTACTTTCATATGAATGTCATTGCTTAGCATTATCTGTTGTACTTGACTCGTACCTTTAGATATAACACATTACTGACGGTTCATGTTGCACGAGCACTAAATTGTATGCTACACCCACACCGTCTGTAATTGCCATGACACGCACAAACACCTACATATGTGATATGATAGTGGATAGGAATGATTAGAGTAGTGACTCATATTCTATTGTGCATATGAAATACTGTGGACACATACATACGTGATATTGCATTGGGCAGGAATAGTTAAGGTAGTGAACCTTATTCCACTTCACTTATATCTTGCTATAATTACCTATACATCATGCATACCTATTGACATGTACACCCTCGTACTTGATTACATGTAGATACTTAAACCCTGCTACACTTAGATGTACACTTCATATGATACTGCATTTATTTTCGAAGGAATTGGGAACCGCATGATATGTTTTTAAAGCTAGATTCAATTTAAAGAGCGGTTTTCCCTTTATATGCTCATATTGATGTTTTATGTTGCATATATTAGTTTTATATGGATTTTACACATTGAGATATGGATTTCATATGATTTATGGATTTGAGAACCGTGGGGGATATTTTCAAGAAAACATTGTATTGTTTGAAAACCCGGTTTCTCTTGATATGATATTTGATGCGTCCACCATGTGATTTCTCGGTTCTGAGATTTGGCTTGTGATACCCGATTCGAGGAGCGGGATGCACCGTCTGCGGGTATATGGTGGACCCGGTATGGTACCCCGGGGTGAGTGGTGATTTCGTGGTGCAGACGATAAACCTGACGGTGGGACCACTACCTACCGGTGATTGTATTTGGACTCGGCGGTTATCTTGGAGATACCGACCGGAGTGAGGTATGACATATCGTCAGGGCTAGTCATGGTGACAGCGCCTGAGTTATGAGGATTTACGTGTCGATGCTAGACACGGGTTTCATGATGTTTTGAGTGTCGGTGTTTGACACTCAGGTGTTCGTGAGACATACAGGATGTAATGACCCCAAAATCTTTATATATTTGTATTATCCCTCTTCAAAAATATACCGTATTTATTTGTACTTGGTATTTTCCTCTTTCTATTAAATTTATTATTATTTTATTCCTCAATCTATTTTTTTTCTAGGTACAATTTCTTTTTCTTATATTTAAGTTTTTAACTTCTCATTCTTATTTTTTCCTTTCATAAAGCAACTGATAACATTCTTTACATTACATATTCCCTGAATCCATTTTGAACTCCACCTTCGGTTTCCTTGAAGTCCATCTCTCCACTTTTGAATCTTTAATTCTTATTCATCCTTTCTAATTGTATCTTGTAGACTTATTAGTTCAATTGGTTAGAGTATCAATTGACGGAGCTCGAAGAAGACATCATCCTAATCCTGTTTCCTTACTCTGTTACATCATCATTCTTGAGTAATTTCGAGGACGAAATTATTTTTAAGGAGGGTAGAATGTAATGACCCCAAAATCTTTATACATTTGTATTATCCCTCTTCAAAAATATACCGTATTTATTTGTACTTGGTATTTTCCTCTTTCTATTAAATTTATTATTATTTTATTCCTCAATCTATTATGTATTTTTTTTCTAGGTACAATTTCTTTTTCTTATATTTAAGTTTTTAACTTCTCATTCTTATTTTTTCCTTTCATAAATATTTAACCCTGTAAGTGCACGGCGGCGCCCCGGCCGTCAATCCGACGGCCAAACGCGGAAACGGTGGTAAACATAAATTTTTGCGGACTTGGCAAAACGGCACCACCGCGCACTAAAACCGGATCGTGCCATTAAACTAGTCTAAGCTATCTAGAGAGGGGGTAGAGAAATATACCATACGATCCGAGTCCTCCGGTCTTCATCTCCACTCCGATCTCCTCGCGGGATCTCCGTCCATCTCCTCCTCGTCGGAAAGGGCACCACGAAGCCGGGTACTTTTACGGGCTCCCACCTCAATACCGAGGCAACTCGCGCATGAAGCCGGCAAATCGACATGCTCAAGATATGCTGTAGGAAGTGTAGTGTAGAATCATAGTCTCTTTTGGGGTTTGGTTGCCATTTGTGGATGATGGAGGAAACAAGACAAGAAAAATGGTGCTTGCATTTTTCTTAACATGAAATGAGATCAATCAAATGAAACACTCTCAAGGATGAAGATGAAACTATCTTCTTCTCTTTTCTTTCTCTCTTTCTTTTTCTCAACCATGAACAAAAACCTCTCATCAAGTGAGTATCAAAATGGTGGAGCAAAAACAATATGATAACAAGAGGGAGGTGAGTGTAGGATGCAAAAAGTGGTGACCACAACCTAAAACATAATCATCACTAAATCAACATCAAACCTCTTTTCATATCTAATCTCATAAAGCAAAGAAAAGAAAGAAAAAGGATCTCATCATGAAAAGCCATCATGATGCCACCAATATGCAAGATACCCCCTCCACAAATGTTATTTGCACAATTGCAAATAACACCCTCCATCTGAAAAGTCCGGCCGGGAAAGAACAAAGGAAAACCGGCCGGAACGGAATGCAAACTGGCAACTCCAGAAAACTGGTCCCGTAATAAATTACAGGAAAACCCCCATACTGTGCATACACACCCGCATCTGTATTCCGTCCGGATACAAATGCAATGAGACAAAATCTACACTGTACTATACTAGGATCCGGCTTAAACCAAAGCCGGCTAGTAATATCCGTCCGATCCTGATCCGTGCAATACCGCACGTATCTGATCGAACGCTGCCATATAACTATACGGCCACTAGTACAAAACCGTCCGATCCTGATCCGTGCAATACCGCACGTATCTGATCGGACCCTGCCATATCTCCATACGGCCTCTACAGCGTTTCGCCCGAAAGCTTGAGTAACTGAAAGTGTGGTGGACTCTAAAGACTCGTCAATACAATGGCTGTGGATTTAACCACTAGCACGTCAGAGGTATAAGCCAATACGTGACGGGCCACCAGCTATTGACTAAAAGGGACGTCGATGAGCGAACTCATCCTGACACCCTACAGAGCCTGTCAGTGATAATATCCGTGCAGTCCGGTCCGTTCGTCTATGAGTATCGCATGGCGGGCCTAGGGGGTTGGTAAAAGTCAGACCCCCAAAAGCGGTACAAGTCGTGTCGGAGTGTAGCCCAGAACACCCTGAGATACTACTGGAATACCTACCAGTAAATTTCCTTGCCTTGGCCAAGGACTTTTTGTAATGGCTCTCCTAGACACAGCACGACCTCACCCCCAATACCGGGAGAGACGAACCCCTGAAGATACGCTCACTGCCTCCATGTGGCTCGGGACTGTACCCAACTAAAACCTGTTTGCACGACTCCTTTGAGCCGTGGTAGGGTAGTAATCAAAGTACAGTGGGAACTCACACGAGACAAATGACGATCCCCAGGTCGATGAACTAACCTGCACACATGTCACCAGGGAACTGCCACCTGACGTCTGGTATATGACCAACTAGCATGTTCCCGGCGAGTCCTGTCCGGTGTACTCATAACCCAATGAGCACCTGTATACATCTTAGGTGATCCAACTGACACCAGTGGCTTGTGAGACCGGCCACCGCCCCTCGTCGGGGTCTCGACTGTATACACTAGTCTACTAATGGAGTATCGATGCCTAGTCTCGAAACTCCCACGACTAGGGACCTTTTAAGGATAAGCTTATAGACCCCCAGCTCCCACTTATATGATCGCCCTCATACTGCTGGTGGTCAAGCAAGAATCCTAGGGGCTCTATCAACGTGTAATAGCGACGTGTCAGGTCACCTAAAGCAGTACACGATGATAAAGGTAAACCAGATAGCATGCTATCATCTCGAGTAAGACTGTCCTACCGGGATAGGTCCTCCCTCAATCATTACAATCACGTACCTGTGACCTAATAATTGACTCTGAGGGCACTATCTCCAACAATCTCCCACTTGCACTCAAGGCTAATTATTGCGATGTCGCATACTCACAGCCCGTGTGATACCGAACATCCAACTCCTCTACTAGTCAGTCTCACAAAGCTCGTTTGCGGAACTATTGCGTTCGAGGAATAGCCTCAGTGAGTGGATCCGCTTAGTTGTTTCTTTCTATGTCTCTCTATGTCTCAAGTTCGCGGAGAAAGCCATCTCCCGAAAAGAGCAATACCTGTCTCAGAATATGTCTGGATGTCTGATGGGACATAGCTCATAAATGAACTCCAAATCCAAACTTCTTAGACTGTATCGTCAACTGAACTTAATCAGTATCCTGCGCCATGCCTCCCTCAGTATTGCCTTGGATCACCTGTCCAAAATACTGCCCCTCGTCAGAGGGAAAACTATAACTCTGACAACCTCCTTGTAGTCCATGTCACCTTGGAAGCCTGGAATGATAACTGTCTCCTGAATGAGGCTGTCGTTATCATATCGCTAGAACATCCACTTATGTTCTAAAACTGCTTCCGATTGTTTCTCCAGGATTGGATTAATGTCAACTTATTGCAACTAGTGCAAGAACAACATCTGGTGTGGTACTTGACATCTCATGATTGACTCAATTGCCTAAGCAAGTGATCTGCCAATCATGCACGTCCCTCTCCCCTTTAGTCTGTAAGACACCTTTAGAGAGGGTGACTCCATTACCTGCAGGTACACTACCGTGCCAGGAGTCGTCCATCCTAAATACTCTTAGAATGTTGTCAAGTACCCTGATTGGGAAACCACCCAAATCTAGATCTAAAACCATAGATCTAGTAACCAGTATGTCTGATATAATGTCCAAGTCCTGTGTGGAGAAACCACTGTGTGACGACCAAAGTATAACCGATCGTAGTGTAGGAGTTTCTTTTCCTACTCTGTGTATATCATCCAAATACCAGGATATCACACCCTACTACCTTCTCAACAGATCCATCCCCTATTCTGATGAAGTCAAACCCATGACTGTCACGTCAGAAATAGATGATCTATCTCCGCTATATCTGCTCTAGTCTATAAATAGACATAAGCTACCTGTCCACCAATGCTTCCGCTGCTCCCACTGACTACGACAACCCTCTGGCAGGGTCATATAGACGTACACTTCTAAAACTAGTTTAGAATGACGCTATACTCATGCTCCCGCCGGGTCTCGCAGCCTGGAACAACAGCAATGGTAATTGTGGGTAAACAAGAACTTCCCTGTCACCGTCCTTGAGGCTACCGTAGTACCTCTCGGGTGCCTGAAGTTACCCACCTTATCTGCGGAGTGGCCAATGGAATGTCAAATCAGATTGAATCTTTAGGTTCCTTATCAAATCTTCAGCAATCGTTTGCGGTTCTGGAATCACTTCCAGTTCTACCATACTCCCACTACTGTTTTTGAAAAATAACCATTTCTTTTAAAATGTGGCGAGTTAAGAACAATATCACTATTGATCTTCCAGATGGTAGAAAGTCAACCCTCGTCATAGCCTGGGTCAACCCACAAACAGCCATTACAGAAACGCGCCTTGAGCTGTCCAGAGTCTGGTTTTAATCATAAGCCGGACAACTCCCCATACCTTAACAACGTTAAGATATGAACTGATCTATATCCAATATAGAAACAGAGGCACTGATTTAATTGAACCAGATTCAAATCATGCAGCTGTCCCCAGCGCATGTCAACTAAATGGAAGGAGGCCGATCAGCGTTACTCAACTTAGGAATGCTTCCAATTATGAGTAACCTGAAAGAGAAGCAAGTTCTCTTAATCATTACTATCAACTGAACACCATACACAAGTATCTACATCTTCGATCACTTTGAAGAATCCCGATACTTGTGACACCTGGTTCTCCACTCTATTCAAATACCAATAACTTCTCCAAATTCGGACCCTGCGTTTCCACGAAACACCTGTCTAAAAACTAGAGAAGTCATAAGTAAACTGAGTGTTGTATGAGGACCAACCCCTCTGTCCTGATGGACCCTGGACAACATACAATACTCTGTATAAGTCTCTTGAGTCTGATAACTCATTCACTGTGTGTCGTAGGTTGAAAACTGTACCTTTGGTTATGAAGAATTACACCGTTGTTTAATGCTCCTTACCTAACCATCCACTGATATAGGTAAATGTCGTAGACATAATTTCATAAAGGTATATCTCACTCTATGAAAATAGACGTACAGATATATCAATTTGAAATTGGTGCATAACAGCGGATATTCAAAACCAAATATTTGCCAACCGGCAAACAGCCCAGGTGATTTCCTCAAATATCACCGATTACAACGAATCCCGATATAATGAGGATGATCACCCAATTCCCAATAACTTACTCCCACTCATCATCTGTAAAACTATACAGATGTGAGAATCGTACCTGGTAAATACATACCCTGGAGTAAGTATCTAATCGGGAAATCAGTTTTCCTTTAACATTACACAGTGAAACTGAAACATCGAAATGTTCCGATGGGGTATTCTGGTATTCCTAGTAATGCCTCTTCCAGATTCACGACTGTAACCGTATAGTTCTTTGCCACCTCTCCAAATCCCTTCATATGTCTTTAGTCATTACCTTCTGCACACCCATTAGGCCAAATGGTTTTCTTCCTTCCCTACCGTTCGGCACCAGCCTATGGTTTGGAAGAGGACTATCCAATAAGCATAAAGGGTGTACTGTCCTAATCCTAGGAGCACTCGCAACGCGAGAGAAGGTGAAGATAAAAGACACCTGAATGTACTTTATTCCTATTTCTCCTGAACCAGGATCCATCCCCGAACTGGAACAAGTTCCTTTCGAGTTCGTATATAACCATACGATGGATTATCCAATAAAATGGGATCTTCGTAGTGATACGGAGTGTCCTGGAGAAATACAAAGGTGATTTAGGATTGGCGAAGAAATACTTGGTTTGGTCGTGAATAGCAGTCGCAATTTACTTTGCCCTCTTACTAATCCCTTGCTTTGTCTGAACTTAATACCTTCTGTACACCGTTTAGGCTAACTGGTTTTCTTTATTCCCTACCAATCGGCACCAGCCTATGGTTTGGAAGAAGACTATCCAATTTGCATAATAGGTGTACTACTCCTAAACTAAGGAGTACTCGCAACCTGAGAGAGGGTGAAAAGAAAAGACAACTGAATAATCCTATCCGTTTTCTCCAGAACCGGAAACCATCCTCGAATCCCTTCGAGTTCGTATCTAACCATACGATGGTTTTGTCCAATGGAAGTGGACGTTCGTAGTAAAAAGGGGTGTCCTGGAGAAAAGGGTAAAAGTAGGAGTGGCAATGAGGTTTGCAACTCTGACAATCCAAAGGTCGGTGTTTAAGAAGGTTCGGTCAACTTGGTCACTGAGTCAAAGTCTTAGGGTCGGGTCAATGGTCGCTGCCAAAGAGAGAGAGAAAAGAAACACTCAGCGTGCACTCTAACCTAGATCAGAATGGTTACCAATTTATCTAATCTGGAAACCTCCCACTGTACCTCAAATTCTCCTCCAAACCTGAAAGAAGAATTAGTCGGGGTCACCCGAGGAGTAAACCAACTCATCAGTGGGAATCGGGATCCAACTCTCATCGCATGATAACGTGACGGAATCCGCTCACGGTATCACACTCCAGAAGGTATGCGCATATCTGGCAAGTTTCAGTACTTTTGAAACTCCCGATGTGATTTCTGCCCCATGCTCTTATGACCTTGACTAAGGCCAACAAATCATAAGTCACATGTCAAGTTCTACCCGTCATTGTCCAGGTTGATTTGAACCCACCCGTACAAGCCCTTGACTAAGGCCAACAAGGCTATACGACTGTCCCAAACCAACGCATCTATCTATGCAGCATATGAATACCCAATAGCTACCAAACACTGTGCCTTGACTAAGGCCAACAAACACAGCTTGAATACTATTGACTACCCATATGAAACGACGGAGGGCTACGAATGGTTTCTGGCGAAAACCTTTAACGTAGTGAACTTGATATCGTTGAAGGAACGGATAGCTTTTTAGAAAATATAGTAACGAAAACCTTTACTAAAGAGGTCACTCCCGGTGAAGGGATCTCGGCTCTTTCCCCGTAGAATGAGGTGCAGGATATTCCAACTGAATACCACGATGCAAAGCAAAAGTAATCGGCTATAGTGAAGTTAATGCCCTGACGCAAACTTCTGTCCAAGGGGTCACTCCCGGTGAAGGGATCTCGGCCCTTGCCTCGTCGACTGAGGAGCAGGATATTCCAAATGAATACCACGATGCAAAACAAAAGTGAACGTCCTTGCAATAACAGCTTTTTGAAAAGTGTTCCAACAACATCAGATTAGGTTTGTTTTTAACTTGCATTGATCCGAATCAATGCAGTCCCATCAATCGATCACACCACAAAGAACGAAAATATACTGACGTACGTATATGCCATCCGCATTCGCCACTGGGTCCCGTCATCACCCGTTAGGTTAGCTAACTAACGGCAGAGCGGGGACTGGACTAGCGCGGATGAAAAACATATACAACATCTACTAATATATATACCAATATATTATATTTCGCTCTAGGCGTGAAAAGAAATGCAACATTACAGAAATGTACAGCATCACAGAACAATACAGATATCTGGGATCCCCGGGTTTCACAGAGCCACTACTGAAACCCGACGTTCCCCTGGTCGTGTGGATAGCCTGTGCAATGAAATCCTAGACCCCTACGGGCGCGGCAAGTCACCCGCCAAAACCTGAAGCGAGGAAGCCCCCTTCAGCACCGTGAATGGACCACCCAGCACTTCACGGAATCCGGTAACTTGGGCACCCCTCCTGGGTCAACCTGTACCCCCTACGAGTGCGGCGAATAGCCCGCCAATTCCAGACTGAAGCCCCTCCGTCTCAATGCCCTGAGATGCGGGCCCGTTGCCCTCTAGAACCCGGCTATCCGTGCACCCCTCCACGGGGTAACCCTAGTACAGAAAGTAAAATATACATACACCGGGTACATCGACCGCAACCAGGTCGTGCCCCAAAAGAATAATACAATCAGGCAGTGACGGCAGTCCACATGTCGGACGCTCGCCCCGCAATATCAAATGTACATAATACAACAGCACAGTACTAGCATTGCATCCAGGCTATCCCCCACGACCGATCCGCAACATCACAGCAAATACATAGAACATCAACGTGAAAGTCACGTTCGCAAATCCGTCTAACCGGGCTATAGCAGTTAGACCGGATTTACCGATCGAGTGACATTCACGGTCGCAGATATAATGTAAATACTGTGAAAAATGTGTTTAAAAAATTTCCGATTGATCAAACATTAACAAGTGGGCCCCCAAACAAAACTGTAGCAACCACAGAAAACCTGGGCCCAATTTTAATAATCCAGAAACCACATTTATCAACCAGGAACATACTACAAAAATTTGGGATCATGAACAGTTAAAACCGCCGCGGAAGCGCGGCCCAAGCAGGGGTTTGGCCGCCCTTCCGCGGCGGAACAGTGAGATCATGGTACCAATTTTTTACAGAATGCTTATATTTCCCTGCATATCATTCTGAGACAACCTGAAAAATTTTTGGACTCAAAAAAAATTCGACAGAAACTGATGTGCTTGAAATACGTGTTTTCGGGATTTTGTTCGATCGGAAACGTTAAACACATTAAACAAAGCTAGACGAAGTTAATGGCGAGGCTCTGATACCACTGTAAGTGCACGGCGGCGCCCCGGCCGTCAATCCGACGGCCAAATGCGGAAACGGTGGTAAACATAAATTTTTGCGGACTTGGCAAAACGGCACCACCGCGCACTAAAACCGGATCGTGCCATTAAACTAGTCTAAGCTATCTAGAGAGGGGGTAGAGAAATATACCATACGATCCGAGTCCTCCGGTCTTCATCTCCACTCCGATCTCCTCGCGGGATCTCCGTCCATCTCCTCCTCGTCGGAAAGGGCACCACGAAGCCGGGTACTTTTACGGGCTCCCACCTCAATACCGAGGCAACTCGCGCATGAAGCCGGCAAATCGACATGCTCAAGATATGCTGTAGGAAGTGTAGTGTAGAATCATAGTCTCTTTTGGGGTTTGGTTGCCATTTGTGGATGATGGAGGAAACAAGACAAGAAAAATGGTGCTTGCATTTTTCTTAACATGAAATGAGATCAATCAAATGAAACACTCTCAAGGATGAAGATGAAACTCTCTTCTTCTCTTTTCTTTCTCTCTTTCTTTTTCTCAACCATGAACAAAAACCTCTCATCAAGTGAGTATCAAAATGGTAGAGCAAAAACAATATGATAACAAGAGGGAGGTGAGTGTAGGATGCAAAAAGTGGTGACCACAACCTAAAACATAATCATCACTAAATCAACATCAAACCTCTTTTCATATCTAATCTCATAAAGCAAAGAAAAGAAAGAAAAAGGATCTCATCATGAAAAGCCATCATGATGCCACCAATATGCAAGATACCCCCTCCACAAATGTTATTTGCACAATTGCAAATAACACCCTCCATCTGAAAAGTCAGGCCGGGAAAGAACAAAGGAAAACCGGCCGGAACGGAATGCAAACTGGCAACTCCAGAAAACTGGTCCCGTAATAAATTACAGGAAAACCCCCATACTGTGCATACACACCCGCATCTGTATTCCGTCCGGATACAAATGCAATGAGACAAAATCTACACTGTACTATACTAGGATCCGGCTTAAACCAAAGCCGGCTAGTAATATCCGTCCGATCCTGATCCGTGCAATACCGCACGTATCTGATCGAACGCTGCCATATAACTATACGGCCACTAGTACAAAACCGTCCGATCCTGATCCGTGCAATACCGCACGTATCTGATCGGACCCTGCCATATCTCCATACGGCCTCTACAGCGTTTCGCCCGAAAGCTTGAGTAACTGAAAGTGTGGTGGACTCTAAAGACTCGTCAATACAATGGCTGTGGATTTAACCACTAGCACGTCAGAGGTATAAGCCAATACGTGACGGGCCACCAGCTATTGACTAAAAGGGACGTCGATGAGCGAACTCATCCTGACACCCTACAGAGCCTGTCAGTGACAATATCCGTGCAGTCCGGTCCGTTCGTCTATGAGTATCGCATGGCGGGCCTAGGGGGTTGGTAAAAGTCAGACCCCCAAAAGCGGTACAAGTCGTGTCGGAGTGTAGCCCAGAACACCCTGAGATACTACTGGAATACCTACCAGTAAATCTCCTTGCCTTGGCCAAGGACTTTGTGTAATGGCTCTCCTAGACACAGCACGACCTCACCCCCAATACCGGGAGAGACGAACCCCTGAAGATACGCTCACTGCCTCCATGTGGCTCGGGACTGTACCCAACTAAAACCTGTTTGCACGACTCCTTTGAGCCGTGGTAGGGTAGTAATCAAAGTACAGTGGGAACTCACACAAGACAAATGACGATCCCCAGGTCGATGAACTAACCTGCACACATGTCACCAGGGAACTGCCACCTGACGTCTGGTATATGACCAACTAGTATGTTCCCGGCGAGTCCTGTCCGGTGTACTCATAACCCAATGAGCACCTGTATACATCTTAGGTGATCCAACTGACACCAGTGGCTTGTGAGACCGGCCACCGCCCCTCGTCGGGGTCTCGACTGTATACACTAGTCTACTAATGGAGTATCGATGCCCAGTCTCGAAACTCCCACGACTAGGGACCTTTTAAGGATAAGCTTATAGACCCCCAGCTCCCACTTATATGATCGCCCTCATACTGCTGGTGGTCAAGCAAGAATCCTAGGGGCTCTATCAACGTGTAATAGCGACGTGTCAGGTCACCTAAAGCAGTACACGATGATAAAGGTAAACCAGATAGCATACTATCATCTCGAGTAAGACTGTCCTACCGGGATAGGTCCTCCCTCAATCATTACAATCACGTACCTGTGACCTAATAATTGACTCTGAGGGCACTATCTCCAACAAACCCAAATCCATTATTCTTATTCTTCATAGCCCATCTAAAAAGCCCATTTTCTTTTTAAGCAATATCATATATTTAATTCTAATTAAATATGTGCATGAACAACTTTATAGCTCATTGGTTAAGTCCTTGCATTGTTATTCCATAAGTCGCATGTTCAAATCCCCATTCTTGCAATTATTTTTTATCATTTTTTATTCTTCTCATAACCTACAAATGAGACCTTTCATTTCCAAAATGAATGGTGACTTTTCATTTCTCTTTTAATTCTCATGTTAAATGCATATATTATAATTCACCATTACACCATCTTTATTGTCCTCCTCTATCTTTTCATTCCTCACATTTTTCTATCTCTCACTTCTCCATCTTCACCTAAAGTTCAAGAAGAAGAACATGAAGAAGTCTTCAAGAAGGTCTCGCTAGTAACGCGAGGCTATCGGCGGATAGACAAGCCCGGTGACAATACCGGCTTGTGTATGTAAGTCCCTTCTCTCTCCTTTCCCCTCACCTCTATTTTTTCCTCTTGTCATGCATCGTGAACCTCCTATTCTTTTCATATCATAATTCATAAGAGAAGACACACATAAACATATACATATACATATACATAAGTTTAGATATATATGATTCTATATGGTTTAATAATATCTTATTATCTCTTGTTCAAATTAAAGTATTTTTAATTCTTTCATCATGATTATGAATGTTTATTACAAGTTATGAGAACATAGATTTCAATCCATAATATATCTACGATATCTCATGGAATCGGTTTGGTTATTAAAAGAAGGATAAAGCTTGCATAAAAATACTAGTTAATCTTTTTGCCGATTTTAGTATACACATCAATACCTTTAGGTTTAAAATAATTTTTAGAAATTAATTTTTACTTCTGAAAATTTCATGGAATTTACATATGATATATTATATTATTTTATACATGCTGTAAAAATTTTAGATCGATCCGCATAACGGTTTATGAATTACATCGTATTTATTCACTGATCGTAAAACAGAAAACTGCAGTTATCGGTCAATTTCTACGACATATAACTTGGTATACCGGTATCCAAATTGAGCAAACTCATGTGTTTTTGATATCTACATCGAATGAACTAGATTTTATTAGTTTTATATTTTTACTGAAAACCGACGTAAAATATAGAAAACTGTGTTACAATATTAAGTGACGGATCTGGACAGAATCTGTTCCGATTCGCACACTGTTTTTAAATTGGACATAACTCGAACACCCGATGTCCGTTTGTGACAAAATTTAGATGTGTAGATGCACCATTGATAGAAATATAATTTTCTGTATATTATATTACTTAGGAATGCATGAAACAACCTGATATAGGCTTTACAATACAATATATAGTTGCTGTCCAAAAATATGAATTTCTGTTTTAAACGCTGATATTAAAATGATCATAACTAGAGCGTCAGAAATCCAAATCTTGTGAATCTTGGTGTTTTAGATAAGTTCATCGAAATACCTACAATTTTCTAATACTTTTCATAACCTGAAAACTGATGGAAATTAACTCAAACTGCATTTGAAAAATATGTGACGGTGCTGAACAGATTCTGATCTGTTTTGCGCAATGATACGAAAACAGATATATCTCTCAAACCGGTAGTCGTATTTAGGAGAAACTGGAACTCACGCATGCAAAACACTTAGAGCCATATTTCTGTTTATATTCCGCATTCGTTCGACTTGATTAATTAGTCGTACATAATATTTCTTTACAGCATTGTTTATGGTAGTTACTCGAATAATATACTTGACTCATTTCATGTTATTCGAACATGTATACATATTTATCTTGATCATTAAATTATTGTATGTACATAAAGACGATAATTAAATACTTAAGTTGTATTTTGAAAAATATACAATAGTATTTTTACAATAAACCCCCTCAAGTTTTATAAATTACAATAAGGCCCTTAACAATTATTGAACTTCAACTCACTTTCTTTTAGTCTGACTCGGGTTAGAGTCTGACTATTTCTGACTTGAAAATGATTCAAGTCAATCTATATTCTTTATATTTCAACTCAAGATGAATACATGAATTCCAGAATCCAGTTAACAATCTACTTGACCGAACCGAACCATGGATATTCCTTTTACATATTTCCCAGTATTCCATTTACATGACTCTACGGTTATAACCGTTTCCTGATATTATGGTTTCGGTCAGTCAGTTAATCAATCTTACAATCAATACAATTTTACAAGATAACAATACAAACAAGACATCGCGGGGTTTAAAGGGGTAGGTTGGTACGGAAGATGTTAAAAGTGGAATGAGGTGGTCAGATTAAGACACCTAACCTATATTCAGTTGCTGTTGTACCGTGGCATAAACGGTTCCTTGTACTATACGTGCCCTTAGTCTCTGGCATATAGAGACTCCCCTCGTATACACTGGCAGCCTTCTGTACCAAGCCACAAAACTTGAATATGTTTCAAGTCAATCTATATTCTTTTATATTCTAACTCAACATGAATACATGAATTCCAGATCCAGTTAACAATCTGTTCGAATGAACCGAACCATGGATATTCCTTTTACATGATTTCCAGTATTCCATTTACATGACTCTACGGTTATAACCGTTTCCTGATATCATGGTTTCGGTCAGTCAATCAGTAAATCAGTCAATCAGTCAATCAGTCAATCAAGTCAATCAAAGTCAATCAAGCAATCATTATAAGTTTACAAGATAACAATACAAATATGACATCACGGGGTTTAAAGGGGTAGATTGGTACGGAAGATGTTAAAAGTGGAATGAGGTGGTCAGATTAAGACACCTAACCTATATTCAGTTGCTGTTGTACCGTGGCATAAACGGTTCCTTGTACTATACGTGCCCTTAGTCTCTGGCATATAGAGACTCCCCTCGTATACACTGGCAGCTTTCTGTACCAAGCTACAAACAATTACGTTAAACAATATTTCATAATATTCTACAATACAATACGTTAGAAAATACTATACTCTGTCACTCTCATTCTTCATTCTTCTTTGGGACTTACCGAGCGACCTGTTCGCTGACGACATTCTATTTCTCTCTTCTTTGAATGTCGTCAGGTGCGTTGGACCAAGTTGAGACCGAGCCTACAAGTGAAGATTTGGAGAAATTCCAAGAAGACCCAGAGCTCTAGACTTTGTACTTGTTCTTCCCAGTACTTCCTTTTAGTATTATTATGCCACTGTTTAGGCATTGCTTTTTTTTCATTCCAGTTGTATTTTCATTTCATGCATTGTACAAAGAATGTTATTAATAAAAGTTGCTGTTATTTCAATTTCATTTGTCTCTTGTGATTATTTTATATTGCTTAGTTACGCTTAGCGTATGTACGTTTGAGTACATACGTAGCGGGTCTCGTCACGTCCATTTCGCCGTACACTGGGAAGCGGGGCGTGACACAGGATGTGAGGGCCGATCTAAGGATGCGGTGCCTGACGATTTGGGATTTGATGTGTCAGTGAGGGACACTGGTGCTTTTCCATGCTGATGATTTTTGCATGAGATTTTATATTATATCATCCCACACTCAGGATTATGTTGATATGCATTGTTTCATGTAGTTGTAGTACCCTGATGATGTACCTTTACATGATTGTTGCATATTCACTTATCATACTTATGCTATCGGATTACTTGTGATAGATAGATCGCTGTTCGTGCATACTTACGATTACTGTATGATGTTAGTTACTATTCACGAGTTGGAAACTCACCCCCGTTGTGCCACAGTGTTGTTCAGGACTTACCCTCTGAGTAGTCGCGGCAGGGCATCTTTTCATCTCTACTTTTGCGGATACCGCTACGGTTGGCTGTGAAGCCTTGCTTTTAGGTGGGTTGTGTTAGTTATATGTATGCCCTAGAGGCCATTACTGTACATTGGATGTATATTGTAGTGGATGTTGGGACATATATAGGAAGGACTTTCTCGCTCGACATGATAGTACGCTATCTGGTTGCTCTTTATCTTAACATGTATAATTTCTGTCTCTCTGTTACATGTTGATAAAGCCCTTAGGATGTGTACTCGACTTCCAGGACTGTGATGCAGATCGTACTAGTGGGGCCTGGATAGTCCATAAGTACATCCTTCAAATGTTCCTAGTCGAGGGAATATCGAGATGGGGCATCGATATTCCAGAGTAGACTAGCGCATATCTTCTCGACCCATGCGATGGGCGATGGATGATCCCATATCCATTGGTGTTTGACATCGAAGATGGTATGCGGATGCTCAGTGGAGACTGGGTACACTGAACGGACTCGCCGAGAACTCCCAGATGGTATTATACCTCACGTCAGATGGCAGTTCTCTGGTGACACTGGTACAGGTTAGTCTGTTGACCCGAGATCGTCATAGAGTCTTGTGTGTCTCCCACTGTGCTTTGATTTCCACCCTACCACGGCTCTACTGAGTTGTGCAAACAGGTGGTTTTTGGGTACAGTCCCGATTCACATGGAGACAATGAGCGATAGGAGGGGATTCGTCTCTCCCGGTATTGGGGGTTGATGTTGTGCTAAGCTCGACTGGCCATAACAGGAAATCCCTGGCCAGGGTTGCAGTGATATACCGGTAAGAGTTATCAGTAGTTTCACGAATGTTATGGGCCTCAAGTCGGCATGACTTATCGAGCTATTGGGGTCTGACGTTTACCACCCCTAGGCGAGATATGCGACATATCAGACGATCAGACCGGACTGTACGGTAAGTGTTACTGGTTGGATTCGCAGGAGTGTGAGCGAGCTTGCTCGTCGATCTTCTGATCGCTCAATACCCGGGTGACCGTTACGTTTAGCAGACCGCTTGCGGCTTGTGGATGCTTGATATGATCATCATCTGCTGCCGGCGTATTGACGAGTCTTTAGAGTCCTACACAGAGGTTTCCTGGCTCAAGCGAAACGAAATAGGAGTGCATATGAGATATGTGCGGGACCGAGAATAATTCGAGTATGTGATACCGTATTCCATTCTCGCGATCAATGTATCGATTGGTTATATGCGATATAACCTAGTTATCGAATCAAGGATTGATTCGATAAGCCGATACGTTGGATACTAGCCGGTTATATGCGATATGACCGGATCATTGAATCAAGTGTTGATTTAATGATTTAATGTATAATTATATATTTGATATATTACTTTGCATTAACTAGTATTGGTTCACTTTAAATGGATTTACTCACTTGTATTGCACATTGTATATCTGATATATTTTTGTGCACATCATTGTATCATGTTTGATGATACATTCTTTCTTGGTTTTGTGTAAAGTATTGAACCATGGTTAGTTAGTGGTTAGGGTATCTTTGCATTTGATTATTCATTTATCTTTTTATTTATTTCATTTAGAAAAGATAAAGAGAAAGATAAATGGTGGACTTATTTTGTTTTTAGTTGAAACTTCTTGAAACCTTGACTAAGTCCACCATTCTTGTCTCTTCTCTAACCCTAACCACTCATCTAACCTAAGTTAAGTCTCTACACTAAACCATGGTTGAAGATATGATAAGTATTGTATTTTCTTTTCTATTTTTAATTTAACTTATCATATCTTCTTCTTCTTCTTCATCTTCTTCAACATGAAGAGAAGCTTTCTACTTCAATGGCAACTAGCCAAATCAAGTGAGAAATCCAAAACTAAAGTCTACCCACTTCCTATTTCTTCATCCTCTACCTCTTTCCAAGTAGTAGAGTGTGTTTCCTTCACAAATTTTCAAGGTTTGGTGAAGGTGGAGCTTGATCTAGCGATGCCTCGACGTAGATCATCTTCGGCATGGATATTGAAGACCTAGCTCGCTTATTCTTCGACGAAGCCGACGCTAGAGCCCGGGAGTTCACTTGGACAGCGAGAGGACTTCGTTGCGGAGCCGTGGAGGTGGTGGACCGGATCTACAAAGGTTGTATATCTGTTCCCTTAGTTAAAATGTTAACTAGTTTGCTTGTTTCGCCTAAATATCTAGTAAACGATCCGTAGTCGGGTTTGTAGGCACCCGTAAAATTTGATTTGTGCTTGTTTGATCACTTGTGAGACTTCACTAGAGTGCCTAGGAACCCTACAGTGGTATCAGAGCCTAGCTAGAGCCTTAGGCGAAGTCCAGACGAAGTTTGAAACCCGAACGAACCCGAAACCCCAACTCAAATGTGCTCTCTGTACTTTTTCTAAAAACAGGGATTTTTCAGTATTAAAAATATGTAGAAATATCAGCAGGAAAATATAAGAGTAACTGTGCAATTCGTAACCCTCATTCCATCAAACTGCCGCGGTTCCGCGGCACGAGCTTGGCTCGTGCGGCGGTTCCGCGGCTATTTTGTCGTATATTGCAGTGAAGTTTGCACAGTAACTCCTATTTAACAGTGCTGGTTTTCCTGGGTATTTTTAATATTTTTTCCAGAGTTTGAATTTTCTGAGTTGTTTTGGGAATTCGAATGTTCGATCGGATTATCAAATTTTGTCTGTGTGGCTTTCCGGATATATTTTTAGAATATGTTAAAAAGTTCGACCGGATATAAATACCCACTTTTTCCCCTGCCGGGAAATTTCCAATTGTTGGATTTTTCCGTAGTTTAACGACGTTCTAAGTAGTGCAAGTAACGCGATGGACCCTCTAGAAGACAACAAACCTTAACTCGATTATGTGACCGTCTTGAACTGCCCTTTGAACCTTCGGGTTTGGGGGCAGTACGGCGTGCCACATGTGAGGCGTTGGCTTGACCCTTCTACGGCTGGACCGTTGGTACTGAGGCACGAACTGAATGTTGTTAGACTTATTTCATGTGTTGAGCTGTATCGGGAAAACTTGGGTGTTCGATTGTTCGATCGAAAAGTTTAGCATTTTCTATTTATCTGGAATGTGATACAATAATTGGAATTCACAAATAGTTATGAGATAACGGAATGAATATTATAAACATAGCAGTTTAGTCTCACTTGATCGGTTGCCACGGAATTTTGATGTGATCAAAAGTCCGTCGCAATCACGTAGTGTACGCGGATACTCGCCGGGTAAACTTGATAGACAGCCTTGCTCCATAGCCCCGACCAAGTGACTGTAGGAGAACCCCGTCGCCGAAAGCATCCGTTCGGGTGCTCGTGGTAGCGGTGTTCCGCCTTGGTGCACTTTGTCGACGGCGTCGGGGGTGCGGCCGTCTACTGAAGTTTGCGATGAGCATTCGATCAGAATGTCGGGAATCCTGTTGAATTGCTTGACTTGATATTGAAAAGAGTTTTCGATAATGAGACTAAAATGCGGGGTTTATAATTGTTAGGCATGTGATGTCTAAAGAATTCATTTGGTCAGGCATGCGATGTCTGAGGAGGTTGCGGATTCCAACTGTTGTAGTTTTACACTTCCTTTTCTGTGACCGTAAGTGTAATATGTGATATCGCCGGTTTCGTTGCTATATGTCAACGACAATTGGGATGCGCATATTTACTTACGTTGATGACATGAGATGTTATGTATTGCTGGATATGTTATATTGGATCGTCGTGTTTGAATAGCCGGTGGGTTTTTATGTGAGATGAGTGTTTTTCATTTTCATTCATGTAAAAACTTGTATGTAATATTCTTTTATTGGGGCACTTCCAGGTTGCAGAAGTAGTCACCGTTGATGTATATTATTTACTTTTCTGCACTAGGATAGACCCAAGGAGGGGAGCACAGGTAACCGGGTTCTGGGGTCCAGTGGGAGACCAACTCGAGGAGTCGAGTCCGGGTCTCCTAACCCTAGAATTGGTAGGGTTGCTTGCCGCTCTCGTAGGGGTCTAGGGGTGTGGGATTGGCTATTCATCATGACCGTGGAATCCGTGTTTTATACTGGCTCGTATTGAAAACACGGACGTCCTAGTATATCCAATATTTCATATGTTTCTTCTGCTGTGATTTATCTGTGATCATGTGATGTTCTGTGACAGGTATTATATATAGTATATATGATATATTATATAGACGTTGCTTATGTTTTACACCCGCGCTAGCCCTGCCTCGCTCTGGCGTTAGTTACCTAACCTAACGGTGCAGACGGTACATCGAGGCGAATGCGGATGGCATAAGCGTACGTTATATTTATCTGTGATGGTTAGGCGGACTTAAATGATGGGATATTCATTAATGAGATTAATGAAAGAAAATAAACCTAATTGATGTTGTGGAATCGAATTTCAAAATGAAAACAGGTAGCTACAGTTCTTGCTTTGCATCGCGGTGTTCATTATAGAACATCCTGCACCTTATTCGATGAGGAAAGGACCGAGATCCCTTCACCGGGAGTGACTCCTTTAGCAGTAACTGGCAGATGCTACACACTCGGTTTGTCTTTGATCGCTTATATAGTTTTCGCTTTGCACAGTGATATATATGATATATCCCGCACCTCATTCGACGAGGAAAGGGCCGACGATCCCTTCACCGGGAGTGACCCCTTTAGCAAAACTAGAAAAGCCTCAAAAACATTCCATTTAAAAACCATTTGATTCCGCAACGAGATCAAGTTCAAAGCGTTAAAGGTTTTCACAAAAACCATTCGCAACCCTCCGTCATTTTAGGTAGTAGAGTACTTAGTATTCGTGCTGTGTTTGTTGACCATAGTCAAGGCACAGTGTACGGTAGCTAAGTGATGTCTTCCTACACCGCATATGATGCGATTAGTTAGGACAGTCGCGTGACTTTGTTGATCTTAGTTAAGGGTCATGTGGGTGGGTCTAATTAATCACGAAATGACGGGTAGAACTTGACTAGTACTTATGATTTGTTGACCATAGTTAAGGTCATAGGTGCTAGGGGTAAAAACCTTTATCGGGAGTTTCAAGTGTTGAAACTTGCAATGAGATTGCATACCTTCTATGTGATAGTTGGATCCCGATACCCACTGCGAGTAATTGTTACTCCTGGGAGAGTTTTGCACTTTACAATTAGCCGATCAAGTAGGTGTCTAGAAAGGTGTCAACGGGGTTACGCCTCTGGGAAAACGAGGTTTACTGTAATTAGGTCCGTGCGAAAGCACGGGGAACCTCCCTCAAAGTACCGACACTGGCCTGGCTGAAAGATTGGCGAACTTGTAGCGTGTAATTAATCCCGGCTAATCTTTCCTTTTAGGGTTTGAAGGAAGATTTGATAAAAACAGTGGGAGCCATCCTGATTAGATAAAATACATAACCAATCTGATCTTGCAAGAGCGCACGCGGAGTGTTTTCTTCTCTCTCTCTCCTGGTAGCGACCATATCACGCCTTAATCAAGATAATAATACGGATGTATTGACCGAACCCGCTTGTTATACTGAGCTGGGGAACGTTGGTCCCGCTCCAACTTATAATTGTTATAAGACAGAGCAGAAAATTGGGGAATACCTGAATTCCTATGCCGCCCAAACGAAGAAAGTGCATATGATGCATCTCCTTCGGGTGTGTTCATTACAAAGAACTGTTTCTCAGTATCCTCTGCATCCTGGGTATATGATACCGGATCAGGATCCCAGATATGTAATCTGTTACATAGGGCTACAAGAGGGTAGAAAAACTGAGAACGGGTGATAAGTTTCATGAGACAGAAAACGGGGCAAGTGTTGCAGCCAAGTCTGTTGGTCACTGTCACCCTGTATTACGAATACATTGATTCTGAACAAATGCTATTAGATACCGAACCTGATATACAAAATCATATCAGTCTCTTTATTAGTAAAGAAAGGATATAATTTTGTATTGATGGATAATGTTTTGAACACTTCCTATATCAAAAGTTGATCGGTTCAGGCACGCTATCTAAAAGCATTAACGTTCTAAATCAAACTACAGTTCCTAGTATACTGAACACACACAAGAAGAAGAGTTCAGAAATGAACGAATTCTTCTTGAGGCATTGTAGACTAGGTCATATCAATGCGACCCGACTGGCTGAAGTTACATTTAGATGCATATTTAAATCAGTTTGAATTTACATCTTGTGAAACTTGCCAGTCATGTCACAAAGATATAATGACACCAGCTCTGTTTACTGGAAACAGAGAAAGAGTTAGTAAACTCTTGGGACTGATACATGATGATGTATGTAAGGTCTCCTGTCTACACATGCCAGGACTGGTTCCTTTTACTTCATTATATTCTCTGATAATCTCTCAAGATTCAGTCATATGTTCCTGTTGAAACATAAGTCCGAACCTTTTGAGGTATTCACAGAATATAAGTTAGAAGTAGAGAACCAATAACCGGGTATAAGTATTATGTCCTATAATGAGATCAGGGAGGAGAATACTTGAGCATGGAATCCTTGGACCATTCTAAAGGAAAATGAGATTCTCTCTCAGTATTACTCCTCTGAATACACCACAGCACAACGGTGTATCGGGGCGGAGCAATCACACAATATTAGATATCGTGTGCTCTATGATGAGTATTACTGAGTTACCTATTTCCTTTTGGGTGTTATGCGCTTGAGAAGCTGCATACCTATTGAATTAGGTTCGAATCAAATCAGTGCCTACCATTCCATATGAGATATGGTATGGGAAGAGCCTATCTCTTAAGTAAGTTAAGCTTTGGGAATGTCCGGCCTATGTCAAAAGCAAAATCCGGACAAGATCGTGGCAAGATCAGTTCTGTAGAACTGGAAAGGTTCCAGCTGTACAAAACTGCAGATAATTTGGTAGAACCAAAGGATTCAATAGTTCCCGACGAACCTCAGCCTCTCCGCCGATCTGGTAGGGTTCCTCCCCTGCCTGAGAAATACCTCGGTTTCTCGATGACAGTGGGAGCAAGGATTGCATCATGAGATGATGACCCAACTAGATTCGAGAAGGCCATCGAGAGTAGGGACTCTGTAAGAATGGCTGGATGCTTAGCGATCTGAGATGGAATCCATGTACACCAGCAAAGTATGGACTTTAGCTGCTATATCTGAAGGGTTAAATCCCCATCAGGAGCAAGTATATCTTGAGAAGATTACTTGGTGTAGATGGAAAAGTTGAGACTTTCAAAGCTAGACTTGTTAAAGGTTTTCGTCATTGACCAGGCGTGGATAATGATGAAACCTTTTTCCAGTAGCTATGCTTAAGTCTGTCCAGATCCTACTTACCACGGCTACATACCATGACTACGATATCTGGCGGTTGGGTGCCATGACTGCTTTTCTAAATACTGATTTAGAAGAGAACGTCTATAAGTACACAGCCAGAGGTCTTCGTAAACAGTGGGAGCAGCGGAATCGTGTGCAAGTTGCTTTAAATAATGAAGCAGGCATCGCGGAGTTGGAACGTCTGTTTTGATGTGATAGTCAAAGTGTTTGACTTCATCAAAATGGTAGACGAACCTTGTATATAAAAAGGGGTAGTAGAGAGTAAGGTGGTCATCTTCGTATTGTACGTAGACAACATACTCTTGATAGGAAAAGAGTTTACTATACTACGATCGATCAATCTCCTATTATCACAAGGATTCTCCAAATAGGGTAAAGATGATACCTCCTAAATCCTGAGATTTGGACCTATGAGATAGATCTAAAGGGATATTAGGGTTCTCACTAGGTATAGTGAGATTATATCAATCGATCCTGGGGAGAATCACTGGAAGTGTTCCAGGGTGATAAAGACGACTGAATGTCAGTCACAGGCACTGTCTTTACCCTCAGTAAAGGGACGGTATGTTGGAAGAGTTCCAAGCTAGATACCGGGGCAAACTAGACGATAAAGGCTGGTAACATCGCTATTGAAGATACTACCAAAGAGGCAGTTTGGGTGTATATTGGTTCATAAGATGAACTTGGTTCCTGCCATTGTATGACAATGGAAGTGTGGCTTAGGCCCTGGAACCCTGGTCCCATCAGTGACCCAGACATATTCTGAGGAAGCATCACCTGATCATGGAGATAGTTGATCTCCAGGTTGATCAAGGTTAGGAGAGTAGACTCAGAGGACAACACGGCGGATCCACTCACGAAGGCCTTTTTTCCAAAGAGAGACTTTTAGGGGATGGTTGAGTATGTGATACTGCAACCACTGCTACAGATGGCCCTAGTGCAAGTGGGAGATTGTTAGTTATATGTATGCCCTAGAGGCCATTACTGTACATTGGATGTATATTGTAGTGGATGCTGGGACATATATAGGAAGGAATTTCTCGCTCGACATGATAGTACGCTATCTGGTTGCTCTTTATCTTAACATGTATAATTTCTGTCTCTCTGTTACATGTTGATAAAGCCCTTAGGATGTGTACTCGACTTCCAGGACTGTGATGCAGGTCGTACTAGTGGGGCCTGGATAGTCCATGAGTACATCCTTCAAATGTTCCTAGTCGAGAGAATATCGAGATGGGGCATTGATATTCCAGAGTAGACTAGCGCATATCTTCTCGACCCATGCGATGGGCGATGGATGATCCCATATCCATTGGTGTTTGACATCGAAGTTGGTATGCGGGTGCTCAGTGGAGACTGGGTACACTGAACGGACTCGCCGAGAACTCCCAGATAGTATTATACCTCACGTCAGATGGCAGTTCTCTGGTGACACTGGTACAGGTTAGTCTGTTGACCCGAGATCGTCATAGAGTCTTGTGTGTCTCCCACTGTGCTTTGATTTCCACCCTACCACGGCTCTACTGAGTTGTGCAAACAGGTGGTTTTTGGGTACAGTCCCGATTCACATGGAGGCAATGAGCGATAGGAGGGGATTCGTCTCTCCCGGTATTGGGGGTTGATGTTGTGCTATGCTCGACTGGCCATAACAGGAAATCCCTGGCCAGGGTTGCAGTGATATACTGGTAAGAGTTATCAGTAGTTTCACGAATGTTATGGACCTCAAGTCGGCATGACTTATCGAGCTATTGGGGTCTGACGTTTACCACCCCTAGGCGAGATATACGACATATCAGACGATCAGACCGGACTGTACGGTAAGTGTTACTGGTTGGATTCGCAGGAGTGTGAGCGGGCTTGCTCGTCGATCTTCTGATCGCTCAATACCCGGGTGGCCGTTACCTTTAGCAGACCGCTTGCGGCTTGTGGATGCTTGATATGATCATCATCTGCTGCCGGCGTATTGACGAGTCTTTAGAGTCCTACACAGAGGTTTCCTGGCTCAAGCGAAACGAAATAGGAGCGCATATGAGATATGTGCGGGACCGAGAATAATTCGAGTATGTGATACCGTATTCCATTCTCGCGATCAATGTATCGATTGGTTATATGCGATATAACCTAGTTATCGAATCAAGGATTGATTCGATAAGCCGATACGTTGGATACTAGCCGGTTATATGCGATATGACCGGATCATTGAATCAAGTGTTGATTTAATGATTTAATGTATAATTATATATTTGATATATTACTTTGCATTAACTAGTATTGGTTCACTTTAAATGGATTTACTCACTTGTATTGCACATTGTATATGTGATATATTTTTGTGCACATCATTGTATCATGTTTGATGATACATTCTTTCTTGGTTTTGTGTAAAGTATTGAACCATGGTTAGTTAGTGGTTAGGGTATCTTTTCATTTGATTATTCATTTATCTTTTTATTTATTTCATTTAGAAAAGATAAAGAGAAAGATAAATGGTGGACTTATTTTGTTTTTAGTTGAAACTTCTTAAAACCTTGACTAAGTCCACCATTCTTGTCTCTTCTCTAACCCTAACCACTCATCTAACCTAAGTTAAGTCTCTACACTAAACCATGGTTGAAGATATGATAAGTATTGTATTTTCTTTTCTATTTTTAATTTAACTTATCATATCTTCTTCTTCTTCTTCATCTTCTTCAACATGAAGAGAAGCTTTCTACTTCAATGGCAACTAGCCAAATCAAGTGAGAAATCCAAAACTAAAGTCTACCCACTTCCTATTTCTTCATCCTCTACCTCTTGCCAAGTAGTAGAGTGTGTTTTCTTCACAAATTTTCAAGGTTTGGTGAAGGTGGAGCTTGATCTAGCGATGCCTCGACGTAGATCATCTTCGGCATGGATATTGACGACCTAGCTCGCTTATTCTTCGACGAAGTCGACGCTAGAGCCCGGGAGTTCACTTGGACAGCGAGAGGACTTCGTTGCGGAGCCGTGGAGGTGGTGGACCGGATCTACAAAGGTTGTATATCTGTTCCCTTAGTTAAAATGTTAACTAGTTTGCTTGTTTCGCCTAAATATCTAGTAAACGATCCGTAGTCGGGTTTGTAGGCACCCGTAAAATTTGATTTGTGCATGTTTGATCACTTGTGAGACTTCACTAGAGTGCCTAGGAACCCTACAGGTTGCGGTTATCTGTTTGTACTTTGTATATTTTTGTTGGATCTAGTATTCTCCATCTATCACTATGTTGTATATGACTTAGAGACGACTTGTGAGGATTCAGTGTTATTTTGTGGTGACTTTAGGAGCCGTGCTCGTGGGAGCCGGTTTTGTTGAAAAGTTTTACTTCTTTATGCAGTTTCCTTTTATATTTCTTCGTTTCGGCGTCGTATATATGTTGTGGTGGTTGTCTCCGCCGTTGGGCGTGATTTGCTCCCATTTGGGATGCTTTTATTAATATCTATGTTGTACCCTTTTTCGGGGTTAGTTTTTACAAAGGAGGTGCTGTCGAAATTTTGAAGAACGAAAACTAAACTTAAATATTTTTACTTGAAAAATTCCGAATGTTTAAAACTATGTTTTTCTCCGTTGATCCAGTTTTGGGTGGTTTAGATTTCTGGGTTTCGGCTTACTTAAGTTGCGTATGCCTTTAGACGTTACGTAGTTTAAGTGCCGGTTACGGGCCAAATTTGGGTCGTGACACCTTTCCCGGCCGCAAATTTATCCATTCTGGCCGCAATTTGCGGCCAGACCATGGTGGATTTGCATCGTTTTGGTTTTGGTGTTCCCTCACCAGTAGTTTAGACCCCTGGCATGTATAGATTTGTCTAATTTGACCTAGGGTGAAATCTGGAGCATATTTCCTTAGTTACTGTTTTGGATTCGTGTTTCCGTATTCTGTATTTTTAATTCTGAATTTGTGTCTTGTGTTTTAACTCGACTATTTGGCGTTTATACGACGAAATAGAGGATTTATTGATGGTTTTGAAGGCGTGCCAAAGGTTCTAACCTATATGCCCCTTATCTTATCGTTCTGGGATTCGTATGCCGTTTTAGTTTTGAATTGGTTTTGATACGCATTTGCGATACGTTAATGTGTAGGTACCCCATGAAGACTTCGGGACGACAAGAAAGCGCGTGGCGACGTCGACAAATAAAGACACAAGGTGAGTAGATTATATCTATAGGGGGAAGTCGGGTGGATGGCGTATAGCACCCCCGCAGTCTGTAGTTGGTATACCTTATGTGTATATATATGATAGTATAGTGTCGTGGATTATTTGAGATGTGTTAGATGTGATAGGGTTAGAAGTAAGCTAGAATATTTCCTAGTTGCGAACCCTAGGATAGGTTTACACCCACACGCACACCCTTGCATGTTCATTATACTTGCGCTATGTTTGATGATATTGGATGACACTGGAGATGAGTCGATGATGTTGGGCATTGTGCCGCGAGATCGGTGATTTGATATGATTCGTATTTGGGATACGACATGTGATTCTTACGGGCTTTGGATGTGTGTTTACCCCCGCATTCATACTTTATAGATGGTATCGATTTGTACTAGACTTAGATCAGTACCACAAATTATGTGATATGATGATAATGATACCTGATATTTGATGAGAGGAATATAATACTGACCTGTACCCAGCTATTGGGATGCCGTACGATGATTTACTTTACGAGCTTTATATTGATGATAGATCCGCACTCATGACTTGAGGATGTCATACGATATACTGTATCGTCCGCGATACTATTGAGGCGGGATCACCGACTATTATATCTATATATCGACTCAGAGTTAGGTGGTTTCCGTACCCCTCCCGATTGACTTGATATTTAGATCTGTAGTTGCATAGTAGATGTTAGACTAGACTCGAGTCATACCTATTTCAAAAACTGCGAATCAGGAATATCTTAAAGACAAGTAAAGGGATTCTACGGGTATTTTTCAAAGGATGTATATTTCTTAAAAAAAACACTGTAGCCCTTATTTTACTAAAAATCCTGATTCGTCTTATTTCAAATGAAATAAATGCATGACATATACTTATTGATGTAGATTCTTTACTGTGGTGTTGATTATGTGATTTCCGCATATTCATGTTATTCATATTGCTTGCATATGTTTATTGCTATGTTACTATCATGTTGTTAGGAAACCAGCACCATTATCGATGATGCGTATGTTCCACGTACACTTGCTTGCCGGCTCACACACTTCATCATCGATAATTGCCATGTCACTACACAATAGTATTATTGCATCAGGATATGACATTGTATGTGCATACCATTATTTTATGTTGCATGATATGCTGTTATACTTGCATTTCATCTATATGTCACATACATCATGCTTTCTGATTATGCGCATTGGGATATTTGTTTTCATGATATTTCTGGATTTGGGGAACCGTGGGTATTTCAAGAGATTATGTAAATGTTTTAAAACCCGGTTACCCTTAATATGATATTTCAGCTTCCACCATGAGTTTTATCGGTTCTGATTTATATACCCCTACGAGGAGGCGTCGAGGCCGTATGAGGGTACATGGTGGGGCCCGGAGTACCCCGGGACAAGAAAGGGATGTCAATGTGCTATGAGCCGATGAGCCCGGCTGGGGAACCATACTGTCCGGTGATATTACCTTTTACTCGGCGGTTATCTTGAGGATACCGACCGGAGCTTGTACGTATGCATACGTCGCAATTCGAGGGTCGAAGCTGGGCACTCGGGTTTCGATATAGCGTATGATACGTACCTATCAGGGCTAGTCATGGTAACAGTGCCTGATAGATGAGGAATTTCGTGTCGATGCTAGGCACAGATTTCGTGATGTTTTCCATGATTTTGTTTATATCCTCAAATTTACATACATGATGTTTATTGTCATTGGATGACGGGTGGACGAGTTCCACGTTTATTGTCATTGGGTGACGGGTGGACGGGTTCCACGTTTATACAGACTTGATCACATACAGACTGGATTTACATTGATCATACTTCATTTGTATATATAACAGGGTATGAGGGCGCTGTTATATATACCCTTACACCAATATTAGTGGAATGGGACGCTAATATATGTGTATTGATATCCATTTGATACTTCATCATATTTACTTCATGCAGACATACCTTATACTGATGATATGTTATTACCTGAGTACTTGGCACTACATACATGTTTAGATGTTACATTGCCACCTTATCATGCTTCAGACGTACTTTTGTGGTTTATATTATACTGATCGTATTGACCTAGGATTATGTCTTGCATTCGGTTTCTGCTTGTAGATATTTTCTATTCACGAGTTGGCAACCTACCCCCGTTGTGCCACAGTTCTTGCAGGTTTTGCCGTACAGGTTCCATTGCGGCATTTCTGGCACACTGCTTCCTTGCGGGTGAATTGCTTTTGGTAGGTTGGTTTTTTTGCATCAAGAACCACCATTGTAATTGCATTATTCATTGTATCTAGAATTCCATCAACCAAAACTTGTATATTGTTTCAGACTTAGACACTAGTGATGTATTATTCGACCTTAGAGTCGCGCTTAGCAGTATTACGGTATTCATGCTTATTGGGTTTCTGTTGAGTTTTGATCCTCGCCATTCGGCGTTGTATATTATATTGCTTGCGTGGTTGTGACCGTCGATTGACGAAGAGCTAGCTCCCGCTTGGGGATGCCTTTTATCATTGTATATATATTGTTCTTGTTGTACCCCGTTCGGGGCCAGTAATTACAAAAGAAACTCTGCCGAAATTTTTAGAAAAGACCGTACATTTTTTTTTTAAATGCATATTCGGCTTAGTTATTTAAAAACCTTGACTTCAAACATATTTTTTCTTCACTTCTTTAAACCAGTTTTCTTTATTTACTCTTAAAATGGTTTTAGATTTCTGGGCTTTCGGTTTACTTGGATCAGATGGAGTCCTATAGACTTCATATGGTTCAAGGGCCAGTCACGTGCTCTTTCGGGTCGTGACAAAGTTGGTATCAGAGCGCTAGGTTGACCTTGGTTCGAGTCTAAGTTTGACTATGTGGAGCCTAGGGCGTCTATATATATACGGAACTTAGGCTTGACCTTACGGAACTTAGGCTTAGTCGAGGGGGTATTAGACCCGAACTTTCGTTACGTAGGATGACCCTTGGTTGATGGAATAGGTAACTAAAGTAGAGTAACGTGCCGTGGGTATGTTCCGCGGCATACTTACGACACGCCACTCCGCTTAAGGAGCCTTAGGATGTACATTTCCTTGCACAGTATTATATTCCTTCCTATGATCTATCTTCATCGATACTGGTTATATTTTTGCTGCCGCGATCACATGGGCAGAGAGAGCTACGGCTCGAGTTGCGTCAGCATGAGCTCGTCGTGGACGACGACTGACCAGGATGTGATTCCAAAGACTTACGATCGCATTGAGAGGCGTCGTCTTTTTGTGTTTTCGCGCCATGAGCGTTTGACAGATCGCTTTCACGAGATTTCTCGGACGTGCCGATTGGTACCAGAGGAGCAGGCTACTGCTAGAGGCCAGCCAGGATGTGATGGCCATTGATATACCGCTTATTCAGAATGATTGAGGCGCTGTTCGGCACACAGACGAATGAGCCAGTTGTTGCTGCCAATAACGAGATATTGCCCAGACGATTGGAGCTACTACAGCATGAGTACATACTTGGAGATATGATAGACGGTCGCTAGTCACCGAGGGTGGATGACTATAGCGTGTGGTTCGTTCGCTTACCGATGCGAGGTCCTCAGATAGATTGTTTCCAGCTAGAGATGACTTCACGCGGAGACGTTGAGAGTCGACAGAGACGATCGAATGTCAGGAGCCCATTTTCCAAGTTTAGAGTATACGGAAAGACATGCAGGCGATTCTATGGACCCTCTAGAAGAATGAAACCATAACTCGACTTAATGACCATGTGAAAGCCTTTGAACCTTAGGGTTTGCGGCAGTTCCGCGGTGCCATTAGTGAGGCTTGGGTTTGCCCTTCTACGGCTGGACCACCGACGCTGTAGCATGTACTCGATACTATTAAACTGTACCCATGATTTTGATCTCTTGGGGGATTATGAGGTTTTGACAATCGATCGGATGGTTCGACATCATTCGGATATTATGTGATGCGACACACTGCTTGGGAGACTCCAGATACGAGCATAGCCGTTGGAGCACAGTCCGTGCAGCCATGATGAGACGAGTCCGAATCAGTCGACATTGAAGCAGAGTGAAGTAAAGAGTTCGCTAGAGATATCGACGAGATGACGTCCCACTCCCCCGACATCAGTGATGCGATACGTACGCAGAGGCATGGTATATGGATATAGCTTCCAGAAAGAGGCGATGAGTATGCAGCCATTCCGGAACAAGAATTAGCTTCAGTAAAGGATGATGACTTCCGGGTAATTCGGCAGAAAATAGATATGCGAGAGACTTTGGATGGACCATAGCCGAGAACGTTACAGTGCGCAGATAGAGACGTGACGTCGAAGTGGACGATGATACAGACAAGTGGAACCAGAGGTTCGTGCGAGACGGTGACGAGCTGTCATTACTTTCCGTCGAGACCAGAGCCCTGATATAGTTACAGAGGCGTTGGGATGCGACCAATTTCCGAGAAATGCTGCGCTGAGGACGAAGATGTCCATTGAGCGAGAAGAGATTATGCAAGATTACCAGCTTCCGTACAGATCGGCATAGGCAAGATCGGCAGAGACCTTGAACAGGATTCCTTCTAGGACATTGCTGCAAAGATGTTTGCACCCAGGATCAGATGTGTGATGTGCATTCAGAGAGCCAGAGGCCGACGTCAGTGATATGCTGCTTTATGAGTGGTCGTGATGATTGACCAAAAGATGACCAGAGAAGTACCAGAACGGAATTGTCCCCGTTAGCACACCTGACAGGGCCGATGAGCCGATTGATTGCGAGATAGGTAATCCGCGGAGAAGATAAGGACCCAGAGGCAGAGGACGCCAGACCGTGAGCAAGAGGCAAGTAGATATCTTGCGCTGCTAACATTGGATGCACCGACTCCTTCTCGACTTTGAAAGAGGAACTACCGACGACGGTATTTATGATTTGTGATTTTGTGATTCGATTATCACGTATCCGTCATCTTGGATTTTGGTATTTTGGGCGTTCTATTGCATGATTTAGTTTTGATGACTGAGTTTAATGATATTTGTTTTATGCACCCACTGGGTATTTATATTTTACGCATAGTTATTACATTTGAGGTATTGATTGTGATTTCACGCCTATCTTATGCAGTGATTTGATTTACACTTCCAGCATAGCTTTCATGCACCTTTAGTGTTTTGATATACGATTTTGGTGCACGCCAGATGCACTAAATCTAAATTCTTCGTGCATGTCAAATGCGCCTGATTTTGCTGTCAGGCACACACGTTGCCTATGACAGATGTTTCGTGCACACCCGTTGCACCTAGATATTGTTTTGTGCCCATTTATGGCACATATATGGATTTTGATTTCCGTGCACACCAGACGCACAGGATATTCTTATATATACATTTTGGGGATTGATTTCTTATAGAGCAGTATATTTTTATGATATTCGCTACGTATTGATGTTTTCGGAACCCCGACAATTTGGATTTTTACTGAAATGTTTCGTTATTTGGGGGTTTAAATTTAAATTCGGGGACCGAATTTATTTAAGGGGGGAAGATTGTAACATTTCAAAATAAAAAATAAAATATTATTTTTGGGAATTTTTATAATTTAATATTATTTTATTAAATATTTTAATATTTCGGTATTATTAAATACAAGTAAATGGGAAAAATTTTAGAAAAATTATGGAAAATTCTAAAACAGGGTAATTTATGGAATTATGCCATTTTTAAGTTTTTATGATTAATTATATGCTAATTTAGTGTTAATCGCGATTAAAAATCGCTAATCGGTTTTTTTAGCATTTTTATGCAAAACATGCACATATCACTTTTTTCACACTTGTGCATTTTCTATCATGTTATTTGGGGTTACTATTCTAGTGAGAAGGATTTGGAGAAAAGGGAAAAAAGAAAAGGAAAAGAAAATGGAAAAGAGAATAAAGAATGAGGTATGGTGAGAGATAGAGAGGTATGGTCCCTTTTGACCAATGACTTAGCCCATTTCCTAGATTCCCACACTCATTTCTCTCCCTCTTCTCCTTCATCTCCAGTGGCTGCTGCTTCCTCCCCCTTCCTCCACCTTCAAGCCCTCATTTCACCTCTAAAACTACACCAAAACCCCACTCTCATTTCACAAAAATGTGCACAACCTTGCAAGCTATAGGATGGACCAAGAAAGTTTTCATTTTGGCGCTGTTGAGGATTCATGTGGGTCTTATGTGGTAATTCCTCCATAATTAGAGTGGTATTTCTTGTGCTTAAGCTTCGATTCAAGTTTCATATCGATATTGTGTGTTTTTGTGGATTTGAGGATAACCTAGTTAGGGTTTGAGGAAAAATTGAGTTGTGAAGTGAAACTAAGACTTGTTGTGACCTTGGAATCTTGGTGTGATGTTATATTGGACCCTAACCTGAAGCTTTAACCTAGAATACAGATTTATGAGACGATTTCGGGAAAAACTGCAATTCTGGGATTGTATTTGGGAATCTGCTATCACCCGAGACATCCTGAAATAAAATTGATTTGACAGTGAGATGTGCAGGCACCTAGGAACCACCACACAAAACCCTAGCCCCTACTTCCCTTTCCCGGCCGCAAATTTATCCATTCTAGCCGCAATTTGCGGCCAGACCATGGTGGATTTGCCTCGTTTTGGTTTTGGTGTTCCCTCACCAGTAGTTTAGACCCCTGGCATGTATAGATTTGTCTAATTTGACCTAGGGTGAAATCTGGAGCATATTTCCTTAGTTGCTGTTTTGGATTCGTGTTTCCTTATTCCGTATTTTTAATTCTGAATTTGTGTCTTGTGTTTTACCTCGACTATTTGGCGTTTATACGACGATATAGAGGATTTATTGATGGTTTTGAAGGCGTGCCATAGGTTCTAACCTATATGCCCCTTATCATATCGTTCTGGGATTCATATGCCGTTTTAGTTTTGAATTGGTTTTGATATGCATTTGCGATACGTTAATGTGTAGGTACCCCATGAAGACATCGGGACGACAAGAAAGCGTGTAGCGACGTCGACAAATAAAGACACAAGGTGAGTAGATTATATCTATAGGGGGAAGTCGAGTGGATGGCGTATAGCACCCCCGCAGTCCGTAGTTGGTATACCTTATGTGTATATATATGATAGTATAGTTTCGTGGATTATTTGAGATGTGTTAGATGTGATAGGGTTAGAAGTAAGCTAGAATATTTCCTAGTTGCGAACCCTAGGATAGGTTTACACCCACACGCACACCCTTGCATATTCATTATACTTGCACTATGTTTGATGATATTGGATGACATTGGAGATGAGTCGATGGTGTTGGTCATTGTGCCGCGAGATCGGTGATTTGATATGATTCGTATTTGAGATACGACATGTGATTCTTGCGGGCTTTGGATATGTGTTTACCCCCACATTCATACTTTATAGATGGTATCGATTTGTACTAGACTTAGATCAGTATCCCAGATTATGTGATATGATGATAATGATACCTGATATTTGATGAGAGGAATAGGATACTGACCCGTGCCCAGCTATTGGTATGCCGTACGATGATTTACCATACGAGCTTTATATTGATGATAGATCCGCACTCATGACTTGAGGATGTCATATGATATACTGTATCGTACGCGATACTATTGAGGCGGGATCACCGACTATTATATCTATATATCGACTCAGAGTTAGGTGGTTTTCGTACCCCTCCCGATTGACTTGATACTTAGATCTGTAGTTGCATAGTAGATGTTAGACTAGACTCGAGTCATACCTATTTCAAAAACTCCGAATCAGGAATATCTTAAAGGCAAGTAAAGGGATTCTACGGGTATTTTTCAAAGGATGTATATTTCTTAAAAAAACACTGTAGCCCTTATTTTACTAAAAATCCTGATTCGTCTTATTTCAAATGACATAAATGCATGACATATACTTATTGATGTAGATTCTTTACTATGGTGTTGATTATATGATTTCCGCATATTCATGCTATTCATATTGCTTGCATATGTTTATTGCTATGTTACTATCATGTTGTTAGGACATCAGCACCATTGTCGATGATGCGTATGTTCCACGTACACTTGCTTGCCGGCTCACACACTTCATCATCGATAATTGCCATGTCACTACACAGTAGTATTATTGCATCAGAATATGACCTTGTATGTGCATACCATTATTTTATGTTGCATGATATGCTGTTATACTTGCATTTCATATATATGTCACATACATCATGCTTTCTGATTATGCGCATTGGGATATTTGTTTTCATGATATTTCTGGATTTGGGGAACCATGGGTATTTCAAGAGATCATGTAAATGTTTTAAAACCCGGTTACCCTTGATATGATATTTCAGCTTCCACCATGAGTTTTTTCGGTTCTGATTTATATACCCCTACGAGGAGGCGTCGAGGCCGTATGAAGGTATATGGTGTGGCCTGGAGTACCCCGGGGCAAGAAAGGGATGTCGATGTGCTATGAGTCGATGAGCCCGGCTGGGGAACCATATTGTCCGGTAGTATTACCTTTTACTCGGTGGTTATCTTGGGGATACCGACCGGAGCTTGTACATTTGCATATGTCGCAATTCCAGGGTCGAAGCTGGGCACTCGGGTTTCGATATAGCGTATGATACGTACCTATCAGGGCTAGTCTTGGTGACAGTGCCTGATAGATGAGAATTTTCATGCCGATGCTAGGCACATGTTTCGTGATGTTTTCCATGATTTTGTTTATATCCTCATATTTACATACATGATGTTTATTATCATTGGGTGACGGGTGGACGGGTTCCACGTTTATTGTCATTGGGTGACGGGTAGACGGGTTCGACGTTTATACAAACTTGATCACATACAGACTGGATTTACATTGATCATACTTCATTTGTATATATAACAGGGTATAAGGGCGCTGTTATATATACCCTTCCACCAATATTAGTGGAATGAGACGCTAATATATGTGTATTGATATCCATTTGATACTTCATCATATTTACTTCATGCAGACATACCTTATACTGATGATATGTTATTACCTGAGTACTTGGCACTACATACGTATTTAGATGTTACATTGCCACCTTATCATGCTTCAGACGTACTCTTGTGGTTTATATTATACTGATCGTATTGACCTAGGATTATGTCTTGCATTCGTTTTCTGCTTGTAGATATTTTCTATTCACAAGTTGGCAACTCACCCCTGTTGTGCCACAGTTCTTGCAGGTTTTGCCGTACAGGTTCCATTGCGGCATTTCTGGCACACTGCTTCCTTGCAGGTGAATTGCTTTTGGTAGGTGGGTTCTTTTGCATCAAGAACCACCATTGTACTTGTATTATTCATTGTATCTAGAATTCCATCAACCAAAACTTGTATATTGTTTCAGACTTAGACACTAGTGATGTATTATTCGACCTTAGAGTCACGCTTACCAGTATTACGGTTTTCATGCTTATTGGGTTTCTGTTGAGTTTTGATCCTCGCCATTCGGCGTTGTATATTATATTGCTTGCGTGGTTGTGACCGTCGATTGACGAAGAGCTAGCTCCCGCTTGGGGATGCCTTTTATCATTGTATATATATTGTTCTTGTTGTACCCCGTTCGGGGCCAGTAATTACAAAAGAAACTCTGCCGAAATTTTTAGAAAAGACCGTACATTTTTTTAAAATGCATATTCGGCTTAGTTATTTAAAAACCTTGACTTCAAACATATTTTTTCTTTACTTCTTTAAACCAGTTTTCTTTATTTACTCTTAAAATGGTTTTAGATTTCTGGGCTTTTGGCTTACTTGGATCAGACGGAGTCATATAGACTTCATATGGTTCAAGGGCCAGTCACGTGCTCTTTCGAGCTCAATATAAAGTGACCCATAAGTGGAGAACCAATCGGTTTTGCTCTTTCCATATCAAATATTTGGAGCACCCTTTCAATATACCTCTCTTATGACAACCATATCCTCTTTGCTTTTCTATCACGAGTGCCTAAAATTTATATTGACGGTCCTAAGTCTTTCATAGCAAGAGGCTTGCTTAACGCATCCTTCAACTTGTTAATTTTGGACTTATCATGTCCAACAATTAACATGTCATCAACATATAGTAAAAGAATGCTAAAATCACCATCACCAAATCTCTTTATGAAAACGCAAGGATCTGATGCCGCCCTTTTGAAGTCTTAATTCAACATGAAAGAATAAAATTTCTTATACCATTGCCGAGGAGCTTGCTTGAGGCCATAAAGACTTTTCTTCAATTTGCACAGGAAGTACTCTTTTCCATTGACTTCGAAACCTTTGAGTTGTTGTATATATATTTTCTCCTCCAAATCACCGTGGAGAAATGCAATCTTGACATATAATTGCTTGACCTCCAAATCCATACTAGTGGCCATACCTAACACAACCAGAATGGATGACATTTTCACAACCGGAGAAAAAATTTCATCGAAGTCAACGCCTTTTCTTTGGCCAAAACCTTTCACAACCAATCTCGCTTTATATCTTGAATGCGAGCTATTCTTCTCATGCTTCAAACGGAAAACCCATTTGTTTTTCAATGCCTTTTTTCCATCTGGAAGTTTCACTAAGTCATAAGTACGATTTACTTGCAAAACATTAATTTCTTCTTGAATACCTTTCAACCACTCTCTTTTGTGATCACATTCACAAGCTTCATCAAAACATTTCGGTTTACCGTCATCAGTGAGCAAAACATATTCATTACTAGAGTATTTCATTGATGGTTGTCGCTCTCTAGTAGATAGCCGAACTTGTGGTGCATCTTGTGGCTCTTAAGTTACATGCTCCCCCCCCCCCCGCTTCAACATGAGTAACATCAGAAGTATAGGATTCACTACTAGAATTACCATCAGTATTTTCTTGCACAACTCCCCCGTTGGCATTTACAATCGGAGAAGGAACCGGATCTAAATCAATAATACCATCTGTAGAATTATGAGCATCATCATCATTAATATCATCGATAGTTTAGTCTTCAAGAAAGACCACATCGCGACTCCGAATAATCTTTTTCTTTTCGGGGGCCTATAGCTCATAACCAAACTCATCATGAGAATATCCCAAGAAGATACATTGCTTTGTTTCGAGCTTGGGCCTCTCATCTTTTGGAACATGGACAAATGCGCGACATCGAAACACTCTCAAGTGTTTATAGGAAACATCCTTACCGCTCCATACTCTTTCCAGAATATCATCATCCAAAGGAGCCATCGGAGATAAATTAATTATAGCCACCGCCGTTCCCAATACATCCCCCCAAAAGGGTTTGGACAATTTGGAATGTAAAAGCATAGACCTAATTCTCTCCACAATAGTTTGATTCATTCTTTCCACAATTCCATTTTGCTCGGGAGTTTTCGGAACCATTGTTTCATGCCAAATACCATGCAACTTGTAATATGCATTAAATAGACCAATGTATTCACCACCATTGCTTTGAGAGACTTTCCAGTTCGCCTCTCAACCATTTCATGAAATTGCTTGAAAACTTTCAAAACTTGATCTTTACTTTTCAAAGTATATGCCCAAACTTTCCGGCTTTCATCATCAACAAAAGTAACAGAATACAAAGCACCACCAAAAGTTTTTTCCTTCATAGGACCACACAAATCGGCATGAACCAAATCTAAAATATTTAACTTTCTTTGTGAAACTTTTCTCATAAAGGAAACACAATGTTGCTTGCTCGCTAAACAACGAAAACAAGTATCAAGATGCTCACTTTTCATATTAGGAATAAGATTGCCCTTTATAAGAACTTATAGGCCTTTCTCTCTCACATGGCCTAACCGCCGATGCCATAACTCCAAAGAGTTTTCCAACATTGTGTTCGCTTCAAATACGCATAACTTTACTTGCATTTTATAAAGGGTGCAATATCTCCTGCCTCTTACCACTATAAGAGAGCCTTTAATGAGCTTCCAAGAACCGCCACCAAACACATTAATAAAATCCTTTTCATTGAGCTTTCTGGCGGTTAAAAGATCGAGACAAAGTTCTGGCACATGCCGCACATCTTTGATCACCAACTTATAGTCAAGATTGATCTCAACATAAATATCAACAACACCAACAATTTGTGTAGTGCTTTTGTTACCCATCCTTATAACACCATAATTACCCAGCTTGTAGGATGCAAAGAAATCCTTCCTAAGAGTGGCATTATAGGAGGCTCTGGTGTCAATCACCTAATCGGCATCATGACAAGCAATACAAAGGCTCGATTCACCACCAGTAGAGACAACAACCATATCTCCCTCAAGTGTGGCCGTAGTGTTCTCTTTAGAGTCGGACTTTGTTTCACCCTTCCCCTCCTTTTTCTTATTCTTCAACTTGTAACAATATTTCAAAATGTACCCATTTTTCTTACAATAATTACATGTGACATCATTTTTTGATCCTGACTTGCTTCTTGATTTGGAATGATGGCCTCTTTGTATAGACTTTGACATCCTTCTATTTTCCACGGCAATCCCCTCCGAATGAGAGATTCCAAGATCTTTTCTTCTCAACTCATAATTCAACAAACTATTTATCACTAAGTTCATTATGACAACGCCATCCGGAGTGGAGTTGCTAAGAGACACCGCTAAGGTCTCCTAACTTTCCAGCAAGGAACTAAGCAATAACTGTTGGATATAGGTGCCCTCAAGACAATTATTGTAATTGAAAGAGGACCTATACGAGAGAACAATCTTACTCATGATGATAGTATGCTATCTGATTTGCCTTTATCTATAATGTGAATACGTTTTACTAGTTATCATGTATCGCTAATACATAAGATAAAAAACCTTAGGAGTTTTCTTGACTACCAGAACGGTGATGCAAATCATACTAGTGGGGCCAGGGTAGTCGAAAAGCACATCCTTAAAGGTCTCTATGTTAGGAATATGTATGCCTTAAAGGCCTTTATTGTATGATATAGTAGATAGTTGGATATATATATAGAGGACTTTCTTGCTCGACATAATAGTATGCTATCTGGTTGCTCTTTATCTTAACATGTACACTTGTATTATTATACTGTCTCTCTGATACATGTTGATAAAGCCCTTAGGATGTTTGCTTGACTACCAGGACTATGATGCAGATCATACTACTGGGACTTGTGTAGTCCACAAGCACATCCTTTAATTGTTCCTAGTCGAGGGGATATCGAGACAGTGTATCGATATTCCAGAGTAGACTAGTGTGTACGTTTCTTGACCCCGTAGGGTGCGATGGTTGATCCCATAGCCATTGGTGTTTGACATCAAAGATTGTACACAGGTGCTCATTACAGAATGGGTACACCGAACAGGACTCGCCGAGAACTCCTAGAGGTACCATACCTATTGTCAGATAGCAGTTCTCTGGTGACACTGGTACAGGTTAGTCTATAGATCCAAGATCGTCATAGCGTCTTGTGTGGTTCCCACTGTGCTTTGATTTCCTTCCTACTACGGCTCAAAGGAGTCGTGCAAACAGGTGGATTTTGGGCACATTCCCGAGTCACTTGGAAGCAGTGAGCGATAGGAGGGGTTTCGTCTCTCCCGGTATAGGGAGTTGATGTTATGCTATGCTCGATTGGTTATAACAGTAAGTCCCTAGCCAGGGCTGATGAAATTTACTGGTAAGTGTTATCAGTAGTTTCTCGAACCATTATAAGCCATAAATCAGCAAGACTTATCAAGTTTCTGGGGTCTGACGATTCCAGCCCTAGACTTGATATGCAACATATCAGACGAAGAGACCGGACTGTACGGTAAGTGTTACTTATAGGCTTCATGGGAGTTTGGACAAGCTTTCTTGTTGATCTTCTAATCACTCAATACCTGGGTAGCCGTTACGTCCAGCTATTACAGCTAACGGCTTGTGTGTAACTGATATGATCATTACCTACTGTTGGCGTATTGACGAGTCTTTAGAGTCCCACACAGAGATTTCCTAGTTCAAGCGAAATGAAGTATGGCATATATGTTGATATGTGTGGGAGCCTGATTAAATACGAGTATGTGATACCTTATTCTAATCTGGCGACATTTGATATCGGTTAGGTTATATGTGATATAACCGGATTATTAAATCAAGTGTTCATTTGATAATGTGATATATAAATAAATGATATTAGTTGGTTACATATGATATAACCGGATTATTAAATCAAGTGTTGATTTAATAAGTTGATATATATTTATATTTGATATAATTATATATTAGCTAATATTAAGTTCACTAATTATTTTATTTTCATAATATATATATGTGTGTGTGTGTGTGTGTGTGTGTGTGTGTGATATATATGTGTATATATATATATATATATATATATATATATATATATATTGGAATTATCTATTTTAGAAATAGATAATTGAGGTAGAAAATGAGAGATTTTTTCGGCATGGGTGAAGCATGGCTTTAATCAATTGTTTAATGCTTTGGCAACACTATTGAAGTATGGTTGAATAAATTTATTGAAAAATTCTTCATGCTTTAATAAGTGATGAAAGATGAGAGCCATTTCTTCACTTGAGATTTTTTTCTTGATCTCTTTTCCTTCACTCTCTCCATTATCTTTCTCCTTCCTCCTCAAAGCCTTAACCCTCACATGTGTTGTGAACCCTTGGGCTTTAGAGTAATCCAAGTAAGCTAAACATCTTACTTCATCAACTTACACTCAATTAGCCATTAATTATAGGTTGTTTCATTCACTAATAGTTGATTAGTGAAGAGGTAGCTTTAATTAGAGAAGTTTCAAGGTGGATCATCTTAGACACGAAGATTACGAAGCAAGCTTGTTCCTTCTTCAAATGGAGCCTAGAGAAGTCGTAGGGACTATTACCCGGAGCTATAGAAGTGAAGGACACGATCTACAAAGGTTGTAATCTCTTTCACTTATTATAGGTCTTTTCATATCATGCTAAAACCCTAATACTATAGTTAAGATTCTAGGTTAATATAGCCTAGCACACCAATTTTTTGAAAATTGCATGCTTGATGCCGGTTAAAACCCAGCGGTGGTGCTAGGACACACTCATGGTATCAGAGCCAAGCTAGAGTATTATACGGTGCAATTAGAATTACGAAAACGAAACAACTCCGAAAAAGATGATCTAAAACCCTAGTTTCTGTCGATTTTAAAATGGTCTCAGAATTTTTTTTAAATAAGTGCAGAAAGCTACTTATGATGTATCTAGAACACCAGAAAAATTCGAGGCAAAACCACTATTTTTTGGCCGGACACATGTTAAGAAAAACCGGCCTCACCCGTTTTACTATAGCTTTAGACCCTGGAATTTTTGTGGTGTTCTGTCCACTTGAATTTAGGGTTTTATATACTGTTTGATTTTTTCCAAATTGCATGTGATGTTATCTTTATTAAGGGGCAATTCGGAGTGTTTCGAAGTCGCAATTTAACATCGCTTCGGGTTTAAGTTTGATATGTGATACAATAGTTGGAATCCATATTAAATTAGTTTTGTGAAAACTAGTTTGTAATTTGCAAATCCAGCATTTTAGTCTCGGTTGATCGATTTTCATGGAGTTTTGATTCGGATCAAAACTCCGTCGCAATCTCGTATAGTACGCAAATACTCACCGGATAATATTACTAGATAGCCACATCCCATAGCCCCGACCAAGTGACTTTAGGAGAACCCCGTTGCCAAAAGAATCCACTCGGGTGCTCGTGGCCGTGGTATTCCGCCTAATTGCACTTCGTCGACAGCATCAGGGGTGCGGTCATCTACTAAATTTCCCGACGAGCATTCAATCAGGTTGTCGGGAATCTTGTTGAATTACCCGATCAAGTAATTGAAAAGTGTATTCGATTTGAGAATAAAATGCAGGGTTTATAGGGTTAGGCATGAAATTTGGAATATGAGATATTTCGGGTTTATGATGTCTAAGGAATATGCGGATTCTAATTATTGTAGTTTTTCATTTCTTTTCTGCGAATGTAAGTGTAATATGTGGGGTATCTATGATCTCGTTGTTATATCTCAACAACATTCGGGATACGCATATTTACTCACGTTGATGACATGAGATGTTTTGTGTTGCTGTGTTATGTTATATTGGATCGTCGTGAATGAATAGCCAGGGTTTTTTGTGTGAGATGAGAGTTTTTTCAATTTTCATTCATGTAAAAAGATGTATTTAATATTCTTTTATTGGGATACTTCCGGGTTGAGGATGATGTCACCATTGATGTATATTATTTACTTTTCCGCATTAGAATATACCCAAGGCGGGGAGCACAAGTAACCGGGTTCTAGATTCCAGTGGGAGACCATCTCGAGGAGTCGAGACCGGGTCGCCTAACTCTTGAATTGGTAGGATTACTTGCCGCTCCCGTAGGGGTCTAGGGATATGGGTTTGGCTATTCATCACGACCGTGGAATCCGTATTTTTCATTACTGGCTAAATTTAAAATACGGACCTCCTAAAATATCCAATATTTCATATATTGACTTCTACTGCTAGTGTTCTGTGATGTGATCATATAACTGTGTGAGACGAATGCTATATATATATATATAATATATATATATAATAAACGTTGCTTATGTTTTGCAACCGCGCTAGTCCATCCCCGCTCTGCCGTTAGTTAAGTAACCTAACGGTGCATGATGGGACCCCATGGTGAATGCGGATGGCATAAGCGTACATTTTATTTTCGTTTCTTTTCTGTGATGTTTAGGGAAACATAAATGATGGGACTTCATTGATGAGATTAATGGAAAGAAAAGAAACCTAAAGATGTTGTAGAATCAAAATTTTCAAAAAGGAGGCTCTAGTTCTTGCTTTGCATAGTAGTATTCCTTGATGAATATCCAGCACCTCATTCGATAAGTAAAGAGCCGAGATCCCTTCACCGGGAGTGACCTCTTTAACAAAACTAGCAAATGCTACAACCTACTCGGTTTGTTTTGATAGCTTCTCTAGTTCTTGGTTTGCATTGTGGTATTCCTTGATGAATATCCAGCACCTCATTCGATGAGGAAAGAGCCGAGATCCCTTCACCGGGAGTGACCTCTTTAGCAAAACTAGAAAATGCTACAAAACCCACTCCTTTTGAAATCACTAGATTCTACAACGATATCAAGTTCATTACGTTAAAGGTTTTCTACAAAATCATTCGTAGCCCTCCATCATTTCAGATAAGGAATATTTAGTATTCGTGCTGCGTTTGTTTACCACAGTCAAGGCATAGTGTGCGGTAGCTGATTATTGCTTATCTGCCGTATATGATGCGATTGGATTAGGGTAGTCATACAGCCTTATTGACCATAGTTAAAGGTCGTGCGGGTGGGTTTAATTCAATCACGAAATGACGGGTTGAACTTGGCTAGCGCTTATGATTTGTTGACCATAGTTATGGTCATAAGTCGCTAGGGGTAAAAACATACATTGGGAATTTCAAGTGTTGAAATTTGCAATGAGATTGCATACCTTCTATGAGATAGTTGGATCCCGATACCCATTGCGAGTAAGTGTTACTCCTGGGAGAGTTTTCCACTTTACAATTAGCTGATCCAGTAGGTGTCTAAGAAAGGTGTTAACGGGGTTATGCCCCTGCGGAAACAAGGTTATTTAATTAGTTCCATGCGAAAGCATGGGGAGACTCCCTCGGAGTACCAATACCTGTCTGGCTGACCGATTGGTGAACTTGTAGGGTGTAATTAATCCCGGCTAATCTTACCTTTTAGGGTTTGAAGAAAGATTTGATAAAAACGGTGGGAGCCATGCTGATTAGATAAGATAATAACCAATCAAATCTTTGAAAGAGCGCACGCTAAAGTGTTTCCTTCTCTCTCTCTCTCCAGGTAGCGACCATGACACGCCTTAATCAAGATAATAATATGGAAGTATTAACCAAACCCGCTTATTATACTGAGCTGGGGAACGTTAGTTTTGCTTTTTCTTGTGATTGTCATAAGTCTTAGCAAGGAATAGAGGAATATCAGGATTCCCATGCAACCCGAACGAAGAAAGAGCATGATGATGTTTCTTCTTCGGGTGTTCGTAACCGAGAACTGTTTCTCGGTATGCTCTACGTCCTGGGTATTAGATACCGGATCAGGATCCTACGTATGTAATTTGATACATGGGTTAAGGAGAGATAGAGAACTGGGAAAGGATGATATGTTTCTCAAAGTAGAGAATGGAGCAATTGTTGCAGCCAAAACAGTTGGCGAATATCACCTAGTATTACTAAATGGGAATACAAAGATTCTGAACGACTGTTATTGCGTACCAAATATGATGTGCAATATTATATCAGTTTCTTTATTACATAAAGAAGGATATAACTTTGTATTGGAGGATAATGTTGTGAACATTTTCCTAAATCAAGTGTTAATTGGGTTTGATACGTTATGTAATGGTATATACGTTCTAAATAAAATGACAGTTCTAAGCATACAGAAAACACACAAGAGGAAAAGTTCAGAAATGAACGAAGCTGTAACGTTTTGAAAATCATTTAGGTGAAATTTCGGAAAATCGGTAAAATACGGGTGTTTTCCGTAAAAATCAAGATATAAATATCTTTTAATATAAAATTAAATATACATATTCTAGCTATGTAATTGCTAGTATTTTGTGTTTATTGAGCCACCGGTAAAATTTCTAATTTTCTGAAATTTTTTCCGAAATTAATTATTTTAATATTATTTTAAGCCGTCACTAATACATTTAATCAGGGAAAATTACAAATTGGAATGGGTTAATACAAATTTTGTAATTCATAACACACTAAACTAACATGTAACAGGTTGTTTTTGAAATGAAAAGAATTGTCAAAACGGTTTTAGAAAATATCGAAGAAAAAAGCTTAAATTGTGAAAATAAATTAAATGGAAATTGTGGTATTGTATTTATTTTTTTCGTCACCTACAGACACCCAAACCCCCGTTTCCCCATCATGGTGGCCGAACCCTTGCTTCTCCAATTCTCCACAAAAAAAAAGTCAAAGAAAACAAAAGATAGGAAATATAGTAATTTATAAGGTATGGTTTGGATATGTGAGACTTTCTTGCTTTGACTTTCAACTCTCTCTCTCTCTCTCTCTCTCCTCCCTCATTGTGGCCGAGCTTCCCCCCTACCCCAAGAAGCAGCAGCCCCCCCATCTTCACTTCTCCTTTCTCTTCAAAAACTTCATCAAAATGCTTCAAAATCAACACAAATTCAAAGCTAAATCCAAATCCAATCTCTACCCATTATTTCTTTGCCTTATCTACCATGGATCTTGGAGCTTGAGAGCAAGTTGGGAGGCCAAGTTTGCATGGGAGATCTCTAAAATTGTAGAGGTAAATCCTAACCCTAGTGTTTAGTTGTAGATTAAATTCTTTGAATCAATTTATTTAAGTGTTAATTATAGTTTAATTTCAAGATTTGGAAATTAAAGAGAAGGGTTTAAATACTAAGTTAGGGTTTAGCTCAATTGATCATGATCTAATTGTTTGGTTAACATCTAGTGGGCATGCTAAAACAAAGCTAATTACTAGGTTGCTAATTGTATTTTTAAATTTGTCCTATTTATGATTGTTTTGCAAACTAGATTTTTTTAATTAATATAAAGTAGTGAGATTAAAATCTAGTTAATGGTTGTGTGGCTTAGTTAAGATGTTTAATAAGAATTATGGCCACTAGAATTGTTAAAATATTTAAATTTGATTAAAACACCAAGTTTTGAGCTAAAATGGAAAATTGTGCTAACTAGGTCTTGGGTTAACGTAATTTAGCGAGATTAAAAATCAAGTAAATGTTTATGTGGCTTAATTAAGCTAATTAGTGAATATTGTGACCACTAGTTTTGCTAAAACATCAAGATGTTGTATTAAAGCGGTTATTTTGCTTACTAGGTTTTCGGAAAAAAATAGCTTTTAAAGAGAATTTGAAGTTTTGATGATTTTAACACTATTTCATATATATATTTAGGGTGTTGTGAAACCACGAATGGTGCGTTTGAGTTTTTCTCGATCACTCGGCGTTTGTACGCCGATGTCGAGGGTTTTGGGTTGATTTGAGAGAGCAAACCATAGGTTTTGACCTATGTGAGATTCGTGTGTCGTTTTGGTCATGAGTCAGATTTTAATGCGATGCGATGTATCATGATACGTAAGTACCCTCACGAGGACTTCGAGAAGACAAGCAAGCGCGTGGCGATATCGATTTCGGCAAGCGAGGACCAGGTGAGTAGATTTATATCTACGGGGAGAAGTCGGGTGGATGGCGTATAGCACCCCCGCAGTTCGTAGTGATGTATACGAATATGTATAAATATATATATATATATATATATATATATTATTTTGATATGAGATTTTTGATGATAAAGATAGATTCTAGGTGTTTATGGATTAGTTTAGTGTTAGTTGCGAAACCCTAGAGTAGTTGTTACACCCCCCCCCACACACATGCATACATTTATGTTATTACCAGTGCGTATATGGGGATATATATATATATATATACACATATACATATACTGGATTATGAGAATAGTACTTGGGATTTGAGATGAGTCGATGAATTGGGCTTGAGGCCATGAGATCGGTGATTTGATGTGGTTCGTATTTGAGATACGACGTGATGTTTTAGCGGGTCCTTTTGGCGTGGTGTTTTCATACACACGCATGCACATACTTAGATGGTATCAGTGTTGTACTAAACATAGATTAGTACCATGATCATGATATTTGATAAAGAGAATACCAGATGAATAGTGAGATAAATGTGATATTTGACCCGTACCCAGATTTGGGAGGCCGTACGACGGATTTACCGTACGAGCTATATATTGATGATAGATCCGCACTCTTGACTCGAGGATGTGATATTAGATGATGTATCGTATGAGATATTATTGAGGCGGGATCACCGACTTTATATATGCATATATATATCGACTCATATTTTGGTGGTTTTCCATACCCCTTTCGTTTGGTTGTTAGTTAGACCTGTAGTTTACTTAGTAGGTGTTAGACTGGACCTGAGTCATACCTATTTCCAAAACAGACGAATCGTGAGAATTTTAAAAGACATACCAAGGGATACTACGGATATTTTAAAAGACGTATCTTTTCTTAAAAACACTGTAGTCCTTATTTTCAAACACCACGATTCGTACTATTTCAAACGGCAAAACAGTATAACACATGGATAGTAAGGTAGATTCCTTGTTGTTACGTTATTATTCCTGCTCTGCATATTATTGTTGTATTTACTATTCATTTTTCCTTATTATGTTGTTATCGCCTCATTGCATGTTATTGTGTACGTAGTAATTATGAAACCATGTTGTTGGGACACCATCACCATTACCGATGACGCGTATGCTCGACGTACACTCGCTTGCCGGCTCACACACATCTTCATCGGTAATTGCCATGTCCCGTACACTTTAGAAAATACTATTTCAGTGATATAGCTTGCTAGCTGATAGTTGTAATATGTTATAGTTTCCATATGCTAGTTTAATTATTGCAATCATTGCATGATATCAGATGCATCCATATATTCATTGGTTATGTAGTATTATGGAGATTTATGCTGGTATTCACTGTTTATTGGTATCATGATTTTGATGATTTCGGATTTACATGAGATTTCTGGATTTGGGGGAAAACCGCAAGAATTTAGTAAAAGCTTAGTATCATCATTTTAAAATGCAAATTGCGGTTTTCTCGTGATGTATGAGTCGTCCACCATGAGTTTTCATGATTGCTGTTGGATTTGGAAACCCGATTCGAGTAGTTGGATGAACCGTTTCGGGTATATGGTGGGCCCGGTATGGTACCCCGGGGCATGAAGCTCGAGTTGTATTCGATGAGCCTGGCAGGGGAGCACTACCTACCGGTGATATTATTTGGACTCGTCGGTTTTCCGGAGGATACCGGCCGGAGCCATGAGATGGTTATAGGCTGACCCGTTCTGCCGGAGCCCGCGGGCCTATCTCGCAGATGATACGGAGCCTGAGATATTGTGATATTGGGATTTATATTTTGTGTCGATGCTTGACACGGATTCCTCTGTTGATTTCATTGATGTTACTCAATTTATATACATACAGATATCTCATTAAAAATAGAAAACAGTTGTCTCACTCATTTCATTATATTACATTCATACCTCATACATATGATACAGTGCTACCTGAGGCACTGACACGAGCACATGGGATTACACTTGTGTATAGATGTTTACCCTTGCCACCTTTTCATTCTTCAGACTTAATCTTTTGAGGATATTACTGATCGTATGACCTAGGATTGCGTCATACATACGATTTCTACTCTGTGATGTTTTTTACTCACGAGTTGGAAACTCACCCCCGTTGTGCCACAGTTCCTTGCAGGTTTTGCGGTACAGGTTTCGTTGCGGCTTTGCTGGCACACTGTTCCTTCCGGGTGATTGCTTTTGTAGGTCGGTTCTTTGCATCAGGACCACCATTGTTTATTTATTTTATTCTGTTGTATCTAGAAAACTCCATCAACCAGATTGTATATTTGAGAGAGATAGAAGACCAGATCTGTTATTCTTTCGACCTTAGAGTCGCGGGTTGTATTATTATGGTTTTCTTGTTGTTTTGAGTTTCTTTTGAGCTTTGATCCTCGCCCTTCGGCGTTGTATATTATATTGCTTGCATGGTTGTGACCGTCGATTGACGAAGAGCTAGCTCCCGCTTGGAGATGCCTTTTTGTTTCATTTCATATACTATTCATGTTGTATCCCGTTTGGGGCCAGTATTTATAAAGGAGACTCTGCCGAAATTTTCAGAAAGGATTTGTGATTTTAAAAATACATACTTCGGCCTATGTCGATTAAAACTACTTGCTTTAAATTGGTTTTTCCTTCACTCTACTCTTCGTTGGTTTTGGCTTACTTAGATTACGTACGCCTTGAGACGTTTCGTAATTTAAGTGCCGGTCATGTTCCGTACTTTTCGGGTCGTGACAAAGTTGGTATCAAAGCGATAGGTTTTACCTTCGGAGTGTAGGATGACCCTTGGTTGTTGGAGTAGGTAGCTTGAGTAGAGTGACGTACCGTACGTATGTTCCTCGGCATATTTACGACACGATATTCCACTTAAGAAGCCTTAGGATGTACATTTCTTTGCACGACATTATATTCGTTCCTATGATCTAGCCTCATCAGTACCAGTTTATGGTTTTGTTATCACGGTGGTACGGGCAGAGAGAGCTACGGCTAGAGTTGTGGTCAGCACGAGCTCGTCACGAACGAGGACTGACCATGGCGTGATTCCAAGGACATACGATTGCATAGAGGCACCATTTAATTGTGTTTTCGTGCCACGAGCGTTTGATGGATCGCTTTTACGAGATTTCTCGGACGTGCAGATCAGCACCAGAGGTTGGACCCCTTCAAGAGGCCAGCCAGATTGTGATGACCGTCAGAGCACAGATTATTTTGATGATTGAGGCACTGTTCAACGTGCGGACGAATGAGCCAGTGATTTTGGCGAATAAAAAGATATCGCCAAAGATGTTTGGAGCTATTGCCGCACGAGTTATACTTAGAGATATGATAGAAGGTCACTAGTCACCGAGGATGAAGAACTAGGACATGTGATTCATTGCCTACCCCGATGCGAGGTCATCAGATTGATTGGATCCAGCTAGAGACGACTTCATGCTGATACGTTGAGAGTCGATATAGACGATCGAATGTCAGGAACCCATTTTCCAAATTTAAAGTATTCAGAAAACAATGCAAGCAATTCTACGGACCCTCTAGAAGAATGAAACCCTAACTCGACTTAATGACCATGGAACGCCGGTGAACCTTAGGGTTTGCGGCAGTTCAGCGGTGCCATTAATGAGGCTTGGGTTTGCCCTTCTACGGTTGGTCCATAGGTGCTGTGGCATATATTCGATACTATTAAACTGTACCCAAGATGTTGAGCTCTTGGGGGATTATGAGGTTTTGACAAATCGATCGGATGGTTCGACTTCATTCGGATATCATGTGATGGGATACATTGCTTGGGAGACTCCAGATACGAGTATAGCCGTTGGAGCGCAGTCCATGCAGCCACGAAGAGACGAGTCCGAAGCAGTCGACATTAGAGAAAAGTGGAGTAAGAGGTTCGTACGAGATTTTGATGAGATGACGTTCTACTCTGCTCACATCAGAGATGTGATACTTATGCAGAGGTGTTGTATATGGATCTATCTTCCAGAAGGAGCCGTGATGAGTATGCAGCCATTCCGGAACAAGAAATGGATATAGTAAAAGGATGATAACTTCCGGGCAGCTCGGCAGAAACGAGATTTGGGAGAGACTTCGACAGAACCTTTTCTGGAAATACCAAACGAGAAGAACTGGACCCAGGAGCGGTCATATTACGCACACCCAGTAGGTCAGATTTCGGCATCGTCGACGAGACATATTATGAGTAACCATGATAGTTGGCCAGAAGTCTTTAGAGGATGTGTCAGAGCGGACTGCTTCCGTTGTCGTTTCTATATTGGACCGTTGAGCCGAGGAGCTATATACTTAACAATTCGCAGTGAGAGACGAGATCCTAAGAGCACTGGGCGACAGGCCATGATCAGAAAGCAAGTAGATATCTTGCTCTGCTAGCATTTGATGCACCAACACCTTTTCGACATTGAAGGACGGACATATCGACAACAGTATTTATGATTTGTGATTTTGTGATTGACTATCACGTATCCGTCACTTTGGATTTTCAGTATTTTTAAGTGGTTTATTTCATGATTGAGTTTTGATGACCGAGTTTCATGATATTTGATTTCATGCCTAGGGCAAGCATATGATTTGACTTATGCTTTCGGCATAGTTTTCATGCACTTTTAGTATTGCACGCCGATGCACAAGATGGTGGGATTTTATACCATGGTATACCTGATTGGGATTTTGATTGAAATGTGTTGTATACCGTCGATTTTGATTGTGATATTCGATATTCGTTTTCGTGCACACTGTGCACTTGATTGGATTTTGCGTATACTTAAGGCGCTTGATTCGATTTAGGTGCACACCAGATGCACTAAATATTAGTTATATATATGCCCTAGAGGCCATTGTTGTACATATGATGTATATTATAATGGATGCTTGGATATATATAGAGAGGACTTTCTTGCTCGTCATGATAGTATGCTATTGGGTTTCTCTTTATCTTAACATGTTGACTTATATTAGTTTACTGTCTTACTCTCACATGTTGATAAAGCCCTTAGGGTATGTACTCGACTACTGGGACTGTGATGAGATCATACTAGTGGGGCCACGGTAGTCGATGAGTACATCCTATAACTGTTCCTAGTCGAGGGTGTATCGAGACAGGGCATCGATACACCAGAGTAGACTAGCGTATATGCATCTTGACCCATATGATGGGCGATGGATGATCCCATATCCATCGGTGTTTGAAATCAAGGATGGTGTACGGGTGCTCAGTGGAAACTGGGTATACTGGACGGACTTGCCGAGAACTCCCAGATGGTATTATACCTCACGTCAGATGACAGTTCTCCGGTGACACAGGTACAGGTTAGTCTATAGACCCAAGATCGTCATAGAGTCTTGTGTGATTCCCACTATGCTTTTATTTCCATCATACCACGTCCAAGAGGGCGTGCAAAACGGTGGCTTTTGGGTACAGTCCCGAATCATATGGAGGAAATGAGCGATAGGATGGGTTTCGTCTCTCCCGGTATAGGGAGTTGATGTTGTGCTGTGTTCGATTGGGTATAACTGGAAGTCCCTGGCAAGGGAGAATATTGAGTACTACTGGTAAGTGTTATCAGTAGGTTCTCGACCTGTTATGAGCCTCACATCGACATGACTTATCGGTTACTGAGGTTTGACGTATACCACCCCTAAACTAGATATGCGATATATCAGACGAAGAGACCGGACTGTACGGGAGTGTTACTGATTGGATTCACAGGAGAATGTACAGGCTTACTTGTTAATCTTCTGATCGCTCAATACCTAGGTGGCTGTTACGTTTAGCTGACCACTTGCTGCTTGTGGGTGTTTGATATGATCATCACCTACTGCCGGCGTATTGACGATTCGTTAGAGTCCTACACAGAGGTTTCTTGACTCAGGCAAAATGAAGTAGGAGCACATATGTGATATGTGTGGCATCGAGAATAATGCGATATGAGATACCATATTCTATTCTCACGATATATGATATCGGCCGACGATATTTGATATCAGCCGGGTCTTCGGATCAAGTGTTGATTCGATGAATCGGTACATGATATATTAGTCGGTTATATTCGATATAGCCGGATTGTCGGATCAAGTGTTGATTCGATAATTTAATATATAATTATATATTTGATATATTACATTACATTATCTAATATTGGCTCACTTTATTATTTAATTTTCTCACCGGATAATACATTGATATATATGCGATATATGTTAATTGTATTATTTTCTTTTGTTAAAAAAACATATTATATATGTGATATATGTTAGTGTATATGCCCTAGGGGCCATTATTGTATCATACTAGGTTGTATATTACTTAATGGAAGCTTGGGATATTCACAGTTGTATATACAGTCTTGCTAAAAATGGTAGTATGCTACTTGGTTTGTGTTTACTTTAATATGTGCATATGTTTCTTATAACGTATCACTTCTACATATTAGTAGAGCCCATAGGTTCTTTGCCTGATTACCAGCGTTGTGATGGCAGTCACACCAGTAGGGGCTGGATAGTCTATAAGCAACATACTTTACATGTCCTTTGTCGTAGGATTATCGAGACAGGGCATCGATACTCCAGAGTAGACTATTGTGTATGCTTCTCATCCCAGTTGGGGAGATGGTCTGTCCCACAGCCATCAGTACGTCATACTGGAGATAGTATACAGGTGCTCGTTAGGTTACAGGTACACCGGACAGGACTCGCAGGGGAACTGTTGGTTGGTATTATACCCGTCGTCAGTTAACAGTTCCCAGGTGACATGAGTACAGCATTGTCCGTAGACTTGACACTGCTACTTCGCCTCGATTGTGTCCCACTGTTCTTAGATTGCTACCCTACCATGGCTCAAAGGAGTCGTGCAAACAGGTAGCAGTTGGGTGCAGTCCCGAGCACTTGGAGGCAGTGGCGGTTAGACAGGATTCGTCTCTCCCGGTATTGGGAGTTGATATCGCGCTATGTCAGAGAGCCATTACGCAAACTCCCTGGCGAGGGCAAGCAAGATTTACTGGTAGGTTCCAGTAGTTTCTCAGGGTGTAATGGGCTACGCTCCGACACGACTTATTCCGCTATTAGGGGACTGATGCTTGCCGCCCCCTAGGCTCGATATGCGATAGTCTTAGAAAAACAGACCGGACTGTACGGAGATTGTCACATCAGGCTCAGTAGGAGTTCGGATGGTTTTTCTCATCGGCCTTCTTATCGACATCTACCTGGGGACCGTTACGTACAGCTAGTGCTGCTTGCGGTTTGTGGTTAAACCCACTGCCAGCGTAGTGTCGAGTCTTTAGAGTCCCACACAGAGGGTTTCCCTGCTCCAGGCGAAACGATATAGAGGTCGTATGGTTTTACGACAAGGGTTCGGACTCATACGTGTTTAAACGCACGTGCGATGTTCGGACAGTTTTTACTAGTCGGCTTTGGTTTAAGCCAGATTCTAGTATCGGGTTATTGGATTTATACAGTCTAAAGTTTTTCCGTGTTTTCACGGATTGTAGGGGTGTTCTCGTAATTTGTCGGGAAGCTTCTAGAAGCATAGTGACTTGGGGGGTAAGGTGGCATTAGCATTAAATGATATTGTGACTCATTATGTGTGATCCATCATGTCATTAATGTATTATTAAATGCTTAATGACTCACATAGTGAATTACTCATAATGCATTTATGTAGCATGATGAATAATCTCATTTTATTCATTTATTCATTTATTCATTATACTTCATATATCAAGTTAGAAACAATATCATATTTGATTATCATCATCACCTTATCTCTCCTCAAGCTCTCTCATTCTTGAAACCCTAACCCTAACCTCTCATGTGTTGAGATCAAGAGTTAGCTAGACTAATACATCCATAACCTCACTCTATATCCCCTAAGTAGCTTAGATTAGCACTTTGAGCAAGCTAGTTATCTCAAGTTAGCGATCAAGCTTGGCGTAGGATCTCTCGGGTGGATCGTCTTTGACTCGAGGAGGCCGTTGAGGTGCCGATGTTCCAAGGAGCCTATGAGGAGTGGATGCCAGCGATGAAGACCCGAAGGACAAGTAACGTGAGGTATAACTTCGAATTCGAGTAGTTAAACCTCTCGTAGTTTGCTAGTAACGGTTTAGATACGATTCATGCGCTCAAGTCTGTGTTACGAAGCTTTGATAATCGTTTTTCATATATTCCGCCTCCCCGCAAGTTCATGGGGTGCGTGATATGGACTTACAGTGGTATCAGAGCCAACTAAACCATTACTAGCTTGTTAGAAACTGATTAGAACTTCGATCGTCAGAAAACGCGAAAATGAAACCCCGGAAATCCCAAGTTTCTGTTAATTTTAAAAGTGTCGAAAAAATATTTGATATACCTTAAAATTCACAGCAGGGAAATATAAGAAAACTGAAAAAATACGAAGTTTTAACTCGGCTTGATGGCCGCGGATCCGCGGCAAGTGTGCTTTTGGACGTGGATCTGCGGCGGAGTCAACTCCGAGTTGACTCGGATTTGCTCAGTAATTCGTATTTTGTGGTTTTCTGTTTTCCAGAATGTTCTGTTTCTACCCAGGTTACTTCAGTGCTGGTTTTCTTTTGGGGTAGACACGGAAAATGGTTGTCGATCGATGTTCTAAGATATTTGCTAATTGGGTTTTTATCTGTAATGTTTAATGTGTTCGTAAACCTCCCCTAACTGCTAGTATGTCGGTTGGCAGGGGGTTGCACATTTCTATAATGTTTACTGTTTGTGTATATGGACTTGATTGGAATGTTGTGATGATTAGCCGGAGTTTGAGATGGGTTTAATATTCATTCATTTGATGTAAATGTAATATGATGTAATATTCTTTTACGGGGTACATCCAGGTTGCGGTTGTAGCCACGTTGTATTATTTCTTTTTACTGTTTTTGCTCCTAGGATAGACCCAAGGCGGGGTACACAAACTACCGGGTACGTTGAAATGTTTAGTGTCCTACTCACATCGTTGAGGGAGACCGCTTCACTTCGGATATTTGGCGGGTAGTTTGCCGTACCCGTAGGGGTCTAGGGTGGGGTAATGGCTATTCATCATAACTGTGTAATCCGTCTTTTATTGCAGGCTCAAAGCAAATGCGGATTGCTAGTATATCTGATTGAATTGATTTTCCGTTGTGTATGTTGGAAAATAGTATAGAAATCACAACCAAAAATTATTTGACCGCAATCAATAACGGTGTCGATTGTAGCGCGTTAGTAAGTGCGGGTCGTCCACAGGGAAAGTGTAATCGTTCGTGTTTCGAATTAAATGAGTCGAAACTTTAAAGAAAAGAAACGAAAACAATTCATGATTTATATTTGAAGTTCAAGAGTTAGAAAATCTAGATCTAATAACAAGAAAAAGATAGAATCAAGAATTGATAGTTTGATGATTTTTCCAAACCAAATATCAAGAATCGAAATAAGGCTCGTAGGAATCAATCGGATCTATAGATGTGATGTAATCTTACAATTACGTATTCTTATCCTTCGATGAATTGATACTAAATCGATGATGATCGACGAGAATTAGGGATTTCTAGTGAAACTAGGGTTTCATCTTATCCCTTGTTCCTTCGTCGATATCATTCACATTCTAGCCTCTAGTAATTTCAAGAAACGATCGTAGATCCCTAATTTCGAGCGATCACAATCAAGAAAGCATCGCAACAAAACTAGGTCATGGAATCTTAAACTTGCTAGGGTTTACAAAACTCGTAGAACTCAAGAATCGTATTAAGATTTGTTACATCTTCATTCTATTGATCGTCTCGGCTCCTTTACGAGCGGAGTTTTACTCAAATATCACAACAAGAACAACAATTACAAATTGAGATCTAATCATGATGCAAGAATTAAAAGAAAGCAAGATTAAAGAATTTCACCTTTTATTTATATCAACAATTTCATTACATTCGCTCAAGAACTACAAGAGGAAGAACTTGATCGTCGATTTGGCTTCGCTCGTCTCCGTGGATCGCGGATCGGCTTGGATCACTTACCCGATTGAAGATCGGCTCGGCTCCTAAAAGGTTGAAGGCTTCTTGCTTGATTGGTACTCAAGATCTTGAATTTGGAGTGGAATTAGGGTTAGGGTTTCGCACAAGCCTTGTCACTAGACTTGTGGAAGAAGATGAAGAATTGAGATTTAGGAATGGGAGAGATTAACAACTAATGATGAAAAACCTCAACCCTTAGATCTAGGCTCCTATTTATAGATCTCAAAACCCTAGATCTAGGATTTGAATTTTAAGTTTCCCTCCAAAAGTTTGTTGAGGAAATTTGAATTTCCCTCCAAAAGTTAGTTAGAGGAGAAGCTTCTAGATGTGATTAGTTAGGAGGGAGCTTCTAGAAATAGTTTGTTAGGAGCTTAATTAAGATTAGCCTTGCTTAATGATCCTTGCTGATCTGGTAGAAGACTCTGGAGAATTCTGGAATTTGGCACTTGTGAAATGACTGTGGGCCTTGAGATAAAATTATTGCAGAAAACATGGGGAGCTGAAGCTTTGGAACCGCCGCGGATCCGCGGCCCAAGCAGTCTATGGCCGTGGATCCGCGACACTTTGTGGGCTTTGGGCTTCCATCTTTTCTGGTAATTCTCTATATAATATTTGGGCCTTGTTTTCATGTGTTGAATTCTGTAATTACTTCTTCATTGCTACCAGATCTGAAATCATGGAGTTGGTGTATTTTTGATCAGCTTCTTTTGACTTTGCTCCTGCAATTTCCTGCACAAATCTCGACACAAGTGTTGCGCAAATACAGAGATGATGCGATGCCATGAAATGCAGTCAATTTCCTTTATAGTGTCGGTTTAAAAGTCTAACACATGCAATCTGATATTTTATGACTGATTTGCTAATATGTGAAATATGAATACCGAACACTTCTAAATGAGTGCAAATGATAGGGAAATTGCCGTGTTAAAAATACATTATTTTCGACTGATCAAATACCCCCAAACTTAATTTCGATCGTCTCAAGCGAATGTTTTATTAAAAAGAGAAGGAGAAAATAAAAGAAAGAGAAAAACTAACTAGCACACTTTCGTAGGCAACACGATTGCACTGAGCATGTGCAACAAGCCTTTAAACCTCTAGGTGTCCCTAGTAGGAGGAGAGTTGTCTCTTGAGGATTTTCAGCGGATTGCACCCACAAAATCCGATAATAAAAGGAAGATCATGAATATTACATTTAAAGAAAAGAATTGTAAAAGAAAAGCCTTGAAAATTAGGGTTTCCAACTAAGCTAGCTTTTCGGTTGTCATGAGCCCTATCTTAATGGTCATGAAAAGATGTTAGAAATCACGTCCTCCCTCAATAAAACATCGTCTTATTTTTCATTCCTATCTTTCTTCCAAAACATCGATCATATCACCCTGCATGTGTGTAAAGGACATCCCTACTCCCGGAGAATTCAATTCAAGCTATCATACTCTTGTCCATCAGCCTCAGTACTTTTTACTTAATGAATACTAGATGAGATTGCTCACACACTTTCATGCGACCGTTAATACTTCTTGAGGTACTAACCGACCGATTACTCATGTGCTTGCTTATTTGGTGTATTTTCCTCGTCTTGCACCACCTCAGGCACAGCAGTGACTCCCAGACCAGTTGGCCTTAGGGCACTAGGTGAAAAGGCACCCTCGCTATATTATTTTTTTTATTGCCCTCGTTGATAACAAAACCAGTGTCCATTTTTCTCACCACTTTATATTTTTTTATTCACTTTTTTCTTTTTATTTCCTTCATACATCGGCTTTAAGACAAGAGCATTTCAAGGTATCCTCTACTATCCCAGGCTTTAAGACGTGTGTAAGTGCGAATAGCAGGGTATCAACGTTCAAAATGTTTGGCTTCCAGAATAGAAACTATTTTTCAGACTTATTTTTATCCTCAGATTAGTGACGTCCTTCATCTTACTAACCCTTGGGACAACGGCTCATAACTACTTATTACTAGTTCGTATTAAGAAAACTTCTAATTTTCTTAGTTTTCTTAAAATTTTCCAATCTTATGGATGTAATTTTTCACTATCTAAACTTTCATTATCTTATTTATGTACAAAAATATTTTTATAGTTTTGAAATTTTTTTAATTTTTTATAGGTTTTGAAAAAAATGTTTTGTGCTTATGCAAATGATATGCAAATGATGCGAAAATAAGCACAAACCTCCCCCAAACTTGTTTTCAACAGTGTCCTCACTGTTGCCATCTGCTAAATCTGAAAAACCTGTAAACTTGGGAGGAATTTATTAGTGGGGGCAAAATATTTAAGTGAAGAACCTCCCAAAACTTATTTTTGTCTCATCATTTTGAAAAAAATTTCTTTTCAAGAGCCAGAAAAAGTGCCCCCCCCAAACTTGAATTATGCAATGTTAAACTTTGAAAATCATATGAGGGGATCAAAAATCAGTGGTCGATGCCAAGCTTTGCAAAGACCGAATGTCAACACCAACCATTCAAAAATTTTATCAATGCAGTGCTCTGGTTGGTGGAAGAAGAAGTGGGGAAAGGTTAAGTGGTGGAACAGAATGTGTGTGCGTCTCATTTTGGAGAGATGATGCAGTGAATATGATGGATTTCTCGCATTCTTTTTACAATTCAGAAGAGGGGGTGGAGGTTCAATTTCAATGATTGGGACATGATTCATCTCAACACCCGTGTTATTAAAAAATGCGAGTTCATCAGCGAAGATTTCCTCAAAAGTTCCATAAAAACCCCGATGAATAATATCATCACAAAGTGCGGGGTGATCTTCAGACTCTAAAAATGGTTCATAATCAGTGTTAATTGTTGACCCGGACATCTCGGTGGAAGAGTCCGTATGTGTATAATACATAGTTGGGTCAAACAATAACGTATGAAAAGAGTCAAGATCGATATCAGGAAGATCATCAAATTCGCTGCTGTCGACATCCATTAAGTCGACAGAACAGACCTGAGCAGTAGGTTCGGAGGGTACACTTCCCAACTTGTAAATGTTCAGCTCTATTGACCTATTCCCGAAAGATAGGGTCATAGAACCATTACGACAGTTGATGATAGCGTTGGAAGTGGCCAAAAAGGGGCGACCTAAAATCACCAGAATTTGATTCCGTGGGTTCGCTACAGGCTGTGTATCAATTACAATAACGTCCAAAGGGAATATAAATTCCCCGATTTTTATTAACACATCCTCCAGTTCACCCCTAGGTTTGGTGATTGATCGGTCAGCCATCTGGAGAGTTATGCTCGAGGGCTTTAACACTCCGATACCTAGTTGCTCGTATACCGAGTAAGGAAGTAAGTTAACACTAGCGCCAAGGTCAAGTAACGCACGGTTGATGTGTTTCTCCCCAATAGAAATGGAAATGGTAGGACAACCAGGGTCCTTACGTTTCCGTGGTAATTGTTGGGGAAAAGCCGTGTCTACAGTACTTGACATGAAGATTTTTTTAGGCACTTGAGTCTTCCTCTTCCTAGTGCACAAGTTCTTAAGGGTTTTTGCATAGGACGGAACTTGTTGAATAGCATATAGGAGAGGGATGTTGATGTTAACTTCCTTAAACATGTTCATGATCTTCTCCATATGTGGACTCGGTATGTTAGCCCTTAACCGATTAGGATAAGGTGCTTTAGCAATAAGCGCTGGGTCCAACATAGGAGAAGGAAGTGTTTGTGGACCCGATCCCAGAATAGAAGTGGGGATCGTCCGTGGAGGGGTAAAAGAGGTGGGCTGTAGTGGCAGGCCTTTTGGGAAATGAAGAATAGGCTCGTGAGAAGGTGGTGGGGTAGAAGAACAAGGATCAGAACTAGAAGTGTGTGTGTGAGGAAAGGTCTCAGCCGGGGTGTTATTAATTGATTTATCAGTGTCATCAAACTCTTCCCCAACATGAGTGTCAAGCACTCTTCCAGATCTCAACGTGATTGCATCCACAGGATGTGAATAGCCAGGATTGGGTAAAGGTTGAGCTGGAAGTTTCCCTTTCTCTCTTGCACTCATCTCGGCTTTTAGTTGTGTAATTTGTGCTTCCATCGATTTGATATTATCATTTTGAGAGATAATGATCTTCATCACATTCTCGATGGAAGATTGCAAACTTGTCGTCCCTTGGATGGATTGTTTCATGAAAGTATCCAAGGTTTGTGCTAGTGCAGAGGTATTATCTATACCGGTCAATTGCAAAGGACTAGACGGTGCAAAAGTGTTGGCCGGATTTTGGAAGTTTTGTGATTGAAAGGGGTGCTGACTCAAAAGAAGTTGTGGGTGCTGTTGTGGTGGGACCCTTTGGAAATTATTTTGGGTTGGAACCGTGTTTTGAGATTGTGATTGGTTCCAAGCAAAGTTAGGGTGATTCCTCCAACCCTGATCATATGTGGAGGAAGATGGATCGTTTCTAGGTCTTTGAAATGCGGCATTGGTATGCTCATGACCTTGAAACGGACATTCTTCTGTCAAGTGAGACGGATCAGAACAGCATCCACATACAGTTTTGGAGAATGACATTTGACTTAGGGCGGCAGCTAAAAATTTGTTTTCCATAGCGTCAAATTTCTTGTGTAAAGCTGAAATTTCAGCTCTAATTCCTATGGAAATATCATTGCCATCCCTAGAAGATTGACTCACACCCTCCCACTGTAAAGATTTTTCAGCGAAATCTTCTAGAAAGTTCCATGCTTCCCCATCATCCTTAGTCATAAAGTTGCCTTGACACATGGATTCAAGGGTCTGTCTTGTGTAAGGATTAATGCCCTCATAAATGATTCGGCATAGTTCCCATCTCGGGATGCCGTGATGTGGACATTGGACTAACAGATCCTTGAAACGTTCAAGACATTTTGAAAATGTTTCATTTGGAAGCTGGGTGAATTGATAGATTTCGCTACGGACTCGAGCTGTCTTTTGGTGTGGGTAGAATTTCTTAAGGAATGCTTTGACGAATTCGTCCCAATTTGAAATGGAATGTGCGGTAGTGTTATATAGCCATTTCTCGGCTAAATCACACAAGGTGAATGGGAGAAGACGAAGACGTAAAGCATCCACAGAAAGCTGTGAAGTACCCATCATTGCGCATACATTTTCAAATTTCGTGATAAACACGTATGCGTCTTCAGACTCAAGACCGTGGAATTTTGGTAGAAGGTTGATGTATTGGGGTTTTATTTGAAAATTTTCCCCATTGGCTGGTGGTGTGGAAAGACAAGTGGAAAGTGGACCTCGTGTTGGATAGCACCTCTCTTGGAGAGAGATGCGAGGTGGATTCTGCGCACCAACGGACGGCGGCAGAGTAGTGGAAAAGAAGTTCGATGGAGGTGGATCCATCGATGTGGGTGTGGTGGTGGGTAAAGAAAAGGTATTGTAGAAATACCGACTTTAGGGTCGATCAAGGAACGCGGACAAAACAGGCACTAGAAACCCGTGTCCAGCCTATCTTGTACTAAAAAGGGTTAGTACAAGTGGCAGCGTGAATTTATAATTAGGGGAAATGATGTATGCGGTGTTTGCTTTGAAAAATGATACGGATTTTTGAAAAAAATGATGCGACACAACAAATGCAACACACAAACCCTAGAATCTAGTGGTCACCTAGGTCCGGCTCTAGACCGCTCCTAACTGCCAAAAGACAAGTCGCAGGATAGAATCCTCCACTGCCTCTTTGTCCCCCTGTGGCCGGATAAGTGCCAGGTAAGTGGGAAGGTACTCCACTACGTAAGTAGTGGGCCTAATTTAAAACCACTAGCCTTAGACACACTCGCCTTAGGCACCACAAGAAAACGCGGATAAGCAATGAATTACCCACGGCCTTCTCTTGTCCTAATTGAGCGCGACAGTCCTTAGAGTCATCTCTAGATTTCTTTTAATTAATGAGGGTAAATGCGGATGCAAGTTTGTGATTTTTGGGGCTTAGGAAGGGTAATGAACTCCCCACCTAATCTGGATTTGGTCATGCCCCTTAATTTCCGTATTAATATGCAAACAACCAAGGAACAAAAACACGCACAATTTTAATTTGCTTTTTGCGCGCTGCGATTATTTGCAAAGAAACCTGCAGGAAATTGTTAATTGGAGCAGATGAGGGAGAAGATAAGAAAGTGAGAAGCTTACAGAGAAATTTTGGTACACTGAAGCAGCTAGGCCGCCGCGGAACCGCCGCAATAAGGAGGTATTGGCCGCGGAAACGTGGTGGAGTGAAGAGATCTCTGCAAAAAAATTTTATCACAATGCTCCTGTTGCTCCCTTTAGCTCTCTGGAATATTCAAAAACTTTTTATCCAAGCTCCAATGATTCCAGATTTCCTCGCAATCAAATCACAACACACGTATTAGGGTTTGTGCGAGTTTAGATCTAAAAATTATAATGGAATAAATTTTTCAACTCAAATTTCAAAATACGAACAAGTAGCGCACTATCCCCGGCAACGGCGCCATTTGATTGAATTGATTTTCCGTTGTGTATGTTGGAAAATAGTATAGAAATCACAACCAAAAATTATTTGACCGCAATCAATAACGGTGTCGATTGTAGCGCGTTAGTAAGTGTGGATCGTCCACAGGGAAAGTGTAATCGTTCGTGTTTCGAATTAAATGAGTCGAAACTTTAAAGAAAAGAAACGAAAACAATTCATGATTTATATTTGAAGTTCAAGAATTAGAAAATCTAGATCTAATAACAAGAAAAAGATAGAATCAAGAATTGATAGTTTGATGATTTTTCCAAACCAAATATCAAGAATCGAAATGAGGCTCGTAGGAATCAATCGGATCTATAGATGTGATGTAATCTTACAATTACGTATTCTTATCCTTCGATGAATTGATACTAAATCGATGATGATCGACGAGAATTAGGGATTTCTAGTGAAACTAGGGTTTCATCTTATCCCTTGTTCCTTCGTCGATATCATTCACATTCTAGCCTCTAGTAATTTCAAGAAACGATCGTAGATCCCTAATTTCGAGTGATCACAATCAAGAAAGTATCGCAACAAAACTAGGTCATCGATTCTTGAACTTGCTAGGGTTTACAAAACTCGTAGGACTCAAGAATCGCATTAAGATTTGTTACATCTTTATTCTATTGATCGTCTCGGCTTCTTTACGAGCGGAGTTTTACTCAAGTATCACAACAAGAACAACAATTACAAATTAAGATCTAATCATGATGCAAGAATTAAAAGAAAGCAAGATTAAAGAATTTCACCTTTTATTTATATCAACAATTTCATTACATTCGCTCAAGAACTACAAGAGGAAGAACTTGATCGTCGATTTGGCTTCGCTCGTCTCCGTGGATCGCGGATCGGCTTGGATCACTTGCCCGATTGAAGATCGGCTCGGCTCCTAAAAGGTTGAAGGCTTCTTGCTTGATTGGTACTCAAGATCTTGAATTTGGAGTGGAATTAGGGTTAGGGTTTCGCACAAGCTTTGTCACTAGACTTGTGGAAGAAGATGAAGAATTGAGATTTAGGAATGGGAGAGATTAACAACTAATGATGAACAACCTCAACCCTTAGATCTAGGCTCCTATTTATAGATCTCAAAACCCTAGATCTAGGATTTGAATTTTAAGTTTCCCTCCAAAAGTTTGTTGAGGAAATTTGAATTTCCCTCCAAAAGTTAGTTAGAGAAGAAGCTTCTAGATGTGATTAGTTAGGAGGGAGCTTCTAGAAATAGTTTGTTAGGAGCTTAATTAAGATTAGCCTTGCTTAATGATCCTTGCTGATCTGGTAGAAGACTCTGGAGAATTCTGGAATTTGGCACATGTGAAATGACTGTGGGCATTGAGATAAAATTATTGCAGAAAACATGGGGAGCTGATGCTTTGGAACCGCCGCGGATCCGCGGCCCAAGCAGTCTATGGCCGCGGATCCGCGGCACTTTGTGGGCTTTAGGCTTCCATCTTTTCTGGTAATTCTCTATATAATATTTGGGCCTTGTTTTCATGTGTTGAATTCTGTAATTACTTCTTCATTGCTACCAGATCTGAAATCATGGAGTTGGTGTATTTTTGATCAGCTTTTTTTGACTTTGCTCCTGCAATTTCCTGCACAAATCTCGACACAAGTGTTGCGCAAATACAGAGATGATGCGATGCCATGAAATGCAGTCAATTTCCTTTATAGTGTCGGTTTAAAAGTCTAACACGTGCAATCTGATATTTTATGACTGATTTGCTAATATGTGAAATATGAATACCTAACACTTCTAAATGAGTGCAAATGATAGGGAAATTGCCGTGTTAAAAATACATTATTTTCGACTGATCAAAATCCAATAAAGTTCATCTGTGATCTGGAATGCTTATTATTGCGTCAGACGAATGTACAATATCTATATATGATAGCTATTAGACATCACTTATGTTTTACACCCGCGCTAGCCCAGCCCCCGCTCTGTCGTAAGTTAAGTAACCTAACGGGTGATGACGGGACCCCGTGGCGAATGCGGATGGCATAAGAGAACGTGGTATTTTTCGTTGTTTTTGTTAGTTATATGTATGCCCTAGAGGCCATTACTATACATTGGATGCATATTGTAGTGGATGCTGGGACATATATAGGGAGGACTTTCTTACTCGACATGATAGTATGCTATCTGGTTACTCTTTACCTTAACGTGTATACTGATTGTCTCTCTGTTACATGTTGGTAAAGTCCTTAGGATGTGTACTTGACTACCTGGACTATGATGCGGATCATACTAGTGGGGACATGGTAGTCCATAAGTACATCCTTCAAGGTCCCTAGTCGTTGGTATATCGAGACGGGGCATCGATATACCAGAGTAGACTAGCATATACCTTCTCGACCCATACAGATGGGCGATGGATGATCCTACATCCATTGGTGATTGACATCAGAGATGATATACGGGTGATATACGGGTGCTCAGTGGAGACTGGGTACACTGGACGGACTCGCCGAGAACTCCCAGATGGTATTATACCTTACGTCAGATGGCAGTTCTCTGGTGACACTGGTACAGGTTAGTCTGTAGACTCGAGATCGTCATAGAGTCTTATGTTATTCCCACTGTGCTTTGATTTCCACCTTACCACGTCCAAGAGAGCGTGCAAAACGGTGGTTTTTGGGTACAGTTCCGAATCACATGGGGCAATGAGCGATAGGAGGGGATTTGTCTCACCCGGTATAGGGAGTTGATGTTGCGCTGTGTTCGATTGGCTATAACCAGAAATCCCTGGCCAGGGTTGCTGAGATTTACTGTTAAGTGTTACCAGTAGTTTCTCGAACTGTTATAGACCTCATATCGACACGACTTATCGAGTTATTGGGGTCTGACGTTTACCACCCCTAGGCGAGATATGCGACATATCAGACGAACAGACCGGACTGTACGGTAAGTGTTACTGGTTGGATTCACAGGAATGTGAACGGGCTTGCTCGTCGATCTTCTGATCGCTCAATACCCGGGTGACCGTTACGTTTAGCAGACAGCTTGGGGCTTGTGGGTGTTTGATATGATCATCACCTGCTGCCGGCGTATTGACGAGTCTTTAGAGTCCTACACAGAGGTTTCCTGGCTCAAGCGAAACGAAATAGGAGCGTATATGAGATATGTGCGGGATCGAGAATAATGTGTGTATGTGATACCTTATTCTATTCTCGCGATGAATGTATCGAATGGTTGTATGCGATATAATCTAGTTATCGAATCAAGGATTGATTCGATAAGCCGATACATTGAATATTAGTCGGTTATATGCGATATGACCGGGTCGTTAAATCAAGTGTTGATTTAATGATTTAATGTATAATTATATATTTGATATATCACTTTACATTAACTAATACAGGTTCACTTAAAAAGGATTTTCTCACTTGGAGTGCACATTGTATATATGATATATTTTTGTACACTTGATTGTATCATGTTTGATGATACATGCAAGCTTGGGTGTAGGTTTACTTTAAACCATGTTTAAGTGAACGGTTAGGGTTTTGTTATCTTTTCTTAACTATTTATTTTATTTATTTATTTTAGGGCAAGAAAAGAAAAAGGTTGCTTCTTTTGTTTGTTTCTTTGAAGCTTCAAGAAGCTTTGACTATTCTTGTTTTCTTTCCTAAACCTAACCATTCACCTAACCTTAGTTTATTCTCTACACTTAACCATTGTTGCTAAAATGATAAGAATGAATTTATTTCCATTTTATTTATTATTCTTATCATATTCTTTTACATCTTCTTCTTCTTCTTCAAGAAGAAAGAAGTTTGCTAGCTTCAATGGTGACTTGAGAAAAAGAGTGAGAAATCCAATTCTAAAGTGAACCCACTTCCTATTTCTTCATCCTCTACCACTTGCCAAGTAGTATAGGGTGTTTTCTTCACAAGTTTCATGACTTGGTGAAGTTGGAGCTTGATCTTGAGTTGCCTCGACGTAGATCATCTTCGGCATCGAAGTCGACGACCTAGCCCGATCATTTCTCCGACGAAACCATCGCCAGAGTCTGGGATCCGATGATAGCAGCAGAAGGACGTCAAAACGGAGCTATGGAAGTGGAGGACCGGATCTACAAAGGTTGTATTTTCCGTTCACTCTTAGTTAAGTTGTTAACATATACTGTTTCGCCTATACCTCTAGTTTCGATCTTGCTTAGGGTTACTTGGCACATAGAACAATTTTAAATTCGCCATATTTGATCTGTTGTAGAACCTCATGGGTGTGCCTAGAAACCCTACAGTGGTATCAGAGCCTAGCTAGAGCCTTAGGCGATGCGTAGACGGAGTTAGAAACCCGATCGAACCCGAAACCCTAATCCTTGACCCCTCTCCGTACATTTTTGAAAATTGTGGATTTTTCTGAATTAAAAATACCTGAAAAATACAGCAGGGAAATATAAGAATTGTTGTGAAACACGACCCCATAAATCGTACATTCCACAGCGGAACCGCGGCAATAGCCTTCTTGGGCCGCGGTTCCGCGGCCGTACAGAGGATTTAGGTTATCATTTTTGCACCATAATTCCTATTTCTGTGATTTATATTTTATGGGTATTTTTATTATGACTCAAGAGTTGAGTGTTCTGGGGTTGTATTAGGGACTCGATGATTCGATCGGATTATTTAACTTTGTTTACTGTGTTTTTCCGGGTATTTTTAGAATATGTTAAAAAGTTCGAACGGATATAAATACCTACTTTTTCCTCTGCCGGGAAATTTCCAATTGTTGGATTTTCCGAAGTTTAATGACGTTCTAAGTAGTGCAAGCAACGCGATGGTCCCTCTAGAAGACAACAAACCTTAACTCGATTATGTGCCCGTCTTGAACTGCCCTTTGAACCTTAAGGTTTGGGGCAGTACGGCGTGCCACATGTGAGGCGTTGTCTTGACCCTTCTACGGCTGGACCGTTGGTACTGAGGCATGAAGTGAATGTTTTTAAACTTATTTCATGTGTTGAGTTGTTTCGGGAAAACTTGGGTGTTTGACAGTTCGATCGGAAAGTTTAACATTTTCTGTTTATCTGGAATGTGATACAATATTTGGAATCCACAAGTAGTTATGTGATAACTGATTTAGATGTTATAAACATAGCACTTTAGTCTCACTTGATCGGTTGCCACGGAATTTTGATGTGATCAAAAGTCTGTCGCAATCACGTAGCGTACGCGGATATTCTATTAGGTCCACGTTACCTCTCCCGGTACTTTCGGGGTTGCGGAAACGGTAAAACAAAATTTTTTCTGAGCATGGTAACATGGACCGTAAAAGCCGGATCTTTGCTAAACAACACACTAGCATCCTAACTAGAGATTTATCTACTCGGTTAGGGGTTATACCTCAACTTGAACTCCTTCTCTTCTTGTTGTTCTTCTCCTTGCTTGCTCCGAGGGTTGATCCGGACTTTGGTCACCTCCGCGGCCTCCTTGAGTCGAAGACGATCCACCCGAGAGATGTACACCGAGCTCCACCTCGAGCCGAGGTAACTAGGGCAAAGAGATTGCTAGTCTAGAAGCCCTAGGTTGTGTAGAAGTAGTAGAGGGACGGTTTTGTCTTTGTGGGATCTTTATCTCTCAACACATGAGATCAAAAGATGAATCAAGAGGAGGAAGAAGGAGGAGCTAGCAACCATGGAACATTTCTTCTCTTCTCACTAGAAAAAGGCAAGAGAGAGAATGAGAAAGAAATTGTGAGCATAAGAAAATGAACCATGGTTCAATAATGCAAAAACATTATCATTACTAATCCCATCAAGATAAAGTTTGATGGCTACATTGAAATGACCATTATCATAATCAAAATAGAAAAAGAAAAAGAAAAGAAGAGTGTAGATCTCTCTTGAAAGTCAATAGTCGACACGGTCAACCGGTCAACAAAGTCAAGAGAGGTCAAGGTGGTCAAATGGTCAATGCAATTAGCCATCATAAAATTATCACTAAAAGGATTAGTAAATGATGTCCGCGGCTCATAATGGTTTTGACCAAACGAACTGCCAAAACCCTAATGAGTCCGAATCAACTGTCAAAACCCTAATGAGCCTGCCACAAAACGGTTTTGGCCGAACCAACTGCCAAAACCCTAAAGAGGCACCTCCTCCTTCATCGCTCCGGAAAACTGTGCATACACACCTGCATCCGTATTCCGTAGAATGCGGATGCACAGAAGACAAAACAAATCCATCCGTGCAATACTAGGATCCGGCTTAAACCAAAGCCCACTAGTATTGCCTGCCCGAACACCACACGCACACAAGTTTACGTAAGTGATCGCAGCCCTGCCGTAAAACCATACGGCCTCTACACGTTTCGCTCAGTGCAGGGAAACTCTCTGTGTGGGACTCTAAAGACTCGACACTATGCTGGCAGTGGGTTTAACCACAGACCGCAAGCGGCACTAGCTGTACGTAACGGTCCCCAGGTAGATGTCGATAAGAAGGCCGATGAGGTAAACCCATCCGAACTCCTACTGAGCCTGTATGTGACAATCTCCGTACAGTCCGGTCTGTTCGTCTGATACATCGCACGGCGGGCCTAGGGGGAGGTAAACGTCAGTCCCCTAATAGCGGTACAAGTCGTGTCGGAGTGAAGCCCAGAACACCCTGAGATAACACTGGAAACCTACCAGTATATCTCGCTTGCCCTGGCCAGGGACTACTCGTGTAATGGCTCTCCTAGACACAGCGCGATGTCAACCCCCAATACCGGGAGAAACGAATCCTGTCTAACCGTCACTGCCTCCAAGTGCTTCGGGACTGCTCCCAACTACTACCTGTTTGCACGACTCAGTAAAGCCGTGGTAGGGTACTAATCAAAGAACAGTCGGAACACGCTCGAGGCGAAGTGACAGAGTCAAGTCAGCGGACTAAGCTGTACTCATGTCACCTGGGAACTGACAACTGACGATAGGTATAATACCAACCATCAGTTCCCGACGAGTCCTGTCCAGTGTACTCGTAACCTAACGAGCACCCGCATACTATCTCAAGTACGACGTACTGACGGCTATGGGACAGACCGTCTCCCGTGCTGGGATGAGAAGCTCATACGCTAGTCTACTCCGGAGTATCGATGCCCTGTCTCGATAATCCCACGACTAGGGATGTGAATAAGGATGTGCTTGTGGATTACCCAGCCCCCATGAGTGTGATCGCCATCACAACGCCGGTAATCAAGCAAAGATCCTAAGGGCTATACTAATGCGCATAGGTGATATAATAAAGAAACACATGTACACATTAAAGCAGAGACAAACCAAGTAGTATACTACTATTTCGAGCAAGATTGTCTATACAACTGTGAATATCCCAAGCATCCATCAAGTAATATACATACTAGTATGATATAGTAATGGCCTCTAGGGCATATACACTAACATATTCACCGGTAAACTTAATAGACAGCCACGCCCCATAGCCCTGACCAAGTGACTGTAGGAGAACCCCGTCGCCGAAAGCATCCGTTCGGGTGCTCGCGGCAGCGGTGTTCCGCCTTGGTGCACTTCGTCGACGGCATCGGGGGTGCGGCCGCCTATTAAAGTTTGCGACGAGCATTCGATCAGGATGTCGGGAATCTTGTTGAATTGCCCGACTTGATATTGAAAAGTGTTTTCGATAATGAGACTAAAATGCGGGGTTTATAATTGTTAGGCATGCGATGTCTAAGGAATTCATTTGATTAGGCATGCGATGTCTATGTAGGTTGCGGATTCCAAGTGTTGTAGTTTTACACTTTCTTTTCTGTGACCGTAAGTGTAATATGTGATATCGCCGGTTTCGTTGTTATATGTCAACGACAATTAGGATACGCATGTTTACTTACGTTGATGACATGTGATGTTATGTGTTGCTGGATATGTTATATTGGATCGTCGTGTTTGAATAGCCGGGTTTTTTTATGTGAGATGAGTGTTTTTCTTTTTCACTCATGTAAAAACTTGCATGTAATATTCTTTTATTGGGGCACTTCCAGGTAGCGGAAGATGTCACCTTTTGTATATTATTTACCTTTCCGCACTAGGATAGACCCAAGGAGGGGAGCACAGGTAACCAGGTTCTAGGGGTCCAGTGGGAGACCATCTCGAGGAGTCGAGTCCGGGTCTCCTAACCCTAGAATTGGTAGGGTTGCTTGCTGCTCTCGTAGGGGTCTAGGGGTGTGGGATTGGCTATTCATCACGACCGTGGAATCCGTGTTTTTTACTGGCTCGTATTTAAAACACGGACGTCCTAGTATATCCAATGTTTCATATGATTCTTCTGCTGCGTTATCTTTGATGTGATCATTTGATATGTTATGATAGATACTGTATATAGTACATATGATATATTATATAAGCGTTACTTATGTTTTACTCCCGCGCTAGCCCTTCCCCGCTCTGCCGTTAGTTACCTAACCTAACGGTGCAGAGGGGACATCAAGGCGAATGCGGATGGCATAAGTGTACGTCATATTTATCTGTGATGTTTAGGTGTTTAAATGATGGGACTTCATTAATGTGATTAATGAAAGAAAAAAGAAACCTAAGATGTTATGGAATCGAATTTTCAAAAACAGGTAGCTACAGTTCTTGTTTTGCATCGCGGTGTTCCTTGTAGAACATCCTGCACCTTATTTGATAAGGAAAGGGCCGAGATCCCTTCACCAGGAGTGACCTCTTTAGCAATAACTGGCAGCTGCTACAACCCTCGGTTTGTCTTTTGGTTGCTCCTATAGTTCTTGCTTTGCACAGTGATATATATGATATATCCCGAACCTCATTCGACGAGGAAAGGACCGACGATCCCTTTACCGGGAGTGACCCCTTTAGCAAAACTAGAAAAGCCTAAAAAACACTCCATTTTAAAATTATTTGATTCTATAACGATATCAAGTTCATTACGCAATAGGTTTTCAGAAAAACCTGTCGTAGCCCTCCATCATTTCAGATAAGTAGTAGTTAGTATTCGTGCTGCGTTTGTTGGCCTTTGTCAAGGCGTAGTGTGCGGTAGCTAACTGGTGCTTATCTGCTTATGGATATGATGCAGATTGGGTTAGGGTAGTCGTGCGACCTTGTTGGCCTTTGTCAAGGGTCGTGCGGGTGGGTTTAATTCAATCAGGAAATGACGGGTTGAACTTGACTAGCATCCTATGGTTTTTTGGCCTTTGTCAAGGTCATAAGAGGTTAGGGGCAAAATTATCGGGAATTTCAAGTGTTGAAATTTGCAATGGGATTGCATACCTTCTATGAGATAGTTGGATCCCGATACCCACTGTGAGTAAGAGTTACTCCTGGGAGAGTTTTACACATTACAATTAGCCGATCTAGTAGGTGTCTAGAAAGGTGTCAACGGGGTTACGCCTCTGGGAAAACGACGTTTACTGTAATTAGGTCCGTGCGAAAGCACGGGGAACCTCCCTCAAAGTACGGACACTGGCCTGGCTGAAAGATTGGCGAACTTGTAGCGTGTAATTAATCCAGGCTAGTCTTTCCTTTTAGGGTTTGAAGGAAGATTTGATAAAAACAGTGGGAGCCATCCTGATTAGATAAAATAATAACCAATCTAATCTTGCAAGAGCGCACGCTGAGTGTATTCTTCTCTCTCTCTCCAGGTAGCGACCATGTCACGCCTTAATCAAGATAATAATACGGATGTATTGACCGAACCCGCTTGTTATACTGAGCTGGGAAACGTTGGTCCCGCTCCAACTTATAATTGTTATAAGACCGAGCAGGAAATAGGGGATTACCAGAATTCCCGTGCCGCCCAAACGAAGAATGTGCATACTGATGCATCATCTTCGGGTGTGTTCATTATAGAGAACTGTTTCTCAGTATTCTTTACGTCCAGGGTATGTGATACCAGATCAGGATCCCGCATATGTAATTTGTTACATGGGCTATAGATAAGTAAACAACTGAGAACAGGTGATAAGTTTCATGAGACAGAAAACGGGGCAAGTGTTGCAGTCAAGTCTGTTGGTCACTGTCACCCTGTATTACCAATACATTGATTCTGAACAAATGCTATTAGATACAGAACCTGATATACAAAATCATATCAGTCTCTTTATTAGTAAAAAAGGATATAATTTTGTATTGTTAGATAATGTTTTGAACATTTCCTATATTAAAAGTTGATCGGTTCAGGCGCGTTATCTAAAAGTATTGATGTTCTAAATCAAACTACAGTTCTTAGTATACAGAACACACACAAGAGGAAGAGTTCAGAAATGAACGATTCATTCTTGAGGTATTGTAGACTAGGTCATATCAATGTGACCCGAATAGCTAAAGTTACATTGTAGATGCATATTTAAATCAGTTTGAATTTACATCTTGTGAAACTTGCCAGTCATGTCACAGAGATAAGATGACCATAGCTCTATTTATTGGAAACAGAGAAAGAGTTAGTGAACTCTTGGGATGATACATATTGATGTATGTAGGTCCCCTGTCTACACATGCCAAGACCAGTTCTTTGTACTTCATTACATTCTCTGATGATCTCTCAATATTCAGACATATGTTCCTGTTGAAACACAAGTCCGAACCTTTTGAGATATTCACAGAATATGATTTAGAAGTAGAGAACCAAAATACGGGTATAAGCATTATGTCCTTTGATGTGATCGAGGAGGAGAATACTTGAGCACGGAAATCCTGGACTATTCTAAAGGAGAATGAGATTCTCTCTCAGAATTACTCCTCCGTATACACCATAGCACGATGGTATATCGGGGCGGAGCAATCACACCCTATATGATAAGGTGTGCTCTATGATGAGTACTACTGAGTCACCTATTTCCTTTTAGGAGTTATGCACTTGAGAAGCTGCATACCTATTGAATAGGGTTCAAATCAAATCAGTTGCCTACCACTTCATATATGATATGGAAAGGGAAGAGCCCATATCTTAAGTTAGTTAAGATTTGGGGTTGTCCGACCTATGTCTAAAAGCAAAATCCGGACAAGCTCGAGGCAAGATCTGTTATGTAGAACTGGAAAGGTTCCAGCTATACAAACTACAGTAGATGATTTAGTAGAACCAAAGGATTCAGTAGATACCAATGAACCTCAGCCTCTCCGCCGATCTAGTAGGGTTTCTCACCCACCTGAGAGACACATCTGTTTCTCTATGACAGTGGGAGTGAGGAATGCATCATGAGATGATGACCCAACTAGTTACGAGCAGGCTATCGAGAGTAGGGACTCTGTAAGAATGGCTGGATGCTTAGCGATCTAAGATGGGATCCATGTACACCAACAAAGTATGGACTTTGGTTGCTATATCTGAAAGGTTAAATCCCCATCAGGAGCAAGTATATCTTGAGAAGATTACTTGGTGTAGATGGAAAAGTTGAGACTTTCAAAGCTAGACTTGTTAAAGGTTTTCGTCATTGACCAGGCGTGGATAATGATGAAACCTTTTCCAGTGGCTATGCTTATATCCATCCGGATCCTACTTTCCATGGCTACATACCATGACTACGATATCTGACGGTTGGGCGTCATGACTGATTTTCTTAAATGATGTTTTAGAAAAGAGAGTCTGTAAGTACACAGTCAGAGGGCTTTGTAGACAGTGGGAGCAGCGGAAATGTGTACAAGATGCTTTATAGGATAAAGCAGGCATCGCGGAGCTGGAACGTCTGTTTTGATGTGTTAGTCAAAGAGTTTGACATCAATAAAATGGTAGATGAACCTTGTATAAACAAAAAGGGAGTAGAGAGTATGGTAGTGATCCTCGTAGAGTACGTGGATGGCATACTCTTGATAGGGAAGGAGTTTCCTATGCTAGCTCGGTCAATCTCCGCTTGCCACAATGATTCTCCATATAGGATCAAAGTGATACCTCCTAAATCCTGGGTTTTGGATCTATGAGATAGATCTAATTGGATGTTAGGATACTCATTAGTTGTAGTAAGAAGGTATCAGTTGATCCTGGGGAGAATCACTGGAAAGGTTCCAGAGTGATAAGGACGACTGAAAGTCAGTCACAGGCATTGTCTTTACCCTCAGTAAAGGGACGGTATGTTGAAGAGTTCCAAGCTAGATACCGTGGCAAACTAGACGATAAAGGCTGGATACATCGCTACTTAAGATGCTACCAAAGAGGCAGTCTGGATGTATATTAGTTCCTGAGATGAACTTCGTTCCTGCCATTGTGTGACGATGGAGTTGTGGCTTATGCCAAGGAACGCCCGTCCCATCAGTGATCCAGATATAATTCTTAGGCAGTGTCACCTGATCATGGAGATGGTTGATCTCCATGGTGATCGAGGTTAGGAGAGCAGACTCAGAGGACAACACGGCGGATCCACTCACAAAGGCTTTTTCCCAGAGAGAGACTTATATGGGATGGTTGAGTATGTGATACTGCAACCACTGCTACAGATGGCCCTAGTGCAAGTGGGAGATTGTTAGTTATATGTATGCCCTAGAGGCCATTACTGTACATTGGATGTATATTGTAGTGGATGCTGGGACATATATAGGGAGGACTTTCTTGCTCGACATGATAGTATGCTATCTGGTTACTCTTTACCTTAACGTGTATACTGATTGTCTCTCTGTTACATGTTGGTAAAGCCCTTAGGATGTGTACTTGACTACCGGGACTATGATGCGGATCTTACTAGTGGGGACATGGTAATCCATAAGTACATCCTTCAAGGTCCATAGTCGTTGGTATATCGAGAAGGGGCATCGATATACCAGAGAAGACTAGCGTAAACCTTCTCGACCCATACAGATGGGCGATGGATGATCCCATATCCATTGGTGTTTGACATCAGAGATGATATACGGGTGCTCAGTGGAGACTGGATACACTGGACAGACTCACCGAGAACTCCCAGATGGTATTATACCTTACGTCAGATGGCAGTTCTCGGGTGACACTGGTACAGGTTAGTCTGTAGACCCGAGATCATCATAGAGACTTGTGTGATTCCCACTGTGCTTTGATTTCCACCTTACCATGTCCAAGAGGGCATGAAAAACGGTGGTTTTTGGGTACAGTCCCGAATCACATGGAGGCAATGAGCGATAGGAGGCGATTCGTCGCTCCCGGTATAGGGAGTTGATGTTGCGCTGTGTTCGATTGGCTATAACCAGAAATCCCTGGCCAGGGTTGCTGAGATTTATTGTTAAGTGTTACCAGTAGTTTCTTGAACTGTTATAGACCTCATATCGACACGAATTATCGAGCTATTGGGGTCTGACGTTTACCACCCCTGGGCGAGATATGCGACATATCAGACGAACAGACCGGACTGTATGGTATGTGTTACTGGTTGGATTCACAGGAGTGTGAGCGGGCTTGCTCATCGATCTTCTGATCGCTCAATACCCGGGTGGCCGTTACGTTTAGCAGACCGCTTGCGGCTTGTGGGTGTTTGATATGATCATCACCTGCTGCCGGCGTATTGACGAGTCTTTAGAGTCCTACACAGAGATTTCCTGGCTCAAGCGAAACAAAATAGGAGCGCATATGAGATATGTGCGGGACCGAGAATAATGCGTGTATATGATACTGTATTCTATTCTCGCGATGAATGTATCGATTGGTTGTATGCGATATAACCTAGTTATCGAATCAAGGATTGATTCGATAAGCCGATACATTGAATATTAGTCGGTCATATGCGATATGACCGGATCGTTAAATCAAGTGTTGATTTAATGATTTAATCTATAATTATATATTTGATATATTACTTTGTATTAACTATTATTGGTTCACTTAAAATAGATTTTCTCACTTGATGTGCACATTGTATATGTGATATATTTTTGTGCACTTGATTGTATCATGTTTGATGATACATGCAAGCTTGGGTGTAGGTTTACTTTAAACCATGTTTAAGTGAATGGTTAGGGTTTTGTTATCTTTTCTTAACTATTTATTTTATTTATTTATTTTAGGGCAAGAAAAGAAAAAGGTTGCTTCTTTTGTTTGTTTCTTTGAAGCTTCAAGAAGCTTTGACCATTCTTGTTTTCTTTCCTAAACCTAACCATTCACCTAACCTTAGTTTATTCTCTACACTTAACCATGGTTGCTAAAATGATAAGAATGAATTTATTTCCATTTTATTTATTATTCTTATCATATTCTTTTACTTCTTCTTCTTCTTCTTCAAGAAGAAAGAAGCTTGCTAGCTTCAATGGTGACTTGAGAAAAAGAGTGAGAAATCCAATTCTAAAGTGAACCCACTTCCTATTTCTTCATCCTCTACCACTTGCCAAGTATTATAGGGTGTTTTCTTCACAAGTTTCATGACTTGGTGAAGTTGGAGCTTGATCTTGAGTTGCCTCGACGTAGATCATCTTCGGCATCGAAGTCGACAACCTAGCCCGATCATTTCTCCGACGAAACCATCGCCAGAGTCCGGGATCCGATGATCGCAGCGGAGAGATGTCAACACGGAGCTATGGAGGTGGAGGACCGGATCTACAAAGGTTGTATTTTCCATTCACTCTTAGTTAAGTTGTTAACATATACTGTTTCGCCTATACCTCTAGTTTCGATCTTGCTTAGGGTTACTTGGCACATAGAAAAATTTTAAATTGGCCATGTTTGATCTGTTATAGAACGTCATGGGTGTGCCTAGGAACCCTACAGTTTTTTGCAATGATAGGTGATCAGTCGAAAATAATGTATTTTTAACATGGAAATTTCCCTATCATTTGCACTCATTTAGAAGTGTTCGGTATTCATATTTCACATATTAGAAAATCAGTCATAAAATATCAGATTGCATGTGTTAGACTTTTAAACCGGCACTTTAAGAGAAATTGACCGCATTTCATGGCATCGCATCATTTCTGTATTTGCGCAACACTTGTCTTAAGTCTGTGCAGGAAATACGGAAGAAAAGCAAAAGAGCTGATCAAAAATACGCCAACAAAATCACTTCAGATCTGGTAGCAATTCAGATGGAGAAATACAAATCAATATATATGATAGAGGCCCACAACTCAGGTCCAAGAAGCAACAGAAAGCAAAAGCTCCAAAGCCTACAAGCAGCCGCGGATCCGCGGCAGGAACCTACTTGGGCCGCGGAACCGCGGCTGTTTTGCCACCTCAGCAATTCATTTTTAGTGCACAATTTTCATCTCAGGGCCCACAACTCATTGTGATACGTCAAAGTCCAGAACTTTCACAAAGCTACTGCCAGATCAGCAAAGATGATTAAGGAAGGTTAATCCTAATTAAGCTCCTAATTAATCCTCTTCTAGAAGCTCCTCCTAACTAATTACATCTAGAAGCTTCTCCCCTAACTAACTTTTGGAGGGAAATTTGAATTTCACTCAACTAACTTTTGGAGGGAAATTTGAATTTCATTTAACAAACTTTTGGAGGGAAACTAAAAATTCAAATCCTAGATCTAGGGTTTTGATGGCTATAAATAGGAACCTAGATCTAAGGGATGAAGTTGTTCATTCTACACCATTTTCTTCCACAAGTCTCGTGACAAGGCTTGTGCGAAACCCTAACCCTAATTCCACTCCAAATCCAAGATCTTGAGTACCCAATCAAGCAAGAAGCCTTCAACCTTTTAGGAGCCGAGCCGATCTTCAATCGGGCAAGTGATCCAAGCCGATCCGCGATCCACAGAGACGAGCAAAGCCAAGTCGACGATCGAATTCTTCCTCTTGTAGTTCTTGAGCGAATGTAATGAAATTGTTGATATAAATAAAAGGTGAAATTCTTTAATCTTGCTTTCTTTTAATTCTTGCATCATGATTAGATCTCAATTTGTAATTGTTGTTCTTGTTGTGATGTTTGAGTAAAACTCCGCTCGTAAAGGAGTCGAGACGATTGTAGAATGATGATGTAACAAATCTTAATACTATTTTTAAGTCCTACGAGTTTTGTAAACCCTAGCAAGTTCAAGAATCGATGACCTAGTTTCGTAGCGATGCTTTCTTGATTGTGATCGCTCGAAATTAGGGATCTACGATCGTTTCTTGAATTTACTAGAGGCTAGAATATGAATGGTATCAATGAAAGAACAAGAGATAAGATGAAACCCTAGTTTCACAAGAAGTCTCTAATTCTCATCGATTATCATCGATCTAGTATCAATTCATCGAAGGATAAGAATACGTAATTATAAGATTACATCACATCTATAGATCCGATCGATTCCTACGAGCCTCATTTCGATTCTTGATATTTGGTTTGGAAAAATCATCAAACGATCAATTCTTGATTCTATCTTTTAATGCTTTCTTAGATCTAGTTTTTTCTCATTCTTGAACTTTAATTTCAAATCATGAATTGTTTTGTTTTCTTTTCTTTAAAGTTTCGACTCACCTAATTCAAAAGACGAACGATTACACTTTCCCTGTGGACGATCCGCACTCACATACAAACTACATCCGACACCGTAGTTGATTGCGGTCAAATAATTTTTGGTTGTGATTTCTTTACTATTTTCTAATACTACACAACAGAAAACAATTCAATCAAATGGCGCCGTTGCCGGGGATAGTGCGCTAATAGTTCGTATTTTGAAATTTGAGTTGAAAATTTTATTCCATCTAAATTTTGTGATCAAAATTCGTGCAAACACTAATACGTGTGTTATGATTTGATTGCGAGGAATTCTGGAATCATTGGAGCTTGGATAAAATTTTTCTGAGCATTCCAGAGAGCTGTGTAGGTGAACAGGAGCTTGTGCACAAATTTCAGTGCACTGATCCCAACTTACCACCGCCCTTCCGCGGCATTAGAGCCTCATCCGCGGCGGTTCCGCGCTTGATTGAAGGGATCTCTGTGCCAAACTTCCTCTGTAAGCTTCTTGCCTTCTCCTCTCTCCTCTTTTTATCTCCAACTAACATTTTGTGCAGGATTCTTTGCAAATAATCGCTGCGCCGCAAAAAGCAAATTAAAATTTGTGCGTGTTTTGATTCTTGGTTGTTTGCATATTAATACGGAAATTAAGGGGCACGGCCAAATCCAAATTAGGTGGGGATTTCATTACCCTTCCTAGGCCCCGAAAATCACAAACTTGCATCCGCATTTACCCTCGTTAATTAAAAGAAATCTAGAGATGACTCTAAGGACCGTCGCGCTCAATTAGGACAAGAGAAGGCCGTGGGTAATTCATTGCTTATCCGCGTTTTCTTGTGGTGTCTAAGGAGAGTGTGTCTAAGGCTAGTAGTTTTTAATTAGGCCCACTACTTACGTAGTGGAGTACCTTCCCACTTACCTGGCACTTATCCGGCCACAGGGGGACAAAGAGGCAGTGGAGGATTCTATCCTGCGACTTGTCTTTTGGCAGTTAGGAGCGGTCTAGAGATTTGACCTAGGTGACCCCTAGAATTAGGGTTTTGTGTGTTGCATTTGTTGTGTTGCATCATTTTTTTTTAAAATCCGTATTCTTTTCAAAACAAACACCGCATACATCATTTCCCCTAATTATAAATTCACGCTGCCACTTGTACTAACCCTTTTTAGTGCAAGATAGGCTGGACAACGGGTTTCTAGTGCCTGTTTAGTCCGCGTCCCCTGATCGACTCTAAAGTCGGTATTTCTACACTTACCTTTTCTTTACCCACCACCACACCCACATCGATGGATCCACCTCCATCGAACTTCTTTTCAACTACCCTGCCGCCGTCCGTTGGTGCGCAGAATCCATCTCGCATCTCTCTCCAAGAGAGATGTTATCCTACACGAGGCCCACTTTCCACCTGTCTTTCCACATCACCAGCCAACGGGGAAAATTTTCAAATAAAACCCCAATACATCAACCTTTTACCAAAATTTCACGGTCTCGAGTCTGAAGACGCATACGTGTTTATCACGAAATTTGAAAATGTATGCGCAATGATGGGTACTTCACAGCTTTCTGTGGATGCTTTCCGTCTTCGTCTTCTCCCATTCATTTTGTGTGATCTAGCCGAGAAGTGGCTATATAACACTACCGCACATTCCATTTCAAATTGGGACGAATTCGTCAAAGCATTCCTTAAGAAATTTTACCCACATCACAAAACAGCTCGATTCCGTAGCGAAATCTATCAATTCACCCAGCTTCCAAATGAAACATTTTCAAAATGTCTTGACCGCTTCAAGGATCTGTTAGTCCAATGTCCACATCACGGCATCCCGAGATGGGAACTGTGCCGAATCATTTATGAGGGCATTACTCCTTACACAAGACAGACCCTTGAATCCATGTGTCAAGGCAACTTCATGACTAAAGATGATGGGGAAGCCTGGAATTTTCTAGAAGATTTCGCTGAAAAATCTTTACAGTGGGAGGGTGTGAGTCAATCATCTAGAGATGGCAATGATATTTCCATAGGAGTTAGAGCTGACATTGCAGCTATCAATAAGAAACTCGAGAATATGGAAAACAAATTTTTAGCCGCCGCCCTAAGTCAAATATCACTCTCCAAAACTGTATGTGGATGCTGTTCTGATCCGTCTCACTTGACGGAAGAATGTCCGTTTCAAGGTCATGAGCATACCAATGCCGCATTTCAAAGACCTAGAAACAATCCATCTTCCTCCACATATGATCAGGGTTGGAGGAATCACCCTAACTTTGAATGGAACCAATCCCAATTTCAAAACACGGTTCCAAACCAAAACAATTTCCAAGGGACCCCTCCACCACAACAGCACCCACAACTTCAATTGAGTCAGCACCCTTTTCAAGCACAAAATTTCCAAAATCCGGCCAACACTTTTGCACCACATGAAATTTTTTTGCAATTGACCAGTACAGATAATACCTCTGCACTAGCACAAACTTTGGATACATTCATGAAACAATCCATCCAAGGGACGGCAATCTTCCGTCGAGAATGTGATGAAGATCATTATCTCTCAAAATGATAATATCAAATCGATGGAAGAACAAATTGCACAACTAAAAGCCGAAATGAGTGCAAGAGAGAAAGGGAAACTTCCAGCTCAACCTTTACCTAATCCTGGCTATTCACATCATGTGGATGAGATCACGTTGAGATCTGGAAGAGTGCTTGACCATCACCTTGGGGAAGAGTTTGATGATACTGATAAATCAATCAATAACACCCCGGCTGAGATCTTTCCTCACACACACACTTCTAACTCTGACCCCAGTTCTTCTACCCCACCATCTTCTTCCGAGCCTATTCTTCGTTTCCCAAAAGGCTCGCCACTACAGCCCACCTCTGTTACCCCTCCACGGACGATCCCCACTTCTATTTTGGGATCGGTTCCACAAACACTTCCTTCTCCTATGATGGACCCAGCGCTTATTGCTAAAGCACCTTATCCTGATCGGTTAAGGGCTAACACACCGAGTCCACATATGGAGAAGATCATGAACATTTTTAAGCAAGTAAACACCAACATCCCTCTCCTAGATGCCATCCAACAAGTTCCGTCCTATGCGAAAACTCTTAAGAACTTGTGCACTAGGAAGAGGAAGAATCCAGTGCCCAAGAAGATTTTTATGGAAAAAACAATAGACACGGCTTTCCCCCAACAATTACCGAGGAAACGTAAGGATCCAGGATATCCTACTATTTCCGTTTCTATTGGGGAAAAACACATCAACCGTGCTCTACTAGACCTTGGCGCTAGTGTTAACTTGCTTCCTTACTCAGTCTATGAGCAATTAGGGATCGGAGAGTTGAAGCCAACCAATTGCACTCTCCAGATGGCTGACCGATCAATCACCAAACCTAGGGGTGAACTGGAGGATGTGTTAATAAAAATCGGAGAATTTATATTCCCGGTAGATTTTATTGTAATTGATACACAGTCTGTAGCGAACCCACGGAATCAAATTCCGGTGATTTTAGGTCGCCCCTTTTTGGCCACTTCCAATGCTATTATCAACTGTCGTAACGGCTCTATGACCCTATCTTTCGGGAATAGGTCAATAGAGCTGAACATTTACAAGTTGGGAAGTGTACCCTCCGAACCTATTGCTCAGGTATGTTCTGTCGACTTAATGGATATCGACAGCAGCGAATTTGATGATCCTCCTGATATCGATCTTGACTCTTTTCATACGTTGTTGTTTGACCCAACTATGTATCATACACATATGGACTCTTCCACCGAGATGTCCGGGTCAACAATTAACACCGATTATGAACTGCTTTTAGAGTCTGAAGATCACCCCGCACTGTGTGATGATATTATTCATCGGGGTATTGATGGAACTTTTGAGGAAATCTTCGCTGATGAACTCGCATTTTTGAATGGCACGGGTGTTGAGATGAATCATCTCCCAATCACTGAAATTGAACCTCCACCCCTTCTTCTGAACTGTAAAAAGAATGCGAGTAATCCATCACATTCACTGCATCGTCTCTCCAAAATGAGACGCACACACATTCTATTCCACCACTTAACCTTTCCCCACTTCTTCTTCCACCAACCAGAGCACTGCATTGATAAAATTTTTGAATGGTTGGTGTTAACCTTCGGTCTTTGCAAAGCTTGGCATCGATCAATGATTTTTGACCCCCTCATATGATTTTCAAAGATAAACATTGCTTAAGTTTGGGGGGGAATAATCGGGCTCTTGAAAGAAATTTTTTACAAAATTTTGAGCCAAAAATAAGTTTGGGGGAGGTTCTTCACTTATATATTTTGCCCCCACTAATAAATTCCTCCCAAGCTTACAGGTTTTTTGTAGATATAACGGATGGCAACAGTGAGGACACTGTTGAAAACAAGTTTGGGGGAGGTTTGTGCTTATTTTCGCATCATTTGCATATCATTTGCATAAGCACAAAACATTTTCGAAAACCTATAAAAATTTAAAAATTTTCAAAATATAAAAAAAAAATATTTTTGTACATAAATAAGATAATAAAAGATTAGATAGTGAACAATTACATCTATGAGATTAGAAAAATTTAAGAAAACTAAGAAAATTAGAAGTTTTCTTATACGAACTAGTAATAAGTAGTTATGAGCCGTTGTCCCAAGGGTTAGTAAAATGGAAGACGTCACTAATCTGAGGATAAAAATAAGTCTGAAAAATAGTTTCTATTCTGGAAAGCCAAACATTTTGAACGTTGATACCCTGCTATTCGCACTTACACACGTCTTAAAGCCTGGGATAGTAGAGGATACCTTGAAATGCTCTTGTCTTAAAGCCAAAAGTATGAAGGAAATAAAAAGAAAAAAAAATGAATAAAGAAAATATAAAGTGGTGAGAAAAATGGACACTTGTTTTGTTATCACCAAGGGCAAGAAAAATGTATAGCGAGGGTGCTTCTTCACCTAGTGCCCTAAGGCCAACTGGTCTGGGAGTCATTGCTATGCCTGAGGTGGTGCAAGACGAGGAAAATACACCAAGTAAGCAAGCACATGAGTAATCGGTCGGTTAGTACCTCAAGAAGTATTAACGGTCGCATGAAAGTGTGTGAGCAATCTCATCTAAATATTCATTAATTAAAAAGTACTGAGGCTGATGGGCAAGAGTATGATAGCTTGAATTGAATTCTCCGGGTGTAGGGATGTCTTTACACACACGCAGGGTTATATGATCGATGTTTGGAAGAAAGATAGGAATGAAGAATAAGACGATGTTTTATTGAGGGAGGACGTGATTTCTGACATTTTTTCATGACCATTAAGATAGGGCTCATGACAACCGAAAAGCTAGCTTAGTTGGAAACCCTAATTTTCAAAGTTTTTCTTTTACAATTCTTGTCTTTAAATGTAATATTCATGATCTTCCTTTTATTATTGGATTTTGTGGGTGCAATACGCTGAAAACCCTCAGGAGACAACACTCCTCCTACTAGGGACACCTAGAGGTTTAAAGGCTTGTTGCACGTGCTCAGTGCAATCGTGTTGCCTACGAAAGTGTGCTAGTTAGTTTTTCTCTTTCTTTATTTTCTCCTTCTCTTTTTAATAAAACATTCGCTCGAGACGATCGAAATTAAGTTTGGGGGTATTTGATCAGTCGAAAATAATGTATTTTTAGCATGGCAATTTCCCTATCATTTGCACTCATTTAGAAGTGTTCGGTATTCATATTTCACATATTAGCAAATCAGTCATAAAATATCAGATTGCATGTGTTAGACTTTTAAACCGGCACTTTAAGAGAAATTGACCGCATTTCATGGCATCGCATCATTTCTGTATTTGCGCAACACTTGTCTTAAGTCTGTGCAGGAAATACGGAAGAAAAGCAAAAGAGCTGATCAAAAATACGCCAACAAAATCACTTCAGATCTGGTAGCAATTCAGATGGAGAAATACAAATCAATATATATGATAGAGGCCCACAACTCAGGTCCAAGAAGCAACAGAAAGCAAAAGCTCCAAAGCCCACAAGCAGCCGCGGATCCACGACAGGAACCTACTTGGGCCGCGGAACCGCGGCTGTTTTGCCACCTCAGCAATTCATTTTTAGTGCACAATTTTCATCTCAGGGCCCACACCTCATTGTGATACGTCGAAGTCCAGAACTTTCTCGAAGCTACTGCCAGATCAGCAAAGATGATTAAGGAAGGCTAATCATAATTAAGCTCCTAATTAATCCTCTTCTAGAAGCTCCTCCTAACTAATTACATCTAGAAGCTTCTACCCTAACTAACTTTTGGAGGGAAATTTGAATTTCACTCAACTAACTTTTGGAGGGAAATTCAAATTTCCTCAACAAACTTTTGGAGGGAAATTTGAATTTCACTTAACTAACTTTTGGAGGGAAATTCAAATTTCATCTAACAAACTTTTGGAGGGAAATTTGAATTTCATCCAACAAACTTTTGGAGGGAAATTCAAATTTCCTCAACAAACTTTTGGAGGGAAATTTGAATTCACTCAACTAACTTTTGGAGGGAAATTTGAATTTCATTTAACAAACTTTTGGAGGGAAACTAAAAATTCAAATCCTAGATCTAGGGTTTTGATGGCTATAAATAGGAACCTAGATCTAAGGGATGAAGTTGTTCATTCTACACCATTTTCTTCCACAAGTCTCGTGACAAGGCTTGTGCGAAACCCTAACCCTAATTCCACTCCAAATCCAAGATCTTGAGTACCCAATCAAGCAAGAAACCTTCAACCTTTTAGGAGCCGAGCCGATCTTCAATCGGGCAAGTGATCCAAGCCGATCCGCGATCCACGGAGACGAGCAAAGCCAAGTCGACGATCGAATTCTTCCTCTTGTAGTTCTTGAGCGAATGTAATGAAATTGTTGATATAAATGAAAGGTGAAATTCTTTAATCTTGCTTTCTTTTAATTCTTGCATCATGATTATATCTCAATTTGTAATTGTTGTTCTTGTTGTGATGTTTGAGTAAAACTCCGCTCGTAAAGGAGTCGAGACAATTGTAGAATGATGATGTAACAAATCTTAATACTATTTTTAAGTCCTACGAGTTTTGTAAACCGTAGCAAGTTTAAGAATCGATGACCTAGTTTCGTAGCGATGCTTTCTTGATTGTGATCGCTCGAAATTAGGGATCTACGATCGTTTCTTGAATTTACTAGAGGCTAGAATATGAATGGTATCAATGAAAGAACAAGAGATAAGATGAAACCCTAGTTTCACAAGAAGTCTCTAATTCTCATCGATTATCATCGATCTAGTATCAATTCATCGAAGGATAAGAATACGTAATTGTAAGATTACATCACATCTATAGATCCGATCAATTCCTACGAGCCTCATTTCGATTCTTGATATTTGGTTTGGAAAAATCATCAAACGATCAATTCTTGATTCTATCTTTTAATGCTTTCTTAGATCTAGTTTTTTCTCATTCTTGAACTTTAATTTCAAATCATGAATTGTTTTATTTTCTTTTCTTTAAAGTTTCAACTCACCTAATTCAAAAGACGAACGATTACACTTTCCCTGTGGACGATCCGCACTCACATACAAACTACATCCGACACCGTAGTTGATTGCGGTCAAATAATTTTTGGTTGTGATTTCTTTACTATTTTCTAATACTACACAACAGAAAACAATTCAATCAATAGGATAAATGATGGGACACATTATTATAATGTAAAGAAAATAAACCAAAGTTCAATCGTTGGAACAAAATTTAAAAGAAACCACTCGGTTATTTTAAATAAAAAAAAGGAGCAGAATTTTTAATTGCGGAGCTTTAACCACTCCTTTTAAAAAGCTATCAGATTCCTTCGATTATATCAAGTTCATTACGTTCATGGTTTTGCCAAAACCATTCGTAACCCTACGTCATTTCTTATGAATGGTCAGTAGTATTCAAGCTTTGTTTGTTGGCCTTCGTCAAGGCATAGTGTTTGGTAGCTGCTGGGGTATTCATTTGGTGCATAGATAGATGTGTTGGTTTGGGACAGTCGTATTACCTTGTTGGCCTTCGTCAAGGGTATGTACGGGTGGGTTCAAATTAACAAGATAATGATGGGCAGAACTTGACATGTGACTTATGATTTGTTGGCCTTCGTCAAGGTCATAAGAGCATGGGGCAAAAATCCACATCGGGGGTTTCTAAAGAAACTGAAACTTGCTAGTGTTGCATACCATTAGGAGTTTGATGAATGTTGGTAGGATTCCTTCAACATTATCATACGATGATATTTGGATCCCGATCCTACTGTGAGTATATACTACTTATCAGGAGATTCGTCACTTAACGATCAATGCTATAAACCAAGTAGGTGCCAAGAAAGGTGTCAGCGGGGTTATGCCCCCAGAGAAAAGAGGTTACTTAATTAAGAAACTTCGCGAAAGCGTTGGAAAACCTCCCTCGAAGTATCGACACTGGCCTGGCTGAACGGTTAAGCAAGTATTGTACGGTGAGAATAGTCCAGGCTAATTATTCTTTTATGGTTTGAGGAAGGATTCGAGAAACAGTGGGAGCCATCCTGTTTAGATAAATTAAAAACCAATCTAAACTTGCAACAGCATCATGCTAAAATGTTTTCTTCTCTCTCTCTTAATTGCAGCGACCTTGTGACCACGACTAGGTTACATCTAGATAACAAATTGACTGAATCTGACTTATATGACTGGCAAACGTCTGTCCAGATGTCCATTGCCTATGACAAGCTGGACTACCCTTTTACTACTCAAGATCCCGCCGTCCCAGGTCCATTTTCCACTGTCGCGGATATGGATATCCTTCAGAAAAGGGAAAAGCATAAAAAGAAACCCAAGTGCCTCGTGTTAACTTCAGTTGATGGTGTATGCCAGAAGCAGCACGAGAAGATGGACTCAGTTTCCATCTTTCTCCATAACAAAGATTTGTATGGAGAGCAATCTCATATCGCAAGATATGAGACCTCGAACGAATTAATTCAAGCGAGGTTGGATTTCGGGTCATCTGTAGGGGACAACGTCCTTACAATGACTAGCTATATTGATGAGCTCCAGGACCTGGAGACCACGTTACGAAACGAGTCAGATACTGACCTGATTCTACAGTCTCTGCCTTCTACCCTGAAGGAAACTAGGGAAGTAGAAGGAAAGAGAAGGGCAAAAGTTTCGGGACTGAATGTAGTAAAAGAGGAACGTTCCTATTGTTATGGGATTGGGCATTGGCAGAAAGATTGCAGGGCTTTTGAAGCCAGTAGCCAGGATATGAAGCATGTTGTGGCTTCAGCCTCAAGTGTATTTGTAATTGAGAACTGTTTGTCAATTAACTCTACTTCCTGGGTACTAGATACCGGAGCAGGATCTCATATCTGTAATTCATTACATGCTTTGAGAAACCGTAGAGTTATGAAGATAGGTGATTTGTCTCTCAGAGTTGCAAACGGAATGAGCGTGGACGCTGAATACGTGGGAGAATATCGCCTAGGTTTGACAAGTGGGCAGATATTGATTCTACGTAATTGTCTGTATGTACCTAGTATGACTTGTAATATCATATCAGTATCCTCACTTTTGAGAGAGGGATATAATTTTACATTCGTAAGCGATGTAGTTCACATCCACCTAAATCAAGTTTTGATTGGGTCCGGTACATTAGATAACGGCATATACGTATTGAGTCAAGCTTAGGTTTTCAATGTCCAGAACACACTTAAAAGAAAGTCTCCGGAATTAAATCAGGCTTTCTTATGGTATTGTAGACTAGGTCACATCAATGAGAGAAGGTTGACTAAGTTACATAGAGAGGGATACTTGGATCCGTTCGAGTATCAATCTTATGCTACTTGTGAATCTTGTCTCATGGGAACGATGACAAAGACTCCATTTACTGGACACGGAGTAAGAGCAAGCGAGCTCTTAGGACTCATACACAGTGACGTGTGTGGTCCAATGTCTATACATGCGCGAGGTGGTTATTCCTACTTCATTACTTTTACGGATATCTCTAGGTATGGACATATCTTCTTGATGAAGCATAAATCCGAGGCTTTTGAGAAATTCCAGGAATACTAGAATGAAGTGGAAAACCAAAAAGGCAAAAGTATCAAAACCCTGAGATCTGATCGAGGTGGTGAATACTTAAGTGCCGAGTTCCTGGGTTACTTAAAAGAGAATGGAATTCTCTCTCAGCTTACTCCTCTATACACACCACAACATAATGGTGTATCGGAAAGGAGGAATCGAACCCTATTGGATATGGTTCGTTCCATGATGAGTAAGGCTGAGTTACCGCGATCTTTCTGGGGTTATGCGCTAGAATCAGCTGCATATCTTTTGAACAAGGTTCCGACCAAGACTGTGCCTACCACACCATATCAGATGTGGAGTGGGAAGAAACCCTATCTTCAGTACCTGAAGACATGGGGATGTCCAGATTTTGTAAAAAGGCAGCATCCGGACAAGCTCGAGACACGCTCAGTACAATGTAAGTTTGTGGGATATCTAAAGAACTCCAAAGGGTATTATTTCTATTACGCAGAGGAACAAAAGGTTTTTGTTTCTCATCATGCCCACTTCTTAGAAGCTGAATTTTTAGAAAATCAGAAGAGTGGGAGCGCAGTAGAACTGGAAGAAATTCCAGAACCACAAGCTGTTACTGAAAGTATGGTAGAACCAGAGGTTTCAGAAGAAAGGGACATCCCGATGCCACTCCGCAGGAGTAGTAGGCAATCTCATCCGCCCGAGAGATACTACGGTTTTCTCATAGACGGGGATAGCGAGGATTGCACTATTGACTATGATGAGCCTACTAGCTTCCAGCAAGCCATTCAGAGCGGTGACTCAGTAAAATGGCTGGATGCAATGCGGACCGAAATGGATTCCATGTACACTAACAAAGTATGGACTTTGGACATTGTTCCAGATGGGATAAAACCCGTAGGATGCAAATAGATCTTCAAAAAGAAGATTGGTGTAGAAAGACAGGTTGAAACCTATAAGGCTAGACTTGTTGCAAAGGGTTTCCGTCAAAGACCTGGTTTGGACTATGACGAAACCTTTTCTGCGGTGGCTATGCTTAAATCCATTCGGGTCCTTCTTGCTATTGCTGTCTTCCACGATTATGAAATCTGGCAGATGGACATAAAGACGATCTTTCTAAATGGTAATTTAGAAGAGAGCGTCTATATGGATCAGCCAGAGGGATTCATTCAGAGTGGGAGCAGCGGTAAAGTATGCAAGCTGCTTAAGTCCATTTATGGACTAAAGCAAGTATCGCAGAGTTGGAACATCTGTTTTGATGATGCTGTCAAAGAATTCGACTTTATCAAAAATCCAGATGAACCATGCATATACAGTAAGATTGTAGGGAGAGCTGTAGTATTCCTCGTCTTGTACGTGGATGACATTCTCCTAATAGGAAATGATATTCCTATATTACAATCAGTCAAAAGATTCTTATCACAGAAATTCTCCATGAAAGACCTGGGTGATGCCACCTACATTCTGGGGATCCGGATCTATCGTGATAGATCAAAAAGGATGTTGGGACTTTCGCAGTCCAGGTACATAGACACCATAGTGAAGAGATTCAAAATGGATGATTCTAAGCGCGGTAACCTACCGGCTTATCACGGAATCACCCTCTCCAAAGAGATGTCTCCCAAGACTGATTTGGAATGGGATCGCATGTCGATTATACCCTACGCTTCTACGGTAGGCTCTATAATGTATACGATGTTATGTACCAGACTAGATGTAGCATACGCATTGAGCGTTGTAAGCCGGTATCAGGCAAACCCAGGGGAGAATCACTGGATAACAGTAAAGAACATTCTTAAGTACCTAAGGAGGACTAAGGAGATGTTCTTGGTGTATAGCGGAAAAGACCTCCAGATGGAGGCCTTTGCCGACTCTGGCTTCAAGAGTGACAAGGATGACTCTAAGTCCATGTCGGGTTATGTCTTTACCCTCAATGGAGGGGCGGTCTGTTGGAAGAGTTCCAACCAGGAGACCGTTACTGACTCAACAATGGAAGCGGAGTACATAGCTCCTTGCGATGCCGCAAAAGAAGCTGTCTGGATGAAGAAGTTCCTCACAAAACTTCAGGTGGTTCCTACCAGTGTTGATCCAATACCTCTGTATTATGACAACAACGGCGCTATAGATTTAGCGAAGGAACCCAGGTCCCATCAGAAATCCAGACACATCTTAAGGCGGTATCACCTGATCAGGGTGATCGTAGATCGTCGGGAGATCGAGGTGAAGAGAGTAGAGACAGAGAATAACAATGCTGATCCATTCACAAAGGCCATTCCTCAGACGCAGTTCGAGAGGCTATTCGAGAAGATAGGTCTACGATATGCCAGCTCATGGCCCTAGTGCAAGTGGGAGATTATTAGTGTATATGCCCTAGGGGCCATTATTGTATCATACTAGGTTGTATATTACTTAATGGAAGCTTGGGATATTCACAGTTGTATATACAGACTTGCTAAAAATGGTAGTATGCTACTTGGTTTGTGTCTACTTTAATATGTCCATATGTTTCTTGTAACGTATCACTTATACATATTAGTAGAGCCCATAGGTTCTTTGCTTGATTACCAGCGTTGTGATGGCAGTCATACTAGTGGGGGCTGGGTAGTCTATAAGCAACTTCCTATACATGTCCCTAGTCGTAGGATTATCGAGACAGGGCATCGATACTCCAGAGTAGACTAATGTGTACGCTTCTCATCCCAGTTGGGGAGATGGTCTGTCCCACAGCCATCAGTACGTCGTACTGGAGATAGTATACAGGTGCTCGTTAGGTTACGGGTACACCAGACAGGACTCGCAGGGGAACTGTTGGTTGGTATTATACCCGTCGTCAGTTAAAAGTTCCCAGGTGACATGAGTACAGCATAGTCCGCAGACTTGACACTGCTACTTCGCCTCGAGTGTGTCCCACTGTTCTTAGATTGCTACCCTACCACGGCTGAAAGGAGTTGTGCAAACAGGTAGTAGTTGGATGCAGTCCCGAGCACTTGGAGGCAGTGGCGGTTAGACAGGATTCATCTCTCCCGGTATTGGGAGTTGATATCGCGCTGTGTCAGAGAGCTATTACGCAAAGTCCCTGGCCAGGGTAAGCGAGATTTACTGGTAGGTTCCAGTAGTTTCTCAGGGTGTAATGGGCTACGCTCCGACACGATTTATACCGCTATTAGGGGACTGACGCTTGCCGCCCCTTAAGGTCGATATGCGATAGTTTTAGACAAACAGACCGGACTGTACATAGATTATCACATCAAGCTCAGTAGGAGTTCGGATGGTTTTTCTCATCGGCCTTCTTATCGACATCTACCTGGGGACCGTTACGTACAGCTAGTGCCGCTTACGGTCTGTGGTTAAACCCACTGCCAGCGTAGTGTCGAGTCTTTAGAGTCCCACACAGAGGGTTTCCCTGTTAGTTATATCTATGCCCTAGAGGCCATTACTGCACATAGGATGTATATTGTAGTGGATGCTGGGACATATATAGGGAGGACTTTCTTGCTCGACATGATAGTATGCTATCTGGTTGCTCTTTATCTTAACGTGTACACTAATTGTCTCTCTGTTACATGTTGGTAAAGCCCTTAGGATGTGTACTTGACTACCTGGACTATGATGCGGATCATACTAGTGGGGACATGGTAGTCCATAAGTATATCCTTCAAGGGCCCTAGTCGTGGGTGTATCGAGACGGGGCATCGATACACCAAAGTAGACTAGCGTATACCTTCTCGACCCACACAGATGGGCGATGGATGATCCCATATCCATTGGTGTTTGACATCAGAGATGATATACGGTTGCTCAGTGGAAACTGGGTACACTGTACGGACTCGCCGAGAACTCCCAGATGGTATTATACCTTACGTCAGATGGCTGTTCTCTGGTGACACTGGTACAGGTTAGTCTATAGACCCGAGATTGTCATAGAGTCTTGTGTGATCCCACTGTGCTTTGATTTCCACCTTACCACGTCCAAGAGGGCGTGCAAAATGGTGGTTTTTGGGTACAGTCCCGAATCACATGGAGGGAATGAGCGATAGGAGGGGATTCGTCTCTCCCGGTATAGGGAGTTGATGTTGCTCTGTGTTCGATTGGCTATAACCGGAAATCCCTGGCCAGGGTTTCTGAGATTTACTGGTAAGTGTTACCAGTAGTTTCTCGAACTGTTATAGACCTCATATCGACACGACTTATCGAGCTACTGGGGTCTGACGTTTACCACACCTAGGCGAGATATGCGACATATCAGACGATCAGACCGGACTGTACAGTAAGTGTTACTGGTTGGATTCACAGGAGTGTGAGCGGGCTTACTCATTGATCTTCTGATCGCTCAATACCCGGGTGGCCATTACGTTTAGCAGACCGCTTGCGGCTTGTGGGTGTTTGATATGATCATCACCTGCTGCCGGCGTATTGATGAGTCTTTAGAGTCCTACACAGAGGTTTCCTGGCTCAAGCGAAACGAAATAGGGGCGCATATGAGATATGTGTGGGACCGAGAATAATGCGTGTATGTGATACCGTATTCTATTCTCGCGATGAATGTATCAATTGGTTGTATGCGATATAACCTAGTTATCGAATCGAGGATTGATTCGATAAGTCGATACATTGGATATTAGTCGATCATATGCGATATGACCGGATCGTTAAATCAAGTGTTGATTTAATGATTTAATGTATAATTATATATTTGATATATTACTTTACATTAACTAGTATTGGTTAACTTAAGATTATTTTTCTCACTTGATGTGCACATTGTATATGTGATATATTTTTGTGCACTTGATTGTATCATGTTTGATGATACATGCAAACTTGGGTGTACGTTTGCTTTAAACTATGACTAGGTTAATGGTTAGGGTTTGAATTATTTATTTATTTATTCATTTTGGAAAAGATGAAATGGTGGCTCTCTTTTTCTTTCTTTGCTTGAAGCTTCTTGAAGCTTCAAAGCATCTTTGAAAGTTTACCACTTTGTCTTCATCCTAAACCTAACCATTATACCTAACCCTAGTTTAGTCTCTACACTTGTTAACTCACCCATGGTTGCTAAATGATAGATATCACTTCATTTTCTTTTTGAAAACAATTTCATTCTTTTCTTCTTCTTCATCTTCTTCTTCAAGTGAAGAAAAAGAAAAGCTCTCTTGAAAAATGTCAAGTGATGATTCCAAGTGAGAAATTCAAATCCAAAGTGAACCCACTTCCTATTTCTTCATCCTCTACCACTTGCCAAGTAGTATAGGGTGTTTTCTTCACAAGTTTCATGACTTGGTGAAGTTGGAGCTTGATCTTGAGTTGCCTCGACGTAGATCATCTTTGACATCGAAGTCGACGACCTAGCCCGATCATTTCTTCGACGAAACCATCGACAGAGTCCGGGATCCGATGATCGCAGCGGAGGGATGTCATCACGGAGCTATGGAGGTAGAGGACCGGATCTACAAAGGTTGTATTTCCATTCACTTAATAGCAAAGTTGTTTGCTTGCATTAGTTTTCGCCTAATCTCTAGTTAATGATCTAGTTTATGGTTTCTCGGTACCGGAAAATTTTGAATTTGGCATGGTAGATGCCTTGTGAGACCTCATTAGTGTGCCTAGGAACCCTACAGTGGTATCAGAGCCTAGTTAGAGCCTTAGGCGATGCATAGACGATGTTAGAAACCCGATCGAACCCCGAAACCCTAAGTTTAACCCATTTCTATACATTTTATGGAATTTTGGATTTTTGTGAATTAAAAATATGCAGAAAAATAAGCAGGGTTTTCTAGGGTTTACTGTGAAGCACGTGTCCCTGAATCATCTAAAGAGCCGCGGAACCGCGGCCCCACCCAGGCATTTGCGGCGGTTCTGCGGCCATATACAAGCTTCTTTTCATGTTCTTTGCACAGTAATCCCCGTATGTAATGCCTGTGTTTTCTGGGTAATTTTAATTACTGCTCAACAGTTGAGTTTTTTGGAGTGTATTGGGGACTCGATGTTTCGATCGGAATGTTTAACTTCGTCTACGGGTTTTTCCGGATAATTTTAGAAAATGTTGAAAAGTTCGACCGGATATAAATACCCACTTTTTCCCCTGTCGGGAAATTTCCAATTGTTGGATTTTCCCGTAGTTTAATGACGTTCTAAGTAGTGCAAGTAACTCGATGGTCCCTCTAGAAGACAACAAACCTTAACTCGATTATGCGACCGCCTTGAACTGCCCTTTGAACCTTAGGGTTTGGGGCAGTACGGCGTGCCACATGTGAGGCGTTGGCTTGACCCTTCTACGGCTGGACCGTTGGTACTGTGTTGAGCTGTTTCGGGAAAACTTGGGTGTTTGACTGTTCGATCGAAAAGTTTTACATTTTCTGTTTATCTGGAATGTGATACAATATTTGGAATTCACAAATAGTTATGTGATAACTAATATGAATGTTATAAACATAGCAGTTTAGTCTCAAATGATCGGTTGCCACGGAATTTTGATGCGATCAAAAGTCCGTCGCAATCACGTAGCATACACGGATATTCGCCGGTAAACTTAATAGACAGCCACACCACATAGCCCCGACCAAGTGACTGTAGGAGAACCCCGTCGCCGAAAGCATCCGTTCGGGTGCTCGAGGCAGCGGTGTTCCGCCTTGGTGCACTTCGTCGACGGCGTGGGGGTGCGGCCGCCTACTAAAGTTTGCGACGAGCATTCGATCAGGATGTCGGGAATCTTGTTGAATTGCCCGACATGATATTGAAAAGTGTTTTCGATAATGAGACTAAAATGCGGGGTTTATAATTGTTAGGCATGCGATGTCTAAGGAATTCATTTGATTAGGCATGCGATGTCTATGTAGGTTGCGAATTCCAAGTGTTGTAGTTTTACACTTTCTTTTCTGTGACCGTAAATGTAATATGTGATATCGCCGGTTTCGTTGCTATATGTCAACGACAATTGGGATACGCATGTTTACTTACGTTGATGACATGTGATGTTATGTGTTGCTGGATATGTTATATTGGATCGTCGTGTTTGAATAGCCGGGTTTTTTTTATGTGAGATGAGTGTTTTTCATTTTCATTCATTTAAAAACTTATATGTAATATTCTTTTATTGGGGCACTTCCAGGTTGCGGAAGATGTCACCCATTGTATATTATTTACTTTTCCGCACTAGGATAGACTCAAGGAGGGGAGCACAAGTAACCAGGTTCTAGAGTCCAGTAGGAGACCAACTCAAGGAGTCGAGTCCGGGTCTCCTAACTCTAGAATTGGTCGGGTTGCTTGCCGCTCTCGTAGAGGTCTTTGGGTGTGGGTTTGGCTATTCATCGCGACCTTGGAATCCGTGTTTTATACTGGCTCGTATTGAAAACACGGACGTCCTAGTATGTCCAATATTTCATATATGTTTCTTCTGCTGCGATATCTGTGATGTGATCATGTGATATGTTCTGTGATAAATATTGTATATAGTATTTACGATATATTATATAGACGTTACTTATGTTTTACACCCGCGCTAGCCCTGCCCCGCTCTGCCGTTAGTTACCTAACCTAACGGTGCACGAGGGGACATCGAGGCGAATGCGGATGGCATAAGTGTACGTCGTATTTATCTGTGATGTTTAGGTGATTTAAATGATGGGACTTCATTAATGTGATTAATGAAAGAAAAGAAACCTAAGATGTTGTGGAATCGAATTTCAAAAATAAAAACAGGTAGCTACAGTTCTTGCTTTGCATCGCGGAGTTCCTTATAGAACATCCTGCACCTAATTCGACGAGGAAAGGGCCGAGATCCCTTCACCGGGAGTGACCCCTTTAGCAATAACTGGCAGATGCTACACACTTGGTTTGTCTTTTGATTGCTTCTATAGTTCCTGCTTTGCACAGTGATATATATATGATATATCCCGCACCACATTCGACGAGGAAAGGGCCGACGATCCCTTCACCAGGAGTGACCCCTTTAGCAAAACTAGAAAAGCCTAAAAAACACTCCATTTTAAAATTATTTGATTCTACAACGATATCAAGTTCATTATGCAATAGGTTTTCAGAAAAACCTGTCGTAGCCCTCCGTCATTTCAGAGAAGCAGTAGTTAGTATTCGTGCTGCGTTTGTTGGCCTTTGTCAAGACGTAGTGTGCAGGAGCTAACTGGTGCTTATCTGCTTATGCATATGATGCAGATTGGGTTAGGGTAGTCGTGCGACCTTGTTGGCCTTTGTCAAGGATCGTGCGGGTGGGTTTTATTCAATCAGGAAATGACGGGTTGAACTTGACTAGCATCCTATGGTTTGTTGGCCTTTGCCAAGGTCATAGGAGGTTAGGGGCAAAATTATCGGGAATTTCAAGTGTTGAAATTTGCAATGAGATTGCATACCTTCTATGAGATAGTTGGATCCCTATACCCACTGCGGTAAGAGTTACTCCTAGGAGAGTTTTACACATTACAATTAGCCGATCAAGTAGGTGTTTAGAAAGGTGTCAACGGGGTTACGCCTCTGGGAAAATGAGGTTTACTGTAATTAGGTCCGTGCGAAAGCACGGGGAACCTCCATCAAAGTACCGACACTGGCCTGGCTGAAAGATTGGCGAACTTATAGCGTGTAATTAATCCCGGCTAGTCTTTCATTTTAGGGTTTGAAGGAAGATTTGATAAAAACAGTGGGAGCCATCCTGTATAGATAAAATAATAACCAATCTATTCTTACAAGAGCGCAAGCTGAGTGTATTCTTCTCTCTCTCTCCAGGTAGCGACCATATCATGCCTTAATCAAGATAATAATACGGATAAATTGACTGAACCCGCTTATTATACTGAGCTGGGGAACGTTGGTCCTGCTCCAACTTATAATTGTTATAAGACAGAGCAGGAAATTGGGGAATGCCATAATTCCTATGCCGCCCAAACGAAGAAAGTGCATATGATGTATCTTCTTCGGGTGTGTTCATTACAAAGAACTGTTTCTCAGTATCCTTTACATCCTGAGTATATGATACCGGATCAGGATCCCGCATATGTAATCTGTTACATGGGCTACAGATAGGTAAAGAACCGAGAACGGGTGATAAGTTTCATGAGGCAGAAAATGGGGCAAGTGTTGCAGCCAAGTCTGTTGGTCACTGTCACCCTGTATGACCAGTACATTGATTCTGAACGAATGTTATTAGATACCGAACCTGATATACATAATCATATCAGTCTCTTTATTAGTAAAGAAATGATAAAATTTTGTATTGTTGGATAATGTTTTGAACATTTTCTATATCAAAAGTTGATCGGTTCAGGCACGTTATCTAAAAGCATTAATGTTCTAAATCAAACTGCAGTTCTTAGTATAAAGAACACACACAAGAGGAATAGTTCAGAAATGAACAGATCCTTCTTGAGGTATTGTAGACTTGGTCAGATCAATGTGACCCGACTAGCTAAAGTTACATTTAGATGCATATTTAAATCAGTTTGAATTTACATCTTATGAAACTTGCCAGTCATGTCACAAAGATAAGATGACCATAGCTCTGTTTACTGGAAACAGAGAAAGAGTAAGTGAACTCTTGGGATGATACATGTTGATGTATGTTGGTCCCCTGTCTACACATGCCAAGACCGGTTCTTTGTATTTCATTACATTCTGTGATAATCTCTCAAGATTCAGACATATGTTCCTGTTGAAACATAAGTCCGAACCTTTTGAGATATTCACAGAATATAAGTTAGAAGTAGAGAACCGAAAACTGGGTATAAGTATTATGTCCTTTGATGTGATCGAGGAGAAGAATACTTGAGCATAGAATTCCTGGATTATTCTAAAGGAGAATGAGATTCTCTCTCAGTGTTACTCCTCCGAATACACCACAGCACAACGGTGTATCGTGGCGGAGCAATTGCACCATATTGGATATGGTGTGATCTATGATGAGTATTACTGAGTTGCCTATTTCCTTTTGGGTGTTATGCACTTATGAAGTTGCATACCTATTGAATATGGTTCCGATCAAATCAGTTTCCTACCACTTCATATGAGACATGGAAAGGGAAGAGCCCATATCTTAAGTTTGTTAAGATTTGGGGTTGTCCAGCCTATGTCTAAAAAGCAAAATCCGGACAAGCTCGAGGCAAGGTCTGTTATGTAGAACTGGAAAAGTTCCAGCTATACAAACTGAAGCTGATTATTTGATAGAACCAAAGGATTCAATAGTCCCCGACGAACCTCAGCCTCTCCGCCGATCTGGTAGGGTTCCTCATCCGCCTGAAAGATACTTTGGTTTCTCGATGACAGTAGGAGCGAGGAATGCATCATGAGATAATGACCCAACTAGTTTCGAGCTGGCCATCAAGAGTGGGACTCTGTAAGAATGGCTGGATGCTTAGCGATCTGAGATGGAATACTTATACACCAACAAAGTTTGGACTTTAGTTGCTTTATCTGAAGGGTTAAATCCCCATCAGGAGCAAATATATCTTGAGAAGATTACTTGGTGTACATGGAAAAGTTGAGACTTTCAAAGCTAGACTTGTTAAAAGTTTGCATCATTAACCAGGTATGGATTATGATGAAACCTTTTTCTAAGTAGCTATGCTTAAGTCCATCCAGATCCTACTTGCCACGACTACATACCATGACTACGATATCTGGCGGTTGGGTGCCATGACTGCTTTTCTAAGTGATGTTTTAGAAGAGTGCGTCTATAAGTACACAGCCAGAGGGCCTCGTAGACAGTGGGAGCAGCGGAAACGCGAGCAAGATGTTTTATGTAATAAAACAGGCATCCGGGAGTTGGAACGTCTGTTTTAATGTGTTAGTCAAAGAGTTTGACATCATCAAAATAGTAGAAGAACCTTGTATAAACAAAAGGGTGGTAAGGAGTATGGTGGTGATCCTCGTAGAGTACGTGGATGACATACTCTTGATAGGGAACTAGTTTCCTATGCTACGCTCGATCAATCTCCACTTATCACAATGATTCTCCATATAGGATTAAAGTGATACCTCCTAAATCCTGGGTTTTGGATCTATAAGATAGATCTAATTGGATGCTAGGATACTCACTAGTTGTAGTGAGATGGTATCAATCAATCCCAGGGAGAATCACTGGAAAACTTCCAGGGTGATAAAGACGACTGAAAGTCAGTCACAGGCATTGTCTTTACCCTCAGTAAAGGGACGGTATGTTGGAAGAGTTCCAAGCTAGATACCGTGCCAAACTAGACGATAAAGGCTGGATACATCGCTACTTAAGATGCTACCAAAGAGGCAGTCTGGATGTATATTTGTTCATGAGATGAACTTAGTTCCTCCCATTATGTGACAATGGAGTTGTGGATTATGCCGAGAAACGTTCGTCCCATCAGTGATCCAGACATATTCTAAGGCAGTATCACCTGATCATGGAGATGGCTGATCTCCAAGGAGATCAAGGTTAGGAGAGTAGACTCAGAGGACAACACGGCGGATCCACTCATAAAGGCCTTTTCCCAGAGAGAGACTTTTATGGGATGGTTGAGTATGAGATACTACAACCACTGCTACAGATGGCCCTAGTGCAAGTGGGAGATTATTAGTTATATGTATGCCCTAGAGGCCATTACTGTACATAGGATGTATATTGTAGTGGATGCCGGGACATATATAGGGAGGACTTTCTTGCTCGACATGATAGTATGCTATCTGGTTGCTCTTTATCTTAACGTGTACACTGATTGTCTCTCTGTTACATGTTGGTAAAGCCCTTAGGATGTGTACTTGACTACCTGGACTATGATGCAGATCAAACTAGTGGGGACATGGTAGTCCATAAGTACATCCTTCAAGGTCCCAAGTCGTGGGTGTATCGAGACGGGGCATCGATACACCAGAGTAGACTAGCGTATACCTTCTCGACCCATACAGATGGGCGATGGATGATCCCATATCCATTGGTGTTTGACATCAGAGATGATATACGGGTGCTCAGTGGAGACTGGGTACACTGGACGGACTTGCCGAGAACTCCCAGATGGTATTATACCTTACGTCAGATGGCAGTTCTCTGGTGACACTGGTACAGGTTAGTCTGTAGACCCGAGATCGTCATAGAGTCTTGTGTGATTCCCACTGTGCTTTGATTTCCACCTTACCACGTCCAAGAGGGCGTGCAAAACGGTGGTTTTTGGGTACAGTCCCGAATCACATGGAGGCAATGAGCGATAGGAGGGGATTCGTCTCTCCCGGTATAGGGAGTTGATGTTGCACTGTGTTCGATTGGCAATAACCGGAAATCTCTGGCAAGGGTTGCTGAGATTTACTGGTAAGTGTTACCAATAGTTTCTCGAACTGTTATAGACCTCATATCGACACGACTTATCGAGCTACTGGGGTCTGACGTTTACCACCCCTAGGCGAGATATGCGACATATCAGACGATCAGACAGGATTGTACGGTAAGTGTTACTGGTTGGATTTACAGGAGTGTGAGCGGGCTTGCTCGTTGATCTTCTGATCGTTCAATACCCGGGTGGTCGTTACGTTAGCAGACCGCTTGCGCCTTGTGGGTGTTTGATATGATCATCACCTGCTGCCGGCGTATTGACGAGTCTTTAGAGTCCTACACAGAGATTTCCTGGCTCAAGCGAAACGAAATAGGGGCGCATATGAGATATGTACGGGACCGAGAATAATGCGTGTATGTGATACCGTATTCTATTCTCGCGATGAATGTATCAATTGGTTGTATGCGATATAACCTAGTTATCGAATCGAGGATTGATTCGATAAGTCGATACATTGGATATTAGTCGATCATATGCGATATGACCGGATCGTTAAATCAAGTGTTGATTTAATGATTTAATGTATAATTATATATTTGATATATTACTTTACATTAACTAGTATTGGTTCACTTAAGATTATTTTTCTCACTTGATGTGCACATTGTATATGTGATATATTTTTGTGCACTTGATTGTATCATGTTTGATGATACATGCAAACTTGGGTGTATGTTTGCTTTAAACTATGATTAGGTTAATGGTTAGGGTTTGAATTATTTATTTATTTATTCATTTTGGAAAAGATGAAATGGTGGCTTTCTTTTTCTTTCTTTGCTTAAAGCTTCTTGAAGCTTCAAAGCATCTTTGAAAGTCTACCACTTTGTCTTCATCCTAAACCTAACCATTATACCTAACCCTAGTTTAGTCTCTACACTTGTTAACTCACCCATGGTTGCTAAATGATAGATATCACTTCATTTTCTTTTTGAAAACAATTTCATTCTTTTCTTCTTCTTCATCTTCTTCTTCAAGTGAAGAAAAAGAAAAGCTTTCTTGAAAAATGTCAAGTGATGATTCTAAGTGAGAAATCCAAATCCAAAGTGAACCCACTTCCTATTTCTTCATCCTCTACCACTTGCCAAGTAGTATAGGGTGTTTTCTTCACAAGTTTCATGACTTGATGAAGTTGGAGCTTGATCTTGAGTTGCCTCGACGTAGATCATCTTCGACATCGAAGTCGACGACCTAGCCCGATCATTTCTTCGACGAAACCATCGACAGAGTCCGGGATCCGATGATCACAGCGGAGGGACGTCATCACGAAGCTATGGAGGTGGAGGACCGGATCTACAAAGGTTGTATTTCCATTCACTTAATAGAAAAGTTGTTTGCTTGCATTAGTTTTCGCCTAATCTCTAGTTAACGATCTAGTTTAGGGTTTCTCGGCACCGGAAAATTTTGAATTTGGCATGGTTGATGCCTTGTGAGACCTCATTAGTGTGCCTAGGAACCCTACATTCCCTGCTCCAGGCGAAATGATATAGAGGTCGTATGGTTTTACGACAAGGGTTCGGACGCATACGTGTTTAAACGCACGTGCGACGTTCGGATAGTTTTTACTAGCCGGCTTTGGTTAGCCAGATTCTAGTATCGGGTTATTGGATTTATACAGTTTAGAGTTTTTCCATGTTTTCACGGATTGTAGGGACGTTCTCGTAATTTGTCGGGAAGCTTCTAGAAGCATGGTGAGTTGGGGGGGTAAGGCGGCATTAGCATTAAATGATATTGTAACTCATTATGTGTGATTCATCATGTCATTAATGCATTATTAAATGCTTAATGACTCACATAGTGAATCACTCATAATGCATTTTTGTAGCATGATGAATAATCTCATTTTATTCATTTATTCTTTTATTCATTATGCTTCATATAACAAGTGAGAAACAATATCATATTTGATTATCATCATCACCTTCTCTCTCCTCAAGCTATCTCATTCTTGAAACCCTAACCCTAACATCTCATATGTTGAGATCAAGGGTTAGCTAGACTAATACATCCATAACCTCACTCTATATCCCCTAGGTAGCTTAGATTAGCACTTTGAGCAACCTAGTTATCTCAAGTTAGAGATCAAGTTTGGCGTAGGAGCTCTCGGGTAGATCGTCTTTGACTCGAGGAGGCCGTTGAGGTGCCGATCTTCCAAGGAGCCTACGAAGAGTGGAGAACAGCGATGAAGACCCGAAGGACAAGTAACGTGAGGTATAACTTTGAATCCAAGTAGTTAAACCTTTCGTAGTTTGCTAGTAACGGTTTAGATACGATTCATGCGCTCAAGTCCGTGTTACGAAGATTTGATAATCCTTTTTCATATATTCTGCCTCCCCGCAAGTTCGTGGGGTGCGTGACATGGACTTACAATATATAATATTGTAACATGTTATAATTACTAGTGCAACATGATTAGTGGAGATTAAACATGGTTAGGGTTTGATTTGGGTTAGTTCATTCATGAAGCTTCTAGAAGCTTTTCTTTTGTTTCTTGCAAAGATATTATGTGTTGATATTTTGTGAGATATTTCCTAACTCAACCCACACCCTTAACTCGAGTTAAGTCTTTACAATGGTTAGCCTTCTCTTTATCAACCATGGCTTCATTTGTAATTATTATTACAATTTCATTATTCATCACAAAAGGATTCATTCTTTTTCTTCTTCCTTGAGCTCACAAAAGCTTTCTAGGTTTTTATTTTGTGATGGATTAGTGTGAGAATTTGATATTAAAAGAGAGCATAAATCCTACTTCATCATCCTCATCTAATCTAGCCAATTAGATTAGGGTGTTCACCTCATTAGTGAGTGAGAGCTTGAGTTAAAGTAACTTCAAGGTAGATCATCTTCGAGAAGGAAGACTACAAGCAAGCATGGATCATTAGGGTTGTGGAACCTCTCTTGAGTCCGGGAGATCATGGATCGCGGTGAAGGGACTTCTACTCGGAGCTTATGAAGCGAAGGAGCGGACTACAAAGGTTGTAATCCCTCACTCTTAGTTGTAAAGATGTTTACTTGCATATTTAACCCTAATTATCTAGCAAAGATCCTCGCTTTGGGTTGTTCGGCACGTCTAAATTTTAAATCGGGCATGGTTGATGCCTTATAGACCCTTGTATGAGTGCCTAGTAACCCTACAGTGGTATCAGAGCCTAGCTAGAGCATTAGGCGACGTGTATCCGAAGTTAAAAGTCCGATCGAACCCCGAAACGTCGTATTTTGACCCCTCTCTGGAAATTTTTCAAAAATGTGATTTTTCCTTATTAAAAATACTTAAAAAATTCAGCTGAGAATTCTAAGAGTTACTGTGAAAAACGACATCATAATTCCACTAAAGCGCCGCGGAACCGCAGCAACACCATGCCTTGCGCGGCGGTTCCGCGGCAGCACAGTAGAATTAGGGTTAGATTTTTGGCACAGTAAAATCCTTAGGTATTGGTATATACTTCTGGGAATTTTTAATATTGCTCAAGTGTTGAGTTCTCTGGAGATCTTTTGTATTCGTTGATTCGATCGGAAAGTTTAATTTCGTTTTGTTTTCCGGATAATTTAGAACCTGTTAAAATGTTCGAACGGATATCAATAACTTTTTTTCCCCCGACATGAAAAACTTTCAGGTGTTGAATATTTCTTGAGTTTCAATCTTTCGAAAAAACCATGCAAGCATATCTGTGGACCCTCTAGTAGAACGTAACCTTAACTCGATTATGTGACCGTCAAAACATCCACTGAACTTTTGGGTTTGTGGTAGTTTGGTGTTGCCACATGTAAGGCGTTGGTTTGACCCTTCTACGGCTGGTTCACTGGGGCTGTGACATGTTCTGGGATTTTTTGAACTCCGCTCAAGTGTTGAGCTATTTGCAAAATCTTGCGTATTTGATTATTCGATCGCAAAGTTTAACTTTGTCTATTTATCTGGAATGTGGAATTCATATAGTTAGGCACGAAATGCGAAGTATGTGATATTTCGGATTTAAGATGTCTAAACTAATTATGGATTCCAAATGTTGTAGTTTTACACTTTTTTTTCTGTGACCGCAAGCGTAGTATGTGGTGTATCGCCGGCCTCGTTGCTATACATCAACGACAATCGGGATACGCATACTTGATTACGTTGATGATATGAGATATTATGTGTTGTTGTGATATGTTGTATTGGATCGTCGTGTTCTGAATAGCCGGGGGTTTTATGTAAGATGAGGGTTTTTATTTTCATTCATGTAAAATTCATTTGTATGTAATATTCTTTTATTGGGGCACTTCCGGAATGAGGATGATGTCACCATTGTATATTATTTAATTTTCCGCATTAGGTAGACCCAAGGAGGGGAGCACAAGTAACCGGGTTCTAAGGTACAGTGGGAGGCCATCTCAAGGAGTCAAGACCGGGTCTCCTAACCCTAGAATTGGCAGTGTTGCTTGCCACTCTCGTAGGGGTCTAGGGATGTGGATTTGGCTATTCATCGCGACCGTGGAATCCGTGTTTTATACAGGCTCGATATAAAACACGGACGTCCTAGTATATCCAATATTTCATATGTTATCTTCTGCTGCAATGTTCTATGATGAGATCATATTACTGCCTGAGACGAATGCTTATACTATATATATGATATATAAATATTACAGCTTTCGTTTCTTCTGTGATGCTTAGGAAGCATAATTGATGGGATTTTATTAATGAGATTAATAAAAGAAAAGAAACCTAAACGACGTTTTAGAATCAAAACTTTATAAAAAGGGTAGCTACAGTCTTGCTTTGCACAGCGGTATATATGATATACCCTGCACCTCATTCGATGAGGAAAAAGTCGAGATCCCTTCACCGGTAGTGACCTCTTTAGCAGAACTGACAGATGCTACAAACTCACGATTTAGTTTTTTACAGCTTAAATAGTTCTTGCTTTGCACAGCGGTATTTATGAAATATCCTGCACCTTATTCGATGAGGAAAGAGCCGAGATCCTTTCACCGGGAGTGACCTCTTTAGCGAAACCAGAATAGCCTCAAAGACACTCCTTTTCAAAATCACTTGTTTCTACAATGATATCAAGTTCATTACGCAATAGGTTTTCTGAAAAACCTGTCGTAGCCCTCTGTCATTTCAGATAAGTCCTACTTAGTTTTCGTACTGCGTTTGTTGACCTTAACCAAGGCATAGTGTACGGTAGCTAATTAGTATTTATTAGTTAAAACATGAGATGTGATTGAGTTAGGGTATTCATACGACTTTGTTGACCATAGTCAAGGGTCGTAACGGTGGGTTTAATTCAATCGGGAAATGACGGGTTGAACTTGGCTAGTACTCATGATTTGTTGACCTTAGCCAAGGTCATGAGTTGCTAGGGGCAAAAGTATTATCGGGAATTTCAAGTGTTGAAATTCCCGATGAAATTGCATACCTTCTATGAGATAGATGGATCCTGATACCCACTACGAGTAAGAGTTACTCCTGGGAGAATTTTACACAGGACAATTAGTCGATCAAGTAGGTGTCTAAAAAGGTGTTAATGGGGTTAAGCCTCAGGGAAAATGAGGTTTATTTTAATTAGGTCCGTGCGAAAGCACGAGGAACCTCCCTCAAAGTACCAACACTGATCTGGCTGAAAGATTGATGAAATTGTAGGGTGTAATTAATCCCGGCTAATCTTACCTTTTAGGGTTTGATGGAAGATTTGATAAAAAAAGTGGGAAATATCCTGATTAGATAAGATAATAACCAAACTAATCTTGCAAGAGCATATGCTAAAGTGTTTCTTTCTCTCTCTCTCCAGGTAGCGACCATGTCAGGCCTTAATCAAGATAATAATATGGATGTATTGACTGAACCCGCTTATTATACTGAGCAGGGGATCGTTGGTCATGTTCTTTCTTATAAGAGTTATAAGACTGAACGGGAAACAGGAGAACATCTAGATTCTCATGCTGCCCAAACGAAGAACAAGCATGCTGATGCATCTTCTTCGCATGTGTTAGTTATTGAGAACTATTTCTCAGTTCACCCTACGTCCTGGGTATTAGATACCGGATCGGGATCCCACATATGTAAATTGTTACGTAGGCTACGTAAAGGTAGAGAACTGGGAAAGGGTGATTATTCCATACAAGTAGGGAATGGTACAAATATTGCAGCCAAAGCAGTTGGCGAATATCACCTTGTATTACCAAGTAGCAATACATTGATTCTGAATGAGTGCTATTATATACCGAACATGATGTGCAACATTATATCAGTTTCTTTATTAAGTAAAGAAGGGTATAATTTTGTAATACAGGATAATATTATGAACATCTTCCTAAATCAAAAGTTGGTTGGATCAGGCTCGTTACATAATGACATATTCATTCTCAATCAAAATACAGTTCTTAATATACAAAACACACACAAGAGGAAGAGTTCAGAAATAAACGAATCCTTCTTGTAGCATTGTAGACTTGGTCATATCAATGCGACACGGCTAGCTAAGTTACATAAGGATGGATATTTGAATCTATTCGAATTATCATCTTATGATACTTTCCATTCATGTCTCAAAGGAAAAATGACCAAAACTCCATTTAGTGGACACGGAGAAAGAGTTGCGGAACTCTTAGGACTGGTACATAGTGATGTATGCGGACCCATGTCTACACATGCTAGGAACGGTTCTTCTTACTTCATTAAATTCACTGACGATCTCTCAAGATTCGGACATGTGTTCCTGATGAAACACAAGTCTGAAGCTTTTGAGAAATTCAGAGAATATAAGCACGAAGTAGAGAACCAAATGGGCAAACGTATTAAGATCCTTCGATCTGATCGAGGAGGAGAATACTTAAGCAATGAGTTTCTAGATTATTTAAAAGAGAATGGGATTCTCTCTCAGCTTACTCCTCCTTATACACTACAGCACAACGGTGTATCGGAGCAGAGGAATCGCACCGTATTAGATATGGTGCGCTCTATGATGAGCAATGCTGAGTTGCCTATTTCCTTTTGGGGGTATGCGCTTGAGACAGCCATATATCTACTAAATAGAGTTCTAACCAAATCTGTGCCTACCACTCCATATGAGATATGGAATGGGAAGAGACCATCTCTTAAACGAGTTAAGATATGGGGTTGTCCTGCCTATGTCAAAAGGCAAAATCCGGACAAACTCGAGGCACGATCAGTTCATTGCAAGTTTGTAGGATATCCAAGCAATTCGTATGGATATCTATTCTACCACGGTGAACAACAAAAAGTGTTTGTTGCTCAACATGCCACCTTTTTAGAAAAGGAATTTCTTGCAAAAGAAATTAGTGACAAAGAGGTAGAGCTGGAAGAGGTTCCAGCACCACAAACTACAACTAATGATTTATTGGAAGCAGAGGATTCAGTAGTACCCGACGAACCCCATCCTCTCCGCTGATCTAGTAGGATTTCTCATCCACCTGAGAGATACTACGGTTTTCTTATCGATGGTGGGGAGCGAGGATTGCATCATGCAAGATGATGACCCGACTAGTTTCGAGCAGGCCATCATGAGTGGTGACTCTATGAAATGGCTGGATGCAATGCGATTTGAGATGGAATCCATGTACACCAACAAAGTATGGACTTTGGAAGTTGCTCCTGAAGGGGTAAAACCCATTGAGAGCAAGTGGATCTTTAAGAAGAAACTTGGTGTAGATGGAAAAGTTGAGATTTTCAAAGCTATACTTGTTGCAAAGGGTTTTCGTCAATGACCAGGTATGGATTATGACGAAACCTTTTCCCCAGTGGCTATGCTTAAGTCCATCCGGATCCTACTTGCCATTGCTTCATACCATGACTACGAAATCTGGCAAATGGATGTTAAGACCGCATTTCTAAATGGTGATTTAGAAGAGTGCGTGTACATGACTAAGCCAGAGGGCATCATAGACAGTGCGAGCAGCGGAAAGGTATGCAAGCTGCTTAAAACCATTTATGGGTTAAACCAAGCATCGCGGAGTTGGAACATCTGCATTGATGTTGTAGTCAAGGAGTTTGGATTCATCAAAAATGTAGATGAACCTTGTATATATAAAAAGGTTGCAGAGAGTAAGATAGTCTTCCTCGTATTGTATGTCGATGATATACTTTTGAAAGGAAATGATCCTATGCTGCAGTCGGTCAAGCTCTTCTTATCACAAAGATTCTCAATGAAAGATCTTGGTGATGCCTCCTGCATACTGGGAATTATGATCTATAGAGATAGATCTAAATGGATATTGGGATTGTCCCAATCCAGGTACATTGACACCATACTAAAGAGATTTAGTATGGAAGAATCCAAGCGTGGGAACCTGCCCACGATCTCTGGACTCACTCTCTCCAAAGAGATATCTTCCAAGACTGATTTGGAAAGAGCTCGCATGCAAGGGATACCCTATGCTTCGGCAGTAGGCTCTATCATGTATGCGATGCTATGTACCAGACCCGATATAGCATACTCACTAAGTGTAGTGAGTCGGTATCAAGCAGATCCTGAAAAGAATCACTGGACAGCTGTGAAGAACATTCTCAAGTACTTGCGAAGGACTAAAGAGATGTTCTTGGTGTATGGTAACGGAGAACTCCAGGTGGAGTCCTTTACCGATTCTAGCTTCCAGAGTGATAAGGACGACTCTAAGTCGCACTCGGGATTTGTCTTTACCCTCTATGGAGGGGTGGTGTGTTGGAAGAGATCTAAACAGGATACCGTTGCAGACTCGATGATGGAGGCTGAATACATCGCTGCCAACGATGCTGCCAAAGAGGCTGTCTGGATAAAAAAGTTCATTACTGAACTTGGTGTGGTTCCGTCCATTGAGCATCCAATACCTTTGTATTGCGATAACAATGGAGCTGTGGCTTTGGCCAAGGAACCCAGGTCCTATCAGAAGTCCAGATATATTCTGAGGCGGTATCACCAGATCAGGGAGATAGTTGATCGCCGGGAGATCGAGGTCAGGATAGTTAATACGAAGGACAACACTGCAGATCCACTCACGAAGGCCATTCCCCAGATACAGTTTGAGAGATTATTTGGGATGCTAGGTATGAGATACCACAACAGCTGGCCTTAGTGCAAGTGGGAGATTGTTAGTTATATATATGCCCTAGAGGCCATTGTTGTATATATGATGTATATTATAATGGATGCTTGGATATATATAGAGATGACTTTCTTGCTCGTCATGATAGTATGCTATTTGATTTCTCTTTATCTTAACATGTTGACTTATATTAGTTTACCGTCTTACTTTCACATATTGATAAAGTCCTTAGGATATGTACTCGACTACTGGAACTATGATGAGATCATACTAGTGGGGCCACGGTAGTTGATGAGTACATCCTATAACTGTTCCTAGTCGAGGGTGTATCGAGACAGGGCATCGATACACCAGAGTAGACTAGCATATACGCATCTTGACCCATATGATGGGCGATGGATGATCCTATATCCATCGGTGTTTGACATCAAGGATGGTGTACGGGTGCTCAGTGGAGACTGGGTACACTGGACGGACTCGCCGAGAATTCCCAGATGGTATTATACCTCACGTTAGATGGCAGTTCTCTGGTGACACTGGTATAGGTTAGTCTATAGACCCGAGATCGTCATAGAGTCCTGTGTGATTCCCACTGTGCTTTGATTTCCATCATACCACGTCCAAGAGGGCATGCAAAACGGTGGCTTTTGGGTACAGTCCCGAATCACATGGAGGCAATGAGCGATAGGAGGGGTTTCGTCTCTCCCGGTATAGGGAGTTGATGTTGTGCTCTATTCGATTGGCTATAACTGGAAGTCTCTGGCCAGGGCGGATATTGAGTACTACTGGTAAGTGTTATCAGTAGGTTCTCGACCTGTTATGAGCCTCACATCAACACGACTTATCGGTTACTGGGGTCTGACGTATACCACCCCTAGACTAGATATACGACATATCAGACGAAGAGACCGGACTGTACGGGAGTGTTACTGATTGGATTCACAGGAGAATGTAAAGGCTTGCTTGTTGATCTTCTGATCACTCAATACCTAGGTGGCTGTTACATTTAGCTGACCGCTTGCAGCTTGTGGGTGTTTGATATGATCATCACCTACTGTCGGCGTATTGACGATTCTTTAGAGTCCTACACAGAGGTTTCTTGACTCAGGCAAAATGGAGTAGGAGCACATATGTGATATGTACGGCATCGAGAATAATGCGATATGAGATACCGTATTCTATTCTCGCGATATATGATATCGACCGGCGATATTTGATATCAGCCGGGTCATCGGATCAAGTATTGATTCGATGAATCGGTACATGATATATTAGTCGTTTATATTCGATATAACCGGATTGTCGGATCAAGTGTTGATTCGATAATTTAATGTATAATTATATATGTGATATATTACATTACATTATTTAATATTGGCTCGCTTTATTATTTCATTTTCTTACCGGATAATATATTGATATATATTAATTGTATTATTTTCTTTTGTTATAAAAACATATTATATATGTGATATATAATATTGTAACATGTTATAATTACTAATTCAACATGATTAGTGTAGATTAAACATGGTTAGGGTTTGACTTGGGTTAGTTCTTTCATGAAGATTCTAGAAGCTTTTCTTTTGTTTCTTGCAAAGATATTATGTGTTAATATTTTGTGAGATATTTCGTAACCCAACCCACACCCTTAACCCTAGTTAAGTCTCTACAATGGTTAGCCTTCTCTTTATCAACCACGGTTACATTTTTAATTATTATTACAATTTCATTATTCATCACAAAAGGATTCATTCTTCTTCTTCCTCCTCGAGCACACAAAAGCTTTCTAGGTTTTTATTTTGTGATGGATTAGTGTGAGAATTTGATATTAAAAGAGAGCATAAATCCTACTTCATCATCCTCATCTAATCTAGGCAATTAGATTAGGGTGTTCACCTCATTAGTGAGTGAGAGCTTGAGTTAAAGTAACTTCAAGGTAGATCATCTTCGAAAAGGAAGACTACAAGCAAGCATGGATCATTCGGGTTGTGGAGCCTCTCTTGAGTCCGGGAGATCATGGATTGCGGCGAAAGGACTTCTACTCGGAGCTTATGAAGCGAAGGAGCGGACTATAAAGGCTGTAATCCATCACTCTTAGTTGTAAAGATATTTACTTGCATATTTATCCCTAATTATCTAGCAAAGATCCTCGCTTTGGGTTGTTCGGCACGTCTAAATTTTAAATCAGGCATGGTTGATGCCTTATAGACCCTTGTATGAGTGCCTAGTAACCCTACACTAAATCGAGATTCTTCGTGCATATCAAATGGACCTGGTTTTCCTGTCAGGTACACATGTTGCCTTTGACAGGTGTTTTTGTGCACACCTGTTGCACTCAGATTTCGTTTATGTGCACATGTATGGCACATTCATGGATTTCGATTTCCGTGCGCACCAGCCGCACGTGGAATTCATATATATACTTGGGATTGATTCTTTTGGAGAAGTATATTTTATGATACTTACTATTTGGTTTAGTAGTGAGCAGGGATAGTCAGAGGACAGTACCTGAGTATATTTTTGCATGCATTGATAGTTATCGAAGGGATTTCCAAAGAGGAGCTATAGACATAGTATTTCCCTACGTGTCCGAGACGACACGAAACATTTTATAAAAGAAACCCTTCTAAAATTGCTTTCAAAATGGCGGGACGTGTATTTTAAACAAAGGATATATATATATATATATATATATATATATATATATATATAGTTATTTTCTTACAATAGACGTCCGCTACTTTGCAGTGTTGCGAACATCGCACGGCGATTTGAAAAAGGTTAGGCATGCATTGCTTCAAGATGTTTTAATTATATATATCATGTTGGTTTTCGTATTGGATCTTGACATTTATGTCTTCCCCCTAACTCCAATGATTGCGGGATCCTTGACGGAGTTTTGATTTTTGTTTATATATCCGTTTTTCATGTGCATGCATTGCGCTACGATGTGTGTTATGTATTTATGATTTCGGAGCCCCGACGACTTGATGGTCATGTTTAAATGTTTTAGTATTTGGGGGAGTTTTAATTTAAATTCGGGGACCGAATTTCTTTAAGGGGGGAGATTGTAACATTTTGAAAATCGTTTAGGTGAAATTTCGGAAAATCGGTAAAATACGAGTGTTTTCCGTAAAAATCAAGATATAAATATCTTTCAATATAAAATTAAATATACATATTCTTGCTATGTAATTGCTAGTATTTAGCGTTTATTGAGCCACTGGTAAAATTTTTAATTTTCTGTAAAAATTTCCGAAATTAATTATTTTAATATTATTTTAAGCCGTCACTAATACATTTAATTAGGGAAAATTACAAATTGGAATGGGTTAATACAAATTTTATAATTCATGACACAATAAACTAACATGTAACAGGTTGTTTTTGAAATGAAAAGAATTGTCAAAACGGTTTTAGAAAATATCGAAGAAAAAGACTTAAATTGTGAAAATAAATTAAATGGAAATTGGGATATTGTAGTTATCTTTTTTCCTCACCTACACATACCCAAACCCCCATTTCCCCGTCATGGTGGCCGAACCCTTGCTGCCCCAATTCCCCACAAAAAAAAAGTCAAAGAAAACAAAAGATAGGAAATATAGTAATTTATATGGTATGGTTTGGATATGTGAGACTTTCTTGCTTTGAATTTCAACTCTCTCTCTCTCTCTCTCCCCTCCCTCATTGTGGCCTAGCTTCCCCCCTTCTCCAAGCAGCAGCAGCCCCCCCATCTTCACTTCTTTTTTCTCTTCAAAAACTTCATCAAAATGCTTCAAAATCAACACAAATTCAAAGCTAAATCCAAATCCAATCTCTACCCATTATTTCTTTGCCTTATCTACCATGGATCTTGGAGCTAGGGAGCAAGTTGGGAGGCTAAGTTTGCATGGGAGATCTCTAAAATTGTAGAGGTAAATCCTAACCCTAGTGTTTAGTTGTAGGTTAAATTCTTTGAATCAATTTATTTAAGTGTTAATTATAGTTTAATTTCAAGATTTGGAAATTAAAGAGAAGGGTTTAAATACTAAGTTAGGGTTTAGGTCAATTGATCATGATCTAATTGTGTGGTTAACATCTAGTGGGCATGCTAAAACAGAGCTAATTACTAGGTTGCTAATTATATTTTTAAGTTTGTCCTAATTATGAATGTTTTGCAAACTAGATTTTTATAATTAATATAAAGTAGTGAGATTAAAATCTAGTTAATGCTTGTGTGGCTTAGTTAAGATGTTTAATGAGAATTATGGCCACTAGAATTGTTAAAATATTTAAATTTGATTAAAACACCAAGTTTTGAGCTAAAATGGAAAATTGTGCTAACTATGTTTTGGGTTAATGTAATTTAGAGAGATTAAAAATCTAGTAAATGTTTATGTGGCCTAATTAAGCTAATTAGAGAATATTGTGACCACTAGTTTTGCTAAAACAACAAGATGTTGTATTAAAGCAGTTAATTTTTCTTACTAGGTTTTCGAAAAAAAACAGCTTTTAAATCGAATTTGAAGTTTTGATGATTTTAACCCTATTTCATATATATATTTAGGGTGTTGTGAAACCACGAATGGTGCGTTTGAGTTTTTCTCAATCACTCGGCGTTTATACGCCGATGTCGAGGGTTTTGGGTTGATTTGAGAGAGCAAACCATAGGTTTTGACCTATGTGAGATTCGTGTGTCGTTTTGGTCATGAGTTGGATTTTAATGCGATGCGATGTGTCATGATACGTAGGTACCCTCACGAAGACTTCGAGAAGACAAGAAAGTGCATGGCGACATCGATTTCGGCAAGCGAGGACCATGTGAGTAGATTAATATCTACGGGGAGAAGTCGGGTGGATGGCGTATAGCACCCCCGCAGTTCGTAGTGATGTATACGAATACGTATACATACATACATACATACATATATATATATATAATGTTGATATGAGATTTTAAATGATAAAGATAGATTCTAGGTGTCCATGGATTAGTTTAGTGTTAGTTACGAAACCCTAGAGTAGTTATTACACCCACATACGCACACACACATGCATACATTTATGTTATTACCTGTGCGTATATGGGGATATGTATATATATATATATATATACATATACATATACATATACTGGATTATGAGGATAGTACTTGGGATTTGAGATGAGTCGATGAGATTGGGCTTGAGGCCGTGAGATCGGTGATTTGATGTAGTTCGTATTTGAGATACGGCGTGATGTTTTAGCGGGTCCTTTTGGCGTGGTGTTTTCATACACACGCATGCACATACTTATATGGTATCAGTGTTGTACTAGACATAGATTAGTACCCCGATCATGATATTTGATAAAGAGAATACCAGATGAATAGTGAGATAAATGTGATATTTGATCCGTACCCAGATTTGGGAAGCCGTACGAAGGATTTACCGTACGAGCTATATATTGATGATAGATCCGCACTCTTGACTCGAGGATGTGATATTAGATAATGTATCGTATGAGATAACATCGAGGCGGGATCACCAACTATATATATGCATATATATATCGACTCAGATTTAGGTGGTTTTCCATACCCCTTTCGTTTGGTTGTTAATTTGACCTGTAGTTTACCTAGCAGGTGTTAGACTGGACCTGATTCATACCTATTTCCAAAACTGATGAATCGTGAGAATTTTAAAAGACATACCAAGGGATACTACGGATATTTTAAAAGACGTATCTTTTCTTAAAAACACCGTAGTCCTTATTTTCAAACACCACGATTCGTACTATTTCAAACGGCAAAACAGTATAGCACATGTATAGTGAGGTAGATTCCTTGTTGTCACGTTATTATTCATGCTCTGCATATTATTATTGTATTTACTATTCATTTTTCCATATTATATTGTTATCGCCTCATTGCATGTTATTGTGTACGTAGTAATTATGAAACTATGCTGTTAGGACACCAGCACCATTACCGATGATGCGTATGCTCCACGTACACTCGCTTGCCGGCTCACATACATCTTCATCGGTAATTTCCATGTCACGTACACTTTAGAAAATACTATTTCAGTGACATAGCTTGGCAGCTGATAGTTGTAATATGTTATAGTTTCCATATGCTAGTTTAATTATTGCAATCATTGCATGATATCATATGCATCCATATACTCATTGGTTATGTAGTATTATGGAGATTTATGCCGGAATTCACTGTTTATTGATATCATGATTTTGATTATTTCGGATTTACATGAGATTTCTGGATTTGGGGGAAAACCGCAAGAATTTAATAAAAACTTAGTATCATCATTTTAAAATGCAAATTGCGGTTTTCTCATGATGTATGAGTCGTCCACCATGAGTTTTCATGATTGCTGTTGGATTTGGAAACCCGATTCGAGGAGTTGGATGAACCGTCTCGGGTACATGGCGGGCCCGGTATGGTACCCCGGGGCAAGAAGCTCGAGTTGTATTCGATGAGCTTGGCAGGGGAGCACTACCTACCAATGATATTATTTGGACTCGTCGGTTATCTAGAGGATACCGGCCGGAGTCATGAGATGGTTGTAGGCTGATCCGTTCTGCCGGAGCCGGCGGGCCTATCCTGCAGATGATACAGATCCTGAGATATTGAGATATTGGGATTTATGTTTTGTGTCGATACTTGACACGGATTGCTTTGTTGATTTCATTGATATTACTCGATTTATATACATACAGATATCTCATTAAAAATAGAAAACAGTTATCTCACTCATTTCATTACATTACATTCATACCTCATACATATGATACATTGCTACCTGAGGCACTGGCACGAGCACATGGGATTACACTTGTGTATAGATATTTACCCTTGCCACCTTTTCATGCTTCAGACTTAATCTTTTGAGAATATTATTGATCGTATGACCTAGGATTGCGTTATACATACGATTTCTGCTCTGTGATGTTTTCTACTGACGAGTTGGAAACTCACCACAATTGTGCCACAGTTCTTTGCAGGTTTTGCCGTACAGGTTTCGTTGCAGCTTTGCTGGCACACTGTTCCTTACGGGTGATTGCTTTAGTAGTTGGGTTCTTTGCATCAGGACCACCAATGTTTATTTATTTTATTCTGTTGTATCTAGAAAACTCCATCAACCAGATTGTATATTTGAGAGAGATGAAGACCAGACCTGTTATTCTTTCGACCTTAGAGTCGCGCGTTGTATTATTATGGTTTTCATGTTGTTTTGAGTTTCTTTTGAGTTTTGATCCTCGCCCTTCGGCGTTGTATATTATATTGCTTGCGTGGTTGTGACCGTCAATTGACGAAGAGCTAGCTCCCGCTTGGGGATGCCTTTTTGTTTCATTTCGTATACTATTCATGTTGTATCCCGTTTGGGGCTAGTATTTACAAAGGAGACTCTGCCGAAATTTTCAGAAAGGATTTGTGATTTTAAAAATACATACTTCGGCCTATGTTGATTAAAACTACTTGCTTTAAATTGGTTTTTCCTTCACTCTACTCTTCCTTGGTTTTGATTTTTGGGTTTTGGCTTACTTAGATTACGTACGCCTCGAGACGTTTCGTAATTTAAGTGCCGGTCATGTTCCGTACTTTTCGGGTCGTGACAGAAGCCTTCTTGTGGCATTGTAGACTAGGTCATATCAATGTGAAAAGAGTAGCTAATTTATATAAAAACGGATATTTGAATCAGTTCGTCTTTACATCTTATGAAACTTAGGAGTCATGTCTCAAATGGAAGATGACCAAAACTCCGTTTACTGGACATTGAGAAAGAGCTACTGAACTCTTAGGACTGATATATGGTAATGTATGCGGTCATATGTCTACACATACCAGGAATAGTTCCTCATACTTTATTATATTCACCGATGATCTCTCATGATTCGAACAAGTGTTCTTGTTGAAACACAAATCTGAAGCTTTTGAGAAATTCAAGGAATATAAGTGCAAAGTAGAGAACCAAACGGGTAAAAGTATTAAAGTCCTACGATCTGATTAGGGAGGAGAATACTTGAGCACGGAATTCCGAGACTACTTAAAAGAGAATGGGATTCTCTCTCAGCTTACTCCTCCGTATACACCACAAAACAATGGAGTTTCGGAGCAGAGGAATCGCACCCTGTAGGGTGTTTTTCGTCACCCCGTTGAGATGGGAATACGTGTGCGCTTGTCAGGTACATTACAGATTCCCTATGCCAAGGGTAGGCTGGGGTTTATTGATTGTGGGGATCCGAATCTCCGGCAGCCGCGAACTAAGCTGCCATTAATTACCCATCGCCTTTGGAGCGAGAGAATCTCCGATTGACGGGTCAAACAGGTCATGCGAACTCAATGTGCACTGTTGTGTTTTGAAGGGGTTTTGGATATATCGGGTACCCTACAGAGTTTTTACGGGGGTCCCTCTACCCGGATAGCGGGCTGGGGGTTAAGAAGGATAGCAGCCCCCTTGCGCGATACTGGGTGCGGGGCAGTACCCCGTTAGAAATTTTTTTCTATCAGGGACAGTGTTGTGTAGTGTGTGTGTATAAAAAAGAAAGAATAGCGTCCAAAGGGCGCGTGGGTGCCAGCGCCTCACGTGCCTAGCACGCGGGCGCTCGGCGCCGGCACCTCACGTGCTTGGCACGTGGGCGCTTAGGTGCTTAGGCGCTAGGCGCCCGCGCCCCACGTGCTTGGCACACGGGCGGTAAGCGTCAGCAGGAAAAAGGACTTGGTCCCTGCACTGGGAGCGTGCTCCTGATTTGACTTATGGAGTTAAACTCCTGACAAAGAGGATAAGTGGGCTTAGCCCCTGCACTGGGAGTTATACACCCAAAAAGAAAGATTTATTATTTTATATATGTATAATTTTTTTTTTGAGGAGTTAAACTTCTAAGATATTTTCGGCGCTGATGAAAAGGGACTCCTTTCTTCTCCCTTGGGCCCTGGATATTCTCTAATGTGGGGTTTTTGGAGGTGGGTCTCCTTCTTCTTCCTCTCGGTTGGCCGTCTTTTGGTAAAAGGGGTGAGATTTAAAAATCTTCCCTTTTTCAGATCTGATGGAAGATCTCAAATCCCCTATGTGGGTTTTGTGGTGAAATACTATTTATTTTTAGGAAAGGAAGAGTAAAACTCTTGATTTAATTCAGAAAATGGGAAGAAGGTTTAGAACCTTGAGGAAGGAGAAGGAGGCACAAAAACCCTAGAGTTTGAGAGAATGAAAATGTTCCTTTTTATTTCATTATCATGTTGCCTTATATAGGCTTACACATTTACATATAGCCCCTTGGGCTTTACAAAATGGCATTTTGCCCATCTCATTCCTCATGTTCTCATTTCTTTTGCACATGAGCCATGGGCTTTACAAAAATTTGACTTTATGCCCATTCATGCTTAAAAAAATACATTTAAAAATATTTATTACATGATTTTTATGTTGGCAAGAGGAGGCTGGCCGCAGGCTCGACTTGGGCATGGGCCCACTTGGCCTGGGCTTGGGCCTACCTGGCTTGGGGTTGACTTTGACTTTGACTTTGTCAACCGGGGTGTAATTTTTGCCCCCAACAAAGTGCCCCCATCAATAAATGCACACCGCATATGTGGGTCGTGTGCATGAAATTGATGGATTTTCTTTCACGTGGAGGCGACTTGATTTGGATCCCGCTTTTTGGGAAGCTGGCACTGCCTTTTTTACGACATGGACGGTCGACGTTTGACGCGTCTCCGAGACGGAGTGTCCATGGTAGACGTTTCCCCGGCACGGAGTGATTTGGTTCCCGCTTGTGGGAAGCCGGCACTGCCCTTTTTACGACATGGACGGTCGATGCTTGACGTGTCTCCGAGGAGGAGTGTCTATGGTAGATGTTTCCCCAGCACGGAGTGATTTGGTTCCCGCTTTGTGGGAAGCTGGCACTGTCATTTTTACAACATGGACGGTCGACGCTTGAAACGTCTCCAAGATGGAGTGTCCGTGGTAGACGTTTCCCCGGCACGGAGTGATTAGGTTCCCGCTTTGTAGGAAGTCGGCACTGCCCTTTCTACGACATGGACGGTCGACGCTTGACGCGTCTCCGAAACGGAGTGTCCGTGGTAGACATTTCCCCAGCACGGAGTGATTTGGTTCCCGCTTTGTGAGAAGCCGGCACTATCCTTTTTACAACATGGACGGTCAACGCTTGACGCGTCTCCGAGACGGAGTGTCTATGGGAAACGTTTCCCCGGCACGGAGTGATTTGGTTCCCGCTTTGTGGGAAGCTGGCACTGCCCTTTTTACGACATGGACGGTCGACGACACGAAGTGTCGCTGGTTGATTCCAAGTCGAAGCATAATTCGGACAGGGAAGGCAGGTACACCGAGGCGAAGCATGATTTCAACATGGGGTACACTCTGAGACGAAGCATGATTCCGACGCAGAGCTTGCTGGTTGACTTGATCTCGCGACGGAGCATAATTCCAACAGGGAGGTCACTGGTTGATTCCGAGACGAAGCATAATTCCGACAGGGAAGGCAGATACACCGAGGCGAAGCATGATTTCGACACGAGGTACACTCTGAGACGAAGCATGATTCCGACACAGCTAGTTAGTTGACTTGATTCTGCGATGGAGAATAATTCCGATGGGGAGGTCACTGGTTGACCTAATTCCGAAGCGGAGCATAATTCCGACAGGGAGGTCATTGCTGCCTTTTTTGCGACTTGGACGGTTGGCGCTAGATTTGACTTGCTGATTTGAGGTGATTTGGGTTGACATCAACATCGCTACACTGGAATATGGTACCAGAAGCGAATCATCATTTTCCATGAGAGGATAGGGGATTTTGGTTTTGGTCGGCATCTCCATTGCTGCACTGGAATAATGCCAGGAGCTACTCATCATTTGCCCCGGGAGGATTTGGGAATTGGTTTTTGGTTTGGCATCAGAACCGCTACACTAGAATATGGTACCGGGAGCGAATCATCATTTGCCATGAAGAGATTTCCCTCGTTCCCAGTTTAACGACTTAGGGGCCATCTGTTTCCAGTTTAATGACTTAGAGGTCATCTGTTTCCAGTTTAAAGACTTAGAGGGTCTTCTGTTTCCAGTTTAATGACTTAGAGGTCATCTATTCCCAGTTTAAAGACTTAAGGGTCTATTGTGCCCAGTTTAACGACTTAGAGGTCATATGTTCCCAGTTTAACAACTTAGAGGTCCATTGTGCCCAGTTTAATGACTTAGAGGTCATCTGTTCCCAGTTTAATGACTTAGAGGTCCATTGTGCCCAGTTTATCGACTTAGAGGTCATCTGTTCCCAGTTTAAAGACTTAGGGGTCTATTGGATTGGAGTTTGGAATTTTGAGGTTAGGGTAGGAATCAGCGTTGCTAACACTGAAGCACATATGCCAGGAGCAATTCATCATTTGCCTTTTCCTGTTGGGGAGCGATGGCTTAGGAGATAGGTTTAGGTCCCTATCACCTAAGGTTTTTCAATTTTATGAGCCGTAAGAGTCCTATAAAAGCATTTTCTTCTTACATGTCGAAAGGATCCCGTAGGTGTATTTTCTCCTTAGGAGTCGTGAGAACCCCCAAGTGTGCTTTTCCTTTATGAGTCGTAAGGATCCCATGAAGGTGTTTTCTTACGAGTCGAGTGGATCTCGTAAGTTTTGTTCTCCTCATGTATCGGGAGACACATGAGTGGGTCTTCCCAAATGGAGTATAATTCCAAGGGCGGAAACCATCCGCTGGACGGGTTATTGCAGTGGGGTATGGGTATGATGAGAATTATTTGAGCCCGTAGATTGCATACGGTAGTCAACTTGGGGACCACCCGTAGGGCTGGGAGAATTTTGGGAAATTGGATTTTGGTTGGCGTCTGCATCGCTACACTGGAATATAGTACCAGGAGCGACTCATCATTCGCCTTTGGGACATCCAGGGATTTGAAATTTTGGTTGGTGTTTGCATCGCTGCACTGGAATATGGTACCAGGAGCGACTCATCATTCGCCGTTTGAGAATTTGGATTTTGGTTGGCGTCTGCAACGCTGCACTTGAATATGGTACCAGGAGCGACTCATCATTCGCCGTTGAGACATTCAGAGTTTGGTTGGCGTCTGCATCGCTGCACTGGAATATGGTACCAGGAGCGACTTATCACTCGCCATTTTTTTATATATTATTTTTTTACCGCGATTGCTCTATCATTTAAGCTTTTCTTATCGTAAAGGTCGCGATTGCCCTATCATTTCGGCTATTCATTCACGGTTGCCCCTTCAATTCGGCTGTTTATTTTCATTTTTATTTTACTCGCTGATTTTTATTGCGAGTTGCCCCATCATTTCGGCTTTTTTTTACATTTTTTTATTTACACATTTTTACATCCCCAGTTTAACGACTTAGAGGTCGACTGTTCCCAATTTAACGACGTGGTGATCGGCTGTTTCCAGTTTAACGACGTGGTGGTCAGTTGTCCCCCAGTTTAACGACGTGGTGGTCGATGGAGCAGCGGATTCCCAAAGGGCTTAGGTTTCCGTTTGTATGAAATTGGCGGTCGCAACTTGTTTGTTTGCTAACACGCCAGGGGACAACGAGATTTCTCCCGCCTTATATTGTTTTTCGACCCAATCTTTGAAGAAGAAACAGTCCTCAATAGCATGACTTATCACTCTGTAATAGAGGCAATATTTGGGGTCGTCGGTCATATTCGCTTCCTACGGTCTTTTTGATTCCGACAATTGTAGACCGTTTCTTAGGGCATCCTTAAATATTTTATGGACTTTGTCCCTTCTGAAGGAATAGACCTTATCCTGCTTCTCTTTCAGTGAAGATTCTCCTCCCTCTCCCAACACTGGCTTCCGAGGCTGGTTGGCATTAGGACAGCTTATCCCTTGCTTATTTCGGTTAGCCGAAGTGTTAAAAGATTCAACATGGTCAGAATTTTCGCCTTTACGATTTTCGTCCTTTCGGTTTTTCAAGGACCTATTGTTATTTTGGGAGTCAGAGGAGGATTCCTGCTTTGAGCGCTCCAACATCTGAACTTTCCTGGTCAGCTCTTGAAATGTTTTGAGACCCACGGTGCATAGAAACGGGGCCATCCAATTGTTGAGATTTCCGACGGGGAGGCTGACAGATTGGTCCTGCTCTATCGGCGGTTCATATTTGACAGAGAGATTGCGCCATCGGGTTATAAAATCCGTGCTGCTTTCGTTGTTCTTGGCTTGGTCCTTACGAGGTCGGCAATTGTGAACTTATCGCTGACACTCATGAACCTTTGTCGGAACAAAGATTCCATTTGGACGAAAGTAGTAATGGAGCCATCCGGTATGCTCGCGTACCAGTCGAAAGCGACATCAGTCAGGCTATTAACGAACTGGCAGAGGAGAAGTGCATCATTGCCCCCAGTATTCCCGCATGTGGCTTTGAAGTGGGCGATGTGCTGATTCGTATTTCCCGTCCCACCAAATCTTCTGAACTTAGGGATGATATAGCCACTAGGAAATTCTACCAGATCATACGGAGAAGGATATGGTCTCCCACTACTGCTAACATCTTTTTGTGCTTCGGCTTCCGCTACCAATGTTTTTACTTTGTTGGCAACCAAATCCATGATTTGATCTTGAGTTTGCGGGCCGCTGTCATCGGTAGCCAAGACATTTCCAGAGACAAGATCCGACTGACTTTCATACGGTCCCCCCCACCTTTGGATTTGAGGGAATAGGCGTAGACTATTTCGGGACACCGTTTCGCGGTTCATGAGCATAACCCTGCGCTTGATTGGGCGGCTCAGAGGCAACTTGGGCCGTGAGCTGCATCACGACATTCATCAAGTCTTTAATTTTTGAGTAGAGATTGGCCATCTCTTTGTCTTTTCTTTTGAGCTGTTTTCGGAGCTCTTGGAGAAGTTGCTGCTCTGCGTTCTTGGGACGGAAGATTGGCTCATCTTTGCTTTCCGAACCCGACTCCTCATGAACTGAGGACTCTCTCTGCTTATCAGCCTTACTGGAAGGGTCTTCATTACCTTCCAGGGGAGGCTGGTCTTGAAATGTGGCAGCCATATTCACACCAGATTGGATTTGAGATGCGGTGGCCCCATCCTTGCTCTTGCTGCGAAGGCTGTCGCTGGGACGCGTGTCCACCATATAGACTGTGTGGATAACACATTCAACCATCCTTTCATCACTGGCAACCGATTTCACGAAGCAGTCTGGGCTTTGGAACTTCACAAATTCTAACATGACCGGAGCCCTAGCATTTTTGTAGGCTGTGTATCTAAGCCACTTCTGCCTTAACTTCTCTGTTTTGAGTGCTCGGCAGGCTTCTGCTCTTCGGGAAGCCGCCATAGGCCGAGTGATGGGGAGGCTTGAGAAGACATCCGCACGCGTGTCCGTCGAAGGTATCTCCTGGGCTTGGCCGCGACGTCTGGCAACTTCTTTTGTTCTTATGGCTTTACCCCCAGCTGGGGCCATGGAAAGCCGTTCAGACACCGATTTACGTTTGGGTTGGGGCGCCCTCGAGACCACTATATTTGTCCTATTTCCTTTCGAGGCCGGTTTGTCTGTTACCGGAGCTTGAGGAGCTGGGATGGTGCTAGCTGGCATGAACAGAATAGAGTCAAATGGTAGCAGCGGCTCCTCCTACTGGCGCCCGAGACTGACCTCCTGGCGTCCATCTTCATTGTGTAGGAGATGGGAGCTGAATTCATCTTTGGAGACATTGTTGAAAATTGTTTGCTTGAAAGCCTGCATGAAAAGCATTATTTTAGTATAAATATCGATATGTATGTTGATTGAGTTCGCATGAACGCTTAACCCGAAATATGGGATGAAAGATATGTCCCACCGGGCATGCCAGAAATCTGTAGGGTGTTTTTTGTCATCCTATTGAGATGAGAATACACGCGCGCTTGTAAGGCGCATTACAGATTCCCCCAGCCAAAGGTAGGCTGGGGATTATTGATTGTGGGGATTCGAATCTCCGGAAACCGCGAACTAAGCTGCCATTAATTACCCCTCGCCTTTAGAGCGAGAGAACCTCCGATTGACGGGTCAAACAGTTCATGCGAACTCAATGTGCAGTGTTGTGTTTTGAAGGGGCTTTAGATATATCGAGGGCCCCGCAGAGTTTTTACGGGGGTCCCGCTACCCGGATAGCTGGCTGGGGGTCAAGGGGGCTAGCAGCCCCCTTGCGCAGTGGGGGATGTGGGGCAGCATCCTGTTAGAATTTTTTTTCTAACAGGGACAGTGTTGTAGAGTGTGTGTATGAAAAAAAAGGAAGAATAACGTCCAAAGGACGCGTGGGAGCCAGCGCCTCACGTACCTAGCACGCGGGCGCTGGGTGCCGGCACCCCACGTGCGTGGCACGCGGGCGCTCGGCATCAGCAGGAAAAGGGACTTGGTCCCTGCACTTGGAGCTGTGCTCCCGATTTGACTTATGGAGTTGAACTCCTAACAAAGAGGACAAGTGGGCTTAGCCCATGCACTGGGAGTTGTACTCCTAAAAAGAAATATCTATTACTATATATATGTATAATATTTTTTTTTGAGGAGTTAAACTCCTAAGATATTTTCGGAGCTGATGAAATGGGACTCCTTTCTTCTCCCTTGGGCCCTGGATCTTCCCCAAAATGGGGTTTTTGGAGGTGGGTCTCCTTCATCCTCTCAGTTGGCCGGCCTTTGGAGAAAGGGGGTGAGATTTAAAAATCTCCCCGTTTTGAGATCTGATGGAAGATCTGAGCTCCCCTTTGTGGGTTTTGTTATGAAAAACTATTTTTTTTTTTTTGGAAAGGAAGAGTAAAACTCTTGATTTAATTCAGAAAATGGGAAAAAGGTTTAGAACCTTGAGGAAGAAGAAGGAGGCACAAAAACCCTAGAGTTTGAGAGAATGAAAAGGATCCTTTTTATTTCATTATCATGTTGCCTTATATAGGCTTACACATTTACATATTGCCCCTTGGGCTTTACAAAATGGCATTTTACCCATCCCATATCTCATGTGCTTATTTCTTTTGCACATGAGCCATGGGCTTTACAAAAAATTGGCTTTATACCCTTTCATGCATAAAAAGTTACATTAAAATTATTTATTACATGATTTTTATGTTGGCATGGGGAGGCTGGCCGCGGGCTCGATTTGGGCATGGGCCCACTTGGCCTGGGCTTGGGCCCACCTGCCTTGGGGTTGACTTTGACTTTGACTTGGTCAACCGGGGTGTAATTCTTTACCCCAACACACCCTATTAGATATGGTGCGCTCTTTGATGAGTAATGCTGAGTTACCTATTTCCTTTTGGGGTTATGCACTTGAGACAGCTGCATACCTATTGAATAGGGTTTCGACCAAATTCGTGCCTACCAATCCATATGAGATATGGAATGGGAAAAGTCCATCTCTTAAACGAGTTAAGATATGGGGTTGTCCGGCCTATGTTAAAAAGCAAAATCTGGACAAGCTCTAGGCAGGGTTTGTTTTGTGCAAGTTTGTGAGATATCTAAAGGATTCATATAGATATATCTTCTATCGTACTGAGGAACAAAAAGTGTTTGTTTCTCAATATGCCACCTTTTTAGAAAAGGAATTTCTTGTGAAAGAAATTAGTGGTGATGAAGTAGAACTGGAAGATGTTCCAGCTACAAAAATTATAACTGACAATTTGGTTGAACCGGAGGATTCAATAGTCTCCGACGAACCTCAGCCGCTCCGCAGATCTAGTAAGGTTTCTCATCCACCTGAGAGATACTACGGTTTTCACATAGACGTTGGGAGCGAGGATTGCATCATGGAAGATGATGACCTAACTAATTTTGAGCAGGCTATCACAAGTGGGGACTCTGTGAAATGGCTGGATGCTATGCAATCTGAGATGGAATCCATATATACCAACAAAGTATGGACTTTCAAAGATGCTCCTAAAGGGGTATAATCCACCGGGTGCAAATGGATCTTTAAGAAGAAAATTGGTGTAGATGGAAAGGTTGAGACCTTCAAAGAGTGATAAGGATGACAGTAAGTCGGTCTCGGGTTTTGTCTTCACCCTTAATGGAGGGGAGGTATGTTGGAAGAGTTCCAAATAAGATAACATAGCTGACTTGACGATGAAGGCTGAATACAACGCTGCCAACGATGCAGCAAAAGAGGCTGTCTGGATGAAGAAGTTCATTGCTGAACTTGGTGTGGTTATATCCGTTGAGCATCCAATACCTGCGTATTGTGATAACAATGGAGCTGTGATTTTGGCCAAGGAACCCCGGTCCCATCAGAGATCCAGACATATTCTTTGGCTGTATCACCTGATCTGGGAGATAGTAGATCGACGGGAGATCTGTTGGTTATAGTGCCCTCAAGGCAATTATCATAGTCACGGGCAGGTGATTATGATGATTGAGGGAGGACCTATACCGGTAGAACAGTCTTACTCGAGATGATGGTATGATATCTGGTTTGTCTTTATCATCATGTATATGCTTCAGGAGGTATTATAGATCACTATTACATGTTGATAGAGCCCATAGGATTCTTGCTTGACTACCAGCATTATAATGGCGATCATATACGTGAGAGCTGGATGGTCTATAAGCACATCCTTAAATGTCCCTAGTCGTGGGAGTATCGAGACTGGGCATCAGTACTCTGGAGTAGACTAGTGTATACTGATCGAGACCCCGACAAGGGGCGGTGGCCAGGTCTCACAAGCCATTGGTGTTAGTTTGTTCACCTAAGATAGTATACAGGTGCTCATTGGGTTATGAGTACACTGGACGGACTCGTCGGGAACCTGCTAGAGGGTATTATACCTATTGTCAGATGGAAGTTCCCAGGTGACATGTGTACAGGTTACTCTGTCGACCTGAGATCGTCATTTGTCTCATCTGAGTTCCCACTGTGCTTTGATTACTACCCTACCATGGATCAAAGGAGTCGTGCAAACAGGTTTTAGTTGGGTACAGTCCCAAACCACATAGAGGCAGTGAGCGGATCGTCAAGGATTCGTCTCTCCCGGTATTAGGGGTTGATGTCGCGTTGTGCACGGGTGGCCATTACCAGAAATCCTCGGCCGGGTTGACGAGAATTACCGATCCAGGATCGATAGTTTCTCTGGTGGTGATGGGTTTCATACCGACACTAAATGTCGCGTTATTAAGGATCTGACTTTATCCACCTCCTTAGACTCGATATGTGATACTCTTAGACGAACAGACCGGACTATACGGATATTGTCACTGTCAGGCTCAGTAGGGTACGGATGAGTTTGCTCGTCAGCCTTCTTTTCGCTCAATACCTGGGTAGCCGTTACGTACAGCTAGTGCCGCTGACGTGGTTGTGGTTAAACCCACTGCCAGCGTATTGACGAGTCTTTAGAGTCCCATACAGAGTGTTTTCACGGTTCAGACGATATGATATAGATGACGTATGTTGGTACATACAGGTGTCCGATTAAATATGTGTACAGGTTGCACAGACATTAATCGAACGGTTGATAATACTAGCGGCTTAGGATTAAGCCGGATTATTAAATCAGATTTTGATTTAATAATTTATATATGTATTTATATATGTATTCTAGTATTAATGTTCACTATTCATTTTCTCTCTTTGTTATTCGTATTTTTGTACGAATACGCATATATGCATTTCGATACGTGTACTAGGTTGTATTCCATATTAATACGGAATAACTTCTAGAAAATTTGACCCCTCATTATTTGATTTTCTATTTAGAAAATAAATTTGGGAAATGAGGTGGAGGGTGAGTTGACATGAGTATGGGCTTCAGCATGTAGAGAGGTATGGCATGCATTTGTTTATTGGTAAATTGAGATGAGATATTTTCTTTAGTGTGTGTGCATGATTGAGAGAGGGGGCTGCCATAATTCTCTAGTTGCCTTGCTCAGTATTTTCTTGACTTGGTTTTCTTCACTTTCTCATTCTCACTTGGAGAGTTTTAGCCATTTTCTTTAGTTGCTCATGCCACAAGTTTCCTCACCTCCTCTTGATCTTCTTGAGTTGCTCTTGGAGCATTTTGATGAGAGAAAAACAATAGTGACACATTCTTACACCTCCACTCTCCATTGCTAGCAACCTTGGAGCGTCGGTTACCTCGCTTGGCGAGGTTGAAGCTTGCGCCGTTTCCCTCAGGTGGATCATCGTAGATGAAGGAAGACGGCAACCAAACTCGATCCGCAACTTCTAGGAGCTTGGGATGAAGGTTGAAGACCGAAGGACACGGATCAAATCGGTATAACCATTCCTAACTCTTTATATTGCTTGCTAGTATAGGGTTTAGGGTAGATCCGGACATCGGGTCATGGTAGCGCCAGTTTAGAAAATTTTCGTTCCGTATTTGGCCATGGTTTGATGGCCGGGGCACTGCCGTAACCCAACATGGTATCAAAGCCAGCTCTTAAACCCTTAGCTAGCTTCTTTAGACGATTTTAAAGTTTCAAAACCGAAACAACCCCGAAACATTGCGCTGAATATTTCAGTTTCTGTCGATTTTTCAAAGTCTTCAAAAAAAAATTTTAAGCAATTACAGAAGGCTATTTATGAGACTACTAGAACACACACTAAATACGAGCCCCTAACTCCTCTACTGAACCTGCGAGAATGGGAAAAATTTCAATGTGGCCGTTTTTTCTTGGGAACTGGGACTTGATTTTTGTAGTGTGGTCTAGTATCTGGAATATTGGTGAAGTGGTATTACTTGTTTTTCCCATTTTGGATATTATGTTATCTTTTCTTCAGGGGAAATTCGTAGTGTTTCGAAGTCGATAATTTAACACTGTTTAAATGTTTATAGCACATACATTACTATCTGCGACCGTGAATGTCATTAGAGCGGTACAACTCGTCTAATTGCTATATGTTCTTTTAGACGGGTTTGCAAACGTGACATTCACGTTGATGTTCTGTGTTGTGCTGTGATTGTGGTTGAATCGTCGTGGTGGATAGCTTGGGTGCAATGATAGTATAGTTTAGTTTCATTTGTACATTTGTTATTGCACGGCAAGCGTCCGACTTGTGGACTGCCGTTACTGCCAGTTTGTATATTATTTGTTTGGGGCACGACCGGGTTGAGGTCGATGTCACCCTTGTATATTCTTTGCTTTTCTGTACTAGGATTACCCCACGGTGGAATGCACGAATAGCCGGGTTCTAGAGGGCAACGGGTCCGCATCTCATGGCGTTAAGACGGAGTGGACCTTACTCTAGAATTGGCGGGCTATTCGCCGCACTCGTAGGGGGTATAGGTTGACACACGGAGGGATGCCCAAGTTACCGGATTCCGTAAAATGATGGGTGGCCCATTCACGTTGTTGATTGGGATTGCCTTACTTCTGGAATTGGCGGGTAACTTGCTGCGCTCGTAGGGGTCTAGGTTTTCATTGCACAGGATATCCACACGACAGGGAAGGTCGGGTCTCATTTGCGGCTCAAATGAAACCCGGGGCTCTAAGATTTTCCACCATTCTGTGTTGCTTCTGTGATACTTCTGTGATGTTGCTTTATATCATGCCTGGGACGATTGTTATATATATTTATATATATACTAGTAGATGTTGTATATTTTTTTCACCCGCGCCAGTCCAGTCCCCACTCTGTCGTTAGTTAAGTAACCTAACGAGTGATGACGGGACCCAGTGGCGAATGCGGATGGCATATACATACATCATATTTTCGTTCTTTTCTGGTGTGATTAATTGATGGGACTGCGTTGATTCTGATCATTGCAAGAAAAAAAAACCTATTTGATGTTGTTGGATCTAATTTTAAAAAATGACATTACAGACGTTTTCTTTTACTTTGCACAGTGGCATTTGGTTATGAATATCTAGCACCTCATTCGACGAGGCAAGAGCCGAGATCCCTTCATCGAGAGTGATCCCTTGAATAAAAGTTTGTGTCAACGTAATAACTTCACTATAGTCTATTCTTTTGCTTTGCATCATGGTATTCAGTTTGGAATATCCTGCACCTCATTCGATGAGGAAAGAGCCGAGATCCCTTCACCGGGAGTGACCTCTTTAGCAAAAGTTTGCGCCACTATATATTTGTAAAACCACTTGGATTCCTTCAACGATATCAAGTTCATTACGTTAAAGGTTTTTCGCTAAAAACCAGCCATAGCCCTCCGTCATTTCAGATTAGTATTGCTTAGTATTCGTTCTACGTTTGTCGTTGCTATTCACCGAGACGTAGTGTGACGTAGCTCTGTAATGCTTTTCTGTCGCATGGACATGTTGATTGGTTAAGACAGCCATACGACTTTGTTGATTATTCGTCAAGGGTCATGCGGGTGGGTTTAACGCAATCAAGATAATGACAGGTTGAACTTGACTAGGACCTTTTGATTTGTTGATTATTCGTCAAGCTCCCTTTGGTCCTAGGGGTAAAAATTAAATCGGGAGTTTCAAACATACAAGAAACTTGCCAGGCATGCACATACCTTTTGGAATGTAGTAACTTGAGTGGCTTCCATCAAGTTATCATGAGATGATAGTTGGATCCCGATTCCCACTGATGAGTAGGATTACTCCTCGGGTGATTTTTGATGATCCCGACTAATTCTCCTTTAGGGTTTGGAGGAGAATTCGAGGAAACAGTGGGAGACATCTTGATTAGATAAAATGATTAGCCATTATGATCTAGGTTAGAGTGCACGCTGAGTGTTTCTTTTCTCTCTCTCTCTCTCTGGCAGCGACCATGGCCCGACCCTAAACATAAACTCATGAACCATGTTAATCGAAGCTTCTTAAAACACTTTGGTTATTGGAATGTCATGGTGTCGCATATATAATTGCCACCTCTATATCACCTTTGCGTTTCTACAGAACACCTCGTATCACTACGAAGATCCGCACTTATTGGATAATCCATCGTATAGTTACATACGAACTCGAAAGAACTTGTTCCAGATTCGAGGATGGATTCTGGTTCTGGAGAAATTGAATAGGAATATTCGGTTATCTCTTCTTTTTACCTTATCTTACGTTGCGATTGCTCCTAATGTTAGGAGAGTACACCTATTACGCTTATTGGATAGTCTTCTTCCAAACCATAGGCAGGTGCCGAAAGGCAGGGAAGGAAGAAAACCAATTAGTTTAAGTGTGGTGTACAGAAGGTAATAAGTAAAGACAAATAAATAGATTAGAAAGAGGGCAAAGTAAAATGCGAATGCTATCATTCACGACAAAAACGCGTATACCCCTGCCACTCCTACTTCACCTTTGCATTTCTCCGTAATTTTCTATACCACTGCGAAGATCCACTTTTATTAGATAAGCCATCGTATAGTTACATACGAACTCGAAGGAACTTGTTCCAGTTCGAGGATGGATTCCGGTTCAGGAGAAATCGAATAGGATTATTCGGGTTGTCTTTTCCCTTTACCTTCTCTCAGGTTGCGAGTGCTTCTGGTATAAGGAGAGTACACCTATTACGCTTATTGGATAGTCTTCATCCAAACCTTAGGCTGGTGCCGAAAGGTAGGGAAGGAAGAAGATCAATTAGCCTAAGTGTGGTGTACAGAAGGTAATGAGTAAAGACATAATAAAGGGATTGGAGTGAGGGCATGGAAATATACGGTTACAGTCATGAATCTGGATAGTGGAAGAGGCATTACTAGGAATACCCGGCTACCCCTTCGAAACATTTTCATGTTTCACTGTGCGATGTTAAATGAAAATTGTTTTCCCAATTGGATTCTAACTCCAGGGTATGTATTTAACAGGTTTGATTCTCACATCTGTATGGTGTTATAGATGGTGAGTGGGAGTAAGCTATTAGAAATTGGGTGATTAGATCCTCATTATATCGGAATTCACTGTAATCGGTGATATTTGAGGAAATCATCTGGTTTTTGCCTGACGGAAAATTTTTGGTTTTGATATCCGTAGTTATTCTCCAATTTCAAATTGATATATCTGTACATTTATTTTATAAAGTGAGATATAAATTTTTGAAATTATATCTATGACATTTACCTATATCAGTTGGTGATTAGGTAAGGTGCATTCAACAGCGGTGTAATTCTTCTTAACCATAGTACAGTTTTCAACCTACGACGCACAGGGTTTGAGTTATTGAACTCGGGGGACTTATACAAAAGAATTGTATGTTTTCCAGTGTCATTAAGACAAAGGGGTTGGTGGTCGTACTATATTCTGTTTACTCATGACTTCTCCAGTTCTAGACAGTATTTCGTTAAAATACAAGGTCCAAATATTGAGAAGTTATAGGTATGGGAATAAAGTAGAGAACCATTTGTTGGAAGTATCAGGATTTTTCGAGATAGTCGAAGATGTAGATACTTGTGTTTGGTATTCCGTTGATAGTAATCATTTTGAGAACTTGCTTCTCTTTCAGGTTACTCATATATGGATATGCTCCTAGATGAGTAATGGTGATTGGCCTTTTTCCTTTTGGTTGATATGCACTGGAGAAAGCTGCATGATTTTGAATCTGGTTCCAATTAAATTAGTGCTTTTGTTTCTATATTGCATATATATATAATCAATTTATATCTTAACGATGTTAAGGTATAGGGAGTTGTCCGGCTGATGCTTAAAACCAGAATCCGGATAAACTCAAGACACATTTCAGTAATGGCTTTTTGCGGGTTATCCCGGGCTTTGACGAGGATTAACTTTCGACCATCAGGAAGATCAATAGTGATATTGTTCTTGACTCGCCACAGTTTTAATAAAATGGATTTTTTCAGAAAACAAAAGTGGGAGTATGGTAGAACTGGAAGTGATTCCAGAACCATAAATGATCACTGAAGATTTAATATAACCTGAGAATTTAATTGGATTGGACATTCCATTAGCCACTCCGCAGATTTGGTGGGTAACCTCAGGCACCCGAGAGGTACTTCGGTCTTCTCAGAGACGGTGACATGGAGGTTCTTGTTTACCCAGACTTGCCATTGCTGCTGTTCTAGACTATGAGACCCGGCAGGAGGATGAGTATAGCATCGTTCTAAACTAGATTTAGAAGTGCACGTATATATGACTCTGCCAGAGGGTTGTTGAAGTCCGTGGGAGCAGTGGAAGCATAGAGGGAAAGTGGCTTATGTCTATTTATAGACTAAAGCTGGTATAGAAGAAATAGATCATCTATTTTTGATGTGACAGTCATAGGTTTTGACTTCATTAGAATAGCAGATGGATCTGGTAAGAAGGTAGTAGGGAGTGATGTCCTGGTATTTGGGAGGACATGCATTTTATAGGAAGTGAAATTCCTATACTACAATCGGTTATACTGTGGTTGTCACACAGTTGTTTCTCCACATAGGACATGGATATAATATCAGGGTTTTTGGTTACTAGATCTATGGTTTTAGATCTAGATTTTGGAAGTATCCCAATTTGGGTACTTGACACTATTCTAAAGTGTTTTAGAATGGACGACTCCTGGCATGGGGGTGTACCTGCAGATGATGGAGCCACCCTCTCTAAAGGTGTTGTACAGACTAAAGGGGAGAGGGATCTGCAATATTAGCATATCACTTGCTTAGGCTATTGAGTAAATCATGAAATGTCAAGTACCACACCAGATGTTGTTTTTGCACTAGCTACAATAAACATATATTAATCCAATTCTGGAGAAACGTTGGGAAGCAGATTTGAACATATGTAGACGTTCTAGGGACATGGTAACGGCATCCTCCTTCTGGATACGGTTATCATTTCAGGCTTCCAAGGTGACCTGGATGACAGAGTGGCTATATGAGTTATAGTTTTTCCCTCTTCTGAGGGGCAGTATGTTGGACAGGCGGTCCAAGCGGATACTGTGGAAGGCATGGCGCAGGATACTTATTAAATTCAGTGGATGATACAGTCTAAAAAGTTTGCTGGATTTGGAGTTCATTTGTGAACTGGGTCCCATCAGATATCCAGACAAATTCTAAGACAGGTATTGCTCATTTCGGGAGATGGTTATTCTCCGCAAAGTTGAGATATAGAAAGATAAAGATAGAAACACTGGAGTGGATCTATTCAATGAGGCTATTTCTCGAACACAATAGTTTCACAAACGAGCTTTGCGAAACTGCTTAGTAGAGAAGTTGGGTGTTCGGTATCATACGGGCAGTGACAATGCGACACCGCAATAATTGGACTTAAGTGCAAGTGGGAGCTTGTTGGCTATAGAGCCCTCAAGGCAATTATCATAGTCGCAGGCAGGTGATTATGATGATTGAGGGAGGACCTATACCGGTAGAACAGTCTTACTCGAGATGATAGTTGCTATCTGGTTTGTCTTTATCATCATGTATATGCTTCAGGTGGTATTATAGATCACTATTACATGTTGATAGAGCCCATAGGATTCTTGCTTGACTACCGGCATTATGATGGCGATCATATACGTGAGAGCTGGATGGTCTATAAGCACAACCTTAAATGTCCCTAGTCGTGGGAGTATCGAGACTGGATATCAGTACTCCGGAGTAAACTAGTGTATACTGATCGAGACCCCAATGAGGGGCGGTGGCCCGGTCTCACAAGCCATTAGTGTTAATTTGTTCACCTAAGATAGTATACAGGTGCTCATTGGGTTATGAGTACCCTGGACGTACTCGCCGGGAACCTGCTAGAGGGTATTATACCTATTGTCAGATGGCAATTCCCAGGTGACATGTGTACAGGTTAGTCTGTCGACCTGAGATCGTCATTTGTCTCGTGTGAGTTCCCACTTTTATTTGATTACTACCCTACCACGGCTTAAAGGAGTAGTGCAAACATTTTTTAGTTGGGTACAGTCCCGAGCCACATGGAGGCAGTGAGCGGATCGTCGGGGTTTCGTCTCTCCCGATATTGGAGATTGATATCGCGTGGTGCATGGGTGACCCTCACCAGAAATCCTCGGCCGGGGTAGACGAGAATTATCGATCCAGGATCGATAGTTTCTCGGGTGGTGATGGGTTTCATACTGACACTAAATGTCGCTTTAGTAAGGATCTGACTTTATCCACCTCCCTAGACTCGATATGCGATACTCTTAGAGGAACAGACCGGACTGTATAGATATTGTCACTGTCAGGCTCAGTACGGGTACGGTTGAGTTTGCTCGTCGGCCTTCCTTTCGTTCAATACCTGGGTAGCCGTTACGTTCAGCTGGTGCCACTGACGTGCTTGTGGTTAAACCAACTGCCAGCGTATTGACGAGTCTTTAGAGTCCCACACAGAGAGTTTTCACGGTTCAGGCGATATAGTGTAGATGACGTATGTTGGTACATACAGGTGTCCGATAAATATATGTACAGGCTGCACAGACTTTAATCGGACGGTTGATAATACTAGCGGCTTAGGATTAAGCCGGATTATTAAATCAGGTTTTTATTTAATAATTTATATATATGTATTCTTGTATTATTGTTCACTATTCATTTTCTCTCTTGGTTATTCGTATTTTTGTCCGAATACGCGTATATGTATTTCAATACATGTACCGGGTTGTATTCCGTATTAATACGAAATAGCTTCTAGAAGATTTGACACCTCATTATTTGATTTTCTTTTTAGAAAATCAATTTGGAAAATGAGGTGGAGGGTGAGTTGGCATGAGCATGGGCTTGAGCATGTAGAGAGGTATGGCATGCATTTGTTTATTGGTAAATTGAGATGAGATATTTTCTTTAGTGTGTGTGCATGATTGAGAGGGGGGATGCCATAATTCTTTAGTTGCCTTGCTTATTATTTTCTTGACTTGGTTTTCTTCACTTTCTCATTCTCACTTGGAGAGTTTTAGCCATTTTCTTTAGTTGCTCATGCCACATGTTTCCTCACCTCTTCTTGATCTTCTTGAGTTGCTCTTGGAGCATTTTGATGAGAGAAAAACAATAGTGACACATTCCTACACCTCCACTCTCCATTGATAGCAACCTTGGAGCGTCGGTTACCTCGCTGGGCGAGGTCGAAGCTTACGCCTTTTCCCACAGGTGGATCAACGTAGATGAAGGAAGACCGGTGACCAAACTCGATCCGCAACCTCTAGGAGCTTGGGATGAAGGTTGAAGACTGAAGGACACTGATCAACTCGATATAACCATTCCTAACACTTTATATTGCTTGATAGTATAAAGTTTAGGATAGATCCGGGCATCGGGTCATGGTAGCGCCAGTTTAGAAAATTTTCGTTCCATATTTGACCACGGTTTGATGGCCGGGGCACTGCTGTAACCCAACAAGATCGAGGTTAAGAGAGTTGACACAAAGGACAACGCTATGGATCCACTCACGAAGGCCCTTCCTCAGATACAGTTTGAGAGACTTTTTGGCATGTTGGGTATGAGATACTACAACAACTGGCTTTAGTGCAAGTGGGAGATTGTTAGGAATATGTATGCCCTAAAAGCCATTATTGTATGATATAGTGGATGCTTGGACATATATATAGAGGACTTTCTTGCTCGATATGATAGTATGCTATCTAGTTGCTCTTTATCTTAACATATACACTTGTATTATTATATTGTCTCTCTGATACATGTTGATAAAGCCCTTAGGATGTTTGCTTGACTACCAAGACTATGATGCGGATCATACTACCCGGACTTGTGTAGTCCATAAGCACATACTTTAATTGTTCTTAATCGAGGGGATATCGAGACATGGCATCGATATTCCAGAGTAGACTATTGTGTACATTTCATGACTCTGTAGGGGGCGATGGTTGATCTTATAACCATTGGTATTTGACATCAAAGATTGTACACAGGTGCTCATTCGAGAATGGGTACACCAAATAGGACTCGCCGAGAAGTCCTAGATGGTACCATACTGTCACGACCCGAAATAGCCCGTGACTGGCACTTGAATCATATGAAGTCTATAGGACCCCATCTAATCCAAGTAAGCCAAAAGCCCAGAAATCTAAAACCATTTTAAGGAGTAAAATAAAGAAAACTGGTCTTAAGAAGTAAGGAAAATAGCTTTTAAAAGTGAAGAAAACATGTTTTGGAATCAGGGCTTTTAAATAAGTAAGCCGAATTGCATTTAAAAATGTAAAATCTTTTCTAAAAATTTCGGCAGAGTTTCTTTGTAAATACTGGCCCCGAACAGGGTACAACAAGACAATATATATATATATATATATATATATATATATATATATATATATGCAATGATAAAATGCATCCCCAAGTTGGAGATAGCTCTTCGTCAATCGACGGTCACAACCACACAAGCAATATGATATACAACGCCGAAGGGCGAGGATCAAAAGTCAAAGAGAAACTAAAAATAACATGAAACCCGTATTACTACTAAGCGCGACTTTAAGGTCAAAATAATACATCACTAGTATCTAAGTATGAAACAATATACAAGTTTTGGTTGATGGAATTTTCTAGATACAATGAATAATACATAAACAAGGGTGGTCTGATGCAAGAACCCACCTACCAAACAAATCACCAGCAAAGGAAAGCAATGTGCCGGAAATGCCGCTATGGAACCTGTACGGCAAAACCTACAAGAACTGTGGCACAACGGGGGTGAATTGCCAACTCGTGAATAGAAAAATATGTACAAGCAGAAATCGAATGCATGACATAATCCTAGGTCAAACGATCGGATATAATATAATCCTCAAGTGGTAAGTCTGAAACATGATAAGGTGGCAATGTAACATCTAAACATGTAGATAGTGCCATGTACTCGTGCCAGTGCCTCAGGTAATAACATGTCATAATATAATGTATGTCTGCATGAAGTAAATATGATGAAGTATCAAAATGGATATCAATACATATATATTAGCGTCTCATTCCACTAATATTGGTGTAAGGGTATATATAACAGCGCCCTCATACCCTGTTATATATACATATGAAGTATGATCAATGTAATCAAGTCTGTATGTGATCAAAGTCTGTATAAACGTGGATCCCGTCCACCCGTCACCCAATGACAATAGGCATCATACATGTAAATATCATAAGCATATGCATGGAAGTACGAGGATATAATCAAAATCATGGAACCAGAGTGCCTAGCATCGACACTCGAAAACATCATGAAAACTGTTCCCAGCATCGGCACGTAAATCCTCATATATCGGGCATCCGTCAGTCCGGGTCAGCCCACGGGCTCCATCTGCGGTATCGGCCCTCAGCCCCGGCAGTACGAGTCGTCCCGTATCCATCTATCGACTCTGGTCAGTATCCTCCGGATAACCGCCAGGTCCAACCAATCACTGGTAGGTAGTAGTCCCTCTGCCAGGCTCACCATCTACTACACAGCGATCCGTTCTCGCCCCGGGATACCATACCGGGTCTACCATGTACCCGTATTCGGCCTCATCCGCCTCCTCGAATCGGGTTCCACATGTCACTCTAGCACCGAGAAAACACATGGTGGACGCACTGAAATATCATATCAAGGGTAACCGGATTTTTTTTAAAACAATTACATATTTTCTTTTGAAATATCCACGGTTCCCAAATCCAGAAATATCATGGAAACAATATATCTCAAGGCGTATAATCGAATGCATGATATATGCGACATGTAAAAGAAATGCAAGCACATCTGTCTATCATGCAACCTGGAATGGTAATATGCACACATTGAGGGAAACCGCTCTTTTAAAATGAATCAGTTTTGAAGAGTATCTTGCGGTTCCCAAATCTAGAAATATCATCCATGTATGTGCAAATATGTATGTGTACAAATATGAGTGTACGACAGGTAGGTGCACAAGTATGAGTGTACGATAAGTATATGTACAAGTATGAGTGTACGATAAGTATATGTACAAGTATGCCATGCAAGAGTCATATCCTGAATGCAACAGTACTACAGTGTAGTGACATGGCAATTATCGATGATGAAGTGTGTGAGCCAGCAAACAGTGTACGTGGAACATATGTATCATCGATAATTGTGCTGGTGTCCTAACAACATGATGGTAATATAGCAATAACACATGAAATGCAATGAAGATGCGAAATCGAATAAATCAACGCAACAGTGAAGAGTCTACATCAGTATGTATATGTTATGCAATTGTGCCATTTGAAATAAGACTAATCGGGTTTTTTAGTAAAATAAGGGCTACGGAGTTTTTTTAGTAAGATACGTCCTTTGAAAATACCCGTAGAATCCCTTTACTTGTTTTTAAGATACTCCAAATTCGCTAGTTTTTGAAATGGGTAAGACTCGGGTCTAGTCTAACATCTACTATACTAACTACTGATCTAACTATCAAGTCAACCGGGAGGGGTATGGAAACCATCTAAATCTGAGTTGATATATGTGTAAATATAAATATAATAGTCGGTGATCCCGCCTCAATAGTATCGCGTACGATACCGTATATCATCTGACATCCTCGAGTCATGAGTGCGGATCAATCATCAAAATACAGCTCGTACGGTAAGTCGTCGTACGGCATCCCAATAGCTGTGTACGGGTCGATATCATATATCTCTCACCACATATCCAATATCATCATCATATCACAAAATCTGGTGTACTGATCTAAATCTAGTACAAGTCGATACCGTCTATCTAGGTAAGAATGCGTGTGTGAAACACACGTCCAAAAGCCCGCTAGAATCTCATATCGTATCCCAAATACGAACCACATCACATTACCAATATCACGGCACTAAGCCCAATCTCATCGACTAATCTCTAATGTCCTCCAATATCCTCATCATCACAGTATAACATAGCAAAGATGCACGTGTGTGCGTGTGGGTGTAAACCTATTCTAGGTTCGCGACTAGAAGCTACACTAGTTACTTCTAACCCTAACCTATGCATATTACACCTAACACATCCTAAACAACCAAGTCACACATAAGCTAGCATATATATATATATATATATATATAGTATTTGTGGTATACTAGACATCGGACTGCGGGGGTGCTATACGCCATCCACCCGACTTCTCCACGTAGATATAAATCTACTCACCTTGCTTCTCGTATGATGATGCCGACGTCACCATATGCATCTCCAACGCCTCGACGTCACGTGGGGTACCTACAAGGATATCACAAACGCTAAAGCACTTGAAAACCTTGTTGGAAACCAAAATGGTACACGCTACGCTAATAGGTAAAAACCTATAGCCTCGCATGCAAACACAGTCACTAACCCCTTGCCGTTGACGTTCAAACGTCATCCGACAGAAACGAATCGCCAAATACCACAAATCCATGCTAAACAAGTCGTAAATCATACGCCAACTCAAGAAAATCAACCCAGATTTTACCCTGTTTGGAATCAGACAAAATTGGACATGCCATGGGTCAAGTTTACAGGAAATAGGGCCATGCACGAAAATCGAGGCAGTTCCCTCCTGCTCTGGCCGCAAATTACGGCCAGAAGGAATTAATCTATGGCCAAAAAAAGTGGTTGGGGGCTAGGTCTTTGGGTATTGGTTTCTGCTTGCCTGCACAACTCACCGCCAACTCAAAATTATTTTAGGAGGTCCCGGGTGCTAGCTGATCTTAGAAAGGTCAAAAAGTTGACTAAATCGCTAAATTATGCCGATTTTAAACTTTAAGGTATTTTACTGGAAATCTGGGGCAAAACTTGGGTTAGCTGGTCTTAACAGCACCTAGTAAGGTTATACTAACAATAAACACCAACTCTTGGCCAAATCTCACTCAAGTCACCCAAACTAGCACTAGATCACAATAATGACACTAAATTTCAGCTAAATAACCATAACTGAGCAGAAAAGAGTTGGGTTGCAAGATTATACCTCAAGGATCCTAGGGTATAGGAGAAGAGGAGAAGAAGAAGAAGAAGAAAGGGCTGCTGCTGCTGATGTTGCTGTTGCTGCTGATGCTGAAGCTGTTTTTAACAGCAGTTTTGTTGCTATTGCTGTTGGTTTTGTTGTGGCTGGTGTTATTGTAGTTGTTGGGGCAGTAGCTGCTGCTCCAGCAGCAGCTACTGCTGTTGTTTTTATTGTTGGGGTTGTGGTTGAGTGTGAGAGTGGAGGGTGTAAGTGAGAGGGGGATATGAGAGTGAAAAGAGAGGGTGATTGATATGTAAAAGTTTTAAGGTGAAATGGGATTAACCCCCATCATCCCTTCACTAAAAAAAAAGCTAACAAGACACAAAGCCATCATGGCTCTCTTCTCTCTCCCTCTCTCACCTACCTACTAGTCAACCCCTACCTAATCCAATTTAAACCAAACTAACCCCATTTAATTTAACCAAATGGTTCAAACCATCATGGTTGCCTAAACTTGGCTAACCCACATGCCCATCCAACATGGCAACCCTAGACTACCATGAATCCAAAACATGCAACAAGTGTGACAAGTGTGGAAAATGTTATGTGCACATTTTTGCACAAAAAGCCAAAAAATCCAATTAGCGATTTTTAATCGCGATTCACACTAAAATAGCACATACTTAACCATAAAACTTAAAAATGGTATATTTCCACAAAATAACATATTTTAGGATTTCCATTTTTTCCCCTATTTATCGGTATTTAAATATACCGAAATATTAAAATATTCATTAAAAATTAATATTAAATTATGAAAATTCCCAAAAATAATATTTTATTTTTTTGAAATGTTACAATCTTCCCCCTTAAAGAAATTCGGTGCCCGAATTTTAAATTAAACCCCCAAATTCTAAAACATTTCAATAAAATGTCCAAGTCAACGGGGCTCCGAAATTATCAATACACAAAAGGCATCATAGCGCAATACGTGCGCATGAGTAACGAGCAGATAATTCGAAATCAAAACTCCGTCAAGTATCCCACAATCATCGGAGTCAAGGTGAGAACACGAATGCCAAATCCAAAGCAAAACCTAAATGCTATAAATCGGAACTATACATGTAAATATACGAAGGAAATGCATGCCAAATTCTTTAAAGTCGATGTGCAATGCGCATAACACTGCACAGTGGCGGACGTCTCAAATAGAAAGTAGCCATATACGTATATCTCTTTTGTTTAACATGCACGTTCCACCGTTTTGAAAACAATTTAAAAGGGTTCCCTGTTTCAAACGTTTCGTGTCATATCAGACACGTAGGTAAAACACTGAGACTATAGCTCACTTTTTGGAATCCCTTTGAAATCTATCAATTCATGCAAAACACACTCAGGTACTGTCATCTGACTAGTCCTGCTCAGTACGAAAACAAATCGCAATATCTTAAAAATGTACCGCTCCATAAGAAATCAATCCCAAAATATGCATATGAATTACCACGTGCGTCTGGTGCGCACGGAAATCAAAATCAATACATGTGCCAAGCAGGTGCACAAAAACGATATCAAGGTGCAACGAGTGTGCACAAAACATCGGTCATAGGCAACGTGTGTGCCTTACAGCAAAATCAGGTGCATCTGACATGCACGAAAAATCTCGATTTAGTGCATCTGGTGTGCACCAAATCGCATCTCATAACATGCGTCCAACATGCGTGAAAATCCAATTCAGGTACATCTATCATGCACAAAATCATGAAATCCAACATCAAGCGCCGAACATGCGCAAAATCCAATCGGGTGCACAGGGTGCACAAAATAAATATCGAATATCAAAATCGAAATCGAAGTCCAGTGCATCCAAGTGCACAAAATATGAATCACTGCACTGCAGCATATGTGAATTATACCGAGTGCAAAAACCAAATCATGTGCGTATGCACGCAAAAAATCAACCCAACAGTGTGAAACCCATAAAATCAAGTATACGAGAAATCAGGGCACGAAAACGACATCAAGTGCAACGACTGTGCAAAAATCGTAAATACTCAGTAAGTGCCACCATGGTTCATGAAAACAAATATCATGAAACTCAGTCATCAAGACTAAATCATGCAAACAGAATGCCCAATACACCGAAATCCAAGATGACGGATACGTGATAATCGAATCACAAAATCACATTTCATAAATACCGTCGTCGGTAGTTCCTCCTTCAAGGTCGAGAAGGTGTCGGTGTATCCAATGCTAGCAGCGCACGATATCTACTTGCCTCTTGCTCACAGTCTGGCATCCTCTGTCTCTGGGTCCTTATCTTTTCCGTGGATTACCAATCTCACAATTAATCGGCTCATCAGCCCTGTTAGGTGTGCTAACGGGAACGATTCCATTTTGGTACTTCTCTGGTCATCTTTCCGTCACTCATCGTGACCACTCGTAAAGCAGCATGTCACTGGCGTCTGCCTCTGGCTCTCTGAATGCACATCATACATCTGTTCCTGATGCAAATCTTATTGCGGCAGTGTCCTGGAAGGAATCCCGCTCAAGGTCTCTTCCGATCTTTCCTATGCCGATCTGTACGGAGGCTGGTACTCTTACATAATCCTTTCTCGTTCTCTGGACATCTGTGTGTTACACACACATATCCTCGAAAACTAGCCGTATCCCAATGCCTCTGTAAGCCTATCAGGTCTCTAGCCTCGACGGAAAGTAATGACAGTTCGCCGATGTCTCGCACGAATCTCTGGTTCCACTAATCTTTATCGTCGTCCACTATGATGTCACACCATACTATCTACGCACTGCACTGTTCTCGGCCACGGTCAATCCGAAGTCTCTCGCACGGACTCGAAATCGCGTACTCTGTAGTTTCATCACTCTGTAGAAGATGTCTGGCCGAACAGGTCCTCGGGAACGCGTCCCAACCATCGGAAGAATACTCAATACTCGTCCACCCTCGATCAACTCACAACGCATCTGGATGAGGTCCTTTATCCGAACCTGGTCAACCATCTCGTCGACGATGCCGAACTTGGCCTTCTGGGTGTGCGCAATATGACCACTCCTGGGTCCAGGTCTCCTCGTATAGTATTCTAGAAAGGTCCTGTCGAGCTCTCTCTCAAATCTCATTTCTGCCGAATTGCCCGGAAGTTATCGTCCTTTACTGAAGCAAATTCTTGTTCCGGAATGGCTGTATACTCCTTGCGACTCCTTCTGGAAGGTATATCCATATACTACGCCTCTGCATGCGTATCGCATCACTGATGTCCGCGGAGTGGAACATCACCTCGTCAAAATCTCTTGCGAACTCTTTACTTCACTTGGCTCCAATGTCGACTGATTCGGACTCGACTCATCGTGGCTGCATAGACTGCGCTCCAATGGCTATACTTGTATCTGGAGTCTCCGTGTGTCCCATCACATGATATCCGAATGATGTCGACCCATCTGATCGACTCGTCAGAACCTCATAACCCCCCCAAGAGATCAACATCTTGGGTACAGTTTAGTAGTATCGAGTACATATCACAGCATCGGTGGTCCAGCCGTAGAAGGGCAAACCCAAGCCTCACTAATGGTGCCGCGGAACTGCCGCAAACCCTAAGGTTCAAAGGCTTTCACACGGTCATTATGTCGAGTTAGGGTTTCATTCTTCTAGAGGGTCCATAGAATTGCCTGCATGTCTTTCCGAATACTTTAAACTTGAAATAGTAGGTTTCTGACATTCGATCGTCTCTGTCGACTCTCAACGTACCCGCATGAAGTTGTCTTTAGCTGGAATCAATTTATCTGATGGTCTCACATCGGGGTAAGCGAACGATCCACATGTCCTAGTCATTCGTCCTTGATGACTAACGACCTTCTATCATCTCTTAGTACAACTCGTACCGTATAAGTTCCAACATCTTGGGCGATATCTCGTCGTTCGCAGCAACAACTGGCTCCTTCGTCTATACACTGAACAGCGCCTCAATCCTACAGGAAAGGCGATACATTGGCGGTCATATCTAAATCGGTCTACTTTAGATCCGAGTAAAACTCTCCACACTGGAAATCTTCAACTCAACTGGCCTGCTCCGGCGCATAAATCAGACGAATCACCTTCGTCTCTCAAATCGGGTAGACTAGCTATCATCTGTCTCATATCTGCCTGGAAGCTCCGGCGATCTCAGCTCATAAGCTCCGGAAGCGACATCCTATCAATCTTAGCAATAGCTGGTTCATCTGTCTGCACGGTAGGCAACATCGTAATCTCTGAGGTATGTTGTACATCAACCGTCCTCTCTCAACTGGCAGCTCTAACAATGGCCTGATCATCCGGTGTAAAACTAATCACTCGCCTCCATAAGAGGTCACAATCATCAATACTAACTCGAGACGCTCCTATGTCACCAGAAACACAATGGTCGGCCCTCATACCAGACGAGCTCGCCCTGACCGTAACTCTAGCAGCAGCTCAAGCTGTGCACCAACAATGGCGACAGGAATCTCAATCGAGTACTGAAGAAAGCAGATCAATGGTAAGAAAGAAAACAACAGATCCAGAATGGATACATGATCATAAGAAGGAACATCATCAATGAAAGCATGATCATGGAACTAATAGAATCGAGGATCTCAAATGGGTATATAATCATAGATATGAAGAGAATCACTGATCTCGAAAATATGTACATCCTAAGGTTTCTTATGCGGAGTGGCGTGTCGTAAGTATACCGCGAAACATACCCACGGTACGTCACTCTACTTTAGTCACCTATTCTATCAACCAAGGTTCATCCTACGCGACAAAATTTCGGGTCTAATACCCCCTCGACTAAGTCTAAGTTCTGTATACATATAGACGCCCTAGGCTCCACATAGTCTAACTTAGACTCGAACAAAGGTTAACTTAGCGCTCTGATACCAACTTTGTCACGACCCGAAATAGCCTATGACAGGCACTTGAATCATATGAAGTCTGTAGGACCCCATCTAATCCAAGTAAGCCAAGCCCAGAAATCTTAAACCTTTTTAAGGAGTAAAATAAAGAAAACTGGTCTTAAGAAGTAAGGAAAATAGCTTTTAAAAGTGAAGAAAACATGCTTTGGAATCAGGGTTTTTAAATAAGTAAGCCGAATTGCATTTAAAAATGTAAAATCTTTTCTAAAAATTTCGGCAGAGTTTCTTTGTAAATACTGGACCCGAACAGGGTACAACAAGACAATATATATATATATATATATATATATATATATATATATATGCAATGATAAAATGCATCCCCAAGCGGGAGCTAGCTCTTCGTCAATCGACGGTCACAACCACACAAGCAATATGATATACAACGCCGAAGGGCGAGGATCAAAAGTCAAAGAGAAACTCAAAATAACATGAAACCCGTACTACTACTAAGCGCGACTCTAAGGTCAAAATAATACATCACTAGTGTCTAAGTCTGAAACAATATACAAGTTTTGGTTGTTGGAATATTCTAGATACAATGAATAATACATAAACAAGGGTGGTCTGATGCAAGAACCCACCTACCAAACAAATCATCTGCAAAGGAAAGCAATGTGCCGGAAATGCCGCTATGGAATCTGTACGGCAAAACCTGCAAGAACTGTGGCACAACGGGGGTGAGTTGCCAACTCGTGAATAGAAAAATATCTACAAGCAGAAATTGAATGCATGACATAATCCTAGGTCAAACGATCGGATATAATATAATCCTCAAGAGGCAAGTCTGAAACATGATAAGGTGGCAATGTAACATCTAAACATATAGGTAGTGCCAAGTACTCGTGCCAGTGCCTCAGGTAATAACATGTCATAATATATGGTATGTCTGCATAAAGTAAATATGATGAAGTATAAAAATGGATATCAATACACATATATTAGCGTCTCATTCCACTAATATTGGTGTAAGGGTATATATAACAGCGCCCTCATACCCTGTTATATATACATATGAAGTATGATCAATGTAATCAAGTCTGTATGTGATCAAAGTCTGTATAAACGTGGATCCCGTCCACCCGTCACTTAATGACAATAAGCATCATACATGTAAATATCATAAGCATATGTATAGAAGTACGTGGATATAATCAAAATCATGGAACCGGAGTGCCCAGCATCGACACTCGAAAACATCATGAAAACTGTGCCCAGCATCTGCACGTAAATCCTCATATATCGGGCATCCGTCAGTCTGGTTCAGCCCCCTCATATATCGGACATCCGTCAGTCCGGGTCAGCCCACGGGCTCCGTCTGCGGTATCGGCCCTCGGCCCCGGCAGTACGAGTCGTCCCGTATCCATCTATCGACTCTGGTCAGTATCCTCCGGATAACCGCCACGTCCAACCAATCACCGGTAGGTAGTAGTCCCTCAGCCAGGCTCACCGTCTACTACACAGCGATCCGTTCTCGCCCCGGGGTACCATACCGGGTCCACCATGTACCCGTATTCGGCCTCATCCGCCTCCTCGAATCGGGTTCCACATGTCACTCTAGCACCGAGAAAACAAATGGCGGACGCACTGAAATATGATATCAAGGGTAACCGAGTTTTTTTTAAACAATTACATATTTTCTTTTGAAATATCCACGGTTCCCAAATCCAGAAATTTCATGGAAACAACATATCTCAAAGCGTATAATCGAATGCATGATATATGCGACATGTAAAAGAAATGCAAGCACATCTGTCTATCATGCAACCTGGAATGGTAATATGCACATATTGAGGGAAACCGCTCTTTTAAAATGAATCAGTTTTGAAGAGTATCTTGCAGTTCCCAAATCTAGAAATATCATCCATGTATGTGGAAATATGTATGTGTACAAATATGAGTGTACGACAGGTAGGTGCACAAGTATGAGTGTACGATAAGTATATGTATAAGTATGAGTATACGATAAGTATATGTACAAGTATGCCATGCAAGAGTCATATCCTGAATGCAACAGTATTACAGTGTAGTGACATGGCAATTATCGATGATGAAGTATGTGAGCCGGCAAACAGTGTACGTGGAACATATGCATCATCGATAATTATGCTGGTGTCCTAACAGCATGATGGTAATATAGCAATAACACATGAAATGCAATGCAAATAGCAATGGAGATGCGAAATCGAATAAATCAACGCAACAGTGAAAAGTCTACATCCGTATGTATATGTCATGCAATTGTGCAATTTGAAATAAGACAAATCGGGATTTTTAGTAAAATAAGGGCTACGGAGTTTTTTTAGTAAGATACGTCCTTTGAAAATACCAGTAGAATCCCTTTACTTGTTTTTAAGATACTCCCGATTCGCTAGTTTTTGAAATGGGTAAGACTCGGGTCTAGTCTAACATCTATTATACTAACTACTGATCTAACTATCAAGTCAACCGGGAGGGGGTATGGAAACCATCTAAATCTGAGTCGATATATGTGTAAATATAAATATAATAGTCGGTGATTCCGCCTCAATAGTATCGTGTACGATACCGTATATCATCTGACATTCTCGAGTCATGAGTCCGGATCAATCATCAAAATACAGCTCGTAGGGTATGTTGTCGTACAGCATCCCAATAGCTGTGTACAGGTCGATATCACATATCTCTCACCATATATCCGATATCATCATCATATCACAAAATATGGTGTACTGATCTAAGTCTAGTTCATGTCGATACCGTCTATCTTGGTAGGAATGCGTGTGTGAAACACACGTCCAAAAGCCCGCTAGAATCTCATATCGTATCATAAATACGAACCACATAACATTACCAATATCACGGCACTAAGCCCAATCTCATCGACTCATCTCTAATGTCCTCCAATATCCTCATCATCACATTATAACATAGCAAAGATGCACGTGTGTGCGTGTGGGTGTAAACCTATTCTAGGTTCGCGACAAGAAGCTACACTAGTTACTTCTAACCCTAACCTATGCATATTACACCTAACACATCCTAAACAACCAAGTCACACATAAGCTAGCATATACATGTATATATATAGTATATGTGGTATACTAGACATCGGACTGCGGAGGTGCTATACGCCATCCACCCGACTTCTCCCCGTATATATAATCTACTCACCTTTCTTCTCGTGTGCTGATGCCGACGTCGCCATTTGAATCTCCAACGCCTCGACGTCACGTGGGGTACCTACAAGGATATCACAAACGCTAAAACACCTAAAAACCGTGTCGGAAACCAAAACGGTACACGCTACGCCAATAGGTAAAAACCCATAGCCTCGCGTGCAAACACAGTCACTAACCCCTTGCCGTTGACGTTCAAATGTCATCCGACAGAAATGAATCGCCAAATACCACAAATCTATGCTAAACAAGTCGTAAATCATGCGCCAACTCAAGAAAATCAACCCAGATTTTACCCTGTTTGGAATCAGACAAAATTGGACATGCCATGGGTCAAGTTTACAGGAAATAGGGCCATGCACGAAAATCGAGGAAGTTCCCTCCTGCTTTGGCCGCAAATTGCGGCCAGAGGGAATTAATCTGCGGCCAAAAAAAGTGATTGGGGGCGAGGGCTTTGGGTATTAGTTTCTACTTGCCTGCACAACTCACTGCCAACTTAAAATTATTTTAGGAGGTCCCGGGTGCTAGCCGATCTTAGAAAGGTCAAAAAGTCGACTAAATCGTTAAATTATGCCGATTTTAAACTTTAAGGTATTTTACTGGAAATCTGGGGCAAAACTTGGGTTAGCATGTCTTAACAGCACCTAGTAAGGTTATACTAATAATAAACACCAACTCTTGGCCAAATCTCACTCAAGTCACCCAAACTAGCACTAGATCACAATAATGACACTAAATTTCAGCTAAATAACCATAACTGAGCAGAAAAGAGTTGGGTTGCAAGATTATACCTCAAGGATCCTAGGGTATAGGAGAAGAGGAGAAGAAGAAGAAGAAAGGGCTGCTGCTGCTGCTGAGCTGCTCCTGTTGCTGCTGATGTTGTTGTTGCAGCTGATGCTGAAGCTGTTTTTAACAGCGGTTTTGTTGCTGTTGCTGTTGGTTTTGTTATGGCTGGTGTTATTGTAGTTGTTGGGGCTGTTGTTGCTGCTCCAGCAGCAGCTACTGCTGTTGTTGTTTTTGTTGTTGGGGTTGTGGTTGAGTGTGAGAGTGGAGGGTGTAAGTGCGAGGGGATATGAGAGTGAAAAGAGAGGGTGATTGATATGTAAAAGTTTTGAGGTGAAATGGGATTAACCCCCATCATCCCTTCTCTAAAAAAAAAAAAGCTAACAAGACACAAATCCATCATGGCTCTCTTCTCTCTCCCTCTCTCACCTACCTACTAGTCAACCCCTACCTAATCCAATTTAAACAAAACCACACCCTTAACTAACCCCATTTAATTTAACCAAATGGTTCAAACCATCATGGTTGCCTAAACTTGGCTAACCCACATGCCCATCCAACATGGCAACCCTAGACTACCATGAATCCAAAACATGCAGCAAGTGTGACAAGTGTGGAAAATATTATGTGCACATTTTTGCACAAAAAGCCAAAAAATCCAATTAGCGATTTTTAATCGCGATTCACACTAAAATAGCACATACTTAACCATAAAACTTAAAAATGGTATATTTCCACAAAATAACCTATTTTAGGATTTCCATTTTTTTTCCCATTTATCGGTATTTAATTATACCGAAATATTAAAATATTCGTTAAAAATTAATATTAAATTATGAAAATTCCCAAAAATAATATTTTATTTTTTTGAAATGTTACACATACCTATCGTCAGATAGCAATTCTCTAGTGATACTGGTACAGGTTAGTCTGTAGACCCAAGATCGTCATAGTGTCTTGTGTGGTTCCCACTATACTTTGATTTCCTCTCTACCACGGCTCAATGGAGTCGTGCAAACAGATGGATTTTGAGTGTAGTCTCGAGTCATATGGAGGTAGTGAGCGATAGGAGGGGTTTCGTCTCTCCCGATATAGGGAGTTAATGTTGCGCTATGCTCGATTGGCTATAATAGTAAGTCCCTGACCAGGGCGGATGAGATTTACTTGTAAGTGTTATCAGTAGTTTCTCGAACCGTTATGGGCCATACATCGGCATGACTTATCAAGTTACTGGGGTCTAACGATTCCACCCCTACACTTAATATGCGACATATCAGACGAAGAGACCGGACTGTACGGTAAGTGCTATTTATAGGTTTCATGGAAGTTTAGACAAGCTTACTTGTTGATCATCTAATCGCTCAATACCTAGGTAGCCATTACGTCCATCTAGTACCGCTGATGGTTTGTGGGTAACTGATATGATCATTACCTACTGCTCGCATATTGACGAGTCTTTACAGTCCCATACAGAGGTTTTCTAGTTCAAGCAAAATGAAATAGGGAACATATGTTGATATGTGCGGGAGCCTGATTAAATGCGAGTATGTGATACCGTATTCTAATATGGCAACATTTGATATCGGTTAGATTATATGTGATATAACCGGATTATTAAATCAAGTGTTGATTTGATAATGTGATATACAGATAAATGATATTAGTCGGTTATATGATATAACCGGATTATTAAATCAAGTGTTGATTTAATAATTTGATATATATTTATATTTGATATAATTATATAATAATTAATATTAAGCTCACTGATTATTTTATTCTCTTAATATATATATATATATATATATATATATATATATATGTCTGTGTATATACACACACACATATATATCACACACACACAGACATATATATGTATGTGTGTGTGTGTGTGATATATGTATATATATAATGGAATTATCTATTTTAGAAATAGATAATTGAGGTGGAAAATGAGAGATATTTTGGGCATGGGTGAAGCATGGCTTTAATCAATTGTTTAATGGTTTGGCAACAATATTGAAGTATGGTTGAATAAATTTATTGAAAAATTCTTCATGCTTCAATAAGTGATGAAAGATGAGAGCCATTTCTTCACTTGAGATTTTTTTTCTTGAGCGCTTTTCCTTCACTCTCTCCATTATCTTCTTCCATCCTCCTCAAAGCTCTAACCTTCATATGTGTTGTGAACCCTAGGGCTTTAGAGTAATCCAAATGGGCTAAACACCCTATTTCATCAAGCTACACTCAATTAGCCATTAGGTATAAGTTGTTTCATTCACTAATAATGGATTAGTGATGAGGTAGCTTGAATTAGAGAAGCTTCAAGGTGGATCATTTTCGACACGAACATCACGAAACAAGCTTGTTCCTTCTTCAAGTGGAGCGTAGAGGAGTCGTAGGGACTACTACCCGGAGCTATAGAAGTGAAAGACACGATCTACAAAGGTTGTAATCTCTTTCACTTAGTATAGTTATTTTCATATCATGCTAAAACTCTAACACTCTAGTTAAGATTCTAAGTTAGTGTAGCTTAGCACACCAATTTTTTGAAAATTGCATGCTTGATTCCGGTTAAAACCCAGTGGTGGTGTTAGGACACACTTTCACTCTAGTCGTAGGAGTATCGAGACTGGGCATCGGTACTCCAGTTTAGGTTTGTTTATACGTTTCCTGACCCGGTTAGAGGGTGATAGCTGATCCCATAACTATTTGTGTTTGACGTCGAGAATTGTATACATGTGCTCATTGGATGAGTTACACTAGACGGACTCACCGAGAACTCCTAGTTGTTAATATACCAATGTCAGATAGCAGTTCTCTGGTGACATGAGTATAAGGTAGTCCCTAGGACTTGAGGTCGCCACAGCGTCTCATGTATGTTCCTACTATACTTATACTTCTACCCTACCACGGCTCAAAAGAGTCATGCAAATAGGTTTTTGTTGGGTATAGTCCCGAAACACGTGGAGGCAGTAAGCGGTCGAGAGGATTCTTCTCTCCCGATATAAGGAGTTGATGTCGCATTATGCAGGACATGACCATAACCACAAGTCGGTGGCCATCTCAGTGAAAATAAACTGATAAGTGTGATCAATTGTATCTCTGGTTGGTTATGAGTTTTCTATCGCACGACTTATCGATTTATTGGGGTCTGAAAAATTCCAAACCCTAAACCCGATATACGATACTCGTAAATGAAGAGACCGGACTATACGGTGACTGTTACTTATAGACTTTTTAGGGTCCAGATGTGTTTGCTTGTCGACCTGCTTTTATCTTGATCATACATGGGTAGCCGTTACATACAGCTAGTGTCACTGACGTGCTTGTGGGTTATCCTGTCAGGAGATTGGATCTGAATATGTTTCAGATTCGATCGTATATGATCCTACATAATCTACTGCTAGCGTATTGATAGGTCTTTAAAGTCCCGCAATGAAAGTGTCAGCCCGGGTAAAATGTTGATGTAACGTGCATATTGGATACGTGCGGGAGTTCGATTAAATCTATGATTTAATCGAATGTCTGAAAAATACTAGCCGGTTTAAAAGCTGGAATATTAAGTCAAGTATTGAGTTAATGAACGTATTTTCATATGGTTTCTAGTATTGTGCATTGAAGACACACACTATATCTGTATATGTATTAGTATGCGATACTGATATATTATTTTGTATGCGATACGTAATATGGAAATGTATTTGATACTTATTTTCTTCTCTTTATATATATATATATATATATATATATATATATATATATATATATTATATATATATATATATATATAAAGAGAAATGAATTATGTTAAGTATAAACATAAAGAGAAATGAAAAGAAATGAAATAAAGAGTGGACTTCTTCTTATTTCTTTCATCTTCTTTTCTTTATTTTATTCATTCTTCTCTTCTATTCGTCTCTTTTCTTTTTATGTTAATTCCTTGAACATAATTTTCATGAGTCATCTTCTTCCTTCTCTCTTGAAAAATTGTGAATGGTAAAGATGAGGTTGGAATAGAAAAAGAAAGTGTTTTTCTTGATCATATCACCACACAGATTAATCTAGCTGGTTCAATGTATGAGTTTCTTCACTTGAAATGTGAAGATGGGGTTTTGGGTTTAGGACTTTCATGTGGATCATCTACAGCGAGACGGTTGTTGTCCTAAACTCTCCGGGAGCGCTAGGTCTAGCCAGAATTCAAGCACTCCATTGGAGCATATGAAGATACTACAAAGATTGTAATACTCCTCTTTTGCTCCCTAGTGTTATCTAGTTTTGCAATTATAAGTAAATGACATGATCTTGTAGTTGTTTTTTTTATGCCAAGTCTTGAGAATTTTTGAATTATCATTCCGCCGCGGTCCGCAAACCTTACGACTTTAGCATTGAAATTCCAACATGGTATCAGAGCCAATCATTTACTTGCAATTGCTATTTGTTGTTGTTGAAGATCCAATGAAAATGAACTTGCATCATGAATTTTTTTCCCAGCATACTATGGTTATTAAATAATGCTCTCTGGTTATATATTTTTTTTCATGCTGCCATTCCTTTTTTTTCCCCTTGCCTCCGCTTCATGATTGATTAATATTTTCCCCTTTTCCACTTTAATTTGGGCTCGGTTTAACCCAGGTTTGTGTGTGATAATTTGTTGGGAAATATTAATTAACTGTTTAACGGCATATTCAAACTTTTATGTATCCAAAAGAGAACATTGTATTTCTATTTGCACGGATGCATTTTTAGTTTAAATTGGATCATGGACAAGCAAAATTGATGATGCTCAATATTGGGGATCTCGCGGATCATGACACGTGGCAGATGACGTGTCCAAGAACTCAGAAGAGAGAGCCCACAGGGACCGACCCGGCCACCCGTGTACCCGACCTGCAAGCCCTAGCTGGCTCTCCTCAGAGCCCCCTTTGAAATTGGCCTCCTCGGCCACTCAACTCGTCCCGAGCCGCCACAAGACCAAGACTTCTCGGGCCTTTCGCTCGCCCCGAGCTCCCCTGCCGAGGCCGTCTTCCTCGGTTCTCTGACCGACTCCACCACTCGCAGGAGTAACCGCCGCTCGGCGAATCTCGCCATGTGCAGATTCTCCGCCAACAACATCCCACGTTCCACGCCATCACAATCCCCATTAATGGACGATCCGCTCTTCACGCAGGCGTGACGTCGAGAGCGTGACTGCTGGCGAGATTTCCGCGCCTGCTGCTACGTGCTGCCACCGCTATATAAACCCCAATCACAGAGGAGTCAAGTAAGCCATTTTTTATTCCACCTAGCCGTTACTCTGCTCGGATCTAGTGCTAACTTGATCGTCGGAGGGTCCTCGGCGGTACCAAACCACCCTGGAACTTCTTTGCAGATACTCGGCGCAAAACTTCTCAAATCACCAATCTCCTCAAACCCATTGAGACCCACACGCAACAGGAGATCAGCTCCAGAATTCACCGGGAGATCGACGGAAGACAACATCTGACGGAGACCCGAATAGGACCTCCATCAGTTGGCGCCGTCTGTGGGAAACTAACTCCACAAAACACAAAGTTGCCTTCCGATCTCCATACACATGGCAAACGATCACCATGAAGATCCAGGTACCAGCCGCCGCTTTCTCCTCACCTGAAACTCGGACGAGTCCTCCTCCGGCGATCATCATCAACGTCCTCGCCAGCCGAATAGATCGGCTACAGTCCCTCGTGGAGGCGCTCATCCGCGTCCAAACGGCCGGACCTGGACCCCAGGTCGCCGCTCCTCCGCCTCCAGAAGGCTCTGCCCTCGTCGGCACGGCTGACCACCGGCAGACTGCGACCCCCCGGCCACAGATCTCATGGGCCGATACTCCCTGAGGCCCGTTGGGTGCCCCAAGGCTCCACCCCGAGATCTGCCGCCTGAGCGCCTCGCCTCAAGCCTCCGCGCGATCCTTACCCCCCTGAGGAGATGTCGGTCATCTCGCCTGTCCAGAGGCATGGTCGACACCCCCTCCCTCGACGAGGTCACACGAAAGGGGTCGCCACAACGGCTCGAGGGTCACCTCGTCCGGGGATCTGAGGAACCTCATCGAGAGGAACCGGGGCCGCGCCCAGACGCAGGTCTCCCCAAGAAGAAGCCAGGGATCGCCAGGGGCCGAATCCTCAGGGTACCATGGCCGTCTCGACGCCCTCGAGAAGAAGATCGAGGGCATGCGCCGGGAAGGACACCTCTTAAGCGACATGGCTAAGTACGCCGCCGACTCGCTCACCAAGCCGTTTATGGAGGAACTGCTCGCTATCCACGTCTCCTCGCGCAACAAGCCCCCGAAGGTCTCTCTGTTCGATAGGAAAACTGACCCGAAAGACCATCTGGACGCTTTCACCGCGGGTATGAGCTTCGAGGACCATTCTGACGCCGTCCAGTGCAGGGCCTTCCCAGCCACCCTCACCGCTCTGGTCAGGACTGGTTCCGAGGACTCGAGCCTCGCTCAGTCTTGACCTTTGACGAGCTGGCTACTCAGTTCCTCGGTCATTTCATCGGGAACCGTCGGCAAAAGCGCACGGTCGACTACCTCTTCACAATTAAGAGCGGGGCCAAAGAGACGTTCAAAGCTTACATCTCCCGCTTCTATAACGCCCTCCTCGAGGTCCCCGAGCACTGGGACGAGACCGTCATCACGGCGCTAAGATCTGGTCTTAGGCAAAAAGAATGGTTGCGCTCCTTTGCGTTGGCACAGCCTAAGACCTTGGTCGAAGTCAAGGCGTGGACCGAGCGCGAGGTTCAACTGGAGTCCGAGGTGAACGCGAACCTCCCTCGAGTAGACTGGCCCGACCAGAAGAAGAGGGCCCGGAAAGAAAGGCCGGAGCGTCAGCAGCCCTATAACCCGATGTTCCAGGAGTATACCTCACTCAACGTCTCCCTCGTAGTGTTGCTAGAGGAGGCCCAGAACGAGGGGTTCTTCATGTTCCCTCCATTCCCGCGTCAGGCCGCGAAGCGAACCCGGGGCCCTTACTGCGCCTTCCACCGGACACTGGACCACACCACGGAGGATTGTAAGAACTCTGGGACTACATCGAAGAGCTCATCCGATCGGGCCACCTCGCCGCCTACTTGAGGGACAAATGGCAGGCCGACCGTGAGCATTAGCAGCGTCACCCTCCCGCTGAGCTGACCATCGGCCAGATCATGCTCGTTTCGGCAGACGACCAGCACGGAACTCAGGGAGCCCCGTACCCGGTGCCGAACACGGAGGCCAACGAGCCTCCAGGGAGCTCGGGTCGGCTAATAAGGTCATCTACTAACATGTACTTTTCTTTTAAGGCAATGTAAACTCTTCCTAGGGTCTGTTGTTAATTTAATAAAGATCAATGGAACATTGCGAAAAAGAATGAAAAATCTTGTTTATTCAAAAGGTATTATAGGCTCCTCAGCCATACATGCAAAAAGAAAAAAGAAAATTACAACAGCGGGGGAAGGGGGTGCAGAGAGCACTGCTCATGGTACTCGGTGAAGATCTCCGCCAGCCGAGGCCTCGTAAGATCCAGCCTTTGCTCTCGATTCCCACCGCGCGCATTGACCCCGAGCCTTAGTTTGTAGCACTCACGGACGAGCGCCTCTGAGTGAGCCAGCCGGTTCGCGGAGATCAGGCCGAAGCGCTTCAGAGAACGCAGCTTACCCACGGCCTCATCATAGAGTTGCTCGGATAAGGGGTTGTAAAGCCCCGGTGACGCCCTCCAGATGGAGTACATCAGCAACTGCAACAGGGAGGAGCGCTGGGGGAGCAACCGGCCGAAGTGGTCTTCGATGCTCCCATAGACCAACTGCACCGTGTCCTCGGTGCAGTTCAGGTCATAAAGGTACACATCTTCGAAGTGAATGATTTCGGGGATAGTGAAGGGGAAGTCATGCATTCTCAACGATCTGTATACGAAGGAAGGAAGAACCAGCGCTCCTTCAGCCTTATATAGTCCACTGCGCCCCAATGGAGCTCAACAGTCGCCCGCTTCCGCCCAAAAAGTCGCTGCCACGCGGCAATCATCGAGCTTTCTTTGGCGGAATCGAAACGACGCGAACCTAGCGCTTCGCCTCCCCCGGCATTCAATGCGCATGCTGCGCGATCGATCGCCGCGACTGTTCCTGTTCCCCGTACATGCAATGGGATGGTCGGGCAAAACCTCATGAAGAATTAGCCGAGCGGCTACCCTGCTCGGCTATACCTGGCCGGTAGCTTTCCTACTCGCAACGCTAGGGATCAAAAGCCCTCGCCAAGAGACAGCCGTGCAGCTTCACTGCCCGGTTATCCTTAGCGGGCATCCTACGGCCCCTCCAACACTAAGGATCCAAGCCCTCCTTAGAGGCAGCTCAACAGCTTCCCTGCTCGGCTATCCCTGGCCGGTGGCTTCTCTACTCGCAGCGCTAGGGATCAAAAGCCCTCGGCAAGAGGCAGTCGCGCAGCTTCACTGCCCGGTTATCCTTAGCAGGCCTCCTACGGACCCTCCAACGTCGGGGATCCAAGCCCTCCTTAGAGGCAGCTCAGCAGCTTCCTTGCTCAGCTATCCCCGGCTGGTAGCTTCCTACCACAACCGACATGGATCGAAAGCCCTCCCAAAGGTAGTCGAGCCTGAGGATCCCTCACTCGGCTATCCTTTAGGACAAAAGCCCTCGCCAAGAGGCACCGGGCAGTAAACCTGCCCGGCCAAGGGTCCTTGGTAGGCTTCTTACAGCCCCTCCCATGCTAAGGACTAAAGTCCTCCCAAAGGTAGTCGAGTCCTTGCTCGGCTATCTCTGGCTGGTAGCTTCCTACCACAACTGACAGGGATCAAAGTCCTCGCCAAGAGGCACTGGGCAGTAACCCTTCTCATTCCCCGTCCTGAAGGATCAAAGCCCTCATAAGAGGCAACCTAGCAGCTACCCTGCTCGGTCATCTCCGACTGGTAGCTCCCTACCCATGACGCCACGGATCGAAGCCCTCGCAAGAGGCACCCGAGCGGCTACCCCGCTCCTTCATCCCAGGCTTGTAGTTGCCTACCCACGACGCCAGAGATCAAAGCCCTCGCCAAGAGGCAACCGCGCAGATTCACTGCCCGATCATCCTTAGTGGGCTTCTTACAGCCCTTCCAACACTAAGAATCAAAGCCCTCACAAGAGGTAACCGAGCAGCTACCCTGCTCGTCATCTCCGGACGGTAGCTCCCTACCCATGACGCCAGGGGTCGAATCCTTTACAAGAGGCATCTGAGAGGATGCCCTGCTCGGTCATCCCAGGCTGGTAGTTGCCTACTTACGACGCCAGAGTTCAAAGCCCTCGCCAAGAGGCGACCGCGAAGCTTCACTGCCCGGTCATCCTTAGTAGGCTTCTTACAGCCCATCCAGCACTAAGGACCCAAAGTCCTCCCAGAGGCAGTCGAGCTCGACCCTCGCTCGACCATCCCCAGCTAGTGCTCGTTGCTCACATTGCCAGAATTCAAAATATGGCGCCCACCATGGGGCCACCGAGCAGCTTCCCATTCATGCTCTGCACAAATACGGCGAACAGCCCTCTGCCCGTCACATGGAGAGGATCCGAGGCCCCGATAAGGGGCATCAAGTCTATCTAAGTCTAAACGATCCCCCCTTGACTTCGGGGCCTATGGGGATGCCTCCTCGGCAGCGCTTGGCACGCTCGGCAAGTGATCAAAATCAACTCGACGAACGATCGCTAGACAAATGGACAACCTGACATGGAAACACAACGGTGCAAGCAGATATATTTTACAAGCATTCTTCACAAACAGATGATAATGTGCGAATTGATGAAACCAAAGAAAAAGTTTTATTACTACCAAAGACAAAGGCTTTACAAAGGGTATTTTTGGGCTCCCCAGCCTTACAAAATGCCCGGAGGCTTACAAAATTCCAAAAACAAAGAAATAAATGGAGGAGGACAGGGGCTTTAGGCCTCGGGGCCAGATGTGACCTCGGGGTCCTCGACGACCACCACGTGACGTGCAGGGTCCTCGGCGGCTTCCTCGTCAGGAACCTCTTCCCCCTACTCATCGGCGTCCACGAGGGGGAATTCGGCCCGGAGCTCCCCGTCGGCAAACTCCGGCATCCGGGCCTTAACGGCGTCGAGTGCCTCGTGCCAGATGCAGGTCGTAGCCACGGCCAGGTTATCATAGAAGTCCTTCGACTTCTTATAGCCTTCCACCGCCTTCGCCGCCGAGAGGTCGGCCTATTTCGCCGCCTTCAGGTCGGCCGCCTTAGCCTCCTCGGCCGCCGTCCCCAGCTCCTTCCGGAAGGTCTTCACCGTCTTCTTCAGGTTGCCGGCGAGTGCCTGAGCGTCCCCAAGATTGGCCTCGGCAGTCACGGCAGCCTCGCGGTACTGGGCGACCTCCCGTTTCCCGGCCTACAATTCGCCCTCCAGGGCGGCAATTCTCGTCGTCACCGCCTCCAGTTCCCGCTTGGAGCTCTCTTCCAGCGAGGCGAGCTGGCCCGCAGCCTTCATCGCCGGGGCTACCACCTCGGCCTCCATGCGTAAGGCGAGAGCGATGTGCCGGAGAACCTGAGAGATTGGAAAGAGATCTAAAGGATGAAGGAGGCACCGAATCTCACAAAAAACCAAACACTTACCAGCACGGACTCCTGGGCGATGGACACCAGCTGAGCCCTGAAGGTCCTCCCGGGGACTCTACCCCCGGCCGATGCCTTTATCTCATACAGAAGGCTATCCGCAACGGATAGCCCCGATGGCACCGCGAACCGGAGGCCCCCTTCCTCCACCATGATCGGCGAGGACCGGCTCCGAGAAGATCTCTGGGAGCTCCTCTTGAGCGGCTCCGAGGGAGAGCCGATCTCCTCCTCCGAGACTAGGTCCTACAGAATCAGAGCCCACTTCTGGCCCGACACTCTGCTAGGACCCGGGGCGGGATCCGCCCCCGAACGCTCGCGGGACACTACCACCGGAAAAGGAGGAGCCGGGGCGGGCTTCGCGTGAGAAGACCTGGCGCCCCTAGCCTTCGTAACCTTCCTCGGCTGGCGCATGGAGGCTTCGAGTGAGTCGAAGTCTATGGGTCCTGCGCAAAAAAAATGCCAAAAAGTCAGCGACACAAGCAATACACAAGCCAAAAAGCAAGCCTAACTTACCGACGAACTCAACGGGACTGAGTCAGGCCCAACTCAGGACCTTCTCAGACAGAAGCGCGTCGGATCGGGGTATGGGCTCCCACGACGCTACTCTCACCGCTGCGGGGTCATTGGACTGGTTCCCCGGCAAGCATTTCTCCCTCGACCACTTTGTATGCACGAGCTAATCCTCGCCCTCGGGAGGGGAAACGAAGAAAAATTTCTTCTTCCAATCATGAATAGAAGAAGGCAAGGCCATGACCCCTGACTCGGCAGCGCCCCCTAGCCGCTTTCTAAAAGAGAGATGGACCCATCTCGGGTCGCCCGATCGACCACCAGGGTGATTTTTGAAGACGAGAGAAGAATCGAGGAGGGAGAAGCTGAAGGGAACCGCCTGTAACTTCAGGCGGATCAGAAACCAGAGGAGGATCCTCCACGAGTTCGGCACTAACTGGCGAGGGGTCAAACCGAAAATGTTCAGCGCTTCGACGACCTCGGGAGAGAAGGGCAGGCGCATTCCCCCCCAAAAAGCTTCCAAATACAGGGCGATCTCCCTGCCCCGAACTTGGTCTGCCCTCTCTCCCTCCTTGGCCAGCCAGAGCGTGTAACGCGAGGGGATGTGGAAGTGAGCCCGAGCACTGGCGAGCTCGTCCTCATGCCTTACCCAACACGAGGTGCCGGGGGCCGCATCTACCGCCTCCTCCCTGGAGGCTGCCCCCGCCGCACAATCCCGGAGAGAGGATCCGACCCTGCTCCCCGGGAGGACTCAAACTCAACTAAAGGGTCCTTAGAACCTACTCCTACAACATCTACTGACTCTACAAATGAAGACATCTAACCTTGAGAAAAGGGATCCTCGGGAAACGAAAGCGGAAGAAAAAAGACGAGCGCTGAGCAATCAGCATTTAGAAGCAGGAAATATGGAGGAGTTGGGCCCAAGGATGGGCCCCACCCCTATTTATCGCTGCAAGCGACCTCATCCAACGGCGCCTGTCATCTCCCGCCAAAACGCCTCCTCGTGTCCAGCGGCTCCGATCGCTCAACGTGTCGTTCCTGCACTAGGCAGCATCCCATCAGACGCCGCAGGCCTGCATACGTCGTGTCGGCCAACCGACGCTTGACACGTGGACCGTCACTTCAGTGGTAGAATGCACGAACCGGCGCACCTTCCTTAAATGTAGAGATCTCATCCTGATTCGCTGACAGAAAAGACAGCTGACAGCCTGGGGACGCGTCCCGACGAAACCTTAGGTGGGAGCTCACCCAGAGCGGCCCGGCAGTCCACTCCTGAGCCAACCTGCTAGCTGGTCGGGACAAGAGTGGGGGGCTAATGATGATGCTCAATATTGGGGATCTCCCGGATCACGACACGTGGAAGATGACGTGTCCAAGAACTCAGAAGAGAGGGCCCACAGGGACCTACCCGGCCACCCGTGTACCCGACCTGCAAGCCCTAGCCGGCTCTCCTCAGACCCCCTTCAAAATTGGCCTCCTCGGCCACTCAACTCATCCCGAGCTGCCATAAGACCAAGACTCGTCGGCCCTTTCGCTCGTCCTGAGCTCCCCTGCCGAGGCCGTCTTCCTCGGTTCTCCGACCGACTCCACCACTCGCAGGTGTAACTGCCGCTCCGCGAATCTCGCCATGCGCAGATTCTCCGCCAGCAACATTCCACGTTCCACGCCATCACAATCCCCATTAATAGGCGATCCGCTCTTCAGGCAGGCGTGACGTTGGGAGCGTAACTGCCGGTGAGATCTCCGCGCCTGCTGCTGCGTGCTTCCGCCGCTATATAAACCCCTATCACAGAGGGGTCAAGTAAGCCATTTTTTATTCCACTTAGCCGTTACTCTGCTCGGATCTAGTGCTAACTTGATCGTCGGAGGGTCCTCGGTGGTACCAAACCACCCCGGGACTTCTTTGCAGGTACTCGGCACAAAACTTCTCAAATCACCAATCTCCTCAAACTCATTGAGACCCACACGCAATAGGAGATCACATCCAGAATCCACCAGGATATCGACGGAAGACAACATCTGACGGAAACCCGAAAAGGACCTCCATCAAAAATGGTTTGGTTAAATTGTTTAGTCAAATTATTTTGTATGTATGCATATGATGATATGAGTTTGGTTTGGTTGGTTTGGTTTGGATTGTCGCGAAATGAATAGCCCTGCGCGGAATTGAGATATTGCAATGCATTTTCATTCTTTATTGTAGCCATCTTGTATATTCATTTTTTCGGGACGAGCTCCAACTTGTGGCCACCGTTTCCGCTTAATGTATATTCTTTTTCGAGACGTAGCGGTTCACATGTGGCCGTAGTCACCTCTTGATATTTTATTATTTGTTGGGACACGATCAGATTGCGATCGTTGTCGCCGTTGTATTAATTCGGGTTTATGATTACCCCGCGGAGAAGTGCACGAGCAACCGAATTCTAAATTACAGCGGGTGGCCATCTCAAAGAGTTGAGATCGGGTTACTCGAGTCTAGAATTGGCGGGTTGTTTGTCGCGCTTGTAGGGGGTATAGGATAGACCTGCGGAGGAGTGCTTAAGTCACTGGATTCGAAAAAGTGTCGGGTGGCCCCCTCATGATGATGATGTTGGGTTGCCTCATTTCTTGTGTTGCTTGGTAATTTGTCGCACTCGTAGAGCTCTGCTTTAGGCTGCGCACGGGCCGTTCACGCGATTCCTAGATGATCCGAACATACATATTCTGTGATGCTCATTACTTACTTGTGATATGATTACCTGACTATGATGATATTTATCGCTTGCCTGTAACGTTGATTATTTGCCTGCGATGATGACTGAGAGAGAGAGAGAGATATAAATAAATGCTATATGCATTTTTCACCCGCGCTAGCCCTGCCCCCGCCCTGCCGTAAGTTAAGTAACCTTACAGTGAAGACCTGGCAGCCCGTGGCGAATGTGGATGGCGTATATGTGCATTCTATTTTCTTTTCATACTTTTCTGTGATTGTATGAGAAGATGATAGGTAATTTGATTATCTATTTGATGGAATTGCATTGATTCAGATTAATACAGAGATAATAAACCTAAAACACGTTGTAGAAACTAAATATCGGATATTGTGCTATTACAGTCAAATCTTTTTCTTTGTACAGAGGTATTCGATTAGGAATATTCTGCACCTCATTTGATGAGGGAAGAGCCTTGATCCCTTCACCAGGAGTTCGCTCATAAGAAAAATTTTATGTTACTATAAATTTGAAAATTGTATAGCCGTAATCTTTTGTTTTGCATCGAGAATTCAGTTGGGAATATCCTACACCTCATTCTATATGGTAAGAGTCCTGATCCCTTCACTGGAAATCCGCACTTAAGTAATAGTCTACGTAACTATAAATTTGCAAAACCACTCAATACCTACGATGCGATCAAGTTCATTATGATAAAGGTTTTCTTCAAAACTAGTCGTAGCCCTCTGTCATTTCAGGAAGTAGAGGACTTAGTATTCGTGTTGCGTTTGTCGATCTTTGCCGAGGCGTACTGTATGGTAGCTAAGTGATGTCTTCCTGCATGCATACGATGTGATCAGTTAGGATAGTCGTACTATTTTTTTGACCTTTGCCAAGGGTCATGCGGATGGATTTAATTTGATCAAGAAATGACGGGTTGAACTTGACTTGCGACTTATGATTTGTTGACCTTTGCCAATGTTATAAGCTGCTTGGGGTAAAAACTGATATCGGGAGTTTCTAGTGTTGAAACTTGTAATTAGATTGCATAGTTTCTATAGAATGGGATGACATGTTGACCTCTGTCAAGGTTACCACGCCATAATAGTTTGGATCCTGATTTCTACTATGAGTAATAGTTACTCTCAGTAGATGATCCCGACTAATTCTCCTTTTAGGCTTTGAAGGAGAATTTGACGGAATAGTGTGAGCTATCTTGATTAGATAAATATACTAATCTAATCTTGAAAGATTGCAAGACGAGTGTTTCTTTTCTCTGGCCGTGACCTAAGACTCACCCTAAACTAAAAACTCATAAACCAAGTTAACCGAAACTTTTTACAATTAAAGGCTTTGGAAAGTTATGATTGCCCTATTTCACGACATAGTCGCATATGTCCTTACCCTTCCCACTTCTCCTTTTGCTTTCTCTAGAACACTCTGTATCTGATATAGAGATCTATATTGCTTAGAAGGCCATTGTATAATTAGATACGAACTCGAAGAAATTGCTTCAGTCGAAAATGGCCGCTAGTTCTGGAGAAAGTGAATTGTATATGATATAATTTATTTGTCTCTCCTCTCCACCATATCTCAAGTTTGAGAACTCCTTAAATAAGGAGTATATACTAGTTACGCTTATTGAATAGTCTTCTTCCAATTCTGATACTGGAGCTGAAAGAAAAGGTAAGAAGAAAACCAACTTGCATAAGTCGAGATAAGAAAGAGAGACAACGATAAGGGACGAAGTGAGCGGAAATGAAAATATAACTACTGTTATGACCCTAGACAATGAAAGAGGCATTACTTGGTATACCCGGCCACCCCTTGAAACATTTTGATGTTTCATGTTTTCTATATGATTGTAATTGAAAACTGTTTTCCAATTAATTATGACTCCTGGGTATATAGATACCAGGTTAATATCTCACATCTGTAAGTTGTTATAGATATTGAGAAAGATTAGATTATTGGAAAAAGTGATTTGATCCTCAATTTCGGATATCGGAGCAATTGTTGCAATTGGGGAAATCACCTGGTTTTGCTTTTCGGAAAACTTTTGGTTTTGAATATTTGTTATTATGCACCAACTTTTAAAAATTGATATATCTGTCTCTTTATTTGATAAAGTGGGATATAAATTTTCAAAAATTTTGTTATGAACATTTGCCTTTATCATTTGATGATTGGATAAGGTGCATTGAAAAACAGAATGTACATTCTTAACCAAAATGCAATCACCAAATTACAACACAGAGTATGAGTTAATGAACTAATATGGCTTATCCATAATGATGTATGATTTCTGGTGTCCACATGGACAAGGGGTTGGTACTCATACTTCGTTCCATTATACTATGAGTTCTCTGTTTTTTGACACGCATTCTTGTTGAAATGCAGAGTCTAAAGATTTTGAGAAATTCATAAGGCAAAGGAATAAAGTAGAGAACCAAACGTTGGATGTTTCAAGATTTTTCGAAGTGTTCGAAGCTATGGATAATCATGCTGGGTATTCCGTAATAATATAATCGAGAATTTGATTCTCTCTCAAATTGCTCATCCGTGGGTGCGCTCCATGATGAGTAATACAGAATTGCCTTTTTCAATAAAGAGATGTACTATAAATAGATGCATATTAATTGATACTGGTTCCACCTAAATCAGTGCCTCAAATTCTATATCTGATATAGATTGGGTTATCATCTTAAAATTGTTAAGATGTTGAGTTTTCCGGCTTAGCTTAAAACCAGAATCCGGATAAATTCAAGGCATGTTTCAGTAATGTCAGTTTGTGGGTTATCCTAAGAATTGACGAAGGTTTAACTTTTTACTATTTTCGGGATCAAAAGTTGTTTTTTTCTCGACACGCCACCTTTTTGGAAAAGGAATTTCTTGCAGAAGATAGTGGGAGTATGGTAAAATTGAAAATGATTCCAGAACTATAACTAGTCAGTGAACATTTAGTAGAACCTAAATATTCAATTGACCTTGACAAACCTTAGCATACTTCATAGATCTGGTAGGCGACCTCAGCCACCTGAGAGATACTACGGTTTCCTCGTTGACGGTGACAAGGAGGCTTGTATCATGTGATGATGACCCTACTAGTTATCAGCAATCCATGGAAAGTAGTGACTTCCGATTGATGGCTGGATGCCAAGTTATCCTACTTGGACTTTATGCACTCAAACAAAGTGTGGACTTTGTTGGGTACTCCTGAAAGGGTAAAACTCGTTAGGAACAAGGAGCTCTTACGAGATCAGTGCAAATGGAAGGGTATTGAGCTAAGGTTAAAAGTTTTCATCAAATACTCGTTATGGATTGTGATCAAACTATTACTTCTGTATCTGTGCTGAAGTCCATACGGATATAACTTTCCACTATTGTTTTTTATGACTATGATATCTGGCAGATGGATGACTATAATGCCTTTCTAAATTGGATTTAGAAGTGTACGTGTATATGACTCTGCCAAAGGGTTATCTTAGCCCGTAGGAGCAGCGGTAAGTACGCAAGTTGTTTAAGTCTATCTTTAGACTAAAGTAGGCATGGCGGAGAAGGATCATATGTTTTGATGATACGAACAAAGCGTTTGACATCATCAAAACGAGAGATGAACCTGGTATTTATAAGAAACTAGTAGGGAGCGTTGTCAGATTCCTCATATGGTATGTGGATGACATACTCATGATAAGAAGTGATGTTCCTATGCTACAAATCGGTAAAATAATGGTGATCACATGTGCTTATCCATATAGGAAATGGATATCAGTCCAATCCTAGAGAAACACAGGGTAGCAGTGTCACGGCGTGGAAAAAGCACGTGACTGGCACTTGAATCATGTGAAGTCTATAAAACCCAACCAAATTCAAGTAAGCCAAAAGCCCAGAAATCTTAAACTTTTTGGGGAAAAGGTGGAGGTAAAGTTTTGAAATAAAGTTATAATGAAATCAGGTTCTAACTTTAAATGCATAAGTAATATTATATGGAAAACATAAGGGGATTATATACTGTAGTTAAAAACATTTTCGTCCTTTGAAATTTTGGGCAGCCCGTCCTTTGTAAATTTTGAAACCAAAACTGTTCAGTTGATAAAACTGCACATTTAATATGACATTTTCCCTACTATTTCTATATAATAAAAGGTGTCTATTATAATATATGATACATATGAGGGTTTATCTGTAAAAATAGTATTTTCATGTGTTTATATATTATAATTAACATTATGTAGGAAAAAGTAAGCATATAATATCCATGTAACATTTGGCCTATTTAAATATGCTTACCTTATTAAATACCTTTGACCAATTCTTAATGGTTAAGTTAATATCTCAATAAAACAAACTCTACTAATATTATTTGTTGAGTTATTGTGCAGAATTTTCAGGACTGAAATCAAGAAAATCAAAATTGGCAAAACAAACCTGCCTAATTAAGAAAGTAAACTAAAGAAATCAATTCTGGCAGTGACGTAGAGAAGATTTTCAGTTTCCAGAGATTCAAAAGATCACCACGTGTCATCAAGATAAAGCCCCAGAAAAACAACCACATGATCTCCCTGTTTGGCCGCGGAACCGCGGCCAAACCCACCTATTGGACGCGGTTCCACCGCGTATTGGACGAGTTGGGAGTTGGGATTTTGCTGTTGGGATCTTAACCACTGGTGTCCAAATTAGGAAACTAGGGTTCTGGCTCTGGGACTATAAATAAGGACCGAGAGCCTCTTGGAAAAATTATCAAGCTGAACAGATCATAAAGTCCACGACAGACTCATGCATCCAGGCTGATCATCAACTGTTCATCTACCTCCTTAGAAGAGATCGAGAAGCAAACTAGCATTTTGTAATCATTTTCTAAGGGAACAAAGTGTAAATGAATTTTGTTGATTAATAAAGGTGGTAGTTTTCTTATTCTATCCCTTTGTAGTTTTAATATGATTTCTCTCTCCATCTCTTCTTCTCCCAACATGCGCGAGTAATTCTTCGCTTGTTAGGGTTCATGCGATTAAGGTAGGTTAATGGAGGATGTAGATCCTTAAACTCTTTTTAAGTCCTATAAAGTTTATAAACTCTATCAAAAGAATAATTAACATCTTAATTGGGCGCGCTATCAATTCATTGATAATCGGGACCATGATTAGAGATTAGATTAACAATTGTTTTGGTAAAGGCTAGATATGAACGGAGTTCCATGTCGAGATAGGGGTTAAGAGTGGGAAGCCTTTTCCCTCCAGAAACCCTAATCTACATGCATCACTGTCGTTCTAGTTTGAAATCTATTAAAGGATAAAAAGAGTAATCTTTAATTAATTATCCATAACTACTAAATCCTAATGAACCCTATAAGCCCCCTTTTTATTAAACTTACCTCCGTAGTTAATCTAGATCTATATTTTGCATCCTTGTTTAACGTAGATCTAGAAACTATTTCCACCATTCTTTATTCTTCCCCTTTCTCAACACGACTAAAGTAAGAATAAAAGGTTCCACGTTTCCCTAAGGACGACCCGTACTCACCTCGGTCTAGCTACGTGATTGAGAGAGATTTCGCGTATGCGTTTTGAAAAGATAGATTTTGAAATCAAAGAATTGTTAACCGCAATCAAGAACAAAGTCGCTTCGTAGCTATCCGGTGAGTACGGGTCGGTCCAAAGGGATTTTGTGTATTCTCAATTTGTTCTAACGAGTTAATTCCAATTGGTGTTGGATTGATTATCACTAAAAACTGAAATGAGTTGACTAGGATTAAAATCTTGCTAGGGTTAGCTTTAGGTTAAGTTTGGAAATTCAATATTCCTCACCGCTTTCAATGCCCTAATTAAGATCTATTTAGGTGTTATGGTAATAATTAATAAAGTGGATTAGCACCATCGGGAAGAAATTAGGTTTCTTCCTCTAGGTCCTTGTCTGTCCTTTCTTAACTCTTACCCTAACCTCCATGGAAAACATACACAACCGGTCTTTTAAACTATGGTATCACCGCTACCTCGTGGGATAGGGTGCTGTAGTGAGCGGTGTGTGTATGTATGCATAGAGTCCTATTAAAATGTATGACGGGAAAGAAAAGGGTGAGAGATTTTCATCTCTCAAACCTTTCCCATTCCTAACCCTAACAAGTGAGGAACTATTCACTCATTAGGGAATTGATACAAAGAGACAATTTTTTTATGATTTGTTTTTAAAAGACTAATTATCTAATCTACGGCAGATAAATAAAAGTTATACTAGGGCAAAAAGGAAAATTAAACTAAGGCAAGAAAAGAAAACTTACTTTAATTTTTATTTGATACTCTCTTCAAACATTACATGTATTGAAATTCTGAATTTAGATAAGTAAAATGAGGCACAAGAAGAGGCATGCTCCAAAAAGAGCATTAGGGTTTCTATTTATAGATTATAGAAACCCTAGGGTTACATCTGATCCCTATCTACATTTACAAAAATAACCCCAAAGACCGAGTCAACGCACCGCCACCCACCGTCAAAAATGCACCGACACGTGTTCTATATGGCCGCGAATCCGCTGCCAGAAGGCATGTTTGGCCGCGGTTCCGCGGCCATATTGTGGGTTCTTGGGATGAAATCTTCAGTGTAGCTTCAAGTTGAATTTTCCTTCTACTTTCCTCACTTCACTACTACAAATAAGGGTTGCCCCTACGGATTTATCCGTAGGGGAAAACCACTGCCCCTACGGATATATGCGTAGGGGCGAAACAACACCCCGTAGGTGCAAAGGCCGCAGGTGTAAGTTGAAACCCTGAACTTGCCCATACGGGCAAAATCTTGCACCTACGGAGTTCTATGTAGGGCCAGGTTCCCCATCGGTGTAGGCCATAAGGTAAAAAAAGTTATTTTATTTACGGTTTTTTTTAAATATATTAACTGTACCTACGGATATATCCGTAGGGCCCCCTACGGATATCTGCGTAAGGGCAAAATATCAGAAATCCTGATATGTTACCCCTACGGATAACGCCGCAGGGGCCATTGTTCGCCCCTACGGACATGTCCGTAGGGGCACGCCTAACCCCCTGGTACTGAGATCAGGGGGGAAATATCAGTTACTGCCGATATTGTGCCCCTACGGTTTAACCCGTAGGGGCAACATGTGTACCTACGGATTAATCCGTAGGTACACATTATCTGTATTTTTTTTAAAAAATGGGCTGCCTGATTTTTTTCCCGCCCTGTGCGCAATAATATATATACCAATCAAATATAAAATTAATCATCACGCAACATATATCGCAGTATTCATAATCACATCTCACGCATATAATATACAAAAGAAACCCAAAAACTGAATATGATATAAATATAAATCAATATCGTTTCAAAATGTAGTACAATATGTATGATATAAATAAATACATGTTTCAAAATATAAGAACCAAAAAGCTACCCTAGCTCGGTCCAGCTCCACCTCTGAATAACGATAGAATAACGCGCGCCTGCTCGTCGGTCAATAAACTCTGCAATTCGGCGCGAGCGGGAGTCTGTGGTGCCCTCCGTGTGCGGCGTCCAGAACTGGGGTCAGCAGCCTCGGATCGCTCTGTCATGTAAAATTGATCCCCGAGGCCTCGGCCTGCTCAAGAAGTAAAGTATAAGTAAAAAATTGAAACTTGAACCTTCCAAAACTAAAATTTCAAATTTGGGTAGAAAAAATATTAACACTTACGCAATACTCCTATGTAGCGACGTCGGGATATCGAAGCTCGCCCGTGGCTGGATCTGTCGAGGTGCCGTGGACGGCACGATATGCGGACAGCATGCTCGGTGTACCACCTTACACCAGGGTCTGAGCTGTCTGCAATATTAGAAAATAACTCTTAATATGAGGTATATTAGAAAATAACTCTTAATATTTTATTATATCACAAATGAAAATATATATTAATACCCGAGCCTGATCAAAGAAGAGGGCGAATGAGCGTCGGTGCTGCTCTCCCCACTCAACGTGAAGTGGATAGTTCTTCACGAGCCGGCTCTCATCCCCCATATACCGGCCGAACCTCTCGGCATGAGGACCGGTATAGCGATAATCAAGGGTAAAAAAGAGGGGGAATGCTTCCTTCCCCTAGCAACTGTCAAAACATTATATTTAGTACATACTGGTCTATAAAATTGACAAGAAATACCAAAATCAACAAATTCAAAGCCTTACCTACAGAGATAGCAGATGTGCTCCTCTGGTATCCGCATGTATCAAAATTTGAATAATATTAATTAATTTCAGTAGATACATATTAACAAGATAAACTCGCATATAGCGCTGCTTACACATAAGACAGGGAGTGAACAAGCTCTTGTAGATCATCAGGCGCAAATCTAATCTCATCAAGCAGCACATGATAATGAGTTGGACGCGTGGTGCCCTATTTCTCATAAGTGCATGCTGCGTGAATAAATATTGTGTTAATTCCAAACTAAATACAAATATAACAAACTTATCAATTATATAGTATTCACTTTGATTTCAAACAAATACCAAATAAGAATTTATTGTACAGGTCCACGACTTTCAATCATTCCCGCATGCGAGCACATATAAAAATCATAGTTTCTAGGATGACAAATTTTATTGTCAACTACTGTCACCACCTACAGCTAGACAATAATAAAAATTACTATCTAAGTAAGAGCAAAAGGAATGTGTGTATATTTATGATATAGCATTCTAAATCAATATACATGCACTATATAATATATAAACATACCTGGAGGAGCGGGAGTGGCCTCTGTCCCTGATATGGACGCATCACCAATAACTAGACAATCAAACATTGACAATATAAGTAATTTTGACATAAACGGGCATGAATATCTATAATATTACATTCAAAATGAATAATAGAGAGCGCACCTGCAGTGAGAAGTGGTAAAAGTATCACCCAATAAGGGTGTAATTTACAGAATCAGTTGAAACTCTTGAAAGTCATAGAAGAACCTGACCTGCATAAATCTGATGTATACTTTCCATTGGACACTAAGAAGTCTCTAAAAGGAAAAGCCAATGTGAAAGCCATCATTAGTTCATATCAGAAGATTGATGCTGAAACAGAGAACAAGGAATCTCATTTTCTTCTTCTTCTGCCACAATACTGTCTTCTCCTTCTCCTTCTGCCACATTACTGTCTTCTCCTTCTTATTATGTGCGCGTGCAAATTCAATGAAAGCAGAAACTCTAGTGACAAACTTAGGTTGCATACGTTGTTGCCAATTCACATACATCCGGTCCTTAACCCTGATGTACTCATGGGCCATGTTAGACTGTATCATATAAATTATAGGTTATGATGACTATATTGAGAAATCTAAAAATGGGATGGTTACTGACAAAGGAGAAAATCCGTGTATATGCTTTGTGTGTGTGCTTGTCGTTGAAAAGAATAAATTATCGATAATCAAAGTTAGATTTGAGGATACTCATGTATGAGTTGTATTCTATATATGTGTGTTTCAATTTATGATTTCGCTTAAGTGTAGGGTTGTTTTTACTTAAATGCATACATACGCACATATCACATAAACACATGCATACATATCACATGACCATTTCCTCGTTTTATTCCAAATTTTTAGAGCCGTTTATATGACTCTGTTTCTTTCGTTCTATTCTGTTAATGACCGTTTCCTCGCTTAAATCAATAATAAACAGTCTCTGACTTGCGTCATTAAAACAATTCTCACTTCTCCCCTAACCCCAACCCCAATTCTAACCCTAACCCTAACCACAGCCCAGGCCCAAACCCCAGCCTAACCCTAACCCTAACCCCAACCCCAACCGCAACCCCCCGCGTGATGGGAAAATAATTTTTAGGTAATGAGCGTAGGGATCGATCCGTGCCTTTTTAATTAAATCTTTAGTTAGATGCACCTACGGATAAGTCCGTAGGTTCTTGGTTTGCGGCTCCGTAGGGGTAAACAACAATTTACGATTTAATATTTTTTAAATTAATATGTAAGGACCGTAGGGGCAACATTTTGGCCCGAGAGAGATTGTACTGATTTTCTAAGATTAATTAAAGGCGATAGGACAAATCAAATTCACCATGAATCATCATTCTTCAATATAGGAGATACCCCAAGACAACACAAAATGTTGACTTTGAATTACTTTTCTATTCCATTTTATTTGTGTAAATTAACAAGAAAGATAATTGGTATGATCAATATATAAGATAGAAAAATCAACAAAATAAAAGTTAATGCTTGCCTGAGGGGCACCATTTTCATTTGATTCAAGTCGATACTCATGCATAATCCAATCCGTCTTTTGCTCATTTGGTGTTCTACCGATATAATAGACCAAGGTCTTCCTCATTTCAATCAAATTGTGTTTCGAGTATATTGGTTTATCCCTTCCTGTTGCTTTCCAAAAACCAGTTTTTGTTGCTTTATTCGAGCGAGTTCCCGTTGGATATTTCTTATCTTTATGGCTAAAAAAGTTCCATTCACTTTGTTCTTCTGCCGCTATCCTACAATATTCTGCTTGAGTAAACTAGTCAATGAGTAACCCATGTAATGAGACAAGAAATAATAGGAAATCAATCATATACGTCACCTTGAAGATCCCATGGCTCAATCTTGTACAAATCTACATCTCTTATGACATTTAGGTCAATTCTTTTGGAAGCTACTTTCTTTCTTAAGTAGTAACCAACGAGTTCTTCTCCGGTAGGGTAGAAGCGGAACCCTGGCGGCACATCTGAAAATGTGTTCATAATTGCACAGATATAGCGATCCTGCAAATTAATAATAGAACCATACTAATTAAGCAGTTTATTAGGTTCATAATAAAAAAATAGTCTTGAAATAAGAATTCACAGGTTATGTATTATTAATTCTCTAATATGTACATAAATACGTGGACTAATTTCAGAAGTGTAATATTTATAGAATTAAAAGACCATTTTGAACATGTAAAGTACTTTCAAACAACGTGTTTTTCTATACATATCTTATGTAAGATGTGTAGATCAACTTATGATCATCCATAAGATACCGCAAAAAAAGATCGAGAACTTGAGAAACACAAACCCGCTATAAGTAATCTCTTTCTCTCTCTCTCACACAACCTAACCGCCCCCCTCCCTACAACAGAAAAAAAATCCAACCCCAACACAGCCAACTCGCTCATATACGTACATATACACATAAAACAGAAACTATATATGCAAACGTGCGAAACACATGCAAAATTAGTTTCCAATGATTTAGATTCTAGCCTCACCTGACCCCAAATCCTAGCTCCGTCATTGAAACATGCACATGAAGTTAATTAAGAGAATTATCAACTTGGCTCGTAGATATGGAAGAATTTTAACAAGTAATGTCAATGTTCTTGTTATGACAAATATAAATCAATACTCTTTAGATCAATAGACATGCACAATTCATATTAGAGAAAAATGCAATAATATGGAAATGATCCGCATATAACTAAATATATGCCTCACCCATGAGTATGTCTTTGAGTAAACTAATATTTTAGATAGTAAATGAATGTCCTAAATAATGCACCCATCATTAATTAAATAGAAACCCTAACTTGGGAAAAACTAAGATATTACAAATTACCATTTTTTTATCAAATCAATGTTTATCAAAACTCATAAATCCAATAATCCTACAATTTCTTGATATTCGGCTCACCTATAATATAACAATCCATATGCCTAATTAACTAATTAACCTGAAATTTATCAATACAAGGCATCAAGGTATTTCTAGGAGATGACATAAAATTTAGACACATTCATCAGATTACTATACAGATCAACATGATAATATGATAGTTCTAAGTTGATACTCTTTTTCATAATTATAAACATAGATCCGTATATAATTAACCATTCTTGATTTGCCAAACTCCTATTGTTAACATGAAACATATGCTTTATATTTAAATAAAAGGGATTTCTTAATTTTTATATTAGAACATTGTACATACCTAATTTCCACTTGAAATCGGTTTTTTCTTTTATCAGTACTCGTTGACATACAGTAACAAACAATGTTTGATTAGAAGGACCTAAGATTTTCTCGATCAACAATAATTTTAGTAATCAAACTAGGCTAAAATTGCAGGAAATTCCGCTCAGGTTTGCCAAATTCAGCAAACCCCAACCCCAACCTAATCCTAACCCCAGCCGCAGCCCAGCCCCACCCCAACCCCAACCTAACCCTAACCCCAGCCCCAGCCCCAGCCCCAGCCCAGCCCCAGCCCCAACCTAACCCTAACCCAGCCCCAGCCCCAGCTAAACCCCAACCCCAACCTCAGCCCCAGCCCTAGCCCCAGCCGAGCCCCAACCCTAACCCTAACCCTAACATAAACTGAACCCGATGCCTAACCCTAACCCTCATCCCTACCCGAACCCTGAACCCTAGCCCTAACATCATCACAATTATGTTTAATTGGATATTTACTTACCTGTAGATGGTGGAGGAGACGACGGAGACGCTTGGCGGTCGACGACGCACGCAATCGGCGACGACAAACTCGACGAGGAAGAACGAGGGCGGTGGTGGGCCGAGAACGAAGGGCGGTGGCGGGCTTAGAACGGAGGGCGCGCGGTGGCGACGAAGAGAAAATTGGAGATGCGGGAATGAGAGAAAATTTTGGTAACGAGAGGGAAAGAGATCGAGGCGTAGGGCATTTCTGTGCCTTTTCTTATTAAATTCCCATTTAGATGCCCCTACGGACATAACAGTAGGTTATTGGTTTGCGGCTCCGTAGGGCCAAACAACAAATTACGATTTAATATTTTTAAATTAAAATGTCGGGCACCGTAGGGACAACCATTTGGCCCTATGGCTTAGTCTGTAGGGGCATGAAAAATATGCCCCTACGGATTTAATCATCCATAGGGGCAACCTTATATTATAGTAGTGCTTGGTTCTTTAGAATGGCTTCTAGTTTCTTCCAGATTTCCACAGTGCAGAATGTTGTGGACTTTTATCGTTCGCTTCGTATTGAAGTCTTGAATCATGCGCTGCCTTTTGTACTTTGTGAAATTGTTCATTGATTTTCGTTTGTTCTTCAAACTGTAAGCATGATAAAGATTCTCTATTTGTTGGTCGTAGTCTCACTTGTGTAGCTTCTTTTCTTCATTTTCACTTTTTTGTTCCGAGAACCTATAAGCTGCAATGCAGACATGGATCAAAAGCACCTATTTATTTGTAAAATGAATAAGAATGGAGAATATAATAATGCAAAATTATGATATGAACAAATACCCCAAACTTATCTTTTGCTCGTCCTCGAGCAAAACTAGTTTTATTCTCGAAAAAAGACCTACCCTCACTTTCGCAGGGAAACGCGATTGCACTGAGCTTGTGCAACAAGCCGTTAAACCTCTAGGTGTCCCTAGTAGGAGGAGTGTTGTCTTCTGAGGGTTTTCAGTGGATACTACCCACAAAATCCTATCAATTCGGCATATTGACTTTTATTTTCCAATTAGGTTTTCTAACAAGAAACTTTATAATCTTCAACTCAGAAATTACCAACCCGTATTTTTCACGCTTCCTTATTATTTGGCTTAAGATTATATACGTTTTGTAGATTTACTTAGCTTTTAGCATCTTTTAAGTTTTCCTTCTAAGGTTCCATCTCAACTTAGGAATTTTTATCATCTCTACTAAAGATATAAGTCCTATTTTTCATTCCTATCTCTCATCCAAACCCCAATCATATACCCCTACGTGTGTGTATGTATCACCCCTACACTTGGAAATTCAATTCAAGTTCTTATACTCTTGTCCATCGTCCAAAGTACTTTTAATTGGTGAATTTTTAGATGAAACTGCTCACACATTCTTCATACGACCGTTAATACTTCTTGAGGTACCAACGACCGATTACAAAATGTGTTTGCACATTAAGGCGTAATTCCTCGTCTTGTAATACCTAAGGCTTTTAGCAGTGACTCCCAAACCAGTTGGTCTAAGGCACAAGGTGATAAAGCACCCTCGCTATATTTATATTTTTTTATTTTACGCAGCCTTAAGTAATTATAAAAGCAGTGTTCATTTTGTATCTCTCTTTATTCACACTTATAATTTTATTTTATTTTCCTTCATACTAAGGACTTTAGACAAGAGCATTTCAAGGTCTTCTCTACTATTCCAAGTTTCAAGGTTCGTGTTTGTGCAAGTTGTAGGGTATATATTTTCAGAATTTAGACTTAAGCTTAGAGATTATTTTTCAGACTTACACATTAATAAAAATATCAATACTCTTCCCTTGTTTTGACTTAGCCTAAGAAGTGAACTCAAAATTTGCCTATTTCTAAGTAAACTACAATGACATATATTTTCTACCGTTAAATTTTTAAGAAAAGTTATTTTTAGGGTTTTTAATTTACTAAGTCTAAGATCTAGTTGTTCCTAGCTAGTTAACCTTTTTGTCAAACTCAAGTCAATTATGGCCAAAATTGAATTTTTTAATTTTTATAATTTTTAAAATTTTTCAATTTTTATGGATTTTAAAATAAGTATGCAAATGCAAAAATATATATATGAATGCGAAGGAAGAAGACTTACCGAGCACACCCCCAAACTTAAACTTGACAGTGTCCGCACTGTCAGGCTACACCAAGAAGGTCAAAATTGTTGGTACTCCCCTGCTTATTTATTTTTGGGTTTTTTTTGTTATTAATTTTTTTTTATTATTATTAACAGAAAAAGAAAACAAAATATATATACAAAAAAGGTCCCCCCCAAACTTAAGTGAAACAGTGTTTCCACTGTTTAAACGTTAGAGTTTGGAGTTAAGGGGGAGAAAAACATAGTATCAAGCTATACAAGGCCTTACACAGGCCAAAGGTTAGCACCAACCATTCAAAAAATTTATCGTTATAATGGTGTGGTTGGTGAAAGAATGGAGTGTAGAGCAAAGAAATGAGAAGTACACGAGACCGTGTGGGAATAGAAGCAGTATACGGTCTTGGTGGAGGAGAAGAATGGTGGAAAAGAGAAAGAAGTGTAGTACGAACTTGAGGGTGTAAATTGAGTGAATAAATTAGCACAAATTGTGATGACCGATGTGTTAAAAGCGATTGTGCTAATTTATCAACCCGTCGAGAAATGGGGTTAAATCCCTCATGATTCGCGAGAAAACATGGGTACGTTGAACTTGGTAAACCATCCATTGAAAATGGAAGCGTGACGGATTGTTGCGCAGTCGAAACGATCTCGAACTCGAAGAATTCCATCAATGGTTCTAAATGACTGTAAGCAACCGAGTCTTATGGTTCAACTAACTCATCTGAAAATTCAAAGGACTCAAACTCGGGCTGTGAGTCTTCAAAATCGTCCGAAAAAGTGAAACACTAGTAATCGTTATCGGTTGTGAAACCGTGTCATATTCATGGAGGAAAGCACTAGTGGCGTCAAAACTGCTGTGATCGAACAGAAATTTTTCAAACTCACTGTCCTCCTGCGTGATCTCATGGGTGATTTAGGAAGTATAACAGTTAATGGTTCAGGAGGATGAATTAGAAAATCCGACTCATCAAACAAAACTGGTTCATCCTCAATACTCTCTTCAATACTATCCTCAGAATTCTCCTCAAAAGTTATCCTATCCATGCAATTATCATCAAAATCAAGACGCATATAAAGTTCGGGAGAAACATTTAATGACTCGGGATGATGAATTGGAGAGAAAAATTCAGTCAAATCTGCGGGTTCATCATCCAAAATATTCCAGGCGTCAATATCCTTAATCAAGTGAAAATCAATTTTTTCGGACACCTCATCAAAAGCATGGATATTTATCAATTCAGGTTCTAGAGTGGAGGTGCAGAGGTCAAAAGGATTGGGTGTGGGTTCACTCGAAAGGGGCTCTTCACAATCTGGCAAATCAAACACTACAAAGTCGCACAACTCATTAAACGTTTTATTTTCAACTGGTGAATCATTTGGGACACTTGATAGATATTCAAAACCGGAGTTGTGGGATTCAATTGGTGATGGGTAGGTTTGATTTGGAAGGGTGCACAGCTTACTCTCTCCACTCAAATTCTCAATCTGTCCAATCGCCTCATCATACATTGGAATTCTGGGAGCTAGTTGGAAACTAGCTACCGGTTCACTAGGTTGTCTTGATGAATTAAGGGCGGCAATGGACGCATCCAGATTCCTCATCTGTTGGTTTGTCGCTACAATATAAGCTTTCAACGACTGTTCCAGACTAGACATGGGTTGTGAAGGGGTTTCAGTAAAAGATTCAAAATTGTTTGGATTCTGGAAACTCCTAAATGGCTGTGTAGAAGCAATGTCTAGGGATGGTGCGAAAGTCGGGTTGGACTGGTAGGAATTGAATGGTTGGATAGGAGTAGGAATAACATTTGGATAAAAGGGTGAATGGACTTGTTGATCCCAAGAACTGGAGGTGTTGAAAGGAGTGAAAGATCGGCTACGAGATTGTTCAATATGTTCAGCAATAGACATGGGTTTCGGAGTTACCACTGGATTCTCAAAAGGGGTATCAACGTAAGAAGGCGGTGAAGGTTGAAATGGTTGATACAAAGTGGATTGCGGAATCCAACTGTTTCTCCTAGACGCTTCTATTCGATCTTTCAAAGAAATTTTAGGCATGGATGGGTTGTCCGTAATTCGACCAAAACAATTCGCGTAGGAAGCAATGTTTGGATGAGGGTACCAAAGTTCAGCAAGAGTTTTGGAAGGTGGGGTACCCATGATGTAAGAAAGGAGAGAAAAAGAATGTCGGTGCAAGTTGGGTGCAATGGATTTCTTAGCGACAAGTGGCAAGTTCTTGTAAAAAAATTTCCGTTTTGTGTTTTTTTTATAAGGAGCTTTTTGCAAAAAGATTTTTAATAAGAATCTTAGACACACGTTCAATCAATCACAATATGCACAATCAAGCCTAGATCTAGGGTCACCTAGGTCAACTAGACTGCTCCTAACTGTTCCAAAGGGCAAGTTGTGAGGACCTCAAATCGCCTCTTCACCGCCAATTATGGCCAGGTAAGCACAAGTAAAGAAAGGAGGGATCTGCTCACGAATCAACGTGAGACGGACCTTTTAAAATTACCTTTCCCTACTTGTCTGCCTAGGCACCACAAACTCTGGTTTAGATCAACGATCGATACCTACAACTATTCTTTTGTCCTATTGAGCATGAAGTCCTTATAGGCTGAGTCTAATATTTTTTTAATTAACTTGATTGTCAATGCAATATGCTTTATGTGATTTTTGGGGTCCTAGGAAGAGTAATGAAATCCCCATCCAATATGGATTGGTGTAAAAGCCATTTAAAGTCAATTTTAAAGAATGCAAAGCAGTAAAACACAATCAAGCCACTTGTAAAATTTTTTTTTTATATTGCGGCGCAAAGAATCCTGCACAAGATCAAGCTATTGGAGAAGGGGAAAAGTTTTTTTGTGCAAAGAACCCTGCAGGAAAATTTTTCAAAGGAGATCAGGGGGTTCAGAAGAAGAAAAGAAAACTCACAGAGGAATTTTGGCTTGCTGATGTCAGCAAGGCGCCGCGGTTCCGCGGCTAAATATTGCCTTTGACCGCGGTTCCACGGTCAAATAGTCGGTTCAGATCTCAAATTTTTTCTGTTACTCTGTTGTTGTACTCCTCTGCTTGTTCAGATCTGCTGTTTGTTGTTTTGCTCTCTGGATTTTTTCAGATCTGATTCTGTTCTTTGATCCCGCACAATTCAAAAGAAAACCCTTCAAAGAATAACAAGATGATAAATTTTTTTTTATTTTTATATTTTATTTTTAGTTTTTATGATTTTTTAATCTTTATATTAACCCGAAATTACAAAAAGAAAAATAACTACGCCATCCCCGGCAACGGCGCCATTTGATTGAGAGAGATTTCGCGTATTCGTTTTGAAAAGATAGATTTTGAAATCAAAGATTTGTTAACCGCAATCAAGAACGGCGTCGCTGGTAGCTAGTCGGTGAGTACGGGTCGGTCCACAGGGATTTTGTGTATTCTCAATTTGTTCTAACGAGTTAATTCCAATTGGTGTTGGATTGATTATCACTAAAAACTGAAATGAGTTGATTAGGATTAAAATCTTGCTAGGGTTAGGTTTATCTTAAGTTTGGAAATTCAATATTCCTCACCGCTTTCAATGCCCTAATTAAGATCTATTTAGGTGTTATGGTAATAATTAATAAAGTGGATTAGCACCATCAGGAAGAAATTAGGTTTCTTCCTCTAGGTCCTTATCCGTTCTTTCTTAACTCTTATCCTAACCTCCATGGAAAACATACACAACCGGTCTTTTAAACTACGGTATCACCGCTACCTCGTGGGATAGGGTGCCGTAGTGAGCGGTGTGTGTATGTATGCATAGAGTCCTATTAAAATGTATGACGGGCAAGAAAAGGGTGAGAGATTTTCATCTCTCAAACCTTTCCCATTCCTAACCCTGACAAGTGAGGAACTATTCACTCATTAGGGAATTGATAAAAAGAGACAATTTTTTTATGATTTGTTTTTAAAAGACTAATTATCTAATCTACGGCAGATAAATAAATTCTAAATTAGGGCATATAAATAAAAGTTATACTAGGGCAGAAAGGAAAATTAAAATAAGGTAAGAAAAGAAAACTTACTTTAATTTTTATTTGATACTCCCTTCAAACCTTACAGGGATTGAAATTCTGAATTTAGATAAATAAAATGAGGCACAAGAAGAGGCATGCTCCAAAAAGAGCATTAGGATTTCTATTTATAGATTATAGAAACCCTAGGGTTACATCTGATCCCTATCTACATTTACAAAAATAACCCAAAAGACCGAGTCAACGCACCGCCACCCACCGTAAAAAATGCACCGACATGTGTTCTATATGGCCGCGGATCCGCGGCCAGAAGCCATGGTTGGCCGCGGTTCTGCGGCCATATTGTGGGTTCTTGGGATGAAATCTTCAGTGTAGCTTCAAGTTGCATTTTCCTTTTATTTTCGTCACTTGGTTCTTCAGAATGTCTTCTAGTTTCATCCAGATTTCCACAGTGTAGAATGTTGTGGACTTTTACCGTTCGCTTCGTATTGAAGTCTTGAATCTTGCGCTGCCTTTTGTACTTTGTGAAATTGTTCATTGATCTTCGTTTGTTCTTCAAACTGTAAGCATGATAAAGATTCTCTATTTGTTGGTCGTAGTCTCACTTGTGTAGCGTCTTTTCTTCATTTTCACTGTTTTGTTTCAAGAACCTGTAAGCTGCAACTATGTAGCAGACATGGATCAAAAGCACCTATTTATTTGTAAAATGAATAAGAATGGGGAATATAATAATGCAAAATTATGATATGAACACTACGCGCGACACCGTTCTGATTGCGGTTAACTACAAATACTACACATAAAAACATCATCAATCAAATGGCGCCGTTGCCGGGGATACGTGCGTAATTTTTTATTCTTACTATTTTTGTTGAATTCTTCTTCGATCCATATCATAAATAAAAAAACTGCAAATTGTATATTTAACAATTATTGTGTGAATTTTACGAGGGGATCTGGAGTCACAGAATTGAGGAAACAGAGATCCAGAGACATTAATCAAGATCCAGAGGAGCAAGTGAGGCCACGTAGCAAAAATCTCCACCTTATTTCCCAAGTCGGCGGCGGAAGCGCGGCAAGAAGGCCTATTCGGCGGCGGAACCGCGGCTTAATTGAGGATCTAAGGTTCCAAACTTCTCTGGTAAGTTTCTCAACTCTTTCTCTCTCCTCTGAAATCCAATAAAATATCTTTTCTGCAGGATTCTTTGCAAAATTTTGCCGCTCAAAAATCTTTTTGCAATGTTTTGTAATTGGTTTGTTAATTCATATTTTAATACGGATTTTTAAGGGGCAAGACCAAAATTCAGATTAGGTAGGGATTTTATCACCCTTCCTAAGCCCAACAAATCACAAAATGAGCATCCATATCAACCCTACATTAATTTAAAAAATATCTAGACAAGACTCTAAGGACTGTCGCGCTCAATAAGGACAGAGGAAGGTCGTGGGTAATCTATCGCTTATCCGCATTACTTTTTGTGGTGCCTAGGCAAGTATGTCGAAGGCAAGTGGTTATTTAATTAAGGCCCGCTATTTTCGATGATTCGTAAAGCAGATACCTCCCACTTACCTGGCAATTACCTGCCCACAAGAGTAGTAAAGAGGTGGTAGAGGATTGATCTTACGGCTTGTCCTTTGGAAGTCTAGGAGCGGTCTAGAGACTTGACCTAGGTAACCTTAGTTCTAGGGTTGTTTGTGCATTTTTGTGTGATTTTTCTAAGTCCGACACAATTTTCAAAACAGACCATTTTTAAAAGTACACACGCTGCCACTTGTGCTAAACCGATTAGTGTATGCTTGGCTGGACACGGGATTCTAGCGCCCGTCATGTCCGCGTTCCTGCTATCGACTCCGAAGTCGGTACTTCTTCATCATCTTTTTTCCCACCATCCTCCACATCGACCGAGATGGATGGTACTCCATCAAATTATAACACCACGCCACCGCCGTAGGTGAGCAGAATCCACCGCGCATCTCTCTCCAAGATAGATGTTATCCTATCCGTGGTCCACTTCCTACCCGTTTATCCATTCCACCAGCCAATGAGGATAATTTTGAAATTAAACCCCACTACATCAATCTGTTGCCCAAATTTCACGGGCTTGAGTCTGAAGACGCATACGTTTTCATCACTAAATTCGAAAACGTATGCGCAATGATGGGTACTTCACAACTGACTATGGATGCTATGCGCTTGCGTCTTCTCCCATTCACTTTGTGCGACTTGGCAGAAAAATTGCTTTATAATATTGCCGCACACTCTATCACTAATTGGGATGAATTCATAATAGTATTTCTTAAGAAATTTTACCAAAACCATAAGATCGCCCGTGTTAGGAGCGAGATCAACCAGTTTACGCAGCTTCCCAATGAACCATTTTGGAAGTGCTTTAAACGTTTCAAGGATCTGCTTGTCCAATGTCCTCATCATGGAATACATAGATGGGATTTGTGCCGAATTATATATGAGGGCATTAATCCAGCGACAAAGCAGATGCTTGAAACAAATTGTCAATGCAATTTCATGTCTAAATATGATGGTGAAGCTTAGAAATATCTGGAAGACCTCGCTGAAAACACTTTGCAGTGGGAAAGCGTTAGACCACCTTCATCTAGGGGAGGTATTCATCAGCTCGATGTTTCCATCATAGTAAAAGACGAAATGGAAGCGATGCAAAAGAATCTCGATGCTATTGAAAACAAATTTTCATCAGTCTCCCTAAATCAGGTAACGCTCTCAAAGACCGTGTGTGGTTGTTGTTCAGATCCATCACACTTGATGGAAGAATGTCCTATGAATGCACCATTTTAAGGTCACGAGCAAACTAATGCTGCTTTTCAGCAGCGACCTAGAAACGATCCTTATTCTTCTACGTACAATCAGGGATAGAGGAATCATCCTAACTTTGCTTGGAACCAAAACCAATCTCAAAATCAAAACCAGTTCCAAAGCAATTATCAAAGACCTCCTCCACAGCAACAGCAACCACAACCACAAAGTCAGCACCCCTTTCAATCACAAAATTTTCAAAATCCGGCCTACACTTCTGCACCGCAATTGGCCGGTACTGATAACTCTTCACTCGCACAAACTTTGGATTTGTTTATGAAACATTCCATTCAAATGTCGGCTGTATACCATAAAGAAAGACTCCGCCTCTCACGTGAGAGTATTAAATCAATAGAAAACTAAATTGCACAGTTGAACGCCGCGATGAGTGCGAGAGAAAAAGGGAAACTCCCATTTCAACCCCTACCGAATCCTGGTCACTCACAAAATCATAATGTGAATGCTGTTACTACGTTGAGATCGGGAAAAGTGCTGAATAACCGAGTGGGTGAGCAATTTGATGATGTTAGTGATACCAGTGATGCCCCGGCTTCTACTTCTTCCCCTAATTCGTCTAGTCTCCCACCTTCCTCCGAGCCTATTCTTCGTTTTCCCCAAGGCTCGAACACTTCGCCCACTTCCTCGAATCTACCTAAAACGATCCCCACTCCAATTCCGGGATCCATTCCATCCCCACAATCCTCTCCAATGTTGGACCCAACCCTTATTGATAAAGCACCTTATCCAAACAGGTTAAGGGGCAACAGACCAAGTCCACAAATGGTGAAGATTGTGGAAATTTTTAAGCAAGTTAACATAAGCATTCCTCTCCTAGATGTTATTCAACAAGTTCCGTCTTATACGAAAATCCTAAAGGACTTGTGCACTAGGAAGAGAAAAGTTCAAGTACCTCAAAAAGTTTTCCTTGCGAGTAATGTGAGCACTGCTTTTACACAACAATTACCGAAGAAACAAAAGGACCCCGGAAGTCCTACAATTTCTATTTCTATTCGGGGTAAAAATATCAATCGTGCTCTACTCGATTTTTGTGTTAGTGTTAACTTGCTTCCGTATTCTGTTTATGAGCAATTAGGGATAGGAGAGTTAAAACCGGCGTATTGCACTCTTCAGATGGCCGATCGATCTATCACCCAACCTAGGGGTGTGCTAGAGGATGTGTTAATTAAAGTCGGGGAATTTATATTTCCTATGGACTTTATCTTTATAGATACACAATCTGTAGCGAACCCACGAAACCAAATTCCGGTGATTTTAGGTCGACCTTTTCTTGCGACTTCCAACGCAATAATCAATTTTCGAAACGGCTCAATGAACCTATCCTTCGGGAAGATGTCAATTGAGCTTAACATTTACAAGTTGGGAAGTGAACCCTCCAAACCCTATGCTCATGTGTATTCTGTCGAAAGGATGGATTCCGACAGTAGCGAATTTGAACGGCTTCATGATACTTATCTCGACTTCGCTATTATGTTGTTGTTCGGGTCAACATCTAACAGTAAATGTAAACCTTTTATGGAGTCTGAGTATCATCCCATTCTTTCCGATGAGATTATTATTCGGGATATCGATGAAAACTTTGAAGAAATTTTCGCTGAAGAACTCGCATTCTTAGAAGACATGGGCGTTGTGATGAATCAACCCAACCCAAAGAAATTGAACAGCTATCAAAAATGAGAATACGAGTAATCTACCATCTCTGTTTCGTCTCTACAAACCGAGACATAAACCTTTTCCATTACACCTCTTATCTCCTCCCAACTTCTTCACGACGAGAGGTGACATGTTTTTCCACCAACCTTGGTGCTTCATCGATAAAATTTTTGAATGGTTGGTGTTGACTTTTGGTCTTTGAAAGGCTTTATTTTGACCAATAACTTTAACCTCCCCTCATAATTTTAAAAGCTTAATACGATTTTACTCAAGTTTGGGGCGGGGGATATTTTGGCTCTTGAAAGAAATTTTTTATAAGATTTTGAGCCAAAAATAAGTTTGGGGGAGTATTTCACTTTCATTATTTCTTGTCCCCTTTTTCCTCCTAAGTCATCAGGTTTTTAAGCTTAACGGATGATATCAGTGAGGACACTGCTGTAAACAGGTTTGGGGGAGGTTTGTGCTTATTTACGCGTTACTTTGCATTATACTATATATGAGCACAAATTGTTTTTTAATAATAAAAGAATAGGAAGTGAAAAATTACATATGAAAGATATGAATAGTTTAAGAAAAGCAAGAAAATTAGATGTTTTCTTAAACGAAACTAGTAATAAGTAGTTATGAGCCATTGTCCCAAGGGTTAGTAAGATGAAGGAAATTACTAATCTGAGGATATAAATAAGCCTGAAAAATAGTTCTAATTGTAGAAGCCAAACATTTGAACGTTGATACCCTACTATACACACTTACACATATCTTGAAACTTGGGATAGTAGAGAATACCTTGAAATGCTCTTGTTTAAAAACCAAAGTATGAAAAAAATAAAAGTGGAGAATAAAAGATAAAATGGTGAAAAGAAATATGAACACTGGTTTTGTTATCACCAAGGCAGCAATAAAAAAATATAGCAAGGGTGCTTTATCACCTAGTGCCTTAGACCAATTGGTTTGGGAGCCACTGCTAAGCCTTAGGTGTTGCAAGACGAGGAAAAGCACCTAATTAGCAAGCACATGAGTAATCGGTCGGTTAGTACCTCAAGACCTATTAACGGTCGCATGAAAAATGTGTGAGCATATTCCATCTAAATATCGATTAAAAAGTACTAAGGTAGATGGACAAGAGTATGATTGCTTGAATTGAATTCTCCGAGTGTAGGGATGTCCAGTTCATACACGTAGGGGTATATGATCAATGTTTGGAAGAAAAATAGGGTGGAAAACTAAAGGCGATGTTTTATTGAGGGATGATGTGATTTCTAACATCTTTTCATGACCATTAAGATAGGGCTCATGACAACTGAAAAACTAGTGTAGTTGAAAACTCTTATTTTCAAGTTCTTTCTTTTATACTTCTTATCTTTATATGTAACTTTCACCATCTCTCTTTTATTATAGGATTTTGTGGGTGTAATCCGCTGAAAACCCTCAAGAGACAACACTCCTCCTACTAGAGACACCTAGGGGTTTAACGGCTTGTTGCACGCGCTCAGTGCAATCGTGTTGTCTACGAAAGTGTGCTTAGCTTTCTCCCTTCTTTTTTCTCTTGAATAAACTAGTTTTCTAGGGACGATCAAAGATAAGTTTGGGGGTATTTGTTCAGTTGATAAAACTGCACATTTAATATGACATTTTTCTTACTATTTCTATATAATAAAAGGTGTCTATTATAATATATAATACATATGAGGGTTTATCTGTAAAAATACTATTTTCATGTGTTTATATATTATAATTAACATTATGTAGGAAAAAGTAAGCATATAATATCCATGTAACATTTGGCCCATTTAAATATGCTTACCTTTTTAAATACCTTTGGCCAATTCTTAATGGTTAAGTTAATACTCAATTAAACAAACTCTACTAATATTATTTGTTGAGTTATTGTGCAGAATTTTTAGGACTGAAATCAAGGAAATCAAAGTTGGCAAAATAAACCTGCCTAATTAAGAAAGTAAACTAAAGAAATTAATTCTGGCAGTGACGTAGAGAAGATTTTCAGTTTCCAGAGATTCAAAATATCACCACGTGTAATCAAGATAAAGCCCCAGAAAAACAACCACATGATCTCCCTGTTTGGCCACGGAACCATGGCCAAACCCACCTATTGGCCGCGGTTCTGCCGCGTATTAGACGAGTTGGGAGTTGGGATTTTGCTGTTGGGATCTTAACCACTGGTGTCCAAATTAGGAAACTAGGGTTCTGGCTCTGGGACTATAAATAAGGACCGAGAGCCTTTTGGAAAAATCATCAAGCTGAAGAGATCACGAAGTCCACGAAAGGCTTACGCATCCAGGCTGATCATCAACTGTTCATCTACCTCCTTAGAAGAGATCGAGAAGCAAACTAGCATTTTGTAATCATTTCTAAGGGAACAAAGTGTAAATGAATTTTGTTGATTAATAAAGGTAGTAGTTTTCTTATTCTATCTCTTTGAAGTTTTAATATGATTTCTCTCTCCATCTCTTCTTCTCCCAACATGCGCGAGTAATTCTTCGCTTGTTAGGGTTTTTAGGATTAAGGTAGGTTAATGGATGATGAAGATCCTTAAACTCTTTTTAAGTCCTATAAAGTTTACAAACTCTATCAAAAGAATAGTTAACATCCTAATTGGGCGCTCTATCAATTCATTAATAATCGCGACCACGATTAGAGATTAGATTAACACTTGTTTTGGTAATGGCTAGATATGAACGGAGTTCCATGTCGAGATAGGGGTTAAGAGTAGGAACCCTTTTCCCTCCAAAAACCCTAATCTACATGTATCACTGTCGTTCTAGTTTTAAATCTATTAAAGGATAGAAAGAGTAATCTTTAATTAATCATCCATAACTACTAAATCCTAATGAACCCTACAAGCCCCCATTTAATATTAAACTTACCTCCGTAATTAATCCAGATCTATATTTTGCATCCTTGTTTAACGTAGATCTAGAAACTATTTCCACCATTCTTTATTCTTCCCCTTTCTCAACACGCCTAAAGTAAGAATAAAAGTTTCCACATTTCCATGATGACGACCCGTACTCATCTCGGTCTAGCTACGCGCGACACCGTTCTGATTGCAGTTAACTACAAATACTACACATAAAAAAAGATCAATCAAAAACCAATAGGTAAAAATAATAATAAACATCTCGTTCAGTCGAAAATATTGCATATTTGATGGAACATTTTCCTTACTTTTGTAAGTACTTAAAAGTTTTTATCGTAAATATGGAACATATGTGGGTTTATCTGTAAAATATTCTTTTGTTTGGTTATGCCAGCTCCCTGGCTATCAAACCGTGGCCGCGGAACAAAAATTTTATAAACTGGCGCTAACACGACCCGCTACCCGTATCTACCATTAACCCTAAACTAGCATTATACAAAGGAGTTTAGAAAGTTATACGGAATGATCCGTGTCATTCGGTCTTTAACCATCATCCCAAGCTCCCAGAGGCCTCCATGATCAAGATTGATCTTCGGTCTCCCTCCATCGAAGATGATCCACCTGAGGATTTGTATTCCGAGCTCCTACCTCAATAGCCGAGGTAACTAGGGTACCTAGATCGCTAAACTAGATATCTTAGAGGATGTAGAGTGTAGTGATGAATTAATTTGTTTCATAACACCCTAGGTTTCTCAACACATGAGACTTGAAGGGTGGAGGTAGAAGAAGAAGCTTGAGGATGAGATTGTGAGGCAAACATATCAACTGAAGAAAAATGGCTAACTGTTGTGAGCTATAAAGAGTGAAGCATGCTTCACAAAATATCTCAAGTCAACCAAAGAAAATATCTCAAGTCAATTAAAGAAAATATCTCACAACATTTAAAAATATCAAGCATACCTCAATAGTGCACCATGAGTCACTACATGGGTCACCAAGTGAGCATGCTTGAATTAATGCCAAATACAACTCATCCTCCACTTCATTAACCATTTAATCCTAAATAGTTTAAAACAAAATGAGGTGTAATCTTCTAGAAGCAATCTTGTAATAAATTACAAGAATACCCCTCATACGTATATACATACCCGTATCCGTATTCCAACAAAATACAAATACAATGAGACGAAAATAATCCATCAATCTAATACTATAATCCGACTTAAACCAAAGCCCACTCGTATAATCCGTCCGAATCATGATACGTGCACAAGTGCACGTATATGATCGAACCCTGCTGTAAAACCATACGGCCTCTACATCATTTTGCCCGAAGAAGGGAAACCCTCTGTGTGGAACTCTAAAAACTCGTCAATACGCTGGCAGCAGGTTTAACCATAAGCACGTCAGCGGCACTAGTTGTACGTAACGGCTATCCAGATATTGAGCGAAAGGGGGGCCGACAATCAAACTCATCCTAACCTCTACTGAGCCTGCCAGTTACAATATCCGTACAGTCCAGTCTGTTCGTCTAAGAGTATCGTATATCGAGTCTAGAGGTTGGATAAAGTCAGACCCCTGATAATGCAACATTTCGTGTCGGTATGAAGCCCATCACCAACTGAGAAACTACTGATCCAAATCATTAATTCTCGACTACCTTAGCCAAGGATTTCTGGTGATGGCCACCCATGCACTGCGCGACATCAACCCCTAATACCGGGAGAGACGAATCCCCGACGATCCACTCACTGCCTCCATGTGGCTTGGGACTGTACCCAACTAAAACCTGTATGCACGACTCTTTTGAGCCATGGTAGGGTAGTAATCAAAGCACAGTGGGAACTCAAACAAGACAAATGATGATCTCAGGTCGACATACTAACCTGTACATATGTCACCTGGAAACTGCTATCTGACAATAGGTATACTACCAACTAGCAGGTTCCCGGCGAGTCCGTCCAGTGTACTCATAACCCAATGAGCACCTGCATACTATCTTAGGTGAACAAATTAACACCAATGTCTTATGAGACCTTGCCACCGCCCCTCTTCGGGGTCTCGGTCAGTATACACTAGTCTACTCTGGAGTATCGATACCCAGTCTCGAAACTCCCACGACTAGGGACATTTAAGGATGTGCTTGTAGAACACCCAGCTTCCACGTATATGATCGCCATCATAATGCTGGTAGTCAAGCAAGAATCCTATGGGCTCTATCAACATGTCATAGTGATCTGTATTACCACATAAAGCATGTAAATGATGATAAACACAAACCAGATAGCATAATATCATCTTGAGTAAGACTGTTCTATCTGTATAGGTCCTCCCTCAATCATCGTAATCGCGTGCCTGTGATTCAATAATTGACTTGAGGGCACTATAGCCAACAATCTCCCACTTGCACTTATGGCTAATTATTGCGGTGTAACATACTCACAGCCTGTATGATACCGAACACCCAACTTCTCTACTAGTCGGTCTCACAAAGCTCGTTTGTGAAACTATTACGTTCGAGAAATAGCCTCAGTGAGTGGATCCGCTCCAATATTTCTATTTTTATCTCTCTATATATCTCAACTTCGCGGAGAAAGGCTATCTCCTTAAATGAGCAATACCTGTGTTAGAATTTGTCTGGATATCTGATGGGACCCAGTTCACAAATGAACTCCAAATCCAACAAACTTCTTAGACTGTATCGTCCACTGAATTTAATCAGTATCCTGCGCCATGCCTTCCACAATATCCGCTTGGACTACCTATCCAACATACTGTCCCTCAAAATAAGGAAAACTATAACTCAGACAGCCACTCTGTCATCCAGGTCACCTTGGAAGCGTGAAATGATAACCATCTCCCGAAAGAGGCCGCCATTACTATATCCCAAGAACATCCACATATGTTCATAACTGCTTCCCAACGTCACTCTAAGATTGGATTAATATATATACTTATTGTAGCTAATGTAAAAACAATATCTGGTGTGGCACTTGATATCTCAGGATTGAATCAACTGCCTAAGCAAGTGACATTCCAATCATGCAAATCCCTCTCTCATCAGTCTAAAAGACATCTAATTAGAGAGGGTGACTCCATCATTTGCGGGTACACCACCACGCCAGGAGTCGTCCATTCTAAAACACCTTTAGAATAATGTCAATGTACCCGAATTGGGACACTTCCCAAATCTAGATCTAGTGACCAGAATCCCTGATATTTTATCCAGATCCTATGTGGAGAAACATCTTGTGACAACTACAGTATACAACCGATCGTATTATAGGAAGATCTTTTCCTATCAAGTGCATGTCATCCAAATACCTGGACATCACTCCATACTACCTTCTTAACTGATCCATCTCTTATTCCGATGAAGTTAAAATCTTTGACTGTCACATAAAAATAGATGATCTTGTTGGATATAGTGCCCTCAAAGTCAATTATTGGATTGCAGGCACGTGATTGCAATGATTGAGGGAGGACCTATACCGGTAGGACAGTCTTACTCGAGATGATAGAATGCTGTCTGGTTTGTCTTTATCATTGTGTACATGCTTTAGGTGACATTATAGATCACTATTACACGTTGATAGAGCCCTTATGATTCTTTCTTGACTACCAGCAGTATGATGGCGATCATATATGTGAGAGTTGGGTAGTGTATAAGAACATCCTTAAAATGTCCCTAGTCGTAGGAGTTTCGAGACTGGGCATCAATACTCCATGAGTAACCTAGTGTATAAGGATCGAGACCCCGATGAGGGACGGTGGCCGGTCTCACAAGTCATTGGTGTCAGTTGGTTCACCTAAGACGTATACAGGTGCTCATTGGGTTATGAGTACACCGGACGGACTCTCCGGGAACATGCTAGTTAGTATTATACGTATCGTCAGATAGCAGTTCCCCGGTGACATGTGTACAGGTTAGTCTATCGACCTGAGATCATCATTTGTCTCTTGTGAGTTCCCACTGTGCTTTGATTACTACCCTACCATGGCTCAAAGGAGTCGTGCAAACAGGTTTTAGTTGGGTACAGTCCCGAACCACATGGAGGCAGTGAGCGGATCGGTAGGGGATTCATATTTCCCGTTATTGGGGGTGAGATCGCGCTGTGTCTGGAGAGCCATTACATAAAGTCCCTGGCCAGGGCAAGCAAGATTTACTGGTAGGTATTCCAAAAGTTTCTCAGGGTGTTATTGGCTACACTCCGACAAGATTTATACCACTATTGGGGGTCTGACGTTTACCAGCCCCTAGGCCCGATATGCGATACTCATAGACGAACGGATCGGACTGTACGAATATTGTCATTGACAAGTTCGGTAGGGTTTCAGAATGAGTTCACTCATCGGCCTCCCTTTTGCTCAATACCTGGGCAGCCGTTATGTACAGCTAGTACTACTGACGTGCTTGTGGTTAAACCCACTGCCAGCGTATTGACGAGTCTTTAGAGTGCCCCACAGAAAGTTTTCCCAAGTTCGGGCGAAACGTTGTAGAGGCCATATAGTTTTATGGAAGGGTTCGATCATATACGTGCACTCGTTCACGGATCATGATCAGACAGACCATACTAGTGAGCTTTGGTTTAAGCCGGATCCTAGTATTAGATTGTTGGATTATTTTCGTCTCATAGTATTCGTATTTTTTCGGAATACGGATGCGGGTATGTATATACGGATGATGGGTAATCTTGTAATTCGTTACGGGATTACTTTTAAAGTTGCCAATTTCCTTTCTTCCATTTTAATCATTTGGTTTAATGTTTAATTAATGGAATTTGTTAACAAATCTTTTTGGCCAAAAATACTTTGGTGTGCTAGCTTTTTCCAGCAGGAAATTTCGTGAGCAGTGAACTTTTTTTTGGGCACGGGCTTTGTGTGAATCATGCTTTAGCATTTAATGTTCATTGTCAAGTTAAGGATATTTTGATGTGTTACTTTTTTTACACTCATCACTTGGATTTTCTTACCCTCACCACTCAAAGAAATTCCACAGAACACCACCACTTCATATGAAAATCCCCAGAGAACAAAAAATTGGCCGAGCCCATTTTTTCTTGAAGCCAAAATCCTTTGCTCACATCTTCTTCACCTCTTGGCAACTTCATTTACCTCCACCAAAATCATTGGGCGTCTAGAGACAAAATGATCACACACTATCTCTACTTCACCTTGGACATCTCGGCTAGCAAACTTGATGTCCGAGTTGCTTCGGTTTGAAGCGGGAGCCCGTATAAAGAATCATCGGAGTGGGAAGAGGTTGAAGACCGCAGGACATGGATCGATCGGTATAATCTCTCCAAACTCTTTTACAGTTTTACTAGTTTACGGTTAATGGCACGATCCGGGTTTTAGGGTTACGATAGCGCTAGTTTAAAAAGTTTTTATTCCGCATTTGGCCTCGGATTGACGGCCAGGGCGCTGCCGTAGCTTTACATGGTATCAGAGACAACCTATTTACCGTATACTAGTTATTTAGATAATGTTAAAATATCGAAACCGAAACAACCCTGAAACAATACCAATGAAATTTTTGGTGAGGGAAATTAAGTGGGCTTCTTCTTCTTCTTTTTTGGTGCAAGGATGGCTCTATCAATTCGAAATTGGTGTGCATTTTTTTAAGTGGCTGTGTGTTTTTGGGAGCATGGAGATTTTTCATGTGTTGCTTAATTAATGGACACCACCACTTCAACATAAAAAAACCACAGAGAGCAATTTCGAATTGACAGAGCCCATTTTTCCTCACTTGCAAAATTCTAGTGCTCACATTTTCTTCACCCCAATGGAATTTAGTCTCTGGAATATTGGTTCACTGGTATTGCTAGTTTAACCCAGTTTTGATATGGATTTATCTAGTTGTTTGGGGGTATTCGGAGGTTACTTCGAAGTCGATATTTTCTAACATTGTTTAATGTTTGCAGTACTTACATTACTATCTGCGACCGTGAATGTCATTCGAGTGGTACGACTTGTCTAGTTGCTATAGTTCCTTTAGACGGGTTTGGGAACGTGACATTCACGTTGATGTTCTGTGTTGTGTTGTATTGTTGCGGATTCGTCGTGGTGGATAGCTTGCGTGCAATGGTAGTGCATTTTTGATATATTTGTACATTTGATATCGCGGGGCGAGCGTCCGACATGTGGACTGCCGTCACTGCCTGTTTGTATATCATTCTTTTGGGGCACGACCGGGTTGAGGTCGATATACCCGTTGTACATATTTTCTTTTCTGTGCTAGGATTACCCCGCGGTGGAGTGCACGGATAGCCGGGTTCTAGAAGGCAACGGGCCCGCATCTCATGGCTTTGAGACGGAGGGAGTTTCACTCTAGAATTGGCGGGCTACTCGCCGCACTCGTAGGGGGTACAGGTTGACCCAAGGAGGGGTGCTCAAGTTACCGGATTCCGTGAAGTGCTGGGTGGTCCATTCACTTTGCTGAAGGGGGCTGCCTCGCGTCTGGTTTTGGCGGGTAACTTGCTGCACTCGTAGGGGTCTAGGTATTCATTGCACAGGCTATCCACACGACCAGGGGAACGTCGGGTTTCACTTGCGGCTCAAAGGAAACCCGGGGCTCCCAGATTATCTGTATTATTCTGTGATGCTTATTACTTTTCTGTGATGTTGCATTTATCATGCCTGGAGCGATTATTATATATTGATATATATACTAGTAGATGTTGTATATATTTTACACCCGCGCTAGTCCAGTCCACGCTCTGTCGTTAGTTAAGTAACCTAACGGGTGATGACGGGACCCAGTGGCGAATGCAGATGGCATATACATATATCATATTTTCATTCTTTTTTGGTGTGATTAATTGATGGGACTGCATTGATTCATATCAATGCAAGGAAAACAAACCTATTCGATGTTGTTGGAACAATTTTCAAAAGCTGTTATTATAAGAACGTTTTCTTTTGTTTTGCACAGTGGTATTCGGTTATGAATATCCAGCACCTCATTCGACGAGGCAAGGGCCGAGATCCCTTCATCGGGAGTGACCCCTTGCACAGAAGTTTGCGTCAGGGTAATAACTTTACTATAGTCGATTACTTTTCGCTTTGCGTCATGGTATTCAGTTAGAATATCCTGCACCTCATTCTACGGGGAAAGAGCCGAGATCCCTTCACCCGGAGTGACCTATTTAGCAAAGGTTTTCGCCACAATATATTTATAAAAAGCTATCCGGTTCCTTCAACGATATCAAGTTCATTACGTTAAAGGTTTTTCGCCAAAAACCATTCGTAGCCCTCCGTCATTTCAGACGGGTAACACTTAGTATTCATGCTATGTATATTGTCCTTTGTCAAGGCATAGTGTATGATAGCTATTTGTTATTTTTCTGTTGCATAGATAGATGCGTTGGTTTGGGACGGTCGTACTATTATTTTGGCATTCGTCAAGGGTATGTACGGGCGGGTTCAAATTAACCTGGATAATGACGGGTAGAACTTGACATGTGACTTATGATATGTTGGCCTTCGTCAAGGTCATAAAAGCATGGGGTAAAAATCACATCGGGAGTTTCTAAAGAAACTGAAACTTGCCAGGCATGTGCATACCTTCTGGAGTGTGATAACGTGAGTGGATTCCATCACGTTATCATGCGATGATAGTTAGATCTCGATTTCCACTGATGAGTTAGTTTACTCCTCAGATGATCCCGACTAATTCTTCTTTCAGGTTTGGAGGAGAATTTGAGGATACAGTGGGAGACATCCTGATTAGATAAAGTGATTAACCATTCTGATCTAGGTTAGAGTGCACGCATAGTGTTTCTTTTCTCTCTCTCTTTGGCAGCGACCATGGCCCGACCCTAGACTATAACTCAGTAACCAAGTTAACCAAACTTTCTTAAAACACTGCCTTTTGGATTGTCTGAGTTGCATACATCATTGTCACTCTTTCTTTTACCCTTTGCATTTTTCCAGAACACCCCGTATCACTACGAATATCCACTTCCATTGGATAAATCCATCGTATAGTTACATACGAACTCGAAGGAACTTGTTTCAGATTAGAGGATGGATTCTGGTTCTGGTGAGATTGAATAGGACTATTCAGTTGTCTTTTCTTTTTACCTTCTCTCAGGTTGCAAGTGCTCCTAGGATTAGGACAATACACCTATTACGATTTTTAGATAATCTTCTTCCAAACCATAGGTAGGTGCCGAAAGGTAGGGAATAAAGAAAACCAATTAGCCTAAATGTGGTGTACAGAAGGTAATAAGTATAGACAAATAAAAGGATTAGAAAGAGGGCAAAGTAAATTGCAACTGCTATCATTCACGACCAAACCACATATTTCATCGCCACTCCTACTTCATCATTATATTTCTCCAGAACACCCCGTATTACTACGAACATCCACTTCCATTGGATAAATCCATCGTATGGTTATATACGAACTCGAAGGAACTTGTTCCGGTTCGAGAATGGATTCTGGTTCAGGAGAAATAGGAATAAGGTTTATTCAGTTGTCTTTTATCTTTACCTTCTCTCAGGTTGCGAGTGCTCCTAGGATTAGGACAGTGCACCTATTAAGCTTATTAGATAGTCTTCTTCCAAACCATAGGCTGGTGCCAAACGGTAAGAAAAGAGGAAAACCATTTAGTCTAAGGGGGTGTACAGAAGGTAATGAGTAAAGAAAAATAAAGGGATTTGGAGAGATGACAAGGAAATATACGGTTACAGTCATGAATCTGATAATGGAAGAGGCGTTACTAGGAATACGCGGATACCCCTACGAAACATTTTAATGTTTCAGTTTCACTATGCGTTGTTAATAGAAACTGATTTCCCAATTAGATCCTTACTCCAGGGTATGTATTTACCAGGTATGATTCTCACAACTGTATGGTTTTACAGATGATGAGTGGGAGTAAGTTATTGGGAATTAGGTGATCATCCTCATTATATCGAGATTCGTTGTAATTGGTAATATTTGAGAAAATCGCCTGGGTTTTTGTGGGACGGCAAATATTTGTTTTTGAATATCCGTTGTTATGCACAAATTTCAAACTGATATATCTGTATGTTTATTTTATAAAATGAGATATAACTTTTTGAAATTATGTCCGTGACATTTACCAAAATCAGTTGATGATTAGGTAAGGAGCATTAAACAGCGGTGTAATTCTTCTTAACCATAGTACAGTTTTCAACCTACGACGCACAGGGTTTGAGTTATTCAACTCAAGGGACTTATACAAAGTGTTGTATGTTGTCCAGTGTCCATTAGGACAAAGGGGTTGGTCCTCGTACTATATTCTGTTTACTTGTGACTTCTCAAGTTTTAGACAAGTGTTTCGTAGAAATACAAGGTCCAAGTTTGAGAAGTTATAGGTACAAGAGTAAAGTAGAGAACCATGTGATGCAAGTATCAGGATTCTTCAAGGTGCTCGAAGATGTAGATACTTGTGTTTGGTATTCAGTCGATAGTAATGATTTTGAGAACATGCTTCTCTTTCAGGTTACTCATAATTGGATGCATTCCTAAGTTGAATAATGCTGATCAGCCTCTCTCCATTTAGTTGACATGCACTGGAGAAAGCTGCATGATTTGAATTTGATTCCAATTAAATCAGTGCATTCGTTTCTATATTGTATATATAGAATGGATCATATCTTAACGATGTTAAGGTATATGGAGTTGTACGGCTTATGCTTAATACCAGACTCTGGATAAGTCAAGGCATGTTTCTATAATGGCGTTTGTGGGTTAACCCGGGCTATGATGAGGGTTAACTTTCTACCATCTGGAAGATCAATAGTGATATTGTTCTTGATTCGCTACAGTTTTAGTAAAATGGACTTTTTCATAAAACAGTAGTGGGAGTATAATAGAACTGGAAGTGATTCCAGAACCGCAAACGATTACTGAAAATTTAATAGGACCTAAAGATTCAATCAGGTTTGACATTCTATTAGCCACTCCGCACATATGGTGGGTAACCTCAAGCACCCGAGAGGTACTCTGGTATCCTCAACGACGGTGACAGGGAGGTTCTTGTTTACCCAGACTTTCCAGTACTGCTGTTCTAGACTATGAGACCCGGCAGGAGGATGAGTATAGCGTCGTTCTAAACTAGCTTTAGAAATGCACGTGTATATGACTCTACCAGAGGGTTGTCGTAGTCAGTGGGAGTAGCGAAAGCATTGTGGACAAGTAGCTTATGTCTATTTATAGTCTAAAGCAGATATAGCGGAGATAGAACATCTATTTTTGATGTGACAGTAATAAGTTTTGACTTCATCAGAATAGGGGATGGATCTGTTAAGAAGGTAGTAGGGTGTGATGTCCTGGTATTTGGATGACATACACAGAGTAGGAAGTGAAATTCCTACACTACGATCGGTTATACTGTGGTTGTCATACAGTGGTTTCTCCACATAGGATATGGATATAATATCAGGCATTCTGGTTACTAGATCTATGGTTTTAGATGTAGATTTAGGAAGTGTCCCAATCTGGGTACTTAGACAGTATTCTAAAGGTGTTTTAGAATGGACGACTCCTGGCATGGTGGTGTACCTACAGGTGATCGAGTCACCCTCTCTAAAGGTGTCTTACAGACTAAAAGGGAGAGAGGTGTGCATGATTGGTATATCACTTACTTAGGCAATTGAGTCAATCATAAGATGTCAAGTACCACACCAGAGGTTGTTTTTGCACTAGATGCAATAAGATTATATTAATCCAATCCTGGAGAAATATTCGGAAGTAGTTTATGCGCATAAGTGGATGTTCTAAGGATAGGATAACGGCGGCCTCCTTCGGGAGACGGTTATCATTCCAGGCTTCCAAGGTGACCTGGATGACAGAGTGACTGTCAGAGTTATAGTTTTCCCTCTGACGAGGGGCAGTAGTTTGGACAGGTGGTCCAGGCGGATACTGAGGGAGGCGTGGTGCAGGATACTGATTAAATTCAGTTGACGATACAGTCTAAGATGTAAACTGGATTTGTAGTTCATTTGTGAACTGGGTCCCATCAGATATCCAGACATATTCTAAGACAGGTATTGCTCATTTCGGGAGAAAGCTTTCTTCGCGAACTTGAGATTAAGAGAGACATAGAAAGAAACATCAGAGCGGATCCACTCACTGAGGTTATTTCTCGAACGCAATAGTTTCACAAACAAGCGTTGTGAAACTAATTAGTAGAGGAGTTGGATGTTCAGTATCACACGGGTTGTGAGTATGCGACATCGCAATAATTAGCCTTAAGTGCAAGTGGGAGATTGTTGGATATAGTGCCCTCAAAGTCAATTATTGGATCGCAGGCACGTGATTGCAATGATTGAAGGAGGACCAATACTGGTAAGACAGTCTTACTCGAGATGATAGTATGCTATCTGGTTTGTCTTTATCATCGTGTACATGCTTTAGGTGACATTAAAGATCACTATTACACGTTGATAGAGCCCTTAGGATTCTTACTTGACTACTAGCAGTCTGATGGCGATCATATACGTGAGAGTTGGGTAGTCTATAAGCGCATCCTTAAAGTGTCTCTAGTCGTGGGAGTTTCGAGACTGGGCATCGATACTCCATGAGTAGACTAGTGTATACGGATTGAGACCCCGACGAGGGGCGATGGCCGGTCTCACAAGCCATTGGTGTCAGTTGGTTTGCCCAAGACGTATACAGGTGCTCATTGGGTTATGAGTACACCGGACGGACTCGCCGGGAACATGCCAGTTGGTATTATACCTATCGTCAGATAGCAGTTCTCTGGTGACATGTGTACAGGTTAGTCTATCGACCTGAGATCGTCATTTGTCTCGTGTGAATTTCCACTGTACTTTGATTACTACCCTACCACGGCTCAAAGGAGCCGTGCAAATAGGTTTTATTTAGGTACAGTCCTGAGCCACATGGAGGCAGTGAGCGGATCGGCAGGGGATTCGTCTCTCCCGCTAGTGGGGGTGAGATCGCGCTGTGTCTGGAGAGCCATTACACAAAGTCCCTGGCCAAGACAAGCGAGATTTACTGGTAGGTATTCCATTAGTTTCTCAGGGTGTTCTGGGCTACACTCTGACACGATTTATACCGCTATTGGGGGTCTGACGTTTACCAGCCCCCTAGGCCCGATATGCGATACTAATAGACAAACGGACCAGACTGTACGGATATTGTCACTGACAGGCTCAGTAGGGTTTCAGATTGAGTTCGCTCATCGGCCTCCCTTTTGCTCAATACCTGGGCAACCGTTACGTACAGCAAGTACCACTGACGTGCTTGTGGTTATACCCATTGCCAGCGTATTGACGAGTATTTAGAGTCCCCCACAGAAAGTTTTCCCAATTTCGGGCGAAACGTTGTATAGGCCGTATGGTTTTATGGCAGGGTTTGATCATATTTGTGCACTCATGCACGGATCATGATCGGACGGATCATTCTAGTGGGCTTTGGTATAAGCCGGATCCTAGTATTAGATTGTAGGATTATTTTCGTCTCGTAGTATTCGTATTTAGTCAGAATACGGATGCGGGAATGTATATACGGATGATGGGTAATCTTGTAATTCGTTACGGGATTACTTTTGAAGTTGCCAATTTCCTTTCTTCCATTTTAAACATTTGATTTAATGTTTAATTAATGGAATTTGTTAGCAAATCTTTTTGGCTAAAAATACTTTGGTGTGTTGGCTTTTTCCAGCAGGAAATTTCGTGAGCAGTGAACTTTTTTTTGGGCATGGGCTTTGTGTGAGTCATGCTTTAGCATTTAATGTTCATTGTCAAGTTAAGGATATTTTGATGTGTTGCTTTTCTTACACTCACAACTTGGATTTTCTTACCCTCGCCACTCAAAGAAATTCCACAGAACACCACCACTTCATATGAAAATCCCCAGAGAACAAAAAAGTGGCCGAGCCCATTTTTTCTTGAATCCAAAATCCTTTGCTCACATCTTCTTCACCTCTTGGCAACTTCATTTACCTCCACCCAAATCATTGGTTGTCTTGAGACAAAATGATCACACACTATCTCTACTTCACCTTGGACATCTCAGCTTGCAAACTTGATGTCCGAGTTGTTTCGGTTTGAAGCGGGAGCTCGTATAAAGAATCCTCGACGTTGAGCCACTTCGACGAGCGAGATCGGAGAGCAAACTTCGTTGAAGCAGCCGCGAGGAGCTTGGGAAGAGGTTGAAGACCGAAGGACACAGATCGATCGGTATAATCTCTCCAAACTCTTTTACAATTTACTAGTTTACGGTTAATGGCACGATCCGGGTTTTAGGGTTACGATAGCGCCAGTTTAAAAAGTTTTTATTCCACATTTGGCCTCGGATTGACGGCCGGGACGCTGCCGTAGCCTTACAAAGTATCAGAGCCAACCCATTTACCGTATACTAGTTGTTTAGATAATGTTAAAATATCGAAACCGAAACAACCCCGAAACAATACCAATGAAATTTTTGGTGAGGGAAATTAAGTGGGCTGCTTCTTCCTTTTTTTTGTGCAATGTTGGCTCTGTCAATTCGAAATTGGTGTGCAAGGATGGCTCTATCAATTCGAAATGCACCGTAGCTAACCATCAACTGATATAGGTAAATGTCATAGACATAGTATCAAAAAGTTATATCTCATTTTATAAAATAAATGTACAGATATATCAGTTTGAAATTGGTGCATAACAATGGATATTCAAAACCAAATATTTTCCATCAGGCAAACCCCAGGCGATTTCCTCAAATATCACCAATTACAAAGAATTCTGATATACAGAGGATCTAATCAGCCAATTCCTAATATCTTACTCCTACTCATCATCTGTAACGCCATACAGATGTGAGAATAAAATCTGATAAATACATACGCTGGACTTAGAATCTAATTGGGAAAACTGTTTTCTATTAACACCGCACAGTGAAACTGAAACATGAAAATGTTTCGAAGGGGTAAGCGGGTATTCCTAGTAATGCCTCTTCCACTAACCAGATTCATGACTATAACCGCATATTTCCTTGATATCACTCTAATCCCTTAATTTGCCTTTACTTATTATCTTCTGTACACCATACTTAGGCTAATTGATTTTCTTCCTTCCCTATCCTTCGGCACCATCCTAAGGTTCGGAAGAAGAGTATCCAATAAGCCAATAGGTGTACTCTCCTAATACCAGGAGCCCTTGCAACCTGAGTGAAGGTGAAAAGAAAAGACAACTGAATAATCTTATTCCATTTCTCCTGAACCAGAATCCATCCTCGAACTGGAATAAGTTCCTTCGAGTTCGTATGTAACTATATGATGAAATATCCAAGCAATATGGATATTCGTAGTGATACGAAGTGTTCTGGAGAAATCCAAAGGTGAAGTAGGAGTTGCAGGAGTGTACGCGGTTTTGTCGTGAATGATAGCAGTCACAATTTCCTTTGCTCTTATTATAATCCCTTTATTTGTCTTTACTTATTACCTTCTGTACACCACACTTAGGCTAATTGGTTTTCTTCCTTTCCCACCTTTCGACACCTGCTTATGGTTTGGAAGAAGACTATCCCATAAGCACAATAGGTGTACTCACCTAATCCTAGGAGCTCTCACAACCTGAAAGAAGGTAAAGGGAAAAGACATCCGAATAATCCTATTCAATTTCTTCAGAACCATAATCCATCCTCAAACTTGGATAAGTTCTTTGGAGTTCGTATGTAACTATACGATGGAATATCCAAGCTATATGGATTTTCGTAGTGATACGCAGTGTTGTGGAGAAATGCAAAGGGGATGTAGGATTGGCAATGATATATGCGACTCCGTGACAATCCAAAAGCCAAAGTGTTTTAAGAAGGTTCGGTTAACTTGGTTCATGAGTTTTAGTTTAGGGTCAGGCAATGGTCGCTGCCAAAGAGAGAGAGAAAAGAAACACTCAGCATGCACTCTAATCTAAATCAGAATGGTTAATCACTTTATCTAATCAGGATGGCTCCCACTGTTTCCTCGAATTCTCCTTCAAACCCTAAAAGGAGAATTAGTCGGGATCATCTAAAATCACCCAAGGAGTAATCTTACTCATCAGTGGGAATCGAGATCCAACAATCATTGCAAGATAACTTGTTGGAAGCTACTCAATTCACCACACTCCAAAAGGTATGTGCATGCCTGGCAAGTTTCCTGTACGTTTGAAACTCCCGATGTGATTTTTACCCCTAGGACCCAAGTGACCTTGACGAATAATCAACAAATCAAAAGGTCCTAGTCAAGTTCGACTTATCTTGGTTGCGTTAAACCCACTTGCATGACCCTTGACGAATAATCACAAAGTCGTACGACTGTCCTAACCAATCCACATGTCCATGCGATAGAAAAGTATTACAAAGCTAACACACACTACACCTCTGCGAATATCAATGACAAACGTAGCAGGAATACTAAGCAATACTAATCTGAAATGTAGGAGGGTTACGGCTGGTTTTTAGCGAAAAACTTTTAACGTAATGAACTTGAAATCGTTGAAGGAACCGAGTGGTTTTACAAATATATAGTGCCGCAAACTTTTGCTAAAGAGGTCACTCCCTGTGAAAGAATCTCAGCTCTTTCCTCGTCGAATGAGGTGCAGGTTATTCCAAACTGAATACTACGATGCAAAGCAAAAGAATCGACTATAGTGAAGTTATTACAATGACGCAAACTTTTGCTCAAGAGGTCACTCCCGATGAAGGGATCTCGACTCTTGCCTCGTCGAATGAGATGTTGGATATTCAAAACCGAGTACCACTGTGTAAAGCAAAAGAGAACGTCTGTAATGTCTGTTTTTAAAAAATTTGGTTCCAACAATATCATCTATGTTTGTTTTCCTTGCATTGATCAGAATCAACACAGTCCCATCAATTAAACATATCGCACCAGATAAAGGAACGAAAATAAAATGTACGTATATGCCATCCGCACTTCACGGAATCTGGTAACTTGAGTACCCCCTCCATGGGTCAACCTATACCCTCTACGAGTGCGGCGAATAGCCTGCCAATTCTACAGTAAGCCCCCATCCGTCTCAACGCCATGAGATGCGGGCCCGTTTCCCACTAGAACCCGGCTATTCGTGCACTCCACCGTAGGGTAATCCTAGTACAGAAAAGAAAAATATATGTACAAGGGTGACATCGACCTCAACCCGGTCGTGGCCCAAACAAATAATATACAAACTAGCAGAGACGGTAGTCCATATGTCGGACGCTCGCACTGCAATATCAAATGTACAAATGAATCTAAACTGTACAACTATCATTGCATCACCGGCTGTCCACCATAACAATCCAACCACAAACTCAGCACAACACAGAACATCAACTCGAATGTCATGTTCGCAAACCCGTCTAAAAGAACATATAGCAATTAGACGAGTTATACTACTCTAATGACATTCACGGTCGCAGATAGTAATGTATGTACTAAAAACTTTTAAACAGTGTTAAAAATAGCGACTTCGAAATACCCCGAATTGCCCCAAAACAAAAGATAACATAATATTCAACGTGGGCAAAAACAATACCAAAAACATGATAAAGACAAATCAGATAGCATACCATCATCTTGAGTAAGACTGTTCTATCCGTATAGGTCCTCTCTCAATCATCGCGATCATGTGCCTGCGATTCAATAATTGATTTGAGGGCACTATAACCAACATCTTTATCATATATTTCTACATTATAATTAACATTATAAAAGAAATTATATGCATATAATATTCATGTGATACTTTGTTAATTTAAATATGCATATCATATCAAATAATCCTAATCAATATTCTTAAAATATCATATCATACTAATGGTTAGGATAATATCTCAAAATAAATAACAAATATTACTAATACTATGAATTGAGATATTGTGCAGATTTAGCTCAGGTCTGGAGATCATAAGATACGAGATGTCGGGAATAAATTCTGCCGATAATATTGAACTAAATCGTAAAATCATGAATGGCAGAGACTCAGAGGAAGATTTGAAGAATCTAAACATCACAAAGATCTCCACGTGTCAACACCAAACAACAGAAGAAGTTTCAAACCCTAATCTCTCCAAACTAACGCCCAATCGCGGCCAAATATACCTTAATGCGGCGGAACCGCGACAATATTAGGGTTGTGGGATTTGGTATTTTTTAGGTATAATTGTAACAACCAATCCTCACCTATGGAAACTAGGGTTTGTATCATCTGTGCTATTTAAAGGACAAAGAGCTTCAGATGAAAATTGTCTCGAAATAGATCACTAAAATCATCACCTAATAGATCACTGAAATGATCAAGATATTCAAGACAGATCCACAAATTTACGTGATCAATCGACACATCATCTACTTCCTACTAGACAGAGATCGAGAGCATAAACTAGGGTTCTTGTACTCTAAATTCGATGGATTTGTAAATGATAGTTGATTAATAAAAAGGTAGATATTTAATTTAGTTCTTTGCATTTTACTTTCAACATTTAATTTTTGCATTACTTTCTGCATTTACATTATGATCTCCTTCTCTATCCTTTCTTCTTATTTTCCAACCATGCGTGAGTAATTCTATGCTTGCTAGGGTTCGTAGGCTAGGGTAGATCAATGGATGATAAAATCATTTAACTCCTTTTATACATTTTAAAGTTTATAAACTTTAGCAAAATAAATTTTAACATCCTTATCGGTCGCGCTACCAATTTATTGATAGTCTCAACCACGATTTGAGATTAGATTAACACTTGTTTTGTCAGGGGCTAGACATGAATAGAGATCAATGGAAGGACAAGGGTTAGGAGTGGAGAAACCCTAATTTCTTCCAAAAAACCCTAATCCACATTCATCGTTATCGATCCAGTTTTAAACTATTAAAAGATAAAAGGAGTCATTTTTAATTAGTCATCCATTACTATTATGTCATACGAACCCTACAAGCCTTTTCTTCATAAATCAACATCCGTATTAAAATAGATCTAGAACAAACCATCCATATTTCAATCAACTCGTCTAAGGCAAGATAAAGGTTCGACATTTCCCTGAGGACGACCCACACTCATAGCGGCCAGCTACGAGCGACACCGTTATTGATTGTGGTTACTTTACTTTACAAAACACTTCTTTTCCAAATTCAGAATCAATCAAATGGCGCCGTTGCCGGGGATACGTGCGTAATTTTTTTTACTATTCGCGTTGAATTTTTATAAAATCCAGTAAACATATTATTAAGAGAACCAAAACCGCATCTTATGCGACTTTTGCGAGGGTATCTGGAGTCACTGGAACGAGGAATTAGAGATTCAGAAATTTTCATCAAAGCCCAGAAGAGAAATGGGGTTCACTGACGAAAAATTGACAAAATATCACGTTAAAGTGCGGCGGAAGCGTGGCATTTGCAAGCAATTGGCCGCGGTTGGGGGGCGGCTCTGTGCATTTGTGCCCCTAAAATCTTCAGGTATCTTTCTTTGATCATTATCTCTCCTCTCAAATCCAATAATTTTAATTTTCTGCAGGATTCTTTGCAAAAAGCGCCGCTCAAAAATCTTTTTGCGTGTTTTGATACTGGTTTGTTTGTGAATATTTTAACCGGACTTTAAGGGGTAATAACCCAAATCCAGGTTAGGTGGGGATTTTATCACCCTTCTTAGGCCCCACAAATCGTAAAACAAGCATCCGCATAACCCTACATTAATAAAAAAATATACAGACCAAGAATTTAAGCACCGTCGCGCTCAATTAGGACAGAGGAGGGTCGTGGGTAATGTATCGCTTATCCGCATCTCTCTTGTGGTGTCTAGGCAAATATGACTAAGGAAAGTAGTTACTTAATTAGGCCCGCTATTATCGGTGATTCGTATAGCGGATACCTCCTACTTATCTAGCCACAAGAGTGATAAAGAGGTGGTAGAGGATTAATCCTGCGGCTTGTCCTTTGGAAGTCTAGGAGCGTTCTAGTTCTTGACCTAGGTAACCTTAGTTTTAGGGTTTGATTGTGCATTTTTGTGATTTCATGAGTCATGCCTCATATCCGACACTTTTTCAAAACAAACCCCTTTTTAAATAGTTCTCACACACGCTGCCACGTGCGCTAAACCTGCTTAGTGCATGATCGGCTGGACACGGGATTCTAGTGCCCGTCTTGTTCACGTTTCTTCTATCGACTCCGAAGTCGGTATTTCTTCATCTTCTATTTCCCCTCCACCCACCACATCGACCGAGATGGACGGTTCTCCATCATATTTTACGAACACATCCTTGCCACCACCCGTAGGTGCGCAGAATCCACCATGTATCTCTCTTCAAGAAAGATGTTACACCGTGTGTGGACCCCTTCCTACTTGTCTGTTTCTTCCACCGGCCAATGGGGATAATTTCAAAATTAAACCCCATTTCATCAACTTGTTGCCCAAATTTCACAGGCTTGAATCCGAAGATGCATATGTTTTCATCACCAAATTCGAAAACGTATACTCAATGATGGGCACAATACAACTTTCAGGGGATGCTATGTGATTACATCTTCTCCCCTTTACCTTGTGCGACCTAGCAGAAAAATGTCTTTATAGCACTGCCGCACATTCTATCGCTAAATGGGACCAATTCGTTATAACATTCCTTAAGAAATTTTATCCCAATCACAAAATCGCCCGTGCTCGAAGCGAGATTAACCAGTTTACCCAACTTCCCAATGAACCATTCTGGAAATGATTTGAGCGGTTTAAGGATCTTCTTCTACAATGCCCCTATCACGGAATTGATCAATGGCAACTCTGCCGAATTATATATGAGGGTGTTAATCCAGCGACAAAACAGATATTGCTTGAAACCATTTGTCAAAGCCATTTCATGTCTAAAAACGATGGTGAAGCTTGGCAACTTCTGGAAGATCTCGCCGAACAAACTTTGCAGTGGAAAGCGTTAGACCAACATCGTCTAGGGAAGGTATCCATCAGGTTTACGTTTCCATCTAGTGAAAGCAAAAATGGCCGCGATGCAAAAGAAACTCGAAGCTATAGAAAAATAATTCGCCAGCCTCCCTAAACCAAGTTATGCTCCCCAAAACCATGTGTGGTTGCTGTTCTAACCCATCACATTTAATGGAAGGATTTCCTTTGAATCCTCCATTTCAAGGTCAAAAACAAACTAATGCTGCTTTTCAGCAACGATCTAGAAGCGATCCTTATTCTTCCACATACAATCAGGGATGGAGGAATCATCCTAATTTTTCTTGGAACCAAAACCAAACTCAAAAGAAAAACCAGTTCCCAAGAAACTATCAATGGCCTCCCCCACAGCAACAACAGACACCACAACAAAATCATTACCCCTTTCAACCGCAATCTTTTCAAAACTCGGCCAACAACTTTGATCCTTATAATAATATTTCAACATCCGGTACCGATAACACCTCTGCGCTCGAACGTAACTTAGAATGTTCATTAAACAATCCACGTAAACGATGGCTAATTTAACGTTTTCTATCCAAACATTAGTGCAACACACTGCTTCCCATAGTGAAAGCGTAAAATTGATAGAAACACAATTTGCACAGTTAAATGTCGCGATGAGCGAGACAAAGAAAGGGAAACTTCTATCTCAACCTCTATCAAATCCCGGACACTCACAAAGCTCGAATATCATCCTTCAAAATCATAATGTGAGTGTCGTAACTACATTGAGATCGGGAAGAGTGCTGAATAACAGTGTTGATAAACAAGTTGTCGAGGATGAATCGGATGAAACCCTGGCTTCTTCGTCTAACCCTAATTCGTCTAGCCCACCATCTTCTTCTGAGCCTATTCTCCATTTTCTACTAGGCTCAAACCCTCCGTCCACTTCCATGAGTCAACCTAAAATGATTCCTACTCCAATTTTGGGATCCATTCCATCCCCACAAACTTCTCTTCAAAAGTTTGACCCAACCCTTATTGATAAAGCTCCTTATCCATATAGGTTAAGAGGCAACAGACCAAGTCCCAAAATGGAGAAGATTATGGACATTTTAAAACAAGTTAACATAAATATCCCTCTCCTAGATACTATCAAACAAGTTCCGTCCTATGCGAAAATTTTAAAGGATTTATGCACTAGAAAGAAGAAAACTCAAGTACCTAAAAAAATTTTCTTAGCGAGTAATATGAGCAATTCTCTTACCCAATTAGTGCCCACGAAACATAAGAATCCCGATTGTCCTACAATATCTATAACCATTGGGGGTAAAAATATCAATCGTGCTCTGCTCTGTAAGTCGATGTGCAACACCCCACGAGTTGCGGGGAGGCGGAAATATGAAAAAAATGATCTTGTTCTTGAATCATACATCGACTAACCGAAGATCTTTGCTAAACGATAATTAACAACTACCATAGAAGTTCTTAGCTACTATGTAAAGAGATTATACCTAGTGATACGAGTCCTTTTTCTTTACGATCTCTACGTCCTTCTCGGCCTCCTCCAAGTGATAGATGATCCGCCCGAGAACCCTAATCCAAGCTTCACCTCAAAACTTGAGGTAACTAAGTTTCTCTAGTTGCTAATCAAAGGAACTTAGATCCTATAGAGTTAGGTTATGGAGTTTTTAGTCTATTCTAATCCTTATTCTCAACTCATGAGTGGTAGGATTAGAGCTTGAAGAGAGAGTGAGCTTGAGGAGAGAGAAGGTGAACTAGAATTATGAAAATGAAATTGTTTCTCACTTGATATATGAAACATAATGAATAAATCAATAAATGAATAATAAGAGATTATTCATCATGCAACATAAATGTAATATGAGTGATTCACTATGTGAGTCATTAAGCATTTAATAATGCATTAATGACATAGTGAATCACACATTATGAGTCACAATATCATTAATGACAATGCCACCTAAACCCCTCAAGTCACCATGCTTCTAGAAGCTTCCCGGAAATTACAAGAACGCCCTTCCCATCCGTGAAAACACGGAAAAACTTTAGACTGTATAAATCCAATAACCTGATACTAGAATCTGGCTTAAACCAAAGCCGTCTAGTAAAAACTGTCCGAATGTCGTACGTGCGTTTAAACACGTATTCGTCCGAACCCTTGTCGTAAAACCGTACGACCTCTATATAGTTTCTCCTGGAGTTGGAAAAACTCTGTATGGGACTCTAAAGACTCAACTACTACGCTGGCAGTGGGTTCAACCACAGACTGCAAGCGGCACTAGCTGTACGTAACGGTCCCCAGGTAGATGTCGATAAGAAGGCCGATGAGGAAACCCATCCGAACTCCTACTGAGCCTGTCCGTGACAATATCCGTGCAGTCCGGTCTGTTAGTCTAAGAGTATCACATGTATGGTTTAGGGAGGTGGTAAACGTCAGACCCCTAATAACCGTACAAGTCATGTCGGCATGGCTCAATTACCATCCGAGAATCTACTGATCAGTAATTCTCAATCAGCCCTGGTCAGGGACTTATGGTAATGACCAACCGATCACCGTGCGATATCATCTCCTTATACCGGGAGAGACGAATCCCTAACAGTCACTCACTGCCTCCACGTGGCTCGGGACTGTGCCCAACTAAAACCTGTTTGCATGACTCCTTTGAACCGTGGTAGGGTAGTAATCAAAGAACAGTGGGAACTCACACGAGACAAATGACGACCTTAAGTCAACGGACTATCTGCACACATGTCACCTGAGAACTGCTATCTGACGTTAGGTATAAATACCATCCAATCAGTTCTCGGCGAGTCCTGTCCGGTGTACTCACACCCAGTGAGCATCTGTATACAATCTTAGGTGCACTCCACCAATGGCTGCGGGACCAATCCATCGCCCCTCCTCAGGGTCTAGATATGTATAAACCAGTCTACTCCGGAGTATCGATGCCCAGTCCCGATACTCCTGCGACCAGGAACATCTAAGGATGTGCCTATTGACTATCCAGCTCCCACTAGTATGACTGCCATCACAACGCCGGTAGTCAGGCAAACACCCTATGGGCTTTATCAACATGTATATATATATATGAATACTACGCAAAATATATCATATGTTAAGATAAAGACAAACCAAATAGTGTACTATCATATTAAGCAAGATTGTCATGTACATACATATCCCTATCATCCTATACAATGAAGGCTTCTAGGGCATATATATCCAACATGCTCGACTTAGGTGCTAGTGTTAACTTGCTTCCATATTCTGTTTATGAGCAATTAAGAATAGGAGAGTTGAAACCTACGTATTGCACTCTCCAGATGGCCGATTGATCTATCACTCAACTACGGGGTGAGCTCGAGGACATGTTAATCAAAGTTGGGAAATTTATATTCTCTGTGGACTTTATAGTTATAGATACACAGTCTGTAGCGAACCCACGGAACCAAATTTCGGTGATCCTAGGTCGACCTTTCCTTGCAACGTCAAACACGATAGTCAATTGTCGTAACAGTTCTACGAACCTATCCTTAGGGAAGATGACAATTGAGCTTAACATCTACAAGCTATGAAGTCAACCATCAGAACCCTATGCTCATGTCTGCTTTGTCGAAAAGATAGCTTCCGAAAGTTGCGAATTCGAGGACCTTCACAATACCAATCCTACTATTTATTATACATGTGAAGACCCTTCTATCGATAAGTCCACACCCAAGTCTGAATCATTTGACTTATCGAATGATTTAGTCAAGCTATCCGAGTATGATGACTTCCTTTCCGATGAGACTATCATTCGGAATATCGATGGAAGTTTTCAAGACATTTTTGCTGATGAACTCACATGCCTAGAAGACTTGAGAGTTGTGATGAATCAACCCCCACCTAAAGAAAGTTGGACCACCACCCCTTCTTCTTATCAAGAACGAGAATGCGAGTACTGCACCATCACCGTTTCGTCTCTACCATCCGAGACGTAAACCCGATCGATTCCGCCTCCTATCTCCCTACTTCTCCACATCTATAATCTTCCACCAACCAGTGCGTTATATTGATAAATTTTTTGAATGATTGGTGTTGACTTTTGGTCTTTGTAAAGCTTTGCATAGATCAATAACTTTACCCCCCTCTTATAATTTCAAATGCTTAATACTGTTTTACTCAAGTTTGGGTGGGAGAAAAATATTTTGGCTCTTGAAAGAAAATAATTTTTTTACAAAATTGTGAGCCCAAAATAAGTTTAGGGGAGGATTTCACTGTCATTAATTCTTACCCCCGTTACTAACTTTTCTTCATATGTCAGCAGATTTTAAGGTTAACAGATGACATCAGTGAGGACACTGCTGCAAATAGGTTTGGGGGAGGATTGTGCTTATTCACGCATCATTTTCTGCATTATACTAAATAAAAGCACAATAATTTTTTGATAATAAAAGATTAGAAAGTGAAAAATTACATATGAAAGATAGGAAAAATTTAAGAAAAGAAAGAAATTTGATGTTTTATAACAAAGCTAGTAATAGGCAGTCATGAGCTGTTGTCCTAAAGGTTTGTAAGGTGAAGAAAATCATTAATCTTAGAATAGAATTAAGTCTGAAAAATAGTCCATATTCTTGAGTCCAAACATCTGAACATTGATACCCTACTATACGTACTTGCATACATCATAAAACTTAGGATAGTAGAGAATACCTTGAAACGCTCTTGTCTAAAAGCCTTAGTATGAAGATCAATGAAAAAAATGAAACATAAAAAAAATAAAATGGTGAAGAAAAATGAACACTGGTTTTGAAATTGCTTAAGACAGCATAAAAAAATATAGCATGGGTGCTTTATCACCTAGTGCCTTAGACCAACTGGTTTGGAAGCCACTGCTAAGCCTTAGATGTTTCAAGACGAGAAAATTGCTAATTACTCCTAAATAAATGAGCATATTCGGTAATCGGTCGGTTAGTACCTCAAGAAGTATTGACGGTCACATGAAAAATGTGTGAGCAATTCCATCTGAAATATTCACCGACTAAAAAGTACTAAGGAAGATAGACAAGAGTATGATAGCTTGAATTGAATTCTCTAAGTGTAGGGATGTCTTTTACACACACGTAGGGGTATATAATCTATGTTTGGAAGAAAGGTAGGAAGGAAGACTAAAGGCGATGTTTTATTGAGGGATGATGTGATTTCTGACATCTTTTCATGACTATTAAGATAGGGCTCATGACCACTAAAAATCTAGTGTAGTTTGAAACTCTTATTTTCTAGTTCTTTCTTTTTTATCTTTGTATGTAACTTTCATCATCTTTATTTTATTATGGGATTTTGTGGGTGTAATCCGCTGAAAACCCTTAGGAGACAACACCCTTCCTACTAGGGACACCTAGAGATTTAAAGGCTTGTTGCACGTGCTAAGTGCAATCGTATTGCCTATGAAAGTGTGCTAAGTTTTTCTTTTCCTTTTTTCTTCCTCTCTTGAATAACCAGTTTGCTCAGGACGATCAAAATTAAGTTTGGGGGTATTTGTTCAGTCGAAAATATTGCACATTTGATGGAACATTTTCCTTACTTTTGTAAGTATTTAAAGGTGTTTATCATAAATATGGAACATATATGGGTTTATCTATAAAATATTCTTTAGCATATGTTTCTACATTATAATTAACATTATAAAGGAAAATATATGCATATAATATTTATATGATATTTCGATAATTTAAATATGCATATCATATCAAATAATCCTAATAAATATTCTTAAAATATCATATCATACTAAATTAGGATAATATCTCAAAATAAATAACAAATATTACTAATACTATGAATTGAGATATTATGCAGATTTAGCTCAGGTCTAGAGATCAGGAGATCCGAGATGTTGGGAATAAAATCCGCCTATAAAGTTGAACCAAATCGTAAAATCATGAATGGCAGAGACTCAGAGGAAGATTTGAATAATCCAAACATCATAAAGATCTCCACGTGTCAACACCAAACAACAGAAGAAGTTTCAAACCCTAATCTCTCCAAACCACCACCCAACCGTGGCCAAATATACCTAAATGCGGCGAAACCGCGGCAATATTAGGGTTGTGGGATTTAGGATTTTTTAGGTATAATCGTAACAACCAATCCTCACCTATGGCAACCGGGGTTTGTATCTTCTGTGCTATTTAAAGGACCGAGTGCTTCAGATGAAAATTATCTCGAAATAGATCACTATAATCATCACCTAATAGATCACTGAAAAGATCAAGATATTTAAGACATGTCCATGAATCTACGTGATCAATCGACGCATCATCTACTTCCTACGAGACAGAGATCGGAAGCATAAACTAGGGTTCTTGTACTCTAAATTCTATGGATTTGTAAATGATAGTTGATTAATAAAAAGGTAGATCTTTAGTTTAGTTCTTTGCATTTTACTTTCAGCATTTAATTTTTGGATTACTTTCTGCATTTACATTATGATCTCCTGCTCTATCCTTTATTCTTCTTCTCCAACCATGCGTGTGTAATTCTATACTTGCTAGGGTTCGTAGGCTAGGGTAGATCAATTGATGATAAAATCATTTAACTCCTTTTATACATTTTAAAGTTTATAAATTTTAGCAAAATAAATGTTAATTGTTGGAGATAGTGCCCTCAAAGTAAATTATTGGATCGCAGGTACGTGATTGCAATGATTGAAGCAGGACGTATACCGATATGACAGTCTTGCTCGTGATGATAGTATGCTATCTGGTTTGTCTTTATCATCGTATACATGCTTTAGTTCACTATTGCATGATGATAGAGCCCATAGGATTCTTGCTTAACTACCAGCAGTATGATGGCGATCATATACGTGAGAGCCGGGGTCTGTAAGCGCATCCTTAAAGTTTCCCTAGTCATGGGAGTTTTGAGACAGGGCATCGATACTCCAGAGTAGACTAGTGTATACAGTCGAGACCCCGACGAGGGGCGATGGCCGGTCTAACAAGCAATTGGTGTCAGTAGGATCACCTAAGATGTATACAGGTGCTCATTGGGTTATGAGTGTAGGGTTCCTAGGCACACTAATGAAGTCTCATAAGTGATCAAACATGCCCAATTGAAATTTTACATGTGCCGAGAAAACCTAATACGGATCGTTAACTAGATATATAGGCGAAGCAAGCATGTAATCGAATTAAATGCTAAGGGAAAGTGACTACAACCTTTGTAGATCCGGTCCACCATCTCCTAGGCTCCGTGATGAAGTCCCCTCGCTGTCCAAATCATATCTTGGGCTCTAGTGTCGGATTCATCGGAGAAAAACGGGCTAGGTCATCGACGACGATGCCGAAGATGATCTACGTCGAGGCATCGCTAGATCAAGCTCCAACTTCACCAAGTCAAGAAAACTTGTGAAGGAAACACCCTATACTACTTGGCAAGAGGTAGAGGATGAAGAAATAGGATGTGGGTTCAGTTTAGAATTGGATTTCTCATTAGTTTTCATCACTTGCCATTGGAGTAGCAAGCTTTCTTCATGAAGGAAGAAGATGAAGAAGAAGAAGAAGATATGATAAGTCTTAATTTAAAAAAGGAAAATAAATGAATACTTATCATTTCTTTAACCATGGTTTAGTGTAGAGATTTTTTTATGGTTAGATGAGTGGTTAGGGTCAAAGAAGAGACAAGAATGGTGACTTTGTCAAGGTTTCAAGAAGCTTCAACTAAAAACAAAACAAGTCCACCATTTATCTTTCTCTTTATCATTTTCTTTTTCCAAAATAAAAAAAAAGAATAGATAAATGAATAAGTAAATAAAATGATACCCTAACCACTAACTAACCATGGTTTAATACTTTACACAAAACCAAGCTAGAATGTATCATCAAACATGATACAATCATATGCACAAAAATATATCACATATACAATGTGCAATACAAGTGAGTAAATCCATTTAAAGTGAACCAATACTAGTTAATGCAAAGTAATATATCAAATATATAATTATACATTAAATCATTAAATCAACACTTGATTCAATGATCCGGTCATATCGCATATAACCGGCTAGTATCCAATGTATCGGCTTATCGAATCAATCCTTGATTCGATAACTAGGTTATATCGCATACAACCTAATCGATACATTCATCGCGAGAATGGAATACGGTATCACATACACGCATTATTCTCGGTCCCGCACATATCTCATATGCGCTCCTATTTCGTTTCGCTTGAGCCAGGAAACCTCTGTGTAGGACTCTAAAGACTCGTCAATACGCCGGCAGCAGATGATGATCATATCAAACACCCACAAGCCGCAAGCGGTCTGCTAAACGTAACGGCCACCCGGGTATTGAGCGATCAGAAGATCGACGAGCAAGCCCGCTCACACTCCTGTGAATCCAACCAGTAACACTTACCGTACAGTCCGGTCTGTTCGTCTGATATGTCGCATATCTCGCTTAGGGGTGGTAAACGTCAGACCCCAGTAGCTCGATAAGTCATGCCGACTTGAGGTCCATAACATTCGTGAAACTACTGATAACTCTTACCAGTATATCACTGCAACCCTGGCCAGGGATTTTCTGTTATGGCCAGTCGAGCATAGCACAACATCAACCCCCAATACCGGGAGAGACGAATCCCCTCCTATCGCTCATTGCCTCCATGTGAATCGGGACTGTACCCAAAAACCACCTGTTTGCACAACTCAGTAGAACTGTGGTAGGGTGGAAATCAAAGCACAGTGGGAGACACACAAGACTCTATGACGATCTCGGGTCAACAGACTAAGCTGTACCAGTGTCACCAGAGAACTGCCATCTGACGTGAGGTATAATACCATCTGGGAGTTCTCGGCAAGTCCGTTCAGTGTACCCAGTCTCCACTGAGCACCCACATACCATCTTCGATGTCAAACACCAATGGATATGGGATCATCCATCGCCCATCGCATGGGTCGAGAAGATATGCGCTAGTCTACTCTGGAATATCGATGCCCCGTCTCGATATTCCCTCGACTAGGAACATTTCAAGGATGTACTCATGGACTACCCAGGCCCCACTAGTATGATCTACATCATAGTCCTGGAAGTCGAGTACACATCCTAAGGGCTTTATCAACATGTAACAGAGAGACAGAAAGTATACACGTTAAGATAAAGAGCAACCAGATAGCGTACTATCATGTCGAGCAAGAAAGTCCTACCTATATATGTCCCAGCTTCCACTACAATATACATCCAATGTACAGTAATGGCCTCTAGGGTATACATATAACTAACAATCTCCCACTTGCACTAGGGCCATCTGTATCAGTGGTTGCAGTATCGCATACTCAACCATCCCCTAAAAGTCTCTCTTTAGGAAAAGGCCTTCGTGAGTGGATCCGCCGTGTTGTCCTCTGAGTCTACTCTCCTAACCTCGATCACCCTGGAGATCAGCTATCTCCATGATCAGGTGATGCTGCCTCAGAATATGTCTGGGTCACTGATGGGACCAGGGTTCCAGGGCAAAAGCCACAGTTCCATTGTCACACAATGGTAGGAACCTAGTTCATCCTATGAACCAATATACACCCAAACTGCCTCTTTGGTAGTATCTTTAATAGCGATGTTACCAGCCTTTATCTTCTAGTTTGCCACGGTATCTAGCTTGGAACTCTTCTAACATACCGTCCCTTTACTGAGGGTAAAGACAATGCCTGTGACTGACATTCAGTCGTCTTTATCACCCTGGAACTCTTCCAGTGATTCTCCCCAGGATCGATTGATACCATCTCACTACAACTAGTGAGTATCCCAACATCCAATTAGATCTATCTCATAGATCCAAAGCTTGGGATTTAGTAGGTATCATTTTGATCCTATATGGAAAATCTTTGTGATAAGCTGAGATTGATCGAGCGTAGCATAGGAAACTCCTTCCTAACAAGAGTATGTCATCCACGTACTCTACGAGGATCGTCACCATACTCCCTACTACCTTTTTGTTTATACAAGGTTCATCTACCATTTTGATGATGTCAACTTCTTTGACTAATCCATCAAAACAGATGTTCCAACTTCGCGATGCCTGCTTTATCCTATAAAGCATCTTGGATACGTTTCCGCTGCTCCCACTGTCTACGAGGCCCTCTGGCTGTGTACTTATAGACGTTCTCTTCTAAATCATTATTTAGAAAAGTTGTCATGGCACCCAACCACCAGATATCGTAGTCATGGTATGTAGCCGTGGCAAGTAGGATCTGGATGGACTTAAGCATAGTCCCTGGAAAAGGTTTCATCATTATCCGTGCCTGGTCGATGACGAAAACCTTTAACAAGTCTAGCTTTGAAAGTCTCAACTTGTCCATCTACACCAAGTAATCTTCTCAAGATATACTTGCTCCTGATGGGGATTTAACCCTTCAGATATCGCAACCAAAGTCCATACTTTGTTGGTGTATATGGATTCCATCTCAGATTGCTAAGCATCCAGCCATTCTTACAGAGTCCCTACTCTTGATGGCCTGCTCGAATCTAGTTGGGTCATCATCTCATGATGCAATCCTTGCTCCCACTGTCATCGAGAAACCGAGGTATCTCTCAGGCAGGCGAGGAACCCTACCAGATCGGCGGAGAGGCTGAGGTTCGTCGGGGACTATAGAATCCTTTGGTTCTATCAAATCATCTGCTGTAGTTTGTATAGCTGGAACCTTTCCAGTTCTACATTACAGACCTTGCCTCGATCTTGTCCGAATTTTGCTTTTGACATAGGCCGGACAATCCCAAATCTTAACTTACTTAAGAGATAGGATCTTCCCACACCATATCTTATATGGAGTGGTAGGCAGTGATTTGATTCGAACCCTATTCAATAGGTATGCAGCTTCTCAAGCGCATAACTCCCAAAAAGGAAACAGGTAACTCAGCAGTACTCATCATAGAGCACACCTTATCATATAGGGTGTGATTGCTCCGCCCCGATACACCAATGTGCTATGGTTATTTGGAGGAGTAATGCTGAGAGAGAATCTCATTCTCCTTTAGAATAATCCAGGAATTCCATGCACAAGTATTCTCCTCCTTGATCTCATCAAAGGACATAATACTTATACCCGGTTGTTGGTTCTCTACTTCTAACTTATATTCTGTGAATACCTCAAAAGGTTCGGACTTATGTTTCAACAGGAACATATGACTGAATCTTGAGAGATTATCAGAGAATATAATGAAGTATAAAGAACCAGTCCTGACATGTGTAGACAGGAGACCTTACATACATCATTATGTATCAGTCCCAAGAGTTTACTAACTCTTCCTCTGTTTCCAATAAACAGAGCTATGGTCATCTTATCTTTGTGACATGACTGGCAAGTTTCACAAGATGTAAATTCAAACTGATTTAAATATGCATCTAAAATGTAACTTCAGCCAGTCGGGTCGCATTGATATGACCTAGTCTATAATGCCTCAAGAATGATTCGTTCATTTCTGAACTTTTCCTCTTGCATGTGTTCTTTATACTAGGAACTGTAGTTTGATTTAGAACGTCAATGCTTTTAGATAACGTGCCTGAACCGATCAACTTTTGATATAGGAAATGTTCAAAACATTATCCATCAATACAAAATTATATCCTTTCTTTACTAATAAAGAGACTGATATGATTTTGTATATCAGGTTCGGTATCTAATAGTATTTGTTCAGAATCAATGTATTGGTAATACAGGGTGACAGTCACCAACAGACTTGGCTGCAACACTTGCCCCGGTTTCTGTCTCATGAAACTTATCACCCGTTTTCATTTTTTCTACCTTTTTGTAGCCCTATGTAATAGCTTACATATCTGGGATCCTGATCCGGTATCATATACCCAGGATTCAGAGGATACTGAGATACAGTTCTTTGTAATGAACATACCCGAAGGAGATGCATCATATGCACTTTCTTCGTTTGGGCGGCATGGGAAATCTGGTATTCCCCAATTTCCTGCTCTGTCTTATAACAATTATAAGTTGGAGCGGGACCAACGTTCCCCAGCTCAGTATAACAAGCGGGTTCGGTCAATACATCCGTATTATTATCTTGATTAAGGCATGATATGGTCGCTACCAGGAGAGAAAGAGAAGAAAACACTCAGCGTGCGCTCTTGCAAGATTAGATTGGTTATGTATTTTATCTAATCAGGATGGCTCCCACTGTTTTTATCAAATCTTCCTTCAAACCCTAAAAGGAAAGACTAGCCGGGATTAATTACACTCTACAAGTTCGCCAATCTTTCAGCCAGGCCAGTGTCGGTACTTTGAGGGAGGTTCCCCGTGCTTTCGCACGGACCTAATTACAGTAAACCTCGTTTTCCCAGAGGCGTAACCCCGTTGACACCTTTCTAGACACCTACTTGATCGGCTAATTGTAAAGTGCAAAACTCTCCCAGGAGTAACAATTACTCGCAGTGGGTATCGGGATCCAACTATCATATAGAAGGTATGCAATCTCATTGCAAATTTCAACACTTGAAACTCCCGATAAAGGTTTTTACCCCTAGCACCTATGACCTTAACTATGGTCAACAAATCATAAGTACTAGTCAAGTTCTATCCGTCATTTCATGATTAATTAGACCCACCCACATGACCCTTAACTAAGGTCAACAAAGTCACGCGACTGTCCTAACTAATCGCATCATATGCGGTGTAGGAAGACATCACTTAGCTACCGTACACTGTGCCTTGACTATGGTCAACAAACACAGCACGAATACTAAGTACTCTACTTCCTAAAATGACGGAGGGTTGCGAATGGTTTTTGTGAAAACCTTTAATGCTTTGAACTTCATCTCGTTGCGGAATCAAATGGTTTTTAAATGGAATGTTTTCGAGGCTTTTCTAGTTTTGCTAAAGGGGTCACTCCCGGTGAAGGGATCGTCGGCCCTTTCCTCGTCGAATGAGGTGCGGGATATATCATATATATCACTGTGCAAAGCGGAAACTATAGAAGCGATCAAAGACAAACCGAGGGTTGTCGCATCTGCCAGTTATTGCTAAAGGAGTCACTCCCGGTGAAGGGATCTCGGTCCTTTCCTCATCGAATAAGGTGCAGGATGTTCTACAATGAACACCGCGATGCAAAGCAAGAACTGTAGCTACCTGTTTTATTTTGAAATTCGATTCCACAACATCAATTAGGTTTTTTTTCATTCATTAATCTCATTAATGAATATCCCATCATTTAATTCCACCTAAACATCACAGATAAATATAACGTACGCTTATGTCATCCGCATTCGCCTCGATGTCCCGTCTGCACCGTTAGGTTAGGTAACTAACGCCAGAGCGAGGCAGGGCTAGCGCGGGTGTAAAACATAAGCAACGTCTATATAATATATCATATATACTATATACTATATCTGTCTGAACAGAGCACAGAACATCGCATGATCACATCATAGATAATGCAGCAGAAAGAATCATATGAAATATTGGATATACTAGGACGTCCGTGTTTTCAATACGAGCCAGTATAAAACATGGATTCCATGGTCATGATGAATAGCCAATCCCACACCCCTAGACCCCTACGATAGCGGCAAGTAACCCTACCAATTCTAGGGTTAGGAGACCCGGACTCGACTCCTCGAGTTGGTCTCCCACTGGACCCCAGAACCCGATTACTTGTGCTCCCCTCTTTGGGTCTATCCTAGTGCAGAAAAGTAAATAATATACATCAACGGTGACAACTTCCGCAACCTGGAAGTGCCCCAATAAAAGAATATTACATACAAGTTTTTACATGAATGAAAATGAAAAACACTCATCTCACATAAAAAAACCCCGGCTATTCAAACACGACGATCCAATATAACATATCGAGCAACATATAATATCAGATGTCATCAACGTAAGTAAATATGCGTATCCCAATTGTCGTTGACATATAGCAACGAAACCGGCGATATCACATATTACACTTACGGTCACAGAAAAGATAATGTAAAACTACAACAGTTGGAATCCGCAACCTCCTCAGACATCGCATGCCTGACCAAATGAAATACTTAGACATCGCATGCCTAACAATTATAAACCCCGCATTTTAGTCTCATTATCGAAAACTCTTTTCAATATCAAGTCGGGCAATTCAACAAGATTCCCGACATCCTGATCGAATGCTCGTCGCAAACTTTAGTAGGCGGCCGCACCCCCGATGCCGTCGATGAAGTGCACCAAGGAGGAACACCGCTGCCGCGAGCATCTGAACGGATGCTTTCGGCGACGGGGTTCTCCTGCAGTCACTTGGTCGGGGCTATGGAGTGAGGCTGTCTATTAAGTTTACCGGCGAGTATCCGCGTTCACAACGTGATTGCAACGGACTTTTGATCACATCAAAATTCCGTGGCAACCGATCAAGTGAGACTAAAGTGCTATGTTTATAACATTCATTCAGTTATCTCATAACATATTGTGAATTCCAATTATTGTATCACATTCCGGATAAGATAGAAAATGTTAAACTTTTCGATAGAACAATCGAACACCCAAGTTTTCCCGATCAACCGAATGAAATAAGTTCAAAGACATTCACTTCATGCCTCAGTACCAACGGTCCAGCCGTAGAAGGTTCAAGCCAACGCCTCACATGTGGCACGCCGTACTTCCCCAAACCCTAAGGTTCAAAGGGCAGTTCAAGACGGTCACATAATCGAGTTAAGGTTTGTTGTCTTCTAGAGGGACCATCGCGTTACCTGCACTACTCAGAACGTCCTTAAACCACGGAAAAATCCAACACTTGGAAATTTTCCGGCAGTGGAAAAAGTGGGTATTTATGTCCGGTCGAAATTTTTAACATATTCTAAAATATCCGAAAAACACATAGACAAAATTAGACAATCCGATCGAATGTACGAACTCCTAATACAACCCAAAAAACTCAACTCTTGATTTCAGATAAAAAAAAATTCCCAGGAAAACCAGCACTGCAAAATAGGAATTACTGTGCAAAATTGAATGCCTAATAAGACAAAACGGCCGCGGAACCGCCGCATTAGCATGCTAATGCCGCGGTTCCGCCGCACTTTTGAGGGATCATTAGTTACTTTTTGCACCGTAATTCTTAGAATTTCCTGATGATTTTTCTGCATATTTTTAATTCTCAAAAATCCACATTTTACAAAAAGTCCAGAGAGCATTTCAAAGTCGGGGTTTTGGGTCGATCGGACTTCTAACTCCGTCGGGACTTCGCCTAATGCTCTAGCTAGGCTCTGATACCACTGTAGGGTTCCTAGGCACACTAATGAAGTCTCACAAGTGATCAAACATGCCCAATTGAACTTTTACATGTGCCGAGAAAACCTAATACGGATCGTTAACTAGATATATAGGCGAAGCAAGCATGTAATCGAATTAAATGCTAAGGGAAAGTGACTACAACCTTTGTAGATCCGGTCCACCACCTCCTAGGCCCCGTGATGAAGTCCCCTCGCTGTCCAAATCATATCTTGGGCTTGCGCCACGGCAGTGCCCCGGCCTCGTACTCGAGGCCAAAATGCGGAATAAAAAACTTTGCGAACTTTGCAAAACGGAGCTACCGCGGACAATTAAAACCCGGATCGAAACCATTAACCTAGCTAGCTATCTAGAGATGGGGTGAGAAGTTATACCAAGCGATCCGTGTCCTTCGGTCTTCGTCTCCACTCCGATCTCCCGCGGAATCTCCGTCACCTCCTCGCTCGTCGGAAAGGGCACCACGTAGCCGGAATCTTTTACGGGCTCCCGCCTCTTGACCGAGGCAACTCGGGCGCGAAGTTGGCTAGCCGACGCGTCCAAGGCTTGCTATAGAATAGTGTAGTGAACTTGTCTCTTGGGGTTATGAGGTTGCCTTGATGTGGAGGAATGGAGAAGAGAAGGAGAGAAGGAATTGAGCTTTGAAGCTAATTTTACAACCATAGAAATGAGATAGAAAAATGCCACACTCCAAAATAATACCCTCTCACTTTTTCCCTTGAAGTGGCCGGCCCCTCCCATTCTCAAAAATAGATTGGAGAGAGAAAAAGAATGCAAGAAAGAATATATCAACAATATGGAAATTTGTCACTTTCATTTCATTTCAAAAACCTTTCCACCATCCATCAAATGAAAAGCAAGTGATGAGATTAAAAAGGAATCTCATCATGAAATAACAATCATGATGCCACAAATATGCAAAGAAACCCCTCACAAAATGTTAATTGCAAACTTGCAATTAACACCCTCCACCAAGAAAGTCCGACCGAGAAGGAATGAAGGAAAACCGGACGGAACGGAATGCAAACTGGCAACTTCAGAAAAACTGATCCCGTAATAAAATACGGGAAAACCCCACTGCTGCAAATACATGCCCGCATTTGTATTCCCACTGAACACAAATGCAAAGAGACAAAAACTACACTGTACTAGACTAGGACCGGCTTAAGCCAAAGCCGGCTAGTAAAATCCGTTCGATCCTGATCCGTGCAATACCGCACGTATCAGATCGAACCCTGCCATATAACTATACGGCAACTAGTACAAAACTGTCCAATCCTGATCCGTGCAATACCGCACGTATCTGATCGGACCCTGCCATATCTCCATACGGCCTCTACAGCGTTTCGCCCGAAACTTGAGTAACTGTAACTGAGTGTGGTGGACTCTAAAGACTCGTCAATACCTTGGCTGTGGATTTAACCACTAGCACGTCAGAGGTATAAGCCAATACGTGACGGGCCACCAGGTATTGACCAAATGGGACGTCGATGAGGAAGCTCACCCCGACACCCAACTGAGCCTGTCAGTGACAATATCCGTACAGTCCGGTCCGTTCGTCTATGAGTATCGCATGGCGGGCCTAGGGGGTTGGTGAAAGTCAGACCCCCAAAAGCGGTACAAGTCGTGTCGGAGCGTAGCCCAGAACACCCTGAGATACTACTGGAATACCTACCAGTAAATCTCCTGCCTCGGCCGAGGGCTTTGTGTAATGGCTCTCCTAGACACAGCGCGACCTCACCCCCAATACCGGGAGAGACGAACCCCTGCAGATCCGCTCACTGCCTCCATGTGGCTCGGGACTGTACCCAACTAAAACCTGTTTGCACGACTCCTTTGAGCCGTGGTAGGGTAGTAATCAAAGAACAGTGGGAACTCACACGAGACAAATGACGATCTCAGGTCGATGAACTAACCTGTACACATGTCACCAGGGAACTGCTATCTGACATCTGGTATAAGACCAACTAGCAGGTTCCCGGCGAGTCCTGTCCGGTGTACTCATAACCTAATGAGCACCTGTATACATCTTAGGTGAACCAACTGACACCAGTGGCTTGTGAGACCGGCCACCGCCCCTCGTCGGGGTCTCGACTGTATACACTAGTCTACTAACGGAGTATCGATGCCCTGTCTCGAAACTCCTACGACTAGGGACCTTTTAAGGATGTGCTTATAGACCACCAGCTCCCACGTATATGATCGCCATCATACTGCTGGTAGTCAAGCAAGAATCCTAGGGGCTCTATCAACGTGTAATAGCGACATGTCAGGTCACCTAAAGCAGTACACGATGATAAAGATAAACCAGATAGCATACTATCATCTCGAGTAAGACTGTCCTACCGGGATAGGTCCTCGCTCAATCATTGCAATCACGTGCCTGTGATCCAATAATTGACTCTGAGGGCACTAACTCCAACAATCTCCCACTTGCACTCAAGGCTAATTATTGCGATGTCGCATACTCACAGCCCGTGTGATACCGAACACCCAACTCCTCTACTAGTCAGTCTCACAAAGCCCGTTTGCGAAACTATTGCGTTCGAGGAATAGCCTCAGTGAGTGGATCCGCTGTGATGTTTCTTTCTATGTCTCTCTATATCTCAAGTTCGCGGAGAAAGCCATCTCCCGAAATGAGCAATACCTGTCTTAGAATGTCTGGATGTCTGATGGGACCTAGCTCATGAATGAACTCCAAATCCAAACTTCTTAGACTGTATCGACAACTGAACTTAATCAGTATCCTGCGCCATGCCACCCTCAGTATTGCCTTGGACCACCTGTCCAAAATACTGCCCCTCGTCAGAGGGAGAACTATAACTCTGACAACCTCCTTGTCGTCCATGTCACCTTGGAAGCCTGGAATGATAACCGTCCCCTAAAGGAGGCAGCCGTTATCACATCCCTAGAGCATTTACTTATGTTCTAAAACTGCTTCCGACTGTTTTTCCAGGATTGGATCAATATCAACTTATTGCATCTAGTGCAAGAACAACATCTGGTGTGGTACTTGACATCTCATGATTGACTCAATTGTCTAAGCAAGTGATCTGCCAATCATGAGTATCCCTCTCCTCTTTAGTCTGTAAGACACCTTTAGAGAGGGTGACTCCATTACCTGCAGGTACACTACCATGCCAGGAGTCGTCCATTCTAAATACTCATAGAATGCTGTCAAGGTACCCTGATTGGGAAACCACCCAAATCTAGATCTAAAACCATAGGTCTAGTAACCAGTATGTTTGATATAATATCCAAGTCCCATGTGGAGAAAACACTGTGTGACGACCAAAGTATAACCGATCGTAGTATAGGAATATCACTTCCTACTACCTTCTCAACAGATCCACCCCTTATTCTGATGACGTCAAACCTATGACTGTCACATCAGAAATAGATGATCTAACTCCGCTATATCTGCTTTAGTCTATAAATAGACATAAGCCTGATGTCCACCAATGCTTCCGCTGCTCCCACTGACTACGACAACCCTCTGGCAGAGTCATATAGACGTGCACTTCTAAAGCTAATTTAGAACGACGCTATACTCATCCTCCTGCCGGGTCTCGCAGCCTGAAACAACAACAATGGCAAGTGTGGGTAAACAAGAACTTCCCTGTCACCGTCCTTGAGGCTACCGGAGTACCTCTCGGGTGCCTGAAGTTTCCCACCTTATCTGCGGAGTGGCCAATGGAATGTCAAATCAGATTGAATCTTTAGGTTCTTTATTAAATCTTCAGTAATCGTTTGCGGTTCTGGAATCACTTCCAGTTCTACCATACTCCCACTGCTGTTTTTGAAAAAAAAACATTTTTGATAAAACTGTGGCGAGTCTAGAACAATATTTCTATTGATCTGCCAGATGGTAGAAAGTCAACCCTCGTCATAGCCTGGGTCAACCCACAAACAGCCATTACAGAAACGTGCCTTGAGCTATCCGGAGTCTGGGTTTAAGCATAAGCCGGACAACTCCCCGTATCTTAACATCGTTAAGATATGAACTGTTCTATATCCAATATAGAAACAGAGGCACTGATTCAATTGAACCAGATTCAAATCATGCAGCTGTCTCCAGTGCATGTCAACTAAATGGAAAGAGGCCGATCAGCGTTACTCAACTTAGGAATGCATCCAATTATGAGTAACCTGAAAGAGAAGCAAGTTCTCTTTATCATTACTATCAACTGAATACCATACGCAAGTATCTACATCTTCGATCACTTTGAAGAATCCCGATACTTGGTATACCTGGTTCTCTACTTTATTCAAATACCTATAACTCCTCAAAACTTAGACCCTGTGTTTCTACGAAACACATGTCTAAGAACTAGAGAAGTTAAAAGTAAACAGAATATAGTACGAGGACCAACCCCTCTGTCCTAATGGACACTGGACAACATACAATACTCTGTATAAGTCCGCTGAGTCTAACAACTCTTTCACTGTGTGTCGTAGGTTGAAAACTGTGCTTATGGTTAAGAAGAATTACACCGCTGTTTAATGCTCCTTACCTAACCATCCACTGATATAGGTAAATGTCATTGACATAATATCAAAAGGTATATCTCACTCTATGAAAATAGACGTACAGATATATCGATTTGAAATTGGTGCACAACAGCGGATATTCAAAACCAAATATTTGCCGACCGGCAAACAACCCAGGTGACTTCCTCAAATATCACCGATTACAACGAATCCCGATATAATGAGGATGATCACCCAATTCCCAATAACTTACTCCCACTCAGCATCTGTAAAACCATACAGATGTGAGAATCCAACCTGGTAAATACATACCCCGGAGCAAGTGTCTAATCGGGAAATCAGTTTTCTTTTAACATTACACAGTGAAACTGAAACATTGAAATGTTTCGTTGGGGTATCGTGGTATTCCTAGTAATGCCTCTTCCATTATCCAGATTCACAACTGTAACCGTATAATTCTTTGCCACCTCTCCAAATCCCTTTATATGTCTTTAGTCAATACCGTCTGCACACCCCTTTAGGCCAAATGGTTTTCTTCCTTCCCTACCGTTCGGCACCAGCCTATGGTTTGGAAGAAGACTATCCAAAAAGCATAAAGGGTGTACTGTCCTAATCCTAGGAGCACTCGCAACGCGAGAGAAGGTGAAGATAAAAGACACCTGAATGTACTTTATTCCTATTTCTCCTGAACCAGAATCCATCCCCGAACTGGAACAAGTTCCTTTCGAGTTCGTATATAACCATACGATGGAGTATCCAATAAACTGGGATCTTCGTAGTAACACGGAGTGTCCTGGAGAAATACAAAGGTGATTTAGGATTGGCGAAGAAATACTTGGTTTGGTCGTGAATATCAGTCGCAATTTACTTTGCCCTCCTATTAATCCCTTGCTTTGTCTTAACTTAATACCTTCTGCACACCATCGTTATGCTAATTGGTTTTCTTCATTTCCTACCGGTCGGCACCAGCCTAAGGTTTGGAAGAAGACTATCCAATTTGCGTAATAGGTGTACTACTCCTAAACCAAGGAGTACTCGCAACTTGAGAGAAGGTGAAAAGAAAAAACAACTGAATAGTCCTATCCGTTTTCTCCAGAACCAGAAACCATCCTCGAAATCCTTCGAGTTCGTATCTAACCATACGATGGTTTTGTCCAATGGAAGTGGACGTTCGCAGTAATACGGGGTGTCCTGGAGAAAAGGGTAAAAATAGGAGTGGCAATGAGGTCTGCAACTCTGACAATCCAAAAGCCAGTGTTAAGAAGGTTCGGTCAACTTGGTCACTGAGTCATAGTCTTAGGGTCGGGTCAATGGTCGCTGCCAGAGAGAGAGAAAAGAAACACTCAGCGTGCACTCTAACCTAGATCAGAATGGTTATCACTTTGTCTAATCTGGAAACCTCCCACTGTACCTCAAATTCTTCTCCAAACCTGAAAGAAGAATTAGTCGGGAACACCCGAGGAGTAAACCAACTCATCAGTGGGAATCAGGATCCAACTATCATCGCATGATAACGTGACGGAATCCACTCACGTCACCACACTCCAGAAGGTATGCGCATGCCTGGCAAGTTTCAGTTCTTTTGAAACTCCCGATGTGATTTTTACCCCTAGGACTCAAGTGACCTTGACGGAGTCAACAAATCAAAGAGTCCTAGTCAAGTTCAACCCGTCATTATCTGGATTGCATTAAACCCACCCGTACGTGCCCTTGACGGAGTCAACAAGGCCGCACGACTGTCCTAACCAATCCCACTTATGCAACAAACAAGCACCACTTAGCTACCGTACACTACGCCTTGACGGAGTCAACAAACGCAGCACGAATACTAAATAATACCCATAAGAAATGACGGAGGGCTACGGATGGTTTTTGGCGAAAAACCTTTAACGTAATGAACTTGATATCGTTGAAGGAACTGCATAGCCTTTTATAAAATATAGTGACGAAAACTTTTACTAAAGAGGTCACTCCCGGTGAAGGGATCTCGGCTCTTTCCCCGTAGAATGAGGTGCAGGATATTCCAACTGAATACCACGATGCAAAGCAAAAGTAATCGGCTATAGTGAAGTTAATGCCCTGACGCAAACTTCTGTCCAAGGGGTCACTCCCGGTGAAGGGATCTCGGCCCTTGCCTCGTCGACTGAGGAGCAGGATATTCCAAATGAATACCACGATGCAAAACAAAAGCGAACGTCCTTGCAATAACAGCTTTTTTTTGAAAAATTGTTCCAACAACATCAGAATAGGTTTGTTTAAACTTGCATTGATCCGAATCAATGCAGTCCCATCAATTGATCACACCACAAAGAACGAAAATATACTGACGTACGTATATGCCATCCGCATTCGCCACTGGATCCCGTCATCACCCGTTAGGTTAGCTAACTAACGGCAGAGCGGGGACTGGACTAGCGCGGATGAAAAACATATACAACGTTTACTAATATATATACCAATATATAGTATTCGCTCAAGGCGTGAAAAAAAGCAGCAACACAGAAATGTATAGCAACACAGAACAATACAGATATCTGGAAACCCCGGGTTTCACAGAGCCGCTGCTGAAACCCGACGTTCCCCTGGTCGTGTGGATAGCCTGTGCAATGAGAATCCTAGACCCCTACGGGCGCGGCAAGTCACCCGCCAAAACCTGAAGCGAGGCAGCCCCCTTCAGCACCGTGAATGGACCACCCAGCACTTCACGGAATCCGGTAACTTGGGCACCCCTCCTGGGTCAACCTGTACCCCCTACGAGTGCGGCGGATAGCCAGCCAATCCTGGAGTGAAGCCCCCTCCGTCCCAATGCCATGAGATGCGGGCTCGTTGCCCCCTAGAACCCGGCTATCCGTGCACCCCTCCGCGGGGTAATCCTAGTACAGAATGTAAAATATACATACACCGGGTACATCGACCGCAACCAGGTCGTGCCCCAAAAGAATAATACAAACAGGCAGTGACGGCAGTCCACATGTCGGACGCTCGCCCCGCAATATCAAATGTACATAATACAACAAAACTGCACTAGCATTGCATCCAGGCTATCCCCACGACCGATCCGCAACATCACAGCATAAACATAAAACATCAACGTGAAAGTCACGTTCGCAAATCCGTCTAACCGGGCTATAGCAGTTAGACGTGATTTACCGATCAAGTGACATTCACGGTCGCAGATATAATGTAAAAACTGTGAACTGGCATGTTTAAAATATCCGATCGAACAAATATTATCAAGTGGGCCCCAAATACTACTGTAGCACTTACAGAAAAACTGGGCCCAAATAAAATATCCCAAAAGCCCTATTTCCAACTCAGAAGCTTACTGTGAAAATATAGTGCAATGATTGCACTTTTCCACCGCGGAACCGCGGCCAAACCAGGGGTTTGGCCGCGTTTCCGCGGCCATACTAAGGAATCATTTCACCGTATTTTCGCAGAATTCTTAGAATTTCTTGCATGTCTTTCTGCAATGACCTGAAAAAATTTTGGAGCTTGAAAAATTTCAACAGAGAACACATGCACTAAAAAATACGGTTTTTGGGATTTTGTTCGATCGAGTCTTTAAACACGTTAGCTCAAGCTAGGATAAGTTAATGGCGTGGCTCTGATACCATGTTGCGCCACGGCAGCGCCCCGGCCTCGTACTCGAGGCCAAAATGCGGAATAAAAAACTTTGCGAACTTTGCAAAACGGAGCTACCGCGGACAATTAAAACCCGGATCGAAACCATTAACCTAGCTAGCTATCTAGAGATGGGGTGAGAAGTTATACCAAGCGATCCGTGTCCTTCGGTCTTCGTCTCCACTCCGATCTCCCGCGGAATCTCCGTCACCTCCTCGCTCGTCGGAAAGGGCACCACGTAGCCGGAATCTTTTACGGGCTCCCGCCTCTTGACCGAGGCAACTCGGGCGCGAAGTTGGCTAGCCGACGCGTCCAAGGCTTGCTATAGAATAGTGTAGTGAACTTGTCTCTTGGGGTTATGAGGTTGCCTTGATGTGGAGGAATGGAGAAGAGAAGGAGAGAAGGAATTGAGCTTTGAAGCTAATTTTACAACCATAGAAATGAGATAGAAAAATGCCACACTCCAAAATAATACCCTCTCACTTTTTCCCTTGAAGTGGCCGGCCCCTCCCATTCTCAAAAATAGATTGGAGAGAGAAAAAGAATGCAAGAAAGAATATATCAACAATATGGAAATTTGTCACTTTCATTTCATTTCAAAAACCTTTCCACCATCCATCAAATGAAAAGCAAGTGATGAGATTAAAAAGGAATCTCATCATGAAATAACAATCATGATGCCACAAATATGCAAAGAAACCCCTCACAAAATGTTAATTGCAAACTTGCAATTAACACCCTCCACCAAGAAAGTCCGACCGAGAAGGAATGAAGGAAAACCGGACGGAACGGAATGCAAACTGGCAACTTCAGAAAAACTGATCCCGTAATAAAATACAGGAAAACCCCACTGCTGCAAATACATGCCCGCATTTGTATTCCCACTGAACACAAATGCAAAGAGACAAAAACTACACTGTACTAGACTAGGACCGGCTTAAGCCAAAGCCGGCTAGTAAAATCCGTTCGATCCTGATCCGTGCAATACCGCACGTATCAGATCGAACCCTGCCATATAACTATACGGCAACTAGTACAAAACTGTCCAATCCTGATCCGTGCAATACCGCACGTATCTGATCGGACCCTGCCATATCTCCATACGGCCTCTACAGCGTTTCGCCCGAAACTTGAGTAACTGTAACTGAGTGTGGTGGACTCTAAAGACTCGTCAATACCTTGGCTGTGGATTTAACCACTAGCACGTCAGAGGTATAAGCCAATACGTGACGGGCCACCAGGTATTGACCAAATGGGACGTCGATGAGGAAGCTCACCCCGACACCCAACTGAGCCTGTCAGTGACAATATCCGTACAGTCCGGTCCGTTCGTCTATGAGTATCGCATGGCGGGCCTAGGGGGTTGGTGAAAGTCAGACCCCCAAAAGCGGTACAAGTCGTGTCGGAGCGTAGCCCAGAACACCCTGAGATACTACTGGAATACCTACCAGTAAATCTCCTGCCTCGGCCGAGGGCTTTGTGTAATGGCTCTCCTAGACACAGCGCGACCTCACCCCCAATACCGGGAGAGACGAACCCCTGCAGATCCGCTCACTGCCTCCATGTGGCTCGGGACTGTACCCAACTAAAACCTGTTTGCACGACTCCTTTGAGCCGTGGTAGGGTAGTAATCAAAGAACAGTGGGAACTCACACGAGACAAATGACGATCTCAGGTCGATGAACTAACCTGTACACATGTCACCAGGGAACTGCTATCTGACATCTGGTATAAGACCAACTAGCAGGTTCCCGGCGAGTCCTGTCCGGTGTACTCATAACCCAATGAGCACCTGTATACATCTTAGGTGAACCAACTGACACCAGTGGCTTGTGAGACCGGCCACCGCCCCTCGTCGGGGTCTCGACTGTATACACTAGTCTACTAACGGAGTATCGATGCCCTGTCTCGAAACTCCTACGACTAGGGACCTTTTAAGGATGTGCTTATAGACCACCAGCTCCCACGTATATGATCGCCATCATACTGCTGGTAGTCAAGCAAGAATCCTAGGGGCTCTATCAACGTGTAATAGCGACATGTCAGGTCACCTAAAGCAGTACACGATGATAAAGATAAACCAGATAGCATACTATCATCTCGAGTAAGACTGTCCTACCGGGATAGGTCCTCGCTCAATCATTGCAATCACGTGCCTGTGATCCAATAATTGACTCTGAGGGCATTAACTCCAACACTAGTGTCGGATTCATCGGAGAAAAACGGGCTAGGTCATCGACGACGATGCCGAAGATGATCTACGTCGAGGCATCGCTAGATCAAGCTCCAACTTCACCAAGTCAAGAAAACTTGTGAAGGAAACACCCTATACTACTTGGCAAGAGGTAGAGGATGAAGAAATAGGATGTGGGTTCAGTTTAGAATTGGATTTCTCACTTGTTTTCATCACTTGCCATTGGAGTAGCAAGCTTTCTTCATGAAGGAAGAAGATGAAGAAGAAGAAGAAGATATGATAAGTCTTAATTTAAAAAAGGAAAATAAATGAATACTTATCATTTCTTTAACCATGGTTTAGTGTAGAGATTTTACTAAGGTTAGATGAGTGGTTAGGGTCAAAGAAGAGACAAGAATGGTGACTTTGTCAAGGTTTCAAGAAGCTTCAACTAAAAACAAAACCAGTCCACCATTTATCTTTCTCTTTATCATTTTCTTTTTCCAAAATAAACAAAAAGAATAGATAAATGAATAAGTAAATAAAATGATACCCTAACCACTAACTAACCATGGTTTAATACTTTACACAAAACCAAGCTAGAATGTATCATCAAACATGATACAATCATATGCACAAAAATATATCACATATACAATGTGCAATACAAGTGAGTAAATCCATTTAAAGTGAACCAATACTAGTTAATGCAAAGTAATATATCAAATATATAATTATACATTAAATCATTAAATCAACACTTGATTCAATGATCCGGTCATATCGCATATAACCGGCTAGTATCCAATGTATCGGCTTATCGAATCAATCCTTGATTCGATAACTAGGTTATATCGCATACAGCCTAATCGATACATTCATCGCGAGAATGGAATACGGTATCACATACACGCATTATTCTCGGTCCCGCACATATCTCATATGCGCTCCTATTTCGTTTCGCTTGAGCCAGGAAACCTCTGTGTAGGACTCTAAAGACTCGTCAATACGCCGGCAGCAGATGATGATCATATCAAACACCCACAAGCCGCAAGCGGTCTGCTAAACGTAACGGCCACCCGGGTATTGAGCGATCAGAAGATCGACGAGCAAGCCCGCTCACACTCCTGTGAATCCAACCAGTAACACTTACCGTACAGTCCGGTCTGTTCGTCTGATATGTCGCATATCTCGCCTAGGGGTGGTAAACGTCAGACCCCAGTAGCTCGATAAGTCATGCCGACTTGAGGTCCATAACATTCGTGAAACTACTGATAACTCTTACCAGTATATCACTGCAACCCTGGCCAGGGATTTTCTGTTATGGCCAGTCGAGCATAGCACAACATCAACCCCCAATACCGGGAGAGACGAATCCCCTCCTATCGCTCATTGCCTCCATGTGAATCGGGACTGTACCCAAAAACCACCTGTTTACACAACTCAGTAGAGCCGTGGTAGGGTGGAAATCAAAGCACAGTGGGAGACACACAAGACTCTATGACGATCTCGGGTCAACAGACTAAGCTGTACCAGTGTCACCAGAGAACTGCCATCTGACGTGAGGTATAATACCATCTGGGAGTTCTCGGCGAGTCCGTTCAGTGTACCCAGTCTCCACTGAGCACCCGCATACCATCTTCGATGTCAAACACCAATGGATATGGGATCATCCATCGCCCATCGCATGGGTCGAGAAGATATGCGCTAGTCTACTCTGGAATATCGATGCCCCGTCTCGATATTCCCTCGACTAGGAACATTACAAGGATGTACTCATGGACTACCCAGGCCCCACTAGTATGATCTACATCATAGTCCTGGAAGTCGAGTACACATCCTAAGGGCTTTATCAACATGTAACAGAGAGACAGAAAGTATACACGTTAAGATAAAGAGCAACCAGATAGCGTACTATCATGTCGAGCAAGAAAGTCCTACCTATATATGTCCCAGCTTCCACTACAATATACATCCAATGTACAGTAATGGCCTCTAGGGCATACATATAACTAACAATGAGTACACCGGACAGGACTCGCCGGGAACATGCTAGTTGGTATTATACATATCGTCAGATAGCAGTTCCCTGGTGACATGTGTACAAGTTAGTTCATCGACCTGAGATCGTCATTTGTCTCATGTGAATTCCCACTGTACTTAGATTACTACCCTACCACGCTCAAAGGAGTTGTGCAAACAGGTTTTAGTTGGGTACAGTCCCGAGCCACATTGGAGGCAAGTGAGCGGATCGGCAGGGGATTCGTCTCTCCCGGTATTGAGGGTGAGATCACGCTGTGTCTAGGAGAGCCATTACACAAAGCCCTCGGCCGAGGCAGGTGATTTACTGGTAGATATTCCAGTAGTATCTCAGGGTGTTCTAGGCTACTCTCTGACACGACTTATACTGCTATTAGGGGTTTGACATTACCAGCCCCTAGGCAGATATGCTATACTCATAGACGAACGGACCGGACTGTATGTATATTGTCACTGTTAGGCTCAGTAGGGTTTATGGATGAGTTCGCTCGTCAGCTTCCCTTCCAATCAATACATAGGCGAACCGTTACGTACAGCTCGTACCTCTGACGTGCTAGAGGTTATACCCAGTGCCAATGTGTTGATGAGTCATTAGAGTCCCCCACAGACACTTTCCCAAGTTCGGGCGAAACGTTGTAGAGGCCATATAGGTTTATGGCAAGGTTCGGAAAATGCACGTTCGTTTTCGCACGTGTTGTTTTTCGGGCAGATAATACTGGTCGTCTTTGGTTTAAGCCGGATCCGAGTATTATACTGTGTAGATATAATATCTTTGTCTCAGATGCATTTGTATTCGGTCGTAATACAAATGCGGGTATGTTTATACCATTACGGGGTTATCCTGAAAATCGTTTCAGGATCACTTTTGGAAGTTGCTAATTTCCAGTTTTCTATCGGCCATATTTAACATTCAGTTAAATACGGATTTATCTTTTTTCCTTGAGGGTAAGTCATGAGGTGAGTCATGTGTGGGAAGCTTCTAGGATGGTGAGGTGGATTAGTGACTCATGGTTGCATTAATTGTTCCATTTATGTTTTGGTGACTAAGGGTGATGATTCATTAGTTACATTTTGTGTTCATACTTGGTGCTAAGATATTTTCTCATGATAAGCTTTGCTTATACTCACCCACCTTGCTCCTATACTCACCCCTTCTTCCTATATGATGGCCGGCCCCCTCCCCTCTTCTTGTTACACTCTCTCACTTGATTGAAAAAAAAAGATTATGATAGATTTGGACTCACGGAAATTAGATAGCCTCATTTCTCATTTCACCCAATCCAAAAGGCAACTTCATTAACCGTTCGTCCATAGCTTTGGACGTAACGAGACAAATTGTTCTACTCATTCTCTACTTCATCTTGGTCGTCTCTTTTAGCAAACTTGACGACCGAGTTGCCTCGGTTCAGAGGCGGGAGCCCATTTAAAGATCCGTCGACGTGGTGCCACCTGGACGACAAGACTGGAGATCGAGGAGATCGGAGCAGCCGCAACAAGCGTAGGATGATGGTTGAAGACCGAAGGACTCGGATCGTTCTGTATAACTCTTCTACCCACTTTGTAGTTTGTTAGTTTAGATTTAATGGCAGATCCGGGTTACGGTACACGATGGTGCCAGTTTATAAAAAGTTTTTTGTTCCGCATTTGGCGTCTGTTAGACGGCCGGTGCGCTACCGTGGACTTACAATGGTATCAGAGCTTCACCATTAAGCTATACTAACTTGTGCTAACGTGTTTAAAACATCGATCGAACGAATATCCGAAATCGCAATTTTCTGGCACACAGGTTTCTGTCGATTTTTAAAAGGTTCTAAAAATTATTTTATATATAGCAGAAAACTGTGCAGGGTTCTTTAAGCTTTGTGGAAAAATTTGGGCACGTGATCCCACAAAGCCACCGCGGATCCACGGTCAAACCTAGGGTTTGACCGCGGAACCGCGGTGCTTTAGTGGGAACAGTGAACCAAATTTTTCCAGAGAGCCTAATTTTGGAAATTGTGGTTTTTGGTATAGTTCTTTTGGGCCCAGTTTTTGTTATAGTACAACAGATGTACGTGGGGCCAACTTCGGGAAATTTAGTCGATCGAAATTTTAAATTTGTTAGTATGCAGTATTTACATTATATCTCCGACCGGGAATGTCATTTGATCGGTAAACTGCGTCTGATTGCTATAGTTCTTTTAGACGGGTTTGCGAACGTGACATTCGTGTTGATGTTCTGTGTTGTGCTGTGATGTTGCGGATTTGTCGTGGTGGATAGCAGGGTGCAATGATAGTGCAGTTTGGATTTATTTGTACATTTGATATTGCGGGGCGAGCGTGCAACATGTGGACTGCCGTCACTGCCTGTTTGTATAATATTCTTTTGGGGCACGACCGGGTTGAGGTCGATGTACCCGTTGTATATTTTTCATTTCTATACTAGGTTTATCCCGCGAAGGAGTGCACGGATAGCCGGGTTTTAGAGGGCAACAGGTCCGTATCTCATGGCTTTGAGAGGAAAAGGGACCTTACTCTAGAATTGGCAGACTATTCGTCGCACTCGTAGGGGGTACAGGTTGACCTAAGGAGGGATGCTCAATTTATCGGATTCTGTGAAGTGCCGGGTGTTCTATTCACTATGCTGTGGGGACTACCTCGCTTCAGGTTTTGGCGGGTAACTTGCCGCACCCGTAGGGGTCTAGGTTTCATTGCACAGGCTATCCACACGACCAGGGGAACGTCAGGTTTCAGCAGCGGCTCTGTGAAACCCGAAGATCCCAGATTATCTGTATTGTTCTGTGATGCTTATTACTTTTCTGTAATGTTGTATATTATCACGCCTGGAGCGATTATTGTATATTGGTATATATACTATTAGATGTTGTATATGTTTTACACCCGCGCTAGTCCAGCCCCTGCTCTGTCGTTAGTTAAGTAACCTAACGGGTGATGATGGGACCCAGTGGCGAATGCGGATGGCATATACATACATTATATTTTCGTTCTTTTCTGGTGTGATTGATTGATGGGACTGCGTTGATTCTTATCAATGCAAGATAAAACAAACCTATCTTTGATGTTGTTGGAACAAATTTTTAAAAAAATGTTATTACAAAGATGTTTCCTTTTGTTTTGCATAGAGATATTCAGTTGGAATATCCCGCACCTCATTCCACGAGGCAAGGGCCGAGATCCCTTCACCGGGAGTGACCCCTTGGGCAGAAGTTTACGTCAGGGTAGTACTTTAATATAGTTTATTACAAGTTGTTTTGCATCGCGGTATTCGGTTGGAATATCCTGTACCTCATTCCACGAGGAAAGAGCCGAGATCCCTTCACCGGGAGTGACCTCTTTAGCAAAACTTTTTCGTCACTATATTTTATAAAAAGCTATCAGGTTCCTTCAACGAGATCAACTTCATTACGTTAAATGTTTTTCGCCAAAAACCAGCTGTAGCCCTCCGTCATTTCTTATGGATAGTCAGTAGTATTCAAGCTATGCATTTGACCAACGCCAGGGCATAGTGTTTGGTAGCTGCTGGGGTATTCATCTGTTGTATAGATAGATGAGTTGGTTTGGGACAGTCGTTCTGCCATTTGGCCAACGTCAGGGGCATGTGCTGGTGGGTTCAAATTGACCTGGACAATGACGGGCAAAACTTGACATGTGAATTATGATATTTTGACCAACGCCAAGGTCATAAGAGCATGGGGCAAAAATCACATCGGGAGTTTCAAACATAAAGAAAACTTGCCAGGCATGCGCATACCTTCTGGAGTGTGATAACTTGAGTGGCTTCCATCAAGTTATCATGCGATGATAGGTAGATCCCGATTCTCACTGATGAGTTAGTTTACTCCTCGGGTGATCCCAACTAATTCTTCTTTCAGGTTTGGTGGAGAATTTGAGATTACAGTGGGAGGTTTCCTGATTAGATAAATTGATAACCATTCTGATCTAGGTTAAAGTGCACGCAGAGTATTTCTTTTCTCTCTCTTTGGCAGCGACCTTTGACCGACCCTAAACTATGACTCAGTGACCGAGTTGACCGAACCTTCTTAAAATACTGGATTTTGGATTGTCTGAGTTGCATAAGTCATTGCCGCTCTTTCTTTTACCCTTTGTATTTCTCAGAACACCCCGTATTACTACGGAAATCCACTTCCATTAGATAGATCCATCGTATGGTTATATACGAACTCGAAGGGACTTCTTCGAGGATGGATCCAGGTTCAGGAGAAATAGAATTAGTTTATTCAGTTGTCTTTTATTATCACCTTCTCTCAGGTTGCAAGAGCTCCTTGGTTTAGGAAAGTACATCTATTACGCATATTGTTAGTCTTCTTCCAAACCATAGGCAGGTGCCAAAATGTAAGGAATGAAGAAAGCCAATTAGCCTAAGTAGGGTGTGCAGAAGGTAATAAATAAAGACAAAAGAAAGGGAATAGAAAAAAGGCAAAGTAAATTGCGACTATTATCATTCACGACCAAACCGCGTACTTCATCGCCACTCCTTTTTCACCTTTGTTTTTTCCCCAGTTCGGGAGAAATAGAATAAGGTATTATTCAGTTGTCTTTTATCATCACCTTCTCTTAAGATATGAGTACTCCTAGGATTAGGATGGTACACCTGTTATGCTTACTGGATAGTCTTCTTCCAAACCATAGGCTGGTGCCGAACGATAGGGAAGGAAGAAAACCACTTAGCCTAAAGGGGTGTACCGAAGGAAATGAATAAAGACAAATAAAGGGATTTGGAGAAGTGGCAAAGAAATATACGGTTATAGTCATGAATTGGATTATAGAAGAGGCATTACTAGGAATACCAGGATACCCCTACGAAACAATTTCATGCTTCAGTTTCACTGTGCATTGTTAATTATAAACTGATTTCCCGATTAGATACTTACTCCAGGGTATGTACTTACCAGGTTTCATTCCCATATCTGTATAGTTTTACAGATGATGAGTAGGAGTAAGTTATTAGGAATTGGGTGATCATCCTCATTATATCGGAATTCGTTGTAATTGGTGATATTTGAGGAAATCGCCTGGGTACAGTTTTCAACCTACGATGCACAGGTTTTGAGTTATTCAACTCAGCGGACTTATACAAAGTATTGTATGTTTTCCAGTGTCCATCAGGACAAAAGGGTAGGTCCTCGTACTATGTTCTGTTTACTTATGACTTCTCTAGTTTTTAGACAAGTGTTTCGTAGAAATACAATGTCTAAGTTTTGAGAAGTTGTGGGTATAAGAATAAAGTAGAGAACCAGGAATCGCAAGTATCGGGATTCTTCAAAGAGATCGAAGATGTAGATTCTTGTGATTGGTATTCAGATGATAGTAATGGTTTTCAGAAACTTGTTTCTCTTTCTGGTTACTCATAATTGGATGGATTCCTAAGCTGAGTAATGTTGATTAGCCTCTCTCCATTAAGTTGATATGCACTGGAGACAGCTGCATGTTTTGAATCTGGTTCAGATTAAATTTGTACCTCCATTTCTATATTGTATATTGAATGGTTCATATCTTAACGATATTAAGATACAGGGAGTTGTCCGGCTTATGCTTAACACCAGACTCTAGATAACTCAGGGCACGTTTCTGTAATGGCAGTTTGTGGGCTGAACCGGGCTTAGTCGAGGGTTGACATTTCTACCATCTGGAAGATCAATAGTGATATTGTTCTTGACTCGACTAGTAAAATAGGGGGTTGCCCCTACGGATATTGAAATCCGTAGGGGCTGATTTAACTAGGCCCTACGGATTAATCCGTAGGGCTAAAAGGTTGCCCCTACGGGCCCAGACGTCCAATAATAAAAATATTAATTCTTAATTTGGTGTTTGCCCCTACGGAGCCGCAAACAAAGGACCTACGGGCAAATCCGTAGGGGCAACTAAATATCGATTTAATAAAGGCACAGATCGATCGCCTACGCTCACTTTCTTCCTCTCTCTCTCGATCGCGTGCGAAAAAAATCCCCAAATCGCCACGCCGTTCTCGTCATCGCCACCGCCGTTCTCCTCGTCGCCACCGCCGTTCTCGTCGCCACCGTCGTTCTCGTCGCCGCCACCACCGTTCTCATCGTCGCCACCGCCGTTCAGGTCGTCGCCACAGCCGTTCAGGTGAATAAATCTTCAGGTAAATTAAAGAATTTTTTGATTATTTTGGGCTTAGGGTTCATGGCTGGGTCTAGGGTTGCGCGCGCGAGTTGGGGTTCGGCAGGGGTCGCGGTCGGGGTCGGGGTCGGGGTCGGGGTTAGGGTTAGGGTTGGGGTTCGGCTGCTGCTGGGGCTGGGGCTGGGGTTAGGGTTTGCCTGAAGGTTGGTGTTGGGGTTTAGCTGGTCGCGCTGGGGTTAGGGTTAGGTTGGGGCAGGGCTGGGCTGGGCTGGGGCTGGGGCTGGGGCTAAGGTTAGGTTGGGGTTAGGGTTAGGTGGATTGATGACAACAAAATACCATAATTTATAACTATATTACTCATCTAATGTGTATGGCATGTGAAAGCTAGATGAAGGTCGAGGCAAGCACAACAAATTTGTTGGATGGGACAATGTCAATAGGAGCTCAATGCTATTTGGAAAAATAATAATTCAAAGACAATGTGGAGTTTCCGATTGGTGGCATGGACTAGTTTGATGTATGTAGTTGGTTAGATTTATGAAAAAATGGGGAGACAACATGCATGTATGCATATAGGTAACATCTGCCAATATGCCATATCCAGACCGCAATCTATTTTTGCCTATTGGCTAATATGAAAATATCGGCCCGCGTATATGACATAATCAAAGTTGTTAAATCTTGATACGGTTCGTGTTTCGTTTTTTTATTTATCAGTTCTATCAATGTTGCGTATAACGCTTTATGATATCAGTATCCTACATTTGTAGTTTTAATTGTTGATTGTTATAGATGAATACCATTGCAATAATAGTTTTTGGTTGATGAATGCTATTGCAATGTAGGATGATCAGTTCTATCAATCTTGATCTCAATGGTTTAAAATCATGTTACACATACAACACGAATGCACAACAAACGCATAATTAGAGAGCGATTCGAGATATTCAGGTAAAAACCAATATATGATACTCGATGATAATATGAAACCTTCATATTCCCATCGATACTCATATATGAAACTAAAAGCGCCACTTAGTCCCCGTCTATCGGTTAACATACGTGCGATACTCGTCGTGACCTAGAACTATACGAAAGTTGTTAAATATCGGACAGTATAGCTCGATACTAACAACCGTTGTATAGTTAACGCGATGAGAAAATTCAATCGTATGGTACCCATAGATTTGTCCCGTGTGGACAAGTTAAGAATGTATAAAGCAAACGCCTTCATTCACTTGTGTTTTCATCCGTTTCGAGATATTTCGTCGGTACCTTTCCGCTGGTTCTCCGTGTACAAAGATAGATTAGATGTTCATTTCAACGTTGTTTCACAGCTTTGAAATGATTATCTATTCTATTACAGTGTACTCGGAGAACAGCAGGGAGGTGCTGCCGAAATTTACTCGAAACGGTTGAAAGCACAAGTGATGGGCGTTCGCTCTATACATTCTTAATGGGATAGAAGCCTACCCCGACAGCCGGAACACATACATACAACAAGAATACACAACAAACGCATAATTAAAGAGCGATTCGAGATGTTCGGGTTAAAACCAATATATGATACTGGATGATAATATGAAACCTTCATATTCCCATCGATACTCATATATGAAACTAAAAGCGCCACTTAGTCCCCGTCTATCGGTTATCATACGTGCGATGCTCGTCGTGACCTAGAACTATACGAAGGTTGTTAAATATCGGACAGTATAGCTCGATACTAACAACCGTCGTATAGTCTATGCGACGAGAAAATTCAATCGTATGGTAACCCATAGATTTGTCCCGTGTGGACAAGTTAAGAATGTATAAAGCAAAGGCCTTCATTCACTTGTGTTTTCATCCGTTTCGAGATATTTCGTCGGTACCTTTCCGCTGGTTCTCCGTGTACAAAGATAGATTAGATGTTCATTTCAACGTTGTTTCACAGCTTTGAAATGATTATCTATTCTATTACAGTGTACTCGGGGAACAGCGGGGAGGTGCTGCCGAAATTTACTCGAAACGGTTGAAAGCACAAGTGATGGGCATTCGCTCTATACATTCTTAATGGGATAGAAGCCTACCCCCGACAGCCGGAACACACACATACAACAAGAATACACAACAAACGCATAATTAGAGAGCGATTCGAGATGTTCGGGTTAAAACCAATATATGATACTCGATGATAATATGAAACCTTCATATTCCCATCGATACGCATATATGAAACTAAAAGCGCCACTTAGTCCCCGTCTATCGGTTAACATACGTGCGATGCTCGTCGTGACCTAGAACTATACGAAGGTTGTTAAATATCGGACAGTATAGCTCGATACTAACAACCGTCGTATAGTTTACGCGACGAGAAAATTCAATCTTATGGTAACCCATAGATTTGTCCCGTGTGGACAAGTTAAGAATATATAAAGCAAACGCCTTCATTCACTTGTGTTTTCATCCATTTCAAGATATTTCTTCGGTACCTTTCCGCTAGTTCTCCGTGTACAAAGATAGATTAGATGTTCATTTCAACGTTGTTTCACAGCATTGAAATGATTATCTATTCTATTACAGTGTTCTCGGAGAACAGCGAGGAGGTGCTGCCGAAATTTACTCGAAACGGTTGAAAGCACAAGTGATGGGCGTTCGCTCTATACATTCTTAATGGGATAGAAGCCTACCCCCGACAGCCGGAACACACACATACAAACGCATAATTACAGAGCGATTCGAAATGTCCGGGTTAAAACCAATATATGATAATATGAAACCTTCATATTCCCATCGATACTCATATATGAAACTAAAAGCGCCACTTAGTCCCCATCAATCGGTTAACATACGTGCGATAATTTATTCTTTTCAACGACAAACGCACATACAAAGCATATACACGGATTTTCTCCTTTGTCAGTAACTATCCCGTTCTTATATTTCTCAATATAGTCAGCATAACCTACAATTTATATGTTATTCAGTCTAACATGGCCCATGAGTACGTCAGAGTTAATGACTGGATGTATGTAGATCGGAAACAACGTATGCAACCTAAGTTTGTCGCAGGAGTTGCTGCTTTCCTTGAATTTGCACGCGCACATAATAAGATCATAATAGAGAAGATTCTCTGTCCGTGCGATAGATGTGGCAATAAGTACTGGCAGAAGGTAGAATTGGCAGAGCTTCATATTGTAAAACATGGGTTTACTAGACTTTATTCAACTTGGAAATATCACGGGAAAGGAGAAGAATGCAGTACTGCGGTAGAAGAAGAAGGAGAACACGATAATGCGGCAGGAGAAGAAGAAGAATTCGGTAATACGGCAGGAGACGGAAATTTATTTCCATCAGATGAAATGGAGGATATGGTAGAAGCTGCCCTAGGTGAATCTATTCGTACCGAAGATGAAATTCCTTCCGGTCAAGGACCGCGTGCGGATAAATATGAAAATTTCATGAATGATGCTAGGAAACCAATTTATGAGAATGCGAAGTATTCCACCCTCTCATGGTTCGTCCAACTTTTCCAGATTAAGTGCCTAAATGGATGGAGCAACAAGTCATTCACAATGCTTCTTTCGTTCTTGAGAGTGATTCAAGATGTTTAGCTCAATTTCCTAGTATGGAGGTTGCATATTACAAAGGATTTGGTGTCCTTGGATACAAATTCGAAGTTAAGGACATAGAAACATCTAGAGCCACTCAGAATAGTGGGATTGCGACAGTAGGATCGGACGGTGTGATTTACTATGGGTACTTAAATTGTATACTCGGCATCCACTATCCCGGACGATCAGAACCCTTTTATATATTCCAGTGTACTTAGTACGATCCGCGAACCGATACGGACAGGTGGAGATGCAGTCTTGGGACTTGGAAAGATGAATATGGATTGACCAGTGTGAACACACTTCGATTTTACGGTCAGGATGATCCGTTTATCTTTCCGAACCAAGCGTTCCAAGTATATACTACGCACAGTGTTTGAAGCATCCGGGGTGGAGTGTTGTATGTCGATGGAAACCCAGAGATGTCTACGATGTCCCAGAATACGAGGACAGCGATGAGGACGAAGAAGAGAGAAGGCTTAAAGTGCTCCGACCGTCTGTTTCGAAGGACGGGTTGTCTTCGACCGATCATGAAGTTACGTGGGTTAGAAATGACATCGACGATGAAATCCAAGTAGATATGTATGATGCGCCCACGAAACGAAAAAGGTTATCAGTAATGTTATATTATTACTTCACATTTTACGCTTTATACATATATAGTCAATACTTTTAATGATTGTCTAATGCGTCTACGAACCGTTTATCTAGATTTGATGACGATGTCGGGAGCAGCGAGGGGCGGCAGGAGCTCCAGCCGCGGCAGAGGCAGAGGCAGAGCGGTTCTGCCGCCCGGAGAGCTCCGTAGGGAGCTTCAGAGGGCCGGTCTTGCACCTAGATCGGAGACCCCTTCGGATACCTCCTTCCGTGTGGATTTTGCCACACCTCCAGGTATACTGCACGCATATCCATTTTGAATGTAATATTATAGATATTCATGCCTGTTTATGTCAAAATTACTTATACTGTCAATGTTTGATTGTCTAGTTGTTGGTGATGCGTCCACATCTGGGACAGAGGCCACCCCCGCTCCTCCAGGTATGTTTATATATCATATAGTGTATGTATATTGATTTAGAATGCTATACCATAAATACACACATTCCTTTTGCTCTTACTTAGCAATTTTTATTATTATCTAGCTGTAGGTGGTGACACCACCGCACCTGCGGGTATGTTTATATATCCTATAGTACATGCATATTGATTTAGAACGTTATATTATTGATCTACACATTCTTTTTGCAATTACTTATATAATCTATTTTTAATTGTCTAATTATAGGTGGTGCGTCCACATCTTCCGCAGGGGCCACTCCTGCCGCTTCCATACCCTCCACATCGTCTGCAGGTTAGTATGAATAAATTTAAAATATTTATTCATTTTACATATGTTCTATAGAATAAATTTGAACTTCATGGAAATTTAGCGTCGATGTTTATTTTCTAGTTGGGGGGAATGCGTCCGCATCCGGGACCCCGGTTGTTCCTCACCGGAGGAACTATCGTCCCGCTCGTGCTGCTGCCCGGGCCCAGGCTCGTGCGATAGTCACCGGAGGTATATATCACACTTGAATTTTCGTTTAACCTTGATTTCCTAATACAACTTTGTCTTATTATTGATTGTCTTGATATTTCGTGCAGACGCAGAGCCTCCCCATCCCCAGAGGGGGACTCGAGGCCTGAATCAGTCCCATAGGCTGAGGCCTGACAGAGCTAGGGGGGAGGCAGCATTCCCCCTTTTTTTACCCTTGACTATCGCTATACCGGTCCTCATGCCGAGAGGTTCGGCCGGTATTTGGGGGACGAGAGCCGGCTCGTGAAGAACTATCCACTTCACGTTGAGTGGGGTGAGCAGCACCAGCGCTCATTCGCCCTCTTCTTTGATCAGGCTCTGGTATGTATTAATATATATTTTCATTTGATCTATCCAATATATTTATTATTAACACTTGCAATCTAATAACAATGTTTTTTTGTATTTTCAGTTGGATTACGATTTTCAGCCTGTAGCCGAACCTGATCACCCGGGGAGGGTGCTCGACCTTCATGCTCTGTACAATGGCCTGATGAAGAACATGCAGGCCAAGGTCCGGTACAACAGGAATGAGCTGAAGGCCGACTGCTACTCCCTGTGGATGGCGACCCCCGAGGCAGAGAGAGCGGCCCTCCTATCTACTCCGGCGTTTGCGAGAGTCGACGTAGAGACATGGCCTCTATTGTGCGCTTATTTCGACTCCCAACGCAAACAGGTATGTATTTTAAATGTAATTCATTATTTATGATATAATTTATTTCTTTGTATTTCTTAATTAGAAAACTAAATGTTAATGCGTTGTACAGAAACAGCCCGCTCAGAATACAGAGAACAGGAAGTCGGCGAAGAGGGGTCGCCCCACTTACACAGGTGGCTCAAGGAACATTACTCGAGCCATGGAGTTATCGGTAAATTACAATAGACCGACCTTTGTGATATTCTGCAATATTAAGAGTTATTTTCTAATATTTCTAATATTAAGAGTAACTTTCTAATATTGCAGACATCTCAGACCGTGGCGTCAGGTGGTACACCGAGCGTGCTGTCCGCATATCTTGCCGTCCACGGCACCTCGACAGATCCCGCCACGGGCGAGCTTCGATATCCCGACGTCGCTACCCAGGAGTACTGCGTATGTGTTAATATTTTTTCTACCCAAATTTGAAATTTTAGTTTTGGAAGTTTCATGTTTAAATCTTATACTTATACTTTACTGCTTAATGTGGGTGTAGGAGCGGGTGGTTGAGCAGGCCCAGGCCTCGGGGATCGATTTTACCGGACAGAGCGATCCGAGACTGCTGACCCCAGTTCTGGACGCCGCACACGGAGGGCACCACGGAGGTTGGGAGAGAGGCCGGGGACTGGGCCCTAGCAGGGCCCATATGAGGTTGGACTCCACCCCGGCGTTACTTCCTCCGTCTCCAGTGACCGACGTGTCCATCAGGAACTGGAGAGCTTGAGGGCCACCGTTCAGGAGTTGAAGGAGATGCTGGTATGTATACTGCTTTATAGTAAAATATCATGTCATATTATATAGATATCAACATATCCATAATTAGTACGTAGCTTGAGCTTATTTGGTTTTAGACTTAAGTTTGATTAATCATACATACAGATGTAATTAAAATAAAAAACAAACTAGATATCCAAACGGGATTTCGAAATAACTTAATAATGATACGAATTCGAATAATACACAGTTCTTACATGCTTATTACACACGTTAGGTCCAGACGCGACAGGGTACATCGGCCGAGCCTCCACATGCATCTCCTTCGGCTGCAGCTCCGCAAGCCACTACATCGGCTGCGGTTCCGCAGACAGCTCCTGTAGCTCTACCGCCCACTCAGACTCCCGCAGCAGCGGCTCCGCAAGCGACTACCTCGACGGCGGCTGCGCAGACCACATCACCAGCTCCATATGCCGCTCAGATTTCCGCTCGTGACGAATTGCAGAGTTTATTGACCGAGGAGCAGGAGCGCGTTATTCTATCGTTATTCAGAAGTGGAGCTGGACCGAACTAGGGTAGCTTTTTGGTTCTTATTTTTTGAAACATGTATTTATTTATATCATACACATTGTACTACATTTTGAAACGATATTGATATTGGTTTGTATTTATATCATATTCAGTTTTTGGGTTTCTTTTGTATATTATATATATGCGTGAGATGTGATTATGAATACTGCAATATATGATTTGATTGATATATATATTATTATGCACAGGGCGGGAAAAAATCAAGCAGCCCATTTTTAAAAAAAAAATACAGACAATATGTACCTACGGATTAATCCGTAGGTACACATGTTGCCCCTACGGCTATATCCGTAGGGGCAAAATATCAGCAGTAACTGATATTTCCCCCCTGATCTCAGTGCCAGGGGGTTGGGAGTGCCCCTACGAACATATCCGTAGGGGCTACTGCCTATCCCCTACGGAGTTATCCGTAGGGGCTAAATATCAGGAATCCTGATATTTTGCCCCTGCGGAAAAGTACCTATGCATATATCCGTAGGGGGTAGTACATGGACCTACGGTTATATCCGTAGGTACATGTAATATATTAAAAAAAATCGTAAATAATATAAAATCTTATACCCTACGGATTTATCCGTAGGGGCAACAGGACCTACACATAAATCCGTAGGGGAAAGAATTTGCCCGTAGGGGCAAGTTCAGGGCCTCAACTTGCACCTGCGGCCTTTGCACCTACGGGGTATTTTTTCACCCCTACGGATATATCCGTAGGGGCAGTGGGTTACCCCTACAGATAAATCCGTAAGGGCAACCCTTATTTGTAGTAGTGCTCGCTACAGTTTTATTAAAATGGATTTTTTCAGAAAACAGTAGTGGGAGTATGGTAGAACTGGAAGTGATTCCAGAACCGCAAATGGTTACGGAAAATTTAATAGGACCTATATATTCAATCAGGTTTGACATTCCAATAGCCACTCCGCAGATATGATGGGTAACTTCAGACACCCGAGAGGTACTCAGGTAGCCTCAAGGACGGTGACAGTGAGGTTCTTGTTTACCCAGACTTGACATTACTGTTGTTCCAGACAATGAGACCCGGGAAGAGGATAAGTATAACGTCGTTCTAAACTAGCTTTAAAAGTGTATGTCACGCCCCGCTTCCCAGTATACGGCGAAGGAGACGCGACGAGGCCGTTACATATATACTCAGAAGTACATACGCTAAGCGTATCTAAGAAATATAAAATAAATACACAAGAGACAAGAGTATAAAAAGAAAAGGAACTGTTATTTATTAACATTCTTTGTACAATACGTGGAAAGGAAAATACAACTGAAATAAAGATGCCTAAACAGTAGCATAACGGGAAAAGGAAAGTACTGAAAAAAAAAGTGTACAATGAAATTATACTGCAGGGTCTTCGGCAAATTGCTCCAAATCTTCTTGGGTTGGCTCAACTTCTGCCGGGTCCAAGTCACCTGACGACATTCAAAGAAGAGAGAACCAGAATGTCGTCAGCGAACAGATCGCTCGGTAAGTCCCAAAGGTAAGAGGGAAGTAGAAAAGATAGAATAAGAAGAAACATTTTTAAAGTGTAAACTGTTGTTGTAATATTAGGTTAACGCTGTTGTTTGTAGCTTGGTACAGAAGGATGCCAGTGTATACGAGGGGAGTCTCTAGATGCCAGAGACTAAGGGCACGTATAGTACAAGGAACCGTTATGCCACGGTACAACTGCAATTGAATTCAAGTTAGGTGTCTTAATCTGACCACCTCGTGCCACCTTTAACACCTTCCGTACCAATCTACCCCTTAAACCCCGTAGTATTGTTGTATTGTAAAATGGTATAGATTGCATGATCGATTGACTGACTGACCAAAACCATGATATCAGGAAACGGTTATAACCGTAGAGTCATGTAAATGGAATACTGGGAAACATGTAAAAGGAATATATCCATGGTTCGGTTCAGTCAAGTTATATAAATTGTTAACTGGATTCAGGGATTCATGTATTCGTATTGAGTTGAAATATAAAAGAATATTGATTGACTTGAATCATATTTAAGTCAGAAATAGTCAGACTCTAACCCGATTCAGACTAAAAGAAAGGTAATTTGAAGTTCTATTATTGTTAGGGTCCTTATTGTAAATTATAAAACTTGAGGGGGTTTTATGTAAAAAGTACTATTGTATAATTTTCAAGATACACCTCAGGTATTTATTATTCGTCTTTATAGTTATAATGAGTGCGAATTTTATTTGTGTTACTTTAGTGAATATATCCTAATAAAAGTATTAATTTATTTATTTGAAATTCATGGTATTTTAATGTAACTTTTAATCTTGTAATTTTAGAAAAATGGAAACTTTATCTTATAATAAAATATGTGTTTAAATGATAATTAAATATATATTACTACAAGAATAATTTTAAATAATATTATATTTTCCAAAATCTTATTTTTTCTTAAATACACAACAACAACAACAACTGAGCCTTTTATCCCAAGCATATGGGGTAGGCTACATGAACCAACATGAGAATCACGCCGGGTCCAACACATGAATCCTCTGTCTCCACTCACTTCTATCGAACAATATACTTTCATTGAGTCCTTTGGCAACCATATCGTTTCATATCACCTCCATCCATGTTTTCTTTCGGCCTCCCTTTTGCCCTTTTTCCATTGCCCATATCGAGAGTATCTATTCGTCGAACCGGTGCTTCCATAGGTCTGCGTCGCACATGACCAAACCATCTTAGCCGGTTTTCCCGCATCTTCTCCTCCACAGATGCTACACCAACTTTTGCACGAATATCCTCATTTCGCACCTTATCTTTTCTAGTGTTACCGCATATCCAACGAAGCATGCGCATCTCCGCTACGTGCATCTTCTGTGTATGATGCTTCTTAGGAGCCCAGCATTCTGTACCATATAATAAGGCAGGCCGAATAGCGCTCCGATAAAACTTCCCTTTCAATTTTAACGGAAAGTTACGATCACACAAAATCCCTGTTGCACTCCTCCATTTCAACCAACCAGCTTGGATCCTTTGATTAACATCACTATCGATCTCTCCATTCTTTTGGATGATGGAACCTAGATATCTAAACTGGTCGCTCGGTGATATCTCTTGCCCTTCCAATGTTATACCTATATGGTTTTGACTTCTCTGGCTACTAAATTTGCAGTGCATATATGCTGTCTTGGACCTGCTCAATCTGAATCCCCGAGATTCCAATGTTTGCCTCCATAATTCCAATTTGGCATTAACCCCTGCTTTCGTCTCATTTACTAGAACAATATCATCAGCGAATAGCATACACCAAGGTACCTCATCTTGGATAGTTCTAGTAAGCTCATCCATCACGATGGTAAATAGGAATGGACTTAATGCGGATCCTTGATGTAAACCAATAGTAATCGGAAAATCACTCGTTAAGCCACCACAAGTTCTGACATTTGCCACTACTCCATCATACATATCCTTGATTATGTCAATATACTTGACGGGGACCCCCTTCTTCATCATTGTCCCCCATAATACCTCTCTAGGTACCTTGTCATATGCTTTTTCTAAATCAATAAATATCATATGCAAATCTCTTCTCCTCTCTCGAAAACACTCGACAAGTTGACGAAGCAAATGAATAGCCTCTGTCGTCGATCTTCCAGGCATGAACCCAAACTGGTTCTCTGTTATCTTAATATCCTTCCTTAGCCTGTGTTCAATCACTCTCTCCCAAAGTTTCATGGTGTGACACATCAGTTTTATTCCACGGTAGTTTGAGCAACTTTGAATGTCACCCTTGTTCTTGTAAATAGGTACAAGGATACTTTTCCTCCAGTCATTTGGCATCTTTTTTGTCTGCCAAATCTTATTAAACAGATCTGTCAGCCATTTAACGCCTATTTCTCCTAAGCATCTCCAAATCTCGATAAGAATCCCGTCAGGACCAACCGCTTTTCTTAAACTCATTCTGTTCAAAGCTTCTTTAACCTCGGGAAGTCTTATTTTACGCATGAAATCACGGTTTATATCTTGAGATTGAATGACAAGTCCATCAAAATTCTTAGTAAAGCTCTCATTGAACAATGTGTCAAAATAATCTCTCCATCTTTCCTTGATATCCTCGTCTCGAACTAAAACCTTCTGATTTTTATTTTTGACACACTTCACTGCATATAAGTCTCTAGTCTTCCTTTCCCGCATCCGAGCAATCCGGTATATATCATTTGCAGCCTCTTTAGTATCTAATTTCTCGTACACCTCCTTGTAGACCTTAGATTTAGCTTCCCGAACAGCTTTCTTAACCTCCTTTTTAGCCATTTTGTACTTCTCAAATCTCTCCATATCTCTACTTTTCTTCAAATCTTTATAAGAATCCCTTTTAATTTTAATAGCAGCCTTTACATCTTCATTCCACCATGATATGTCCTTAGATGGTGGAGCACCACCTCTCGACTCACCAAGTAGGTCTCTAGCAACCTTCTTGATACAACTAGCCATTTTGTTCCATGTTTTGTCTGGATCATCTTCCGACTGCCAATCCGCTTCTTGTACTACACGATCTATAAAAGCCTTTTGGTTACCTTCTTTCAATCGCCACCATTTAATTTTAGGCTCTACCTTACGTCTAATCTTCCTAGGTTCTCTTCTAAATCGAAAATCTAGAACTAAAAGCCTATGTTGAGTGGTTACACTCTCACCTGGCACTACCTTACAGTCGATACAACAATCTCTATCTATTCTTCTCGTCAGAAAAAAGTTTATTTGACTAGCACTTGATCCGCTCCTAAAAGTGATAAGGTGGGACTCTCATTTTTTCTTAAATGCCGTATTTTAAACCCTTCAAGACCGAATGCTCCTAGCGGAGGTCTGAATCTCGTACTACTAGCCCGCGGGTGCACGATGAACCATACTATCCCTAACGGGTTCCCTAAAGGTGGGTTGTAGCGGCGCTTTGCTTAGGTTTAATAAATACTATTCATTTAGAAAAACGGCTTTATAAATATAAGGTATTTATTTGTAAAGGATGTAATTTCCGTATTTTAGTTTCTAGGATTTCCTAAGCCAACTAGCCTATTTCTAAGGTCTAAACGATAAGTCATTAGAAGCCTCAAATCGCCTCTTCACCGCCAATTGCGGCCAGGTAAGTGCCAGGTAAGTGAGAAGGAACCACAGTAGTGGGCCTAATTAAAAACTACTAGCCTAGACACACTTGCTTAGACACCACAAAGTCAGTTTAGATAAACGATCGATGTCCATGACATATCGTGCTTTTATTTTAAAAGATTTTATTTAGAATTATGTACAACTTAAAGCTTTCAAGAAAGGTTTATAAAGATGATGGTATTTTAGTGAAAAGTCTTGTATTTTCTTATTCTATGTTTTGACGTTTATCAATTAGTGTTATATTTGTGTGTGTGTAGAGGTAGGTCATTACCTCGTGACTTATTTTAAGGTTTAATGAAGTTTTAGAGGTTAAATATGATATATTAAACTTGAAGGTATTTAAGCGCAAGAATACGGTATTTTAAAACGTTATCATTTCATGTGTGAAAACTCATTCAAATTGATTTCTACAAGTTTATTTATCAAGATGAACATGTTTAGGAATGAGGGATTTAATTAGAACAAGAAAAGTAGACTTCATGGTATTTTTTTGAAAAGAATACGATATTACAAGAAAGTTATCATTTCATGTGAGAAACTTTGTTTAAATTGATTTTTATGTGATTAATAGTCATCATGGATATGTTTAGGTATTATGGATTAGGTGACAAGTGAAATTTTGTAGAAAAAACCGAATCGGAAATCGGTTTGTTCCGATTTCCGTCGGGTTTCATAATTCCGTATTTTAAGAAATGGAAAAGAGAGAATGATGGGACTTACGGGTTTTAAGCTCTTCTAAAGAGTAAAGAGGACTAGGGAGAAAGACTGAGGTGTGGTTTCGTCGCCGGTTGCTTCAAAGCACGTCGCCGGAATCCGTTAGCGCTTCGCCGTGAACTCGGTTTCAAAACACACATTCTTGTGGAATTTTCAAGAGAGTAATTCTATTGTTTTGGAATGAGAAGGTAGGGGGTAGGGGTCTATTTATAGGGTAGCTAGGGTAGGGTAGGTGAAGGGTTTTCTTTATTTAAAAAAAATTATAAAAATTAGATAAAAAAGCATTACAATTTGCATTAAAATGGTTGTATTTAACATTCAGAAACCGATCAAATAAATTGGAGTTAACCATGAGTTTCAAAAGACCAAAAGCCACCATTTTCATGTTGGGACCCCGGCCATCGGCCCAACTCCGGCCGGCGGCGCCGGCCGATTCGGCCATCTCGCCGGCCGAGTTGGCCGATTCCGGCCGGGTTTGGCCGGCGTTGGGTGTGGGGTCTCCTGACTAAGGTTATGGCATACTTCAAATTTTGAGTTCAGTTCAATATTTGGGAGTTATGGCCTGTGGACTTTTGGGCTTCATAGAAATTTTAAAGAAAAATAAACTAAAAATAATGTGGGGCATGGGATTCGAACTCTGGTGGCTTGGTTCAGCAGTGCAAGGTATTACCAATGAGCTACAAGTTCCTTCTTGTAATTATTGTAGAGAGATAGATACTTAAAGTGTTTTCAGCAACATTAATACTCCAAGTATACTTCAAATTTAATTCAAATTTAGGTATACGAAAATTGGAGTTGTTACAATCTACCATCCTTACAAAAATTTCGTCCTCGAAATTTACAACTTTTATTTGAGGACTAGTTTACAAAAAGGTGCAGATATCTTGCACGCATTTCATCTTCCCTTTCCCACGTGGATTCTCCGGGAATGTCTTTTCTCCACATTACTCGGACCAAATTAACTTCCTTGTTCTGAAGTGTCTTTACTTTCCTGTCCAGGATTTCCACAGGTTGTTGCTCACAAGACAAGTCGGGCTGTATAGTGAGCTCGGAATGATCAAGTACATGGCTGGGGTCACTCACATACCTTCTGAATTAGGATATGTGGAACACGTTATGCACTCCTTCCAATGAGGGTGGAAGCGCTAATTGGTATGCCACTTCTCCGACTCGTTCGAGTATGTCGAACGGTCCAATGTATCTCGGACTCAATTTACCCCGTCTTCCAAATCGAATCACTCCGCGGTTCAGAGATATTTTCAGGAATACATGATCTCCTGGCTGAAACTCCAAGTGTCGTCTCTTTGCATCAGCCCAGTGTTTCTGTCTATCTTGGGCTATGCGCATTCTTTCCCTGATAGTACGAACCAAATCAACGGTCGCTACTATCATCTCTGGTCCTAGGAGTTCCCTATCTCCGATGTCGTCCCAACTTAATGGCGATCGACACTTCCTTCCATATAATGCTTTAAATAGTGCCATTCCTATGCTTGCTTGGTAGCTGCTGTTGTACGCAAATTCCACAAGATGCAGGTGATCTTCCCACGATCCTTTGAAGTCGAGCATACATGCTCTGAGCATATCCTCCAAGATCTGAATAGTTCGTTCCGACTGACCATCTGTTTGTGGATGATAAGCCGTGCTAAAGTTCAGACTTGTTCCCAAGCTAGCTTGCAGACTCTGCCAAAATTGCGATCGGAACCTGATGTCACGATCGGAGACAATGCAGACCGGTACTCCATGAAGTCTCACAATTTCCTGTATGAGTTCATGGGTATCAGAGATAGTACATTATGAAGAGTTTAAATCTAAATTAGATTATTACCTCCATGTACTTCTTCGCTAGTGTCTCAGTTGATTGGCCAACTTGGAATGGGATGAAGTGAGCCGACTTTGTGAGTCGATCCACTATGACCCATATCGCATCGTTACCCTTTGTGCTGCGAGGAAGAGCAGTTACAAAGTCCATCGTGATATGCTGCCACTTCTATTCTAGAATTGGTAACGGTTGAAGTAGTCCTGCTGTCCTGTGATGTTCAGCCTTTACTTGCTGACACACCAAGCATTTTGCGACACTTCTGGCTACTTCACGCTTCATTCCATGCCACCAATAATTCTGACGTAGATCTTTGTACATTTTGGTACCTCCAGGATGTACTGAATAGGGAGAGCTGTGAGCTTCTTTCATTAAGTCTTCCCGAATAGGACCTTTTGGTACACACAATCTACTACCGTATCTCGAAGATCCGTCTTCATGGATGATGAAATCTGTTCAGAGTCCATTCTCCACTTGTTCTCTGATCTCTTGCAACTTAGCATCGCTGGCTTGAGCTGCCTTGATCTGATTGACAATGGTTGATTGAACTTGTAGATTCATCAAACTTGAAGCATCACCTGGCATGACTAGTTCAATCTCCATCTGATGTAAGTCTTGCTGAAGCTTCCACTGGGCGGTGAGATTCATTGATAATGGTTGGCGACTAAGAGTACTACGTTCATCTTTCCTGGATGATATTGCAAGTTGATGTCAAAGTCCGCCATGAGTTCTAACCATCTTCTCTGCCGCATATTCAACTCCTTCTGAGTAAACACGTACTTCAGACTTTTATGATCTGTGTAGATGTTCACTCGTTCACCAAGTAAGTAGTGGCGCCAAATCTTGAGAGCAAAAATGACGGCTTCCAACTCCAGATTATGCGTCGGATAATTGCGTTCATGAGTCTTCAGTTGTCTTGAAGCATAAGCCACAACCTTACCGTGCTGATGTAGAACACATCCTAATCCCTTACCGGATGCATCACAATGCACTTCGAATCCTCCAGATTGATCCGGTATGACGAGAATAGGTGCAGATGTCAATCTTGATTTGAGTTCTACGAAAGCTTGCTCGCATGCTTCTGACCACACAAATTCATCATCTTTTCGTGTGAGCTTGGTAAGGGGTGTTGCTACCTTCGAAAAGCCTTCAATAAATCTTCTGTAATATCCAGCTAATCTCAAGAAACTCCGTATGTCCTTCACTGACTTTGGTGTAGGCCATTCGCTAACTGCCGAAACTTTTGCTGGATCCACAGAATTTCCTTCTCCTGATACGATGTGTCCAAGAAAACCAACTTGATTTAACTAAAACTCGCACTTGTTGTACTTGGCATAAAGCTTATGTTGTCGAAGAGTTTCCAGGATAATTCGCAGATGCTCTGCATTCTCTTTCCGATTCTTAGAATATACCAGGATGTCGTCGATGAAGATGACAACAAACCTGTCTAAATACTCCCGGAAAACTTGTTTCATTAGGTTTATGAAGATTGCTGGCGCATTGGTCACTCCAAATGGCATTACTAGACATTCGTAATGTCCATAACGAGTTCTGAAAGCTGTTTTGTGAATATCAGCTTCCTTGACCTTCACTTGATGATAACCTGAACGAAGATCTAATTTAGAGAAGACACAAGATCCACTTAGCTTATCGAATAAATCGTCGATGCGCGGGAGTGGATACTTGTTCTTTATAATGACTTCGTTCAAGGCCCTATAGTCAATGCACATTCTGTATGAACCTTCCTTCTTCTTCACCAATAGTACAGGTGCTCCCCAACTTGAAGTGCTGGGACGAATCCATCCTTTCGCCAGTAATTCGTCCAACTGTGTTTGTACTTCCTTCAAACCTTCCGGACTTAGTCTATAAGGTGCCTTGATCACTGGTTGTGCTCCTGGTACTAAGTCAATACTGAATTCAAGAGCTCGATCGAGAGGCAAACTTGATATATCGTCAGGAAATACATCATCGAACTCTCGAACTACCTCTGGTCTTGATTCTTCTTCTGCTTGAGCTGCTGCAACTACTGCTTCTCTTGGCTTTGCTTTGCAAGTACTTGGCTCCAATGTACGGTCTCCACTTTTAAAATAGAAGACCGGATGGTCTGGAATCTCGAATACTACCCTCCTTTGACGACAGTCGATGGTAGCGTAAAAGGTTCCAAGCCAGTCCATTCCTAGAACTACATCGAAGTTTGGTATATCCAGTACCTTGAAGTCAGCATAAAACTCTCGACTGCAGACGACGACTGGACACATGCTGTATCCCATAGTTGCCTTTAGAACACCATTTCCGGAACTGACGTTCCAACTGGATACAAGCGGTGAGACTGGAATCGCATGGGTTCGGACAAACCGTTGCGACATAAAGCAGTGGGATGCTCCAGTATCAAACAGTGCAAGTGCAGGTAGTGAAGCTACTAGGATTGTACCTAAGGTATATGGGATAGGTTTTAGGTATAGGGAAAGTGTGTAGGTAAACAAGACTAAAAGATAAGTTTGGGAAGGAAAGTTTACCAGTAATGACTTGGCTAGTGGCCTTAGCTTCTTCCACAGACATCATGAAAGCCTGGCGCTTTGGCACATTCCTCTTGGCCTGATGAGCATTCCTCGGAACATTCCTTTGAGCTTGATGGAACTGTCGAGGAGGTGGTGTAGCTTGTGGTCCCCTGGGTGGTGCATGCAGTGCAAGTCTGGGAGCAGGTGCCTGAAGAGCTGGTCGCTGCGGAAAGGTATTTGCTGGCCTAGGTGCAGCAACTGGGTTCTGTCTTTGGGGACAAGACCCAATACCGTGAGTGGCTGAACCGCAGACTAAGCAGAGGCGGTTGGCTTGACGGCAATCCTTCATCATATGTCCAGTTCTCCTGCAGTAGGTGCAAAAGGCTAAGCTAGGGCGATGGGTTGGTACTCCGGGTCGCCTTGGCACGAAAGGTGGTCTGGACGAGGCTCCACCTGCCATCTGATTGGCAGGGCGTTTGACTCCAGCAGACTGAGGTCTGCCCCTCTCTTTTATCACTGCCTCATAACTGCGGGCAGCTTCTAAAGCTTCCTCATGAGTCAAAAACTTTCCTGTGGCTAAAGCAACCTTAATCTCTGTGTCCAAACCTTGCTGAAAGCGACGGGCTCTGATATCGTCCGTCTGTATCAAGTGTGCCGCGAATCTGTTTAAAGATTGTGTTAGCTGTGTAGTATGTGATAACTAAAAAAATTGAACTATTGCGACATATCTTACCGGCTCAACATGGTGAACTAAGCGTCGTATTCATCTACCAATTTGTCCTACATTGATCCTTACTGTAGATGAAAACTGCTGCTCCATGGTGAACCTGGCAGTCACAGGGAAATATTTCGCGTCGAACTTCTCGCGAAATGTCTTCCATTCAATCTGCTGTACCAGACGGGTTTCTTCCGCCTTCCACTAATTGCGAGCATTATCCGTGAGCTGTAGCTTCGCTACACGGACCCAAGCGTTATCTGGCACATGAGCTGCTGCCAGATCGTCTTCGATGCTTTTTGCCGATTCTTCCGCTTCAAGAGGGCTTCCTTTACCAGAGAACTGCTTTGGGTGCAAAGCCCTGAATTTCTTTACTCCCGGTGCATCGGTCTCAGGACGATTCAAAAGTTGTTGTTGTCCCTCGAGAAGACTGCGGATCGCCTCAAATAGCATCGTTTGCTCAGTGGGTGGTGCAGGAACAACAGGTGTGAGAGGTAGTGCTGGAGGAGTGTTGTTGACGTTGGTGCTGGTGTTGTTCGGGGAATCCATAACCTTGAAGAAAAATTTAGGTTAGGACAGATTCAAATACATGAAATGGTAAGATTCAAGGAATAGAAATTTGCAAGATTCAAGGAATATGAATTGTAAAGAATGTTTTAGTTGCTGGTTCTTGTGTTATATTGCTTAGGTTGTTCACGCAGACCAGAACTGCATGACAGGGATTCATATAGCTCTGACCTGCATGGGCCACCAACAAAACATGTCACGCCTCGCTTCCCAGTGTACGGCGAAGGAGACGCGACGAGGCCGCTACGTATATACTCAGAAGTACATACGCTAAGCGTATCTAAGCAATATAAAATAAATACACACGAGACAAGAGTATAAAAAGAACAGCAACTTTTATTTATTAACATTCTTTGTACAATACATGGAAAGGAAAATACAACTGAAATAAAGATGCCTAAACAGTGGCATAACGGGAAAAGGAAAGTACTGAAAAGAAAAGTGTACAATGAAATTATACTGCAGGGTCTTCGGCAAATTGCTCCAAATCTTCTTGGGTTGGCTCAACTTCTGCCGGGTCCAGGTCACCTGACGACATTCAGAGAAGAGAGAAACAGAATGTCGTCAGCGAACAGATCGCTCGGTAAGTCCTAAAGGTAAGAGGGAAGTAGAGAAGACAGAATAAGAAGAAACATTTTTAAAGTGTAAACTGTTGTTGTAATATTAGGTTAACGCTGTTGTTTGTAGCTTGGTATAGAAGGATGCCAGTGTATACGAGGGGAGTCTCTAGATGCCAGAGACTAAGGGCACGTATAGTACAAGGAACCGTTATGCCACGGTACAACAGCAATGGGATTCAGGTTAGGTGTCTTAATCTTACCATCTCGTGCCACCTTTAACACCTTCCGTACCAATCTACCCCTTAAACCCCGTAGTATTGTTGTATTGTAAAATGGTATAGATTGCATGATCGATTGACTGACTGACCGAAACCATGATATCAGGAAACGGTTATAACCGTAGAGTCATGTAAATGGAATACTGGGAAACATGTAAAAGGAATATATCCATGGTTCGGTTCAGTCAAGTTATATAGATTGTTAACTGGATTCAGGGATTCATGTATTCGTATTGAGTTGGAATATAAAAGAATATAGATTGACTTGAATCATATTCAAGTCAGAAATAGTCAGACTATAACCCGAGTCAGACTAAAAAAAAGGTAATTTTAAGTTCAATTATTGTTAGGGTTCTTATTGTAAATTATAAAACTTGAGGGGGTTTTATGTAAAAAGTACTATTGTATAATTTTCAAGATACACCTCAAGTATTTTTTATTCGTCTTTATAGTTATAATGAGAGTGAATTTTATTTGTGTTATTCTAGTGAATATATCCTAATAAAAGTATTAATTTATTTATTTGAAATTCATGGTATTTTAATGTAACTTTTAATCTTGTAATTTTAGAAAAATGGAAACTTTATCTTATAATTAAATATGTGTTTAAATGATAATTAAATATATATTAATACAAGAATAATTTTAAATAATATTTTATTTCCCAAAATCTCATTTTTTATTAAATGCCGTATTTTAAACCCTTCGAGACCGAATGCTCCTTGCGGAGGTCTGAATCTCGCACTACTATCCTGCAGGTGCACGATGAACCATACTATCCCTAACGGGTTCCTTAAAGGTGGGTTGTAGCGGTGTTTTGGTTAGGTTTAATAAATACTATTCATTTAGAAAAACGGTTTTATAAATATAAGATATTTATTTGTAAAAGATGTAATTTCCGTATTTTAGTTTCTAGGGTTTCCTGAGCCAACTAACCTATTTCTAAGGTCTAAACGATAAGTCATTAGAAGCCTCAAATCGCCTCTTCACCGCCAATTGCGGTCAGGTAAGTGCCAGGTAAGTGGGAAGGAACCACAGTAGTGGGCCTAATTAAAAACCACTAGCCTAGACGCACTTGCCTAGACACCACAAAGTCAATTTAGATAAACAATCGATGTCCATGTCATATCGTGCTTTTATTTTAAAAGATTTTATTTAGAATTGTGTACAACTTAAAGCTTTCAAGAAAGATTTATAAAGATGATGGTATTTTAGTGAAAAGTCTTGTATTTTCGTATTCTATGTTTTGACGTTTATCAATTAGTGTTATATTTGTGTGTGTGTAGAGGTAGGTCATTACCTCGTGACTTATTTTAAGGTTTAATGAAGTTTTAGAGGTTAAATATGATATATTAAACTTGAAGGTATTTAAGCGCAAGAATACGGTATTTGAAAACGTTATCATTTCATGTGTGAAAACTCATTCAAATTGATTTCTACATGTTTATTTATCAAGATGAACATGTTTAGGAATAAGGGATTTAATTAGAACAAGAAAAGTAGACTTCATGGTATTTTTATGAAAAGAATACGATATTACAAGAAAGTTATCATTTCATGTGAGAAACTTTGTTTAAATTGATTTTTATGTGATTAATAGTCATCATGGATATGTTTAGGTATTATGGATTAGGTGACAAGTGAAATTTTGTAGAAAAAACCGAATCGGAAATCGGTTTGTTCCGATTTCCGTCGGGTTTCATAATTCCGTATTTTAAGAAATGGAAAAGAGAGAAGGATGGGACTTACGGGTTTTAAGCTCTTCTAAAGAGTAAAGAGGACTAGGGAGAAAGACTGAGGTGTGGTTTCGTCGCCGGTTGCTTCAAAGCACGTCGCCGGAATCCGTCAGCGCTTCGCCGTGAACTCGGTTTCAAAACACACTTTCTTATGGAATTTTCAAGAGAGTAATTCTATGGTTTTGGAATGAGAAGGTAGGGGGTAGGGGTCTATTTATACGGTAGCTAGGGTAGGATAGGTGAAGGGTTTTCTTTATTTAAAAAAAATTATAAAAATTAGATAAAAAAGCATTAAAATTTGCATTAAAATGGTTGTATTTAACATTCAGAAACCGATCAAATAAATTAGAGTTAACCATGAGTTTCAGATGACCAAAAGCCACCATTTTCATGTTGGGACCCCGGCCATCGGCCCAACTCCGGCCGGCGGCGCCGGCCGATTCGGCCATCTCGCCGGCCGAGTTGGCCGATTCCGGCCGGGTTTGGCCGGCGTTGGGTGTGGGGTCTCCTGACTAAGGTTATGGCATACTTCAAAATTTTGGTTCATTTCAATATTTGGGAGTTATGGCCTGTGGACTTTTGGGCTTCCAAGAAATTTTAAAGAAAAATAAACTAAAAATAATGTGGGGCATGGGATTCGAACTCTGGTGGCTTGGTTCAGCAGTGCAAGGTATTACCAATGAGCTACAAGTTCCTTCTTGTAATTATTGTAGAGAGATAGATACTTAAAATGTTTTCAGCAACATTGATACTCCAAGTATACTTCAAATTTAATTCAAATTTAGGTATACAAAAATTGGAGTTGTTACAGTGTACGTATATATTATTCTGCCAAAGGGTTGTTGTAGTCAGTTGGAGCAGCAGAAGCATAGAGGGCAAGTAGCTTATGTCTATTTATAGACTTGAGCGGATATAGCGGAGATAGATCATCTAATTTTGATGTGATAGTTATGGCTTTGACTTCATCAGAATAGGGGATGGATCTGTTAAGAAGATAGTAAGGTGTGATGTCCTGGTATTTGGATGACATACACAGAGTAGGAAGTAAAATTCCTATACTACGATCGGTTGTACTGTGGTCGTCACACAGTTGCTTCTTCACAAAGGACATGGATATAATATCAGACATTCTGGTTACTAGATCTACGGTTTTAGATCTAGATTTGGGTAGTTTCCCAATATGGCTACTTTGACAATATTCTAAAAGTATTTTAGAATAGATGACTCCTGGCAGGTGATGGAGTCACCCTCTCTAAAGGTGTTTTAGAGACTAAAGGAGAGAGGGAAGTGCATGATTGGCAGATCACTTGCTTAGGCAATTGAGTCAATCATGAGATGTCAAGTACCACACCAGATGTTGTTTTTGCACTAGATGCGATAAGTTTATATTAATCCAATCCTGAAGAAACATAAGAAAGCAGTTTTAGAATATAAGTGCTTGTTCTAGAGATTTGATGACGGCAGCCTCCTTCGGGAGACGGTTATCATTCCAGGCTTCCAAGGTGACATGGATGACAGAGTGATTGTCACAGTTATAATTTTCCCTCTGAGGAGGGACAGTATTATGGACAGGTGGTCCAAGAGGATACTGTGGGAAGCATGGTGCTGGATAATGATTAGGTTCATTTATTGATACAGTCTAAGAAGTTTGGATTTGGAGTTCATTTATGAACTAGGTCTCATCAGATGTCCAGACATATTCTAAGACAGGTATTGCTCGATTCGGGAGATGGCTTTCTCAACGAACTTGAGATTTAGAGAGATATAGAAAGAAACATCATGGCGGATCTACTCACTGAGGCTATTTCTCGAACACAAGAGTTTTACAAACTAGCTTTGTGAAACTGATTAGTAGAGAAGTTGGATGTTCGGTATCACACGGGCTACGAGTATGCGACATCGCAATAATTAGCCTTGAGTGCAAGTGGGAGATTGTTGGAGATAGTGCCCTCAAAGTCAATTATTGGATCGCAGGTACGTGATTGCAATGATTGAAGCAGGACCTATACTAATATGACAGTCTTGCTCGTGATGATAGTATGCTATCTGGTTTGTCTTTATCATCGTATACATGCTTTAGTTCACTATTGCATGATGATAGAGCCCATAGGATTCTTGCTTGACTACCAGCAGTATGATGGCGATCATATACGTGAGAGCTGGGGTCTGTAAGCGCATCCTTAAAGTGTCCCTAGTCATGGGAGTTTCGAGACAGGGCATCGATACTCCAGAGTAGACTAGTGTATACATTCGAAACCCCGACGAGGGGCGATGGCCGGTCTCACAAGCCATTGGTGTCAGTAGGATCACCTAAGATATATACAGGGGCTCATTGGGTTATGAGTACACCGGAAAGGACTCGCCGGGAACATGCTAGTTGGTATTATACATATCGTCAGATAGCAGTTCCCTGGTGACATGTGTACAGGTTAGTTCATCGACCTGAGATCGTCATTTGTCTCATGTGAGTTCCCACTGTACTTAGATTACTACCCTACCACGCTCAAAGGAGTTGTGCAAACAGGTTTTAGTTGGGTACAGTCCCGAGCCACATTGGAGGCAAGTGAGCGGATCGGCAGGGGATTCGTCTCTCCCGGTATTGGGGGTGAGATCGCGCTGTGTCTAGAAGAGCCATTACACAAAGCCCTCGGCCGAGGCAGGAGATTTACTTGTAGATATTCCATTAGTATCTCAGGGTGTTCTTGGCTACTCTCTGACACGACATATACTGCTATTGGGGGTCTGACGTTACCAGCCCCTAGACAGATATGCGATACTCATAGACGAACGGACCGGACTGTATGTATATTGTCACTGTTAGGCTCAGTAGGGTTTATGGATGAGTTCTCTCGTCTGCTTCCCTTCCAATCAATACATAGGCAAACCGTTACGTACAACTCGTACCTCTGACGTGCTAGAGGTTATACCCAGTACCAATGTATTGATGAGTCATTAGAGTCCCCCACAGACACTTTCCCAAATTTGGGCGAAACGTTGTAGAGGCCATATGGGTTTATGGCAAGGTTCGGAAAATGCACGTGCGTTTTCGCACGTGTCGTTTTTCGGGCAGATAATACTGGTCGCCTTTGGTTTAAGCCGGATCCGAGTATTATACTGTGTAGATATAATATCTTTGTCTCAGATGCATTTGTATTCGGTCGTAATACAAATGCGCGTATGTTTATACCAATACGGGGTTATCCTGAAAATCGTTACAGGATCACTTTTGGAAGTTGCCAGTTTCCAGTTTTCTATCGGCCGTATTAAACATTCGGTTAAATGCGGATTTATCTTTTTTCCTTGAGGGTGAGTCATGAGGTGAGTCATGTGTATGGAAGCTTCTAGGATGGTGAGGTGGATCAGTGACTCATGGTTGCATTAATTGTTCCATTTATGTTTTGGTGACTAAGGGTAATGATTCATTAGTTACATTAATGTGTTCATACTTGGTGCTAAGATATTTTCTCATGATAAGCTTTGCTTACACTCACCCACCTTGCTCCTACACTCACCCCCTCTTCCTATATGATGGCCGGCCCCCTCCCCTCCTCTTGTTACACTCTCTCACTTGATTGAAAAAAATAGATTATGATGGATTTGGATTCACGGAAATTAGATAGCCTCATTTCTTATTTCACCCAATCCAAAAGGCAACTTCATTAACCGTTCGTCCATATCCTTGGACGTAATGAGGCAAAGTGTTCTACTCATTCTCTACTTCATCTTGGTCGTCTCTTTTAGCAAACTTGACGACCGAGTTGCCTCGGTTCAGAGGCGGGAGCCCGTTTAAAGATCCGTCGACGTGGTGCCACCTGGACGACAAGACTGGAGATCGAGGAGATCGGAGCAGCCGCAACAAGCGTAGGATGATGGTTGAAGACCGAAGGACTCGGATCGTTCGGTATAACTCTTCTACCCACTTTGTAGTTTGTTAGTTTATCTTTAATGGCAGATCCGGGTTACGGTACACGATGGCGCCAGTTTATAAAAAGTTTTTTGTTCCGCATTTGGCGTCTGTTAGACGGACGGGGCGCTACCGTGGACTTACATTAACATCCTTATCGGTCGCGCTACCAATTTATTGATAGTCTCAACCACGATTTGAGATTAGATTAACACTTGTTTTGTTAGGGGCTAGACATGAATAGAGATCAAAGTAAGGACAAGGGTTAGGAGTGAAGAAACCCTAGTTTCTTCCAAAAGAACTCTAATCTACATTCATCACTATCGATCAAGTTTTAAACTATTAAAAGATAAAAGGAGTCATTTTTAATTAGTCATCCATTCTACTAAGTCATATGAACCCTACAAGCCTCTTCGTCATAAATCTACATCCGTATTAAAATAGATCTAGAACAAACCATCCATATTTCAATCAACTCGTCTAAGGCAAGATAATGGTTCGACATTTCCGTGAGGACGACCCGTACTTATCTCGGCTAGCTACGAGCGACACCGTTATTGATTGCGGTTACTTTACTTTACAAAACACTTCTTTTCAAATTCAGAATCAATCACATCCCCAAGCGGGAGCAAGCTCTTTGCTAAATTTGAGGAAACAACATACAAATACAGGTATATGAGGCCAAGGGAGAAGATCAAATATAGAAAGAAAATAAAGAAACCAAAACATCATCAAGAAACCAGAGACAAGAATAGATACATGAGCATGACTCTAAGTCCGAAAGAATATACAAACTGTGGTTTCTAAGTCTACCAAATATACATAGTCTGGTTGATGGAGTTTTAACTAGATACAACTGAATAAATATACAAGTACAAATGGTGGTCACGATGCAAGTGTACCCCACCTACCAAAAACAAGTCACCCGGAAGGAAGGGTGTGCCAGCAAGCCTCTACTGAATCTGTGCAGTCAAACCTGTAAGAAAAATGTGGCACAACGGGGGTATGTTTCCAACTCGTGAGTAGAAGATAATTCCGGGTAGAAATCGAATGTATGACGATCTCCTAGGTCATACAGTAAAATAATAATAATATAACTACATCGATGTGATAACAAGGGTGATAGTGTAAGCATAAGTATAACAATACTAAAGTAATCATGTCCAAGTCATAATGTAGTATCATATCATCTGTATCATACATATAGGTATATAGGTGTATTATCCAACGTGTGCCCATTAACGACACACCAAAATATCATAAAAACCTGAGTTCCGAGTATCGACACTCGAAAACATCATAAAAACCATGTTCAACAGCGACACATAAATCCTCATATCTCGGGCGCCGTCTCATCGGATCGGTCCTCAAATCCATCTGATCACACGACTCCGGTCGGTATCCTTCGGATATCCGAGCCCACACTATCACCGGTTGGTACTGCTCCCCTGCCGGGCTCAACGTCTCTCTATACGATCTTATTGCCCTGGGGTAACGTATCGGGTCCACCATGTACCCGCAGACGGTGCCTCCTCTCTCCTCGAATTGGGCATACGCATAACTCAAGAGCCGAGAAAACTCATGGTGGACGCCACACATCATATCAAAGAAAAATGCATTTTTCTTTTAAAATGATCATAAGTTTTCAAAATTTGCATGCGGTTTCTCAAATCAATAAATCTCATGAAAACCGAAATCTCCTAAACATGATATTATAATGAGGCAATGAATACCGGCATAGAGCCAATCTACAGTGCATACCCAGAATATATATGTAAATGTGGTATCTAACTAAGTAAGAAAAGCAATATCTAAATTAGCATGTGAGGTAATAAGTACTAAGTAATACTAATAAACTACAAGTTATTGGGTTATATGATGAAGTAATGATTTCTAATGTGTACGTGGCATGGCAATTACCGATGATGAGTGTGTGAGCTGGTGAGTATGTGTACGTGCAATATGTGCATCATCGGTAATGGTGCATGTGTCCTAGCAGTTGATGTCATATAATATACTGAAAAGAACATGTATATAAAATGCAAATGAGAATAATATGAGCATAGCAGAAAAGTAAACAGTAAACGCAACGGTATAAAATATATATCTATATACGAGCCATACAATTATAGTATTTAAAATAGCACAAATTGTTGTTTTTAGAAAATTAGGGGCTACGGTGATTTTTAGAAAAAAGATACCATTTGAATATCCGTAGCAGCCCTTGGGGTTGTCTTTTGAAAACGCATAACGGTCCGTTAATTTTGAAAATAGGTATGGCTCTAATTATATTCTAATATCTACTTAAGTGATTAGAAGACTAAACTATTTCCGGGTCGAAAGTGATTAGAATACTATAACGTTTCCGAGTCGATACATCCATCGGTCGGCGATCCAGCCTTATAGTATCACATACGGTATATTCCCTCGTACGGCATCCTCGAGTCAAGAGTGCGGATCAATCATCATATATTATATCTCGTACTATATAATCCGTCGTATGATATCCTCTAATCAAGAGTACGGTAAATTATCATATATATCATATCTCGTATGGTATAATTGTTAGTAGATGTTGCACACCCTCACAACACTTGTGGGGAGGCGGAAGTAGAAAACTATAATTTTGAAGCATGCAACATTGACTTTTATCACCAGATCTTATACTAAACCATAACTAGTAACCCTATCTAGGAGTTTTAGCTACTATGATAGGGGTTATACCTTCGTGAACCAGTCCTTCGGGTCTTCTTTCTGCTGCGCCTCTAGGTTCCTGGTTGGCACGCGCTTTCGCGTGTCGCGTTTTAAGTTCTAAAGTTAACCGCAATCAGGACGGCGTTGCTTGGTAGTTAGCCGCGATTAGTACGGGTCGTCCGCAAGGAGATAGTGTGTTGTACGTTCTTTTTATCACGAGTTAATGCGCGTGGCGGAATTGTTCGATTCTAACCTATGTGTATATATGCAAAGTATAAGTTGTTAGGAATAGATAGGTTAGTGTAAGTTAGTGAATTCCGTACTCAATCCTTTGTGCCGAACTTAACCATTGAATCTAGAGCAATCGGCAACAACGTGGATTAGGGTACTTAAGCACGGTATTAGGGAAATTCGGCTTATTGACCCTTGTCTGTCTATTCTTGTCTCTTGGCTTTTGCCTCCGGCCAAACCGAACGCAACCGGTCACGGTTAGGGATCACCGATACCTTGGTAGGGTAGGGTGCCTAACGGAGCGCTGGCGTAAGCTTTGGACGGAGTTCAATTGAAAATATCGGGCAGAGCAAATGAGAAATGAAAACCTTAATTTACAACACCATTCTTTTTCCTAACAACATCAATATTCATAAATCATCACTACCACAAAAAAGAGAGAGCAAATGAAAAGATAAAAGAAAAGAAAAGAGCAACATTATAAGTAAATTGCAAGGTAATAAAAGGCAAGTAAGTAAATGCAAGAAATAAAAAGAGCAAGTAAGTAAAAGATAAGAAATACTAAGAACCCAAGAACACATTACAAACCATGGGTTCAATAGCCTAAACTTAAACTTGCAAGCTCAATGAAGAGGTTGCAAGATCAAGAGGAGGCTAAGAACTCAAAGCAAAATGAAGGAAAAAAGAAAGCTTTATTGATTCCAAATGAAGATACAACCCTTGTGTTCAATAACCAAAACATAAACTTGCAAGCTCAATGAAGAGGTTGCAAGATCAAGAGAAGGCAAAGAACTCAAGGGGGACTAGCTATGTACAAGAAAAAAATGGAAAATGAAAAAGAGTGTGAAGTCTTGGACAATGTGAGACCCCTTCCCTTGCTCACTGATCTACCTTATATAGGCACAAAATAAGAATAAACAAGTAATAAAAATGAGTTGACGTGGCAGCAAGGGAGAGCCAGAAGAAAGATGAGGCTCATTGGGAATGGTGGGGCCAGCGAGATCGGTTATTTGAGGGGTGTCGCCGGTTTTATGGAGGAGTCTGGGGCTCATTTTGGTTGTGTAATGTTGTGTTCTTTCCACAATCCCACTGGTATTGCTTGATTTCTTTGTAGAAGCATGTGTTATATTCAGTAGATTGGAGGGAAACTTGATGCTTTTTAACTCACATCACATCTTTTAACATTTATTACACATCACCTCACTTGTGCTTTGGGCAGCCCCCACCTAGGTCAAGCATCCAAGAGTTGTGTGCACAATTGTATGTGTTGGACTATTTTAGATAAAAAGTGTGTATAATGCATGTTGCAAAAATAACTCTTTGGATATCGATCGGTTTTGCAGTTATGGTTGCAGTATCGGCTCACCAATGTAATATCCATGAATTTGAATGTGTTTCCAGTATTTTGTCATGGATACCTGTAATCTATAATTACTGAGCAGACACTGGTTAATAGTACCGATATATACAAAAAATAGATAATGAATGAGTGGTATTAAAATGCAGTTTTCTGAGATGAACAAATACCCCCAAACTTATCTTTTGCTCGTCCCGAGCAAAACAAAAATCCAAGCCTCACTTTCGCAGGGAACGCGATTGCACTGAGCTCGTACAATAAGCCATTTAACCTCTAGGTGTCCCTAGTAGGAGGAGTGTTGTCTCCTGAGGGTTTTCAGCGGATTACGCCTACAAAATCCTGTCAAGCTAATTTCACAAGTTAACGTCGATTTTACTCCTACAGTTTAGCATTTATGTTAGAAATTCTATCATCCTAAGTTAGAAATATACAACCCTTATGTTTCACACCTCCTATTTATTCAACCCCAGATCCTATACGTTTTACAGTTTAGAATGATCTCAGTATCTCTTGAGTTTTCCTTCTAAAGTGCGGTCTCCAATCAGGGATTTTCATCATCTTTACGGAAAACATAAACCTTTTTCTTTATTCCAAACTTTCTTCCAAACATCGATCGTATACCACTATATGTGTGTAAATTTTCACCCCTACACTTAAGAATTCAATTCAAGCTATTGTACTCTTGCCTTAATACCTAATACTACTTCTTTTCTTTAATGGTGGACGGTTTTGCTCACACACCTTTCATGCGACTATTAATTCTTCTTGAGGCACTAACAGTCGATTACTGAATGTGTGATCTTAAAGCGTAAATAGCAGTTTTCAGGTCCTAACTTTATTTATTTATTTTTTCTTTTCTTTATTTTTCTTTTTCAAGACCGGATATATTTTTCAATGATGTTCTTTTGGTGGTTAGCTTTAAATACCATTTTTTCTTTCATACTAGGTTTTCAGGCAAGAGTATTTCTAGGTATCCTCTACTATCCCAAGTTTCAAGGTGCGTGTAGGTGCAGTTTGTAGGGTATAAAGTTTCTAAATTTGAACTCAAGAATAAATACTTTTTTCAGACTTATCCTTCTGTAAACCTTTCAATACTTTCCCTTCATTTTGACTTAACACAAGAACTGAACTCAAGATTACATACTTCTATAAAAAAAAAACTGTTAAACAGAAGGAGGGTTATTTTTGGGGTTTTCAATTCCTAAGCCAAGAGTATAGTTATTTCGAACATATCAACTCAACTTTCGGAAATAGAAATCTAGGTTACCCTATTAGCTAACTTGACGACAAAGTTTTTATATTTTTTTAAATATTTTTCGATTATTATGGGTTCTTAAAATAAGTATGCAAATGCAAAATATATACATGAATGCGAAGGAAGAAAGCTTACCGAGCACACCCCCAAACTTAAACTTGACAATGCCCTCACTGTCAAGCTACACCAAGAGGGTCAAAATTGTCGGCGCTCCCCTGTTTATTTTATTTTATTTTATTTATATATGAACAGAAAAAGAAAACAAAATATATATACACAAAAAGGTCCCTCCCAAAATTAAGTAAAACAGTGTTTCTACTATTTAAGCGGTGAAGTTCAGGATTTGGGGGGGGGGAGAACAGTATCAATCTATACAAGGCCTTACACATGCCAAAAGTGAGTACCAACCATTCAAAAATTCTATCGCTATAATGTACAGGTTGGTGAAAGAATGCAGAGAGAAAAGAAATGGAGAATACGCGAGACCGAATGGGGATAGAAGCGGGATACGGTCTCGGTATATGAGGAGAAGAATGGCGGAAGGGAAAAAGAAATGGAGTACGAACTTGAAGGTGAAAATGGAGTAAATAATTTAGTAAAATTTGTAATGACCGATGTGTTAAAAGCGATTGTACTAATCTATTAACCCATCGAGAAATGGGGTCAAATTCCTCAAGATTCATAAAAAAGCATGGGTAGACCAAACTTGGTAAACCAGACACAGGAAATGAAATTGATACGGTGTCTTGCATGGTCGAAACGACGGAAAGGATGGAGGTGGGTGATCGAGGAAGGGTATCAGTTAAAGGTTCAGGAGGGTATGCACAGTCAGTGAAAAGGATAGGATGAATTGGAAAATCCGACTCATCAAGTAGAATTGTTTCATCCTCAATACTATTCTCAAAAGTCTCCCAAAAAATTATCGCATCCATGCATTTATCATCATTAATATAAAGACGCATATGAAGTTCAGGAAAAACGGCTAATGACTCGAGATGATGTCCACACGGAAGTGAAAGGACATGATGAATTGGACAAAAAAACTCATCCAAAGCTGTGGGTTCATCATCCAAAATATTCCCAGCGTCAATATTCTCAATCAAGTGAAAATCAATTTTCTCAAATACCTCATCAAAATCATGGATTTCAATCAATTCAGGTTCTAGAGTGGAGGTGTAGAGGTCAAAAAGATTGGGTGCGGTTTCAGTAGAAAGGGACCCTTCACAATCAGGTAAATCAAACACTAAAAAGTCGCACAACTCATCAAACGGTCTATCGTTAATTGGTGATTCCTTTGGGACACTTGATAGATATTCAAAACCGGAGTTGTGGAATTTAATTTGTAATGGGTAGGTTTGATTTGGAAAGGTGTACTGCTCACTCTCACGACTTAAATCCTCAATCTGTCCAATCGCCTCATCATACATTGAAAATTTTGGAGCCAGTTGGAAACTAGCTACTGGGTCACTAGGTTGTATGAAGGCGGTCATGGATGCATTCAAATCCATCATCTGTTTGTACGATGCTACCCGAAAGTCTTCCAATGATTGTTCCAGACTAGACATGGGTTGTGAAGGGGTTCCAGTAAAAGATTCAAACTCGTTTGGATACTGGAAACTCCCAAAAGACTGTGTAGAAGCAATGTCTAGGGAAGGTGCAAAAGTTGGGTAGGATTGATAGGAATCGAATGGTTGGACAGCAGTAGGATCAACATTTGGATAAGAACGTGAATGGAATTGTTGATTCAAAGAATTGGCAGTGGTGAAAGGAGTGAAAGATCGGCGACGGGATTGTTCAATACATTCAGCAATTGACATAGGTCTTGGAGTTACAACAACACTCTCAAAAGGAGTATCAACGTAAAAAGGTGGGGTAGGTTGAAACGGTTGATACAAAGTGGATTGCGGAGTCCAATTGTTTTACCTAGACGTGTCAATCCGATCTTTCAAAGAAAGTTTGGGCATGGAGGGATCGTTCGACGTTCGACCAAAGCAAGAACCGTATGAAGTAATGTCTGGTTGTGAGTACCAAAGTTCGGCAAGAGTTTTTCTAAGTGGGGTACCCATGATATGTAGAGAAGAAAAAGGAGGGGAAAAAGAATGTGGGTTTTTTAAATGTTTTTTGTTAGTTATCAACAAAAGAATGAAATATAAACACAAAAATAATCACGACACAAAATTCCACGCACCTAATCGGTCTAAGGTTCACCTAGGTCAACTAGACCCGTTCAAGAACTTGATTGTCGAAGTAAAACTGTGTCGAGAAACGGGCTCAAGATATAATGATCACGAGGCCAGGTAAGTGCAAAGATAAGGGGAGGATTTCCAACGCTTTCGCGAAGGTCTTTAATTAGATAACCCTTTCTCTTTTGGTGGTTTCTCCGTGAACTCTATCCTAGACACCCCGTGAATGATATACCGTTAAGTGGTGTTCTAAACACAGTTAATTTCTTCTAATGAGCGTGAAATCCTTAAAGTCTTAAAGTCTAGTTTCTTTTAAAATTTGTGCTAGAAAACGTTATGCTCAATTTCGTGATTTGTGGGCCACGGAAAAGGTGATAAAATCCTTTACCGTATGTTGTGGGGTTCGCTTGCCCTTAAGTCCATATTAATGGACGCAATGCGTAATTCAATAAAAAAAATTATTCAAAGAATCAAACAATGGTTTTTTTACCTTTATGCAATGCACTGCAACAAATATGAGTTAGTCATTTTCAGCGTTTGACAGCGAACTTGCAAAGAATCCTGTAAAGATAGAATATTGGATGTGTCGGATTTGAGAAGAAGGTGTTAGTAAAGTACCTACCGATAAATTTTCGGGTTAAGAAACCCCCGTTGAAGTGAATCCGAATAGCTTGGAAAGTTCGCATGCGCGGGTCAAACTACCCGGATCTTTGGCATTGTACTTCGCAATCACCTTAATTCTGAATGTACACTTTGCTCCACACAATCGCAATTCGCAAATCCGCAAAAATCTGAAAATGTCGGAAAAATGGATTATTAGTGCGAAAAAGCGATATGAATGCCCAAACACCTGCACACTAAAAATTATAAAAAAAACAAACAATAAAATTTGGACAAAATTAGAACACTGGAGCACAGAAGAAATTTTGGGAGCAAAATGAGGAGAAGAGGCCGGCGGCACCGGATATTATGGGGATGTCGCCGAACTAAATGTGGAAGTTTGGCTCCAAATTTTTTCTATAGTCTAAGTGTTCTACTAGTATCTCAATGGTATTGTTTATCTTTTCTGTTTAGTTCCAAAATGGTAGCATGTCAAAAATCCAGAGAACAAAATGTTAGCAATGTCAAATTTTTTTTGTTTTCTGAATTTTTTTGATTTTTTAGTTTGTTTTTACGAATGGCGTTAGATGATATTAACAAGATTAACCAGAAATAACAAGAATAAAAACGTTACCGTCTCCCCGGCAACGGCGCCATTTGGTCGGCAGAGTTTTAGTTACCGCAATAAGGACGGTTTCGCTTGGTAGCTACACATGCATGTTGCAAAAATAACTCTTTGGATATCGATCGGTTTTGCAGTTCTGGTTGCAGTGTCGGATCACCAATGTAGTATATGCGCATTTGAATGTGTTTCCAGTATTTTGTCATAGATACCTGTAATCTGTACTTACTGAGCAAACACTGGTTAATAGTACCGATATATACAAAAAATAGATAATGAATGAGTTGTATTAAAATGTAGTTTTCTGATATGAACAGTTCCTTAGGTGTTTGAGAAGATCTCGATCTCTGGCCACCTATAAATCATTGATGATCCACCCGAGAGCTTTGGATCAAGTTTTAACCTCCTCTAAAGAGGTAACTAAGAAGTCAAGCTTGCTAAGAGAGACTACTTAGATAATGTATAGTTAATATAGAGGATTATTTTGATCTCAAAACCCTATGTATCACAACTCATGTGAAGGGTTAGGGTTGAGCTTTGAGGGAGGAGATAACTTGGAGAGAGAATGTGATAGTGAGAGTGAGCTAGCATAATGAACTAAACTTGAATAAAAGAATGGCTATGGATTTTGAATTATTGAAGCATGGATTATTTTTCTCAAAAAATAATCAACCATGCCTTAATAGTAAACCCAAATGAATATAATAATCCATAGCCATGCTTTCATCCATGCTTTGAAAAAGTCTCTAAATTCCACCCCATCACTTCTAATATTCCATAAAAGAAAATCCAATATATTAGGTGTCTCCTTCTAGAAGCCATTCTTGTACAATTACAAGAATGCCTCTCACTGTATACCGTATAAATATACCCGTATTCGTATTACAAAAAAGATACCAATAATCCAATAATATAATACCGGTATCCGGCTTAAACCAAATCCTACCAGTAATATCCTTCCGAACATCATCCGTATAGCCAGTACACGTATATGTTCGAAACCCCTGCCGTGAACCTTACGGCCTCTGCATCATTTTGCTTGAACCAGGGAAACCCTCTGTGTGGGACTCTAAAGATTCGATAGTACGCTGGCAGTTGGTTTAACCACAAGCGCGTCAGCGGCACTAGCTATGCGTAACGGCTAACCAGGTACATGTCGAAAAAGTGGCCGACGAGCGAACTCATTCTACCCCAACGAGCCTATAAGCAACACTTACCGTACAGTCCAGTCTTTTCTTCTGATATGTCGCATATGAAGTCTAGGGGTGGTAAATGTCAGATCCCAGTAAATTGATAAGTCATGCCGATATGTCGCATATGTGTTTTACCTGGTACGATTGCTCAATATGATAGTATGCCTCAGTGCCCAAGCCCCACTAGTATGATCTACATCATAGTCCTGGTAGTCAAGCAAAGATTCCAAGGGCTTTATCAACATGTATGCAAGATATGAAATACCAGGTAAAACACATCACATGTTGAGATAAAGATAAACCAGATAACATACTATCATATTGAGCAAAGATTGTTTCTGTACATACATATCCCTAGCATCCTATACAATAAAGGCCTCTAAGGCATACATATCCAACAATCTTCCATTTGCACTTAGGCCTTTAGTTGGCGTAATAAGTACTCACTGTCTGCACTATAGCCAGTTGCTGGCATACCGCATGCCCAACATCTCGAATAGTCTCTCGAACTGGACTTGAGAGATAGCCTTCGTGAATGGATCTGTTGTGTTGTCTTTTGTGTCCACTCTCCGCACCTCGACCTCCTGGCGATCCACTATCTTCCTGATCAAGTGATACCGCCTCAAGATATGTCTGGATTTCTGATGGGACCGCGGTTCCTTCGTCAAAGCTATGGCTCCATTGTTATCGCAACACAAAAGTATTGGATTAGCAATGGATGGAACCACCTGAAGATCAGAAATGAACTTCCTCATCCAGACTACCTCTTTTTCATCATCATTAGCGGCAATAAACTCAGCTTCCATCATAGAGGCAGCGACGATATCTTACTTGGAACTCTTCCAACATACCGCCCCTCCATTAAGGGTAAATACAAAACCCGAAATGGACTTGTTGTCATCCTTATCGCTCTGGAAGCTGGAATCGGTAAAGGCCTCCATCTGGAGATCTCCGTTACCGTACACCAAGAATATTTCTTTAGTCCTTCGCAAGTACATCATAATGTTCTTCACAGCAGTCCAGTGTTTCTCTCCCGGATTGGATTGATACCTACTTACTGCACTGAGTGCGTAAGTTACATCTAGGAGAGTACATAACGTTGCATACATTATAGATCCTACCGCTGAAGCGTATGATATAATGCTCATGCGAGCCCTCTCTTCATCGGTCTTTAGAGACATCTCTTTGGAGAGGGTGATCCTATGACAAGTGGATAAATTATCTCGTTTGGAATCTTCCATACTAAACCTCTTTAGTATGGTGTCTGTATACCTTGATTGGGACGATCCCAACAATCTCTTAGACCTATCTCTATAGATTTTAATGCCTAAAATGCATGAGGCATCACCCATGTCCTTCATGGAGAACCTTTGCAATAATAATAGTTTGACTGATTGTAGCATAGGAACGTCATTTCGTATCAGGAGAATGTCATCCACGTACAATACAAGGAATGTGACTTTACTCCCTACAATCATTTTATAAATGCAAGGTTCATCTAATTTTTGATAAAATCAAACTCTTTGATTGTATCATCAAAGATGATGTTCCAACTCCGTGACACCTGCTTTAATCCATAGATGGATTTAAGCAACCTGTATGCCTTTTCGCTTCTCCCATTGTCAATGAAGCCCTCCGGCTGATCCATAAAAACACGTTCATCTAAATCACCATTTAGAAATGCTGTTTTAACGTCCATCTACCAGGTTTCATAGTCATAGTAAGAAGCAATAGCAAGCAGGATCCGAATGGACTTAAGCATTGCAACTGGAGAAAAAGTTTCTTCATAGTCCAGTCCTGGTCTTTGACGATATCCTTTCGCCAAAAGCCTAGCTTTATAGGTCTCCACCTGTCAATCTACACCAATCTTTTTCTTAAAGATCCACTTGTACCCTATGGATTTTAATCCAGAAGCTGCAGCCTCTAAAGTCCATACTTTGTTGGTGTGCATGGATTCCATTTCGGATTGCATGGCATCCAGCCATTTCACCGAGTCACTACCCATGATAACTTGTTGAAAACTACTGGGTCATCATCATCTATTGTAAGTCCACGTTGCGACCCCCGGTTCTTACGGGGAGGCGGAAACGGTATAAAAATCAAATTTTTAGCGCATGGGGCAACATGGACTAACAAAGTCGGGATCTTTTCCTAAACTAAAACTAGCAAACTTGCTAAAGAGAGTTTAGTTACTCGGAAAGATGGTTATACCTAAACTTGAACTCCTTCTTCTTCAAACCTTGTAGAGGTTGATGGTTCTTTCCTCGTCGCCTTCTTCCGTCGAAGATGGATCCACCTGAGGGTTCAACCTACGGGCTCTTCCTCGAACTTTGAGTGAACTAGAATCTCCGGCTTGCTAAACCCTTGATCCTAGAGTGAGTAGAGAGTGTCTAGGGGTTGTTTCTTTTTCAAGGTGAGGGATTCTCAACACATGAGAAGGAATCACCTTGAGCTTGAGGAAGAAGAAGATGAAATGAGGAGAGAGAATGATTATGATAGAATGAGCTCTTTTCTTTTGCAACCATAACTAAAAGAAAAGGAATTATCAAATTAATAATAATAAATCAAAAATGAAATAGTTGATGGTTGTATTTGGAATGACCACTATCATAACTTTCAATAAATGAGTGTAAGCAAGAATCAAGGAGTATCCTTTCAAAGCATGATGGTGGTCAACATTCAACCATGGTCAACAAGTCAACCATGGTCAACAAGTCAACAAAATCAACCATAACAATATTTCATTTAATTACTATTATTAATTGATATTTCATAAATCTATTAGGGTTTGGAAAATGACGACTGTCAACTGTGCAAACGCACCCGTTCCGAAACCCTAATGAAATACCTCATCCTCCGCCTCAAGCAACTGTGCATACACACCTGCATTCTCGTTCCGAGGAACAAGAATACCGAGATATAAAAGCAACCCCAAAACATATACCAGTATCTGGCTCAAACCAGAGCCTGCCAGTATAATCCGTCCGGACTCCAAACGTGCACAAGTGAGCGGATGAGAACGAACCCTGTCGCAAAACCATGCGACCTCTACTCTGTTTTGCCCAGAGGCGAATACCCTCTGTGTGGGACTCTAAAGACTCGACACTACGCTGGCAGTGGGTTTAACCACAGACCGCAAGCGGCACTAGCTGTGCGTAACGGTCCCCAGGTAGATGCCGACAAGAAGGCTGACGAGGTGAACCCCATCTGAACTCCTACTGAGTCTGAATGTGACATTCTCCGTACAGTCCGGTCTGTTCGTCTGATACATCGCATGTCGGGCCTAGGGGGCGGTAAAACGTCAGTCCCCCAATAGCGGTACAAGTCGTGTCGGAGTGAAGCCCAAAACACCTTGAGATAACACTGGAAGCCTACCAGTATATCTCGCTTGCCCTGGCCAGGGACTACTCGTGTAATGGCTCTCCTAGACACAGCGCGATGTCAACCCCCAATACCGGGAGAGACGAATCCTGTCTAACCGTCACTGCCTCCAAGTGCTTCGGGACTGCACCCAACCACTACCTGTTTGCACGACTCCTTTGAGCCGTGGTAGGGTAGTGATCAAAGTGCAGTGGGAACACACTCGAGGCGAAGTGCCAGTGTCAAGTCAGCGGACTAAGCTGTACTCATGTCACCTGGGAACTGATAACTGACGATAGGTATAATACCAACCTGTCAGTTCCCGATGAGTCCTGTCCAGTGTACTCGTAACCTAACGAGCACCCATATACTATCTCCAGTACGACGTACTGATGGCTGTGGGACAGACCATTTCCCACACTGGGATGAGAAGCGCATACGCTAGTCTACTCCGGAGTATCGATGCCCTGTCTCGATAGTCCTGCGACTAGGGACCTGTATAAGGATGTGCTTACAGATTACCCAGTCCCCACTAGTGTGACTGCCATCACAACGCTGGTAATCAAGCAAAGATCCTAAGGGCTCCACTAATGCGTATAGGTGATATCGCAAAATAAACACATGTACACATTGAAGTAGAAACTAACCAAATAGCATACTACTATATTGAGCAAGATTGTTTATACAAGGTGAATATCCCAAGCCTCCATTAAGTAATATACAAACTAGTATGATACAGTAATGGCCTCTAGGGCATATACACTAATAATCTCCCACTTGCACTAAGGCCATGTACTGGCGTATCGAAGACCTATCATCTCGATCAGCCGCTCGAACTGAGTCTGGGGTAGGGCCTTGGTGAATGGATCTGCAGTGTTTTCTTCTGAAGCAACCCTCCGAACCTCGATCTCCTTGCGATCCACGATCTCCCTGATCTGGTGATACCGCCTCAAGATGTGCCTGGATCTCTGATGGGACCTGGGTTCCTTCGCTAAAGCTATAGCCCCGTTGTTGTCGCAATACAGAGGTATTGGGTCAACAATGGAGGGAACCACCTGAAGTTCTTTCACGAACTTCCTCATCCAGATAGCTTCTTTTGCGGCATCAAATGCAGCGATGTATTCCGCTTCCATTGTCGAGTCTGCAACGGTTTCCTGTTTGGAACTCTTCCAACACACCGCCCCTCCATTGAGGGTAAAGACAAAACCCGACATGGACTTGGAATCATCCTTGTCACTCTGGAAGCTGGAGTCAGCAAAGGCCTCGATCTGGAGGTCTTTTCCGCCATACACCAAGAACATCTCCTTAGTCCTTCTCAGGTACTTGAGAATGTTCTTTACTGCTATCCAGTGTTTCTCCCCAGGGTTTGACTGATACCGGCTTACTACACTAAGTGCATAAGCTACATCCGGTCTGGTACACAACATCGCATACATTATAGAGCCTACCGCAGAAGCGTAGGGTATAATAGACATGCGATCCCTCTACAAATCAATCTTGGGAGACATCTCTTTAGAGAGGGTGATCCCGTGACAAGCCGGTAGGTTACCGCGCTTGGAATCTTCCATACTGAATCTTTTCAGCACGGTGTCGATGTACCTGGACTGTGAAAGTCCTAATATCCTCTTGGATCTATCACGATGGATCCGGATCCCCAGGATGTAAGAGGCATCACCCAGGTCTTTCATGGAGAACCTGTGTGACAAGAAACCCTTGACAGATTGTAGCATAGGAATGTCATTTCCTATTAAGAGAATGTCATCCACGTATAAAACAAGGAATACTACAGTTCTCGCTACAAATTTACTATAGATGCATGGTTCATCTGGATTTTTGATAAAGTCAAATTCCTTGACCGTCTCATCAAAACAGATGTTCCAACTCCGCGATGCCTGCTTTAGTCCATAGATGGACTTAAGCAACTTCCACACCTTTCCGCTGCTCCCACTCTGAATGAAACCCTCTGGCTGATCCATATAGACACACTCCTCTAAATTTCCATTTAGAAAAGCGGTTTTTACGTCCATCTGCCAAATCTCATAATCGTGGAAGGCAGCAATGGCAAGAAGGATCCAAATGGATTTCAGCATCGCCACTGGAGAAAAGGTTTCGTCATAGTCCAAACCAGGTCTTTGACGGAAACCCTTTGCTACAAGTCTAGCTTTATAGGTCTCAACCTGTCCATCTACACCAATCTTCCTTTTGAAGATCCACTTGCATCCTACGGGTTTTACCCCGTCTGGAGCAATGTCCAACGTCCATACTTTGTTGGTGTGCATGGACTCCATTTCGGTCCGCATTGCATCCAGCCATTTTACCGAGTCAACGCTCTGAACGGCCTGCTGGAAGCTAGTAGGCTCATCATAGTCTATGATGCAATCCTCTCTATCCCCGTCTATGAGAAAACCGTAGTATCTCTCGGGCGGATGAGACTGCCTACTACTTCTATGGAGCGGCATAGGAATGTCCTGTTCTTTTGAACCCTCTGGTTCCATTAAGCTTTCAGTAATAGTCTGTGGTTCTGGAATTTCTTCCAGTTCTATTGCGCTCCCATTTACTTCTTTTTCTAAGAACTGATGTTCCAGAAAATGGGCATTACGAGAAACAAGGACTTTTTGTTCCTCTGCGTAATAGAAAAGATACCCCCTGGAGTTCTTTGGGTATCCCACAAACTTGCACAGTACTGAGCGTGCCTCGAGCTTGTCCGTATGCTGCTTTTTGACATAACCTGGACATCCCCAAATCTTCAGGTACTGAAGATAGGGTTTCTTCCCACTCCATAACTCATATGGTGTGGTAGGCACAATCTTAGTAGGAACTCGGTTCAAAAGGTATGCAGCTGTTTCTAGCGCATACCCCCAGAATGATCGCGGTAACTCAGCGTTACTCATCATGGACCGTACCATATCCAATAGGGTCCGGTTCCGTCTCTCCGATACACCGTTATGTTGCGGAGTGTATGGAGGAGTAAGCTGAGAGAGAATCCCATTCTCTTTTAAGTAATTCAGGAACTCGGCACTTAAGTATTCTCCACCTCGATCCGATCTTAGAATCTTAATACTTTTGCCGGTTTGTTTTACAACTTCATTCTTATATTCCTGGAATTTTTCAAAAGCTTCGGACTTATGTTTCATTAAGAAGACATAACCGTACCTTGAAAAATCATCCGTAAAAGTAATGAAGTAAGAATAACCGCTTCGTGCATGTGTAGATATTGGACCGCACACGTCGCTGTGTACGAGTCCCAAGAGCTCGCTCGCTCTTACTCCGTGTCCAGTGAACGGAGTCTTTGTCATCTTTCCTTTGAGACAGGATTGACAAGTGGCATATGATTGATATTCGAACGGATCCAAATATCCTTCTGTATGTAACTTAGTCAACCTTCTCTCATTGATGTGACCCAGTCTACAATGCCATAAGAAAGTCTGATTGATATCTGGAGACTTTCTTTTGTGTGTATTCTGGACATTGAAAATCTGTGGTTGGTTTAATACGTATATACCATTGCTCAATGTACCTGACCCAATCAGAACTTGATTAAGGTGAATGTTTACAACATTACTTACAAACGCAAATTCATAACCTTCTTTAGAAACCAAAGATACAGAAATGATATTACAAGTTGCGTTGGGTACAAAAAAGCAATTACGCAAAACCAAAACATGCCCATCTGACATTCCCAGGTGATAGTCCCCCACGGCTTTAGCATCCATGCTAGCTCCATTCGCAACTCTGAGGGTCATGTCACCTGCCTTCAAAACCCTACGGTTTCTCAACGCCTGCAAAGAATTATAGATATGAGATCCTGATCCGGTATCCAATACCCAGGAAGTAGAGTTTATAGAAAGACAGTTTTCAATAACATACACACCTGAAGCTGAAGCCGCAACCTGCTTCAGTTCCTGTGTCCTGGCTTTCCAAGCCCTGCAATCTTTCTTCCAGTGTCCACTCTTGTGACAATAGAAGCATTCCTCTTTACCCACAAGCTTCCCCGCTATCTTTGTTGCCTTTTCCTTTCCCTTCGTACCCACTTTACTAACACCGCCTCTTGGTTTGGCGGGGGCTTTCTTCCTCTTTCCCTTGGCTTTCGCCTTGGACCTAGAGGAAGAAGATCCTCCTACAAACAAAGCGGGTGTTTCCCTACCCTTCTGTAGGGTGCCCTTTGCGCTCCTCAGCAGGTTGAGGAGTTCTGAAAGTTCAACTTCCTTTTCTTGTAAGTTGAAGTTCAGTATAAACTGGGCGTAAGTGGATGGAAGGGACTGGAGAATTAAATCTGTATAGAGTTCACTGTCCAACGTGGTCCCAAGTTCCGCGAGCTCCTCAGTGTAGCCAATCATCTTAAGCACGTGGTCCGCTACCGATGATCCGACGGCCAACTTTGTCGAAAATAACTTCTTCGACACTTCGTATCTTGCGATACGAGACTGCTCTCCATACAGTTCTTTTGTATGGAGAAATATGGACTCGAGGTCCATATTCTCATGCCTCCTCTGATGTTCGTTGTCCATAGAGGCAAGCACGAGGCACCTGGCCTTCGCGCAATCAATCTCCCAAGTCTTACGGATTTCCTTATCCGCGACGCTGGAGGTGGGACCTGGGACGGGGGGAGCTTTGGTGGTAAGAAGATACCCCAGCTTGTCGTAAGTGATTGCCAATTTTACATTCCTGAGCCAATCTTTGTAGTTTGGCCCTGTCAGTATGTTTTTATCTAGAAGTAACTTAAGTCCAGTCATTTCGAATTTGGTCGCTGCAGGGGGGAGAGAAGAAACACTTTAGCACGATGCTCTTGCAAGTTTAGAATGGTTTTTAATTTGTCTAAACAGGATGGCTCCCACTGTCTCTCGAATCCCTCCTCAAACCACAAAGGAAGAATTAGCCGGGATCAATCCCACCGCACAATACTTGCTTAACCGTTCAGCCAGGCCAGTGTCGGTACTTCGAGGGAGGTTTTCCAACGCTTTCGCGAAGTTCCTTAATTTAAGAACCTCTTTTCCCTGGGGGCGTAGCCCCGCTAACACCTTTCTAGGCACCTACTAGGTTTATAGCATTGATCGTTTAGTGAGAAATTTCCCGATGAGTAGCATATACTCACAGTAGGATCGGGATCCAAATATCATCGCGTGATGAAACTGAAGGAATCCTACCAGAATCATCACACTCTAAATGGTATGCAAATCTAGCAAGTTTCAGTACTTGTGAAACTCCCGATGTGGATTTTTGCCCCATGCTCTTATGACCTTGGCGTGAGGTCAAAATGTCATAAGTCACATGTCAAGTTCTTCCCATCATTATCCCGGTTGATTTGAACCCACCCGTACCTACCCTTGACGTAGGCCAAAATGGCGGTACGACTGTCTCAAACCAACGCATTCTATCTATGCAACAGATAAATATCCGGCAGCTACCAATCACTATGCCTTGGCGTGAGGTCAAAATACATAGCTTGAATACTACCGTATATTTAACTGAAATGATGGAGGGCTACGAATGGTTTTGGCGAAACCGTGAACGTAGTGAACTTGATATAATCGATGGAACGAGATAGCTTTTAGAAGGAGTGGCTCAAGCTCCGCATTTAAAAGTTAGTTTTGAAAAGAACCGAGTGGCTTTTTGAAAGTGTTCCAACGAATTTAACTTGGTTTATTATCTTGCATTAGTTCTTTTAATGCGTGATATTCTTGCATTAGTTCTTTTAATGCGTCCCATTATTTAATCCTACCATTGCAGAAAACAACCAAAATATGACGTACGCTTATGCCATTCGCATTTGCCACGGGGTCCCGTCATCACTCGTTAGGTTACTTAACTAACGACAGAGCGGGGGCTGGGCTAGCGCGGCTGTAAAACATAAGCAACGCCTAAATATAAAGCAATGATAGACATTACAGATCACAGATGAATACATTGGATATACTAGCAATCCGCAATCCGTTCGAGCCTGCAACGAAAAGCGGATTACATGGTCGCGGTGAATAGCAAATACCCCACCCAAGACCCCTACGGGTGCGGCAAACTACCCGCCAAGTACCCGGTAGTTTGTGCACCCCTCCATGGGTCTATCCTACGAGCAAAAACAGTAAAAAGAATTATACAATGACGGCTACAACCCCGACCCGGTTGTGCGGCCATACAAATAATATTATTACATCAATTTATATTTACAAATGAATGAAAGAAAAACAAAAGCTCATCTCACATCCACCCCGGCTATTCACCCGCGACAGTCCAACACATTCATATACACATTCCAACATCAAACACAGATCACAGAGATGTATAACCCCGGCTAATCGACTTATAGCGATTAGCCGACGTTCAATACATGCAAACATCACAGATATAACCATCATAGTCAAAGTGCAGTGAAGTTCGGAAAAAAATACGGAATTATAGGACCCCAAAAGTAAATTTCTGCTCTGGAAAATCTGGGCACATATAACATATTTTAAAAATCCCAAAACCCTACCAGGAGAACACTGCACAAAACCCGATCACGAGAGGACTCCAAACGGCGGCGGTTCCGCGGCAAATGCCTACCTCATGCCGCGGAACCGCGGCGGTTTGAATGAATCAGGGGATCGTTTTTCTTGGGTGTTCACACAAAACCCTGAGCCGAATTTAGGTGTATAACAAAACTTGTTTTGACCAGAAATTTTTTTAACAGAAACTAGGGTTTTGTAAAAGTTTGGTTTTTGATTTTTCGGTTCCGAACTTCGTAACACTTCACTACCAAGCTAGTTTAAGTTTAGTTAGGCTCTGATACCACTGTAAGTCCACGTTGCGACCCCCGGTTCTTACGGGGAGGCAGAAACGGTATAAAAATCAAATTTTTAGCGCATGGGGCAACATGGACTAACAAAGTCGGGATCTTTTCCTAAACTAAAACTAGCAAACTTGCTAAAGAGAGTTTAGCTACTCGGAAAGATGGTTATACCTAAACTTGAACTCCTTCTTCTTCAAACCTTGTAGAGGTTGATGGTTCTTTCCTCGTCGCCTTCTTCCGTCGAAGATGGATCCACCTGAGGGTTCAACCTACGGGCTCTTCCTCGAACTTTGAGTGAACTAGAATCTCCGGCTTGCTAAACCCTTGATCCTAGAGTGAGTAGAGAGTGTCTAGGGGTTGTTTCTTTTTCAAGGTGAGGGATTCTCAACACATGAGAAGGAATCACCTTGAGCTTGAGGAAGAAGAAGATGAAATGAGGAGAGAGAATGATTATGATAGAATGAGCTCTTTTCTTTTGCAACCATAACTAAAAGAAAAGGAATTATCAAATTAATAATAATAAATCAAAAATGAAATAGTTGATGGTTGTATTTGGAATGACCACTATCATAACTTTCAATAAATGAGTGTAAGCAAGAATCAAGGAGTATCCTTTCAAAGCATGATGGTGGTCAACATTCAACCATGGTCAACAAGTCAACCATGGTCAACAAGTCAACAAAATCAACCATAACAATATTTCATTTAATTACTATTATTAATTGATATTTCATAAATCTATTAGGGTTTGGAAAATGACGACTGTCAACTGTGCAAACGCACCCGTTCCGAAACCCTAATGAAATACTTCATCCTCCGCCTCAAGCAACTGTGCATACACACCTGCATTCTCGTTCCGAGGAACAAGAATACCGAGATATAAAAGCAACCCCAAAACATATACCAGTATCTGGCTCAAACCAGAGCCTGCCAGTATAATCCGTCCGGACTCCAAACGTGCACAAGTGCGCGGATGAGAACGAACCCTGTCGCAAAACCATGCGACCTCTACTCTGTTTTGCCCAGAGGCGAATACCCTCTGTGTGGGACTCTAAAGACTCGACACTACGCTGGCAGTGGGTTTAACCACAGACCGCAAGCGGCACTAGCTGTGCGTAACGGTCCCCAGGTAGATGCCGACAAGAAGGCTGACGAGGTGAACCCCATCTGAACTCCTACTGAGTCTGAATGTGACATTCTCCGTACAGTCCGGTCTGTTCGTCTGATACATCGCATGTCGGGCCTAGGGGGCGGTAAAACGTCAGTCCCCCAATAGCGGTACAAGTAGTGTCGGAGTGAACCCCAAAACACCCTGAGATAACACTGGAAGCCTACCAGTATATCTCGCTTGCCCTGGCCAGGGACTACTCGTGTAATGGCTCTCCTAGACACAGCGCGATGTCAACCCCCAATACCGGGAGAGACGAATCCTGTCTAACCGTCACTGCCTCAAAGTGCTTCGGGACTGCACCCAACCACTACCTGTTTGCACGACTCCTTTGAGCCGTGGTAGGGTAGTGATCAAAGTGCAGTGGGAACACACTCGAGGCGAAGTGCCAGTGTCAAGTCAGCGGACTAAGCTGTACTCATGTCACCTGGGAACTGATAACTGACCATAGGTATAATACCAACCTGTCAGTTCCCGATGAGTCCTGTCCAGTGTACTCGTAACCTAACGAGCACCCGTATACTATCTCCAGTACGACGTACTGATGGCTGTGGGACAGGCCATTTCCCACACTGGGATGAGAAGCGCATATGCTAGTCTACTCTGGAGTATCGATGCCCTGTCTCGATAGTCCTGCGACTAGGGACCTGTATAAGGATGTGCTTACAGATTACCTAGTCCCCACTAGTGTGACTGCCATCACAACGCTGGTAATCAAGCAAAGATCCTAAGGGCTCCACTAATGTGTATAGGTGATATCGCAAAATAAACACATGTACACATTGAAGTAGAAACAAACCAAGTAGCATACTACTATATTGAGCAAGATTGTTTATACAAGGTGAATATCCCAAGCCTCCATTAAGTAATATACAAACTAGTATGATACAGTAATGGCCTCTAGGGCATATACACTAACATCTATGATGCAATCTTCTCTGTCACTATCAATTAGAAAACTATAGTATCTATCCGGTGGGCAAGAAGTTCTACTTGATCTACAGAGTGACCGAGGCTCGTTGGGTTCTATTGAAACTTCTGGTTCAACCAAATCGTCAATATTTTTTTGTGGCTCTGAAATTTCATCCAGCTCTACTGTATTGCCAATAGTATCATTTGTAAAAAATTCATTCTCTAAATATGTGGCATACATAGAAACAAACACTATTTATTTCTCCTTATGGTAGAAAAGATGCTCATAAGAATGTTTGGGATATACCACAAATTTACACAAAACCGATCATGTCTCGAGTTTGTCTGGATTCTGCTTTTTAAAAAAAGCAGAACAACCCCATATCCTAACTTGTTTAAGAGACGGTCTCTTCCCATACTATATCTCATATGGAGTGGTAGGCACGGTTTTGGTCGGAACCATGTTTAATAGATATATTGCAGTCTCCAATGCATTCCCCCAGAATGAAAGTGGTAACTCAGCATCACTCATCATCGAACGTACCATATCTAATAGGTTACGATTTCTTCGGTCTAACACACCGTTGTGCTGTGGTGTGTACGGAGGCGTGAGCTGAGAGAGAATCCCATTCGCTTTCAGGAAATCTAGAAACTCTGTACTTAGGTACTCTCCTTCTCGATCTGATCGAAGTTTCTTTATACTCAACCCAGTTTGTTTTTCTACTTCAAATTTATACTCCTTGAATTTTTCGAAAGCTTCAGACTTATGTTTCAACAATAACACATGTCCAAATCTTGAGAAATCATCGGTAAAAGTTATGAAGTATGAAAAACCACTTCTTGCATGTGTAGACATTGGTCCACATACATCACTATGTATGAGGCCTAAGAGTTCAGTAGCTCTCTCTCCGTGTCCAATAAACGGAGTTTTGGTCATTTTACCCTTGATACAAGACCGACAAGTCGTATAAGATTTATATTCAAACGGGTTTAAATATCCATCTTTATGTAGCTTGGTTAGTCTTGTTTCGTTAATATGACCAAGTCTACAATGCCAAATGAAATCTTCATTTATGTCTGAAATCTTTCATTTGTTTGTGTGTTGTATGTTAAAAACTGTTTGTTGATTCAGGACGTAGATCCCGTTTTCTATACCCAATCAACTGTTGATTTAGATTAATATTCATAACATTACTTTGTAACACAAAATTATATCCTTCATTATCCAACAGAGATACTGATATTATGTACATAATATGGAAAGTACAAAATAATATTGGTTCAAAACCAATATACAACCTGAAGGTAAACCAAGGTGATACTCTCCTACTGATACAGCACGTGTTGGTGTGTAGTAGCACCTCTAGTTAGGTTACAACATCATAAAGTAGTGAACTTTTAAATTTTAGAGGGCTATTACAAACGAACTACGAATCGTAATTAGAGTTTAGGGTAATAGCAACAATATATGAAGTCTAAACTAAAGGAAAAGGAAATACAACCTTTGTAGCCAACTCCTTCACTCTTTTAGACTCCTACGGCTTTGCACGAAGCTTGGAACGACTCCGCCCAAGGTCCTTCGTCGTCTACGATGATCCACCCGGAGATTTCTAGGTCAAGCTCAAACACTCTACACTAAAGGGCTAGGGTAGTGTAGAATGGTTGTGTTGTTTTTATACTCACTTAAAAACCCTTTCTTTTTAAGTTCCTCACTCTTTTCCAAACTCAAGAGAGATGGAAGAAGGAGGAAGATGAAGATGGCAAAGCTTTTTGTCAAAATATTATGATAAAATCTTTTTTTAATAAAAAAATAAAAAACAAAGAATATATATATGAGACACTCTCAAATATAACCATGGTTATCTAAATATCTAGATATTTTATGGATGAGTTAAAGAACAAAAGAAATCTAACTAGGGTTAAGTCAAAGGTCAACTAAGAATTGTGTAGAAAGAATGAGTCATTTAGCTAATTTCCTTTTTCTTTAATTCATAAACAAAATAGAAGATATTTATCAACCATGTAAGTATTGTATTACCATCTTCTATGTATCATCAACCATGATACATATGCATATATGTATCATGGTTGAACATCATCATGTGTATGTATAAACATACATGCATACATCCAAAAGAAAAGGTTTAATTAAAAATGAGCTAAAAGTTAATATTAATTCAACACTTGATTTAATAAATCGGTCATATCAAATACGGCCCAACCAACAGTAAATGCCCGATTAAAATACGGTATCACATACTTGCATTTAATCGAGCTCCCACGCATATCTCATATGTACACCACATCGTTTTGCCTGAGCTAGAAAAATCCTGTGTGGGACTCTAAGACTCGTCAATACTTCAGCAGTAGGTGATGATCATATCATAACACCCACAAGCCGCAAGCGGTCGGCTAAACGTAACGGCCACCCGGGTATTGAGCGATCAGAAGAAAAACAAGCTAACCCGTCAAAACTCGCATCGAGATATTGGCAACACTTACCGGACAGTCCGGTCTCTTCATCTGATATGCTGCATATCAAGTCTAGGGATGGAATCGTCGAGCCCTAATAACTCAATAAGTCATGTCGATATGGACTATGACCGGTCGAGAAACTACTGATAACACTTATCAGTAAATCTCATCAGCCCTGGCCAGGGACTTCAAGTCAGAGCCAATCACACATTGCACAACATCAACTCCCAATTCTTTAGTCCTTCGCAAGTACTTAATGTAGGGTTCCTAGGCACCCTAATGAGGTCTCACAAGGCATCAACCATGCCAATATCAAAAATTACGGTGCCGAGAAACTCTAAACTACGGATCGTTGGGTAGATTTCTAGGCGAAACAATAAACTAGTTAACACTTAACTAAGAGATACGGAAATACAACCTTTGTAGATCGGGTTCTCCACCTCCATAGCTCCGCAATGAAGTCTCCTCGCTGTCCAAATGAATTCCCGGGCTCTAGCGTCGGCTTCGTCGGAGAAATGGCGAGCTAGGTCGTCGATGTCCATGCCGAAGATGATCTACGTCGAGGCATCGCTAGATCAAGCTCCACCTTCACCAAACCGTGAAAACTGGTGAAGGAAACACACTCTACTACTTGGCAATAGGTAGAGGATGAAGAAATAGGAAGTGGGTAGACTTTAGAATTGGATTTCTCACTCATTTCATCAATCCACCATTGATGAAGTGAAGGTTTCTTCTTGAGTTCAAGGAAGAAGAAGAAGAAGAAATGATATGATAAGTTAATTAGAAAAGAAAAGAATAATAATTCTTATCATAAAGGTAACCATGGTAAAGTGTAGAGAATTAACTTAGGTTAAATGAATGGTTAGGGTCAAGGTTTCATGAAGCTTCCACTAAACAACAAAAAAAGCCACCATTCTTTTTTCTCTTTTCCATTTATTTTCCAAAAATGAATAAATAGATAAATAAATGAGAAAAGGAAATAAAACCCTAATCATAAGTTTAACCATGGTTTAATTCTTTACACTTAACCAAGTAAACATGTATCATCAAACATGATACAATAAAATGCACAAAAAGTATATCACATATACAACTTGTACATCCAAGTGAGAAAATCCATCTAAAGTGAACCGATACTAGTTAATGCAAAGTAATATATCAAATATATAATTATACATTAAATCATTAAATCAAACACTTGATTTAATGATCCGGTCATATCACATCTAACCGACTAGTATCCTATGTATCGACTTATCGAATCAACCCTTGATTCGATAACTAGGTTACATCGCATACAACTATTCGATACATTCATCGCGAGAATGAAATACGGTATCACATACACGCATTATTCTCGGTCCCGCACATATCTCATATGCGCTCCTATTTCGTTTCGCTTGAACCAGGAAACCTCTGTGTAGGACTCTAAAGACTCGTCAATACGCCGGCAGCAGGTGATGATCTTATCAAACACCCACAAGCCGCAAGCGGTCTGCTAAACGTAACGGCCACCCGGGTATTGAGCGATCTGAAGATCGACGAGCAAGCCCGCTCACACTCCAGTGAATCCGACCAGTAACACTACCGTACAGTCCGGTCTGATCGTATGATATGTCGCATATCTCGCCTAGGGGTGGTAAACGTCAGACCCCAATAGCTCGATAAGTCGTGTCGATATGAGGTCTATAACTATTCGAGAAACTACTGGTAACACTTACCAGTAAATCTCAGCAACCCTGGCCAGGGATTTCCTGTTATAGCCAATCGAACACAGCGCAACATCAACCCCCTATACCGGGAGAGACGAATCCCCTCCTATCGCTCATTGCCTCCATGTGACTCGGGACTGTACCCAAAAACCACCGTTTTGCACGCCCTCTTGGACGTGGTAAGATGGAAATCAAAGCACAGTGGGAACCACACAAGACTCTATGACGATCTCGGGTCAACAGACTACTCTGTACCAGTGTCACCAGAGAACTGCCATCTGACGTGAGGTATAATACCATCTGGGAGTTCTCGGCGAGTCCGTCCAGTGTACCCAGTCTCTACTGAGCACCCGTATATCATCTCCGATGTCAAACACCAATGGATATGGGATCATCCATCGCCCATCTGTATGGGTCGAGAAGGTATACGCTAGTCTACTCTGGTATATCGATGCCCCGTCTCGATATAGCCACGACTAGGGACTTTGAAGGATGTACTTATGGACTACCATGTCCCCAATAGTATGATCCGCATCATAGTCTAGGTAGTCAAGTACATATCCTAAGGGCTTTACCAACATGTAACAGAGAGACAATCAGTGTACACGTTAAGGTAAAGATCAACCAGATAGCATACTATCATGTCGAGCAAGAAAGTCCTCCCTATATATGTCCCAGCATCCACTACAATATACATCCTATGTACAGTAATGGCCTCTAGGGCATACATATAACTAACAATCTCCCACTTGCACTAGGGCCATCTGTAGCAGTGGTTGTAGTATCTCATACTCAACCATCCCATAAAAGTCTCTCTCTGGGAACAGGCCTTTGTGAGTGGATCCGCTGTGTTGTCCTCTGAGTCTACTCTCCTAACCTCGATCTCCTTAGAGATCAACCATCTCCATGATCAAGTGGTACTGCCTTAGAATATGTCTGGATCACTGATGGGACCGGCGTTCTTTGGCATAAGCTACAACTCCATTGTCACACAATGGGAGGAACAAAGTTCATCTCTTGAACCATTATACACCCAAACAGCCTCTTTGGTGGCATCTTAAGTAGCAATGTATCCAGCCTTTATCGTCTAGTATGTCACGGTATCTAGCTTGGAACTCTTCCAACATACCGTCCCTTTACTGAGGGTAAAGACAATGCCTGTGACTGACATTCAGTCGTCTTTATCACCCTGGAACACTTCCAGTGATTCTCCCCAGGATCAATTGATACTATCTCACTACAACTAGTGAGTATCCTAACATCCATTTAGATCTATCTCATAGATCCAAAATCCAGGATTTAGGAGGTATCACTTTGATCCTATATGGAGAATCATTGTGATAAGCGGAGATTGACCGAGCGTAGCATAGGAAACTCCTTTCCTATCAAGAGCATGACATCCACGTACTCTACGAGGATCACCACCATACTCTCTACTACCTTTTTGTTTATACAAGGTTCATCTACCATTTTGATGATGTCAAACTGTATGACTAACACATTAAAACAGATGTTCCAACTCCGCGATGCCTGCTTTATCCTATAAAGCATCTTGCACATGTTTCCGCTGCTCCCACTGTCTACGAAGCCCTCTGGCTGTGTACTTATAGACGCTGTCTTCCAAATCATCATTTAGAAAAGCAGTCAAGACACCCAACCACCAGATATCGTAGTCATGGTATGTAGCCGTGGCAAGTAGGATCTGGATGGACTTAAGCATAGCTCCTTAGAAAAAGGTTTCCTCATGATCCACACCTGGTCATGACGAAAACCTTAAACAAGTCTAGCTTTGAAAGTCTCAACTTTTCCAAGTACACCAAGTAATCTTCTCAAGATATACTTGCTCCTGATGGGGATTTAACCCTTCAGATATAGCAACCAAAGTCCATACTTTGTTGGTGTATAAGGATTCCATCTCAGATCGCTAAGCATCCAGCCATTCTTACAGAGTCTTACTCCTGATGGCCAGCTCGAAACTAGTTGGGTCATCATCTCATGATGCAATCCTCGCTCCCACTGTCATAGAGAAACAGAAGTATCTCTCAGGTGGGCGAGGAACCCTACTAGATCGGCGGAGAGGCTGAGGTTCATTGGTAACTATTGAATCCTTTGGTTCTATCAAATCATCTTTTGTAGTTTGCATAGCTGGAACCTTTCCAGTTCTACATAACTAACCTTGCCTCGAGTTTGTCCGGATTTTGCTTTTAGACATAGGCCGGACAACCCCAAATCTTAACTAGCTTAAGACATGGGCTCTTCCCATACCATATCTCATATGGAGCGGTAGGCAACTGATTTGATTTGAACCCTATTCAATAGGTATGCAGCTTCTCAAGCGCATAACTCCCAAAAGGAAACAGGTAACTCAGCAGTACTCATCATAGAGCACACCATATCATATAGGGTGTATCTGCTCCGCCCCGATATACCATCGTGCTATGGTGTATACGGAGGAGTAATGCTGAGAGAGAATCTCATTCTCCTTTAGAATAGTCCAGGAATTCCGTGCTCAAGTATTCTCCTCCTTGATCTCATCAAAGGACATAATACTTATACCCGTATCGGTTCTCTACTTCCATATTATATTCTGTTAATATCTCAAAAGGTTCGGACTCATGTTTCAACAGGAACATATGTCTGAATCTTGAGAGATTATTAGAGAATGTAATGAAGTACAAAGAACCAGTCTTGGCATGTGTAGACAGGGGACGTACATACATCAACATGTATCAATCCCAAGAGTTCACTAACACTTTCTCTGTTTCCAGTAAACGGAGCTATGGTCATCTTATCTTTGTGACATGACTGGCGAGTTTCACAAGATGTAAATTCAAACTGATTTTAATATGCATCTATATGTAACTCTAGCTAGTCAGGTCACATTGATCTGACCTAGTCTACAATGCCTCAAGAAGAATTCATTCATTTCTGAACTCTTCCTCTTATGTGTGTTCCATATACTAAAGAACTGTAGTTTGATTTAGAACATCAACGCTTTTAGATAACGTGCCTGATCCGATCAACTTTTGATATAGGAAATGTTCAAAACATTATCCAACAATACAAAATTTTATCATTTCTTTACTAATAAAGAAACTGATATGATTTTGTATATTAGGTTCGGTATCTAACAACATTCGTTCAGAATCAATGTATTTGGAATACAGGGTGACAGTGACCGACAGACTTGGCTGCAACTCTTGCCCCGTTTTCTGCCTCATGAAACTTATCACCCGTTCTCAGTTCTCTACCTTTCTGTAGTCCTATGTAACAGATTACATATCTGGGATCCTGATCTGGTATCACATACCCAGGACGTAAAGGATACTGAGAAACAGTTCTCTGTAATGAACACACCCGAAGATGATGCATCAGCATGCACTCTCTTCGTTTGGGCGGCTCGGGAATTCTGGTAATCCCTAATTTCCTGCTCTGTCTTATAACAATTATAAGTTGGAGCGGGACCAACGTTCCCCAGCTCAGTATAACAAGCGGGTTCGGTCAATATTCCGTATTATTATCTTGATTAAGGCGTGATATGGTCGCTACCAGGAGAGAGAGAGAAGAAAACACTCAGCGTGCGCTCTTGCAAGAATAGATTGGTTTTTATTTTATCTAATCAGGATGGCTCCTACTGCTTTTTATCAAATCTTCCTTCAAACCCTAAAAGGAAAGACTAGCCGGGATTAATTACACACTACAAGTTCGCCAATCTTTCAGCCAGGCCAGTGTCGGTACTTTGAGGGAGGTCCCCCGTGCTTTCGCACAAACCTAATTAATGTAAACCTCGTTTTCCCAGAGGCGTAACCCCGTTGACACCTTTCTAGACACCTACTTGATCGGCTAATTGTAATGTATAAAACTCTCCCAGGAGTAACTCTTACTCGCAGCGGGTATCGGGATCCAACTATCTCATAGAAGGTATGCAATCTCATTGCAAATTTCAACACCTGAAATTCCCGATAATATTTTACCCCTAGTGTTCTATGACCTTGACGAATGCCAAACAACCCATAGTCCACTAGTCAAGTTCAACCCGTACATTTCTTGATCGAATTAAACCCACCCGTACGACCCTTGACGAATGCCAAACAACGCCGTACGAATACCCTAATCCAATCGCATCATATGCTCAAGCAGATAAATACTAGTTAGCTACCGTACACTACGCCTTGACGAATGCCAAACTACCGCAGCACGAATACTAACTAGTACATATCTGAAATGACGGAGGGCTACGACAGGTTTTTCTGAAAACCTATTTCGTAATGAACTTGATATCGTTGTAGAATCAAATGATTTTAAAATGGAGTGCTTTTGAGGCTTTTCTAGTTTTGCTAAAGGAGTCACTCCCGGTGAAGGGATCGTCGGTCGTTTCCTCGTCGAATGAGGTGCAGGATATATCATATATATCACTGTGCAAAGAAAAAACTCTTAAAAGCAATCAAAAGACAAACCGAGTGTGTAGCATCGACCAGTTATTGCTAAAGGAGTCACTCCCGGTGAAGGGATCTCGGTCCTTTCCTTATCGAATAAGGTGCAGGATATATCGCATATACCGCTGTGCAAAGCAAGAACTGTAGCTACCTGTTTTATTTTGAAATTCGATTCTACAACATCTTAGGTTTCTTTTTATTTCATTAATCACATTAATGAAGTCCCAACATTATATACCTAAAAATCACAGATAAATACGACGTACACTTATGCCATCCGCATTCGCCTCGATGTCCCCTCGTGCACCGTTAGGTTAGGTAACTAACGGCAGAGCAGGGCAGGGCTAGCGCGGGTGTAAAACATAAGTAACGTCTATAACGTCTATATAATATATCATATATACTATATACTGTATTTATCACAGAACATCACATGATCACATCACAGATATCGCAGCAGAAGAAACATATGAAATATTGGATATACTAGGATGTCCGTGTTTTCAATACGAGCCAGTATAAAACACGGATTCCACGGTCGCGATGAATAGCCAAACCCACACCCCTAGACCCCTACGAGAGCGGCAAGCAACCCTACCAATTCTAGAGTTAGGAGACCCGGACTCGACTCCTCGAGTTGGTCTCCCACTGGACTCCAGAACCCGGTTACTTGTGCTCCCCTCCTTGGGTCTATCCTAGTGCGGAAAAGTAAATAATATACAAAGGGTGACAACTTCCGCAACCTGGAAGTGCCCCAAATAAAAGAATATTACATACAAATTTTTACATGAATGAAAATGAAAAACACTCATCTCACATAAAAAACCCCGGCTATTCAAACACGACGATCCAATATAACATATCCAGCAACACATAACATCACATGTCATCAACGTAAGTAAATATGTCCATCCCAATTGTCATTGACATATAGCAACGAAACCGGCGATATCACATATTACACTTACGGTCACAGAAAAGAAAGTGTAAAACTACAACAGTTGGAATCCGCAACCTGCATAGACATCGCATGCCTAATTGAATGAATTACTTAGACATCGCATGCCTAACAATTATAAACCCCGCATTTTAGTCTCATTATCGAAAACTCTTTTCAATGTCAAGTCGGGCAATTCAACAAGATTCCCGACATCCTGATCGAATGCTCGTCGCAAACTTTAGTAGACGGCCGCACCCCCGATACCGTCGACGAAGTGCACCAAGGCGGAACACCGCTACCGCGAGCACCCGGACGGATGCTTTCGGCAACGGGGTTCTCCTACAGTCACTTGGTCGGGGCTATGGGATGTAGCTGTCTATTAAGTTTGTCCGGCGAATATCCGCGTACGCTACGTGATTGCGACGGACTTTTGATCGCATCAAAATTCCGTGGCAACCGATCAAGTGAGACTAAAGTGCTATGTTTATAACATTCATTCAGTTATCACATAACTTTTGTGAATTCCAATTATTGTATCCCATTCCAGATAAATAGAAAATGTTAAACTTTTCAATCGAACAGTCAAACACCCAAGTTTTCCCGATACAGATCAACACATGAAATAAGTCTAACAATATTCAGTTCGCGCCTCAGTACCGACGGTCCAGCCGTAGAAGGGTCAAGCCAACGCCTCACATGTGGCACGCCGTACTGCCCCAAACCCGAAGGTTCAAAGGACAGTTCAAGACGGTCACATAATCGAGTTAAGGTTTGTTGTCTTCTAGAGGGTCCATCGAGTTACTTACACTACTTAGAACGTCGTTAAACTACGGAAAAATCCAACACTTGGAAATTTCCCGACAGGGGAAAAATTGGGTATTTATATCCGGTCGAACCTTTTAACATATTCTAAAAATTATCCGGAAAGCCACACAGACAAAATTTGATATTCCGATCGAAACACCGAATCCCCAAATCAATCCCAGAAAATACAACTCTGGAATAAATATTAAAAACATCCAGAACACACAAGAAACACCAACAGAAACAACTGAAGAAAAAACACACCCTAATCATCACAGACGGCCGCGGAACCGCCGCAAAAGGGGGGTCAACGCCGCGGTTCCGCGGCCGTACTGTTGAATTAGGTTGTCGTTTTCTCCAGTTTTTCTTAGAATTTCTTGCACATTTCTCTGCATATTTTTAATTTGGAAAAATCCCAGTTTTAGAAAAAAGGACAGAGAGCATTTTTGTGATCGGGTTTCGGGTTCGTTCGGACTTCAAACTCCGTCTGGACTTCGCCTAAGGCTCTAGCTAGGCTCTGATACCACTGTAGGGTTCCTAGGCACCCTAATGAGGTCTCACAAGGCATCAACCATGCCAATATCAAAAATTACGGTGCCGAGAAACTCTAAACTACGGATCGTTGGGTAGATTTCTAGGCGAAACAATAAACTAGTTAACACTTAACTAAGAGATACGGAAATACAACCTTTGTAGATCGGGTTCTCCACCTCCATAGCTCCGCAATGAAGTCTCCTCGCTGTCCAAATGAATTCCCGGGCTCTAGCGTCGGCTTCGTCGGAGAAATGGCGAGCTAGGTCGTCGATGTCCATGCCGAAGATGATCTACGTCGAGGCATCGCTAGATCAAGCTCCACCTTCACCAAACCGTGAAAACTGGTGAAGGAAACACACTCTACTACTTGGCAATAGGTAGAGGATGAAGAAATAGGAAGTGGGTAGACTTTAGAATTGGATTTCTCACTCATTTCATCAATCCACCATTGATGAAGTGAAGGTTTCTTCTTGAGTTCAAGGAAGAAGAAGAAGAAGAAATGATATGATAAGTTAATTAGAAAAGAAAAGAATAATAATTCTTATCATAAAGGTAACCATGGTAAAGTGTAGAGAATTAACTTAGGTTAAATGAATGGTTAGGGTCAAGGTTTCATGAAGCTTCCACTAAACAACAAAAAAAGCCACCATTCTTTTTTCTCTTTTCCATTTATTTTCCAAAAATGAATAAATAGATAAATAAATGAGAAAAGGAAATAAAACCCTAATCATAAGTTTAACCATGGTTTAATTCTTTACACTTAACCAAGTAAACATGTATCATCAAACATGATACAATAAAATGCACAAAAAGTATATCACATATACAACTTGTACATCCAAGTGAGAAAATCCATCTAAAGTGAACCGATACTAGTTAATGCAAAGTAATATATCAAATATATAATTATACATTAAATCATTAAATCAAACACTTGATTTAATGATCCGGTCATATCACATCTAACCGACTAGTATCCTATGTATCGACTTATCGAATCAACCCTTGATTCGATAACTAGGTTACATCGCATACAACTATTCGATACATTCATCGCGAGAATGAAATACGGTATCACATACACGCATTATTCTCGGTCCCGCACATATCTCATATGCGCTCCTATTTCGTTTCGCTTGAACCAGGAAACCTCTGTGTAGGACTCTAAAGACTCGTCAATACGCCGGCAGCAGGTGATGATCATATCAAACACCCACAAGCCGCAAGCGGTCTGCTAAACGTAACGGCCACCCGGGTATTGAGCGATCTGAAGATCGACGAGCAAGCCCGCTCACACTCCAGTGAATCCGACCAGTAACACTACCGTACAGTCCGGTCTGATCGTATGATATGTCGCATATCTCGCCTAGGGGTGGTAAACGTCAGACCCCAATAGCTCGATAAGTCGTGTCGATATGAGGTCTATAACTATTCGAGAAACTACTGGTAACACTTACCAGTAAATCTCAGCAACCCTGGCCAGGGATTTCCTGTTATAGCCAATCGAACACAGCGCAACATCAACCCCCTATACCGGGAGAGACGAATCCCCTCCTATCGCTCATTGCCTCCATGTGACTCGGGACTGTACCCAAAAACCACCGTTTTGCACGCCCTCTTGGACGTGGTAAGATGGAAATCAAAGCACAGTGGGAACCACACAAGACTCTATGACGATCTCGGGTCAACAGACTACTCTGTACCAGTGTCACCAGAGAACTGCCATCTGACGTGAGGTATAATACCATCTGGGAGTTCTCGGCGAGTCCGTCCAGTGTACCCAGTCTCTACTGAGCACCCGTATATCATCTCCGATGTCAAACACCAATGGATATGGGATCATCCATCGCCCATCTGTATGGGTCGAGAAGGTATACGCTAGTCTACTCTGGTATATCGATGCCCCGTCTCGATATACCCACGACTAGGGACTTTGAAGGATGTACTTATGGACTACCATGTCCCCACTAGTATGATCCGCATCATAGTCCAGGTAGTCAAGTACATATCCTAAGGGCTTTACCAACATGTAACAGAGAGACAATCAGTGTACACGTTAAGGTAAAGATCAACCAGATAGCATACTATCATGTCGAGCAAGAAAGTCCTCCCTATATATGTCCCAGCATCCACTACAATATACATCCTATGTACAGTAATGGCCTCTAGGGCATACATATAACTAACACTTAAGAGTTTTCTTCACGGCTATCCAGTGTTGCTCCCCTGGATTAGATTGATACCTGCTCACTACAGCTAGTGCATAAGCTACATCAGGGAGAGTACATATCAGCGCATACATTATAGATCCTACAGCTGAAGCGTAGGGTATAATGCTCATGCGAGCTCTTTCTTCATTAGTCTTCGGGCAGAAGTCCTTGGAGAGAGTGATTCCATGACAAGCGGGCAAGGCACCACGCTTGGAATCTTCCATACTAAACCTTTTTAGGATGGTTTGAATGTACTTTGATTGGGACAATCCCAATAACCTCTTGGATCTATCTCTATAGATCCTTATGCCCAAAATGCATGAGGCATCACCCAGGTCCTTCATGGAGAACCTTTGTGATAAGAATAATTTGACCGATTGTAGCATAGGAATATCATTTCCTATCAAGAGAATGCCATCTACGTACAATACGAGGAAAGTGACAGTACTCCCAACAATCTTCTTATAAATGCATGGTTCATCTATATTTTTGATAAAATCAAACTCTTTGATTGTATCATCATAACAGATGTTCCAGCTCCGAGATGCCTGCTTTAACCCATAAATGGATTTAAGCAATCTACATATTTTTTCGCTGCTCCCACTGTCTGTGAAGCCCTCTGGCTAATCCATAAAAACGCACTCCTCTAAATCACCAATTAGAAACGCAGTCTTAACGTCCATCTTCCAGATTTCATAGTCGTAGTGAGTAGAAATAGCAAGTAGGATCGGAAAATATTTAAGCATTGCTACTGGAGAGAAAGTTTTATCATAGTCCAGTCCTGGTCTTTGACGAAAACCTTTCACTGCAAGCCTTGCTTTATAGGTCTCTTCCTGTCCATCTACACCAATCTTTTTCTTAAAGATCCATTTGCACCCTACGGGTTTTAACTTAGGAGGTGCAACGTCCAAAGTCCATACTTTGTTGGTGTACATGGACTCCATTTCAGATCTCATGGCATCCAGCCACTTCACTGAGTCTCCACTCGTGATAGCCTGCTGAAAACTAGTAAGGTCATCATCATCGATGATGCAATCTTCTCTATCACCATCCATGAGAAAACCATAGTATCTCTTCGATGGGCGAGAAGTTCTACTGGATCTCCGGAGCGGTTGAGGTTCTTGATGTTCTACTGCAATATCAGGTTCAACCAATTCTTCATGATTAATTTGTGTCTTTAGAACCTCTTCTAGTTCTACCGCATTGCCATCGGTACTATTTGTAAAAAAATTATTTTTTTAAAATGTGGCATGTTGAGAAACAAACACCTTTTGTTCCTCCTTGTGGTAGAAAAGATATCCATATGAATTTTTTGGATATCCCACAAAAGTACACATGACTGATCGTGTCTCGAGTTTATCCGGATTCTGCTTTTTGTCATAAGCCGGACAACCCCATATCCTAACTCTTTTAAGAGATGGTCTCTTCCCACACCACATCTCATATGGAGTGGTAGACACGGTCTTGGTTGGAACCCTGTTCAATAGATAAATTGTTGTCTTTAATGCATGTCCCCAAAAGGAAAGCGGTAACTCAGCATCACTCATCCTGGACCGTACCATATCTAATAGGGTACGATTCCTCCGTTCTGACACACCATTGTGCTGTGGTGTGTAAGGAGGAGTGAGCTAAGAGAGAATCCCATTCTCTATTAAGAAGTCTGAAAACTCAGTGCTTAAATACTTTCCACCTCGATCTGATCGAAGTTTCTTGACACTCGAGTCAGTTTGCTTCTTTATTTCAAGTTTGTACTCCTTGAATTTCTTGAAAGCTTCGGATTTATGCTTCAATAAAAACACGTGTCCGAATCTTGAGAAATCATCAGTAAAAGTGATGAAGTATGAAAAACCGCCTCTAGCATGTGTAGATATTGGTCCGCACACATCACTATGTATGAGGCTTAAGAGTTCTGTAGCTCTCTCTCCGTGTACTATAAACGGAGTTTTGGTCATTTTACCTTTGATACAAGACTGACAAGTCGCATAAGATTTATATTCAAAAGGTTTTAAATATCCATCTTTATGTAGCTTGTTTAGTCTTGATTCATTATTATGACCAAGTCTACAATACCAAAGAAAAGATTCATTTATATCTGAAATCTTTCTTTTATTTTTATGTTGTATATTGAAAACTGTGTGTCGGTATAGGACGTAAATTCCGTTACTTAGTGTACCATACTCAATCAACTATTGATTCAAGTTAATGTTCATAACATTATTTTGCAACACAAAATGACATACTTCATTGTCCAACAAAGATACGGATATTATATTACATAGCATACCAGATACAAAATAACAAGGGTTCAAAACCAAAATACATCCTGAAAGCAACCCCAGATGATACTCTCCTACGGATACAATATGTACATTGGAACCATTTCCAACCCGCAGAGTGTGGTCCCCAGTCTTCAAAACTCTACTGTTTCTCAATCCCAGCACACAATTACAGATGTGAGAACAAGAACCGGTATCTAATACCCAAGATGCAGAGTTTAATGAAAAACAACTTTCAGTTACAAACACACCTGAAGCGGAAGCATCAGTATGCTTCTTCTTCTTGAGATCAGCAAGGTACAAAGCACAATTGCGTTTTCAATGTCCCGACTTGTGGCAGTAAAAACATTCTCCTTTTCCACTTCCCGTGGCCCCAGACTTGTTTTTGCCCTTAGCCTTTTCAACTCTACCTCTCGGCTTGGCGAGATTCTTCTTCTTCTTTCCCTTGGCCTTGGCTTTTGGGACTGAAGAGGAAGATGGCCCATAAAGCAGAGCGGGAGTTTTCGCAATCTTAAGCATGCTCTCTGCACTTCTCAACATATTGAGAAGTTCAGGCAATGATTTCTCCAAATCGTTCATATTGTAGTTAACTATGAACGGAGCAAAGGCAGGGGGGAGAGACTGTAGAACAATATCTGTATATTGCTCATTATCCATGGTCCATCCCAGTTCCTCAAGTTCTTCTATAAGACCAATCATCTTTAGAACATGTTATCCTACTGATGTGCCAGCGGCCATATGCATCTGAAACAACTTTTTAGATGCCCCGTACCGTAAAGTGCGAGATTGCTCTTCATACAACTCTTTTGTATGAAGAAATATGGATTGTACATCCATATTCTCGTGTTGCTTCTCATGAATACTGTCCATAGAAGCAAACGCGAGGCACTTGGCTGTGTTACAGTCAATATCCCATGTTTTTCGGATCTCCCTATCCGAAATAGATGATTCAAGTCCTGTGACGGGTGGGGCTTTGGTAGTGAGGACATATGATATTTTATCATATGTGAGTGCAATGTTCAAGTTCCTCAACCATTCTTTATAATTCGGTCCAGTCAGTTTGTTTTTCTCTAACAGAAGTTTCAGTCCCGTCATAGGTATCTGCCATTAGAAGAGAGAAAAGAATACACTCAGCGAAATGCTCTTGCAAAGATCAGATTGGTTATTATCTTATCTAATCGATGTCTCCCACTGCTTTTATCAAATTTTCTTTAAAACCTCAAAAAGAAAACTATCCAGGATTAATTACACTCTACAGTTTCGCTATCCGGTCACTCAGGCCAGTGTCGGTAGTTTGAGGGAGGTTCCCCGTGCTTTCGCACGGACCTAATTAAAATAAACCTCGTTTTCCCAGAGGTCAAACCCCGTTGACATCTTTCTAGACACCTACTAGATTAGCTAATTATAAAGTGCAAAACTCTCCTTGGAGTAACTCTTACAGTGGGATCGGGATCCAACTATCACATAGATGGTAGGCAATCTCATTGCAAATTTCAACTCTTGAAACTCCCGATTTTGTTTTTTACCCCTAGAAACTTATGACCTTGGCTATGGTCAACATATCATAAGTACTAGTCAAGTTCTACCCGTCATTTCGAGATTAACTAGACCCACCCATGTGACCCTTGATTATGATCAACATACTCACATGAATGTCCTAACTAATCGCATCATATGCTTTGTAGGAAGACATCACTTAGCTACCGTACACTACGCCTTGACTACAATCAACATACGTAGCACGAATACTAAGTACTCTGCTTCCTAAAATGACGGAGGGCTGCGGATGGTATTTATGAAAACCTTTAACGCTTTGAACTTGATTTCGTTGTAGAATATAAATAGTTTTAGAAAAGGAGTGGCTTAAGCTCCGCATCTTTTGAAACTTGCTTTTTCATAAAAAAAAAGCCGAGTGGGTTTCAAATCCGATTCTACAACATCATTAGGTTTCTTTTCTTTTACATAAATCTCATTAATGTAATCCCATCTTTTAAGTTCTTAAGCCATTATAGAAAGAAACGAAAAACAGAATTACAGATCACATATATAACAATATTACATTCGTCTCAGATATTAAGCAATCATATCACAGAATAATCAGCAGCAGAAACACATATATGAAAATATAGGATATACTAGGAACTCCGTATTTTATATTTAGCCTATGATAGAAAATACGGATTCCACGGTCGTGATGAATAGCCAAGCCTACACCCTTAGACCCATACGAGAGCGGCAATTGACCCTTCCAATTCTGGAGTTTAGGAGACCCAGTCTCGACTCCTCGAGATGGCCTCCCACTGAACTCCAAAACCCGGTCACTCGTGCTCCCCACCTTGGGTCTATCCTAATGCGGAAAAGTAAAATATAAATCAATGGAGACATCATCTTCAACCCGGATGTGCCCCAATAAAAGAATAATATATATACAATGAATTTTACTTGAATGAAAAGATAAACTATCGTCTCACATAAAACCCCCGGCCATTCGATCACAACGATCATATACATCATATCACATCAACAATTCAAAAGCATAGACGACGTTAAAATATATCAATCAACACATCAACATACTCACTGTTATAATAGATCTCAACACTTGAACCTGCATAAAAAATTCCCAGAGAGCATATATAGTATCTACGGATCAACGCAAGAACGCACGGTCCAAGCTTCACCAACGACGCCGCGGAACCGCCGCAAATACCCCTCTTTGGCCGCGGTTCAGCGGTCGTTGTGTCGAGTTAGGCGCTCGTTTTTCTTGGTGATCCACAAAAAACACTGCTCAATTTTCTGAATATTTCTAATTACAAAAATTCCAACTTTTGAAAAAATTTCCAGTGAGCATGCAAAAAAACACATTTTTCATGCTCGATTGAGTTTTTAAACGTCGTCTAGTTTACCCTAAATCTCTAGCTAGGCTCTGATACCATGTTGGTGTGTAGTAGAACCTCTAGTTAGGTTACAACATCATAAAGTATTGAACTATTAAATTTTAGAGGGCTATTACAAACGAATTACGAATCGTAACTAGAGTTTAGGGTAATAGCAACAATATATGAAGTCTAAACTAAATGAAAAGGTAATATAACCTTTGTAGCCAACTCCTTCACTCTTTTAGACTCCTACGACTTTGCATGAAACTTAGAACGACTCCGTTCAAGGTCCTTCGTCGTCTACGATGATCCACCCGGAGATTTCTAGGTCAAGCTCAAACACTCTACACTAAAGGGCTAGGGTAGTGTAGAATGGTTGTGTGGTTTGTATACTCACTTAAAAACCCTTTTCTTTTTAAGTTCCTCACTCTTTTTCAAACTCAAGAGAGATGGAAGAAGGAGGAAGATAATGATGGCAAAGCTTTTTGTCAAAATATTGTGATAAAATCTTTTTTTAGTTAAAAAATGAAAAACAAAGAATATATATATGAGACACTCTCAAATATAACCATGGTTATCTAAATATCTAGATATTTTGTGGATGAGTTAAAGAACAAAAGAAATCTAACTAGGGTTAAGTCAAAGGTCAACTATGAATTGTGTAGAAAGATTGAGTCATTTAGCTAATTTCCTTTTTCTTTAATTCATAAACAAAATAGAAGATATTTATCAACCATGTAAGTCATCTATTGCCATCTTCTATGTATCATCAACCATGATACATATCCATGTATGTATGTGTGCATGCACATCATCATGTGTATGTATAAACATATATGCATACATCCAAAAGAAAAGGTTTAATTAAAAATGAGCTAAAAGTTAATATTAAATCAATACTTGATTTAATAAATCGGTCATATCAAATATGGCCCAACCAACAGTAAACAGCCGATTAAAATACGGTATCATATACTCGCATTTAATCGAGCTCCCGCGCATATCTCATATGTACACCACATCGTTTTGCCTGAGCTAGAAAAATCTTGTGTGGGACTCTAAGACTCGTCAATACGCCGGCAGTAGGTGAAGATCATATCATAACAACCACAAGCCGCAAGCGGTCAGCTAAACGTAACGGCCACCCGAGTATTGAGCGATCAGAAGAAAAATAAGTGAACCCGTCAAAACTCCCGTCGAGCCATTGGCAACGCTTACCGTACAGTCCGGTCTCTTCGTCTGATATGCTGCATATCAAGTCTAGGGATGGAATCATCAAGCCCTAATAACTCAATAAGTCATGTCGATATGGACTATGACCGGTCGAGAAACTACTGATAACACTTATCAGTAAATCTTATCAGCCCTGGCCAGGGACTTCAAGTCAGTGCCAATCGCACATTGCACAATATCAACTCCCAATACCGGGAGAGACGGAACCCCTCCAATCACTCACTGTCTCCATGTGTCTTGGGACTATACCCAAAAGCCACCTGTTTGCACGACTCAATAGAGCTGTGGTAGGGTGGAAATCAAAGTACAGTGGGAGAACACACAAGACTCTATGACGATCTCGGGTCTACAGACCAACCTGTACTAGTGTCACCAGAGAACTGCTATCCGACGATAGATATAATACCATATAGGAACTCTCGGTGAGTCCGTTCAGTGTACCCAGTCTCCACTGAGCACACGTATGCAGTCTTCGATGTCACAACATCAAAGGATATGGGATCATCCATCGCCCATCATATGGGTCAAGAAATGTATACGCTAGTCTACTCTAGAATATCGATGCCCTATCTCGATATACCTACGACTGGGAACATTTAAGGATATGCTTATAGATCACACATGCCCCACTAGTATGATCTCCATCATAGCCACGGATGTTAAGCAAATATCCTCAGGGCTTTATCAATATGTATCAAATGAACAGTAGCAAGTAAACATGTCAGATAAAGTAAAACCAGATAGCATACTAATATAATGAGCAAGAAAGTCATCTATTCATATATATATGTCCAAGCATCCACTATACATATAATAGCCTCTACGGCATACATATATCCAACATCATGTACATTCGAACCATTCCCTATACGGAGAATGTGATCCCCTTTCTTCAACACCTTTCTATTTCTCAATCCCTGCACACAATTGCAGATATGAGATCCTGACCTGGTATCTAATACCCAGGAAGCAGAGTTGATTGAAAAACAGTTTTCGGTAACAAACACACCTGAAGTGGAAGCATCGGCATTCTTCTTCTTCTTGAGATCAGCGAGGTACCCAACGCATTTTCTCTTCCAGTACCCAGTCTTGTGGCAGTAGAAACATTCCCCTTTTCCCGATGCTGCAGCCCCAGTCTTGTCTTTCCCCGGTGCCTTTTTCACTCCTCCTCTCGGTTTGATAAGATTCTTCTTCTTCTTTCCCTTAGCCTTAGCTTTCGGGATGAAAGAGGAAGATGGCCCAGCAATAAGAGAGGGAGTTTTCGCTACTTTTAGCTTACTTTCTGCACTCCTCAACATATTGAGAAGTTCAGGAAGTGACTTCTCCAGATTGTGCATGTTGAAGTTCACTATAAATTGAGCAAAGGAAGGGGGAGACTATAGAACTATATCAACATACTGTTCGTTCTCCATTTTCCATCCTAGGTCCTCTAATTCTACAATAAGACATATCATCTTCAACACATGATCACATACAGACGTGCCAGCAGCCATCCTCATCTCAAACAACTTTCTAGATGCCTCGTAATGGAGAGTATGGGATTACTCCCCATACAACTCCTTTTTATGGAAAAAGATGGTTGTACATCCATCTTCACATGTTGCTTCTGATGTTCATTGTCCATCGAAGCTAACGTGAGGAATTTGGCTGTAGCACAATCTATATCCCATATCTTGTGGATCTCATTATCCACAATCGAAGAATCGGGTCCTGGGAGGGGAGGGGCTGTAGCAGTAAGGATGTATGCAACCTTGTCATATGTAAGGGAAATATTTATGTTCCTCAGCCATTCTTTATAATTAGGCCCCGTGAGTTTATTTTTGTCTAATAGAAGCTTAAGTCCCGACATTGGTATCTGCCATTAGGAGAGAGAAAAGAAAACACTCAACGATTGCTCTTGCATGATTAGATTTGTTATTAATGTTATCTAATCGATATCTCCCTTTGCTTTTTATCAAATTTTCCTTCAAACCTTAAAAGAAAATTAGCCAGGATTAATTACATTATACAAGTTTGCTAACCGGTCAGCCAGGCTAGTGTCGGTACTCTGAGGGAGGTTCCCCGTGCTTTCGTACGGACCTAATTAAAATAAACCTCTCTTCCTTAGAGGCATAACCCCGTTGATACCTTTCTAGACACCTACTGGATTAGCTAATTGTAAAGTGTAAAACTCTCATGTGAGTAACTATTACTCACAGTGGGATAGGGATCCAACTATCAAATTGAAGGTATACAATCTCATTGCAAATTTCAACACTTGAAATTCCCGATATGGTTTTTACCCCTAGTGTCTTATGACCTTAACAATGGTCAACAAATCATAAGCACTAGTCAAGTTCTACCCTTCATTTCATGATCGATTTAGACCTACCCGTATGACCCTTAACTATGGTCAACAGAGTCGTACGAATGTCCTAATCGATCGCATCATATACTTTGTAGGAAGACATCACTTAGATACCGTACACTACGCCTTAACTATAATCAATAAACATAGCATGAATACTAAGTACTCTACTTCCTAAAATGGCGGAGGGCTACGAATGGTTTTGATGAAAACCTTTAACGTAATGAACTTGATATCGTTGTAGAATCTAGCGATTTGAAAAGGAGTGGTTTAATCTACGCTTTAAAAATCGAGTAGTTTTTCAAAAACAAACCGAATAGCTTTTGCTAAAGAGGTCACTCCCAGTAAAGGGATCTCGGCTCTTTCCTCATCGAATGAGGTGTTGGATATTCATCAAAGAATACCACTATGCAAAACAAGAACTAGGGAGGATATCATGAAAAACCGAGTGGATTGTAGCATTTGCTAGTTTTGCTAAAGAGGTTGTTAGTGTATATGCCATAGAGGCCATTACTGTATCATACTAGTTTGAATATTACTTGATGGAAGCTTGGGATATTCACAGTTGTATATACAATCTTGCTCGAAATGGTAGTATGCTACATGGTTTGTCTCTGCTTTAACATGTGCATGTGTTTCTTTTAGCATATCGCTGATATACATATTAGTAGAGCCCTTAGGATCTTTGCTTGATTACCAGCGTTGTGATGGCGCTCACACTCGTGGGAGCTGGGTGATCTATAAGCACATCCTTATACAGGTCCCTAGTCGTTGGACTATCGAGACAGGGCATCGATACTCCGGAGTAAACTAGCGTTTGCGCTTCTCATCCCAGCGTGGGAGACGGTCTGTCCCACAGCCGTCAGTACGTCGTACTTGAGATAGTATGCGGGTGCTCGTTAGGTTACGAGTACACTGGACAGGACTCGTCGGGAACTGTTGGTTGGTATTATACCTATCGTCAGTTATCAGTTCCCAGGTGACATGAGTACAGCTTAGTCCGCTGACTTGACATTGTCACTTCGCCTCGAGTGTGTTCCCACTGCACTTTGATTGCTACCCTACCACGGCTCAAAGGAGTCGTGCAAACAGGTAGTTTTTGGGTGCAGTCCCGAAGCACTTGGAGGCAGTGACGGTTAGACAGGATTCATCTCTCCCGGTATTGGGGGTTGACATCGCGCTGTGTCCAGGAGAGCCATTACACGAGTAGTCCCTGGCCAGGGCAAGCGAGATATACTGGTAGGTTTCCAGTGTTATTTCAGGGTGTTCTAGGCTACACTCCGTCACGACTTGTACCGCTATTAGGGGACTGACGTTCACCGCCCCACTAGGTCCGCCATGCGATGTATCAGACGAACAGACCGGACTGTACAGAGATTGTCACATACAGGCTCAGTAGGAGTTCAGATAGGGTTTACCTCGTCAGTCTTCTTATCGACATCTACCTGGGGACCGTTACGTACAGCTAGTGCCACTTGCGGTCTGTGGTTAAACCCACTGCCAGCGTAGTGTCGAGTCTTTAAAGTCCCACACACAGAGCTATTCGCCTTTAGGCAAAATGAGTAGAGGTCGCAAGGTTTTGCGACAGGGTTCGTTCACATCCGCGCACTTGTGCACGTTTGCTGTCCGGACAGCTTATACTAGCGGGCTTTGGTTTAAGCCAGATCCTAGTATAGATTTGGGATTGGTTTTTTCTCTTTGTATTCGTGTTCCTCGGATCACGAATACGGGTGCGTATGCACAGTTGCTTGAGACAGAGGGAGAGGACTTTGATTAGGGTTAATGACTATTGTCATTTTATTAACCCTAATGCTTATGTGTGTATTATGGTTAATTGATATTAGTTTAATAATTGTGCATGGTTATGGTTGTTGACCATTTGACCTTCTTGACTTGTTGACCTTGGTTGACACTTTGACCATCATCATTTCATTTGGAAGATGCTTTTTGATCCTTGCAATTTGCATTAAAAATGAAATGATAATGGTCATGTCTTGATTAAGCCATGACAATTATCTTACTAATTATCTAATTAAAATAATACACACATATATGTGAGAATGGTTAATTTTATTCTCATTCTATCATTTACTTTCTCTCTCTTGTTCTTCCTCTCCCTCAAGCTCTCCCCTCTCATGTGTTGAGAAACACTTGAGCTTGAGAAGAACCCTTTCTTGATAATCTCTACTCTCATCTAGAGTTCAAGGATTAGCACTTCTTGCACCCTAGTTACTTCTAGCTTGGAGTTGGAGCCAAAGGTCGAGGCTTTCGGGTGGATCTTTCTTCGACGTGAGAAGACGACTAAGGTGACCTCCTTCCACCACTCCAAGGAGAAAGGAGAGAAGGACATAAAGCCCAAGGTATAACCTTTCTAGCACTTAGCTAGTTTCTAGTTAGCTTTAGCTTGTTTTTGTTTAGCAAAGATCCTTCATAGTCAAGTCCATGTTGCCTAAGCTCATAAAAACTTGATTTTTATTCCGTTTTCCGCCTCCTCGCAAGTACCGGGGTGGGCAACGTGGACTTACAGTGGTATCAGAGCCTAACTAAACATAAACTAACTAGGTAGTAGAGTGTATCGAAGTTCGAATCGGAAAAATCGAAAAACCGAGTTTTCAAAACCCTAAGTTTCTGTTAAATTTTTTCTGTTCAAAACAAAATAAATTATACTCCAAAAATCATCTCAAGCTTTTGTGAAGAAAGCCACCAAAAACGATCCAGTGATTCGACCAAAGTGCCGCGGTTCCGCGGCAATAGCAAGCTATTGCCGCGCAACCGCGGCCGTCTTGGCTCTTCACTGGGTCGAGTTTGGTGCAGTGTATTTCTGGCTTGGTTTTAGGATTTTTAAGATGGTTTATATGTGCCCAGGTTTTCCAGAATAGAAATTTGTTTTTGGGGGCCTATAAATCCGTATTTTTTCCGATCTTTAATACACTTTGACTAAAAGGTTATATCTATGATGTTTATATGTATTGACCGTCGGCTAATCGCTATATGTCAATTAGTCGGGGTTATACATATCTATGATCTGTGATTGATGATGGTATGTGTATATGAATGCGTTGGATTATCGCGGGTGAATAGCCGGGGTGGATGTGAGATGAGTGTTTCTTCTTCTTTCATTCATTGTAATATGTAAATTGATGTAATATTATTATTTGTTTGGCCGCACAACCGGGTCGGGGTTGTAGCCGTCATTGTATAATTCTTTTTACTGTTTTTGCTCCTAGGATAGACCCATGGAGGGGGTGCACAAACTACCGGGTATCTCGAAGTGCCGAGTGGCCTACTCACGGTGGTGAGGGAGGTTGCTTCGCTTCGGGTACTTGGCGGGTAGTTTGCCGCACCCGTAGGGGTCTTGGGTGGGGTATTGGCTATTCACCGCGACCGTGTAATCCGCTTTTCGTTGCAGGCTCGAACGGATTGGGGATTCCTAGTATATCCAATGTATTCATCTGTGATCTGTAATGTCTATCATTGCTATATATTTATATATGATAACTATTTAGGCGTTGCTTATGTTTTACAGCCGCGCTAGCCCAGCCCCCGCTCTGTCGTTAGTTAAGTAACCTAACGGGTGATGACGGGGCCCCGTGGCGAATGCGAATGGCATAAGCGTACGTTATATTTTGGTTGTTTTCTGCAATGGTAGGATTAAATGATGGGACGCATTAAAAGAACTAATGCAAGAAAATAAACCAAGTAAAAGTCGATTGGAACACTTTGAAAACCACTCGGTTCTTTTCAAAACTAAACTTTTAAACGCGGAGCTTGAACCACTCCTTTTAAAAGCTATCTCGTTCCATCGATTATATCAAGTTCATTACGTTCACAGTTTCGCCAAAACCATTCGTAGCCCTCCGTCATTCCACATGAATGGTCAAAAAGTATTCAAGCTATGTATTTTGGCCAAAGTCAAGGCATAGTGATTGGTAGCTATTGGGTATTCATGTGCAGCATAGATAGATGCGTTGGTTTGGGATAGTCGTGCTGCCATTTTGGCCAAAGTCAAGGGTAGGTACGGGTGGGTCCAAATTAACCAGGAGAATGACGGGTAGAACTTGACATGTGACTTATGATATTTTGGCCAAAGTCAAGGTCATAAGAGCATGGGGCAGAAATCCACATCGGGAGTTTCATAAATACTGAAACTTGCTAGCGCTGCATACCATTTGGAGTGTGATAATTCTGGTAGGATTCCTTCGGTTTTATCACGCGATAATATTTGGATCCCGATCCTACTGTGAGTATATGCTACTCCTCGGGAAAACTCTCACTTAACGATCAATGCTATAAACTTAGTAGGTGTCTAGAAAGGTGTTAGCGGGGCTACGCCCATAGGGAAAAGAGGTTACTTAATTAAGGAACTTCGCGAAAGCGTTGGAAAACCTCCCTCGAAGTACCGACACTGGCCTGGCTGAACGGTTAAGCAAGTATTGTACGGTGAGATTGATCCTGACTAATCTTTTCTTTACGGTTTGAGAAAGGATTCGAGAGACAGTGGGAGCCATCCAGTTTAGACAAACTAAAAACCACTCTAAACTTGCAAGAGCATCATGCTAAAGTGTTTCTTTTCTCTCTCCTAATTGCAGCGACCATTCAACATGACCGGACTTAAGTTATTACTAGATAAAAACATATTGACAGGGCCAAACTACAAAGATTAGCTCAGGAATGTCAAGATGGCAATCACTTACGACAAGTTGGGGTATGTCCTTACCACCAAAGCTCTCCCTGTCCCAGGTCCCAAAACTAGTGTCGTAGATAGGGAAATCTACAAGACCTGGGAAATAGATTGCGCGAAGGCCAGATGCTTCGTACTAGCCTCGATGGACAACGAACATCAGAGGAGGCACGAGAATATGGACCTAGAGTCCATATTTCTTCATACAAAAGAACTGTATGGAGAGCAGTCTCGTATCGCAAGATACGAAGTGTCGAAGAAGTTGTTTTCGGCAAGGTTGGCCGTCGGATCATCGGTAGCGGAACACGTGCTTAAGATGATTGGCTACATTGAGGAGCTCGCGGACCTTGGGACCACGTTGGAGAATGAACTCTATACGGATTTGATTCTCCAGTCCCTTCCTTCCACTTACGCCCAGTTTATTCTTAACTTCAACATGCAAGGAAAAGAGGTTGAACTTTCCGAGCTTCTGAACATGTTGAGGAGTGCTGAGGGCACCCTACAGAAGGGTAGGAAGACATCCACTTTGTTTGTAGGAGGATCTTCCTCTTCTAGGTCCAGGGCGAAAGCCAAGGGCAAGAAGAAGAAAGCCCCCGCCAAACCAAGAGGCGGTGTCGGTAAAGTGGATACGAAGGGAAAAGGAAAAGCAACAAAGATAGCGGGAAAGCTGGTGGGGAAGGAAGAATGCTTCTATTGTCATAAAAGTGGTCACTGGAAACAGGATTGCAAGGCTTGGAAGGCCAGAACACAGGATTTGAAGCGAGTTGCGGCTTCAGCTTCAAATGTGTATGTTATTGAAAACTGTCTATCAATAAACTCTACATCCTGGGTATTGAATACCGGATCAGGATCTCATATCTGTAATTCTTTGCAGGCGTTGAGAAAGCGTAGAGTTTTGAAGGCAGATGACATGACCCTCAGAGTTGCAAACGGTGCTAGCATGGATGCTGAGGCCGTGGGGGACTATCACTTGGGATTGTCGGATGGACACTTTTTGGTTTTGCGTAGTTGTTATTATGTACCAAATGCAACCTGTAATATCATTTCTGTATCTTTATTATCTAAAGAAGGTTATGAATTTGCATTTGTAAGTAATGTAGTGAACATTCACCTTAATCAAGTTTTGGTTGGGTCAGGTACATTGAACAACGGTATATACATATTAAACCAACCACAGATTTTCAATGTCCAGAATACACACAAAAGAAAGTCTCCAGAAATCAATAAAACTTTCTTATGGCATTGTAGACTAGGTCACATCAATGAGAGAAGGTTGACTAAGTTACATACAGAAGGATATTTGGATCCGTTCGAATATCAATCATATGCAACTTGTCAATCCTGTCTCAAGGGAAAGATGACAAAGACTCCGTTCACTGGACACGGAGTAAGAGCGAGCTAGCTCTTGGGACTCGTACACAGCGACGTGTGCGGTCCAATGTCTACACATGCACGAAGCGGTTATTCTTACTTCATTACTTTTACGGATGACTTTTCAAGGTACGGTTATGTCTTCTTAATGAAACATAAATTCGAGGCTTTTGAAAAATTCCAGGAATATAAGAATGAAGTAGAAAAACAAACAGGCAAAAGTATCAAGGCACTGAGATCTGATCGGGGTGGTGAATACTTGAGTGTCGAGTTCCTGGGTTACTTAAAAGAGAATGGAATTCTCTCTCAGCTTACTCCTCCATACACTCCGCAACATAACGGTGTATCGGAGAGACGGAACCGAACCCTATTGGATATGGTACGGTTCATGATGAGTAATGCTGAGTTGCCGCGATCGTTCTGGGGATATGCGCTAGAATCAGCTGCATACCTTTTAAACCGAGTTCCAACTAAGACTGTGCCTACTACACCATATCAGATGTGGTGTGGGAAGTGACCCTATCTTAATCACATTAAGACATGGGGATGTCCAGCTTTTGTAAAAAAGCAGCATGCGAACAAGCTCGAGGTACGCTCAGTACAGTGCAAATTTGTGGGATATCCAAAGAACTCCAAGGGATATTTCTTCTATTGCGAAGAGGAACAAAAGGTGTTTGTTTCTCGCCATGCCCACTTTCTAGAACACCAGTTCATAGAAAAAGAATTAAGTTGGAGCACAATAGAACTGGAAGAAATTCCAGAACCACGAGCTATTACTGAAAGCTTAGTAGAACCAGAGGGTTTGAAAGATCAGGACATTCCCACGCCACTCCGCAGGAGTAGTAGGCAGTCTCATCTGCCCGAGAGATACTACGGTTTTCTCATTGATGGGGATAGAGAGGATTGCATCATAGACTTTGATGAGCCTACTGGCTTCCAGCAATCCATTCAGAGCGTCGACTCGGTAAAATGGCTGGATGCAATGCGGACCGAAATGGAGTCCATGTACACCAACAAAGTATGGACGTTGGACATTGCTCCAGATGGGGTAAAACCCGTAGGATGCAAGTGGATCTTCAAAAGGAAGATTGGTGTAGATGGACAGGTTGAGACCTATAATGCTAGACTGGTAGCAAAGGTTTTTCGTCAGCGACCTGGTTTGGACTATGACGAAACCTTTTCTCCAGTAGCTATGCTGAAATCCATTCGGATCCTTCTTGCCATTGCTGCCTTCCACGATTATGAGATTTGGCAGATGGACGTAAAGACAGCTTTTCTAAATGGACATTTAGAGGAGTGTGTCTATATGGACCAGCCAGAGGGTTTCATTCAGAGTGGGAGCAGCGGAAAGGTGTGCAAGTTGCTTAAGTCCATTTATGGACTAAAGCAGGCATCGCGGAGTTGGAACATTTGTTTTGATGAGATGGTCAAAGAATTTGGCTTTATCAAAAATCCAGATGAACCATGCATCTATTGTAGATTTGTAGCGAGAACTGTAGTATTCCTCGTTTTATACGTGGATGACATTCTCTTGATAGGAAATGACATTCCTATGCTAAATCTGTCAAGGGGTTCTTGTCACACAGGTTCTCCATGAAAGACCTGGGTGATGCCTCATACATTCTGGGTATCCGGATCTACCGTGACAGATCCAAGAGGATATTAGGACTTTCGCAGTCCAGGTACATCGACACCATACTGAAGAGATTCAGTATGGAAGATTCCAAGCGCGGTAATCTACCGGCTTGTCACGGGATCACCCTCTCCAAAGAGATGTCTCCCAAGACTGATTTGGAGAGGGATCGCATGTCTATTATACCCTACGCTTCTGCGGTAGGCTCTATAATGTATGCGATGTTGTGTACCAGACCGGATGTGGCTTAAGCACTGAGTGTGGTAAGCAGGTATCAGTCAAACCCTGGGGAGAAACATTGGATAGCAGTAAAGAACATTCTCAAGTACCTGAGAAGGACTAAGGAGATGTTCTTGGTGTATGGCGGAAAAGACCTGCAGATTGAGGCCTTTGCTGACTCCAGCTTCCAGAGCGACAAGGATGATTCCAAGTCCATGTCGGGTTTTGTCTTTACCCTCAATGGAGGGGCGCTGTGTTGGAAGAGCTCCAAACAGGAAACCGTTGCTGACTCGACTATGGAAGCGGAATACATCGCTGCATCTGATGCCGCAAAAGAAGCTGTCTGGATGAGGAAGTTCTTGAGAGAACTTCAGGTGGTTCCGTCCATTGTTGACCCAATACTTCTGTATTACGACAACAACGGGGCTATAGCTTTAGCGAAGGAACCCAGGTCCCATCAGAAATCCAGACACATCTTGAGGCGGTATCACCTGATCAGGGAGATCGTGGATCGCCAGGAGATCGAGGTTCGGAGGGTTGCTTCAGAAGATAACACAGCAGATCCATTCACCAAGGCCTTGCCCCAGACTCAGTTCGAGCGGCTGATCGAGATGATAGGTCTTCGATACGCCAGTACATGGCCTTAGTGCAAATGGGAGATTGTTAGTGTATATGCCCTAGAGGCCATTACTGTATCATACTAGTTTGTATATTACTTGATGGAAGCTTGGGATATTCACAGTTGTATATACAATCTTGCTCGAAATAGTAGTATGCTACTTGGTTTTTCTCTGCTTTAATATGTGCATGTGTTTCTTTTAGCATATCGCTGATATACATATTAGTAGAGCCCTTAGGATCTTTGCTTGATTACCAGCGTTGTGATGGCGCTCACACTCATGGGAGCTGGGTGATCTATAAGCACATCCTTATACAGGTCCCTAGTCGTTGGACTATCGAGACAGGGCATCGATACTCCGGAGTAGACTAGCGTATGCGCTTCTCATCTCAGCGTGGGAGACGGTCTGTCCCACAGCCGTCAGTACGTCGTATTTGAGATAGTATGCGGGTGCTCGTTAGGTTACGAGTACACTGGACAGGACTCGTCGGGAACTATTGGTTGGTATTATACCTATCGTCAGTTATCAGTTCCCAGGTGACATGAGTACAGCTTAGTCCGCTGACTTGACACTGTCACTTCGCCTCGAGTGTGTTCCCACTGCACTTTGATTGCTACCCTACCACGGCTCAAAGGAGTCGTGCAAACAGGTAGTTTTTGGGTGCAGTCCCGAAGCACTTGGAGGCAGTGACGGTTAGATAGGATTCGTCTCTCTCGGTATTGGGGGTTGACATCGCGCTGTGTCCAGGAGAGCCATTACACGAGTAGTCCCTGGCCAGGGAAAGCGAGATATACTGGTAGGTTTCCAGTGTTATCTCAGGGTGTTCTGGGCTACACTCCGACACGACTTGTAACGCTATTAGGGGACTGACGTTCACCTCCCCCTAGGCCCGCCATGCGATGTATCAGACGAACAGACCGAACTGTACGAAGATTGTCACATACAGGCTCAGTAGGAGTTCAGATGGGGTTCACCTCGTCAGTCTTCTTATCGACATCTACCAGGGGACCGTTACGTACAGCTAGTGCCACTTGCTGTCTGTGGTTAAACCCACTGCCAGCGTAGTGTCGAGTCTTTAGAGTCCCACACACAGAGCTATTCGCCTTTAGGCAAAATGAGTAGAGGTCGCATAGTTTTGCGACAGGGTTCGTTCACATCCGTGCACTTGTGCACGTTTGCTGTCCGTACATCTTATACTAGCGGGCTTTGGTTTAAGCCAGATCCTAGTATAGATTTGGGATTGGTTTTTTCTCTTTGTATTCGTGTTCCTCGGATCACGAATACGGGTGCGTATGCACAGTTGCTTGACACAGAGGGAGAGGACTTTGATTAGGGTTAATGACTATTGTCATTTTATTAACCCTAATGCTTATGTGTGTATTATGGTTAGTTGATATTAGTTTAATAATTATGCATGGTTATGGTTGTTGACCATTTGACCTTCTTGACTTGTTGACCTTGGTTGATACTTTGACCATCATCATTTCATTTGGAAGATGCTTTTTGATCCTTGCAATTTGCATTAAAAATGAAATGATAATGGTCATGTCTTGATTAAGCCATGACAATTATCTTACTAATTATCTAATTAAAATAATACACACATATATGTGAGAATGGTTTATTTTATTCTCATTCTATCATTTACTTCCTCTCTCTTGTTCTTCCTCTCCCTCAAGCTCTCCCTTCTCATGTGTTGACAAACACTTGAGCCTGAGAAAAACCCTTTCTTGATAATCTCTACTCTCATCTAGGGTTCAAGGATTAGCACTTCTTGCACCCTAGTTACTTCTAGCTTGGAGTTGAAGCCAAAGGTCGAGGCTTTCGGGTGGATCTTTCTTCGACGTGAGAAGACGACTAAGGTGACCTCCTTCCACCACTCCAAGGAGCAAGGAGAGAAGGACATAAAGCCCAAGGTATAACCTTTCTAGCACTTAGCTAGTTTCTAGTTAGCTTTAGCTTGTTTTTGTTTAGCAAAGATCCTTCATAGTCAAGTCCATGTTGCCTAAGCTCATAAAAACTTGATTTTTATTCCGTTTTCCGCCTCCCCGCAAGTACCGGGGTGGGCAACGTGGACTTACAGAGGTCACTCCCGGTGAAGGGATCTCGGCACTTTCCTCGTCGAATGAGGTGCTGGATATTCATCAAGGAATACCACTATGCAAAGCAATAACTAGAGCTACCCTTTTTGAAAATTTTGATTCTACAACTTCTTTAGCTTTCTTTTCTTAACATTAATCTCATCAATATTTTTCCCATCATTTAACCTTATCATTGCAGAAAAAGAAACGAAAATAGAACGTACGTTTATGCCATCCGCATTCGCCACGGGGCCCCGTCATATACCGTTAGGTTACTTAACTAATGGCAGAACGGGGGCTGGACTAGCACGGGTGCAAAACATAAGCAACGTTTAATATATATCTCATATATATATAACCATTCGTCTCACGCAATAATAAGCATTCCAGATCACAGATGAATACATTGGATATACTAGGAATTCCGTGTTTCGTTTAAGCCCTGAATGAAAGACGGATTCCACGGTCGTGATGAATAGCCAAACCCCATCCTAGACCCCTACAGGTGCGGCAAACTACCCGCAAAATTCCCGAAGTGAATCAACTTCTCTCAATAAAATGAGTAGGCCACTAGGCACTTCATGAACCCGGTAGTTTATGCACCCCATCTTGGGTCTATCCTAGGAGCAAAAATAGTAAAAAGAAATAATACAACGGTGGCTACAACCTCAACCCGAATGTGCCCCGCAAAATAATATTACATCACTTTTACAAATTACAAGAATGAAAGAAAAGAAAATGTTGGATATATGTATGCCCTAGAGGCCATTATATGTATAGTGGATGCTTGGATATGTATATATGTATATATATGACTTTCTTGCTCGATATGATAGTATGTTATCTGGTTTACTTTATCTTGACATGTTCATTTGATCATGCATTTTATTCATTTTGTACATGTTGATAAAGCCCTTAGGATATTTGCTTGACTACTCCGACTATGATGCGGATTATACTAGTGGGATACGTGTAGTTTATAAGCATATCCTTGAACTGTTCCTAGTCATGGGTGTATCGAGACGGGGCATCGATATTCTAGCGTAGACTAGCGTATACCATTCTTGTCCCATATGATGGGCGATGGATGATCCCATATCCATCTGGTATGGTGACACCAAAGATTGTATGTGGGTGCTCAGTGGAGACTGGGTACACTGAACGAACTCGCCGAGAACTCCTATATGGTATTATATATATCGTCGGATAGCAGTTCTCAGGTAACACTGGTACAGGTTAGTCTGTAGACCCAAGATCGTCATAGAGTCTTGTGTGTCCTCCTACTGTACTTTGATCTCCACCCTACCACGGCTCTACTGAGTCGTGCAAACAGGTGGACTTTGGGTACAGTCCCGAGGTACATGGAGGCAATGAGCGATAGGAGGGGTTTCATCTCTCCCGATATTGGGGGTTGATGTTGTGCAATGCTCGATTGGCTATAACACAAAGCCTCTGGCCAGGGCTGCTGAAATTTACAGATAAGTGTTATCAGAAGTTTCTCGATCTGTTATGAGCCATACACCAGCATGACTTATTGAGTTATTGTGGTCGACAATACTATACCTAGACTCGATATGCAACATATCTGATGAGGAGACCGGACTGCATGGTATGTGTTGCCAGTTGGCTTGACGGGAGTTTTGACAGCTTTGTTGGTTTTCTTCTGATCGCTCAATACCCGGGTAGCCGTTACGTTTAGCTGACTGCTTGCGGCTTGTAAGTGTTTGATATGATCATCACCTACTGCCGGCGTATTGATGAGTTTTAGAGTCCCACACATAAGTTTCCTAGCCCAGGCAAAATGATGTGGTGTGCATATAAGATATGCACGGGGATCCGATTAAATGTGAGTATGAGATACCGTATGTTAATCGGGCGTTTTTCTATTAGTCAAGTCATATGTGATATGACCGGTTTGTTAAATCATGTGTTGATTTAATATTTGAATTTTTGTTTGATTTCTTTATTAAACCCATTTCTTTATATATGATGTATGCATGCACGTATGCACATGTTGATGTGCATGGACACATACATGCATACATAGTATCATGGTTGATGATACACTCTTGATGGCAATGCAAAACTCACATGGAACTTATATTTATCTTTATATATATATATTTGTATTTGTATTTAAGTTAAATGAAAAGAAAAAGAAAATTGATCTATGGTTATCTTTTTACACACTTCCAAACTAAACCATTCTTCACCTATCATTTAACCTTGGATTAGTTTTCCTTTTGGCTTTTAACTCATTTACAATAATATCTAGATATTTAATTACCATGGTTTGAGATGAGAGAAGAAAAATATATATTATTTTCTATTCTCTTTTCTCATTATCTTTTCATTATTCTCGAGCTCTCAAGTTGCCATCATCTTCTTCCTCAATCTTTTGCTCTCTTGAGTTTAAAATGAAAGTGAGTTAGTTAAATAGATTGGGTTTTGAATAGAGAAAACACACCACCTCATCATTCTACTCTAATATTGCCAATTAGTTTAGAGTGTTAGCTTCATCTTCTTCTTTGATCAAGTGGAGCAAGGAGCTTGGACAAAATGGACTTCGGGTGGATCATCGTGGACAAAGGAGCTTACTAGAAAGCCTTTTCAAACTCTCAACGATCCTAGGAGTCAACACAAGAGGACTACAAAGGTTGTATTCCTTTCACTTAGTGATAATATGTTTATTGTATGTAATACTTTAGTTGTTACCTTAGACTTCTAGTTAAAAATCCTTGTTTTGTTTGCTTAGCACCTCTATAAATTTTAAAGTGGCATGTATGATGCTTCCATACTCTACTGTTGGTGCTAGAGAAACCCAACAATGGTATCAGAGCCAATCTAGAATTTTAGACACGGTGTTAGAACTATTACGAAAACGAAATCGACTCCGAAAACACGATATGTGAAACCCTAGTTTTTGCTCTCTGGAAATTTTTTAAAAAGTCATTTTAAAAGTTTTTAAACAACTGCATAACACTATTTGGGACATTGTAAAAACACAGGTGAAATACGGAGGGTAGTGCTCGGTTTTTGGCCGAGCACAAGGCCAATATTTTCGGCCTGCTCGGCCCCCTTGCCTCCAATTCCCCCCGTATTTCTCCAGTGCTCTGTTGTCTTGAATTTGGGGTTTCAGGTATTGTTTATTTAGCCTGAATTTTCATGTGATGATTATTTTGATTAGGGGCTAATTCGTAGTGTTTCGTAGTCGTATATTCTAACACTGCATTGGCAACCTTGACAATGTTTAGCAGTTCGAACGAACTTCAAAACCCCACATCTTAACCCTGCTGAAATTTCCAAGTGTTGTAATTTTCCTAAGTTAACTTTATATTCAATATTCGTGCAAGTATCCTATGGGCCCTCTAGAAGAATATAATAACCTTAACTCGATTCTATACTGTCACGACCCGAAATTACGGAACATGACCGGCACTTAAACTACGAAACGTCTTGAGGCGTACGTAATCTAAGTAAACCGAAAACCCAGAAATCCAAACTAAGAAAAGAAGTAGAGTGAAGGAAAACCAATTTAAAACAAGTAGTTTTAATAGCATAAGCCGAATTATGCGGTTTTTAAGAACATCAAAATTTACTGAAAATTTCGGCAGAGTCTCCTTTGTAAATACTGGCCCCCAAACGGGATCCAACATGAATAATATACGAAATCAACAAAAAGGCATCCCCAAGCGGGAGCTAGCTCTTCGTCAATCAACGGTCACAACCACACAAGCAATATAATATACAACGCCAACGGCGAGGATCAAACTCAAAAGGAAATTCAAAACCACCAGAAATATAACGAGCGACTCTAAGGTCAAAAGAATAAACAACACTGGTCTCTATCTCAATAAATACATGTTTGGTTGATGGAATTTACTAGATACAACGGAATAATATTATACAAGGTAATATGATGGGTACGATATAAGAAAAACCCACCTACTAGCAAGTAACCCGAATGAAACTGAGCCCGCAAAGCCGTAATGAAACCTGTACGGCAACCTGCAAGAAACTGGGGCACAACGGGGCTGAGTTGCCAACTCGTGAATAGAAAAATATCTACGCACAGAAATCGCATAAATAACGCAATCCTAGGTCAATGATTATAATATATCCTCAAAAATGTATATAACATGCAGCCTATAACAATGGCTAGGGTATTATCTAACCCGAGTGTAAACTCATGTGCCCGTGTCAGTGCCTCAGGTAGCAATATATCATATGAGTGAGGTATGAATGCATGAAAACAGAATACATGTTAATGAAGAAACTGTTTTCATAAATTAGTGAGATTTCTGTATTTTTAAAGTGAGGTATCATAAATGAAATCAGTATCAACAGTGTCTAGCATCGACACAAAACATAAATCTCACTATCTCGAAATATCAATGTCTCAATCTCAATATCTAGGGCGCCGTCAGTCCAGACCGGCCCCTACCATCCATCTCAAGACCACGACGGTATCCTCCGGATATCCGACGCGTCGGGTAATATCACCGGTCGGTAGTGCTCCCCTGCCGGGCTCAACGTCAACACCACATTCCTCTTGCCCCGGGATACCGCACCGGGCCCACCATGTACCCGTGACGGTTCCTCCACTCCTCGACACGGATCTCGAAAACCACAGCAAACTCATGGTGGACGACACTTTACATCACTAGAAAACCGCAACATTTTATATTTTAAAAGATCATAAGTTGTAAATTTTGTGGCATTCCCCGAAATCCAGAAATATCATAAATCTCAAGAAATCATCACAAGTGCATATGTCAATGATAATGAATGCATATGGTATCAATAACCAAGTTGCATTGTATGATTAATAAACTAGGCATGTAAGGCAGGTACACTAATATCATATCAAACTACTAACTAACAAGCTAAGTCAAGCAAATATATTCTCTAAAGTGTACGTGACATGGCAATTACCGATGAAGATGTGTGTGAGCCGGCAAGTAGGTGTACGTGGTACATACGCATCATCGGTAATGGTGCTGGTGTCCTAACAGCATGATATCAATAATGGAATATGCAGCAAAATAAGTATGCGAGGCAGAGCGAACAGCAATAATGTGCGGGAGCTGAGTACTAGACACAACGATAACTAATCTGTAATAATCTAATATAAGTCCTATAAATGGTGCCTTTTGAAATAACACAAATCATGGGGTTTTGAAAATAGGGGCTACGGTGTTTTTATGAAAAGATACGTCTTTTGAAATATCCTTAGGATCCCTTGGGCTGTCTTTTAAAATACCCACGATTCGTTAGTTTTTGAAATAGGTAAGAATCGAATCTAATCTAACAACTAAACTAAACTAAAGGGCTAAGCTAACAAGCTGAACTACAGGTAAGGAAACCGTCTAACATCTGAGTCGATACATATACATACCTGTATATATATTAGTCGGTGATCCCGCCTCAATAATATCATATCCGATACCATATCTAAAATCAGACATCCCAAGTCAAGAGTGCGGATCAATCATCAAGATATAGCTCGTACGTAAATCCGTCGTACGGCATCCCAAATCTGGGTACGGGTCAATATCACATTCATCATACTATTCACCTGGTATCCTCTTTATCAAATATCATGATCGCGGTACTGATCTATATCTAGTACCATACTGATACCTCCTACGTATGCATGGACGTGTGTGAAACACTACGTCAAGGACCCGCTACAACATCATGTCGTATCTCAAATACGAACCCTGCTATATCACCGATCTCACGGCCTCAAATCAAATCTCATCGACTCAGCTCAATCCCAAGTATCATCCTCAAATCCGTTTGTGAACACATAGTCCTATACCCATGTGAACCCATAACTATAAAGAATCCCATGAGCACATATCAATAGGAATGTATGCAAGTATGTATGTGTGTATGTGTAGTGCAACACTACCCTAGGGTTCGCAACACTAAAGTAATCCAACACACCAATATCCATCCTCAGCATCGTTATTAATCCAAAATAACATATAATAATTGTTGGTGTGTATACGCATCCGTATACACCACCACGGACTGCGGGGGTGCTATACGCCATCCACCCGACTTCTCCCCGTAGATATAAATCTACCCACCTGGTCCTCGCTAGCCGGTGCCGACATCGCCACGCGCTTGCTTGTCGTCTCGAAGTCCACATGGGGTACCTACATATCATAACGCACCGTATCGCATTAAAACTAAATTCGAAATCGAAACGGCATACGAAAATCAAATCGGCACGCGTATCACGCATAGGTCCAACCTATCGCCTACGCATGCAAGAATAGTCAAACCAACCCTCGATGTCGATGTACAAACGTCAAACCATCGAGAAAAATCCAATCACACTCATTTGCACATTCACGAACACTAATTTTAATATAAACTAGGTTAAAACTCACAAAAACCCCAATTTCACTTAAAAAGTCATTTTTCCGAAAATCTAGCGAGCACAATTCGCCGTTTTTGTACAAAACATGATGTTTAAATGAATGTAGCGGCCAATATACTTATTAAATATCTTAAATAAGTCATAGAAACAATTTACGGAATTTAATCTCATTAAATTCCAAAAACCCTAATATTCTAGTTTACAAAATACCATTTTAAACAATTTCATAGCAAAAATGCACAAACTACAATTTAGGTTGGATTTCCATGAACTAAAGTGTTAAACTACACTTAATAAATTTAATAATATGATAAAAACCCTAACCATATTTTTAATCTCATATTTCGAATTAGATCAAAAAAACTAGTTTGCAACAAAAAGCTTAATTTGGACATTTTTCAAGTAACAACTTGTAATTAACAACTAGATTAGTTTTCTACAAAACTAAATATGTTAATCCACATCACTAAACCATGCACAATCAAACACAACTCATTTCCACAACAAACCCTAACTTGAAATCTTTAATCATGCAATTAAACTCACATAACCCAAATTAACACTTAATTAACTTAGCTTTAAGAAATTAAGTAACAAACTAAGCAAAAAAGTTTAGAATTATACCCAAAAACATTTGAAGATCCACAAGCATCCATGGCCCTCCAAAATGCTCTCTTTTCACAAGGATCCATGCTATACGGGCTAAGCTAAAATGGGTAGGAGTCGGATTTGGGTTTTGGGATTTTTTTGAAGGATTTTGGGGCAATTTTTGATGAAGTTTTGAAGAGAAAAGAGAAGGGAAATGGGGGGGGGGGGCTGTTGCTGCAGTAGGAGAGGGGGTGGGGGGTAGGCTGGAATGGGAGGGGGAGAGGAGAGAGAGGGAGGTAGAGAAAGTGGGGGAAGAAGTCAAAGTCAATTCAAGATCAAAGGTCCACCTCATTTCTCCATTTTCTTTTCTTTTCTTTCATTTCTTTCCTTTGAAATTCAAGTGGGGAAAATAAATGGGGGCTGCTGAATTCTTCAAGGGGAGAAGTAAATGGGAGTGTGTGGATGTGGGTACGGGTGTGGGGTGATGAAAAATGATAAATATAATACCCCAAACATCCATTTACGCTAAAAAAAAGCCTTTTTTCTTCAATAATTTCTAAACCGTTTTGGCAAATGATTTCGTTCCAAAAACCATATGATAAAATTTTATTTAATGTTTTATGATGCACAAAATTTGTTTCAACTCATTCCAATTTGTAATTTTTCCTATTTAAATGTATTAGTGACGGCTTAAATAATAATAAAATAATATTTTTTTCAGAAAATTTGAAATTTCACCAGCGGCTCAATAAACACCAAATAATAGCAATTACATAGCTAGAATATGTATATTTAATTTTTATAATAAGATATTTGTATTTTGACTTTTTACAGAAAACCCCCTTATTTTACCGATTTTTTCGAAATTTCACCGAAACGATTTTCAAAACGTTACAGTCTTCCCCCTTAAAGAAATTCGGTCCCCGAATTTAAATTCAAACTCCCCCAAATACTAAAACATCTAAGAAAAACCATCAAGTCGTCGGGGCTCCGAAATTGTAACTACATAAAACAATTCGTAGCGCAGCGCATGCGCTTGAAAAATGAGCATATAACTCAAATCAAAACTCCGTCAAGCATCCCGCAATCAACGGAGTCATGGAGAAGACATCAATGCCAAATCTAAATCAAACCAATATGATATAACTCGAAACTATACATATAAACATCGAATCTATATCTGTAAGTATCTGAAGGAAATGCATGCCAAATCTCTTTAAGTCGCTGTGCAACGCGTATAACACTGCACAGTGGCGGACGTCTATCATAAGAAAATAACTATATACATATATACCTTTGTTTAAAATGTACGTTCCGCCGTTTTGGAAACAATTTAGAAGGGTCTCCTTGTTTTAAACATTTCGTGTCATATCAGACACGTAGGTAATACTGAGGCTATAGCTCGCTTTTTTTTTAGAAATCCTTTCAATAACTATCAATGCATGCAAAATATATTCAGGTACTGTCCTCTGACTAGTCCTGCTCAGTACGAAAATACATAGCAATATCATAAAAACGTACTGCTCTATACGAAATCAATCCCAAAATATGCACATGAATGCTACGTGCGTCTGGTGCGCACGGAAATCAAAATCCATGAATGTGCCATACATGCGCACAGAAACAACATCTAAGTGCATCGGGTATGCACGAAACATCTGTCGTAGGCAACATGTGTGCCTGACAGCAAAATCAGGTGCACCTGACATGCACGAAAATTTTTCAATTTAGTGCTTCTGGTGTGCACCAAAATCACTCTTCAAAACATGCGCCCAACATGCGCGAAAATCCAAATCAGGTGCATCCATCGTGCACGAAATCATGAAATCCAATATCAAGCGCCGAACGTGCGCAAAATCAATCAGGTGCATAAGGTGCACAAAACAAATATCGAGTATCACAATCGAAATCGAAGTCCAGTGCACACTGCAAGCATATAATAACTATACAGAGTGCAGGAACCAATTTGTGTGCATGCATACGCACAAAACCAACTCAACTGTTTAAAACCGTAAAATCACAAACATGTGAAACTAAAGCACGAAAACGATATCAAGTGCAACACTGTGCAAAGTGTTGCGCCACGGCAGCGCCCCGGCCGTCTTACTCGAGGCCAAATTGCGGAATCAAAATTTTTTCCTTACTCGGAAACCGGCGCTACCGCGGACAAAGAAAACCCGGATCATTTACCATTAACCTAATGCTAGCTAACTAGAGAGGGGGTGAGAAGTATACCGAGTGATCCGAGTCCTCCGGTCTTCTCGTCATCGTCCCGATCTCCCGCGGAAAGTGTTGCCTCCACATCGTCGCCTCCTCACCGGAAAGGGCACCACATCGCCTTCTTCTTTTACGGGCTCCTGCCTCAATACCGAGGCAACTCGCGCATGAAGCCGGCAACTCGACATGCTCAAGATGTGCTGTAGAATGTGTAGTAGATTGTCTCACTTGGGTTTGTTGCCATTTGTGTATGATGGAGGAAATGAGATTAGAAAAATGGTGCTTGCATTTTTCTAGCATGAATGAGATCAAGAAATGAAACTCAAGCTCTCTTCTTCTTCTTCTTCTCTCTTTCTTTTTTCTCCCTTGAAAAAACTTATTATCTAGTAAGCATAAGAATGGTGGAGGAGATAATATGAAGCATGAAGGGAGGTTAGTGTAGGAGCAAAAGAAAGGTGACCATATCCAAACCTCATCATCACAATTCTAATCAAAGATCAAATCCTATCTCATCACTTCTAATCTCCATAAAGCATGAAAAGAAGAATGAAAGGAATGGTATCTAAATAAGTTATCATAACAAAACAACTTACAAGAAACCCCTTCCTCAAATGTAATTTGCAAAACTGCAAATTACCCCCTCCATCAGAAAAGTCCGGCCGGGAAAGAACAAAGAAAAAACCGGCCGGAACGGAATGCAAACTGGCAACTCCAGAAAACTGGTCCCGTAATAAATTACAGGAAAACCCCTATACTGTGCATACACACCCGCATCTGTATTCCGACCGGATACAAATGCAATGAGACAAAATCTACACTGTACTAGACTAGGACCGGCTTAAGCCAAAGCCGGCTAGTAAAATCCGTTCGATCCTGATCCGTGCAATACCGCACGTATCTGATCGAACCCTGCCATATAACTATACGGCCACTAGTACAAAACTGTCCGATCCTGATCCGTGCAATACCGCACGTATCTGATCGGACCCTGCCATATCTCCATACGGCCTCTACAGCGTTTCGCCCGAAAGCTTGAGTAACTGTAAGGGTGGTGGACTCTAAAGACTCGTCAATACAATGGCTGTGGATTTAACCACTAGCACGTCAGAGGTATAAGCCAATACGTAACGGGCCACCAGCTATTGACCAAAAGGGACGTCGATGAGCGAACTCATCCTGACACCCTACTGAGCCTGTCAGTGACAATATCCGTACAGTCCGGTCCGTTCGTCTATGAGTATCGCATGGCGGGCCTAGGGGGTTGGTGAAAGTCAGACCCCCAAAAGCGGTACAAGTCGTGTCGGAGTGTAGCCCATAACGCCCTGAGATACTACTGGAATACCTACCAGTAAATCTCCTGCCTCGGCCGAGGGCTTTGCGTAATGGCTCTCCTAGACACAGCGCGACCTCACCCCCAATACCGGGAGAGACGAACCCCTGAAGATCCGCTCACTGCCTCCATGTGGCTCGGGACTGTACCCAACTAAAACCTGTTTGCACGACTCCTTTGAGCCGTGGTAGGGTAGTAATCAAAGCACAGTGGGAACTCACACGAGACAAATGACGATCCTCAGGTCGATGAACTAACCTGTACACATGTCACCAGGGAACTGCTATCTGACGTCTGGTATAAGACCAACTAGCAGGTTCCCGGCGAGTCCTTTCCGGTGTACTCATAACCCAATGAGCACCTGTATACATCTTAGGTGAACCAACTGACACCAGTGGCTTGTGAGACCGGCCACCGCCCCTCGTCGGGGTCTCGACTGTATACACTAGTCTACTAATGGAGTATCGATGCCCAGTCTCGAAACTCCCACGACTAGGGACCTTTTAAGGATGTGCTTATAGACCCCAGCTCCCACGTATATGATCGCCATCATACTGCTGGTCGTCAAGCAAGAATCCTAAGGGCTCTATCAACGTGTAATAGTGACATGTCAGGTCACCTAAAGCAGTACACGATGATAAAGATAAACCAGATAGCATACTATCATCTCGAGTAAGACTGTCCCACCGGGATAGGTCCTCCCTCAATCATTGCAATCACGTGCCTGTGATCCAATAATTGACTCTGAGGGCACTATCTCCAACAATCTCCCACTTGCACTCAAGGCTAATTATTGCGATGTCGCATACTCACAGCCCGTGTGATACTGAACACCCAACTCCTCTACTAGTCAGTCTCACAAAGCTCGTTTGCGAAACTATTGCGTTCGAGGAATAGCCTCAGTGAGTGGATCCGCAGTGATGTTTCTTTCTATGTCTCTCTATATCTCAAGTTCGCGGAGAAAGCCATCTCCCGAAATGAGCAATACCTGTCTTAGAATGTCTGGATTTCTGATGGGACCTAGCTCATAAATGAACTCCAAATCCAAACTTCTTAGACTGTATCGTCAACCGAACTTAATCAGTATCCTGCGCCATGCCACCCTCAGTGACCACCTGTCCAAAATACTGCCCCTCGTCAGAAGGAAAACTATAACTCTGACAACCTCCTTGTCGTCCATGTCACCTTGGAAGCCTGGAATGATAACTGTCTCCCAAAGGAGGCAGCCGTTATCGTATCCCTAGAACATTCACTTATGTTCTAAAACTGCTTCCGACTGTTTCTCCAGGATTGGATTAATATCAACTTATTGCATCTACTGCAAGAACAACATCTGGTGTGGTACTTGACATCTCATGATTGACTCAATTGCCTAAGCAAGTGATCTGTCAATCATGCGTATCCCTCTCCCCTTTAGTCTGTAAGACACCTTTAGAGAGGGTGACTCCATTACCTGCAGGTACACTACCGTGCCAGGAGTCGTCCATTCTAAATACTCATAGAATGCTGTCAAGGTACCCTGATTGGGAAACCACCCAAATCTAGATCTAAAACCATAGGTCTAGTAACCAGTATGTCTGATATAATATCCAAGTCCCATGTGGAGAAAACACTGTGTGACGACCAAAGTATAACCGATCGTAGTATAGGAATATCACTTCCTACTACCTGCTCAACAGATCCATCCCCTATTCTGATGACGTCAAACCCATGACTGTCACATCAGAAACAGATGATCTAACTCCGCTATATCTGCTTTAGTCTATAAATAGACATAAGCCTGATGTCTACCAATGCTTCCGCTGCTCCCACTGACTACGACAACCCTCTGGCAGAGTCATATAGACGTGCACTTCTAAAGCTAGTTTAGAACGACGCTATACTCATCCTCCCACCGGGTCTCGCAGCCTGGAACAACAACAATGGCAAGTGTGGGTAAACAAGAACTTCCCTGTCACCGTCCTTGAGGCTACCGGAGTACCTCTCGGGTGCCTGAAGTTACCCACCGTATCTGCGGAGTGGCCAATGGAATGTCAAATCAGATTGAATCTTTAGGTTCCTTATTAAATCTTCAGTAATCGTTTGCGGTTCTGGAATTACTTCCAGTTCTACCATACTCCCACTGCTGTTTTTGAAAAAATCCATTTTTAATAAAACTGTGGCGAGTCTAGAACAATATTTCTATTGATCTGCCAGATGGTAGAAAGTCAACCCTCGTCATAGCCTGGGTCAACCCACAAACAGCCATTACAGAAACGTGCCTTGAGTTATCCGGAGTCTGGTTTTAAGCATAAGCCGGACAACTCCCCGTACCTTAACATCGTTAAGATATGAACTGTTCTATATCCAATATAGAACCAGAGGCACTGATTTAATTGAACCAGATTCAAATCATGCAGCTGTCTCCAGTGCATGTCAACTAAATGGAGAGAGGCCGATCAGCGTTACTCAACTTAGGAATGCTTCCAATTATGAGTAACCTGAAAGAGAAGCAAGTTCTCTTAATCATTACTATCAACTGAATACCATACACAAGTATCTACATCTTCGATCTCTTTGAAGAATCCCGATACTTGCTACAGCTGGTTCTCTACTCTATTCAAATACCTATAACTCCTCAAAACTTAGACCCTGTGTTTCTACGAAACACATGTCTAAGAACTAGAGAAGTCATAAGTAAACCGAATATAGTACGAGGACCTACCCCTCTGTCCTGATGGACCCTGGACAACATACAATACTCTGTATAAGTCCGCTGAGTCTAACAACTCTTTCACTGTGCGTCGCAGGTTGAAAACTGTACTTATGGTTAAGAAGAATTACACCGCTGTTTAATGCTCCTTACCTAACCATCCACTGATATAGGTAAATGTCATCGACATAATATCAAAAGGTATATCTCACTCTATGAAAATAGACGTACAGATATATCAATTTGAAATTGGTGCATAACCGCGGATATTCAAAAACAAATAACTGCCGACCGGCAAACAGCCCAGGTGATCTCCTCAAATATCACCGATTACAACGAATCCCGATATAATGAGGATGATCACCCAATTCCCAATAACTTACTCCCACTCATCATCTGTAAAACCATACAGATGTGAGAATCATACCTGGTAAATACATACCCTGGAGCAAGTGTCTAACTGGGAAATCAGTTTTCCATTAACAGTACACAGTGAAACTGAAACATTGAAATGTTTCTGTGGGGAATCCTGGTATTCCTAGTAATGCCTCTACCATTATCCAGATTCACAACTATAACCGTAAAATTCTTTGCCACCTCTCCAAATCCCTTTATATGTCTTTAGTCATTACCTTCTGCACACCCCTTTAGGCCAATTGGTTTTCTTCCTTCCCTACCGTTCGGCACCAGCCTATGGTTTGGAAGAAGAGTGTCCAATAAGCATAAAAGGTGTACTGTCCTAATCCTAGGAGCACTCGTAACGCGAGAGAAGGTGAAGATAAAAGACACCTGAATGTACTTTATTCTTATTTCTCCTGAACCAGAATCCATCCCCGAACTGGAACTAGTTCCTTTCGAGTTCGTATATAACCATACGATGGAGTATCCAATAAAATGGGATCTTCGTAGTGATACGGAGTGTCCTGGAGAAATACAAAGGTGATTTAGGATTGGCGAAGAAATACTTGGTTTGGTCGTGAATATCAGTCGCAATTTACTTTGCCCTCTTACTAATCCCTTGCTTTGTCTAAACTTAATACCTTCTGTACACCATCGTTATGCTAATTGGTTTCCTTCATTCCCTACCGGTCGGCACCAGCCTAAGGTTTGGAAGAAGACTATCCAATTTGCGTAATAGGTGTACTACTCCTAAACCAAGGAATACTCGCAACCTGAGAGAAGGTGAAAAGAAAAGACAACTGAATAATCCTATCCGTTTTCTCCAGAACCAGAAACCATCCTCGAAGTCCTTCGAGTTCGTATCTAACCATACGATGGTTTTGTCCAATGGAAGTGGACGTTCGTAGTAATACGGGGTGTCCTGGAGAAAAGGGTAAAAGTAGGAGTGGCAATGAGGTCTGCAACTCTGACAATCCAAAAGCCAGTGTTAAGAAGGTTCGGTCAACTTAGTCACTGAGTCATAGTCCAGGGTCGGGTCAATGGTCGCTGCCAGAGAGAGAGAAAAGAAACACTCAGCGTGCACTCTAACCTAGATCAGAATGGTTATCACTTTAACTAATCTGGAAACCTCCCACTGTACCTCAAATTCTCCTCCAAACCTGAAAGAAGAATTAGTCGGGATCACCCGAGGAGTAAACCAACTCATCAGTGGAAATCGGGATCCAACTATCATCGCATGATAACTTGACGGAATCCACTCAAGTCACCACACTCCAGAAGGTATGCGCATGCCTGGCAAGTTTCAGTTCTTTTGAAACTCCCGATGTGATTTTTACCCCTAGGACCCAAGTGACCTTGACAATGCCAACATATCAAAGAGTCCTAGTCAAGTTCTGCCCGTCATTATCTTGATTGCATTAAACCCACCCATACGAGTCCTTGACAATACCAACATAACTGTACGACTGTCCTAACCAATCAACTTATCCAAGCGACAGAAAAATATTACACAGCTACCGAACACTACGCCTCGGCAATGCACGACATACGTAGCACGAATACTAAGTAATACTAATCTGAAATGACGGAGGGCTACGGATGGTTTTTGGCGAAAAACCTTTTACCGTAATGAACTTGATATCGTTGAAGGAACTGGATAACCTTTTAGAAAATATAGTGACGAAAACCTTTACTAAAGAGGTCACTCCCGGTGAAGGGATCTCGGCTCTTTCCCCGTAGAATGAGGTGCAGGATATTCCAACTGAATACCACGATGCAAAGCAAAAGTAAACGGCTATAGTGAAGTTAATGCCCTGACGCAAACTTCTGTCCAAGGGGTCACTCCCGGTGAAGGGATCTCGGCCCTTGCCTCGTCGACTGAGGAGCAGGATATTCCAAATGAATACCACGATGCAAAACAAAAGTGAACGTCCTTGCAATAACAGCTTTTTGAAAAGTGTTCCAACAACATCAGAATAGGTTTGTTTAACTTGCATTGATCCGAATCAACGCAGTCCCATCAAATGATCACACCACAAAGAACGAAAATATACTGACGTACGTATATGCCATCCGCATTCGCCACTGGGTCTCGTCATCACTCGTTAGGTTAGCTTACTAACGACAGAGCGGGGACTGGACTAGCGTGGATGAAAAAACATATACAACATCTACTAATATATATACCAATATATAGTATTTCGCTCAAGGCGTGAAAAAAATGCAACATCACAGAAATGTACAGCATCACAGAACAATACAGATATCTGGAAGCCCCGGGTTTCACAGAGCCGCTGCTGAAACCCGACGTTCCCCTGGTCGTGTGGATAGCCTGTGCAATGAAATCCTAGACCCCTACGGGCGCGGCAAGTCACCCGCCAAAACCTGAAGCGAGGCAGCCCCCTCCAGCACCGTGAATGGACCACCCAGCACTTCACGGAATCCGGTAACATGGGCACCCCTCCTGGGTCAACCTGTACCCCCTACGAGTGCGTCGAACAGCCCGCCAATCCTGGACTGAAGCCCCCTCCGTCTCAATGCCCTGAGATGCGGGCCCGTTGCCCTCCAGAACCCGGCTATCCGTGCACCCCACCGCGGGGTAACCCTAGTACAGAAAGTAAAATATACATACACCGGGTACATCGACCGCAACCAGGTCGTGCCCCAAAAGAATAATACAAACAGGCAGTGACGGCAGTCCACATGTCGGACGCTCGCCCCGCAATATCAAATGTACATAATACAACAAAACTGCACTAGCATTGCATCCAGGCTATCCCCCACGACCGATCCGCAACAACACAGCATAAACATAGAACATCAACGTGAAAGTCACGTTCGCAAATCCGTCTAACCGGGCTATAGCAGTTAGACCGGATTTACCGATCGAGTGACATTCACGGTCGCAGATATAATGTAAATACTGTGAAATAATGTGTTTAGGATTTTCCGATTGATCAAACAATTAACAAGTGGGCCCCAAAGAAAACTGTAGCACTCACAGAAATAATTGGCCCAATTTTAATATTCCAAAACCCCTAATTTAAGCCCAGAAGCCCACTGGAAAAACACGAAGCATTGACCTCACCAACCTGCGGCGGAAGGGCGGCAGAAATGGGGTTTGTGCCGCGCTTCCGCGCTCGAGGTAAGGGATCAATGTCTCGTTTTTTCTCAGAGTTCTTAGAACTCCCTGCACATCTTTCTGAGACCACCTGAAAAATTTCTAGACTTCAAAAAATTTCGACAGAAACTGATGTGCAATAAAAATACGGTTTTTGGAAATTTCGGTCGATCGGAAACGCAAACACATCAAACGAAGCTAGGTAAGGTTAATGGCGTGGCTCTGATACCATGTTGCGCCACGGCAGCGCCCCGGCCGTCTTACTCGAGGCCAAATTGCGGAATCAAAATTTTTTCCTTACTCGGAAACCGGCGCTACCGCGGACAAAGAAAACCCGGATCGTTTACCATTAACCTAATGCTAGCTAACTAGAGAGGGGGTGAGAAGTATACCGAGTGATCCGAGTCCTCCGGTCTTCTCGTCATCGTCCCGATCTCCCGCGGAAAGTGTTGCCTCCACATCGTCGCCTCCTCACCGGAAAGGGCACCACATCGCCTTCTTCTTTTACGGGCTCCCGCCTCAATACCGAGGCAACTCGCGCATGAAGCCGGCAACTCGACATGCTCAAGATGTGCTGTAGAATGTGTAGTAGATTGTCTCACTTGGGTTTGTTGCCATTTGTGGATGATGGAGGAAATGAGATTAGAAAAATGGTGCTTGCATTTTTCTAGCATGAATGAGATCAAGAAATGAAACTCAAGCTCTCTTCTTCTTCTTCTTCTCTCTTTCTTTTTTCTCTCTTGAAAAAACTTATTATCTAGTAAGCATAAGAATGGTGGAGGAGATAATATGAAGCATGAAGGGAGGTTAGTGTAGGAGCAAAAGAAAGGTGACCATATCCAAACCTCATCATCACAATTCTAATCAAAGATCAAATCCTATCTCATCACTTCTAATCTCCATAAAGCATGAAAAGAAGAATGAAAGGAATGGTATCTAAATAAGTTATCATAACAAAACAACTTACAAGAAACCCCTTCCTCAAATGTAATTTGCAAAACTGCAAATTACCCCCTCCATCAGAAAAGTCCGGCCGGGAAAGAACAAAGAAAAAACCGGCCGGAACGGAATGCAAACTGGCAACTCCAGAAAACTGGTCCCGTAATAAATTACAGGAAAACCCCTATACTGTGCATACACACCCGCATCTGTATTCCGACCGGATACAAATGCAATGAGACAAAATCTACACTGTACTAGACTAGGACCGGCTTAAGCCAAAGCCGGCTAGTAAAATCCGTTCGATCCTGATCCGTGCAATACCGCACGTATCTGATCGAACCCTGCCATATAACTATACGGCCACTAGTACAAAACTGTCCGATCCTGATCCGTGCAATACCGCACGTATCTGATCGGACCCTGCCATATCTCCATACGGCCTCTACAGCGTTTCGCCCGAAAGCTTGAGTAACTGTAAGGGTGGTGGACTCTAAAGACTCGTCAATACAATGGCTGTGGATTTAACCACTAGCACGTCAGAGGTATAAGCCAATACGTAACGGGCCACCAGCTATTGACCAAAAGGGACGTCGATGAGCGAACTCATCCTGACACCCTACTGAGCCTGTCAGTGACAATATCCGTACAGTCCGGTCCGTTCGTCTATGAGTATCGCATGGCGGGCCTAGGGGGTTGGTGAAAGTCAGACCCCCAAAAGCGGTACAAGTCGTGTCGGAGTGTAGCCCATAACGCCCTGAGATACTACTGGAATACCTACCAGTAAATCTCCTGCCTCGGCCGAGGGCTTTGCGTAATGGCTCTCCTAGACACAGCGCGACCTCACCCCCAATACCGGGAGAGACGAACCCCTGAAGATCCGCTCACTGCCTCCATGTGGCTCGGGACTGTACCCAACTAAAACCTGTTTGCACGACTCCTTTGAGCCGTGGTAGGATAGTAATCAAAGCACAGTGGGAACTCACACGAGACAAATGACGATCCTCAGGTCGATGAACTAACCTGTACACATGTCACCAGGGAACTGCTATCTGACGTCTGGTATAAGACCAACTAGCAGGTTCCCGGCGAGTCCTGTCCGGTGTACTCATAACCCAATGAGCACCTGTATACATCTTAGGTGAACCAACTGACACCAGTGGCTTGTGAGATCGGCCACCGCCCCTCGTCGGGGTCTCGACTGTATACACTAGTCTACTAATGGAGTATCGATGCCCAGTCTCGAAACTCCCACGACTAGGGACCTTTTAAGGATGTGCTTATAGACCCCAGCTCCCACGTATATGATCGCCATCATACTGCTGGTCGTCAAGCAAGAATCCTAAGGGCTCTATCAACGTGTAATAGCGACATGTCAGGTCACCTAAAGCAGTACACGATGATAAAGATAAACCAGATAGCATACTATCATCTCGAGTAAGACTGTCCCACCGGGATAGGTCCTCCCTCAATCATTGCAATCACGTGCCTGTGATCCAATAATTGACTCTGAGAGCACTATCTCCAACACAAAGATCGTAAATCCTCAATCATCAAAATCAAATCATACGAATAAATCACCCAAAACATCGAAATCAATAATGGCGGAACAGTACCGCTCTAGTGCATCCTCTAAGAATCTCAGGCCAATTGTCGCGGTCACTAGTAGGACGTCTCGTCAATGATCATGAACTCTGGCCTGCTGGTGTGCGTAACATGACCACTCCTGGGTCCAAGTCTTCTCCGTGGAATACCAATCTCACAATCCATCGGCTCATCGGCCCTGTCAAGGCAGCATATCACTGGCGTCGGCCTCTGGCTCTCTGAATGCACGTGACACATCTGATCCTGGGTGCAAATATCATTGCATCAGTGGCCTGGAAGGAATCCTGCTCACGGTCTATTCCATGCCTCATCTCTGCCAACTGTCCGGAAGTCGTTGTCCTTTCCTATATCTGCATCTTGCTCTGGAACGACTGCATACTCATCGCGACTCCTTCTGGAAGGTAAGTCCAAGTACCATGCCTCAGCATGCGCATCGCATCTCTGATGTCGGCGGAGTGGAACGTCATCTCATCTAGATCTGGTACGAACCTCTTACTTCACTTTCCTCTAATATCGTCTGCTTTGGACTCGTCTCGTCGCGGCCGCATGGACTGAGCTCCAACGACTATCCTCGTATCTGGAGTCTCCCAAGAATGCATCTCACCGCCTAGCATCCGAATTAAGTCGAGCCATCCAATCGATTCGTCAAAACCTCATAATCCCCCAAGAGCTCAACATCTTGGGTACAGTTTAATAGTATCGAGTACATACCACAGCATCGGTGGTCCAGCCGTAGAAGGGCAAACCCAAGCCTCACTAATGGCGCCGCAGAACTGCCGCAAACCCTAAGGTTCAAAGTCTTTCACACGGTCATTAAGTCGAGTTAGGGTTTCATTCTTCTAGAGGGACCATAGAATTGCCTACATGTCTTTCCGACTACCTTAAACTTGGAATAATAGGTTTCTGACATTCGATCGTCTCTGTCGACTCCCAACGTCTCCGCGTGAAGTCGTCTCTAGCTGGAATCAATCTATCTGATGACCTCGCATCAGGGTAGGCGAACGATCCACATGTCCTAGTCATTCATCCTCGATGACTAGCGACCTTCTATCATCTCTTAGTACAACTTATACTGCAATAGCTCCAACATCTGGGGCGATATCTCGTCGTTCGCAGCAATAACTGGCTCGCTCGTCTGCACGCTGAACAGTGCCTCAACCATCATGAATAAGCAACACACCAACGGTCATCAAAATCTGGCTGGCCTCTGCCAGTGGCCCAATCCTCTGATACTGATTGGCACGTCCGAGAAATCTCATAAAGGCGATCCGCCAAACGCTCGTGGCGCGGAAACACAGTAAAAAGACACATCTCCGCAATCGAGTGTCGCCGGAATTTCGCCCTGGTCAGTCCTCGTCCGTGACGAGCTCGTGCTGACCGCAACTCTAGCCGTAGCTCTCCCTGCCCGTAATCGTGGCAGCAAAACCATAACTGGTACTGATGAGGCTAGATCGGAAGGAATATAATACTGAACAAGGAAATGTACATCCTAAGGCTTCATAAGTGGAGTGGCGTGTCATAAATATGCCGCGGAACATATCAACGGTACGTCACTCTACTTTAGTCACCTATTCCATCAACCAAGGGTCATCCTACGCTCCGAAGGTTAAAACCTAACGCTCTGATACCAACTTTGTCACGACCCGAAAGTACGGAACATGACCGGCACTTAAACTACGAAACGTCTCGAGGCGTACGTAATCTAAGTAAACCGAAAACCCAGAAATCCAAACCAAGAAAAGAAGTAGAGTGAAGGAAAACCAATTTAAAACAAGTAGTTTTAATAGCATAAGCCGAATTATGCGGTTTTTAAGAACATCAAAATTTACTGAAAATTTCGGCAGAGTCTCCTTTGTAAATACTGGCCCCCAAACGGGATCCAACATGAATAGTATACGAAATCAAGAAAAAGGCATCCCCAAGCGGGAGCTAGCTCTTCGTCAATCGACGGTCACAACCACACAAGCAATATAATATACAACGCCAACGGCGAGGATCAAACTCAAAAGGAAACTCAAAACCACCAGAAATATAACGAGCGACTCTAAGGTCGAAAAAATAAACAACACTGGTCTCTATCTCAATAAATACATGTTTGGTTGATGGAATTTACTAGATACAACGGAATAATATAATACAAGGTAATATGATGGGTACGATACAAGAAAAACCCACCTACTAGCAAGTCACCCGAATGAAACTGAGCCCGCAAAGCCGTAATGAAAATTGTACGGCAACCTGCAAGAAACTGGGGCACAACGGGGGTGAGTTGCCAACTCATGAATAGAAAAATATCTACGCACAGAAATCGCATAAATAACGCAATCCTAGGTCAATGATCATAATATATCCTCAAAAATGTATATAACATGCAACCTATAACAATGGCTAGGGTAGTATCTAACCCGAGTGTAAACTCATGTGCCCGTGGCAGTGCCTCAGGTAGCAATATATCATATGAGTGAGGTATGAATGCATGAAAACAGAATACATGTAAATGAAGAAACTGTTTTCATAAATTAGTGAGATTTCTGTATTTTTAAAGTGAGGTATCATAAATGAAATCAGTATCAACAGTGTCTAGCATCGACACAAAACATAAATCTCACTATCTCGAAATATCAATGTCTCAATCTCAATATCTAGGGCGCCGTCAGTCCAGACCGGCCCCTACCATCCATCTCAAGACCACGACGGTATCCTCCGGATATCCGACGCGTCGGGTAATATCACCGGTCGGTAGTGCTCCCCTGCCGGGCTCAACGTCAACACCACATTCCTCTTTTCTCGGGGTACCGCACCGGGCCCACCATGTACCTGTGACGGTTCATCCACTCCTCGACACGGATCTCGAAAACCACAGCAAACTCATGGTGGACGACACTTTACATCACTAGAAAACCGCAACATTTTATATTTTAAAAGATCATAAGTTGTAAATTTTGCGGCTTTCCCCGAAATCCAGAAATATCATAAATCTCAAGAAATCATCACAAGTGCATATGTCAATGATAATAAATGCATATGGTATCAATAACCAAGTTGCAATGTATGATTAATAAACTAGGCATGTAAGGCAGGTACACTAATATCATATCAAACTACTAACTAACAAGCTAAGTCAAGCAAATATATTCTCTAAAGTGTACGTGACATGGCAATTACCGATGAAGATGTGTGTGAGCCGGCAAGTAGGTGTACGTGGTACATACGCATCATCGGTAATGGTGCTGGTGTCCTAACAGCATGATATCAATAATGGAATATGCAGCAAAATAAGTATGCGAGGCAGAGCGAACAGCAATAATGTGCGGGAGCTGAGTACTAGACACAACGATAATTAATCTGTAATAATCTAATATAAGTCATACAAATGGTGCCTTTTGAAATAACATAAATCATGGGGTTTTGAAAATAGGGGCTACGGTGTTTTTATGAAAAGATACGTCTTTTGAAATATCCGTAGGATCCCTTGGGCTGTCTTTTAAAATACCCACGATTCGTTAGTTTTTGAAATAGGTAAGAATCGAATCTAATCTAACAACTAAACTAAACTAAAGGGCTAAGCTAACAAGCTGAACTACAGGTAAGGAAACCGCCTAACATCTGAGTCGATACATATACATACCTGTATATATATTAGTCGGTGATCCTGCCTCAATAATATCATATCCGATACCATATCTAAAATCAGACATCCTAGATCAAGAGTGCGGATCAATCATCAAGATATAGCTCGTACGTAAATCCGTCGTACGGCATCCCAAATCTGGGTACGGGTCAATATCACATTCATCATACTATTCACCTGGTATCCTCTTTATCAAATATCATGATCGCGATACTGATCTACGTCTAGTACCATACTGATACCGCCTACGTATGCATGGACGTGTGTGAAACACTACGTCAAGGACCCGCTACAACATCATGTCGTATCTCAAATACGAACCCTACTATATCACCGATCTCACGGCCTCAAATCAAATCTCATCGACTCAGCTCAATCCCAAGTATCATCCTCAAATCCGTATGTAAACACATAGTCCCATACCCATATGAACCCATAACTATAAAGAATCGCATGAGCACATATCAATAGGAATGTATGCAAGTATGTATGTGTGTATGTGTAGTGCAACCTTTGTAGATCCGGTCCTCCACCTCCTAGGCTCCGCGATGAAGTCCTCTCGCTGTCCAAATCGGATCTTGGGCTCTAGCGTCGGCTTCATCGGAGAAAAAGCGGGCTAGGTCATCGACGACGATGCCGAAGATGATCTACGTCGAGGCATCGCTAGATCAAGCTCCAACTTCACCAAGTCAAGAAAACTTGTGAAGGAAACACCCTATACTACTTGGCAAGAGGTAGAGGATGAATAAATAGGAAGTGGGTACACTTTAGAATTGGATTTCTCACTTGTTTTGGCTAGTTGCCATTAAAGGTTGCAAGCTTTTTCTTTTGTTGAAGAAGAAGAAGATGAAGAAAAAGAATATGATAAGTATATTTAAATTATCAAATAAAATGATACTTATCATGATAGTAACCATAGTTAGGTGTAGAGAATAAACCATGGTTAGGGTTAATGGTTAGGTTTAGGAAAAGAACAAGAATGGTCAAGATTTCAACATTTCATGAAGTTTCCACAAAACTACAAAAAAGCCACCATTCTCTTTATCTTTTCCAAAAGAAATAAATAAATAAATCAATAGATAAATGAATAAGATAAAAGTAAACCCTAACCACTAACTTAACTATTGTTTAATTCTTTACACAAACCTAAGCTTGCATGTATCATCAAACATGATACAATCTTGTGCACAAAAATATATCACATATACAATGTGCATTTCAAGTGAGAAAATCCATTTAAAATGAACCAATACTAGTTAATGCAAAGTGATATATCAAATATAAAATTATACATTAAATCATTAAATCAACACTTGATTCAATGATCCGGTCATGTCGCATATAACCGGCTAGTATCCAATGTATCGGCTTATCGAATCAATCCTTGATTCGACAACTAGGTTATATCGCATATAACCAATCGATACATTCATCACGAGAATGAAATACGGTATCACATACACGCATTATTCTCGGTCCCGCACATATCTCATATGCGCTCCTATTTCGTTTCGCTTGAGCTAGGAAACCTCTGTGTAGGACTCTAAAGACTCGTCAATACGCCGGCAGCAGGTGATGATCATATCAAACACCCACAAGCCGCAAGCGGTCTGCTAAACGTAACGGCCACCCTGGTATTGAGCGATCAGAAGATCGACGAGCAAGCCCGCTCACACGCCTGTGAATCCAACCAGTAACACTTACCGTACAGTCTGGTCTGTTTGTCTGATATGTCGCATATCTCGCCTAGGGGTGGTAAACGTCATACCCCAATAGCTCGATAAGTCATGCCGACGTGAGGTCCATAACTTTCGTGAAACTACTGATAACTCTTACCAGTGTATCACAGCAACCCTGGCCAGGGATTTCGTGTTATGGCCAGTCGTGCATTGCGCAACATCAACCCCCAATACCGGGAGAGACGAATCCCCTCCTATCGCTCATTGCCTCCATGTGAATCGGGACTGTACCCAAAAACCACCTATTTGCACGACTCAGTAGAGCCGTGGTAGGGTGGAAATCAAAGCACAGTGGGAGACACACAAGACTCTATGACGATCTCGGGTCAACAGACTAAGCTGTACCAGTGTCACCAGAGAACTGCCATCTGACGTGAGGTATAATACCATCTGGGAGTTCTCGGCGAGTCCGTTCAGTGTACCCAGTCTCCACTGAGCACCCGCATACAATCTCCGATGTCAAACACCAATGGATATGGGATCATCCATCGCCCATCACATGGGTCGAGAAGATATACGCTAGTCTACTCTGGAATATCGATGCCCCGTCTTGATATTCCCACGACTAGGAACAATGAAGGATGTACTCATTGACTACCCAGGCCCCACTAGTATGATCTTCATCATAGTCCTGGAAGTCGAGTACACATCCTAAGGGCTTTATCAACATGTAATCAGAGAGACAGAGAGTATACATGTTAAGATAAAGAGCAACCAGATAGCGTACTATCATGTCGAGCAAGAAAGTCCTACCTATATATGTTCCAGCATCCACTACAATATACATCCAATATACAGTAATGGCCTCTAGGGCATACATACAACTAACAATCTCCCACTTGCACTAGGGCCATCTGTAGCAGTAGTTGTAGTATCTAATACTCAACCATCCCCTACAAGTCTCTCTTTGGGAAAAGGCCTTCGTGAGTGGATCTGCCGTGTTGTTCTCTGAGTCTACTCTCCCATCCTCGATCACCCTGGAGATCAACTATCTCTATGATCAGGTGATGCTGCCTCAGAATATGTCTGGGTCACTGATGGGACCAGGGTTCCAGGGCCAAAGCCACAGTTCTATTGTCACACAATGGTAGGAACCTAGTTCATCTTATGAACCAATATACACCCAAACTGCCTCTTTGGTAGTATCTTTAATAGCGATGTTACCAGCCTTTATCTTCTAGTTTGTCACGGTATCTAGCTTGGAAATCTTCCAACATACCGTCCCTTTACTGAGGGTAAAGACAATGCCTGTGACTGACATTCAGTCGTCTTTATCACCCTGGAACACTTCCAGTGATTCTCCCCAGGATCAACTAATACTATCTCACTATAGCTAGTGAGAATCCTAAAATCTATTTAGATCTATCTCATAGATCCAAATCCCAGGATTTAGGAGGTATCACTTTGATCCTTTTTGGAGAATCTATGTGATAAGAGGAGATCGACCGATCGTAGCATAGGAAATTCTTTTCTTATCAATAGTATGTTGTCCACGTACAATACGAGGATGACCACTTCACTCTCTACTACCATTTTGTATATACAAGGTTCATCTACCATTTTGATGATGTCAAATTGTTTGACTAACTCATCAAAACAGATGTTCCAACTCCGCGATGCCTGCTTCATCACATAAAACATCTTGCACACGTTTCCGTTGCTCCCACTGTTTACGTAGCCCTCTGGCTGTGTTCTTATAGACGTTCTCTTCTAAATCATTATTTAGAAAAGTAGTCATGGCACCCAACCACCAGATATCGTAGTCATGGTATGTAGCCGTGGTAAGTAGGATCTGGATGGACTTAAGCATAGTCCCTGGAAAAGGTTTCATCATTATTCGTGCCTGGTCGATGACGAAAACCTTTAACAAGTCTAGCTTTGAAAGTCTCAACTTGTCCATCTACACCAAGTAATCTTCTCAAGATATACTTGCTCCTGATGGGGATTTAACCCTTCAGATATCGCAACCAAAGTCCATACTTTGTTGGTGTATATGGATTCCATCTCAGATTGCTAAGCATCCAGCCATTCTTACAGAGTCCCTACTCTTGATGGCATGCTCGAATCTAGTTGGGTCATCGTCTCATGATGCAATCCTTGCTCCCACTGTCATCGAGAAACCGAAGTATCTCTCAAGCAGGTGAGGAACCCTGCTAGATCGGCGGAGAGGCTGAGGTTCGTCGGGAACTATTGAATTCTTTGGTTCTGTCAAATCATCAGCTGTAGTTTTGTATAGCTGGAACCTTTCCAGTTCTACACAACTGACTTTACCTCGATCTTTTCCGGATTTTGCTTTTGACATAGGCCAGACAACCCCAAATCTTAACTAACTTAAGATATGGGCTCTTCCCTTTCCATATCACATATGAAGTGGTAGGCAACTGATTTGATTCGAACCCTATTCAATAGGTATGCAGCTTCTCAAGCGCATAACTCCCAAAAAGGAAACAGGTAACTCAGTAGTACTCATCATAGAGCACACCTTATCATATAGGGTGTGATTGCTCCGCCCCGATATACCATCGTGCTATGGTTTATACGGAGGAGTAATGCTGAGAGAGAATCTCATTTTCTTTTAGAATTGTCCAGGAATGCCATGCACAAGTATTCTCCTCCCTGATCTCATCATAGGACATAATACTTATACCCGGTTATTGGTTCTCTACTTCTAACTTATATTCTGTGAATACCTCAAAAGGTTCGGACTTGTGTTTCAACAGGAACATATGTCTGAATCTTGAGAGATTATCAGAGAATATAATGAAGTATAAAGAACCAGACATGGCATGTGTAGACAGGAGACCTTACATACATCATCATGTATCAATCCCAAGAGTTTACTAACTCTTTCTCTATTTCCAGTAAACAGAGCTGGTGTCATTATATCTTTGTGACATGACTGGCAAGTTTCACAAGATGTAAATTCAAACTGATTTAAATATGCATCTAAATGTAACTTCAGCTAGTCGGGTCGCATTGATATGACCTAGTCTACAATACCTCAAGAAGAATTTGTTCATTTCTGAACTCTTCCTCTTGTATGTGTTCAGTATACAAGGAACTGTAGTTTGATTTAGAACGTCAATGCTTTTAGATAACGTGCCTGAACCGATCAACTTTTGATATAGGAAATGTTCAAAACATTATCCAACAATACAAAATTATATCATTTAAAATTATATCATTTCTTTACTAATAAAGAGACTGATATGATTTTGTATATCAGGTTCAGTATCTAATAGCATTTGTTCAGAATCAATGTATTGATAATACAGGGTGACAGTGACCAACAGACTTGGCTGCAACACTTGCCCCGTTTTCTGTCTCATGAAGCTTATCACCCGTTCTCAGTTTTTCTACCCTTTTGTAGCCCTATGTAACAGATTACATATCTGGGATCCTGATCCGGTATCGAATATCCAGGATGCATAGGATACTGAGAAACAGTTCTTTATAATGAACACACCCGAAGGAGATGCATCATATGCACTTTCTTCGTTTGGGCGGCATAGGAATTCTGGTATTCCCCTTATTTCCTGCTCTGTCTTATAACAATTATAAGTTGGAGCGGGACCAACGTTCCCCAGCTCAGTATAACAAGCGGGTTCGGTCAATACATCCATTTTATTATCTTGATTAAGGCGTGATATGGTCGCTACCAGGAGAGAGAGAGAAGAAAACACTCAGCGTGCGCTCTTGCAAGATTAGATTGGTTATATATTTTATCTAATCAGGATGGCTCCCACTGTTTTTATCAAATCTTCCTTCAAACCCTAAAAGGAAAGACTAGCCGGGATTAATTACACTCTACAAGTTCGCCAATCTTTCAGCCAGGCCAGTGTCGGTAGTTTGAGGGAGGTTCCCCGTGCTTTCGCACGGACCTAAATACAGTAAACCTCATTTTCCCAGAGGCGTAACCCCGTTGACACCTTTCTAGACACCTACTTGATCGGCTAATTGCAAAGTGCAAAACTCTCCCAGGAGTAACAATTACTCGCAGTGGGTATCGGGATCCAACTATCATATAGAAGGTATGCAATCTCATTGCAAATTTCAATACTTGAAACTCCTGATAAAGGTTTTTACCCCTAGCACCTATGACCTTAACTGTGGTCAACAAATCATAAGTACTAGTCAAGTTCTACCCGTCATTTCGTGATTAATTAGACCCACCCACATGACCCTTAACTAAGGTCAACAAAGTCACGCGACTGTCCTAACTAATCGCATCATATGCGGTGTAGGAAGACATCACTTAGCTACCGTACACTGTGCCTTGACTATGGTCAACAAACACAGCACGAATACTAAGTACTCTACTTCCTAAAATGACGGAGGGTTGCAAATGGTTTTTATGAAAACCTTTAACGCTTTGAACTTGATCTCGTTGCGGAATCAAATGGTTTTTAAATGGAATGTTTTTGAGGCTTTTCTAGTTTTGCTAAAGGGGTCACTCCCGGTGAAGGGATCGTCGGCCCTTTCCTCGTCGAATGAGGTGCGGGATATATCATATATATCACTGTGCAAAGCAGAAACTATAGAAGCGATCAAAAGACAAACCGAGTGTGTAGCATCTGCCAGTTATTTGCTAAAGGAGTCACTCCCGGTGAAGGGATCTCGGTCCTTTCCCCATCGAATAAGGTGCAGGATGTTCTACAATGAACACCGAAATGCAAAGCAAGAACTGTAGCTACCTGTTTTTATTTTGAAATTCGATTCCACAACATCAATTAGGTTTATTTTCTTTCATTAATCTCATCAATGAATATCCCATCATTTAAGTCCACCTAAACATCACAGATAAATATAACGTACGCTTATGCCATCCGCATTCGCCTCGATGTCCCGTCTGCACCGTTAGGTTAGGTAACTAACGGCAGAGCGGGGCAGGGCTAGCGCGGGTGTAAAACATAAGCAACGTTTATATAATATATCATATATACTATATATAATATCTGTCACAGAACATCACATGATCACATCACAGATAAATCACAGCAGAAGAAACATATGAAATATTGGATATACTAGGACGTCCGTGTTTTCAATACGAGCCAGTATAAAACACGGATTCGACGGTCGTGATGAATAGCCTATCCCACACCCCTAGGCCCCTATGAGAGCGGCAAGCAACCCTACCAATTCTAGGGTTAGGAGACCCGGACTCGACTCCTCGAGATGGTCTCCCACTGGACCCTAGAACCCGGTTACTTGTGCTCCCCTCCTTGGGTCTATCCTAGTGCAGAAGAGTAAATAATATACATCAACGGTGACATCTTCCGCAACCTGGAAGTGCCCCAATAAAATAATATTACATACAAGTTTTTACATGAATGAAAATGAAAAACACTCATCTCACATAAAAACCCCCCGGCTATTCAAACACGACGATCCAATATAACATATCCAGCAACACATAACATCACATGTCATCAACGTAAGTAAATATGCGCATCCCAATTGTCGTTGACATATAGCAACGAAACCGGCGACTTCACATATTACACTTACGGTCACAGAAAAGAAAGTGTAAAACTACAACAGTTGGAATCCGCAACCTCTTTAGAAATCGCATACCTAATCAAATGAAATACTTAGACATCCCATGCCTAACAATCATAAACCCCGCATTTTAGTCTCATTATCGAAAACTCTTTTCAATATCAAGTCGGGCAATTCAACAAGATTCCCGACATCCTGATCGAATGCTCGTCGCAAACTTCAGTAGACGGCCGCACCCCCGATGCCATCGATGAAGTGCACCAAGGCGGAACACCACTACCGCGAGCACCCGAACGGATGCTTTCGGCGACGGGGTTCTCCTACAGTCACTTGGTCGGGGCTATGGAGTGAGGCTGTCTATTAAGTTTACCCGGCGAGTATCCGCGTACGCTACGTGATTGCGACGGACTTTTGATCACATCAAAATTCCGTGGCAACCGATCAAGTGAGACTAAAGTGCTATGTTTATAACATTCATTCAGTTATCACATAACTTTTGTGAATTCCAATTGTTGTATCACATTCCGGATAAACAGAAAATGTTAAACTTTCCGATTGAACATTCGAACACCCAAGTTTTCCCGAAACAGCTCAACACATGAAATAAGTCTAACAACATTCAGTTCGTGCCTCAGTACCAACGGTCCAGCCGTAGAAGGGTCAAGCCAACGCCTCACATGTGGCACACCGTACTGCCCCAAACCCGAAGGTTCAAAGGGCAGTTCAAGACGGTCACATAATCGAGTTAAGGTTTGTTGTCTTCTAGAGGGTCCATCGCGTTACTTGCACTACTTAGAACGTCGTTAAACTACGGAAAAATCCAACAATTGGAAATTTCCCGGCAGGGGAAAAAGTGGGTATTTATATCCGGTCGAGCTTTTTAACATATTCTAAAAATACCCGGAAGAACACACAGACAAAATTAGACAATCCGATCGATACACCGAGTTCCCAATACAACCCAGAAAATAAAACTCTAGAATAAATATCAAAAATTCCCAGAAACACCAACAATAAACTATAAGAATTACTGTGCAGAAAAATGTGCCAGAGGAGACTAACTTGCCGCGGAACCGCCGCATTATGCATGCATTTGCGGCGGTTCCGCCGCACTATGAACGATTCAGGGCCCCCGTTTTAAACAGTAATTCTTATAATATTGCACTGAGGTTTCTGCATATTTTTAATCTACAAAAATCCACATTTTACAGAATTGTCCAGAGAGCATTTTAAAGTCGGGGTTTTGGGTCGATCGGACTTCTAACTCCGTCTACGCATCGCCTAAGGCTCTAGCTAGGCTCTGATACCACTGTAGGGTTCCTAGGCACTCTAATGGAGTCTCACAAGGCATCAAACATGGCCAATTAAAATTTTACAAGTGCCTACAAACCCTAATACGGATCGTTAACTAGATAATGAGGCGATGCAAGCATGTAAACGGAAATATAGCTAAAGGGAAGGGGCTACAACCTTTGTAGATCCGGTCCTCCACCTCCTAGGCTCCGCGATGAAGTCCTCTCGCTGTCCAAATCGGATCTTGGGCTCTAGCGTCGGCTTCATCGGAGAAAAAGCGGGCTAGGTCGTCGACGACGATGCCGAAGATGATCTACGTCGAGGCATCGCTAGATCAAGCTCCAACTTCACCAAGTCAAGAAAACTTGTGAAGGAAACACCCTATACTACTTGGCAAGAGATAGAGGATGAAGAAATAGGAAGTGGGTACACTTTAGAATTGGATTTCTCACTTGTTTTGGCTAGTTGCCATTAAAGGTTGCAAGCTTTTTCTTTTGTTGAAGAAGAAGAAGATGAAGAAAAAGAATATGATAAGTATATTTAAATTATCAAATAAAATGATACTTATCATGATAGTAACCATAGTTAGGTGTAGAGAATAAACCATGGTTAGGGTTAATGGTTAGGTTTAGGAAAAGAACAAGAATGGTCAAGATTTCAACATTTCATGAAGTTTCCACAAAACTACAAAAAAGCCACCATTCTCTTTATCTTTTCCAAAAGAAATAAATAAATAAATCAATAGATAAATGAATAAGATAAAAGTAAACCCTAACCACTAACTTAACCATTGTTTAATTCTTTACACAAACCTAAGCTTGCATGTATCATCAAACATGAAACAATCTTGTGCACAAAAATATATCACATATACAATGTGCATTTCAAGTGAGAAAATCCATTTAAAATGAACCAATACTAGTTAATGCAAAGTGATATATCAAATATAAAATTATACATTAAATCATTAAATCAACACTTGATTCAATGATCCGGTCATGTCGCATATAACCGGCTAGTATCCAATGTATCGGCTTATCGAATCAATCCTTGATTCGACAACTAGGTTATATCGCATATAAACAATCGATAAATTCATCGCGAGAATGAAATACGGTATCACATACACGCATTATTCTCGGTCCCGCACATATCTCATATGCGCTCCTATTTCGTTTCGCTTGAGCCAGGAAACCTCTGTGTAGGACTCTAAAGACTCGTCAATACGCCGGCAGCAGGTGATGATCATATCAAACACCCACAAGCCGCAAGCGGTCTGCTAAACGTAACGGCCACCCGGGTATTGAGCGATCAGAAGATCGACGAGCAAGCCCGCTCACACTCCTGTGAATCCAACCAGTAACACTTACCGTACAGTCCGATCTGTTTGTCTGATATGTCGCATATCTCGCCTAGGGGTGGTAAACGTCAGACCCTAATAGCTCGATAAGTCATGCCGACGTGAGGTCCATAACTTTCGTGAAACTACTGATAACTCTTACCAGTGTATCACAGCAACCCTGGCCAGGGATTTCCTGTTATGGCCAGTCGTGCATTGCGCAACATCAACCCCCAATACCGGGAGAGACGAATCCCCTCCTATCGCTCATTGCCTCCATGTGAATCGGGACTGTACCCAAAAACCACCTATTTGCACGACTCAGTAGAGCCGTGGTAGGGTGGAAATCAAAGCACAGTGGGAGACACACAAGACTCTATGACGATCTCGGGTCAACAGACTAAGCTGTACCAGTGTCACCAGAGAACTGCCATCTGACGTGAGGTATAATACCATTTGGGAGTTCTCGGCGAGTCCGTTCAGTGTACCCAGTCTCCACTGAGCACCCGCATACCATCTTCGATGTCAAACACCAATGGATATGGGATCATCCATCGCCCATCACATGGGTCGAGAAGATATACGCTAGTCTACTCTGGAATATCGATGCCCCGTCTCGATATTCCCACGACTAGGAACAATGAAGGATGTACTCATTGACTACCCATGCCCCACTAGTATGATCTTCATTATAGTCCTGGAAGTCGAGTACACATCCTAAGGGCTTTATCAACATGTAATGAAAGAGACAGAGAGTATACATGTTAAGATAAAGAGCAACCAGATAGCGTACTATCATGTCGAGCAAGAAAGTCCTACCTATATATGTTCCAGCATCCACTACAATATACATCCAATATACAGTAATGGCCTCTAGGGAATACATACAACTAACAGTACCTACATATCATAACGCACCGTATCGCATTAAAACTAAATTCGAAATCGAAACAGCATACGAAAATCAAATCGGCACGCGTATCACGCATAGGTCCAACCTATCGCCTACGCATGCAAGAATAGTCAAACCAACTCTCGATGTCGATGTACAAACGTCAAACCATCGAGAAAAATCCAATCACACTCATTTGCACATTCACGAATACTAATTTTAATATAAACTAGGTTAAAACTCACAAAAACCCCAATTTCACTTAAAAAGTCATTTTTCCGAAAATCTAGCGAGCACAATTCGCCGTTTTTGTACAAAACATGATGTTTAAATGAATGTAGCGGCCAATATACTTATTAAATATCTTAAATAAGTCATAGAAACAATTTCCGGAATTTAATCTCATTAAATTCCTAAAACCCTAATATTCTAGTTTACAAAATACCATTTTTAACAATTTCATAGCAAAAATGCACAAACTACAATTTATGTTGGATTTCCATGAACTAAAGTGTTAAACTACACTTTATAAAGTTAATAATATGATAAAAACCCTAACCATATTTTTAATCTCATATTTCGAATTAGATCAAAAAAACCAGTTTGTAACAAAAAGCTTAATTTGGACATTTTTCAAGTAACAACTTGTAATTAACAACTAGATTAGTTTTCTACAAAACTAAATATGTTAATCCACATCACTAAACCATGCACAATTAAACACAACTCATTTCCACAACAAACCCTAACTTGAAATCTTTAATCATGCAATTAAACTCACATAACCCAAATTAACACTTAATTAACTTAGCTTTAAGAAATTAAGTAACAAACTAAGCAAAAAAGTTTAGAATTATACCCAAAAACATTTGAAGATCCACAAGCATCCATGGCCCTCCAAAATTCTCTCTTTTCACAAGGATCCATGCTATACGGGCTAAGCTAAAATGGGTAGGAGTCGGATTTGGGTTTTGGGATTTTTTTGATGGATTTTGGGGCAATTTTTGATGAAGTTTTGAAGAGAAAAGAGAAGGGAAATGGGTGGGGGCTGTTGCTGCAGTAGGAGAGGGGGGTCGGCGAGAATGGGAGGGGGAGAGGAGGGAGAGGGAGGTAGAGAAAGTGGGGGAAGAAGTCAAAGTTAATTCAAGGTCAAAGGTCCACCTCATTTCTCCATTTTCTTTTCTTTTCTTTCCTTTGAAATTCAAGTGGGGAAAATAAATGGGGGCTGCTAAATTCTTCAAGGGGAGAAGTAAATGGGAGTGTGTGGATGTGGGTACGGGTGTGGGGTGATGAAAAATGATAAATATAATACCCCAAACATCCATTTACGCTAAAAAAAGCCTTTTTTCTTCAATAATTTCTAAACCGTTTTGGCAAATGATTTCGTTCCAAAAACCACATGATAAAATTTTATTTAATGTTTTATGATGCACAAAATTTGTTTCAACTCATTCCAATTTGTAATTTTCCCTATTTAAATGTATTAGTGACGGCTTAAATAATAATAAAATAATATTTTTTTCAGAAAATTTGAAATTTCACCAGCGGCTCAATAAACACCAAATAATAGCAATTACATAGCTAGAATAAGTATATTTAATTTTTATAATAAGATATTTGTATTTTGACTTTTTACAGAAAACCCCCTTATTTTACCGATTTTTTCGAAATTTCACCGAAACGATTTTCAAAACGTTACATATACCCACGGAACCGCGATCGAACCTTAGGGTTTGCCGTAGTTTCGTGGTGTCATAGGTGAGGCGTTGGTTAACCCTTTCTACGGCTGGACCATAAACACTGTGGCGCATTTTTAAGTATTTGTAACATTGCTCAAGTGTTGAGCTCTCGGGGTAAATTGTGGGTGTATGTTGATTCGATTGAAATGTTAAACATCGTCTTGATATATGAGATTGTGATAATTGCAATTGTTGTTTTTCACTTTCTTTTCTGCGATAGTAAGTGTAGTATATGGTGTATCGCCGGTTTCGTTGCTATACATTAATGACAATCGGGATAAGCATACTTTCTTACGTTGATGATTTGAGATATTATGTGTTGCTGAGATATGATGTGCAGGATTGTCGCGATCAAATAGCCGGGTATTTTATGTGCGATGAGAGTCTTTATTTTCATTCATGTAAATATCAATTGTATGTAATATTCTTTTATTTGGGGCACTTCCGGGTTAAGGATGATGTCACCATTATTGTATATTATTTACTTTTCCGCATTAGGATAGACCCAAGGAAGGGAGCACGAGTGATCGGGTTCTAGGGTTCAGAGGGAGGTCATCTCGAGGAGTCGAGACCGGGTCTCCTAAACTCTAGAATTGGTAGGATCACTTTTCTCTCTCGTATGGGTCTAGGGGTGTGGGCTTAGCTATTCATCGTGACCATGGAATCCGTATTTTCTATTGTTGGCTGAATACAAAATACGGACCTCCTAGATATCCTTATATTTTCATATGTGCTTCTGTTGTTGATATTCTGTAATGTGATTACTTAGTATCTGAGACAAATGGATTATTATTATATATATAATATATAATAAACGTTGCTTATATTTTACACCCGCGCTAGTCCCGCCCCGCTATGCTGTTAGTTAAGTAACTTAACGGTGCATAACGGGACACTGTGGCGAATGCGGATGGTATAAGTATACGTTTTATTTTTGTTTCTTTTCTGTGATGGCTTAGGAACTTAAATGATGGGACTACATTAATAAGATTAATGTAAAGAAAAAGAAACCTAAAGATGTTGTAGAATCGGATTTGAAACACACTCGGCCTTTTTGTGAAATATGCAAGTTTCAAAAGATGCGGAGCTTAAGCCAGTCCTTTTCTAAAACCTTTTTGATTCTACAACGAGATCAAGTTCAAAGCGTTAAAGGTTTTCATAAAAACCATCCGCAACCCTCCGTCATTTTAGGAAGCAGAGTACTTAGTATTCGTGCTACGTATGTTGATTATAGTCAAGGCGTAGTGTACGGTAGCTAAGTGATGTCTTCCTACAAAGCATATGATGCGATTAGTTAGGACATTCATGTGATTATGTTGATCATAGTCAAGGGTCATATGGGTGGGTCTTGTTAGTCTCGAAATGATGGGTAGAACTTGACTAGTGCTTATGATATGTTGACCATAGCCAAGGTCATAAGTAACTAGGGGTAAAAATCATATCGGGAGATTCAAGAGTTGAAACTTGCAATGAGATTGTATACCTTCTATATGATAGATGGATTCCGATCCCACTATGAGTAAGTGTAACTTTTAGGAGAGTTTTTCACTTTATAATTAGCTAATCCAGTAGGTGTCTAGAAAGGTGTCAACGGGGTTTGACCTCTAGAAAAACGAGGTTTATTTTAATTAGGTCTGTGCGAAAGCATGGGGAACCTCCCTTAAAATACTGACACTTGCCTGACTGACCGGTTAGCGAAACTGTAGAATGTAATTAATCCTGGCTAGTTTTCTTTTCATGTTTTAAAAGAAAATTTGATAAAAGCAGTGGGAGACATCAATTAGATAAGATAATAACCAATATAATTCTTTGCAAGAGTATTTCGCTGAGTGTATTCTTTTCTCTCTCCTAATGGCAGATACCGATGACGGGACTTAAAGTTCTTTTAAAGAAAAACAAACTGACTGGACTGAATTATAAAGAATGGTTGAGGAACTTGAACATTGCACTCACATATGATAAAGTATCATATGTCCTCACTACCAAAGCCCCACCCGTCCCAGGACCTGAATCATCTGTTTTGGATAGGAAGATCCGAAAAACATGGGATATTGATTGCAACACAGCCAAGTGCCTAGTGCTTGCTTCTATGGACAGTATCCATCAGAAATAGCACGAGAAGATGGATGTACAATCCATCTTTCTTCATACAAAGGAGTTGTATGAAGAGCAATCTCGTACTTTACGATACGAGGCATCTCGAATGTTGTTTCAGATGCGGATGGCCCCTAGCGTATCAGTAGGAGACCATGTTATGAAGATGATTGGTCTTATAGAAGAACTTGAGGAACTGGAATGGACTATGGATAATGAGCAATATACAGATATTGTTCTGCAGTCTCTCTCCCCTGCCTTTGCTCCGTTCTTAGTGAATTTCAATATGAACGATTTGGAGAAATCATTGCCTGAGCATTTCAATATGTTGAGAAGCGCAGAGAGCACGCTGAAAACAGCAAAGACTCCCGCTCTGCTTGCTGGGCCATCTTCCTCTTCCCTCCCAAAAGCCAAGGCCAAGGGAAAGAAGAAGAAGAAACCCATCAAACCGAAAGGTGGAGTTAAAAAGGCCAATGGAAAACACATATCTGGGGCTGCGGGAAGTGGAAAAGGAGAATGTTTTTACTGCCACAAGTCGGGACATTGGAAACGCAACTGTGCTATGTATCTTGTTGATCTCAAGAAGAAGAAGCATGTTGATACTTCCGCTTCAGGTGTGTTTGTAACTGAAAACTGTTTTTCAATTAACTCTGTATCTTAGGTATTAGATATCGATTCTGGTTCTCACATATGCAATTGTATGCAGGGATTGAGAAACAGTAGAGTTTTGAAGACTGGAGACCATACTCTACGGGTTGGAAATGGTTCCAATGTACATGATGTATCCGTAGGAGAGTATCATCTGGGGTTGCCTTCGGGTTGTATTTTGCTTTTGAACCCTTATTATTTTGTACCTAGTATGCTATGTAATATAATATCCGTTTCTTTGTTGGACAATGAAGGATATCATTTTGTGTTGCAAAATAATGTTATGAACATTAACTTGAATCAAGAGTTGATTGGGTGTGGTACACTAAATAACGGTATTTACGTCCTGAACCAACACACAATTTTCAATATACAACATACTAATAAAAGAAAATTTTCAGATATAAATGAAGCTTTTCTTTGGCATTGTAGACTTGGTCATATTAATTAAACAAGACTAAGCAAGCTACATAAAGATGGATATTTGAATCCTTTTGAATATAACTCTTATGCGACTTGTCAGTCCTGTATCAAAGGTAAAATGACCAAAACTCCGTTTACTGGACACGGAGAAAGAGCTGTAGAACTCTTAAGCCTTATACATAGTGATGTATGCGGACCAATGTCTACACATGCTAGAGGCGGTTTTTCATACTTCATTACTTTTACTGATGATTTCTCAAGATTCAGACACGTGTTTTTATTAAAGCATAAATCCGAAGCTTTCGAGAAATTCAAGGAGTACAAACTTGAAATAGAAAAACAAACAGGCTTGAGCATCAAGAAACTTCGATCGGATCGAGGTGGAGATTATTTAAGTACAGAGTTTTCAGACTTCTTAAAAGAGAATGGGATTCTCTCTCAGCTTACTCCTCCTTACACACCACAGCACAATGGTGCGTCAGAACGGAGGAATCGTACCCTATTAGATATGGTACGGTCCATGATGTATGATGCTGAGTTACCGTTTTCCTTTTGGGGGCATGCATTGGAGACAGCAATGTATCTGTTAAACAGGGTTCCAACCAAGACTGTATCTACCACTCCATAAGAGATATGGAGTGGAAAGAGACCATCTCTTAAAAAAGTTAGGATTTGGGGTTGTCCAGCTTTTGTTAAAAAGCAGAATCCAGACAAACTCGAGACACAATCGTTCATGTGTAAATTTATAGGATATCCAAAACATTCGTATGGATATCTATTCTACCACAAGGAGAAACAAAAGTTGTTTGTTTCTCAACATGCCGCATTTTGGCAAATTAAATCTTTACAGACAGTACTGACGGCAATGCGGTAGAACTAGAAGAGGTTCTAGAGACACAAATTACTCAAGAAGAATTGGTTGAAACTGATGTTGTAGTAGAACTTCAAAAACCTCCGCCGCTCCGGAGATCTAGTAGAACTTCTCGCCCACCAGAGAGATACTATGGTTTTCTCATTGATGGTGATAGAGAAGATTGCATCATGGATGATGATGATCCTACTAGTTTTCAACAAGCTATCACGAGTGGTGACTCGGTGAAGTGGCTGGAAGCCATGAGATCCGAAATGGAGTCCATGTACACCAACAAAGTATGGACTTTGGACGTTGCACCTCCTAGGATAAAACTCGTTGGGTGCAAATGGGTCTTTAAGAGACCTTTAAAGCAAGGCTTGTAGCGAAAGGTTTTCGTCAAAGACAAGGATTGGACTATGATGAAACTTTCTCTCCAGTAGCAATGCTTAAATCCATTCGGATCCTACTTGCTATTACTGCTCACTACGACTATGAAATCTGGCAGATGGACGTTAAAACTGCATTTCTAAATGGTGATTTAGAAGAATGCATTTATATGGATCAGCTAGAGGGCTTCATTGACAGTGGGTGCAGCGGGAGAGCATGTAGATTGCTTAAATCCATTTATGAATTAAAGCAGGCCTCACGGAGCTGGAACATCTGTTTTGATGATACAATCAAAGAGTTTGATTTTATCAAAAATATAGAAGAACCATGCATTTATATGAAGATTGTAGGGAATACTGTCACATTCCTCTATAGTACGTGGATGACATTCTCTTGATAGGAAATGATATTCCTATGATGCAATCGGTTAAACTATTCTTATCGCAAAGGTTCTCCATGAAGGTCCTGGGTGATGCCTTATGCATTTTGGGTATAAGGATCTATAGAGATGGATCCAAGAGGTTATTGGGATTGTTGTCCCAATCAAAGTACATTGACACCATCCTAAAAATGTTTATTATGGAAGATTCCAAGCATGGTGCCTTGCCCGCTTGTCAAGGAATCACTCTCTCCAAGGACTTCTGTCTGAAGACTGATGAAGAGAGAGCTCGCATGAGCATTATACCCTACGCTTCAGCCGTAGGATCTATAATGTATGCGATGTTATGTACACGCCCTGATGTAGCTTATGCACTAGCTGTAGTAAGCAGGTGTCAATCCAACCCAGAGGGAAACTTTGGATAGCAGTGAAGAACATTCTTAAGTACTTGCGAAGGACTAAAGAATTGTTCTTGGTGTATGATAATGGGGATCTCCAAATAGAGGCCTTTACCGATTTCAGCTTCCAAAGTGATAAGGATGACAGCAAATCTATCTCAAGGTTTGTATTTACCCTCAATGGAGGGGCGGTTAGTTGGAAGAGTTCCAAACAGGATACCGTTGCAGACTCCACGATGGAAGCTGAGTATATTACTGCAAATGATGCTGCCAAGGAAGCCATCTGGATGAAGAAGTTCGTCGCGGAACTAGGAGTAGTTCCAACCATTGTTGATCCAATACCATTGTATTGTGATAATAATGGGGCTATGGCGTTAGCCAAAGAACCAAGGTCCCATCAGAAGTCCAGATACATCCTAAGTCGATATCATTTGATCCGGAAGATAGTAGATCGCCACGAGATCAAGATTCGGAGAGTAGATACAAAGAATAACACCGCGGATCCACTCACCAAGGCCCTTCCACAGCCGCTGTTGGATATATATGCCATAGAGTCCTTCATTGTATAGGATGCTAGGGATATGTATGTACATGGCAATCTTGCTTGATATGATAGTACGCTATTTGGTTTGTCTTTATCTTAACATGTGATATATTTTACTTTGTATTTCATATATTGTATATATGTTGATAAAGCCCGTAGGGTGTTTACATGACTACCGGAGTTGTGATGGCAGTCATACTTGTGGGAGCTGGATGGTCAATAGGCACATCCTTAAATGTCCCTAGTCACAGGAGTATCGAGACAGGGCATCGATGCTCCAGAGTAGACTAGTGTATATATATCTAGACCCTGACGAGGGGCGATGGATTGGTCCTATAGCCATTGGTGATGTACACCTAAGATTGTATACAGATGTTCACTGGGTATGAGTACACTGGACAGGACTCGCCGAGAACTGACTAGATGGTATTATACCTAGCGTCAGATAGCAGTTCTCAGGTGACATGTGTGCAGATAGTCTGTCGACTTGAGGTCGTCATTTGTCTCGTGTGAGTACCCAATCTGCTTTGATTACTACCCTACTACGACTCAAAGGAGCCGTGCAAACAATTTTTAGTTGGGTACAGTCCCAATCCATATAGAGGTAGTGAGCGACTGTTAGGGATTCGTCTCTCCTGGTATAGGAAGTCGATATCGCACTGTGATTGGTTGGTCATTACCATAAGTCCCTGGCCAGGACTGATTGAGAATTACTGGTGGACGGACCGGTAGATTCTCGGATGGTCTTGAGCCAACCTGACACGACTTGTACGGTTATTAGGGGTCTGACATTTTCCACCACCCTAGACCATACATGCGATACTCTTAGACGAACAGACCAGATTGCACGGTTATTGTCACGGACAGGCTCAGTAGGGGTTACAGACGAGTTCGCTTGTCGGCCTCCTTTTCGACACGTACCTGGGTTGCCGTTACGTACAGCTAGTGCTACTGAAGGACTTGTGGTTAAACCCACTGCCAGTGTATTTTCGAGTCTTTAGAGTCCCACACAGAGGTTTTCCCTGGATCAGGCGAGACGACGTAGAGGCCGTATGGTTTTATGACAGGGTTTCGATCGTATTCATGTACTGGCTACTTGAATGACGTTCGGATAGATAATACTAGTGGGCTTTGGTTTAATTCGGATCCTAGTATTGTAGTATTGGATTATACCGGTCTTTGTGTATCCGTATTTTTCATAATACGGATACGGGTATGAAAATACAGTGAGGGCATTCTTGTAATTTCACAAGGATGAGCTTCTAGAAGGAGACACCTCATTATAGATTTATTCTTTTTTCATAAAGGATTAATGAGGTGGAAATGAGGAGATTTTTTAGGAATGGGTTGCAAGCATGGCTTTAGAATTGTTTATTCACTTTGGAGCTACTATTCAAGCATGGTTGTTATTTATGTGATTAAATAATTCCATGGTTGAATTATTAGCCAAATACTTAGCTATTCTCACAACTCATTCTCTACTCATTCTAAAAAATGCATTCTCTCACCTAGGTTTTATTCTCTCCTTCTTCCTCAAGATCATACACTTGCATGTGTTGCAAAACATTGAGCTTTGAGATCAACTAGTCCAATACACATTCTCTCTACATCTACTTAGTCATCTTCACTAGCAAGAAAGATCACTAAGTTATCTCATGGAGGTTGGAGCCTGACCATAGGCCCTCGGGTGGATCCATCTTCGGTGCAAAGGAGACCGGCAACCAAACACTTTTAAGACCTAGAAGAAGCAAAAGAAAGGAGATCAAGAGGAAGCTTGAACAAAGGAGCAAGGAGCCACTTGAAGACCCGAAGGACTAGGAACGAGGGTATAACTCTTGAACATAGTAGTTAGCTATCTCTCTTAGTCTATTTTTGTTAGCTAAGGCTTATTAAAGATCCAAAAAGTGAAATAAGTCTATGTTGCAAATCTAAAACAAGTTTCTTTTGTTATGAGAAAAATCATTTTTAAAGTATTCTGCTTCCCCGCGAGCTGTGGGGTGTGCATCATAGACTAACACTGGTATCAGAGCCTAATTAAACCCTAGCTAACAGTTTAAACGAAGTAATAAACTACGAAACCGAAACAACTACGAAAACAACGAAACACGGATCCAAGTTTCTGTCAATATTTGCAGAGCCTCTAAAAAATTTTCAAACAGTTGCAGAGTGCTCCTTTTACTGTAAAATGAACACAGAACAAAAATGAGGTAATTCCACCTAGAAGTAGTAGGTCACATGGCCTCTTTTTCCGATCTTGCCGGCCCTGTATGGTTGTATTTCCTTGAATTTTGTTCTGTGTTCTCATATCTTGGATTTGGGGTTTCAGGTATTATTTGCAATTGTCAATTTTGACTGCACTGTGAAACTTGTTCTGTGGCAATCTCGTAGTGCTACGAAGTCGTAGTTTTTACTGTCGTTTATATTTTTCAGTTTTTATCTGTGATTATATATGTGTTTCTAAACGTCCGCTAATCACTATACGTCAGTTAGTGGGGGTTGCACATACCTGTGTTTGATCGGCTTGTGTATATGAACTTTATCAGATCGTCGATGATGAATAGCCGGGGGGTGTAAGATGAGTGTTTTCTTTTCTTTCATTCAATGTAATTTGTAATATTGATGTAATATTATTTTGGAGGGCACATCCGGGTTGAGGTTATAGCCACCGTTGTACTATTTTTTTTTATTGTTTTTGCTCCTAAGATAGACCAAAGGAGGGGTGCACAAACTACCGGGTTTTTTGAAGTGCCGAGTGACCTACTTACTTTGTTGAGGGAGGTTGCTCCACTTCGGGTATTTGGCGGGTAGTTTGCCGCACCCGTAGGGGTCTAGGGTGGGGTTTTGGCTATTCATCACGACCGTGGAACCCGTCTTTCGTTATGGGCTTAAACGAAATGCGGAATTCCTAGTATATCCAATATGTTCATCTGTGATCTGGAATGCCTATTATTGCGTGCTACGAATGGATATATCTATATATGATATTTATTAGGTGTTGCTTATGTTTTCCACCCGTGCTAGTCCAGCCCCCGCTCTGTCGTTAGTTAAGTAACCTAACAGGTGATGACGGGGCCCAGTGGCGAATGTGGATGGCATAAGCGTACATTGTATTTTCATTGTTTTCTGCAATGGTAGGACTAATTGATGGGACATAATTATTTCATTAATACAAAGAAAATAAACCTAAACTAAATTGTTGGAACAATTTCAAAATCACTCGGTTTTCTTCAAAGAGCAAATTTTAAATGAGGAGCCTAAACCACTCCTTTTAAAAAGCTATCATGGTTCCTTCGATCATATCAAGTTCATTACGTTAACGGTTTCTCCAAAAACGAGCCGTAGCCCTCCATCGTTTCAAATAAACAGCACATCGTATTCATGTTATGTTTGTTGGCCTATGTCAAGGCATAGTGTATGGTAGGAATGTGTTGCTTATTTGATGCAAAGATAGATGCATTAGTTTAGGACAGTCGCACAGCCTTGTTGGCCTACGTCAAGGTCGAGTACGGATGGATCTAAATTAATCAGGACAACGACGGGTAGAACTTGACTTGCATCTTATGATTTTTTGCCCTACGTCAAGGTCATAAGAGCTTGGGGTAAAAATCACATCGGGAGTTTCAAACATAAAGGAAACTCGCAGATTTAGCATACCTTCTAGAGTGTGGTGACTAGAATGGCTTCCATCTAGGTCATCATACAATGATAGTTGGATCCCGATCCCACTGATGCGTAGGATTACTCTCGGGAGATTTTCTCACTTAACAACCAATGCTATAAACCAAGTAGGTGTCTAGAAAGGTGTTAGTGGGGCTACGCCTCCAGGGAAAATAGGTTATATAATTAAGGAACTTCGCGAAAGCATTGGAAAACCTCCCTCGAAGTACCAACACTGGCTTGGCTGAAAAGTTAAGCAAATATTGTGACGTGCGATTAATCCTGCCTAATTCTTCTTTTAGGGTTTGAAGAAGGATTTGAGGAAACAGTGGGAGCCATCCTGTTTAGATAAACTAATAAACCAATCTAAACTTGCAAGAGCATATGCTGAGTGTTTCTTTTCTCTCTCTCTGGCAGCTACCATGACAGGACTAAAACTATTACTTGAAAAGAATACACTGACCGGGCCAAACTATAAGGATTGGCTAAGGAACGTCAACATTGCACTGACTTATGAAAAAGTTGCATATGTTACCACCGCTGTTCCTCCCCCTATCCTATGACCAGATTCCTCAGTTGCGGACAAGGAGGTCGGCAAAACTTATGATCTAGACTGCGAGAGAGCTAAGTGTATCGTGCTGGCGTCCATGAACAATGAACTCCAGAAACAGCACGAAAGTATGGATATTATATCCATGTTTCTCCATTGCAAGGAACTGTATGGAGAGCACTCCCATATCGCAAAGTACGAGACCTCAAGGAAACTATTCCAGATGAGGTTAGCTCCAGGATCACCTATAGGAGAGCACGTCCTAAAAATGATCAGCCTCATTGAGGAACTCGCAAACCTTGGATGCGTGCTAGAGAATGAGTTGTACATCGACTTGATTTTGCAGTCCCTCTCACACATCTTCTCTCAGTTCGTGCTGAACTTCAACATGCATGAAATGGAAGCTGATCTTCCAAAGCTCCTCAACATGTTGAGGGTAGCAGAGACCTCCTTGAAAAAGGAGAAAACCCTCATTCTGTATGTTGGCCAATCATCCTTTTCTAAATCCAAAGTGAAAGCTAAGGAGAAGAAGAAGATGAAAGCCACCAAACCGAAAGGCGGGGTCAAGAAGGTGCAGGGAACGAACAAGGCAGGGAGAGTGAAGGCGGATAAGAATGAATGCTATTATTGTCACAAGCAGGGACACTGGAAGAAGGATTGCATAGCTTTTAAAGCCAAGGACACGAAGCAAGCTGCTACTTCTGCTTCAGGTGTGTTTGTAATCGAAAGCTGTCTTTCAGTAAACTCTACATCATGGGTACTTGATACCGGTTCTGGTTCTCACATTTGTAATTCTTTGCAGGCTCTGAGAAACCGTAGAGCACTGAAGGTAGGTGATATGACCCTCCGGATGGGCAATGGAATGAACGTAGATGCTGTTGCAGTAGAGGAATATTACCTGGGGTTGACTAGTGGGCATATTTTGGTATTGTACAGCTATTTTTGTCTTCCCAGTATGCTGTGTAATATTATATCAGTATCTTTGTTATCTAATGAAGGATATAATTTTGCACTTGAAAGAAATGTCATGAACATTCTCCTAAATCAAGAAATGATTGGGTTTGGCACACTGGAAAATGGCATATACATACTTAATCAACCTCAAGTTTTCAATATTCAAAACACGCTTAAAAGGAAGGCTCCAGATTCAAACCAAGCCTTCCTATGGCATTGTAGACTTAGTCATATTAATGAAACAAGGTTGACTAAGTTACATAAAGATGGATATTTAGATCTGTTTGAATATTCATCGTATGCAACTTTTCAATCATGTATCAAAGGAAAGATGACCAAATCTCCGTTCACCGGACACGGAGTAAGAGCCACGGAACTCTTGGGACTTGTACACACCGATGTATGTGGTCCGATGTCTACACATGCATGAAGCGGTCACTCCTACTTCATCACTTTTACTGATGATTTCTCGAGGTATGGACATGTGTTTTTAATGAAGTATAAATCTGAGGCCTTTGAGAAATTTAAGGAGTATAAAAATGAAGTGGAGAAACAGACTGGTAAAAGCATCAAGACACTTTGATCTGATCAAGGTGGAGAATACTTAAGTACCAGTTTCCTTGGATGCTTAAAAGAGAATGTAATTCTCTCTCAGCTTACTCCACCGTATACACCTCGGCATAATGGTGTATCAGAAAGGAGGAATCGCACGCTACTGTACATGGTGCGTTTAATGATGAGTAGTGCTGAGTTGCCACTTTCATTCTGGGGTTTTGCGCTAGAATCAGCTGCATACCTATTAAATAGAGTTCCGACTAAGTCTGTGCCTACCACTCCATATGAAATGTGGAGCGGGAAGAGACCATGTCTCAAGTATATCAAGATATGGGGGTGTCCGGCATTTGTTAAAAAGCATAATCCGGACAAGCTCGAGGCACGATCGGTTTTTTCCAAGTTTGTGGGATACCCCAAGAATTCAAGGGGATATATTGTCTACCACACTGAAGAACAAAAGGTATTTGTCGCTCGCCATATTGTATTCTTAGAAAGCGAATTTCTTGCAAAAGAAATTAGTGGGAGCGCGGTAGAGTTGGAAGAAATTCCAGAACCTCAAACTTCTGCCGAGGACTTAGTAGAACCTCAGGTTTCAATAGAGCCTGACGAACCAACGCCGCTCCGCAGATCTGGAAGGCTTTCTCGTCCTCCTGAAAGATACTATGGGTTTCTTGTAGATAGGGATCGAGAGGATTGCATTATCGATGATGAGGAGCCTACTAATTTTCAGCAGGCTATCACGAGTAAAGAATCGGTGAAGTGGCTGGATGCTATGAGATCCAAAATGGAATCCATGTACACCAATAAAGTATGGACTTTAGATGTTGTCCTCCTGGAGTGAAACCAGTAGGATGCAAATGGATCTTCAAAAAGAATATTGGTGCATTTCGAAAAGTGGAAACCTACAAAGCTAGACTCGTTGCAAAAGGTTTTCATCAAAGACCAGGATTGGACTATGATGAAACCTTTCCTAAGTAGCTATGCTTAAATCCATTCGGATCCTGCTTGCCATTGCTGCCTTCCATGACTATGAAATTTGGCAGATGGACATAAAAACAGCTTTTCTAAATGGACATTTAGAAGAAAGTGTTTACATGGATCAACCAGAAGGTTTCTTAGACAGTGGGAGCAGCGGAAAGGTGTGCAAGTTGCTTAAATCCATTTATGGATTAAAACAAGCAACACGGAGTTGGAACATCTGCTTTGATGAGACGGTCAAAGAATTTGACTTTATCAAAAATGTAGATGAACCATGCATTTATAGGAAGATTGTAGAAGGAGCAGTAGTCTTTCTCGTTTTGTACGTCGACGACATACTACTGATAGGGAATGATGTCCCGATGCTACAATCAGTAAAGCTCTTCTTGTCACAGAAATTCTCCACGAAAGACTTGGGAGATGCATCCTACATTCTGGGAATTAAGATCTATCGTGATAGGTCCAAAAGGATGTTGGGAATTTCACAGTCCTGGTACATTGACACCATACTTAAGAGATTTAGTATGGAAGATTCCAAGCGCGGTAATTTACCCGCTTGTCACAGAATCACCCTCTTCAAAGAGATGTCTCCAAAGACTGATGAAGAGAGGGATCGCATGGGCATTATACTCTACGCTTCGGCTGTAGGATCTATAATGTATGCAATGTTATTCACCAGACCATATGTAGCTTACACACTTAGTGTGGTAAGCAAGTATCAGTCTAACCCGAGTGAGAAGCATTGGATTGCGGTAAAGAACATTCTCAAGTACCTAAGAAGGACTAAGGATATGTTCTTGGTTTACGGTAGTGGAGACCTCCAGGTCGAGGCTTTTACCGACTCCAGCTTCCAAAGTGACAAAGATGGCTCTAAATCCGTTTCGGGTTTTGTGTTTACCCTCAATGGAGGGGCGGTATGTTGGAGGAGTTCCAAACAGGATACCGTCGCAGACTCAACTATGAAGGATGGGTATATAGCTGCTAACAATGCCGCGAAAAAGGCTGTCTGGATGAAGAAGTTCATCTCTGAACTTCAAGTGGTTCCGTCTATTGCCAATCCAATACCTTAGTATTATGATAACAATGGGGCTGTAGTATTAGCGAAGGAACCAAGGTCCCATCAGAAAATCCAGGCATATTTTGAGGCGGTATCACCTGATCAGAGAGATCGTGGATCGCCGGGAGATCGATGTGCGGAGAGTGGACACAAAAGACAACACGGCAGATCCATTCACCAAGGCCATCCCTCAAGTCCAGTTCGAGAGGCTGTTTGAGATGTTGGGCATGCGATACGCCAGCAACTGGATCTAGTGCAGACAGTGGGTGCTCATTGCGCTAATTACAGGCCTTAGTGCAAGTGGGAGATTGTTGGATATATATGCCCTAGAGTCCTTCATTGTATAGGATGCTAGGGATATGTATGTACATGACAATCTTGCTTGATATGATAGTACGCTATTTGGTTTGTCTTTATCGTAACATGTGATATATTTTACTTTGTATTTCATATATTGTATATATGTTGATAAAGCCCGTAGGGTGTTTTCTTGACTACCGGCGTTGTGATGGCAGTCATACTTGTGGGGAATGGATGGTCAATAGGCACATCCTTAAATGTCCCTAATCACACGAGTATCGAGACTGGGCATCGATGCTCCAGAGTAGACTAGTGTATAAATATCTAGACCCTGAAGATGGGCGATGGATTGGTCCCGCAGCCATTGGTGATGTGCACCTAAGATTGTATACAGATGCTCACTAGGTGTGAGTACACCGGACATGACTCGTCGAGAACTGACTAGATGGTATTATACCTAGCGTCAGATAGCAGTTCTCAGGTGACATATGTGCAAATAGTCTGTCGACTTGAGGTCGTCATTTGTCTCGTGTGAGTTCCCACTGTGCTTTGATTACTACCCTCCAACGGCTCAAAGGAGTCATGCAAACAGGTTTTAGTTGGGTATAGTCCCGAGCCACTTAGAGGTAGTGAGCGAATGTTAGGGATTCGTCTCTGCCGGTATAGGGAGTCGATATCGCACTGTGATTGGTTGGTCATTACCATAAGTCCCTGGCCAGGGCAGATTGAGAATTACTGGTGGACGGACCAGTAGATTCTCGGATGGTCTTGAGCCAACCTGACATGACTTGTACGGTTATTAGGGGTCTGACATTTTCCACCACCCTAGACCTTTCATGCGATACTTTTAGACGAACAGACCAGACTGCACAGATATTGTCACGGACAGGCTCAGTAGGGGTTATGGACGAGTTCGCTCGTCGGCCTCCTTTTCGACACGTACCAGGGTTGCCGTTACGTACAGCTAGTGCTACTGCCAGACTTGTGGTTAAACCCCCTGCCAGCGTACTGTCGAGTCTTTAGAGTCCCACATAGAGGTTTTCCCTGGATCAGGCGAGATGACGTAGAGGTCGTATGGTTTTACGGCAGGGTTTCGATCGCATTCATGTACTGGCTGCTCGAATGACGTTCGGATAGATAATACTAGTGGGCTTTGGTTTATGCCGGATCCTAGTATTGTAGTATTTGATTATACTGGTCTCTGTGTATCCGTATTTTTCGGAATACGGATACGGGTATGAAAATACAGTGAGGGCATTCTTGTAATTTCATAAGGATGATCTTCTAGAAGGAAATACCTCATTATAGATTTATTCTTTTTTCGTAAAGGATTAATGTGGTGGAAATGAGAAGATTTTTTAGGAATGGGTTGCAAGCCTGGCTTTAAAATTGTTTATTCACTTTGGAGCTACTATTCAAGTATGGTTGTTATTTATGTGATTAAATAATTCCATGGTTGAATTATTAGCCAAATACTTAGCCATTCTCACAACTCATTCTTTACTCATTCTAAAAAATGCATTCTCTCTCCTATGTTTTATTCTTTCCTTCTTCCTCAAGCTCATATACTTGCATGTGTTGCAAAACAATAAGCTTTGAGTTCAACTAGTCCAGTACACATTCTCTCTACATCTACTTAGTCATCTTCCCTAGAAAGCAAGATCACTAAGTTATCTCATGGAGGTTGGAGCTTGACCATAGGCCCTCAGGTGGATCCATCTTCGGCGCAAAGGAGATCGGCAACCGAACTCTTTCAAGACCTAGAAGAAGAAAAAGAAAGGAGATCAAGAGGAAGCTTGAACCAAGGAGCAAGGAGCCACTTGAAGACCCGAAGGACTGGGAACGAGAGTATAACTCTTGAACATAGTAGTTAGCTCTCTCTCTCTCTCTCAGTCTATTTTTGTTAGCTAAGGCTTAATAAAGATCCTAAAAGTTGAATAAGTCTATGTTGCAAAGCTAAAAAAAGTTTCTTTTGTTATGAGAAAAATCGTTTTGAAAGTATTCCGCCTCCCCGCGAGCTGTGGGGTGTGCATCATAGACTAACAGCCGCAACATGAGCGACTTTTTGAGATGTTGGGTATGAGATACGCCAATAACTGGCCTTAGTGCAAGTGGGAGATTGTTGGATATATGTATGCCCTCGAGGCCATTATATGTATAGTGGATGCTTGGATATGTATATATGTATATATATGGCTTTCTTGCTCGACATGATAGTATGCTATCTTGTTTACTTTATCTTGGCATGTTCATTTGATCATGCATTTTAATCATTTGGTACATGTTTATAAAACCCTTAGGATATTTGCTTGACTACTCTGATTATGATGCGGATCATACTAGTGAGACACGTGTAGTTTATAAGCATATTCTTGAACTGTTCCTAGACATGGGTGTATCGAGACGGGGCATCGATATTCCAAAGTAGACTAACGTATACCATTCTTGTCACATATGATAGGCGATGGATGATCCCATATCCATCTGGTGTGGTGACACCAAAGATTGTATGCGGGTGCTCAGTGGAGACTTGTTACACTGAACGGACTTGCCGAGAACTCCTATGTGGTATTATATCTATCGCCGGATAGCAGTTCTCGGGTAACACTAGTACAGGTTAGTCTGTAGACCCAAGATCGTCATAGAGTCTTGTTTGTCCTCCAATTGTATTTTTATCTCCACCCTACCACGGCTCTACTGAGTCGTACAAACAGGTGGACTTTGGATACAGTCCCGAGGCACATGGAGTCAATGAGCGATAGGAGGGGTTTCGTCTCTCCCGATATTGGTTGTTGATGTTGTGCAATGCTCGATTAGCTATAACAGGAAGTCCCTGGTCAGGGCTGTTGAGATTTACTGATAAATGTTATCAGTAGTTTCTCGATCTGTTATGAGCCATACACCAGCATGACTTATTGAGTTATTTCGACGATACCATCCCTAGACTCGATATGCAACATATCTGATGAGGAGACCGAACTATACGGTAAGTGTTGCCAGTTGGCTCGACGGAAGTTTTGACAACTTTGCTGGGTTTTTTCTGATCGCTCAATACCCGGGTAGCCATTACGTTTAGCTGACCGCTTGCGGCTTGTGGGTGTTTGATATGATCATCACCTACTGCCGGCGTATTGACGAGTCTTAGAATCCCACACAGAAGTTTCCTAGCCCAGGCAAAACGATGTGGTGTGCATATGAGATATTCACAGGACCCGATTAAATATGAGTATGAGATACCGTATGTTAATCGGGCGTTTTTCTATTGGTCAGGTCATATATGATATAATCGGTTTGTAAAATCAAGTGTTGATTTAACATTTTACTTTTAGTTTAATTTCTTTATTAAACCCATTTCTTTATATATGATGTATGCGTGCATGTATGCACATGTTGATGTGCATGGACACATACATGCATACATAGTATCATGGTTGATGATACACTCTTGATGGCAATGCAAGACTCACATGGAACTTATATATATATATATATATATATATATATAAAAGTTAAAAGAAAAGAAAAAGAAAATTGATCCATGGTTATCTTTCTACACACTTCCAAATTAAACCGTTCTTCACCTAACTTTTAACCTTGGATTAGTTTTCCTTTTGGCTTTTAACTCATTTACAATAATATAAAGATATTTTAGTTACCATGGTTTGAGATGAGAGAAGAAAATATATATTATTTTCTATTCTCTTTTCTCATTATCTTTTCATTATTCTTGAGCTCTCAAGTTGCCATCATCTTCTTCCTCATTCTCTTGCTCTCTTGAGTTTAAAAAAGAAAGTGAGTTAGTTAAAAAGATTGGGTTTTGAATAGAGAAAACACGCCACCTCATCATTCTACTATAATCTAGTCAATTAATTTAGAGTGTTAGCTTCATCTTCTTCTTTGATCAAGTGGAGCTAGGAGCTTGGACAAAGTGGACTTCGGGTGGATCATCGTGGACAAAGGAGCTTACTAGCAAGCCTTTTCAAACTCTCAACGATCCTAGGAGTTAACACAAGAGGACTAAAAAGGTTGTATTCCTTTCACTTAGTGATAATATGTTTATTGTATGTGATACTTTAGTTGTTACCCTAGACTTCTAGTTAATGATCCTTGTTTTGTTTGCTTAGCACATCTATAAATTTTAAAGTGGCATGTGTGATGCTTCCATACTCTACTGTAGGTGCTAGGGAAACCCAACAGAAAACACTCTTCTCACATCCCCCCCGGCTATTCTTCCACAACGATCCAACACATTCATATACACAAACCATCACATGATACACATATGTGCAACCCCCACTAATCGTCGTATAGCAATTAGTGGATGTTTCTCAATACATATTAAACTGAAAAGCAGAAAAACGATGTTAAATATTTGACTTCGAAACACTCAGGATTCCCCTAACACTTAGGTTACATCACATGCAATCTGGAAACAAATAAACAATACCATAAAACCTAAAACCAAGGGTATAGAACACCATCAAAACCCAAGCCCAAACTCATGAACAAGACCGGCGAGGCCGGGAATATTGGAGTTTTGGCCAGCGAGATTTCAGGATTTTAGGCTCATTTTTCGAGGGTGTTCTAGTTATCACATAACAAGTCTTCTGCACATGTTTAAAAAAATATCCAGAGGACTTATAAAAATTTACAGAAACTTGTTTTTTGATTTACGGTATTCGGAATTGTTTCGTTTTCGAAGCTTTAAACATCGTCTAAAATACTAGTTTTGGTTTAGCCAGGCTCTGATACCTTATTAGTAGACGTTGCACACCCTCACAACACTTGTGGGGAAGCGGAAGTAGCAAAAAATAATTTTGAAGCATGCAACATCGACTTTTATCCCCGGATCTTATACTAAACCACAACTTGTAACCCTATCTAGAAATTTTAGCTACTATGATAGGGGTTATACTTTCGTGAACAAGTCATTCGGATCTTCTTTCCGCTGTGCCTCTAGGTTCCTTGGGTGTTTGAGAAGATCTCAATCTGCGGTCACCTTTAAATCATAGATGATCCACCCGAGAGCTTTGGATCAAGCTTCAACCTCCTCTAAAGAGGTAACTAAGAAGTCAAGCTTGCTAAGAGAGACTACTTAAATGATGTATAGTTAATCTAGAGGATTATTTTGATCTCAAAACCCTATGTATCACAACTCATGTGAAGAGTTAGGGTTGAGCTTTGAGGGAAATGATAACTTGGAGAGAGAATGTAAGAGTAAGAGTGAGCTAGCATAATAAACTAAACTTGAATAAAAGAATGGCTATGGATTTTGAATTATTGAAGCATGGATTATTTTTCTCAAAAAATAATCAACCATGCCTCAATAGTAAACCCAAATGAATATAATAATCCATAGCCATGCTTTCATCCATGCTTTGAAAAAGTCTCCAAATTCCACCTCATCGTTTCTAATTTTCCATAAAAGAAAATCCAATATATGAGGTGTCTCCTTCTAGAAGCCATTCTTGTACAATTACAAGAATTTCCCTCACCGTATACCGTATAAATATACCCGTATTCGTATTCTGAAAAATACAAATACAATGAGAACCAATAATCCAATAATATAATACTAGTATTCGGCTTAAACCAAAGCCTACAAGTATTATCCTTTCGAATATCATTCGTGTAGCCAGTACACGTCTATGTTCGAAACCCCTGCCGTAACACCTTATGGCCTCCACATCATTTCATCTGAACCAGGGAAACCCTCTGTGTGAGACTCTAAAGACTCGACAGTACACTGGCAGTGGGTTTAACCACAATCCCATCAGCGGTACTAGCTATGTGTAGTGGCTACCCAGGTACATGTCGAAAAGGTGGCCAATGAGCGAACTCATCCTAACCCCAACGAGCCTATAAATAACACATACCGTACAGTCCGGTCTCGTTGTCTAATATGTCGTATATGAAGTCTAGGGGTGGTAAACGTCAGCCCCCAGTAACTTGATAAGTCATGCCGATGTGTGGCTCATAATGGTTTGAGAAACTACGGATAACTCTTATCAGTAAATCTTAGCAACCCTGGCCAGGGATTTGCAGTTATAGCCAATCGAGCATAGCGCAACATCAACTCCATATACCGGGAGAGACGAAACCCCTCCTATCGCTCACTGCCTCCATGTGATTCGGGACTGTACCTAAAATCCACCTATTTGCACGACTCTAATGAGCCATGGTAGGGAGGAAATCAAAGCACAGTGGGAACCACACAAGACACTATGACGATCTAAGATCTGCAGACTAACCTGTACAAGTGTCACCAAAGAACTGTTATCTGACGACAGGTATAATACCATCTAGGAGTTCTCAGCGAGTCATGTTCGGTGTACCCATTCTCTAATGAGCACCTGTGTACAATTTTTGATGTCAAACACCAATGGTTGTGGGATTAACCGTCGCCCCCATACAGGGTCAAGAAACGTGCACACTAGTCTGCTCTGGAATATCGATGCCCTGTCTCGGTATTCCTTCGACTATGAACTATTAAAGGATATACTTATGGACTACCCAAGCCCCACTAGTATGATCTATATCATAGTCCTGGTAGTCAAGCAAAGATCCCTAGGGCTTTATCAATATGTATAAAATATATGAGATACCGGGTAAAACACATCACTTGTTAAGATAAAGATAAACAAGATAGCATACTATCATATTGAGCAAAAATTGTTTCTGTATATACATATCCCTAGTATTCTATACAATAAAGGCCTCTAGGGCATACATATCCAACAATAATCCGTCGTACGATATCCTCGAGTCAAGAGTATGGGTCAATTATTATATATATATCATATCCCGTACGGTATAATCCGTCGTACGATATTCTCGAGTCAAGAGTACGGGTCAATTATCATATATATATATATATATATATTTCGTATGGTATAATCCGTCGTAAGATATCCTCGAGTCAAGAGTATGGGTCAATTATCATATATATATTATATTTCGTAAGGTATAATTCGTCGCACGATATAATAATTCAAGGGTATGGATCTATAGTCACGTATATTCTATCATCTCATCTAGTCACATGTCGTCACATGTTATATGTATATTGCCCAAAGATCATAAAATATCTCATATCATAACATGGTGTTTCCAATCTCACATCATATATCATAACCTCGTGACATTATGTCCGATCATATCGACTCATATCCTTCTAACATATCATATCCTCATCTCGTGATATCATATCGAAATCATCATGAAATTTATGTGTGTGTGTGTATACCCACATATCATACCGTGTATGTGTGTGTGACAACATATATCCCAAAGGCTCAAGACTAAGATAAATAAGGCTAAGGGTATACCTTCCTACGAGTACGCTTATTCTAACCTATAGTCTCCTAGAACCCTATTAGCTAAGTATACCCATCTAATATCTACCTATATAACTATATACCTAATATCCTAATACTACGGTTGCGGGGGTGCTATACGCCATCTTCCCGACTTCCCCCGTAGATATACATCTACTCACCAACTATTCTCGCTTTAGCCGAAGTCGATGACGCCTTGTTCTTCTTTATCATCTTGGAAGTCCACGCAATGGTGCTTACAAATCAACACACATCGTAATGATATCAAAACCAAATCCGAAAACCGATACGGCACGAGAAGTGCACATAGGTTAGAACCTATGGCCCACGCATGCAAGAACAACCAAACATCCCTCGGCGTTGACATACAAACGTCAAACGACCGAGTCAAAGCTCAAATACCAAAACTCAAGTTAATAAAAGTCGCAAAATGAAATCAGCAACTTAGAAAAACACTGCCAGATTTTGACTCAGGTGAAATTTGGAGATTTTTCATATAGAGTAGGTCTATATATCAGATGACAGAGCTATGCACCAAAACCCAACCCAATGAACCATGACCAGGCCACAAATTGCGGCCTGGGGGAATAAATCTGTGGCCAAAAGAGGGAGTTGGGGTCTCGGGTTTCTAGGGTAGTCTCTAGGTGGCCTGCACATCCCACTGTGATCGCAACTTATTTTTCAGAGCTCTCGAGTGATACCAAATTCTAATTAATCGTCACATTTGTAACAAAACCCGATGTCAGAAAGTTCCAAGTTCATGTTTTGGGACTTCTAATCATTAGTTTGCCCAGAATTCTATCACTAAAAGGTTTGTGGTCACTAACTAAATCTCAAATACACTTCTACAACTCAAAACATCCAATAAATATCATTCTAGAATTTTCCAAGATCACTAAACCTACACTTGTTTAGCTCTAAACTACTATAGGAGATTAGGAAACTTAAATACATAACTAAAAGTGAGGAATTTACCTTCCAAGAGCAACTCAAGAAATTTTTAGGATGGCCAAAGTACTCAAAATCCCAACTTGATCTTACCATGGTGTTTGTAGTGATGGAAGGAACATTATTTGTGAAGTTTGTATAGGGTTTTAGTGGAGTTTTGATGGTGTTGTATGGTGGTAGAGGGATGGTGGAAGAGCTAAGGAAAAATGAAAGAGATGAAGAAGAGAAAGATGATGAAGAAAATTAAGAGAATGAGGAGGTGAAGAAAAGGCATGGAAGAGTGTGGAACTTTCTCTCCCTCCCTCCCCCCACCCCCACCCCCCCTCAACCATACTCTCTTGTCCCCCTCTCTATTTTATTTATTCTTTTCTTTTTCTTTTCCCAAATTAAAACAAAAAAATTTAAAAGAAAATAAAAATAAAGCCATGGCTGCAAATATGAAAAGGTGTTACAATATGATATGTTGCATGTCATTATACATAAACAAAGTTAACACATAATTAGTAAGATACTAATCAAGTTTAGCATTAAACTTGTATACAAATAATTGTATAATAATTTATAAAATGTCCAAATCAAAAAAATGCTTCCATAATCAATAATTTATATTAATTTCCAAATATGTTCCAAAATATAGGTATATAATTATACCATTCCATTAAAACTAATTTCCATACTTTTATAATATTCATAAAATTTATTATTTTATTTATTTAAATTCTGAAAATAATATTTTATATTTTTGAAATGTTACAATCTTCCCCCTTAAATAAATTCGGTTCCCGAATTTAAATTTAAACCCCCCAATACAAAAACATTTCAGTAAAACGATCAAGTCACCGGGGCTCCGAAATCACGAATACATAAGATATATCATAGCGCAACGCATGCGCATGAAAATGGGTTCAAAACTCTAAATCGAAACTCCGTCAAGCGTCACACAATCATGGGAGTGATGACGAAAATGTTGGAGATAGTGCCCTCAGAGTCAATTATTAGGTCACAGGTACGTGATTGTAATGATTGAGGGAGGACCTATCCCGGTAGGACAGTCTTACTCGAGATGATAGTATGCTATCTGGTTTACCTTTATCATCGTGTACTGCTTTAGGTGACCTGACACGTCGCTATTACACGTTGATAGAGCCCCTAGGATTCTTGCTTGACCACCAGCAGTATGAGGGCGATCATATAAGTGGGAGCTGGGGGTCTATAAGCTTATCCTTAAAAGGTCCCTAGTCGTGGGAGTTTCGAGACTGGGCATCGATACTCCATTAGTAGACTAGTGTATACAGTCGAGACCCCGACGAGGGGCGGTGGCCGGTCTCACAAGCCACTGGTGTCAGTTGGATCACCTAAGATGTATACAGGTGCTCATTGGGTTATGAGTACACCGGACAGGACTCGCCGGGAACATGCTAGTTGGTCATATACCAGACGTCAGATGGCAGTTCCCTGGTGACATGTGTGCAGGTTAGTTCATCGACCTGAGGATCGTCATTTGTCTCGTGTGAGTTCCCACTGTACTTTGATTACTACCCTACCACGGCTCAAAGGAGTCGTGCAAACAGGTTTTAGTTGGGTACAGTCCCGAGCCACATGGAGGCAGTGAGCGTATCTTCAGGGGTTCGTCTCTCCCGGTATTGGGGGTGAGGTCGTGCTGTGTCTAGGAGAGCCATTACACAAAGTCCTTGGCCAAGGCAAGGAGATTTACTGGTAGGTATTCCAGTAGTATCTCAGGGTGTTCTGGGCTACACTCCGACACGACTTGTACCGCTTTTGGGGGTCTGACTTTTACCAACCCCCTAGGCCCGCCATGCGATACTCATAGACGAACGGACCGGACTGCACGGATATTGTCACTGACAGGCTCAGTAGGGTGTCAGGATGAGTTCGCTCATCGACGTCCCTTTTGGTCAATAGCTGGTGGCCCGTTACGTATTGGCTTATACCTCTGACGTGCTAGTGGTTAAATCCACAGCCATAGTATTGACGAGTCTTTAGAGTCCACCACACTTACAGTTACTCAAGTTTCGGGCGAAACGCTGTAGAGGCCGTATGGAGATATGGCAGGGTCCGATCAGATACGTGCGGTATTGCACGGATCAGGATCGGACAGTTTGTACTAGTGGCCGTATGGTTTTATGGCAGGGTTCGATCAGATACGTGCGGTATTGCACGGATCAGGATCGAACGGATATTACTAGCCGGCTTTGGTTTAAGCCGGTCCTAGTTTAGTACAGTGTAGATTTTGTCTCATTGCATTTGTATCCGGACGGAATACAGATGCGGGTGTGTATGCACAGTGTTGGGGTTTTCCTGTAATTTATTACGGGACCAGTTTTCTGGAGTTGCCAGTTTGCATTCCGTTCCGGCCGGTTTTCCTTTCTTCTTTCCCGGCCGGACTTTTCCGATGGAGGGGGTTATTTGCAAGTTCGCAAATAACATTTTGTGGAGGGGTTTTATGCAATTGTGATGATTATGATAGCTTTCATATCTATCCTCCATGCTTGCTTTAATGTGAAGTGAAAGGGTATGGGTTGAATAGTGGAATAAGCATGGTTGTATGTTTTTTTTTGTCTCTTGATGTGGTCACCTCCTCTCTTCATCCTACCATCACCTCCCTTCATACTACATATTGTTTTCTCCCTCCACCATTCCATTCGAGACAAGGCCGGCCACTACTTGGTGATGGGAAAAATTTCATTTTTGGGAGAGTGGAGAAATTATCATCTCATTTGAATACACCAAAGTTTCATCTCCATTTTGGTTCTTCACTTCCCTCCATCCAATGGCAACAACAAACCCCCAATGAGACATAAACCCTACACATCCTACAGCAAGCCTTGGGCATGTCGAGTTGCCGGCTTCATGCGCGAGTTGCCTCGGTATAGAGGCGGGAGCCCGTAAAAGTACCCGGCTTCGTGGTGCCCTTTCCGACGAGGAGGAGACGGACGGAGATCCCGCGAGGAGATCGGAGTGGAGATGAAGACCGGAGGACTTGGATCGTCGGTATACATCTCTTCCCTTTCTTATTGTAGCGTAGACTTGTTAATGGTTACGATCCGGAGTTTAGTGCGCGGTGGTGCCGGTTTGCAAAGTCCGCAAAAATTTAAGTTTATCACCGTTTCCGCATTCCGGCGTCGGATTGACGGCCGGGGCGCCGCCGTGCACTTACACTGGTATCAGAGCCTCGCCATTAACTTAGTCTAGCTTTGTGTAATGTGTTTGCATTTCCGATCGATCAAAAAGTTCCAAAACTGCATTTTACCCACGACAGTTTCTGTTGAAATTTTTCAGTCTCGAAAATTTTTTCAGGTTGTAAAATATTGATGTACTGGAAAATCTAAGAGTTCTGTAAAAATTTGACGAAGTAACTCCACAGTTGGAGCGCGGAACCGCCGCGAAAACCACCTTTGTGCGGCCCTTCCGCCGCGCACTATTCACATCACTTCACCATTTTTTTACAGAGGCCTTCTGGGCTTAAAATATGGGCTTTGGAATATTAAAGTTGGGCCAATTATTTCTGTGAGTGCTACAGTTTTCTTTGGGGCCCACTTGTTAATTGTTTGATCAATCGGAAATTTTTTAAACACATTTTTCACAGTATTTACATTATATCTGCGACCGTGAATGTCACTCGATCGGTAAATCCGGTCTAACTGCTATAGCCCGGTTAGACGGATTTGCGAACGTGATTTTCACGTTGATGTTCTATGTATTTGCTGTGATGTTGCGGATCGGTCGTGAGGGATAGCCTGGATGCAATGCTAGTACAGTTTTGTTGTAATATGTACATTTGATATTGCGGGGCGAGCGTCCGACATGTGGACTGCCGTCACTGCCTGACTGTATTATTATTTTGGGGCACGACCTGGTTGCGGTCGATGTACCCGGTGTATGTATATTTTACTTTCTGTACTAGGATTGCCCCGCGGAGGGGTGCACGGATAGCCGGGTTCTGGAGGGCAACAAGCCCGCATCTCATGGCATTGAGACGGAGGGGGCTTCACTCTAGGATTGGCGGGCTATTCGCCGCACTCGTAGGGGGTACAGGTTGACCCAGGAGGGGTGCCCAAGTTGCCGGATTCCGTGAAGTGCTGGGTGGTCCATTCACGGCGCTGAAGGGGGCTGCCTCGCTTCAGGTTTTGGCGGGTGACTTGCCGCGCCCGTAGGGGTCTAGGATTTCATTGCACAGGCTATCCACACGACCAGGGGAACGTCGGGTTTCAGTAGTGGCTCTATGAAACCCGGGGATCCCAGATATCTGTATTGTTTCTGTGATGCTGTACTTTTTCTGTGATGTTGCATTTCATTCACGCCTTGAGCGAAATATAATATATTGGTATATATATTAGTAGATGTTGTATATGTTTTGCATCCGCGCTAGTCCAGTCCCCGCTCTGTCGTTAGTTAGCTAACCTAACGGGTAATGACGGGACCCAGTGGCGAATGCGGATGGCATATACGTACATCAGTATATTTTCGTTCTTTTTGGTGTGATCAATTGATGGGACTGCATTGATTCGGATCAATGCAAAGTTAAAAACAAACCTAATCTGATGTTGTTGGAACACTTTTTCAAAAAGCTGTTATTGCAAAGACGTTCACTTTTGTTTTGCATCGTGGTATTCATTTGGAATATCCTGCTCCTCAGTCGACGAGGCAAGGGCCGAGATCCCTTCACCGGGAGTGACCCTTTGGACAGAAGTTTGCGTCAGGGCATTAACTTCACTATAGCCGATTACTTTTGCTTTGCACCGTGGTATTCATTTGGAATATCCTGCACCTCATTCTACGGGGAAAGAGCCGAGATCCCTTCACCGGGAGTGACCTCTTTAGTGGAAGTTGTCGTCACTATATTTTAAAAAGCTATCCGTTCCTTCGACGATATCAAGTTCTTTACGTTAAAGGTTTTCGCCAGAAACCATTCGTAGCCCTCCGTCGTTTCATATGGGTGGTCAATAGTATTCAAGCTGTGTATGTTGGCCAAAGTCAAGGCACAGTGATTGGTAGCTATTGGGGTATTCATATGCAGCATAGATAGATGCGTTGGTTTGGGACAGTCGTGCTGCCATTTTGGCCAAAGTCAAGGGTATGTACGGGTGGATTCAAATTAACCTGGAGAATGACGGGTAGAACTTGACATGTGACTTATGATATGTTGGCCAAAGTCAAGGTCATAAGAGCATGGGGCAGAAATCACATCGGGAGTTTCAAAAGTACTGAAACTTGTCAGATATGCGCATACCTTCTGGAGTGTGATACCGTGAGCGGATTCCGTCACGTTGTCATGCGATGAGAGTTGGATCCCGATTCCCACTGATGAGTTGGTTTACTCCTCGGGTGACCCCGACTAATTCTTCTTTAAGGTTTGGAGGAGAATTTGAGGTACAGTGGGAGGTTTCCAGATTAGATAAATTGGTAACCATTCTGATCTAGGTTAGAGTGCACGCTGAGTGTTTCTTTTCTCTCTCTCTTTGGCAGCGACCATTGACCCGACCCTAAGACTTTGACTCAGTGACCAAGTTGACCGAACCTTCTTAAACACCGACTTTTGGATTGTCAGAGTTGCAGACCTCATTGCCACTCCTACTTTTACCCTTTTCTCCAGGACACCCCGTATTACTACGAACGTCCACTTCCATTGGACAAAACCATCGTATGGTTAGATACGAACTCGAAAGAATTATTCGAGGATGGTTTCCGGTTCTGGAGAAAACGGATAGGATTATTCAGTTGTCTTTTCCTTTTACCCTCTCTCAGGTTACGAGTACTCCTTGGTTTAGGGGTAGTACACCTATTACGCAAATTGGATTGTCTTCTTCCAAACCTTAGGCTGGTGCCGACCGGTAGGGAATGAAGAAAACCAATTAGCATAACGATGGTGTGCAGAAGGTATTAAGTTCAGACAAAGCAAGGGATTAGTAGGAGGGCAAAGTAAATTGCAACAGATATTCACGACCAAACCAAATATTTCGTTACCACTCCCACATCACCTTTGTATTTCTCCAGGACACTCCGTATCACTACGAAGATCCACAGTTTATTTGGATATTCCATCGTATGGTTATATACGAACTCGAAAGGAACTTGTTCCAGTTCGGGGATGGATCCTGGTTCAGGAGAAATAGGAATAAAGTACATTCAGGTGTCTTTTATCTTCACCTTCTCTCGTGTTGTGAGTGTTCCTAGGATTGGGACAGTACACCCATTATGCTTATTGGATAGTCTTCTTCCAAACCATAGGCTGGTGACGAACGGTAGGGAAGGAAGAAAACCATTTGGCCTAAAGGGGTGTGCAGAAGGTAAAGACTAAAGACATATGAAGGGATTTGGAGAGGTGGCAAAGAACTATACGGTTACAGTCGTGAATCTGGAAGAGGCATTACTAGGAATACCAGGATACCCCATCGAAACATTTCAATGTTTCAGTTTCACTGTGTACTGTTTATAGAAAACTGATTTCCCGATTAGATACTTACTCCAGGGTATGTATTTACCAGATACGATTCTCACATCTGTATGGTTTTACAGATGATGAGTGGGAGTAAGTTATTGGGAATTGGGTGATTATCCTCATTATATCGGGATTCGTTGTAATCGGTGATATTTGAGGAAATCACCTGGGTTGTTTGCCGGTCGGCAAATATTTGGTTTTGAATATCCGCTGTTATGCACCAATTTCAAATTGATATATCTGTACGTCTATTTTCATAGAGTGAGATATACCTTTCTGAAATTATGTCTACGACATTTACCTATATCAGTGGATGGTTAGGTAAGGAGCATTAAACAGCGGTGTAATTCTTCTTAACCATAAGTACAGTTTTCAACCTACGACACACAGTGAATGAGTAATCAGACTCAAGGGACTTTTACAGAGTATTGTATGTTGTCCAGGGTCCATCAGGACAGAGGGGATGGTCCTCGTACTATATTCGGTTTACTTATGACTCCTCTATTTTTTAGACAGGTGTTTCGTGGAAACACAGGGTCCGAATTTGGAGAAGTTATATGTATTTGAATAGAGTAGAGAACCAGGTATAGCAAGTATCGGGATTCTTCAAAGAGATCGAAGATGTAGATACTTGTATATGGTGGTCAGTTGATAGTAATGATTAAGAGAAATTGCTTCTCTTTCAGGTTACTCATAATTGGAAGCATTCCTAAGTTGAGTAACGCTGATCGGCCTTCTTCCATTTAGTTGACATGCACTGGAGACAGCTGCATGATTTGAATCTAGTTCAATTAAATCAGTGCCTCTGGTTCTATATTGGATATAGAACAGTTCATATCTTAACGATGTTAAGGTACGGGGAGTTGTCCGGTTTATGATTAAAACCAGACACTGGACAACTCAAGGCACGTTTCTGTAATGGCTGTTTGTGGATTGACCCAGGCTATGACGAGGGTTGACTTTCTACCATCTGGATGAACAATAGCGATATTGTTCTAGACTCGCCACAGTTTTATTAAATTTTTTTTTTCAGAAAACAGTAGTGGGAGTATGGTAGAACTGGAAGTGATTCCAGAACCACAAACGATTACTGAAGATTTGATAAGGAACCTAAAGATTCAATCTGGATTGACATTCCATTGGCCACTCCGCAGATAAAGTGGGTAACTTCAGGCACCCGAGAGGTACTACGGTAGCCTCAAGGACGGCGACAGGGAAGTTCTTGTTTACCCACAATTGCCATTACTGTTGTTCCAGGTTACGAGACCCGGCGGGAGGATGAGTATAGCGTCGTTCTAAAACTAGTTTTAGAAGTGTACGTGTATATGACTCTGCCAGAGGGTTGTCGTAGTCAGTGGGAGCAGCGGAAGCATTGGTGGACAGGTAGCTTATGTCTATTTATAGACTAAAGCAGATGTAGCGGAGATAGATCATCTATTTCTGACGTGACAGTCATGGGTTTGACTTCATCAGAATAGGGGATGGATCTGTTGAGAAGGTAGTAGGGTGTGATATCCTGGTATTTGGATGATATACACAGAGTAGGAAAAGAAACTCCTACACTACGATCGGTTATACTTTGGTCGTCACACAGTGGTTTCTCCACAAAGGACATGGATTTTATATCAGACATACTGGTTACTAGATCTATGGTTTTAGATCTAGATTTGGGTGGTTTCCCAATCAGGGTACTTGACAGCATTCTAAGAGTATTTAGGATGGACGACTCCTGGCACGGTAGTGTACCTGCAGGTAATGGAGTCACCCTCTCTAAAGGTGTCTTACAGACTAAAGGGGAGAGGGACGTGCATGATTGGCAGATCACTTGCTTAGGCAATTGAGTCAATCATGAGATGTCAAGTACCACACCAGATGTTGTTCTTGCACTAGATGCAATAAGTTGACATTAATCCAATCCTGGAGAAACAGTCGGAAGCAGTTTTAGAACATAAGTGGATGTTCTAGGGATATGATAACGACAGCCTCATTCAGGAGACGGTTATCATTCCAGGCTTCCAAGGTGACATGGACGACAAGGAGGTTGTCAGAGTTATAGTTTTCCCTCTGACGAGGGGCAGTATTTTGGACAGGTGATCCAAGGCAATACTGAGGGAGGCATGGCGCGCAGGATACTGATTAAGTTCAGTTGACGATACAGTCTAAGAAGTTTGGATTTGGAGTTCATTTATGAGCTATGTCCCATCAGACATCCAGACACATTCTAAGACAGGTATTGCTCATTTCGGGAGATGGGTTTCTCCGCGAACTTGAGATATAGAGAGACATAGAAAGAAACAACTAAGCGGATCCACTCACTGAGGCTATTCCTCGAACGCAATAGTTCCGCAAACGAGCTTTGTGAGACTGACTAGTAGAGGAGTTGGATGTTCGGTATCACACGGGCTGTGAGTAGGCGACATCGCAATAATTAGCCTTGAGTGCAAGTGGGAGATTGTTGGAGATAGTGCCCTCAGAGTCAATTATTAGGTCACAGGTACGTGATTGTAATGATTGAGGGAGGACCTATCCCGGTAGGACAGTCTTACTCGAGATGATAGTATGCTATCTGGTTTACCTTTATCATCGTGTACTGCTTTAGGTGACCTGACACGTCGCTATTACACGTTGATAGAGCCCCTAGGATTCTTGCTTGACCACCAGCAGTATGAGGGCGATCATATAAGTGGGAGCTGGGGGTCTATAAGCTTATCCTTAAAAGGTCCCTAGTCGTGGGAGTTTCGAGACTGGGCATCGATACTCCATTAGTAGACTAGTGTATACAGTCGAGACCCCGACGAGGGGCGGTGGCCGGTCTCACAAGCCACTGGTGTCAGTTGGATCACCTAAGATGTATACAGGTGCTCATTGGGTTATGAGTACACCGGACAGGACTCGCCGGGAACATGCTAGTTGGTCATATACCAGACGTCAGATGGCAGTTCCCTGGTGACATGTGTGCAGGTTAGTTCATCGACCTGAGGATCGTCATTTGTCTCGTGTGAGTTCCCACTGTACTTTGATTACTACCCTACCACGGCTCAAAGGAGTCGTGCAAACAGGTTTTAGTTGGGTACAGTCCCGAGCCACATGGAGGCAGTGAGCGTATCTTCAGGGGTTCGTCTCTCCCGGTATTGGGGGTGAGGTCGTGCTGTGTCTAGGAGAGCCATTACACAAAGTCCTTGGCCAAGGCAAGGAGATTTACTGGTAGGTATTCCAGTAGTATCTCAGGGTGTTCTGGGCTACACTCCGACACGACTTGTACCGCTTTTGGGGGTCTGACTTTTACCAACCCCCTAGGCCCGCCATGCGATACTCATAGACGAACGGACCGGACTGCACGGATATTGTCACTGACAGGCTCAGTAGGGTGTCAGGATGAGTTCGCTCATCGACGTCCCTTTTGGTCAATAGCTGGTGGCCCGTTACGTATTGGCTTATACCTCTGACGTGCTAGTGGTTAAATCCACAGCCATAGTATTGACGAGTCTTTAGAGTCCACCACACTTACAGTTACTCAAGTTTCGGGCGAAACGCTGTAGAGGCCGTATGGAGATATGGCAGGGTCCGATCAGATACGTGCGGTATTGCACGGATCAGGATCGGACAGTTTGTACTAGTGGCCGTATGGTTTTATGGCAGGGTTCGATCAGATACGTGCGGTATTGCACGGATCAGGATCGAACGGATATTACTAGCCGGCTTTGGTTTAAGCCGGTCCTAGTTTAGTACAGTGTAGATTTTGTCTCATTGCATTTGTATCCGGACGGAATACAGATGCGGGTGTGTATGCACAGTGTTGGGGTTTTCCTGTAATTTATTACGGGACCAGTTTTCTGGAGTTGCCAGTTTGCATTCCGTTCCGGCCGGTTTTCCTTTCTTCTTTCCCGGCCGGACTTTTCCGATGGAGGGGGTTATTTGCAAGTTCGCAAATAACATTTTGTGGAGGGGTTTTATGCAATTGTGATGATTATGATAGCTTTCATATCTATCCTCCATGCTTGCTTTAATGTGAAGTGAAAGGGTATGGGTTGAATAGTGGAATAAGCATGGTTGTATGTTTTTTTTGTCTCTTGATGTGGTCACCTCCTCTCTTCATCCTACCATCACCTCCCTTCATACTACATATTGTTTTCTCCCTCCACCATTCCATTCGAGACAAGGCCGGCCACTACTTGGTGATGGGAAAAATTTCATTTTTGGGAGAGTGGAGAAATTATCATCTCATTTGAATACACCAAAGTTTCATCTCCATTTTGGTTCTTCACTTCCCTCCATCCAATGGCAACAACAAACCCCCAATGAGACATAAACCCTACACATCCTACAGCAAGCCTTGGGCATGTCGAGTTGCCGGCTTCATGCGCGAGTTGCCTCGGTATAGAGGCGGGAGCCCGTAAAAGTACCCGGCTTCGTGGTGCCCTTTCCGACGAGGAGGAGACGGACGGAGATCCCGCGAGGAGATCGGAGTGGAGATGAAGACCGGAGGACTTGGATCGTCGGTATACATCTCTTCCCTTTCTTATTGTAGCGTAGACTTGTTAATGGTTACGATCCGGAGTTTAGTGCGCGGTGGTGCCGGTTTGCAAAGTCCGCAAAAATTTAAGTTTATCACCGTTTCCGCATTCCGGCGTCGGATTGACGGCCGGGGCGCCGCCGTGCACTTACAGAAAATACAAGCTTCAAAATCCACTATTAAAATCAAACATAATATAATTAGGACTATAACATCTATATATATAGTATGCATCCTTGTGAAATCGGCAAAACAATTGAATAAAAAGTGTATGCAAATTCCTTTTCAAATCGTCGTGCGATGCGCATATCACGGCACAAGTAGCGAACGTTTTTTTTGTAAGGAAATAGCTATATATATATACATATATTTTATTTAACATATACGTCCTACCTTTTGAAAATGGTTTTGTCACATCCTGAAATATTAGCTCGTGACCAGCACTTAAATCACGTAACGTCTAAAGGCGTAACGTAATTCATGTAAGATGAAACCCAGAAATCTAAACCTTTTTAAGAAAATAAAGGAGGTGAAGTTTTGAAATAAAGGTATAATGAAATCAAGTTTTCTTAATGCATAGAAAAGGAATATGAAAATGCAAGTGAAATTTGCTAGTTTGAAAACGTGTTTCGTCTTTTAAAAATTTGGGCAGCACCTCCTTTGTATATTTTGATCCAAAACCACAAATACATACAGATAATAAAGGCATCCCCAAGCAGGAGCTAGCTCTTCGCCAAACGGCGGATCACAACCATGCAAGACAGTATATAAGTATACGACACCCAACGGTGAAGTTCACCACAAAAGACAAATATATGAGCAAGACATCAACCCAAAAGGCGATCAAAAACCAATCGCTTAAGTCTCGCAACTACAAGTCTCACTAAGTCTCATTACTTATACAAATACTAGTTTGATTAGATGGAGTTGACTAGATACAATATGAAAGAGTAAATACAAGAGTGGGTACGATACAAATGTCCCACCTACCAAGCAATCACCCGAAAGCAACTGTATGCCAGCGAAGCCGCTACTGATCCATGCGGTCAACCTGCAAGAACTGTGGCACAACGGAGGTGAGTTGTCAACTCATGAGTAGAAAAACATCTATAAGTAGAAATCGAATAAACGACTCCTAGGTCAACTATATCATAAAGGTAATAATATGATATCTAGGGTGACCGGGTCATCATATGTGCCAACAATGTAATCAATGTCTATATGTATGCGGATATAATCCAACCATATAACCAAAGTCTGTATGTATGTGGATCTCGTCCAACCATATAATCAATGTATGTATGCACGTGGATCTCGTCTACGTGTCAACCCATGACACAATAATATCATGCATGTAAATATCATAAAAGAGTATGCATGAAAGTATGAGGATATAAATCAACGGGTGTCCCTCGCGACACATAAAAATCATAGAACATGGGTGTCTAATATCGACACTCGAAAACATCATGAAACCCGTGTCTAGAATCGACACGTAAATCCTCATATCTCGGGCTCCGTCAGTCCGGATCGGCCTACGGTCTTTGTCAGTCCGGATCTGCCCATATCATCTCTCGACTCCGGTCGGTATCCTCCGGATATCCGCCGAGCCCAACCAATCACCGGTAGGTAGTAATCCCTCTGCCAGGCTCATCGTCATCCACACGAAATCTCTCTCTCGCCCCGGGGTAGCATACCGAGTCTACCATGTACCTGCAAATGGAATCATCCGCTTCCTCGAATCGGGTTTCACATATCACACGTCTCAGAACTGAGAAAACGCATGGTGGACGTACTGAAATATCATATCAAGAGAAATCGGGGTTTTAAAACAGTACATACTTTCTTTTTGAAATAGCCACGGTTCTCAAATCCATAAATCTCATGAAAACAGCATATCTCAATGCGTAAAATCATAAAGCATAATATATGCGACATATGATAGAAATGTAAGCATATCCGTATATCATGGAACATGGAACAGTGATATGACATATTAAGGGAAAACCGCTCTTTTAAATGATTCTAGTTTTTAAAATATAACATGCGGTTCCCAATTTCCAAATAAAATCAGTTATTTATGTAGGTACAATATGTATATGCGCAAGTATAGAGGTACCAATATGTATATGCCCCAATATGGGTATGCAATGTGTATATGTGCAATTACGGATGTACCAATGTTTGTATGCACCAATATGGATATACAATGTGTATGTGCCCAAATATGGATATACAATGTGTATGTGTGCAAATATGGATGTATCAATGTATATGTGCACCAATATGGATATACAAGGTGTATGTGCGCAAATATGGATGTATCAATGTATATGTGCACCAATATGGATATACAACGTGTATGTGCGCAAATATGGATATATCAATGTATATGTGCACCAATATGGATATACAATGTGTATGTGCGCAAATATGGATGTATCAATGTATATGTGTACCAATATGGATATACGATGTGTATGTGCGCAAATATGGATGTATCAATGTATATGTGTACCAATATGGATATACAATTGGTATATACGCTAGCATGTTATGCGAAGAGTCATATCATGATGCAGCAATCCTACTGTGTAGTGACATGGCAATTATCGATGATGAAGTGTGTGAGCCTACAATCTGTGTACGTATAACATACACATCATCAATAATGGTGTAGGTGTACTATCACAGGTATAAGTAATGCAATGCGAATAACATGAATGCAGCATAAGGTAAATCATATGCAAATGCTGACGGGTATACGTGTCTAACATGACCGAGTCGGTGAATCTATCAATCGGCATCCAGCCTCATAACATCCTGTACAGTATACTCCATCGTACGACATCCTCTAGTCAAGGGTTTGGATCAAATCTCAAGTCAAACTCATCACGTACGGAAAATCATCGTATGACGGCATTAAGCTATCAGGGATCCTATCATCCTATAAGATGAGGATGGTACGGACCTAACGCTTCGTACGGCTAACACTCACGATTCACAACGCATACAAATATCTCTATATACCTATGTCCCAGGTCACATCCGCAATAATCTCATATCAGGGGACCGACAGGATATAAATCATCTCAATCGACTCGCATCCGTATACCAACAAATCACCAAATCATCATATCGCGTCATATATCCTTTTCATCGCATTTATATCCCTCGTCAAGTCAATTTACAAATACATTCTACCTTTACTATAAGCATAAGTATCTAATCTAACATACACATCCGAACCATACGAACAGTTTCTTTTTGAAAGATGCGATTCGTAGTTTTGAAAATAGAGGCTACGGTGTTTTTAAGGAAATGATATCTTTTGAAAATCCATAACTTCCCTCAAGGTATCTGTTTAAAAAGATGCATACGATTCTTCAGTTCGGAAATAGGTATGGCTCGAATGACACATCTACGTCGACTATCTAGTCCTATAGTACCCTAAACGGCAATATCATCAAATATCATCCTCAATCCCGTCATCACATATTAGCCGTATCATATCACTTCTAACTATCATTTAGTTTCTAATATAGTTTCTCTAACTATCATTTAAGTCTATTTATAGTTTTTTATTAAAGGTTTTCTTAACCATTTACTATGAATCGGTTTCCATCAAAACTTGCAGGGGTGCTATACGCCATCCATCCGACTTTCCCCGTGGATATAGATCCACTCACCTTGATCTTGCTCGCCGAAGTCAATGTCGCCATCCTCTTCTTCATCGTCCGAAGTCTACGTGAGGGTACCTACATATATAACACAATCGCAATGCGTATTAAAATCAAGACGGAAAACCAAAACGTCACACGTTTCGCTCATAGGTTAAAACCTATATCCTAGCATGCAAAACACGACCAATAACCCTGGTCGTTGACGTTCAAACGCCACACGACGGAAACAAAAATCCCAATATCAAAACCAAGCATCCCAAAATATGGAAAACATAGCCAAAAACACCCCAATGTGCTCCCAGATTTTACCCTAGGCCAAATTGGTCAATTCTGCACATATGGAGGGTCTAATTTACTGAAGATAAAGCCCTGGAACCAACATGGATCAAATCCACCCTACTCTGGCCATAAATTGCTGCCAGAATGATTAAATCTACAGCCATTGGGTGGAGTTGGGGTCTCGGGTCTCTGTGGTGGCTTCCTGGGTGCCTACATGTGTCACTGTGTTCGCTAAATTATTTTTAGTGCCCCCGGGTTACTCCAGATTCCAAAATTCCCTCACAATTCACACAATCATCCGATGTTGGGGTTTCTAAATTAGCTAATTGAGATTCTAGCCTCAGGTTTAGGTCTTTAATCAATCACCACGGGGGTTGTAAGGCCTCTACTAAACTCAATTACACAATCCCAACTCAAGAATCTCTCAAACCCTAACTAGGAATTTTCTAACCTCACTAAATCAAACTTAAACACTTCTAAACATGCAGGGATACTAAAGTAAAAGTAATACTATGCTAATAGTGATGGAGTTACCTCATTTGGGCAACCTAAGAAAACCCTTGTTTTCCAAAGTTGTCAAAATCCCACTTTTCTTGGTCCAATGTGTAGAGGAGAAGGAGGAGATCAACCTTAAAGAAAGCGGGGTTTAGGATTTTGATGAAGCTTTTTAGATGATTTCATGGGTTAAAGTGGAGGGGGAAGAAGATGAAGAAGGAGAAGAAGAAAAGAAATGTGGAGGAAAAAAAAATGGGGCTGCTGCCCTCTCTCTCTCTCTCTCTCTTTTATTCTAACCCTCTCATTCAATTATTACCTTTTTGCCATTTTTCACCCTTTTCTCTTTTTCTTATCTTTTAAGTTTTAAAACCAAAACACATATTACCCAAAACAACATAAGAAATAACATGAAACCAAATGCGACATGATACGGTGCACTAGCCATGGAAAACTGTATAAACACGGATTTGGCTTAATCGCGATTAGTAGTGCACTAATCGAGTTTTTATCCAAACTGCATATAATAAACTTTTAAAATGCCAAATCCGATAAATATATTTTTAAGTGAATAAAATCATATTAATTTCCAATTATTTCACAATTATTGGTATATATTTGTACCTTTTTACGAAAACCCCAATTTCGTAAATTGGGTAATTTTCGCGAAATATATTATTTTAATATTAAATTCCAAAAATATTGTTTTATATTTTCTGAAATGTTACAGGTTTTTGGAAGGGCTTTGTTTGTAAATTTTCGTGTCACTCATGGATACGTAGAAAAATATTGAGACTATAATTCTTTTTGAAATTCCCTCGGTAAATATCGATGCATGCAGAAATACTCAGGTACTGTTCTCAGACAAGTCTAGATCAGTTACTATATAATATAATATGTGTCATAAAAACACGATGCTCGAAAGATATCAATCTCAAATAGTGTATACAAAAATACCACGTGCGTCGGGTGCGCACGGAAATCGAAATCAAATACAAGTGCCACGAATGTGCACAGAAGCAAAAACTAAGTGCAACAGGTGTGCACGATATTTACCACCGGAAGACAGGGACAAACTGGGATGGATCGTCTTTCCTGAATCTAGGGGCAGATGCTATTTGGATTTATCTATCCACCTCTCCGAAGAAACCAAGTTGATTTATGACACCATATATCGGAGGATTGGATGGATGCGGCCGTTGTAGCGGACATCGTCAGATTCCCCCTCGTTTTATGAGGAGTTTTTGATTGTAGGGACGCTCTTCCCTACAGACACAAGCCCCTGCAGTTAATTACGTTACCACATTGCGATAACCACTTTCTCCTGTTCTGGCAGTTCACTTCGTGTCGTTTGTTTTGTTTTGGTTTTGGTTGCCCGTGGATTATATACGGAGACTAATTTATGTCATCGTCCGTAGAGCGTGGATTAGTCGAATCTGTATATTTTTAGTTTTAGGCTTGGGTTGATTTAAGGATCATTAATCTGGTTTAAGATTAAGATCGACTCAAAACATATGAGCGTTTGGGCTCAATTATTCTAGTTTAAAGACCTCACGGTCCATTATCGCCATGTTTGAGGCGAAATGTTAGTTTAAGGACGTTTCGGTCCTTTATCGCCGTATTTGGGGACGGATATTAGTTTAAAGACATTTCGGTCCTTTATCGCCCTATTTGGTGGTGAATATTAGTTTAACAATATTTCGGTCCATTATTCATCTTGCGCGCACGTGTATTTGTTACATGACGGAGCGAACAATGGAGATATGGAATGTGCTCAATTTAGGGCCCAATCCGATTTGAGGCATGCACGTCAATTTGGAAGTGCATCAAGAAGTTATTGGTCGTCGGGACCCGCCACCTCTCTGAAGACGTTGAAGAATTACAACGACTTGTATCAGAGGTGTGAAGAGATGTACCTTTAAACCAAATCCCGTATTTGAGGAAAAAGGGGTGATGTTCCTAAGAATCATTAGTCATATTTGAGACTAAGATTAACTTAAGGGATATGAGATGAATATCATTTTGGATATCATCAATGAGAATTCATCAGTCACATTTGAGGCTGTGATCAGTTTGGAAAATTATGCGCAATATGGGTTCAGTTGATTTAAAATCAAAGAGGAAGCCAAAGCTTTACTGACTTAGCCAATTTGGGCTAAGATTGGGTTCTTATACAACCCAGTAGTGCTAAGCACTTAATATATATAGTGCTCACGCGTATTTCACGTAAGGTACTCAGATATGGGCGCTGCCCACTTTGCATGGCACTCACGTGGGAATCACGTGAGTGCGGAGCAATGGTTCTAGGTTTTATTTGCTCACCCCTTTTTTTACATAAGTGCTCAGCACTTGGCTGACGCTCACGTATGGAACACGTGAGGAGTTTTAGTTTTTTCTTCTATCTTTTTTAAGCACTCACGTAGGAAACACATGAGGAAAAATAATAGGGCTAAGCACTAATTTTACTCGTGTATACATTACGTGAGACGCCAAGTTCTTCTTGTCTTTAGAGATATTAATCTCTATTAATGACATTTTAGTCATTGATGACCATCAAGATGTCTGTTTTGAAGATCTTGAATCATCATCATTGTTTTTATTGGAGAACTAAGTTCTCACTTTTTTTAATTTAAGAACTAAGTTCTTTATGTAGGGTTAAACCTTAATTTCAGGGGAACATATGTTCTTTTTCCTCTTAACCTAGTTCTTTCCCTTAAGTCTTGAGTCTGAAGAACAGAATCTCCCAGATAAGAATTAAATTCTCAACTTGTGAGGAGATTTACTTTTGCAAGTCTCAAACCAGAGGAAGAACTAAGTTCTTGTATGAAGGGTTAAACCGTTATACCAGGCAAGAGGGATAGTTTTGATCTCCCTTTTGTTATTTACCTAGAGTGTTCTTGAAGGAGGAGGGCCTTCTTCCTTTGAGAATTAAATTCTCTGTTCTCTCAAGAACTCAATGTATTTTTTTTGCAAGAGCTTATCGGAGGCTTTTTTCTCTTTTCTTTTTTTTTGAGACTTTAAGTCTCAAGTCCTTTATATAATGAAGGCAGATTGTTAATTGGTTTTGAAAAAAATCTCTCATTGAGAGATTCCAATTGATTTAATTGGTCTCAAAATTGATTTGGGGAATTTTACCTACCGTTGGATCTTTTGATCCAAGTGTCTCTATTTTTACAGAATATGTTGTTCTTGTTTTTGTTAGTTGTATGTATGCCCTAGAGGCAGTATTGTACAGATGATGTATATTATATTGGATGCTTGGACATATATAGAGATGACTTTCTTGCTCGATATGATAGTATGCTATCTGGTTGCTCTTTATCTTAACATGTACACTTGTCTCTTTAAACTGTCCTATAGTTACATGTTGGTAAAGCCCTTAGGATGTGTACTTGACTACCTGGACTATGATGAAGATCATACTAGTGGGGGCATGGTAGTCCATAAGTACATCCTTCAAGGTCCCTAGTCGTGGGTGTATCGAGACGGGGTATCGATATACCAGAGTAGACTAGCGTATACGCTTCTCGACCTATGAGATGGGCGATGGATGATCCCATATCCATTGGTGTTTGACATCAGAGATCGTATACGGGTGCTCAGTGGAGACTGGGTACACTGGACGGACTCGCCGAGAACTCTCAGATGGTATTATACCTCACGTCAGATGGCAGTTCTCAGGTGACACTTGTACAGGTTAGTCTGTAGACCCGAGATCGTCATAGAGTCTTGTGTGATTCCCACTGTGCTTTGATCTCCACCTTACCACGTCCATGAGGGCATGCAAAACGGTGGTCTTTGGGTACAGTCCCGAGTCACATGGAGGCAATGAGCGATAGGAGGGGTTTCGTCTCTCCCGGTATTGGGGGTTGATGTTACGCTGTGCTCGATTGGCCGTAACAAGGAAGTCCCTGGCCAGGGCTGATCAGAGATTTGCTGGTAAGTGTTACCAGTAGTTTCTCGACCCGTTATGAGCCTCACATCGGCACGACTTATCGGTTATTGGGGTCTGACGTTTACCACCCCTAGACTTGATATGCGACATATCAGACGAACAGACCGGACTGTACGGTAAGTGTTACTGATTGGATTCACAGGAGTGTGAGCGGGCTAGCTCGTCGATCTTCTGATCGCTCAATACCCGGATGGCCGTTACGTTTAGCAGACCGCTTGTGGCTTGTGGGTGCTTGATATGATCATCATCTGCTACCGGCGTATTGACGAGTCTTTAGAGTCCTACACAGAGGTTTCCTGGCTCAAGCGAAACGAAATAGGAGCGCATATGAGATATGTGCAGGACCGAGAATAATGCGTGTATGTGATACCCTATTCCATTCTCGTGATGAATATATCGATTGGTTATATTCGATATAACCTAGTTATCGAATCATTGATTCGATAAATCGATACATTGTATACTAGTCGGTTATGTGTGACATGACCGGATCATTGAATCAAGTGTTGATTTAATGATTTAATATATAATTATATATTTGATATATTATTTTGCATTAACTAGTATTGGTTCACTTTAAATGGATTTTCTCACTTGATGTGCAAGTTGTATATGTGATATACTTTTGTGCACATCTTTGTATCATGTTTGATGATGCTTGCTCATTTGGTTAAGTGTAAAGAATTAAACCTAGGTTAAGAAAGTGATTAGGGTTTTATTTATCCATTCTTTTATTTATTGATTTTGGAAAAAGAATGGGATAAGAATACAAAATGGTTGCTTTCATTCTTGAACCTTTGTGAAGCTTCATGAAACTTTGACCAAAGTGACCAATTTGTCTTCATGCTTAACCCTAACCACTCTTCTAACCTTGGTCAATTCTCTACACCTAACCATGGTTCCTATTATGATAAGTATTCATTTCTTTTTCATTTTTGATGGACTTATCATAATATTTCCTTCTTCTTGATCTTCTTCTTCAAGAAAGAAAGCTTGATGCCATCAATGGCAACTTGAGTTCTAAAGTGAGAAATCCAATTCTAAAGTGAACCCACCTCCTATTTCTTCACCCTCTACCTCTTGCCAAGTTGTTTTGGGTGTTTTCTTCACAAGTTTCACAAATTTGTGAAGTCGGAGCTTGAACTTGTGATGCCTCGACGTAGATCATCTTCGGCACGAAGCCGACGACCTAGTCCGCCCATTTCTCCGATCAAGCCGACGATTGAGTCCGGAATTCAAGATGGACAGCGAGAGGACGCCTACGTGGAGCCAAGGAAGTGGATATCCGGATCTACAAAGGTTGTAGCTTCTTATCTTTAGTTAAGTTGTTAACTAGATTCGTATTTCGCCTAAACTTCTAGTCAACGATCCGTATTAGGGTTTCTCGGCACCCGTAAAATTTGAAATTGGCATGGTTGATGCCTTGTGAGACCTCTTGAGAGTGCCTAGGAACCCTACAGTGGTATCAGAGCCTAGCTAGAGCCTTAGGCGACGCGTAGACGGAGTTAGAAGTCCGATCGAACCGAAACCCTAATCTCAAAATGCTCTCTGTACATTTCCTGAAATCTGGTCTTTTTCGAAATTAAAAATATGCAGAAAATTCAGCAGGACTTTCTAAGAATTACTGTGAAACACGATCACCCAATTCCTCCAAAGTGCGGCGGAACCGCGGCAGAAGCCTGGCTTCTGCGGCTGTTCCGCGGCCGTATGATGACGTCACCCACCCAATTTTGCATAGTAACTTCTTTTATTCAGTGCTGAGTTCTCTGGGAATTTTTAATATTTATTCAAGAGTTGAGTATTCTGGGTTGTATTGGGGACTCGGTATTTCGATCGGATTATCGAACTTTGTCTAAGTGCTTTCCGGATAATTTTTTGAATATGTTAAAAAGTCCGAACGGATATAAATACCCAACTTTTCCCCTGCCGGAGAATATCCAAGTGTTGGATTTTTGTGTGGTTTAAGGACGTTCTGAGTAGTGCAAGTAACGCGATAGTCCCTTTAGAAGACAACAAACCTTAACTCGATTATGTGACCGTCTTGAACTGCCCTTTAAACCTTCGAGTTTGGGGCAGTACGGCGTGCCACATGTGAGGCGTTGGCTTGACCCTTTTACGGCTGGACCGTTGGTACTGAGGCATGAAGTGAATGTCTTTGAACTTGTTTCATGTGTTGAACGGTTTCGGGAAAACTTGGGTGTTCGAATGTTCGATCGGAAAGTTTAATATATTCTATTTATCCGGAATGGGATACAATAATTGGAATTCACAAACAGTTATGAGATAACTGAATGAATGTTATAAATCTAGCGGTTTAGTTTCACCTGATATTGAAAAGAGTTTTCGATAATGAGACTAAAATGCGGGGTTTATAACTGTTAGGCATGTGATGTCTAAGTATTTCATTTGATTAGGCATGTGATGTCTAAAAGGGTTGCGGATTCCAACTGTTGTAGTTTTACACTTTCTTTTCTGTGACCGTAAGTGTAGTATGTCGATATCGCCGGTTTCGTTGCTATACGTCAACGACAATTGGGGTATGCATACTTACTTACGTTGGTGACATGTGATGTTATGTGTTGCTGGATATGTTATATTGGATCGTCGTGTTTGAATAGCCGGGTTTTTTTTATGTGAGATGAGTGTTTTTCATTTTCATTCATGTAAAAAAAACTTGTATGTAATATTCTTTTATTTTGGGGCACTTCCAGGTTGCGGAAGATGTCACCTTTTGTATATTATTTACTTTTCCGCATTAGGATAGACCCAAGGAGGGGAGCACAAGTAACCGGGTTCTGGGGTCCAGTGGGAGACCAACTCGAGGAGTCGAGTCCGGGTCTCCTAACCCTAGAATTGGCAGGGTTGCTTGCCGCTCTCGTAGGGGTCTAGGGGTGTGGGATTGGCTATTCATCACGACCGTGGAATCCATGTTTTATACTGGCTCGTATTGAAAACACGGATGTCCTAGTATATCCATTATTTCATATGTTTCTTCTGCTGCGATATCTGTGATGTGATCATGTGATGTTCTGTGATAGATACAGTATATAGTATGTATGATATATTATATAGACGTTACTTATGTTTTGCACCCGCACTAGCCCTGCCCTGCTCTGTCGTTAGTTACCTAACCTAACGGTGCACGAGGGGACATCGAGGCGAATGCGGATGGCATAAGTGTACGTCATATCTATCTGTGATGTTTAGGTATTTAAATGATGGGACTTCATTAATGTGATTAATGAAAGAAAAGAAACCTAAGATATTGTAGAATCAAATTTTAAATAAAAAAGGGTAGCTACAGTTCTTGCTTTGCACAGCGGTATATGTGATATATCCTGCACCTTATTCGATGAGGAAAGGACCGAGATCCCTTCACCGGGAGTGACTCCTTTAGCAATAACTGGCAGATGCTACACACTCGGTTTGACTTTTGATTGCTTCTATAGTTTCTGCTTTGCACAGTAATATATATGATATATCCCGCGCCTCATTCGACGAGGAAAGGGCCGACGATCCCTTCACCGTGAGTGACCCCTTTAGCAAAACTAGAAAAGCCTCAAAATCACTCCATTTTCAAAACTTCATTTGATTCTACAACGATATCAAGTTCATTACGCTCATGGTTTTCAGAAAAACCTGCGTAGCCCTCCGTCATTTCAGATAAGTAGTAGTTAGTATTCGTGCTACGTTTGTTGGCCTGCGTCAAGGCGTAGTGTGCGGTAGCTAACTAGTATTTACCTGCTTATGCATATGATGCAGATTGGATTAGGGTAGTCGTGCGACTTTGTTGGCCTGCGTCAAGGGTCGTACGGGTGGGTTTAATTCAATCAGGAAATGACGGGTTGAACTTGACTAGCACACTATGGTTTGTTGGCCTGCGTCAAGGTCATAGGACGCTAGGGGCAAAATATTATCGGGAATTTCAAGTGTTCAAATTTGCAATGAGATTGCATACCTTCTATGAGATAGTTGGATCCCGATACCCACTGCGAGTAAGAGTTACTCCTGGGAGAGTTTTACACATTACAATTAGCCGATCAAGTAGGTGTCTAGAAAGGTGTCAACGAGGTTACGCCTCTGGGAAAACGAGGTTTACATTAATTAGGTTCGTGCGAAAGCACGGGGGACCTCCCTCAAAGTACCGACACTGGCCTGGCTGAAAGATTGGCGAACCTGTAGTGTGTAATTAATCCCGGCTAGTCTTTCCTTTTAGGGTTTGAAGGAAGATTTGATAAAAACCAGTGGGAGCCATCCTGATTAGATAAGATAATAACCAATCTGATCTTGCATGAGCATACGCTAAAGTGTTTTCTTCTCTCTCTCTCCAGGTAGCGACCATTTCATGCCTTAATCAAGATAATAATATGGATGTATTTACCGAACCCGCATGTTATACTGTGCTGGGGAACGTTGGTTCCGTTCTTTCTTATAAGAGTTATAGGAATGAACAGGATATAGGGGAATACCAGGATTCCCATGCCACGCGATTGAAGAAAGTACATGTTGATGCATTTTCTTCGGGTGTGTTCGTTACTGAGAACTGTTTCTCCATTTGCTTTACGTCCTGGGTATTAGATACCGGGTCAGGATCCCATATATGTAATCAGTTACATGGGCTTAGGAAAGGTAGAGAACTTGGAGAAGGTGATAAAGACATTAGAGTTGGAAATGGTGCAATTGTTGCAGCTAAGACTATCGGGGAATATCACCTTGTATTACCAACTGGTAATACATTGGTTCTGAACGAATGCTATTACATGCCGAACCTGATATGCGACATTATATCGGTTTCTTTGTTGAGTAAAGAGGGATATAATTTTGTATTACAGGACAATGTTATGAACATTTTCCGTAACCAAAAGTTGGTTGGATCAGGCACGTTGTGCAATGGAATTTATGTTCTAAATCAATCAACAGTTCTGAGCATAACAAACACACACAAGAGGAAGAGTTCAGAACTGAACAAATCCTTCTTGTGGTATTGTAGACTGGGTCACATCAATGCGACACGATTAGCTAAGTTACATAAGGATGGATATTTAAATCCGTTTGAATTTTCATCTTATGACACTTGCCAATCATGTCTCAAAGGCAAGATGACCAAAACTCCGTTTACGGGACACGGAGAAAGAGTTACCGAACTCTTGGGACTGATATATAGTGATGTATGCGGTCCCATGTCTACACATGCCAGGGATGGTTCTTCGTACTTCATTACATTCACTGACGATCTCTCTAGATTCGGATATGTGTTCCCGATGAAACACAAATCAGAAGCTTTTGAGAAATTTAGAGAATATAAACAGGAAGTCGAGAACCAAACCGGAAAAAGTATTAAAATCCTTCGATCTGATCGAGAAGGTGAATACTTGAGCAATGAATTCCTGGACTTCATAAAAGAGAATGGGATTCTCTCTCAGCTGACTCCTCCATATACATCACAGCACAACGGTGTATCAGAACGGAGGAACCGCACCCTATTGGATATGGTGCGCTCTATGATGAGCACAGCTGAGTTACCTATTTCCTTCTGGGGATATGCACTGGAAACAGCTGCAGACCTATTGAATATGGTTCTCACCAAAACCGTGCCAACCACTCCATATGAGATATGGAAAGGAAAGAGACCGTGTCTTAATTATGTTAAGATATGGGGTTGTCCGGCATATGTAAAAACGCAAAATCCGGACAAACTCGCGGCAAGGTCCATTCTGTGTAAGTTTATTGGATATCCCAAATATTCACGAGGGTATATCTTCTACCACACCGAGGAACAAAAGGTGTTTGTTTCTCGACATGCCACCTTTTTAGAAAAGGAATTTCTTGAAAAAGAAATTAGTGGCAAGGAGGAAGAACTGGAAGAGGTTCCAGTAATACAGACTACAACAGAAGATTTGGTTGAACCAGAGGATTCAGTAGCTCCCAATGAACCTCAGCCTCTCCGCCGATCTAGTAGGGTTCCTCGCCAACCTGAGAGATACTACGGTTTTCTCATGGATGGTGGGAGCGAGGATTGCATCATGGAGGATGATGACCCAACTAGCTTCGAGCAGGCCATCACGAGTAGGGACTCTGTGAAATGGCTGGATGCAATGCGGTCCGAGATGGAATCCATGTACACCAACAAAGTATGGACTTTGGATGTTGCTCCTGAAGGGGTAAAACCCATTGGGAGCAAGTGGATCTTCAAGAAAAAACTTGGTGTAGATGGGAAAGTGGAGACTTTCAAAGCTAGACTTGTTGCAAAAGGTTTTCGTCAAAGACCAGGTGTGGACTATGACGAAACCTTTTTTCCAGTGGCTATGCTTAAATCCATCCGGATCATGCTTGCCATCGCTGCATATCATGACTACGAAATCTGGCAAATGGATGTTAAGACCGCCTTTCTAAATGGTGATTTAGAAGAGTGCGTGTACATGACTCAGCCAGAGGGCTTCGTAGACAGTGGGAGCAGCGGGAAGGTGTGCAAGCTGCTTAAATCCATTTATGGATTAAAGCAAGCATCGCGGAGCTGGAACATCTACTTTGACGTCGTTATCAAAGAGTTTGATTTCGTCAAAAATCCAGATGAACCTTGTATCTACAAGAAGGTGGCAGAAAGTAAGGTTGTCTTCCTCGTATTGTACGTGGACGACATACTCTTGATAGGAAATGATATTCCTATGCTGCAATCGGTTAAGCTCTTCTTATCACAAAGATTCTCAATGAAAGATCTTGGTGATGCCTCCTGCATATTAGGAATTAGGATCTATAGAGATAGATCCAAACGAATTTTGGGATTGTCCCAATCCAAGTACATTGACACCATACTAAAGAGATTTAGTATGGAAGAATCCAAGCGTGGGAACTTGCCCACGATCTCTGGAGTCACTCTCTCCAAAGAGATGTCTCCCAAGACTGATTTGGAGAGAGCTCGCATGCAAGGGATACCCTATGCTTCGGCTGTAGGCTCTATCATGTACGCGATGCTATGTACCAGACCCGATGTTGCATACTCACTAAATGTAGTGAGCTGGTATCAAGCTGATCCTGGAGAGAGTCACTGGACAGCTGTGAAGAGCATTCTCAAGTACTTACGAAGGACTAAAGAGATGCTCTTGGTGTATGGTAACGGAGAACTCCAAGTGGAGTCCTTTACCGATTCGAGCTTCTAGAGTGATAAGGACGACTCTAAGTCGCAGTCGGGCTTTGTCTTTACCCTTTACGGAGGGGCGGTTAGCTGGAAGAGTTCCAAGCAGGAAACCGTGGCAGACTCGACGATGGAGGCTGAATACATCGCTGCCAACGATGCTGCCAAAGAGGCTGTCCAGATCAAGAAGTTCATTATTGAACTTGGTGTGGTTCCATCCATTGTGCATCCAATACCTTTGTATTGCGATAACAATGGAGCCGTGGCTTTGGCCAAGGAACCCAGGTCCCATCAGCGGTCCAGGCATATTCTGAGGCGGTATCACCTGATCCGGGAGATAGTTGATCGCCGGGAGATCGAGGTAAGGAGGGTTGACACGAAGAACAACACGGCGGATCCACTCACGAAGGCCATTCCCCAGATACAGTTTGAGAGACTCTTCGGGATGCTCGGTATGCGATACTACAGCAGCTGGCCCTAGTGCAAGTGGGAGATTGTTAGTTGTATGTATGCCCTAGAGGCCAGTATTGTACAGATGATGTATATTATATTGGATGCTTGGACATATATAGAGATGACTTTCTTGCTCGATATGATAGTATGCTATCTGGTTGCTCTTTATCTTAACATGTACACTTGTCTCTTTAAACTGTCTTATAGTTACATGTTGGTAAAGCCCTTAGGATGTGTACTTGACTACCTGGACTATGATGATCATACTAGTGGGGGCATGGTAGTCCATAAGTACATCTTTCAAGGTCCCTAGTCGTGGGTGTATCGAGACGGGGCATCGATATACCAGAGTAGACTAGCGTATACGCTTCTCGACCTATGAGATGGGCGATGGATGATCCCATATCCATTGGTGTTTGACATCAGAGATCGTATACGGGTGCTCAGTGGAGACTGGGTACACTGGACGGACTCGCCGAGAACTCCCAGATGGTATTATACCTCACGCCAGATGGCAGTTCTCAGGTGACACTTGTACAGGTTAGTCTGTAGACCCGAGATCGTCATAGAGTCTTGTGTGATTCCCACTGTGCTTTGATCTCCACCTTACCACGTCCATGAGGGCGTGCAAAACGGTGGTCTTTGGGTACAGTCCCGAGTCACATGGAGGCAATGAGCGATAGGAGGAGTTTCGTCTCTCCCGGTATTGGGGGTTGATGTTGCGCTGTGCTCGATTGGCCGTAACAGGGAAGTCCCTGGCCAGGACTGATCAGAGATTTGCTGATAAGTGTTACCAGTAGTTTCTCGACCCGTTATGAGCCTCACATCGGCACGACTTATCGGTTATTGGGGTCTGACGTTTACCACCCCTAGACTTGATATGCGACATATCAGACGAACAGACCGGACTGTACGGTAAGTGTTACTGGTTGGATTCACAGGAGTGTGAGCGGGCTAGCTCGTCGATCTTCTGATCGCTCAATACCCGGATGGCCGTTACGTTTAGCAGACCGCTTGCGGCTTGTGGGTGCTTGATATGATCATCATCTGCTACCGGCGTATTGACGAGTCTTTAGAGTCTTATACAGAGGTTTCCTGGCTCAAGCGAAACGAAATAGGAGCGCATATGAGATATGTGCAGGACCGAGAATAATGCGTGTATGTGATACCGTATTCCATTCTCGCGATGAATATATCAATTGGTTATATTCGATATAACCTAGTTATCGAATCATTGATTCGATAAATCGATACATTGTATACTAGTCGGTTATGTGCGATATGACCGGATCATTGAATCAAGTGTTGATTTAATGATTTAATGTATAATTATATATTTGATATATTATTTTGCATTAACTAGTATTGGTTCACTTTAAATGGATTTTCTCACTTGATGTGCAAGTTGTATATGTGATATACTTTTGTGCACATCTTTGTATCATGTTTGATGATGCTTGCTCATTTGGTTAAGTGTAAAGAATTAAACCTAGGTTAAGAAAGTGATTAGGGTTTTATTTATCCATTCTTTTATTTATTGATTTTGGAAAAAGAATGGGATAAGAATACAAAATGGTTGCTTTCATTCTTGAACCTTTATGAAGCTTCATGAAGCTTTGACCAAAGTGACCAATTTGTCTTCATGCTTAACCCTAACCACTCTTCTAACCTTGGTCAATTCTCTACACCTAACAATGGTTCCTATTATGATAAGTATTCATTTCTTTTTCATTTTTGATAGACTTATCATAATATTTCCTTCTTCTTGATCTTCTTCTTCAAGAAAGAAAGCTTGATGCCATCAATGGCAACTTGAGTTCTAAAGTGAGAAATCCAATTCTAAAGTGAACCCACCTCCTATTTATTCACCCTCTACCTCTTGCCAGGTTGTTTTGGGTGTTTTCTTCACAAGTTTCACAAATTTGTGAAGTCGGAGCTTGAACTTGTGATGCCTCGACGTAGATCATCTTCGGTACGAAGCCGACGACCTAGTCCGCCCATTTCTCCGATCAAGCCGACGATTGAGTCCGGGATTCGAGATGGACAGCGAGAGGACGCCTACGTGGAGCCAAGGAAGTGGATATCCGGATCTACAAAGGTTGTAGCTTCTTATCTTTAGTTAAGTTGTTAACTAGATTCGTATTTCGCCTAAACTTCTAGTCAACGATCCGTATTAGGGTTTCTCGGCACCCGTAAAATTTGAAATTGGCATGGTTGATGCCTTGTGAGACCTCTTGAGAGTGCCTAGGAACCCTACAGTTTTTAACAAGATTGGGGTAATATTCTCCCATATACATAATAAGATTCTATTAAACGGTGATATTTTTATCACCATGGGATTTTTAATCCAAGGGTGCTCGGTTTAACAGAGCACAATCTTTCTTTGTTTAGAAAGATATGGGAAATATTTTCCATCTCATTGGATCTTTGATCCATCAACTTTCTATTTAACAGAAAATATCCCACCCAATAGAATTTAATTCTATACTTAATCACCATTGGATCTTTGATCCAACGGTTCTTTGTTTGAGTAGAATTTAATTCTACGTAAGGAGGTGCCCTCACGCGTTTAACACGTGGGGCTTATTTAGCTCCTCTAATTTGGCGCCCGTATGCCTTGCGTATGGACGCTCACATGTTTAACACGTGACGTCAATTTGGCCTTTGGCCATTTACTCTTAATGCTTATATGCTTCCCACATAAAAAAAATAGAATTTAATTCTATGCATAGATTTTAGCTCTATCTAAAGCTAATGCTTCAAAGGGTTATCCTCACGTGTTTAACACGTGGCCCTAGTTGTGGATTTTTTTGTGCTTTCATGCTTTATACATTGGCGCTCATGTGTTTAACACGTGAGGCCTTTTTAGCCTTTAGTTGTTTAATTGCAGCGCCTATATACTCTGCATATAGGCGCTCACGTGTTTAACACGTGAGACTTATTTAGCCTATAGTAGTTTGATTGCAGCGCCTATATGCATATAGGTGCTCACGTGTTTAACACGCGAGGCTTATTTAGCCTATAGTTGTTTGATTGCAGCACCTATATGTATTGCATATAGGGGATCACGTGTTTAACACGTGAGGCATGAGTCATGGGGGGGATTTTCTTACCCTTATTTTTTTATGAGGGAACAAATGCCGTCCAGTGTTGCTCTCACGTGGCTTGCACATGAGTGCAATGCTGCCTATCCTTACAACCGTTGGATTGCCTAGGGGACGAGAAGATGAACCGCTTCCTATCATGTCTTATAAATGGGGCCTTTGTTCATTGAGATGACCACTGTTTCTTCATCTTCCTCCTTATTTCTTTCCTTGAAAATTTAATTCTCCTTTTAGAGGTTAGTTCTCTGCCCCTAGCATTTTAGAGTTAAACTCTGCAAACACTTCTTTTGGGTAAGGATTATGAACGACATTCACCTCTTAGGAAACCCTTTTCGTTCTTGTCTTGGATTTTAAATCCATCAACAGAGCTTTGCTCTTTTCTTGAACAGATCTCTTAGCGATCTAAAAAAATCTTTTTTTTAAGTAGACTTTAGGATCTTGGATCAATGAGGATTGTTAATCCTCCTCTTAGGGTTTTACCCTATCACCGCTCTTTGAGGATCCTTGGAATTTCATTTCATTTTCTTATAGAACCTTAGCTCTGAGAGATCTAGGGACTTTTGGGAATTTTATCCCCCATCTGTTTTTTAAGCATTTTCCTTTTTAGGGTTTTAATACCCTTTTTACAGATTTGAATCTGTTACCCATTTTAACAGAACTCGCTTTTCGAGGATGTTAAGATTTTTTTTAACTCCACTGTTTATTAATTAGAATCCTTTTGGATTCTCACAATGATTATCTTACCTCATCATTGGTGAGCCGCCATTTTGATTTTGTGGGGCCCACTGGCTTTGTAGTTAGTAATCTAATGAGACAAACTCATATATATTTTTTTATTAATAGGTTCTTTTTTTTCTTTAGGTACAATGGCCTCACTTCCCTACTTCCCTTATACACACTCGGAAGTCGGTTTCCCACAGTCGCCATCAGACGAGGAAGTTATGGCAATGATCAGGGAACATGATAAGGACAATAAGAGCCTTCTCCTATAGGGAGTTTGGTACGGTCACATTATCAGGGGCCGCCGTAGTTTCACATGCGAAACACCAGCAGAACCCATCCGCTCAATTTTATTGACAAAGCATCCGCATACTGCTTATGCGGTGGAAGCAGCTAATTAGACCCCCACAAGCCGGCTTGAGCCATCAACGACAGGGATCCCCAATCAACCCATGATGGCTATCGATATCTTGGGACGCCGAATATGTCAAGGTGAAGCCCAACCCTAGGGGCAGATCTACAAGGTAGGTGTTACCCCGCGTCATCCGGTGGGCTACCTTTCTTAGGCCCGGTACATTCTCTCCTCCCAACGCTCACGGTTGCAGCAAGTTAGGTTATATCAAGCGGTATACGCGTCACTGTTCTACTACCACGCTCCCCACATCTGGTGGGTGAAGGATTTTTTGAACCAGTGGAACCTTTCAACGAATACTTTTCTACTAGGGGACCGCAAACTCTCTATCTCACTGGAGAAGTTATCAAAAATTTCAGGGTTGCCGATTAGGGGAGAGCACTACGAAGAATTATTGCCCCCTGATGAGTATATATTTGCCACAGTGCCAGCTGTACTTGAAGGTTTAACAACCGAGAACGCTGTTCGGCACAAGCACCCGAGTCTAATCAAGGCCTTGGGCGTTTTCGAGAGACTATTTGTGGCATCGGAAGGACAAGGTGTCACTTTTGACGCTTTTATTGCTTACTCTCTCTGTAAAGACGCTCTTCCAAGAAGGCTCCAAAATTTGCGACAGTCGAGGACACCTTCGGATTCGGCTTAGAGAAATTACCGGCTAAAGAGGAAGACTTGCTGCAGTTTTATATTCCGAATTCATCAGCTATGACATTTGACATAATCGCTGCCCCTGGAATAGATCAAGAAACATTGTTTGTCGGCTTCATCAGTCTCTGGCTTAGCTGGTTCACTATGCCGATGCATCGTCGTTTTATAAGATCCTCCGTCTTCTATCCTGCCCATCGCATAGCCGAAGGAGCGCGATTGGCCGTTGGCGTTGCAGGGTTATCACACCTATACCATGGTTAAGTACTGCCGCCAATACTTCAAACCCAGATGCAGACACCATGAATTTCTCCATTCACTACTTCACGTCGTGGATTAAGATGCATGTGTTAGGCGCATTTGCTGCACACCGGCGTCCTGCTTTCTATGAAGCATATACTTTCCCACGGGTCATGAGGCTGGTCGATGCTTCTGCTCCTGATCCGACTGAGTTAATGGCTCTGCACGTATTTCTTAATCCGTATTCAAATGAAGGCGGGATGGTTTTCAGTGATCAAGTTCTCTCGGAGCCAGCGGAGCCCGTTCAACAGTTATTCGATTTGTCGATGAACGGGGCTCCGGCTTTAAAACACAAAGAGATCATGCATTTATACTCAATCAGGCCGGGGTATTTAGTGTTCCGCCTAAATGACTGCACTCTTCACGCGGTATAATCTGCATTGCTTCGTCCAGCAGCTAGGTTACAACTAGGGCGTCTCCCTCGAAGCCTTTTTAGTTGAGCCTACTCTCTCACTGGAGGCTGCCCGCGACATTATCCACCACTTCATGTTGTTAAATACAGGTTCCCTCTTCATGATTCCCGAGCCTGACTATCTTCCGAGACCCGTAGGACCCTTCAAGGGCTGGTATCGCAGCCGGGTTAGTCCCATCATTACCGTGGAGAGAAGGGTAATCTTCGAATGTAAATCCCCTGCTCCCGCTCAAGCCGTCAGTGCCCCGTTACGGCCATGGTCGGTTGTTTTCCCTCCTCTGAGGGATAGCGATTCAGTGCTTATTCCTAATGCCGCTTGGGCGGAATCAGTCACCCGTACTGCTGGTATGCCGGTTCGCACTAGGGCCGGGGCAGAGATTCCTGATAAGGTACCAGCAGCGAAATCACCAAAAGAAGATACCGAAGGCGAGGTTGGTCAGCGCCGTGCAAAATTGCCAAAAGGGAGGAAGCGCCCTTCTTCTAGTACTAGCTCGGGCCTTAAAGAAGGAAGAAATCGGTCGCCGGTTTACTCGATGCGTTGCTTGAGTCTGAGCCTCTTCACGACGAGCCTATATCTGCGCATAAACCATACGGCGGTCTTCTCTTTCCAGGAACATCCGCCGAGGAAGCCGCTCAGTTGGCCGAGACCTTGAAGCGTTCACAGGATGAAGCTGAAAACGTGGGACCCAAGAAGGCATGTTTTCCCCCTGTTGAATTCCGTGATGTTGATCCAGTACCAACTAGGTTACCGATGGTGCCTCTGACGCTGGAAGAAGAACGGGCTCTCAAATAGCCAATATCAGCCACTTCTGAAGACGAGACTGCTCTGAAGGCGGGCAGGGATTTACCTTTGATCGAAACCCGATGAGCGCGATTAAACAGAAAAGAGCAGTGGCTCGAAAAGACCATACTTCAGGCTCCCTGACGTATTGGTATCTATCTTTTATGTTATTCTCAGCAAATTAGTTTCATATCGTATTCGTCTTTACAGATTTTTCCTTTGTAGGGCCTTCTATGGTGGACGCAGATTCGAGTCTAGATTGTCCCATAGCGCCTCCGGTGACGGACTTTATTCCTTCAGTGGAGGTCACCGGACCAACCATAGACTCTGTAAATATCTCTACTGACGCACCGGAGGGTGTAGAGGAGGTTACTGAAGCTTCTATCCCTCTTGTCCAAAATGAACGAAGTATCGAAGGTAATCTTATATATTTCTTTTTTGTTTTAACGACCCTTCCATATGTCTGACCCTTTCTTTTTTTCTCAGAATTGCGAGAGCTGGCGTCTTCTATTGTATATCTTTCCCCGGAGGAAACCTTCCAGTGTTTACTTAGTATGGCAGCCCCGCACGCGATACCTCCCCTGAGTATTGTCCTTTCCTCTGTCCAAGGATGGTATTTCTTTGCCTTTCCGTTTTATATTTTCATGATGATGCTGATATGCCCCTTTATTTTAAACCACCGTCCTAGAGCCTGATGACGAAGTTGAAGTTCTTGATGGGCCTGGGGATCTCTCAGATCCGCCTTCTGTGGCCTTAGTTAAGTGACGCTTTAGCACTGGCATTCTTTTATTTATTCCTATTTTGAAATGCGAATAACCTTATATGTATTTTCACAGCTTTGCCAACCCTGACTCCACTAGAGTCCCGGATTTGCATGCCACCATGCCCTTACGCCAGACGCGTGTCTGAGAGGATGGCAAAACAGAGCATTCACTCACTAGCGACTCTTATTGAAGATCTTCGCGCTGGCACTTCCGTCATGGTTGAAGAATTTTGCTGTTGAAGCCAATACTTCCTTATCCGTTCTTTCCACCTACCATGACGAGGCGTTGGTGCGTACTTAGGTCGAATATTGCCGTGAAGTAGAGGCTTCCCTACATGGAGTCGAATGCGTATGCCTTCTTTCTGATATCTTATCCTTAAAGGCCAGCTTGTGTGGATGGATCGATCGGTGTGCGGCCAATCTCCAGTCTTGCGAGAAAAGGCTCAACCGGAAGATTTCAGCAAGGGAGTTGGCTTCGAAGGCTTTAGGGGAACTTCAACCCCAGCTCACCACCAAGACTACTCGGGCCTATGAAATTTGGCGGATCCTTTAGGAGGCCATTACGGAGCTGGTGGCTCTTGATAAAGCCGTCATTTTTACATGCAAAATGGTTGAGACCCACAAGACTGCCGAGAAAGACCTTGAGAATCGGTGTTCCTCATACCAAAAACAATAGGCACAGGTAGGGACTCAGCTTGCGGCGTTGCTAGAGCTTGAAGCGGAAGCCCGGCGGAAAAATGACACTCTAGTTGGCTTATTGAACCGCCCGCCGTCTTAAATACCTTGTTGCTGTATTTCTTTCTTTCTTTTTTTCTTTTCCTCTTTTTGTATCTTGTATTCATTTGGATTTATGGATAAAAGACATTTTATTTCATGTGTGCGCCTCTATATCCTTTGATGTCTTGATTTGGTATAAAGTAGTTTATATGCTCATTTCAGAGTTCATAGTTTATGTACTCATTTCGGAGTTTGTAGTTTATTCACTCGTTTGGGAGTTTCTAGTTTATTCACTCATTTTGGATTTTCTAGTTTATTCACTCATTTCGGAGTCCCTAGTTTATGTACTCATTTCGGAGTTTATTTAGTTTACCTCCCCTGGGTTTACAGGAAAACTTGTCCTAACGTTATATGCAGATAACCTCCATTCTTTACAACAGAGGTCCATTATGTTTTTGGTACTAGGGTTTTGGTCCGTGGTACCGTCACGTTGGCTGATGTATTCCTCGATATGTAGTCTTCAAGCTGTTGTTCGAGTAGTCTCATGACTGTCATATCTCTGATCCCTTCGGGGGCTGGACAAGACATTTTCAAGTAATCTCCTTAGGTCATATTACCATCGGAAGGACAAGCGTTAGAAATTTTCCATGACGCTTCTTGCTTGAAGTTAGGCTCAATTTGGAGCCCCGATGAGTCATATCCACTCCGCACTAGTGTGGGATGATCTCCAATAGTCTTTTAGGCTTTATATGAGTTGCCTTCAAGACCCGAAGCTGGGAATATGACGTTGCTTCATTTTTTGTTTTTGACGATGTCGTGTCGATTCATTGCTGAAGTAGGGTAGACATCTCTAAGACTTCTATGTTGTATGTATTGCAGTTGAAGTCCGGAGCCAGGAATATGCCATTGCTCTAATTTTGTTTAATAGTTGTGTCCGCATCTTGCTGAAATGAGGACGAGCGCCGAGATAGTCTCTGGGTTGTACATGAACCGTCAAGACTTGGAGCTAGGATTTTTCCATGACTCCATTTTCGTTTCGACCCTTGGGTCTTTCGTTGACGTTGCGTCTGCATCGAGAAGGAATGTCGAGCTAGTCTCTGGGTTGTATATGAATCGCTAAGAATTGGAGTTAGGATTTTTCCATGGCTCCGTTTTTGCTTTGACCCTTGGGTCTTTCATTGACGTTGCGTCCGCATCCTGTTGGAGTGAGAAGGAAGGCCGGGATAGTCTCTAGGTTGTATATGTGTCGTCAAGACTTGGAGCTAGCATTTTGTTGTGACTTCGTTTCTATTTGACCCTTGGGTCTTTGTTGACGTCATGTCTGCACCATGCCGGTATGAGGAGAACGTCGGGTGATCTCTAGGCTTTAGATGTTGCCATTAAGATCTAAAGCTAGGATTTTGCCGTCACTTCATATTTATTTGATTATTGCGTCCTCATCCTGCCAAAATGAGGTGCACGTCGAGCTGGAGCTAGGATTTTTTTGCCATCACTCCACATTTGTGTATTAACGTTGCATCTACACCGAGAAGGAACGTCGAGTTGATCTCTAGGTTGTATATGAACCGTTGAGATTTGGCTCTTCTTTTGATGGAGCCTGGTGAGAAAATATGGTTCCTTTTCTTTCATCTGTGCCCATGGATCGTATACAAGAGCCAATATGGACCTACTTGCAGGGCAAAGGAAATTATATATATATTTTGTTTCCACGATGCTCTACCTTTTCAGCTTTTCACATCACGAAAGTCGCGATTGCCCAATCATTTCGGCTTTTTATCCACGGTGCCTAATCATTTCGGCTATTTTTTATATTTTTTACTCGCTGCTTTTTATTGCGAGTTGCCCCAACATTTAGGAAGTTTTTATATGCATATTTTTTGCTCGCTGATTTTTATTGCGAGCTGCCCCATCAATTCGGCTATTTCATATGCATTTTTTTTCTACTCCCTACTGTTTTTATTGCGAACTTGGAATCTGATACCAACCTTGGCATCAGCATCGCTACGACTGGAATATTGTCAGGAGCGAATCATCATTTGTCTTGAAAAGACTTAGAGTTTGACACCTGTTTAGGCACCAGCATCGCTACGACTGGAATGTTGCCAGAAGTGAATCATCATTTGCCTTCGTCGATTTGAACAAAGATGGCTTAGTAAACGGGGTTAGAGTCATGTTAACTAATAATTTTTGATTTTATGAGCCGTAAAGGCCTTATAAGGTTATTTCTCCCTACGGGTCATGAAGATCTCGTAGGTGTATTTTCTCCATAGGAATCGTGGGGATTCCTAAGTTTGTGTTCTCTTATAAGTCGTAAGGATCTTATAAGAGTATTTTCTCCTTATAAGTTGAGAGGATTTACAAGTGTCGTTCAACACATGGGGACATTTCTTGCCATTGGAGGAACTTGGTGGGGAACTGTTTATTTATGCCCGTGGATTGTATACAAGAGTCAATATTGGATTACTTGTAAGGCAATTTGGGGGTATGACGACTTAAGAACAGGTTTATACCCCTGTAGCTTAAGGCTTTTGAATCTTATGAGCCGTGAGGGTCTCATAAAGGGAATTATCCTTACGAGTCGTGAGGATCCCGTAAGTGTAATTTCTCCTTAAGAATCATGAGGACTCCTAAGTGTGTTGCTCCTTTGTGAATCGTAAGGATTTCACACAGGTATTTTCTCCTCACAAGGTCGAGAGGACATTGCAAGTGCATATGATTTTTTTATTTTACGAGTATGCGCCCTTCCGGTTTTCATAAGCTCGCCAGCAGTCTTGCTGTTTTTACTCACGGCACCCTTTCAGGTTTTCATCCATACCCATTTTGCTTATTGACATGTTGTTTTTTTTAATGGAGAAACCCTCAAAAGTAGTTTCGTCGCAGGTGACCCACCTGTTTGACGGTGGGTTCTGATGGAGGCTTCATCGCTGGATTTGCTATGTAGCCAGTGGGACTCACATTGCAACCTCTGCCATTAGGACTGTGATTCCAATATAGATATCAAGGGAGTGGATCGTCGTATTTGGGGTGATGCGCTAGTTTAGGGACGTTCCGGTCCAATATCGTCATATTTGAGGCGAAATTTTAGTTTAGGGACATTTCGGTCCGGTATCGCCATGTTTGAGGCAGATAATTAGTTTAAGAACTTCTCGGTCCTATGTCGCCATATTTGAGACAAAGTTCTAGTTTATGGACATCTTGGTCGGTTGTTAGTTTAGGGACTTCTCGGTCCGTTGTTAGTTTTTAGGACTTCTCGGTCCGATGTCGCCTTATTTGAGACAATTTTTTTTTATTTTAAGGACATCTCGGTCTGTTGTCGCCATGTTTGAGGCGAGGTTCTAGTTTAAGGACATCTCGGTCCGTTATCGCCATGTTTGAGGCGAATTTCTAGTTTAAGGACATCTCGGTCCGTCATCGCCATGTATGAGGCGACGGAGCTTCTTTGCATACTACTCTCAGAGTTTTTGACTCAGGAAGATAGCAAGCGGACACGAGCGTCGTCATCTATCATTGACTTAGGTTATGAATCGTCAAGCATAGTATTTTTTGAGAAATCGGCCGTTTATTGGCCTGAAGGGTCTTTCTCCATGCATATCCATGAGTAGGTAAGCTTCACCTTGGTAGACTTTGTCTATGATGTACGGGACTTCATAGTTCGGCTTGAATTTCCCCCGTTTTGCATGATTATGAATCATCGGTCTTTTGACGACTAGCACGAGTTCGCCTTAGCGGAATGTTCTCGGCCAGGTCATTCTTTTGTACGACCGTATCATCCTTGCTTTATAAGCCTCTAGGTTTTGCTGTGCTATAAGGCGAGTTTCTTCAAGAGCGTCGAGCTCCTCAAGCCGAAGATGAGCATTTTCTTCATTTGTCAGCTCGTATCGAACCGGTATTCGTAGAGAAGGGGGTTCTATTTCCAGGGGAAACACTGCTTCCGTGCCGAATACCAACACATATGGTGTTGTATTCGTAGACGTTTTGAACGTTATTCGGTACGCCCAAAGACTTCATGCATCCTTTTGTGCCAGTCTCTTTTGTTCCTGGACACCGTTTTCTTTATAATTTTCGTCAAGATCTTGTTGAAAGCTTCAGCTAGACCATTGGCACGAGAATTATAGACTGAAGAGTATCTCCAATCTACTTTATGATGTTGTGCGAAGCGGCTGATTTTATGTCTCCTGTAGGCCTGCCCATTATCCGAGATAATTCATCGCGAAGTGCCAAACCGGTAAATGACATGGGTTCTGAAGAAATAGAGGATATTCTTCGTCTTCATCTCCCTTAGTGGTACTGCTTCTGCCCACTTAGAAAAGTAATAGGTCATTGCCAGTATGAACTAATGTCCTTTGGATGATGCCAGTTCAATGGTGATGATTATATCGGTTCCCCACATTTCGAATGGCCAGCTAGCTACTATTGGGTGTAGCAGGTTTGGATGCTGGTGGATGAAGTCCCCATGAATTTGGCACGAGTGACACTGCTTCTCATATTCGAGGCAGTCCTGAGACATTGTGGACCAATAATAACCCATTCTTTTAATCTTCAGCTTCATTTTTGGCCCAGCTTGGTGAGAACCACAGAGTCCGTCGTGAATTTTTTGAAAGACTTTCTTTGCTTCCTCCGGACCCAGGCATCTTAGCCATAGACTGTCGAACGATCTCTTATATAGAGTATCATTGACGAAGGAGAAATACAAAGCTCGTTTTATGAGCTGATGTCTAGACGACGCATTTTTGGGCGTTCGTTGGGATTTGAAGTAGTCTATGAAGACTTCCCTCCAATCCTTGACCTTTTCTTCGTTCTTGGTCGCACGCTTTTGGCGTGTCGGATGTTCAAAGTTCTAAAGTTTACCGCAATCAGGACGGAGTCGCTATGCAGCTAGCCGGTTGAGCACGGGTCGATCCACAGGGAGATGGTTGTATGTCCTTTCTTCTTTTAGACGAGTCAATAAAGAATGAGTATATGTTTGTTCAATCTAACCTATGTGTATTATTTGCAAGTATAAAATTGTTAAGAAAAGATACGATAATGTAAGCTAAACAAATCCGAACTCAAAACCTTTGAGCCGAGTCTTGACCAGTTGAAGCTAGAGCAATTGGCAACAACGTGGATTAGGGGATTTAAGCACGGTATTCGTGGAATCCGGCTTATTTACCCTTGTCCTTCCGTTCTTGTCTCTTGCTTTCGCCTCCGGCCAAACCGAACGCAACCGGTCGCGGTTAGGAATCACCGTTATCTTGGTAGGGTAGGGTGCCTAACGGAGCGCTTGCGTATCGTTTGGGCGGAGTTCAATGGAAAATACGGGAAAAGGAAATGAGCAAAGAAACGTTAACTTATAATATCGTATTTCTTCTTAACAATAATAATTACATTCATTCACAAAAAGAACCAAAAAGAGCAAAAGAAAAGAACAAAGAAAAGAAAAGATTACAAGTAATTAAGTGCATGAATTTAAATTGCAAATAAGTAAAGCAAGTTAATAAAAAGCAAGTAATAAATAAGCAATAAAAAGAATTAGAAACTAGAACTCAAGACGAGCATGGGATCAATAGCCAACCCTTAAACTTGCAAGCTCAATCAAGAGGTTGCAAGATCAAGAGAAGGGTAGAGAACGCATGTGAAATGAAGCGCTAATTCCATAAGAAAATACGACCCTTGAGATCAATAACTAACCCTTAACCTTTCAAGCTCAATGAAGAGGTTGAAAGATCAAGAGGAAGCAAAAATCTCAAGGGAAAGTTAAACAAAAGAGAATGATACAAAAACCCTCATCTTCATTAACATCCACTCAATGCTCTCACTACATTTTCATGGAAGAAGAATGAAGAAGAAGAAGAAAAAGACTAAATCCTAACAAAAAGAGGAACAAAGAAATGAACATGAAATTGGACCCTTGGCTTAGCTCAGTTCTGGAGTATTTATAGGCTGCTTACAGAAACCCTAGGGCAAGAATCTGGCATAAAATGAAGTACCCAAACTACCCCTGAAAGTTGACCCTCTGCTGACACTATATGGCCGCGGTTCCGCGGCCTAAGCATGCTTAGGCCGCGGTTCCGCGGCCATAAAAGGGAGTTGGGCCATGTAAATTTGTCGTATCCCCTGGTTCACTTTTTCCTAGTGTTTGCCAACATTACACTGCACAAAATCTTCCAGAATATCTTCAGATTCTTAGTCCAAGATTGCATTATCTTTTTCACTTTTGACTTCTATCTCCCTAGAGTTCCGCGCACCCATTGATTCTTGTGCAGCCCCTCTCATGCTCTGTGCTTGTCCGAGACACGAATGACTACTGTCATATGTCTTGTCTCTGGAACTGGTCCTCGGCACTGGACGGATATGGATGACCGGAACCTGGCTTTTATCTGCTGTCAACAGATGTTCTGTATTTGGTGTAACTGTTGAGATTCTGTCTTGATTTGGAATATTTGTACTGGAAACCTGTACTCTGTAAATATGTAACAAACACGGATTAAAAGCACCTACCTATAAACACACGAGCGTAAGAATGGGTGGTATAAAATGCAATATTCTGGTATGAACAAATACCCCCAAACTTAACTTTTGCTCGTCCCGAGCAAAACCAATTATTCACAAAAATACAATCCTAACCGCACTTTCGCAGGGAACGCGATTGCACTGAGCACGTGCAACAAGCCGTTAAACCTCTAGGTGTCCCTAGTAGGAGGAGTGTTGTCTCCTGAGGGTTTTCAGCGGATACTACCCACAAAATCCCGTCAAGTTAGTTTCATAAGCTAACATCGATTCTACTCCTACAGTTTAGTATTTACGTTAGAAACTCTATCATGCTAAGTTAGAGATATCCAACCCTTATGCTTCACACCTCCTATCTATTTAACTTTAGATCCTATACGTTCCAAAAAAGTTTAGAAAGATGTTGGTTCTCCTGAGTTTTCCTTCTAAAGTGCGGCCTCAAATCAGGGATTTTTATCAACTTTACAGAAAACACAAGTCTTATTCTTTATTTCTATCTTTTATCCAAATATCGATTTTATACCCTACGTGTGTGTATATTTGCACCCCTACACTCAAGAATTCAATTCAAACTATAATACCCTTGCCCTAATACCTAATACTACTTCTTTTCATTAAGGATGGACGGATTTGCTCACACACCTTTCATGCGACTATTAATGCTTCTTGAGGCACTAACGACCGATTACTGAATGTGTGAACTTTAAAGCGTAAATAGCAGTTTTCAGGTCTTGACTTTATTCTATTTTTTTTCTTTTTCTTTTTCAAGACCGGATAGATTTTTCAATATTCTCTTTTGGTGTTTAGCTTTAAATACCGTTTTTTCTTTCATACTAGGCTTTCAGGCAAGAGTATTTTTAGGTATCCTCTACTATCCCAAGTTTCAAGGTGCGTGTAAGTGCAGTTTGTAGGGTATATACTTTCTAAATTTGAACTCAAGAAAAGAAACTATTTTTCAGACTTATCCTTCAGCAAAGCTTCAATACTCTCCCTTCATCTTGACTTAACTCAAGAACTGAACTCAAAATTACCCATTTCTCAAAAAAAACTGTAAGGACGTATACTCACCAAGTTTAAACAGAACGAGGGTTATTTTTTAGGGTTTTCAATTCCTAAGCCTAGAATTTAGTTATTTCTAACATATCAACTAAACTTTCGGAATAAAAATCTAAGTTACCCTATTAGCTAACTTGACGACAAAGTTTTTATATTTTTGGGAAATTTTCGATTTTTTATGGGTTTTTAATAAGGTATGCAAATGCAAAATATACAAATGAATGCGAAGGAAGAAAGCTTACCGAGCACACCCCCAAAATTAAACTTGACAGTGCCCTCACTGTCAGGCTACACCAAGAGGGTCAAAATTGTCGGCGCTCCCTAAAAACAAATTATATACAAAAAGAAAAACAAAAATATATATACAAAAAGAGTCCCCCCCAAACTTAAGTAAAACAGTGTTTCCACTGTTAAGCGTTGAAGTTCAGGATCAGGGGGGAAAGAGAACAGTTTCAAACTATACAAGGCCTTACACAGGCCAAAAGTGAGCACCAACCATTCAAAAATTTTATCGCTATAATGTACAGGTTGGTGGAAGAAGGCGTAGAGAAAAGAGATGGAGAATACGCGAGACCGTATCGAGATAGAAGTGGTATACGGTCTCGGTATATAAGAAGAAGAATAGGGAGAAAGAAGTGGAATACGAACTTGAGGGTGGAAATGGGGCGAATAAATTAGCACAATTTGTGATGACCGATGTGTGAAAAGCGATTGTGCTAATATATTAACCTGTCGAGAAATGGGGTCAAATCCCTCAAGATTCGTGAGAAACCATGGGTATGCTGAACTTGGTAAACCAGACAATGGAAATGAAAGTGATACGGTTTCTTGCAAGGTCGAAACGATGGAAAGGGTAGAGGAAAGTGATCGATGAGGGGTATTAGGTAAAGGTTTGGGAGGGTGTACACAGTCAATGAAAGGAACAGGATGAATTGGAAAATCCGACTCATCAAGCAAAACTGGTTCATCCTCAAAACTATCCTCAAAATTTTCCTCAAAGTTCAGCTTATCCATGCAATTTTCATCAAAATCAAGACGCATATGGGGTTCGGGAAAAACATTTAATGACTCGGGATGATGAATTGGAGAGAAAAACTCTGCCAAATCTACAGGTTCATCATCCAAAATATTCCCGGCGTCAATATCCTCAATCAAGTGAAAGTCAATTTTCTCAGACACCTCATCAAAAGCATGGATTTTAATCGATTCTGGTTCTAAGATGGAGGTGTAGAGGTCAAAAGGATGGGGTGTGGTTTCACTTGGCAAGGTCCCTTCACCATCGGGTAAATCAAACACTGCAAAGTCGCACAACTCATCAAACATTCTATCTTCAATTAATAATTCAGTTGGGACACTTGATAGACTTTCAACACAGGAGTTGTGGGATTCAATTTGAAACGGGTAGGTTTGATTTGGAAGGGGGTACAGCTCACTCTCTCCACTCAAATTCTCAATCTGTCCAACCGCCTCATCATACATTGAAAAATTAGGAGCTAGGTGGAAACTAGCTACCGGGTCAGTAGGTTGTATGAGGGTGGCCATGGAAGCATTCAAATCCATCATCTGTTAGCATGACGCTACCCTAAAGTCGTCCAACGACTGTTCCAGACTAGACATGGGTTGTGACGGGGTTTCAGTAAAAGATTCAAAGTTGTTTGGATACTGAAAACTCCCAAATGGCTGTTCAGAAGCAATGTCTAGGGAAGGTGCAAAAGTCGGGTAGGACTGGTAGGAATTGAATGGCTGGACTGGGGTAGGATCAACATTTGGATACGAAGGTGAATGGAAGTGTTGATCCAAAGAATTTGAAGTGGTGAAAGGAGTGAAAGATCGGCTATGAGATTGTTCAATACGTTCAGCGATGGACAAAGGATGACTTGCAAAAGTGGAATCAACATAAGCGGGTGCGGGAGGTTGAAAAGGTTGATACAAAGTGGATTGCGGAGGGCAAGTGTTTGTCCTAGACGCGTCTATGCGATCTTTCAATGACATTTTGGGCATGGAGGGGTCGTTCGATGTTCGGCCAAAGCAAGAACCGTAAGAAGTAATGTATGGTTGTGGGTACCAAAGTTCGGCAAGAGTTTTGCGAGGTGGGGTACCCATGATATGAAGAGAGAGAGAAAGAAAGGCAGAGAAAAGGATGGGAAAAAGAATATGGTTTTTTTTTTTTAGTTTTTTTTAGATATTAACAAAAGAATGAAATATACACAAAAAAGAATATGGACAAAAACAATCACGACACAAAAATACCACACACCTAATCGTTCTAGGGTTCACCTAGGTCAACTAGACCTGCTCCAGAACTTGATTGTCGAAGTAAAACTGTGTCGAGAAACGGGCTCAAGATACACTGATCACGAGGCCAGGTAAGTGCAGAGATAAGGGGAGGTTTTCCAACGCTTTCGCGAAGTTCCTTAATTAAATAACCCTTTCTCTTTTGGCGGTTTCGCCGTTAACACTTTCCTAGACACCCCGTAAACAATATACCGTTAAGCGAGGTTCTAAACACAGTTAACTTCTCCTAGTGAGCGCGAAGTCCTTAAGGCTTAAAGTCTAGTTTCTTTTAAATTTTGTGCGGGTAAACGTTATGCTCAAGTTCGTGATTTGTGGGCCACGGAAAAGGTGATGAAATCCTTTACCGTATGTTGTGGGGTTCGCTTGCCCTTAAGTCCGTATTAATGTATGCAATGCGCAATTCAATAAAAATTCTATAAAGAATCAAACAATCGTTTTTTAGTTTAAGCGCGGCACTGCAACAAATACGGGTTAGTCAATTTTTTAGCGTTTGCTAGCGAACTTGCAAAGAATCCTGCAAAGAATAGTGTATTGGATGCGTCGGATTTGAGAAGGAGGTGTTAGTAAAGTACGTACCGTTAATTTTTGGGTTAGGAAACCCCCGTTGAATCAAATCCGGTAAGCTTGAAAAGTTCGCTTGCGCGGGTCAAACTATCCGGATCTTTGGCACTATGCTTTGTAATCACCTTAGCCTTGAACGTACACTTTGCTCCCCACAATTGCCGTTCGCAAATCCGCAAAAATCTGCACTCTTGCCCACAAAAATGATCAAAAAAAACAATTTTTTTTTATATATATATACAAAAAGAATGTTAACCCGAATAACAAGAAAGAAAATACGCTACCGTCTCCCCGGCAACGGCGCCATTTGGTCGCACGCTTTTGGCGTGTCGGATGTTCAAAGTTCTAAAGTTTACCGCGATCAGGACGGTGTCGCTATGCAGCTAGCCGGTTGAGCACGGGTCGATCCACAGGGAGATGGTTGTATGTCCTTTCTTCTTTTAGACGAGTCAATAAAGAATGAGTATATGTTTGTTCAATCTAACCTATGTGTATTATTTGCAAGTATAAAGTTGTTAAGAAAAGATACGATAATGTAAGCTAAACAAATCCGAACTCAAAACCTTTGAGCCGAGTCTTGACCAGTTGAAGCTAGAGCAATTGGCAACAACGTGGATTAGGGGATTTAAGCACAGTATTCGTGGAATCCGGCTTATTTACCCTTGTCCTTCCGTTCTTGTCTCTTACTTTCGCCTCCGGCCAAACCGAACGCAACCGGTCGCGGTTAGGAATCACCGTTACCTTGGTAGGGTAGGGTGCCTAACGGAGCGCTTGCGTATCGTTTGGGCGGAGTTCAATGGAAAATACGGGAAAAGGAAATGAGCAAAGAAACGTTAACTTATAATATCGTATTTCTTCTTAACAATAATAATTACATTCATTCACAAAAAGAACCAAAAAGAGCAAAAGAAAAGAACAAAGTAAAGAAAAGATTACAAGTAATTAAGTGCATGAATTTAAATTGCAAATAAGTAAAGCAAGATAATAAAAAGCAAGTAATAAATAAGCAATAAAAAGAATTAGAAACTAGAACTCAAGACGAGCATGGGATCAATAGCTAACCCTTAAACTTGCAAGCTCAATCAAGAGGTTGCAAGATCAAGAGAAGGGTAGAGAACGCATGTGAAATGAAGCGCTAATTCCATAAGAAAATACGACCCTTGAGATCAATAACTAACCCTTAACCTTTCAAGCTCAATGAAGAGGTTGAAAGATCAAGAGGAAGCAAAAATCTCAAGGGGAAGTTAAACAAAAGAGAATGATACAAAAACCCTCATCTTCATTAACATCCACTCAATGCTCTCACTACATTTTCATGGAGGAAGAATGAAGAAGAAGAAGAAAAAGACTAAATCCTTACAAAAAGAGGAACAAAGAAATGAACATGAAATTGGACCCTTGGCTTAGCTCAGTTCTGGAGTATTTATAGGCTGCTTACAGAAACCCTAGGGCAAGAATATGGCATAAAATGAAGTACCCAAACTACCCCTGAAAGTTGACCCTCTGCCGACACTATATGGCCGCGGTTCCGCGGCCATAAGAGGGAGTTGGGCCATGTAAATTTGTCGTATCCCCTGGTTCACTTTTTCCTAGTGTTTGCCAACATTACACTGCACAAAATCTTCCAGAATATCTTCAGATTCTTAGTCCAAGATTGCATTATCTTTTTCACTTTTGACTTCTATCTCCCTCGAGCTCCGCGCACCCATTGATTCTTGTGCAGCCCCTCTCGTGCTCTGTGCTTGTCCGAGACACGAATGACCACTGTCATATGTCTTGTCTCTGGAACTGGTACTCGGCATTAGACGGATATGGATGACCGGAACCCGGCTTTTATCTGCTATCAACAGATGTTCTCTATTTGGTGTAACTGTGGAGATTCTGTCTTGATTTGCAATATTTATACTGGAAACCTGTACTCTGTAAATATGTAACAAACACGGATTAAAAGCACCTACCTATAAACACACGAGCGTAAGAATGGGTGGTATAAAATGCAATATTCTGGTATGAACAGTTCTCTATTTGAAAGGCTACTTGTTTGGTCGTTTCTTTTCTTTCAGATGGCTCTATTAAGTCTTCCGAAGATATACCTGTTAGCGCGAGGATCCTGCGGCTTTGCACGATGATTTTTACGTCATCGAGATATTCGTCGGCTAATTCCTTAGCCAATTTGACCAACGCATCCGCCTTGTTGTTTTCTGCACGCGGTATACTCTCCGGGATGTAGGAAGGGATTTGTGTCAATAGTTGTTGCACTCTTTCACCATACTTTATCAGCTCCGGATTACATGTCTGATAATCGCCATTTACTAGGCTAACGATCAGCTAAGAGTCTCCATATATGAGGAGGTCTTTGATTCCCATGTCGACAGCGATCTCGAGACCTGCTAGCAAAGCTTCATATTCAGCTTCGTTATTAGTCCTCGGCTTCATTAAAGAAAGTGTGTAACGCATTATCCCTCCTTGTGGAGTCACAAAGATAAGGCCCACCCTGGCTTTAATTATGGGGGTGTTTTGCTTTCGCCTCATCATGGAAGATGCTCCATCGTTGTAGAGTTCCCATCGAGAATCATTTTCTTTGTTATCTCCTTCGATTGTGTCAAACGCATGTTCATCCAGCAACTCGCAATTTAAGGGGGAGTCGGCTGGTATCGGATGCTCTGCAAGAAAGTCGGCAATAGCCTGGCCTTTCATTGCTTTGAGGGATCGATATATTATTGAGAACTCCATCAGGAGGAGGGCCCATTTGGCAAGCCTTCCTGTTAATATGGCCCTTGACATCAGATATTTGAGAGGATCCATCTTTGATATGTGATGGACCTCATGCGCCAAGGCGTAATGTCTGAGCTTCGTTATCGCGAAGATCAGTGTCAGGAAATGCTTTTCAATGGGGGAGTAGTTGTTTTCTTCCCTAGGAGAACACGACTGAAATAGTATAGAGCTCTCTCCTTTCCCTGATCGTTCTCTTATGCCCATAGCGCCTAGAGAACCCTCAAGGGCTGTTGTATATAGAATAAGGGGTTTTCTCTTAACCGAAGCAGTCAACAATGGCGGATTTTGCAGGTACTGCTTGATTTCATCTAGTGTATTTTGACACTTTTGATCCCAAATGAACGGGGTCCCTTTCTTCATCAGATGACTGTTGGGACGGCATTATTTGGAGAGGTTGGCTATGAACCGCCAGATATATGAGAGCTTTCCTTGAAGGGATCGCAAGGGTCCTTGGCGTGGGCATTCCCGTAATCACCTTGATCTTTGAGAGATCGATTTCGATACCCCGGTGCCGTATGATGAATCCTAGGAATTTGCCTGAGGAGACTCTAAACCTGAATTTTAGAGGATTCATCTTCAGATTATACTTCCGAAAACGTTGGAACACTATGTTTAGATGTTCCCCATGTTCCTCGTAAGACTTGCTTTTCACCACCAGGCCGTCGATATAGCATTCGACAATCTCATGTATGAGGTCATCGAAAATCTTCATCATGGCCCTCTGGTAGGTTGCGCCAGCATTCTTTAAATCGAAAGGCATCACCATGTAGCAGAATATGCCCAGCGGAGTCCGGAAGGTGGTACGTTTTTGGTCTTCAGGATGCATTTTTATTTGATTGTGTCCTGAAGATCCATCTATGAAGGAGAAGACCTCATGGGTAGATGTGTTGTTGATCATTAACTCGGTAACAGGCACTGGGAAATCATCCTTCGGGCAAGCTTTGTTGAGATCCCGAATGTCCATGCAGATGCGTACCGTCCTATTTTTCTTCATCACCGGAACGATGTTAGAAATCCGGTCGGGATATTGAACTTCTTGGATGAAGCCGGATTCGATTAGTTTCCTGACCTCAGCAATTATACTCATCTCAAGTTCGAGTCGCATTCTTCTTGGCGCCTGTTTGACTGGCTTTATGTCCGATGATATGGACAATCTATGTACTGCTACCTTTGGATCTAGACCCGGCATTTCGGAATAGTTCCATGTGAAGTAGTCTTTATACTGCATGAGCACTTCTTTTAACGTGGCTACTTGTTTTAGATAGCAACTCACCGACGAACGTTGGCCTCGGATCGTTCTCTGTCCCTAAGTCAATTTTCCTTAGGTTGTCTGCCGTAGTGTGTATCCCGTCTTCTAGCTCTTTTGGTGCTGGTGGAAACTCTGAGATCACCTCGTCCTTGTCTTCATTTGCGAAGCACTTGAAGGGGTTATATATAGTCCTGTGCCCTCCTTCCTTTGAGAGTGTTATCATATGGAAGGTACGGGTTCGCTTCCATCCTTGATGTTGAGCTGGTCCTATCTTCACAGTATAGGTCCTCTCTGGCTTATGCTTCTATGGTAGGGTTACCCTCCAGCTGTCGGATATAACTTGCCTTGTTGATACTGTTCTTCGACCCAGTCTTTAAAGGTGAAGTTGTCTTCAAGAGGATGACCTATGGCTCGGTGGTAAGAGCAACAATCCAGGTGATGGACTTCGTTTATTTGTTCGGGGTGCCGAGACTCCGGAAGCGTCATCATTAGGTGCTTCAAGACAAGGTTGAATATTTTCCCTGTCTTGTCTTGGGGGAAGGAGTATTCCCGACCCATCTTCTTTATAAAGGACGGGCTCCAACCGAGTTTTTCTTGATAGCTCGGCTTCTTAGATCTGCCTTGTTGTTTGTGAACGTTTTTTGCGCTCTTTGTCCTGTTTTTGCCTCTATTTCGGGACTTTTCCTTTTTGCGAAGACATACAGCGGGCTGGGGATAAAAGGGCATTGTAGTCTTCTTTCTCCGAAGATTGCTGATTGAGGCGTTGCATCCTGGCCTTCTCATAAATGGCCATTTCGCGGCTATGATTGTCTCGACTCTTTTGACAAGCTTCTTTTATTAGCTTGTCTAATTGTTCTTCGAGTGACGGACTTAACGTTCTTAGAGCGGAATTTCGCTCTGTTTCAACGTCACGGCCATTTGGAAGATTGTTTTCCTCTTCACTGGAGCTGTTTATGACGTGACAGCTATGGGACTGCTCCCATTTCTTGGACCGAACGTATCCGGGCCCAGTTCTCTCTATCTTCCCGTTGGGCATCTTTCGCTAAGTCCTGGGAATATCACAAATCTTTTTGTAGAATTGAGCTTGCCAAACAGTTTGTTCGAGGGGTACACCTTGGCATCTTAACAGCCTTTTCAATCCCTCTGCGTAGTATCTTGGCAAACGGATTGGTTGAAGCCTATCGAGTGCAAAATCGGCACCATGCCAGACTTTTTTCTCTACTCTGGTCTCCGTAGATTGGTAAAAGAGGATCGCCTTTTCACCTCTTCGCCTGGGAGGCATGTAGAAAGTCAGTAGTTCCTGTACGCTATATGTATCGAGCGCATCAAGTTCCTTGTAATGCTGAGGCGGAACCAATGTGATTTGCAGGCTCTGATCTGCTTCGTCGAGGGTTTGCAATGGCAGGCGGATGGAGAACACTGTGTTGGGCTCATCGTAAGAGTCGCTGCCAAAGACCAAATTTGGAGTAGATGGTCCGGGCATGTTGTCTTGGGGTTGCCGTGAGTAGACTATTTCTTCATCTTCCTCGGTATCGCTCCCAAAGATCAGGATAGTGGCGACGGACTTCTATTTATCCTCCGGTTTACGACATCTTTCCGTGTCTTCGAAGTCCGGTAGGAAGTACTTTGCGTCTTGATATTTCCGAACCCCATTAACGGAGAACGGGTTTAGCTCTCCCGTGACGTTGTATTCCGAGCCGTCTTAGAAATACTTTATACACTGATGTTGTGTAGAAAGGATGACGTTGTACTCATGCAACCAGGGCCTGCCGAGCAAAGCGTTGTAGCAAGTCTTGGCATAAATGACGTGAAATTTGATGTCAGTGACGAGCAACCCGAAGCGTAACTTCAGTATTACGTACCCAAGAGTCCGTGACGACTGTGAGTCGAACCCGGAGATAGTAATTTTGTCTCGGGCTGTGCTAAACATTCATGCTGTTAGTGATATATGCCCTAGAGGCCATTATTGTATAGTACTGGTTTGTATGTTACATTTTGGAAGTTTGGGATATACACAGATATTATAACATTCTTTCTCAATATGGTAGTATGCTACTTGGATTGATTCTATCTTAATATATGTGTTGTAGGAATGCCTAGCACGACAGCAAGGTTTTGGGAGGCATCGTCTATGCCATTTTCAAAATTTTGGCATGCTAAACAATCCTAATCCTAGAATCTTAACTAGAGATTTAGACGGTACAACATGTACACTACTTTACATCTAAGTGAATATGGAATACAATCTTTGTAGACCGGTCCTTCACTTCAATAACTCTGAGTGGTAGTCCCTTCGCTCCAAGTAGTGATCTTGCGGACTCTAGAACGGCTCCACAAGATGAAAGGAACAAACTTGCACGAAGTCTTCGAGGCCGAAGATGATCTATGTTTAGGAGACACTAACCCAAGATACCTTTTCACTAATTAGGTATTAGTGAAGCTAACACCCTAAACTAAACGGCTAATCTAGTAGAGGTTGATGAAGTAGGATTTTTGGTCACATTAGAATTAATTTTCTCACTATTATTCTTCTCCTCTCAAAAACCTAGAGCTCTAAGCTCTTGATGGTGAAGAAGATGAAGAGATGAGGCCAATAATGTTATGGCAACCATGGGTGAGAAATATCTCATATAACTCATGTAGAGACTTAACTATGGGTTTAGATAATGGTTGTGTTAATAAATATCTAGTGTAAGACAAAACTAGTAGACTAAGTCAATGGTTCTACAAGATTCCACTAAGCTCAACCATGTGACTAATTTCCAACTAATATTTGATTTACTCTAAATAAATAAACCCTACATAATCATGAGCATGGTGTGAGTCTCATACACCCATGTAGCATGTGGTATCAAGCATGACACAATAAGAAATACAATTAATATATATCACATATATATTAAATGCATAAGTGAGAAAAGAAATGCTTAAGTGGTCTAATATTAGTTAATGTAAATTAATATATCAAATATATAATTATACATTAAATCATTAAATCAACACTTGATTTAATAATCCGGTTATATCTCATATGACCGACTAATATTATTTGTATCAACTTATCGAATCAACACTTGATTTGATAACCCGGCTATATCTCATATAACCGACCGATATTATAAATCGCGAGAATAGAATACGGTATCACATACTCGAATTAATCTCGGTCCCGCACTGTAACGTTTTGAAAATCGTTTAGGTGAAATTTCGGATAATCGGCAAAATAACTGGTGTTTTCTGTAAAAACCAAAATATAATTATTTTCTTCATAGACTTAAATATACCAATTCTAGCTATGTAATTGCTAGTATTTGGTATTTAATGGGTCACTTATAAAATTTGCTAGTTTACTAAAATATTTTCCGTAATTAATTATTTTAAATATTATTTTAAGTCTTCACTAATACATTTAATTAGTGATAATTACAAATTTGGAATGGATTAATTATATTTTAGTGAACCATGACAACTTAACATCAAGTTTGTAACATGCTCATTCTTTTTAATTGTGTCTCCATAATTCTAGAGAAGTCTGGGTTTTAAAATAAAAGAAAATTAAATAATTAAGGAGATAAGATGTTGATGCGAGTATAGGGGTAAGGTTACCTCTCTTTTCTCACTCACCCACTCCCAAAAACCCCATTCCCTTATTGTGGCCGAACCCAAGCTGCCCTCATTCTCCATTGTCCCCCTTTATTCCTCACACAAAAGAAAAGAAAAAGAATTAAAGTGAAAAGAATAATGAAGGAAAGAAGTATGGGTGTAAATATGTGAGGTATGGGTTTCTATGACTTAGACTTTTCCCCCATACACACACCCACACTCATTCTTTTCCCTGGCCGAAACTGCAGCCCTCCCCTCCTCCACTTCTTCATCTTCTTTTCCTTGTAAAAATCCACGAAACTCACTCAAAATCCATAATAAACCCAACACAAATCCTAGCTAAAATCATCACAATTCTTTGTTCAACTCTAATGCATGGATCTTGGAGCATGGAAGAAAGTTTGGGAGGCTAAGTGGCAAGCTAGATCTATGGTTTGTGAGGTATAAATCTTGACCCTATAGTTAATTGTTGTTTAAATACTTAAATCAAACTCAATTAGTTTGTAGTATGGCTTTAATTTCAAGAATTGAGTTTTCAAGATAATGGTGGAATTGGAAGTTAGGGTTTTGATTAATTGGTTATGGATGTGATGTGTAATTTAACATCTTGAGAATTTCAAAACCCAACCTAGTTGTTAGTTTGCAAATTGTCATTTTAAAATTTTCTAAATTATGTAATTTTGCAAACTAGGTTTTTTTAGAAAATATGAAGATAAGTGAGATTAAAATATAGTTAATATTTGTGTGACCTAATTAAGTTATTAAATGAATATTGTGGCCACTAGTTTGTTAAAACATCTAGATTTTCACAAAAACGGTAAATGGATACTTACTAGGTTTTCGGAATTAAATCGATTTTAATTAAGTTGCGGTTTTGTTGATTTCTAACCTATTCACTAAGATTTTTAATGCGTTATGAATGCGCGATTGGGTTTTCGACATGGTTGTGGTCACGTAGAGCGACCCTAGTCGTGGGTTATGGCGTTGTCGCGAGCGCGTTTTCTGCACCAAGTGCGTACGCGTTTAGTTAGTGTGCGTGGTTGATTTGTATTGGTTGTGTCCGCGACTAATTATGTATTTATTTTCTTAATTGTTGTGTACGTTTCTAGGATCGGGTGCAGAGGCATCGGATGTGGCGCGGAAATGGAAGAGCTGGATTCAGATCAGATTACCCGAGGCGTCTAGATGAGTAGATGTATATCTACGGGGGAAGTCGGGTGGACGGCATACAGCACCCCCGCAATTTCGTAGGGTATGATGCGTTATATATATACATATGTGTTGTTGCAAGATGTCTATATTTAGCGAGAAAGACTTTAGGAGACCTGGGTTGGTTTTTGTGTAATTGAAAGAAAGTGATTTTAGTTAGTTTCTTAGTCGCGAACCCTAGAGTAAGGTTGACACACACACATGTACACACGTGATATGGCTTTGGGTGTATATGTTTATATGTACATATATATATGTGGATGCGTTGGTACATATATATATATATATATACATATACGTATACACAGGTGATGAGGATAGTATATGATACATAGAGATGAGTCGATGTGATCGGGCATGATGCCGTGAGATCGGTTATGTGATTTGGGTCGTGTTATGAGATATGACATGATATTATAGTGGATCGATGGGCGATGTGATTTTATTCACACGTGGATATATGTTTGATGGTATTAGTATGTACTAGACTATAAAACAATACCCCTGATTCAGGATATAATGATAATGGCACCATATGAATAATGAGGTATATATGATATTTGCCCCGTACCCCGATTTCCGGGGTGCCGTACGATGGATTTTACCGTACGAGGTATAAGTATGATGATTGATCCGCACTCTTGATTCGAGGATGTCGTATTATATATTTTACCGTACGTGACGTTATTGAGATGGGATCGCCGATTACTAGATATATCGACTCAGATTTAGGTGGATTTCCTTATCCTTTCGATTAGTCTCTTAGTTTAGTCCTGTCGTTTATCAGGTAGATGTTTGACTGGGCTCGTGTCATACTTATTTTCAAAACTAACAAATCGTGAGTATTTTAAAGACAGGCCGAGGGACACTACGGATATTTCAAAGGATGTATCTTTTCTCAAAGACCCCGTAGCCCCTATTTATCTAAAACCACGATTCGTGCGATTTCAAACGCCAAAAACTGTATGACTCGCATATAGAAACGTATATTCTTCGATGTTGCGTTTATTATGTATTTTCCATATATTCTTGCGATTCGCATCGCATTGCATGTTTAAAGGGGTTTTTGTTGTTATTATGAACCCATGTTGTCAGGACACCAGCACCATTACCGATGATGCGTATGTCTACAAACACTTGCTTGCCGGCTCATACACATCATCATCGGTAATTGCCATGACACGTATAATTTAGAAAATATTACTTCATTGATATAACTTTCTAGCTGATAGTTCCAATATGTTATTACTATGCTAGTTTAGATATTGCATTCTTTATGCAGATACCCATGCATATGTATATTCACTTGTCATGCAATATTATGGGGCTTTATGCCGATACTTCACTGTTTATTTACTCTCGAGTTTGGGATTTCGGATTTTCTATGAGATTTTGGATTTGGAGAAAGCGCAAGGATTTTTTATAACTCATTATCATTTTAAATGCAAGTTGCAGATTTCTCGTGACATGATGTATGTGTCGTCCACCATGAGTTTTCTCGGCTCTTGAGCGATATTATACACCCGATTCGAGGAGGAGGATGAACCGTCTGCGGGTGAATAGTGGACCCGGTATGGTACCCCGGGGCGAGAGTGGTTTTGTGAGGATGACGATGAGCCTGGCAGGGGCAGACTACCATACCGGTGTGTCGGGCGCGGCGGATATCCGGAGGATACCGATGTAATCGAGAGATTTGATGTGATGGGCCAATCTAGATTTTCCGAAGCCCGGGGCCAGTCCGGATTGCCGAAGTATGAGATATTGAGACATTAAGATATTAGGATATATGTTTTGTTTCGATGCTTGACACGGATTCTCTGTTGATTTCATTGAGGGTACTTCGGTTTTTATACAGAATTCTCACTGAGATAAGAAAACATATTTTCTCATTCAAGATATATTCTGTTTTCATTCTTAATGCATTCATACATAATATATGTGATATGTTACTACGTGAGGCACTGACACGAGCACTGGTATTACACTTATGTTTAGATGTTTACCCTTGCCATTATTAGATACTTCAGGTTATATATTATGAGGATATTACTGTATGACCTAGGATAGAGTCATATGTGATTTCTGCTCGGTGGTGTCTTCTACTCACGAGTTGGCAACTCACCCCCGTTGTGCTAAGTTTCTTGCAGGTTTTTGCCATACAGGTTTCGTTGTGGCTTGCTGGCACACTGCTTCTTCCGGGTGATTGCTTGGGTAGGTGGGTTCGCTTGCATCGCGACCACCGTTGTACTCTTATTTATTTCAGTTGTATTTAGTAAACTCCATCAACCAGACTTGTATTATTTGATAGACTTAGAAAACTAGTTGTTTATTCTTTTGACCTTAGAGTCGCGCGATTGTATTATTATGACTCTTCCCTGATTATCTTGAGGATGTGGGTTTTCTTCTGAGTTTTCGATCCTCGCCCTTCGGCGTTGTATATTATATTTCTTGTGTGGTGGTTTCCGCCATTTGGCGAAGAGCTAGCTCCCGCTTGGGGATGCCTTTATTCATTATTATGTATTTCATGTGTTGTACCCGTTTGGGAGCCAGTATTTACAAAAGAGACTCTGCCGAAATTTTTCGGAAAAATATGATGTTGCTTTTAAATGTTTAATGTCACCTATTTTATTAAAACCACTTTCTTTAAAACAAGTTTTCCTTCACTTCTTCTTTAAAATGGTTTAGATTTCTGGGATTTTGGCTTACTTGAATTAGGTGGGGTCCTATAGACTTCACATGATTGAAGTGCCAGTCACGTGCTATTTCGGGTCATGACAAAGTTGGGATCAGAGCGCTAGGTTTAACCTTGGTTTGAGTCTAGGTTTGACTATGCGGAGTCTAAGGCGTATATTTATATTCGGAACCTAAGCTTGACCTTATGAAACTTAGACTTGGTCGAAGGGGTATTAGACCTGAACTTTCGTCGCATAGGTTAACCTTGGTTGATGGTGTTGGTGACTTAAGTAGAGTAACGTACTGTGTGTATGTTCTGCAGCATACTTACGACACGCTCCTCCGCTTAAGAAGCCTTAGAATGTGCATTTCTTGCATAGTATTCTATTCGTATCTTGATCTATCCTCATCGATGACGGATGGTGGGTTTTGTTACCACGGTTGCACGAGCAGAGAGAGCTGCGGCTAGAGTTGCGGTCAACATGAGCTCGTCATGGACGAGGACTGACCAGGATGTATTCCGGTGACATACGACTGCATATATGTGTCGTTTTATTGTGTTTTTCATGACATGAGCGTTTTGACGGATTGTTTTTACTAAGATTTCTCGAACGTTCAGATCAGCACCAGAGGATTGGGCCACTGCTAGAGGCCGGCTAGAATATGATGACCGTTAATGTATCATCTATTCTTGAGGATTGAGGCATTATTTAGCGTGCGGATGAATGAGCTAGTTGTTGCTGTGACTGACAAGATATCACCCCAGATGTTTGAAGCCATTGTAGCACGAGTTGATACATAGGGAGATGATAGAGGATCGCTAGTCACCATGGATGAATGACTAGAACATGTGGTTCGTTTGCATACCTCGATGCGAGGTCATCAGATTGATTGATTTCAGCTAGAGAAGACTTCACACAGGTACGTTGAGAGTCAATAGGGAACGGACGAATTGGAAGAGTTTCCGAGGGCATAGTTGGCCAGATGCCTACCACAAGATATTGAGCTGTCGAGTTCGTGGTTTCAGAAGGGAGACTCCAGACATGAGTATAGCCGTTTGTAGCGCAGTCCGTACAGCTACGAAGAGACGAGTCCGAATCAGTTGACATTAGAGAAAGGTGGAGTAAGAGATTCGTACGAGATTTTGACGAGATGACGTTCTACTCCGTTGACATCAGAGATGTGATACGCATGCAGAGGCGTTGAATATGGATATATCTTTTAGAAGAAGTCGTGATGAGCTTGCAGCTATTCCGGAACAAGAAATGGATTTAGTAAAAGGTGATAACTTCCGGGCAATTCGGCAGAAACAAGATTTGGGAGAGACCCCGACATAGTCTTTCTGGAATACTACACGAGAAGACTTGGACCCAGGATCGGTCGTATTACGCCCACCCAGTAGGCTAGAGTTCATCATCATCGACGAGACATGTTATCAGTGACCATGATAGTTGGCCAGAGATCTTTAGAGGATGTACCAGATCGGAATTGTTTCCGTCATCATTTCCATATTGGGCCGTTGAGCCGAGGAGTTATGTAACTGGAAATCCGCAGTGAGAGACGAGAGCCTAAGGGCACAAGGCGCCAGACCATGTACAGGAGGCAAGGAGATATCTTGCTCTACTAGCTTTGGATGCACCGACGCCTTCTCGACTTTGAAGGAAGGACATATCGACGACAGTGTTACGTTTTGCGATTTGGTGATTCGAATATCACGTATCCTTCATTTTGGATTTCGGTATTTTGGGCAATTTATTTGCATGATTGAGATTTGGTGCACCACAGTTGCACTCGACTTCGATGTGATGTCGTTCGAGATGTTTGATTTTGATTTCATGCCTATAGTATGTATGTGTTTTGACTTGTGCCTTCGGTGTAGTTTTCATATACTTTTAGTACTTAGATTTGATTTTGTGCATGCTGATGCACGTGGATCTGAGATTATATACCACAGTATATCTGATTTGGATTGATGTATGTTGTATACCATCGATTTCGATTATGATATTCGATATTTATTTTCGTGCACCTTGTGCACTTGAGTTGGATTTTTGCGCATACTTGGCGCGCTTGATGTGATTTTGGTGCACACTAGATGCACTAAATCGGGATTTTTCGTGCATATCAGATGCACCTGATATTGTTGTCAGGCACACCCATTGCCCTTGATAGGTGTTTTCGTGCACACCCGTTGCACTTAGATTTTGTTTGTGTGCACATGTATGGCACATTCATTGATTTCAATTTCTGTGCGCACCAGACGCATGTGGCATTATTATATATACTATTACACCTTTGCGGAGAGACGCCCAGTAAGAAGGGCCTTGGGTATGATTTCCTTTGAGCAGTACATTTTTATGATAATTACTATTTGGTTTAGTAACTGAGCAGGACTGTTCTGAGAACAGTACCTAGGTGTTGTTTCATGCATCGATAGTTATCGAAGGGATTTCCAAAAAGGAGCTAAAGTCTTAATATTTTCCTAAGTGTCCGAGATGACACAAAACATTTTACAAAGGAAACCCTTCTAAATTATTTTCAAAAACAGTAGGACGTGTATGTTAAACAAAGGATATATATATATATATATATAGTTATTTTTCTTACAATAAACGTCCTCTACTTGTGCTGTGATACACGCATCGCACAGCGACTTGGAAAAGGTTTGGCATGCATTTCTTTCAGATGTTTTGACGAGTTTACAACGATGCGTACTATGTACATGTTATAGTTTTTATGTATATCATGTTGATTTTCGTATTGGACTTTGACATTGGTCTCTTCACCATGACTCCGATGATTGCGTGATGCTTGACGGAGTTTTGATTCTGAGTTATATACTCGTTTTCATGCGTATGCATTGCGCTAAGATGTGTCTTAAGTATTTAAGATTTCAGAGACCCGCCGATTTGAGTGTTTTGCTGAAATGTTTTAGTATTTGGGGGAGTTTTAATTTAAATTCGGGGACCGAATTTCTTTAAGGGGGGAAGACTGTAACGTTTTGAATATCGTTTTTGTGAAATTTCGGATAATCGGTAAAATAACTGGTGTTTTCTGTAAAAACCAAAATATAATTATTTTCTTCATAGACTTAATATACCTATTCTAGCTATGTAATTACTAGTATTTGGTATTTAAAGGATCACTTATAAAATTTTCTAGTTTACTAAAATATTTTCCGTAATTAATTATTTTAAATATTATTTTAAATATTATTTTAAGCCTTCACAAATATATTTAATTAGTGATAATTACAAATTTCGAATGGGTTAATTATACTTTAGTGAACCATGACAACTTAACATCAAGTTTGTAACATGCTCATGCTTCTTAATTGTGTCCCTGTAACATTTCAGAAAAATAAAATATTATTTTTGGGAATTTATATAATTAATATAATAAATATTATGAATATTTTAATGATGTGGTATAATTATATACCGATAGTTTGGAAAATGTTGGAGAATTAAATTGAATGGTAATTTTTGGAGGGATTTATGTGATTTAGGCAAATTATAAATTTTTATAATTAATTATATACAAGTTTATTCTAAACTTGATTAATGTTCACTAATCATACATTGATGGTGTTCTGTGCATGTGACATGCACCATTTCATATTTGCTAACACTTGTTACATTTTTGAAAACTTTGCTTAAATCCTAAATTGTGCATGGTTTCATTTTGGTTTCTATGGTTTTTAAAAGAAAACAAAAAGAAAAGAAAAAGAAAAGAATAAAGAATGTGGCATGGGGAGACAAGGAAGCATGGGCTTAGGAGGGAGAGAGAGAAGGGGGGTGAGGGGTCTCATTGGCCATGGCTTCATTCTTCACTTCACCTTCACCATTCCCTTCTTCCTCATCTCCATGGCTGCCCTCTTCCTTCCACCTCCTCCTACACCTCACAACAACCCCAAAAATGCATCAAAACCATACACTCTTTTCATTAAAAATATGTACAAGCTCACTACAAGCATGGGGAACCAAGAAAGTTGGGATTTTGAACACTTGGGGCAACTCAAGAAAATTCTTGAGTTTCCAAATGAGGTACCTCCACGTGAACTTCGGGATGACAAGCAAGAGCATGGCGATATCGACTTCGGTGAGTAAGGATCAAAGTGAGTAGATATATATCTACGGGGGAAGTCGGGTGGATGGCGTATAGCACTCCCGCAGTTTCATAGTGTAGTATACAAATACGTTATATATGTTTATAAATAAGTGTATTGTGATACGTGGATGATTATCAATATAGGGTTTAGGTGTTCACGTGTTAGTTTTAGTGTAATTGTAAGATAGTGCTTATAGTGTAATTTCTTAATCGTGAAACCCTAAGAGTATAGGTACGCACATACACATGCACACACGTGATATGTTTCTAGTGTATATGATATATGTATATGGATGTGTTGCTATATATATATACACGTATGATGAGGATAATATATGATACTTGGAGATGAGTCGATGTGATTTGGCATGATGCCGTGAGATCGGTGATGTGATTTGGGTCGTGTTATGATATACTACATGATAGTATAGTGGATCGATGGGCGATGTGTTTTATTCACACGCGACATATGTTGATGGTATCGAAATGTACTAGACTTTAGATTAGTACCCCTAGTTCATAATATGACGAATGATACTAGATAAATAATGAGATAAATATGATAGTTGACCCGTACCCCGATTTTGGGATACCGTACGATAGATTTTACCGTACGAAGTATAAGTATGATGATTGATCCGCACTCTTAACTCGAGGATGTCATATTATATATTTTATCATATGTGACACTATTGAGGGGGATCACCGACTACTAGATATATCGACTCGGACTTTAGGTGGATTTCCTTACCTTTTCGATTAGTCTGTTAGTTTAGTCCTGTAGTTTATCAGGTAGATGTTAGACGTGGCTCGAGTCATACTTATTTTCAAACTAACGAATCGTGACTATTTTAAAGACAGGGCGAGGGATACTACGGATTTTCCAAAGGACGTACATTTTCTTAAAAAGCACCGTAGCACCTATTCTCAAAACAAACCACGATTCGTGCTATTTCAAATGCCTAAATTGTATGAGTCACACTTATAAACGTGCATTCTTATATTTTGCGTTTACTATTCATTTTCTGTATATTCTTATAAATTGTATGAGTCACATTTTCTGAGCCGGCAAGCAGGTGTACGTGGAGCATACGCATCATCTGTATATTCTTGCCGTCCGCCAATTACCGATGCATGCTTAATTGTGTTTCATTAATTATTATGAACCCATGTTGTCAAGACACCAGTACCATTACCAATGATGCGTATGCTCCACGTACACCTGCTTGCCAGCTCACACACATCATCATCGGTAATTTTCATGTCACATACACATTAGAAAACACTACTCATTAGTATAAATTTTTAGCTGATAGTTTCGATATAGTACTAGTGCGCTTGCTTTTATATGATAGCTTAGACATTGTATTCATTACTGTGATATCTCATGCATGTGTATTTTCATTTGTCATGCAATATTATGTGGTTTTACGCCGGTATTCACTGTATATTGACTTTTGATTATGGGATTCGGATTTTCCATGAGATTTATGGATTTGGAGAAACCGCAAGGATTTTATAAACTCATTATTATTTTCAAAAGATAGAAATTGTGGTTTTCTCGTGATATGATATGATATATATCCACCACGAGTTTTCTCGGCCCTTGAGCAGTATCATACACCCGATTCGAGGAGGAGGAGGAACCGTCTGTGGGTGCATTGTGGACCCGGTGCGGTACCCTGGGGAAAGATGGTCGCAGATGATGGCGTTGAGCCCAGCAGGGGAGCACTACTGACCGGTTATTTGTGACGCGGTAGATATCCGGAGGATACCGACATAGTCTTGAGATTTGATGATATGGGTCAGTCCGGATTGCCGGAGCTCGAGATATTAAGATTGATGTTATGGGCCTGTCCGGATTGCCGGAGCCCTAGATATTGAGATATTGAGATCTTGGGATATATATTTTGTGTCGATGCTTGACACGGATTCTCTGTTGATTTCATTGATGATACTTCGATTTTTATACAGAAATCTCACTGAGATAAGAAAACAGTTTTCTCATTTAGCTGTTTTCATGCATTCATACTTCATATATATGAAATGTTGCTACCTGAGGCACTGACACGAGCACTTGGTATTACACTTATGTATAGATATTTACCCTTTCCATTATTAGATGCTTCAGGTTATATTATTTTGAGGATATTACTATTGTATGACCTAGGAGACAGTCATACATGCGATTTCTTCTCGGTGATGTTTTCTACTCACGAGTTGGCAACTCACCTCCGTTGTGCCACAGTTTCTTGCAGGTTTTGCCGTACAGGTTTTGTTGCGGCTTGCTGGCACACTACTTCCTTCCGGGTGATTTCCTTATAGGTGGGTTCACTTGTATCGTGACCACCGTAGTTTTTGTATTTATTTCAGTTGTATCTAGTAACTCCATCAACCAGACTTGTATTATTGTTAGACTTAGATAACCAGTGTCTATTCTTTCGACCTTAGAGTCGCGCTTGTATTATTATGGTTTTCTGGTGGATATTGGTTTTCTTCTGAGTTTTGATCCTCGCCCTTCGGCGTTGTATATTATATAGCTTGCGTGGTTGTGTCCGCCAATTGGCGAAGAGCTAGCTCCCGCTTGGGGATGCCTTTATTCTTCATTTATATATATTTCATGCGTTGTACCCGTTTGGGGCCAGTATTTACAAAAGAGACTCTGATGAAATTTTTTGGAAAATATGACGTTGCTTTTAAATATTTAATGTCATTTATTTATTAAAACCACTTGCTTTAAAACATGTTTTCTTCACTTTTTCTTTAAAATGGTTTAAATTTCTGGCTTTTGGCTTACATGAATTAGGTGGGGTCCTATAGACTTCACATGATTCAAGTGCCAGTCACGTGCTATTTCGGGTCGTGACAAAGTTGGTATCAGAGCGCTAGGTTTAACCTTGGTTTGAGTCTATGTTTGACTATGCGGAATTTAGGGCGTATATTTATATTCGGAACCTAGGTTTGACCTTACAGAACTTAGACTTGGTCGAGGGGGTATTAGACCCGAACTTTCGTCGCGTAGGTTGACCTTGGTTGATGGAGTAGGTGACTTAAGTAGAGTGACGTACCGTGTGTATGTTCCACGACATACTTATGATACGCTACTCCGCTTAAGATGCCTTAGGATGTACATTTCTTTGCACAGTATTTTATTCATTCCTTAGATCTATCATCATCGGTATCAGTTTGTGGTTTCTGTTACTACGGTTGCATAAACAGAGAGAGTTGCGGCTAGAGTTGTGGTCAGCATGAGCTCGTCATGGATGAAGACTGACCAGGGCGTAATTCCGGTGACATACGATTGCATATGTGTGTCGTTTTATTGTGTTTTTCGTGCCATGAGCGTTTGATAGATTGCTTTTACTAAAATTTCTCGAACATGCATATCAGCACCAGAAGATTGGGCCACTGCTAAAGGCCAACCAGAATGTGATGATCGTCAATGCACCGTTTAATCTTGATGATTGAGGCATTGTTTAGCGTGCGGACGAATGAGCTAGATGTTGCTGCGACTGACAAGGTATCGCCCCAGATATTTGAAGCTATTACAGCATGAGATGTACTTAAGGATTTGATTGAAGATCGCTAGTCACCCTTAGATGAATGACTAGGACATGTGGTTCGTTTGCTTACCCCGATGCGAGGTCACCAGATTGATTGATATCAGCTAGAGAAGACTTCACTCAAGCACGTTGAGAGTCGATAGAAAAAGATCAAATGTCAGAAACCCATTTTTCAAAGTTTAAGCTATTCGGAAAAACATGCAAGTAATTCTGTGAACCATCTAAAAGAATGAAACCCTAACTCGACATAATGACTATGGAAACTCTTTTGAACCTTAGGGTTTGCGGCTGTTCCGCGGTTCCATTAATGAGGCTTGGGTTTTTCCTTTTACGGTTGGTCCATAGGTACTATGGTATGTATTGGATATTATTAAACTGTGCTCAAGTGTTGAGCTCTCGAGGAATTATGGGACTTTGATGAATCGATCGAAAGGTTCGACGTCGTCCGGATATCATATGATGGGATACATTACTTAGGAGTGACCCCGATAGAATCTTTCTGAAATACTACATGAGAAGAATCGGACCCAGGACCGGTCGTATTATGCACACCCAGTAGGTCAGAGTTTGGCATCGTCGACGAGACATGTTATGAGTGACCATGATAGTTGGCCAGAGATCTTTAAAGGATGTGCCAGAGCGGAACTGTTTCTGTCATCATTTCTATATTGGTCCATTGAGCCAAGGAGCTATGTAACTAGCAATTCACAGTGAGAGACGAGAGCCTAAGGGCGCCAGGCGCCAGACCATGAAAATGAGGCAAGTAGATATCTTGCTCTGCTAACTTTGGATGCACCGACACCTTCTCGACTTTGAAGGAAGGACACATCGATGACAGTGTTTATGATTTGCGATTTGGTGATTCGAATATCACGTCTCCGTTATTTTGGATTTCGGTATTTTTGGTGATTTATTTACATGATTGAGATTTTGTGCACCACAGTTACACTCGACTTCGATTTGGTGTCATTCGAAATGGTTGATTTTGATTTCATGCCTATGGTATGTATATGATTTGACTTGTGCTTTCGGTGTAGTTTTCATGCACTTTTAATACTTTGATTCGATTTTATGCACGCTGATGCACGTAGTTGTGAGATTTTTATATACCACGGTATACCTAATTTGGATTGAGGTACGTTGTATACCGTCGATTTCGATTGTGATACTCGATATTTGTTTTCGTGCACCTTGTGCACTTGATTTGGATTCTTGCGCATACTTGACGTGCTTGATGCGATTTTGGTGCACACCAGATGCACTAAATCGGGATTCTTCGTGCATATCAGATGCACCTGGTATTGTTGTCAGACACACTCGTTGCCCTTGACCGGTGTTTTCGTGCACACCCGTTGCACTTAGTTTTGGTTTCTGTGCACATGTATGGAACATTCATTGATTTCAATTTCTGTGCGCACCAAACGCACGCGGCATTCTTAGATGCATTTTGGGATTGGTTTCTTTTGGAGCAGTATAATTTATGATATTTACTATTTGGTATAGTAACTGAACAGGACTAGTCAGAGAACAGTACCCGAACATGTTTTTGCATACATCGATAATTACCGAAGGGATTTCCAAAAAGGAGCTATAGTCTCAATATTTTTCCTTTGTGTCCGAGATGACACGAAACGCTTTACAAAGGAAACCCTTCTAAATTGTTTTCAAAAAATGGCGGGACGTGTATGTTAAACAAAAGATATATATATATATATATATAATTATTTTCTCATAATAAACGCCTGCTACTTGTGCCGTGATACGTGCATCGCACAGCGACTTGCAAAAGGTTTGACATGTATTTCTTTCCAGATGTTTTGACGGGTTTACAACGATGCATACTATGTACATATTATAGTTTCGATGTATATCGTGTTGGTTTTCGTATTGGACTTTGACATTGGTGTCTTCACCATAACTCCGATAATTGCATTATGATTGATAGAGTTTTGATTTTGAGTTATATACTCGTTTTTCATGCGCATGCATTGCGCTACGATATGTTTTATGTATATATGATTTCGGAGCCCCGACGACTTGATCATTTTACTGAAATATTTTAGTATTTGAGGGGTTTAAATTTAAATTCGGGGACCGAATTTATTTAAGGGGGGAAGACTGTAACATTTCAGAAAAATAAAATATTACTTTTGGAAATTTATATAATTAATATAATAAATATTATGAATATTTTAATGATGTGGTATAATTATATACCGATAGTTTGGAAAATGTTGGAGAATTAAATTGAATGGTGATTTTTGTGATTTAGGCAAATTATAAATTTTTATAATTAATTATATACAAGTTTATCCTAAACTTGATTAATGTTCACTAATCACACATTGATGGTGTTTTGTGCATGTGACATGCACCATTTCATATTTGCTAACACTTGTTACATTTTAGAAAACTTTGCTTAAATCCTAAATTGTGCATGGTTTCATTTTGGTTTCTTTGGTTTTTAAAAGAAAACAAAAAGAAAAGATAAAGAAAAGAATGTGGCATGGGGAGACAAGGAAGCATGGGCTTAGGAGGGGGAGAGAGAGAGGGTGAGGGGTCTCATTGACCATGGCTTCATTCTTCACTTCACCTTCACCATTCCCTTTTTCCTCATCTCCATAGCTGCCCTCTTCCTTCCACCTCCTCCTACACCTCACAACAACCCCAAAAATGCATCGAAACCATACACTCCTTTTATTAAAAATGTGCACAAGCTCACTAGAAGCATGGGGAACCAAGAAAGTTGGGATTTTGAACACTTGGGGCAACTCAAGAAAATTCTTGAGTTGCCAAATGAGGTACCTCCACGTGAACTTCGGGACGAAAATAAAGAGTATGGCGACATCGACTTCGGCGAGCATGGATCAAGGTGAGTAGATATATATTTACGGGGGAAGTCGGGTGGATGACGTATAACACCCCCGCAGTTTCGTAGTGTAATATACAAATACGTTATATACGTTTATAAATATGTGTATTGTGATACGTGGATGATTATCAATATAGGCTTTAGGTGTTCACGGGTTAGTTTTGGTGTAATTGTAAGATAATGCTTATAGTGTAATTTCTTAATCACGAAACCCTAGGAGTATAGGTACACACACATGCACACACGTGATATGTTTCTGGTGTATATGATATATGTATATATATATATATATGGATGTGTTGCTATATATATATATATACATATACGTATACACGTATGATGAGGATAGTATATGATACTTGGAGATGGGTCGATGTGATTGGGCATGATGCCGTGAGATCGGTGATGTGATTTGGGTCGTGTTATGATATACTACATGAGAGTATAGTGGATCGATGGGCGATGTGTTTTATTCACACGCGACATATGTATATGATATCGAAATGTACTAGACTTTATATCGTTACCCCTAGTTCATAATATGACGATTGATACCGGATAAATATGATAGTTGACCCGTACACCAATTTTGGGATGCCGTACGATGGATTTTACTGTACCAAGTATAAGTATGATGATTGATCCGCATTCTTGACTCGAGGATGTCATATTATATATTTTAACGTACGTGACACTATTAAGGCGGGATCACCGACTACTAGATATATCGACTCGGACTTTAGGTGGATTTTCTTACTCTTTCGATTAGTCTGTTAGTTTAGTCCTGTATTTTATCACGTAGATGTTAGACAGGGCTATAGTCATACTTATTTTCAAACTAACGAATCGTGAGTATTTTAAAGACAGGCCGAGGGATACTACGGATTTTCCAAAGGACGTACCTTTTCTTAAAAAGCACTGTAGCCCCTATTCTCAAAACAAACCACGATTCATGCTATTTCAAATGCCTAAATTGTATGACTCATACTTATAAACGTGTATTCTTATATGTTGCGTTTACTATTCATTTTCCGTATATTCTTATTGCATCGCATTGCATGGTTAATTGTGTTTCAGTAATTATTATGATCCCATGTTATCAGGACACCAGCACCATTACCGATGATGCGTATGCTCCACATACACCTGCTTGTCGGTTCACACACATCATCATCGGTAATTTTCATGTCACGTACATATTAGAAAACACTACTCATTAGTATAAATTGTTAGCTGATAGTTTCGACATAGTACTAATGCGCTTGCTTTTATATGATAGGTTAGACATTGTATTCATTACTGTGATATGTCATGCATGTGTATTTTCATTTGTCATGCAATATTATGTGGCTTTATGCCGGTATTCACTGTATATTGACTTTTGATTATGGGATTCGGATTTTCCATGAGATTTATGGATTTGGAGAAACCGCGAGGATTTTATAAACTTATTATCATTTTCAAAAGCTAGAAATTGTGGTTTTCTCGTGATATGATGTGAGATATGTCCACCATGAGTTTTCTCGGCCCTTGAGCAGTATCATACAAACGATTCGAGAAGGAGGAGGAACCATCTGTAGGTGCATGGTGGACCCGGTGCGGTACCCCGGGGCAAGATGGTCGTAGATGATGGCGTTGAGTCCGGCAGGGGAGCACTACCGACCGGTTATTTGTGGCGCGGCGGATATCCGGAGGATACCGACGTAGTCTTGAGATTTGATGATATAGGCCAGTCCGGATGGCCGGAGCCCGAGATATTGAGATTGATGTTATGGGACAGTCCGGATTGCCGGAGCCCGAGATATTGAGATATTAGGATATTGGGATACATATTTTGTGTCGATGCTTGACATGGATTCTCTGTCGATTTCATTGATGATACTTCGATTTTTATACAGAAATCTCACTGAAATAAGAAAACAGTTTTCTCATTTAGATGTACTCTGTTTTCATGCATTCATACATCATATATATGACATGTTGCTACCTGAGGCACTGACCCGAACACTTGGTATTACACTTATGTATAGATGTTTACCCTTGCCATTATTAGATGCTTCATGTTATATTATTTTGAGGATATTACTATTGTATGACCTAGGAGAGAGACATACATGCGATTTCTTCTCGGTGATGTTTTCTACTCACGAGTTGGCAACTCACCCCCGTTGTGCCACAGTTTATTGCAGCTTTTGCCGTACAGGTTTTGTTGCGGCTTGCCGGCACACTACTTCCTTCCGGGTGATTGTCTTGTAGGTGGGTTCACTTGTATCATGACAACCGTAGTTTTTGTGTTTATTTCAGTTGTATTTAGTAACTCCATCAACCAGACTTGTATTATTGTTAGACTTAGAAGACCAGTGTCTATTCTTTCGACCTTATAGTCGCGCTTGTATTATTATGGTTTTCTAGTGGATATTGGTTTTCTTTTGAGTTTTTATTCTCGCCCTTCGGCGTTGTATATTATATTGCTTGCGTGGTTGTGTCCGGCAATTGGCGAAGAGCTAGCTCCCACTTGGGGATATCTATATTTTTCATTTATATATATTTCATGTGTTGTACCCGTTTGGGGCCAGTATTTACAAAGGAGACTCTGCCGAAATTTTCGGGAAAATATGACGTTGCTTTTAAATATTTAATGCCACTTAATTATTAAAACCACTTGCTTTAAAACAAATTTTCTTCACTTTTTCTTTAAAATGGTTTAGATTTCTGGGCTTTTGGCTTACTTGAATTAGGTGGGGTCCTATAGACTTCACATGATTCAAGTGCCAGTCATGTGCTATTTAGAGTCGAGACAGTCTCCATAATTCTAGAGAAGTCTAGGTTTTAAAATAAAAGAAAATTAAATAATTAAGGAGATAAGATGTTGATGTGAGTATGGGGGTAAGGTTACCTCTCTTTTCTCACCCACCCACTCCCAAAACCCACATTCCCTTATTGTGGTCGAACCAAAGCTGCCCCTATTCTCCATTGTCCCCACTTTATTCCTCACACAAAAGAAAAGAAAAAGAATTAAAGTGAAAAGAATAATGAAGGAAAGAAGTATGGCTGTAAATATGTGAGGTATGGGTTTCTTTGAATTGGACTTTTTCCCCACACATACCCTCACACTCATTCTTTTCCCTGGCCAAAACTGCAGCCCTCCCCTCCTCCACTTCTTCATATTCTTTTCCTTGTAAAAATCCACTAAACTCACTCAAAATCCACAATAAAACTAACACAAATCCTAGCTAAAATCATCACAATTCTTTGTTCAACTCTAATGCATGGATCTTGGAGCATGGAAGCAAGTTTGAGAGGCTAAGTGGCAAGCTAGATCTATGGTTTGTGAGGTATAAATCTGTTAGGTTTACCTAGCACCTAATGAAGGGTTTGGAAGCATCACATGTCTCAAAATTAAATTTTTAAGGTGCTAAGTGAACATACAAAGAATCATCACTAGAAAATTAGGGTTTCTAAACATGCACATCATCAAAAGTAGATAAAGCTAGGGTTTTGAGAGTACAACCTTTGTAGCTCCCTACGCTAGACTCCTTGGCTACTTGAGGGTTAGAAAACGTCCGCTTGAGAACCTCTAGGTCCACGATGATCCACCCGGAGTCCTCTTTGTCCAAGCTTATAACTTCGCAAGATCAAGAGAAGAAAACGGAAGATAGCACTCTCCACTAATGGGCAAGACTAGTTTAGAATGGTGTTGTGGTTGATTTTCTCACTTCAAAATCCTAACTTGGTGAGTGTTTTGCTCACTTTAGAAATCTAGAGAGCAAAAGAGCAAGGTGGAAGAAGATGATGGCTTTAGAAATATCAAGAGAATGATAATGTGTTGTGAAAAATAGAAAATATAAGTATATATATTTTCTACTCTTCATCTCAAACCATAGTTACATTATATGGATATTATTGCACTTGAGTTAAGACATAAAAGGAAGATTAACTCATGGTTAAAAAGTAGGTGAACAAGGTTAGTTCAAAGAAGAGTGTAGAAGATAACCAAGTATTAATCTTTTTCTTTTCTTTTGTTTTAAAACATATACAATATATATCCATATATATAATTATAAGGTGTGAGTCTTATATTTCCACCATCTTCTATATATACAACCATGATAGAATGATGTATGCATGTATGTGTGCATGCACATCCATATGTGCATGAACAAGAATGAATGCATACACCAAAACGACAAGAAAAGGATTTGTATTGACAAAACTAATGGTTAAATGATAAATCAACACTTGATTTATCAACCCGGTCATACCACATACGACCCGACCAAAAGCAAGCCGCCCGATTAATATACGGTATCTCATACGCGCATTTTAACCGGGTCCACGCGCATATCGCATATGCGCACCACAACGTTTCGCCTGGACCAGGTAACTCCTTTGTAGGACTCTAAGACTCATCAATACGCCGGCAGTGGGTGATGATCATATCAAGCACCCCCAAGACGCAAGCGGTCGGCTAAACGTAACGGCCACCCAGGTATTGAGCAATCAAAAGAAAACAAGCTTACCTGTTACAACTCCCGCCGAGCCAACTGGCAACACTACCGTACAGTCCGGTCTCTTAGTCAGATATGCTGCATATCGAGTCTAGGGATGGTAACGTCGACCCCAATAACTCAATAAGTCGTGTCGTTGAATGGTCTATAACAGATCGAGAAACCAATGATAACACTTATCAGTAAATCTCAACAGCCCTGGCCAGGGAATTACTGATATAGCCAGTCGGGCACAGCACAGCATTAACTCCCAATACCGGGAGAGACGAAACCCCTCCTATCGCTCATCGCCTTCGTGTATCTCGGGACTGTACCCAACGGCCACCTGTTTGCACGACTCAGTAGAGCCATGGTAGGGTGGTAATCAAAGTATAGTGGGAGAACACACAAGACTCTATGACGATCTGGGGTCTACAGACTAACCTGCACCAGTGTCACCTGAGAACTGCTATCCGACGATAGATATAATTCCATATAGGAGTTCTTGACGAGTCCGTCCAGTGTACCCAGTCACCACTGAGCACCCGTATACGATCTCGATGTCAAACATCGATGAATGTGGGAACATCCATCGCCCATCATATGGGTCTAGTATCATATACGCTAGTCTACTCTGGTATATCGATGCCCCGTCTCGATACACCCACGACTAGGGACATTCCAGGATATGCTTATAAACTACAAATGTCCCACTAGTTTGATCTCCTTCATAATCACAGTAGTCAAGCCTATATCCTCAGGGTTTTATCAACATATATGTAAGAATAAAAGCATGATCAGATCAACATGTCAGATAAAGATGAACCAGATATCATACTATCATGTCGAGCAAGAATGGACACTGAATATATATATATACATGTATATATATATACATGTATATATATATATATATACATACATGTATATATATATATACATGTATAAATACATCCACTATCATATAATGGCCTCTAGGGCATACATATATCCAACAATCTCCCACTTGCACTAAGGCCGGTTATTGGCGTATCTCGTACCCAACATCTCAAAAAGTTGCTCATACTGCGGCTTATGGAGGGCCTTGGTGAGTGGATCCGCGGCGTTATTCTTTGTGTCTACTCTCTTAATCTCGATCTCGCGGCGATCTACAATCTCCCGGATCAAATGAAAGCGCCTCAGGATGTGTCTGGATCGCTGATGGGACCTGGGCTCCTTGGCTAACGCTATAGCCCCATTATTATCACAATACAATGGTATTGGATCAATATGGTTGGAACTACTCCTAGCTCCGAGACGAACTTCCTCATCCAGACAGCTTCCTTGGCGGCATCATTCGCAGCAATGTACTCAGCTTCCATCGTAGAGTCTGCAACGGTATCCTGTTTGGAACTCTTCCAACTTACCGCCCCTCCATTGAGGGTAAATACAAACCCAGAGATAGATTTGCTGTCGTCCTTATCGCTCTGGAAGCTCGAATCGGTAAAGGCCTCCATTTAGAGAAATCCATTACCATACACCAAGAACAATTCTTTAGTCCTTCGCAAGTACTTAAGAATGTTCTTCACAGCTATCTAGTGATTCTCCCCTGGGTTGGATTGATACCTGCTTACTACACTAAGTGCATAAGCTACATCTGGGCATGTACATAATATTGCATACATTATAGATCTACTGCCGAAGCATAGGGTATAATGCTCATGCGAGCTCTCTCTTCATCGGTCTTTGGGCAAGAGTCCTTGGAGAGAGTGACCCCATGGCAAGCGGGTAAGGCACCCCGCTTGGAGTCTTCCATACTAAACCTTTTTAGGATGGTGTTGATGTACCTTGTTTGGGACAATCCCAATAACCTCTTGGATCTATCCCTATAGATCTTTATACCCAGAATGTATATGGCATCACCCAGGTCCTTCATGGAGAACCTTAGTGATAAGAAAGATTTGACCGACTGTAGCATAGTAATATCATTTCCTATCAGAAGAATGTCATCTACGTACAATACGAGGAATGTGACAGCTCTCCCTACAGCCTTCTTATAAACACAAGGTTCATCTGGATTTTTGATGAAATCAAACTCTTTGATAACATCATCGAAACAGATGTTCCAACTCCGTGATGTCTGCTTTAACCCATATATGAATTTAAACAATCTACATACTTTCCCGCTGCTCCCACTGTCAATGAAGCCCTCGGCTGATCCATATAAACGCATTCTTCTAAATCTCCATTTAGAAATACCGTTTTAATGTCCATCTGCCGGATTTCATAGTCGTAGTGAGCAGCAATAGCAAGTAGGATCCGAATGGATTTAAGCATGGCTACGGGCGAAAAAGTCTCGTCATAGTCCAAACCTGGTCTTTGACGAAAACCTTTCGCCATAAGTCTTTCCTTATAGGTCTCTACCTGCCCATCTACACCAATCTTTCTTTTAAAGATCCATTTGCACCCCACAGGTTTTACCCCAGGGGGTACAACATCCAAAGTCCATACTTTGTTGGTGTACATAGACTCCATTTCGGATCTCATGGCATCCAGCCACTTCACAGAGTCTCCACTCGTGATAGCTTGCTGAAAACTGGTAGGATCATCATCCTCCATGATGCAGTCTTCTCTGTCACCATCAATGAGGAAACCGTAGTACCTCTCCGGTGGGCGAGAAGTCCTACCAGACCTACGGAGTGGCCGAGGATCCTCAGTTTCTATTGCAATAGCCGGTTCAAACAAGTCGTCATTTGTAGTTTGTGTCTCTAGAACCTCTTCTAGATCCACTCCCTCGCCATCATCTTTATCTGTGAAAAACTCTTTTTCTAAGAATATGGCATACTGAGAAACAAACACCTTTTGTTCCTCCTTATGGTAGAATAGATATCCATAAGAGTTCCTTGGATATCCCACAAAATTACGCATGACTGACCTTGTCTCAAGTTTGTCCGGATTCTGCTTTTTAACATAGGCCGGGCAACCCCAAATCTTAATTCTCTTAAGAGATGGTTTCTTCCCATGCCTATCTCATATGGCGTGGTAGACACGGTTTTGGTTGGAACCCTGTTCAAAAGAAACGCTGCAGTCTCCAATGCATGCCCCCAAAATGAGACAGGTAACTCAGCATCACTCATCATGGAACAGACCATATCTAATAGGGTCCGATTCCGTCGTTCAGACACACCGTTGTGCTGTGGTGTGTAAGGAGGAGTGAGCTGAGAGAGAATCCCATTCTCTTTTAGGAAGTTTGCAAATTATGTACTGAGGTACTCTCCACCTCGATCTGATCGAAGCATCTTGATACTTAAGCCGGTTTGTTTTTCTACTTCTTGTTTATATTCAGTGAATTTCTCGAAAGCTTCGGATTTGTGCTTTAATAAAAATACATGACCGAATCTTGAGAAATCGTCAGTGAAAGTAATGAAGTAAGAATAACCGCCTCTAGCCTGTGTAGAGCCCACATACATCACTATGTATGAGTCCTAGGAGCTCGATAGCTCTTTCTCCGTGTCCGGTAAACGGAGTTTTTATCATTTTACTCTTGATACAAGACTGGCAAGTCGCATAAGATTTATATTCAAAAGGGTTTAAATATCCATCTTTGTGTAACTTGTTTAGTCTTGTTTCGTTAATATGACCAAGTCTACAGTGCCAAAGAAAAGCTTCATTTATTTCTGAAAGTTTTCTTTTATTAGTGTGTTGTATGCTGAAAACTGTGTGTTGATTTAGGACATATATCCTGTTATTAAGTGTACCATACCCAACCAACATTTGATTTAGGTGAATGTTCATAACATTGTTCTGCAATACAAAATTATATCCTTCATTGTCTAACAAAGAAACAGATATTATATTACAAAGCATACTTGGTACAAAATAACATGGGTTCAAAACCAATATACACCCAGATGGCAACCCTAAGTGATACTCTCCCACTGCGACTTTATGTACATTGGAACCATTTCCAACGCGGAGAGTATGGTCACCTGTCTTCAAAACCTTACTATTTCTCAGCCCCTGCATAGAATTGCAAATGTGAGAACCTGAACCGGTATCTAATACCCAGGAAGCAGAGTTTATTGAAAAACAGTTTTCTGTCACAAACACACCTGAAGCGGAAGCATCCCCATGCTTCTTCTTGAGATTCAAGTACTCCGTACAGTTGCGCTTCCAATGTCCTGTTTTGTGGCAATGAAAACATTCACCTTTCCCCGATTCTCCAGCTTTGGACTTTTCCTTCCCCTTAACCTTTTTAACTCCACCCTTAGGATTGGTGGGCTTCTTCTTTTTCTTTCCCTTGGCCTTAGCCTTTGGGCGAGAAGAAGAAGATTGTCCAACAGTCATAACGGGAGTTTTCACTGATTTCAGTATGCTCTCTGCACTCCTTAACATATTAAGGAGTTTAGGTAGTTCCCTCTCCATGTTATGCATGTTGAAGTTAACTATGAACTGAGAAAAGGTGGAGGGGAGGGACTGCAGAATAATATCCGTATATTGTTCTTTGTCCATTGTCCATCCAAGGTCCTCAAGCTCTTCTATTAGAGTTATCATCTTCAGAACATGGTCTCCTACTGATGTGCTAGTGGCCATTCGCATCTGAAACAATTTCTTTGATGCTTCGTATCGTAATACGCGGGATTGCTCTCCATACAACTCCTTTGTATGGAGAAATATGGCTTGAATGTCTATATTCTCGTGCTGCTTTTGATATGTGTTGTCCATCGATGCAAGCGCGAGGCATTTGGCCATGGCACAATCAGCTTCCCATGTCTTGCGGACTTCTTTGTCCGCAGCTGAGGATTTTGGACCTTGGACGGGCGGGGCTGAAGCCGTGAGGACATATGATACTTTATCATAAGTCAAGGCTATTTTCAGATTCTTCAGCCATTCTTTATAATTGGTCCCATTCAATTTGTTTTTATCTAGTAGAAGCTTGAGTCCAGTCATTGGTATCTGCCATTAAGAGAGAGAAAAGAATACACTCAGCGAAAGCTCTTGCAAAGATCAGATTGGTTATTATCTTGTCTAATCGATGTCTCCCACTGCTTTAATCAAGTTTTTCTTTCAAACCTTAAAAAGAAAACTAGCCAGGATTAATTACAGTCTACAACTTCGCTAACCGTTCAGCCAGGCCAGTATCGGTACTTGAGGGAGGTTCCCCGTGCTTTCGCACGGACTAATTAAAGTAAACCTCGTTTTCATTAAAGTAAACCTCGTTTTCCCAGAGGCGTAACCCCGTTAACACCTTTCTAGACACCTAATGAGTTAGCTAATTGTAAACTGCAAAACTTTCCTAAGAGCAACTATTGCCCACAGTGGGATCGGGATCCAACCATTATATGGAAGGTATACAATCTCATTGCAAATCTCAACACTTGAAATTCCCTATGTGATTTTTACCCCTAATACTTATGACCTTAACTATGGTCAACAAATCATAAGCACCAGTCAAGTTCTACCCGTCATTTCTTGATCAATTAGAGCCACCCATATGACCCTTAACTATGATCAACAAAGTCGCATGAATGTCCTAATTAATCTGCATCATATGCAGTATAGGAAGACATCGCTTAGCTACCGTACACTACGCCTTAACTAAACTCAACAAACGTAGCGCGAATACTAAGTACTCTACTTCCTAAAATGACGGAGGGTTGCAGATGATTTTTAATAAAATCTTTAACGCTTTGAACTTGATATCGTCGTAGAATCAAATGGGTTTCAAAAGGAGTGGCTTGTGCTCCACAGTTTTGAAATGTAGCTTTTTCATAAAGAGCCGAGTGGTTTTCAAATCCGATTCTAAAACATCTTTTTAGGTTTATTTTCTTTACATTAATCATATTAATGTATTCCCATCATTTAAGTCCTTAAGCCAATCACAGAAAAGAAACGAAAATATAACGTACGCTTATACCATCCGCATTCGCCGCAATGTTCCGTTATGCACCGTTAGGTTACTTAACTAACGGCATACCGGTATGGGACTAGCGCGGGTGTAAAACATAAGAAATGTTTACTATATATCTCATATATAATAGATCATTCATCTCAGATATCACAGAACACAGGCAGCAGAAACATATATATAATGTGGGATATACTAGGACGTCCGTATTTAGTATTTAGCCAACAATAGAAAATACGGATTCCACAGTCGCGATGAATAGCCAAGCCCACACCCTACACCCCTACGAGAGCGGCAAGCGACCCTACCAATCCTGGCGTTTAGGAGACCCAGTCTCGACTCCTCGAGATAGCCTCCCACTGAACCCCAGAACCCGGTCACTTGTGCTCCCCTCCTTGGGTCTATCCTAATGCGGAAAAGTAAATAATATACAACACTGGTGACATCAACCTCAACCCGGAAGTGCCCCAAATAAAAGAATATTACATTACATTTGAATTTTACATGAATGAAAAATAAAACTCTTATCTCACATAAAACCTCCGGCTATTCAATCGCGACAATCCTGCACATCATATCTCAGCAACACATAATATCATATATCATCAACGTAAGTAAGTATGCGTACCCCGATTGTCGTTGATGTATAGCAACGAAACCGGCGATATCGACATACTACACTTACGGTCACAGAAAAGAAAGTGTAAAACTACAATATTTGGAATCCGCATTCTCTTTAGACATCGTAAATCCGAAATATCACATACTTCGCATTTCATGCCTAACTATATGAATTCCACATATTGTATCACATTCCAGATAAATAGACAGTATTAAATATTTCGATCGAATAATCAAATACCCAAAATTTCCAAAAGCTCAACACTTGAGCAGTGTTCAAAAAACCTGGAATGTGTCACAGTAGTAGCGGTCCAGCCGTAGAAGGGTCAAGCCAACGCCTCACATGTGGCATGCCGTACTGCCTCAAACCCTAAGGTTCAAAAGGCAGTTCAAGACGGTCACATAATCGAGTTAAGGTTTGTTGTCATCTAGAGGGTCCACCACAAAACTTGCACGTATTTCCGAAAGATTTAAACTCGAGAAAAGATTCAACACTTGAAAATTTTTCGTGTCGGGAAAAAGTGAGTCAATGATATCCGTTCAAACTTTTTAATACTTTCTAAATTATCCGAAAAAGGCACGACATTGAAATTCCGATCGAATCACCGAATCCTAAACAATCTCCAGAACATATATCACTGAAACCAGATTAAAAATACCTAAAAACATCTATAAGCAGGAAATAAGAACACTTTATAAAAACGAGGGCTTAATTGATCCGTACAGCCATGGAGCCGCGGCCCAAGCAAGCTTTGGCCGCGGTTCCGCGATGGGATTTTGTGATTAGGGCTTCGTTTTTTACAGGGTTTCTTATAATTCCCTGCTGAATTTTTTACATATTTTTAATTCTGGAAAAACACAGGTTTGAAAAAATATCCAGAGAGGGTTCTAAAAGTCCGTATTTTGGTTCGATTGGAGTTTTAACTTCGCTAAAGCATTGCCTAAAGTTCTAGGTCGGCTCTGATACCAATTTTAGGTTTACCTAGCACCTAATGAAGGGTTTGGAAGCATCATATGTCTCAAAATTAAATTTTTAAGGTGCTAAGTGAACATACAAAGAATCATCACTAGAAAATTAGGGTATCTAAACATGCACATAATCACAAGTAGATAAAGCTAGGGTTTTGAGAGTACAACCTTTGTAGCTCCCTACGCTAGACTCCATGGCTACTTGAGGGTTGGAAAACGTCCGCTTGAGAACCTCTAGGTCCACGATGATCCACCCGGAGTCCTCTTTGTCCAAGCCTGTAACTTCGCAAGATCAAGAGAAGAAAAGGGAGGCTAACACTCTCCACTAATGGGCAAGACTAGTGTAGAATAGTGTTGTGGTAGGTTTTCTCACTTCAAAATCCTATCTTAATGAGTGTTTTGCTCACTTGAGAAATCTAGAGAGCAAAAGAGCAAGGAGGAAGAAGATGATGGCTTTAGAAATATCAAGAGAATGATAATGTGTTGTGAAAAATAGAAAATATAAGTATATATATTTTCTACTCTTCATCTCAAACCTTAGTTACATTATATGGATATTATTGCACTTGACTTAAAACACAAAAGGAAGATTAACTCAAGGTTAAAATGTAGGTGAACAAGGTTAGTTCAAAGAAGAGTGTAGAAGATAACCATGTATTAATCTTTTTCTTTTCTTTTGTTTTAAAACAAATACAATATATATCCATATATATAATTATAAGGTGTGAATCTTATATTTCCACTATCTTCTATATATACAACCATGATAGAATGATGTATGCATGTATGTGTTGTTGGAGATAGTGCCCTCAGAGTCAATTATTGGATCACAAGCACGTGATTGCAATGATTGAGGGAGGACCTATCCCGGTAGAACAGTCTTACTCGAGATGATAGTATGCTATCTGGTTTACCTTTATCATCGTGTACTGCTTTAGGTGACCTGACAGGTCACTATTACACGTTGATAGAGCCCCTAGGATTCTTGCTTGACTGCCAGCAGTATGAGGGCGATCATATAAGTGAGAGCTGGAGTCTATAAGAACATCTTTAAAAGGTCCCTAATCGTGGGAGTTTCGAGACAGGGCATCGATTCTCCAGAGTAGACTAGTGTATACAGTCGAGACCCCGACGAGGGGCGGTGGCCGGTCTCACAAGCCACTGGTGTCAGTTGGTTCACCTAAGATGTATACAGGTGCTCATTGGGTTATGAGTACACCGGACAGGACTCGCCGGGAACATGCTAGTTAGTCTTATACCTGACGTCAGATAGCAGTTCCCAGGTGACATGTGTACAGGTTAGTTCATCGACCTGGGGATCGTCATTTGTCTCGTGTGAGTTCCCACTGTACTTTGATTACTACCCTACCACGGCTCAAAGGAGTCGTGCAAACAGGTTTTAGTTGGGTACAGTCCCGAGCCACATGGAGGCAGTGAGCGGATCTTCGGGGGTTCGTCTCTCCCGGTATTGGGGGTGAGGTCGCGCTGTGTCTAGGAAAGCTATTACACGAAGTCCTTGGCCAAGGCAGGAGATTTACTGGTAGGTATTCCGGTAGTATCTCAGGGTGTTCTGGGCTACACTCCGACATGACTTGTACCGCTTTTGGGGGTCTGACTTTTACCCATCCCCTAGGCCCGACATGCGATGCTCATAGACGAACGGACCGGACTGTACGGATATTGTCACTGACAGGCTCAGTAGGGTGTCAGGATGAGTTCGCTCATCGACGTCCCTTTTGGTCAATAGCTGGTGGCCCGTTACGTATTGGCTTATACCTCTGACGTGCTAGTGGTTAAATCCACAGCCATAGTATTGACGAGTCTTTAGAGTCCACCACAGATTCAGTTACTCAAGCTTTCGGGCGAAACGCTGTAGAGGCCGTATGGAGATATGGCAGGGTCCGATCAGATACGTGCGCTATTGCACGGATCAGGATCGGACGGTTTGTACTAGAGGCCGTATGGAGATATGGCAGGGTCCGATCAGATACGTGCGGTATTGCACGGATCAGGATCGGACGGTTTGTACTAGAGGCCGTATAGATATATGGCAGGGTTCGATCAGATACGTGCGGTATTGCACGGATCAGGATCGGACGAACCTTACTAGCCGGCTTTGGTTTAAGCCGGATCCTAGTTTAGTACAGTGTAGATTTTGTCTCTTTGCATTTGTATCCGGACGGAATACAGATGCGGGTGTGTATGCACAGTATCGGGGTTTTCCTGTAATTTATTACGGGACCAGTTTTCTGGAGTTGCCAGTTTGCATTCCGTTCCGGCCGGTTTTCGTTTGTTCTTTCCCGGCCGGACTTTTCCGATGGAGGGGGTTATTTGCAATTGTGCAAATAACATTTGTGGATGGGGTTTCTTGCAATTGTATTGATTATGATATCTTTCTTCCATCACTTGCATTAAATGAGATTTGAAAGGATTTGATTTGGATATGGGTTTTGTTATCATGATGTTTGTTTATGGTCTCCTCTTTCTTTTCCTACACTTACCTCCCTCTTGCATTTTGTTCACACCTCCACCACCATTCCTATAATAAAGTGGACGGCCATTTTGAGAGAGGGGAGAGGATCATTTCATTTGGATGAAGGAAAATTTGTTCATCTCATTTTCATGCTACAAAATCCTAGCTCCACTTTGAAGTTCATTTCACAACCTCATTCCTCCATCAAAGCAACATAACCCCAAAGAGACAACGATTCTACATTATTCTACAGCAAATCTTGGGCGCGTCGGCTAGCCAACTTCACGCCCGAGTTGCCTCGGTATAGAGGTGGGAGCCCGTAAAAGAATCCGGCTACGTTGTGCCCTTCCGGCGAGGAGGCGACCACCGGAGTTTCCGCGGGAGATCGGGACGACGACGAGAAGACCGGAGGACTCGGATCACTCGGTATATCTCTAACCCGTCTTCTTGTTAGCTAGATCTAGTTTAATGGCCCGATCCGGGGTTTAGTGCGCGGTGGTGCCGGTTTGCTAAGTTCGCAAAATTAAAGTTTATCACCGCTTCCGCATTTGGCCGTCGGATTGACGGCCGAGGCGCCGCCGTGCACTTACAGTGGTATCAGAGCCTCGCCATTAACTTCGTCTAGCTTCGTTTGATGTGTTTTGCGTTTCCGATCGACAAAAATTCCAAAAACCGTATTTTTCCTTCACATCAGTTTCTGTTGAAATTTTTTGGTCTCGAAAATTTTTTCAGGTTGTCTCAGAATGATGTGCAGGGAGTTATAAGAACACTGGAAAAATTCGACAACACGATCCCTCCTTACGACCGCGGATCCGCGGCCATTACCACTATGGAGGCCGCGGATCCGCCGCATGAATGAGGGATCATGTCATCATTTTTTTGCAGTGGGCTTGTAGGATAAAAATAGGGGTTCTGGAATATTAATATTGGGCCCAGATTTTCTGTGAGTGCTACAGTTTTGCTTTGGGGCCCACTTGTTAATTTTTTGATCGATCGGATATTTTAAACACATTATTTCACAGTATTTACATTATATCTGCGACCGTGAATGTCACTCGATCGGTAAATCCAGTCTAACTGCTATAGCCCGGTTAGACGGATTTGCGAACGTGACTTTCACGTTGATGTTTTGTGTTTTTGCTGTGATGTTGCGGATCGGTCGTGGGGATAGCCTGGATGCAATGCTAGTACAGTTTCTGTTATATTATGTACATTTGATATTGCGGGACGAGCGTCCGACATGTGGACTGCCGTCACTGCCTGTTTGTATTATTCTTTTGGGGCACGACCTGGTTGCGGTCGATATACCCGTTGTATGTATATTTTACTTTCTGTACTAGGTTTACCCCGCGGTGGGCTGCACGGATAGCCGGGTTCTAGAGAGCAATGGGCCCGCATCTCAGGGCATTGAGACGGAGGGGGCTTCAGTCTGGAATTGGCGGGCTATTCGCCGCACTCGTAGGGGGTACAGGTTGACCCAGGAGGGGTGCCCAAATTGCCGGATTCCGTGAAGTGCTGGGTGGTCCATTCATGGTGCTGAAGGGGCCTGCCTCGCTTCAGGTTTTGGCGGGTGACTTGCCGCGCCCGTAAGGGTCTAGGTTTTCATTGCACAGGCTATCCACACGACCAGGGGAACGTCGGGTTTCAGTAGTGGCTCTGTGAAACCCGGGGATCCCAGATATCTGTATTGTTCTGTGATGCTGTACATTTCTATGATGTTGCATTTTATTCACGCCTTGAGCGAAATACTATATATTGGTATATATATTAGTAGATGTTGTATATGTTTTTCATCCGCGCTAGTCCAGTCCCCGCTCTGCCGTTAGTTAGCTAACCTAACGGGTGATGACAGGACCCAGTGGCGAATGCGGATGGCATATACGTACGTCAGTATATTTTCGTTCTTTGTGGTGTGATCAATTGATGGGACTGCATTGATTCGGATCAATGCAAGTTAAAACAAACCTAGTCTGATGTTGTTGGAAAACTTTTCTAAAAGCTGTTATTGCAAGGACGTTCACTTTTGTTTTGCATCGTGGTATTCATTTGGAATATCCTGCTCCTCAGTCGACGAGGCAAGGGCCGAGATCTCTTCACCGGGAGTGACCCCTTGGACAGAAGTTTGCGTCAGGGCATTAACTTCACTATAGCCGATTACTTTTGCTTTGCATCGTGGTATTCATTTGGAATATCCTGCACCCCATTCTACGGGGAAAGAGCCGAGATCCCTTCACCGGGAGTGACCTCTTTAGTAAAGGTTTTCGTCACTATATTTTCTAAAAAGCTATCCGTTCCTTCAACGATATCAAGTTCATTACGTTAAAGGTTTTCGCCAGAAACCATTCGTAGCCCTCCGTCGTTTCATATGGGTAGTCAATAGTATTCAAGCTGTGTTTGTTGGCCAAAGTCAAGGCACAGTGTTTGGTAGCTGTTGGTTATTCATATGCAGCATAGATAGATGCGTTGGTTTGGGGTAGTCGTATAGCCTTGTTGGCCAAAGTCAAGGGCTTGTATGGATGGGCTCAAATTAACCTGGAGAATGACAGGCAGAACTTGACATGTGACTTATGATTTGTTGGCCAAAGTCAAGGTCATAAGAGCATGGGGTAAAAATCCACATCGGGAGTTTCAAAAGAACTGAAACTTGCCAGATATGCGCATACCTTCTAGAGTGTGATAGCGTGAGCGGATTCCGTCACGTTATCATGCAATGATAGTTGGATCCCGATTCCCACTGATGAGTTAGTTTACTCCTCGGGTGACCCCGACTAATTCTTCTTTCAGGTTTGGAGGAGAATTTGAGGTACAGTGGAAGGTTTCCAGATTAGATAAAGGGATAACCATTCTGATCTAGGTTAGAGTGCACGCTGAGTGTTTCTTTTCTCTCTCTCTTTGGCAGCGACCATTGACCCGACCCAAGACTATGACTCAGTGACCAAGTTGACCGAACCTTCTTTACACTGGCTTTTGGATTGTCAGAGTTGCAGACCTCATTGCCACTCTTACTTTTACCCTTTTCTCCAGGACACCCCGTATTACTACGAACGTCCACTTCAATTGGACAAAACCATCATATGGTTAGATACGAACTCAAGGAATTATTCGAGGATGGTTTCTGGTTCTGGAGAAAACGGATAGGATTATTCAGTTGTCTTTTCCCTTTTACCTTCTCTCTAGTTGTGAGTACTCCTTGGTTTAGGAGATACTACACCTATTATGCTTATTGGATAGTCTTCTTCCAAACCTTAGGCTGGTGCCGACCGGTAGGAAATGAAGAAAACCAATTAGCCTAAAAAGGTGTACAGAAGGTATTAAGATTAAGACAAAGCAAGGGATTAGTAAGAGGGCAAAATAAATTGCGACTGATATTCACGACCAAACCAAATATTTCTTCGCCAATCCTAAATCACCTTTGTATTTCTCCAGGACACTCCGTATCACTACGAAGATCCACAGTTTATTGGATACTCCATCGTATGGTTATATACGAACTCGAAAGGAACTTGTTCCAGTTTGGGGATGGATTCTGGTCAAGGAGAAATAGGAATAAAGTTTATTCGGTTGTCTTTTATCTTCACCTTCTCTCGCATTGCGAGTACTCCTAGGACTAGGACAGTACACCCATTATGCTTATTGGATAGTCTTCTTCCAAACCATAGGCTGGTGCCGAACGGTAGGGAAGGAAGAAAACCATTTGGCCTAAGGGTCGTGCAGAAGGTAACGACTAAAGACATATAAAGGGATTTGGAGAGGTGGCAAAAAATTATGCGGTTATAGTTGTGAATCTGGATAATGGTAGAGGAATTACTAGGAATACCAGGATACCCCATCGAAACATTTCAATGTTTCAGTTCAACTGTGTACTGTTAAAAGAAAACTGATTTCCCGATTAGACACTTGCTCCAGGGTATGTATTTACCAGTTTTGATTCTCACATCTATATAGTTTTACAGATGATGAGTGGGAGTAAGTTATTGGGAATTGGGTGATCATCCTCATTATATCGGGATTCGTTGTAATCGGTGATATTTGAGGAGATCACCTGGGCTGTTTGCCGGTCGGCAAATATTTGGTTTTGAATATCCGCTATTGTGCACCAATTTCAAATTGATATATCTATACGTCTATTTTCATAAGGTGAGATATACCTTTTGATATTATGTCGATGATATTTACCTATATCAGTGGATGGTTAGGTAAGGAGCATTAAACAGCGGTGTAATTCTTCTTAACCATAAGTACAGTTTTCAATCTACGACACACAGTGAAAGAGTTGTTAGACTCGGCGGACTTATACAGAGTATTGTATGTTGTCCAGTGTCCATTAGGACAGAGGGGTTGGTCCTCATACTATATTCTGTTTACTTTTAACTTCTCTAGTTCTTAGACATGTGTTTCGTAGAAACACAGGGTCTAAATTTTGAGGAGTTATAGGTATTTGAATAGAGTAGAGAACCAAGTGTAGCAAGTATCGGGATTCTTCAAAGTGATCGGAGATGTAGATACTTGTGTATGGTACTCAGTTGATAATAATGATAAAGAGAAATTGCTTCTCTTTCAGGTTACTCATAATTGGAACCATTCCTAAGTTGAGTAATGCTGATCGGCCTCTCTCCATTTAGTTGACATGCACTGGAGACAGTTGCATGATTTGAATCTGGTTCAATTAAATCAGTGCCCCTGGTTCTATATTGGATATAGTACAGTTCATATCTTAACATTGTTAAGATACGGGGAGTTGTCCGGCTTATGATTAAAACCAGACTCTGGATAACTCAAGGCACGTTTCTGTAATGGCTGTTTGTGGGTTGACCCAGGCTATGACGAGGGTTGATTTTCTACCATAAGAAAGATCAATAGTGATATTGTTCTTGACTCGCCACAGTTTTAATAAAAATGGATTTTTTCAAAAACAGTAGTGGGAGTATGGTAGAACTGGAAGTGATTCAAGAACCGCAAACGATTACTGAAGATTTGATAAGGAACCTAAAGATTCAATCTGATTTGACATTCCATTGGCCACTCCGCAGATAAGGTGGGTAACTTCAGGCACCCGAGAGGTACTCCGGTAGCCTCAAGGACGGTGACAGGGAAGTTCTTGTTTACCCACACTTGCCATTGTTGTTGTTCCAGGCTGCGAGACCCGGCAGGAGGATGAGTATAGCGTCGTTCTAAACTAGCTTTAGAAGTGCACGTCTATATGACTCTGCCAGAGGGTTGTCGTAGTCAGTGGGAGCAGCGGAAGCATTGGTGGAAATCAGGCTTATGTCTATTTATAGACTAAAGCAGATATAGCGGAGATAGATCATCTATTTCTGATGTGACAGTCATAGTTTTGACGTCATCAGAATAGGGGATGGATCTGTTAAGAAGGTAGTAGGGTGTGATATCCTGGTATTTGGATGACATACAAAAAGTAGGAAGTGACATTCCTATACTACGATCGGTTATATTTTGGTCGTCACACAGTGGTTTCTCCACAAAGGACTTGGACATTATATCAGACATACTGGTTACTAGATCCATGGCTTTAGATCTAGATTTGGGTGGTTTCCCAATCAGGGTACTTAGACAGCATTCTAAGAGTATTTAGAATGGACGACTCCTAGCACGGTAGTATACCTGCAGGTGATGGAGTCACCCTCTCTAAAGGTGTCCTAAAGACTAAAGTAGAGAGGGATGTGCATGATTGGCAGATCACTTGCTTAGGCAATTGAGTCAATCATGAGATGTCAAGTACCACACCAGATGTTGTTCTTGCACTAGATGCAATAAGTTGATATTGATCCAATCCTGGAGAAACAATCGGAAGCAGTTTTAGAACATAAGTGGATGTTCTAGGGATATGATAACGACAGCCTCATTCGGGGGACAGTTATCATTCCAGGCTTCCAAGGTGACATGGACGACAAGGAGGTTGTCAGAGTTATAGTTTTCCCTCTGACGAGGGACAGTATTTTGGACAGGTGATCCAGGCAGATACTGAGGGAGGCTTGGCGCAGGATACTGATTAAGTTCAGTTGACGATACAGTCTAAGAAGTTTGGATTTGGAGTTCATTTATGAGCTAGGTCCCATCAGACATCCTGACATTCTAAGACAGGTATTGCTCATTTCGGGAGATAGTTTTCTCCGCGAACTTGAGATATAGAGAGACATAGAAAGAAACATCATGGCGGATCCACTCACTGAGGCTATTCCTTGAACGCAATAGTTTCGCAAACAAGCTTTGTGAGACTGACCAGTAGAGGAGTTGGGTGTTCGGTATCACACGGGCTGTGAGTATGCGACATCGCAATAATTAGCCTTGAGTGCAAGTGGGAGATTGTTGGAGATAGTGCCCTCAGAGTCAATTATTGGATCACAGGCACGTGATTGCAATGATTGAGGGAGGACCTATCCCGGTAGAACAGTCTTACTCGAGATGATAGTATCCTATCTGGTTTACCTTTATCATCGTGTACTGCTTTAGGTGACCTGACAGGTCACTATTACACGTTGATAGAGCCCCTAGGATTCTTGCTTGACTGCCAGCAGTATGAGGGCGATCATATAAGTGAGAGCTGGAGTCTATAAGCACATCTTTAAAAGGTCCCTAGTCGTAGGAGTTTCGAGACAGGGCATCGATTCTCCAGAGTAGACTAGTGTATACAGTCGAGACCCCGACGAGGGCCGGTGGCCGGTCTCACAAGCCACTGGTGTCAGTTGGTTCACCTAAGATGTATACAGGTGCTCATTGGGTTATGAGTACACCGGACAGGACTCGCCGGGAACATGCTAGTTGGTCTTATACCTGACGTCAGATAGCAGTTCCCAGGTGACATGTGTACAGGTTAGTTCATCGACCTGGGGATCGTCATTTGTCTCGTGTGAGTTCCCACTGTACTTTGATTACTACCCTACCACGGCTCAAAGGAGTCGTGCAAACAGGTTTTAGTTGGGTACAGTCCCGAGACACATGGAGGCAGTGAGCGGATCTTCGGGGGTTCGTCTCTCCCGGTATTGGGGGTGAGGTCGCGCTGTGTCTAGGAGAGCCATTACACGAAGTCCTTGGCCAAGGCAGGAGATTTACTGGTAGGTATTCCGGTAGTATCTCAGGGTGTTCTGGGCTACACTCCGACACGACTTGTACCGCTTTTGGGGGTCTGACTTTACGGACCGGATTGTACGGATATTGTCACTGACAGGCTCAGTAGGGTGTCAGGATGAGTTCGCTCATCGACGTCCCTTTTGTTCAATAGCTGGTGGCCTGTTACATATTGGCTTATACCTCTGACGTGCTAGTGGTTAAATCCACAGCCATAGTACTGACGAGTCTTTAGAGTCCACCACAGATTTAGTTACTCAAGCTTTCGGGCGAAACGCTGTAGAGGCCGTATGGAGATATGGCAGGGTCTGATCAGATACGTGCGGTATTGCACGGATCAGGATCGTACGGTTTGTACTAGAGGCCGTATGGAGATATGGCAGGGTCCGATCAGATACGTGCGGTATTGCACGGATCAGGATCGGACGGTTTGTACTAGAGGCCGTATAGATATATGGCAGGGTTCGGTCAGATACGTGCGGTATTGCACGGATCAGGATCGGACGAACCTTACTAGCCGGCTTTGGTTTAAGCCGGATCCTAGTTTAGTACAGTGTAGATTTTGTCTCTTTGTATTTGTATCCGGACGGAATACAGATGCGGGTGTGTATGCACAGTATCGGGGTTTTCCTGTAATTTATTACGGGACCAGTTTTCTGGAGTTGCCAGTTTGAATTCCGTTCCGGCCGGTTTTCGTTTGTTCTTTCCCGGCCGGACTTTTCCGATGGAGGGGGTTATTTGCAATTGTGCAAATAACATTTGTGGAGGGGGTTTCTTGCAATTGTATTGATTATGATATCTTTCTTCCATCACTTGCATTAAATGAGATTTGAAAGGATTTGATTTGGATATGGGTTTTGTTATCATGATGTATGTTTATGGTCACCTCTTTCTTTTCCTACACTTACCTCCCTCTTGCATTTTGTTCACACCTCCACCACCATTCCTATAATAAAGTGGCCGGCCATTTTGAGAGAGGGGAGAGGATCATTTCATTTGGATGAAGGAAAATTTGTTCATCTCATTTTCATGCTACAAAATCCTAGCTCCACTTTGAAGTTCATTTCACAACCTCATTCCTCCATCAAAGCAACATAACCCCAAAGAGACAACGATTCTACATTATTCTACAGCAAATCTTGGGCGCGTCGGCTAGCCAACTTCGCGCCCGAGTTGCCTCGGTATAGAGGTGGGAGCCCGTAAAAGAATCCGGCTACGTGGTGCCCTTCCGGCGAGGAGGCGACCACCGGAGTTTCCGCGGGAGATCGGGACGACGACGAGAAGACCGGAGGACTCGGATCACTCGGTATATCTCTAACCTGTCTTGTTGTTAGCTAGATCTAGTTTAATGGCCCGATCCGGGGTTTAGTGCGCGGTGGTGCCGGTTTGCTAAGTTCGCAAAATTAAAGTTTATCACCGCTTCCGCATTTGGCCGTCGGATTGACGGCCGAGGCGCCGCCGTGCACTTACATGTGTGCATGCACATCCATATGTGCATGAACAAGAATGAATGCATACATGCATGCATATACCAAAACGACAAGAAAAGGATTTGTAGTGACAAAACTAATGGTTAAATGATAAATCAACACTTGATTTATCAACCCGGTCATACCACATACGACCCGACCAAAAGCAAGCCGCCCAATTAATATACGGTATCTCATACGTGCATTTTAACCGGGTCCACGCGCATATCGCATATGCGCACCACAATGTTTCGCCTGGACTAGGTAACTCCTTTGTGGGACTCTAAGACTCGTCAATACGCCGGCAGTGGGTGATGATCATATCAAGCACCCCCAAGCCGCAAGCGGTCAGCTAAACGTAATGGCCACCCGGGTATTAAGCGATCAGAAGAAAACAAGCGAACCTGTTACAACTTTCGTTGAGCCAACCGGCAACACAACCGTACAGTCCGGTCTCTTCGTCAGATATGCTGCATATCGAGTCTAGGGATGGTAACGTCGACCCCAATAACTCAATAAGTCATGCCGTTGAATGGTCTACAATAGATCGAGAAACCAATGATAACACTTATCAGTAAATCTCAACAGCTCTGGCCAGGGTCTTACTGATATAGCCAGACGGGCACAGCACAGCATCAACTCCCAATACCGGGAGAGACGAAACCCCTTCTATCGCTCATCGCCTTCGTGTGTCTCGGGACTGTACCCAACGGCCACCTGTTTGCACGACTCAGTAGAGCCGTGGTAGGGTGGTAATCAAAGTACAGTGGGAGAACACACAAGACTCTATGACGATCTCGGGTCTACAGACTAACCTGCACCAGTATCACCTGAGAACTGCTATCCGACGATAGATATAATTCCATATAGGAGTTCTCGGCGAGTCCGTCCAGTGTACCCAGTCACCACTGAGCACCCGTATACGATCTCGATGTCAAACATCGATGAATGTGGGAATATCCATCGCCCATCATATGGGTCTAGTATCATATACGCTAGTCTACTCTGGTATATCGATGCCCCGTCTCGATACACCCACGACTAGGGACATTCCAGGATATGCTTATAAACTACAAATATCCCACCAGTATGATCTCCATCATAATCACAGTAGTCAAGCCTATATTCTCAGGGCTTTATCAACATGTATGTAAGAATAAAAGCATGATCAGATCAACATGTCAGATAAAGAAGAACCAGATAGCTTACTAACATGTCGAGCAAGAATGTACATTGAATATATATATATATATATACATGTATAAATACATCTACTATCATATAATGGCCTCTAGGGCATACATATATCCAACAATATCTTGACCCTATAGTTAATTGTTGTTTAAATATTTAAATCAAACTCGATTAGTTAGTAATATGGCTTCAATTTAAAGAATTGAGTTTTCCAGAGAAGGGTTGAATTGGAAGTTAGGGTTTTGATTAATTGGTTATGGTTGTGATGTGTAATTTAACATCTTGAGAATTTCAAAACCCAACCTAGTTGTTAGTTTGCAAATTGTCACTTTAAAATTGTCTTAATTATGTAATTTTGCAAACTAGATTTTTTTAGAAATTATGAAGATAAGTGAGATTAAAATATAGTTATTATTTTTGTGACCTAATTAAGTTATTAAATGGATATTGTAGCTACTAGTTTGTTAAAACATATAGATTTGCATAAAAACGGTAAATGGATGCTTACTAGGTTTTCGGAATTAAATCGATTTTAATTAAGTTGCGGTTTTTTTGATTTCTAACCTATTCACTAAGATTTTTAATGCGTTGTGAATGCGCGATTGGGTTTTAGACATGGTTGTGGTCACGTATAGCGACCCTAGTCGTGGGTTATGGCGTTGTCGCGAGCGCGTTTTGTGAACCAAGTGCGTGCGCGTTTAGTTAGTGTGCTTGGTTGATTTGTATTGGTTGTGTCCGCGACTAATTATTTATTTATTTTCTTAATTGTTGTGTACGTTTCTAGGATCGGGTGCAGAAGCGTCGGATATGGCACGGAATTGGCAGAGCTGGATTCAGATCAGATTACCCGAGGCGTCCAGGTGAGTAGATGTATATCTACGGGGGAAGTCGAGTGGATGGCTATAGCACCCCCGCAATTTCGTCTGGTATGATGCGTTATATATATACATATGTGTTCTTGCGAGATGTCTATACTTAGATAGAAAAACTTTAGGAGACATGTGTTGGTTTTAGCGTAATTGAAAGAATGTGATTTTAGTTAGTTTCTTAGTCGCGAACCCTAGAGTAAGGTTGACACACACACATGCACACACGTGATATGGCTTTGGGTGTATATGTTTATATGTGCATATATATGTGTGTGTGTGTGTGTTGTGTGTGTGTGTGTGTGGATGCGTTGGTAAATATATAAATACTTATACGTATACACGGGTGATGAGGATAGTATATGATACTTGGAGATGAGTCGATGTGATCGGGCATGATGTCGTGAGATCGGTTATGTGATTTTGGTCGTGTTATAAGATACGACACGATATTATAGTGGATCGATGGGCGATGTGATTTTATTCACACAAGGATATATGTTTGATGGTATTAGTATGTACTAGACTATAGAACGGTAGCCCTGATTCAGGATATTATAATAATGGTACCATATAAATAATGAAGTATATATGATATTTGACCCATACCCCGATTTCCGGGGTGCCGTATGATGGATTTTACCGTACGAGGTATAAGTATGATGATTGACCCGCACTCTTGATTCGAGGATGTCGTATTATATATTTTACCGTATGTGACGCTATTGAGGCGGGATCGCCGACTACTAGATATATCGATTCAGACTTAGGTGGATTTTCTTACCCTTTTGATTAGCCTCTTACTTTTGTCCTGTTGTTTATCAGGTAGATGTTAGACTGGGCTCGAGTCATACTTATTTTCAAAACTAACGAATCGTGAGTATTTTAAAGACAGGTCGAGGGACACTATGGATTTTTCAAAGGATGTATCTTTTCTCAAAGACCCCGTAGCCCTTATTTTTTTAAAACCGCGATTCGTGCGAATTCAAACACCAAAAACTGTATGACTCGTATATAGAAACGTATATTCTTTGATGTTGCGTTTATTATGCATTTTCCGTATATTCTTGCTATTCGTATCGCATTGCATGCTTAAATGTGTTTTCGTTGTTATTATGAACCCATGTTGTCAGGACACCAGCACTATTACCGATGATGCGTATACTACGAACACTTTCTTGCCGGCTCACACACATCATCATCTGTAATTGCCATGACGCGTACACTTTAGAAAATATTACTTCATTGATATAACTTGCTAGCTGACAGTTCTAATATGTTATTACTATACTAGTTTAGATATTGCATTCTTTACGTAGATACCCATGCATGTGTATATTCACTTGTCATGTAATATTATGGGGCTTTATGACGGTACTTCACTATTTATTTACTCTCGAGTTTGGGATTTCGGATTTTCCATGAGATTTTGGATTTGGAGAAACCGCAAGAATTTTTTTATAACTCATTATCATTTTAAATGCAAGTTACGGTTTTCTCGTAATATGATGTATGTGTCGTCCACCATGAGTTTTCTCGGCTCTTGAGCGATATTATACACCCGATTCGAGGAGGAGGATGAACCGTCTGCGGGTGTATGGTGGACCCGGTACGGTACCCCGGGGCAAGAGTGGTTTTGTGCGGATGACGATGAGCCTGGTAGGGGCGGACTACCATACCGGTGTGTCGGGCGCGGCGGATATCCAGAGGATACTAACGTAGTCGAGAGATTTGATGTGATGGGCCAGTCCGGATTACCGGAGCCTGAGATATTGGGATATATGTTTTATGTTGATGCTTGACACGGATTCTCTGTTGATTTTATTGAGGATACTTCGGTTTTTATACAGAAATCTCACTGAGATAAGAAAACAGTTTTTCTCATTCAAGATGTATTCTGTTTTCATTCTTAATGCTTTCGTACATCATATATGTGATATGTTTCTACCTGAGGCACTGATACGAGAACTGGTATTGCACTTATGTTTAGATGTTTACCCTTGCCATTATTAGATGCTCTATGTTATATATTATGAGGATATTATTGTATGACCTAGGATAGAGTCATACATGCGATTTCTGCTCGGTGATGTCTTCTACTAATGAGTTGGCAACACCCCCCCCGTTATGCCACAGTTTCTTGCAGGTTTTTGTCGTATATGTTTCGTTGCGGCTTGCTGGCACACTGCTTCTTCTGGGTGATTGCTTGGGTAGGTGGGTTCGCTTGCATTGTGACCACCGTTGTACTCTTATTTATTTCATTTGTATCTAGTAAACTTTAGCAACCAGACTTGTATTATTTGATGTACTTAGAAAACCGGTTGTTTATCAACATGTGAGAGAAAGACAGTATCATAATACAAGTCTACATGTTAAGACAAAAAGCAACCAGATAGCAAACTATCATGTCAAGCGAGAAAGTCCTCTCTATATATATCCAAGCATCTACTATAATATACATCACATGTACAATAATGGCCTCTAGGGCATACATATAACTAACAATCTCCCACTTGCACTAAAGCCAGTTGTTGTAGTATCTCATGCCCAACATCCCGAAAAGTCTCTCAAATTGTATCTGGGGTATGGCCTTCGTGAGTGGTTCTGCCGTGTTGTTCTTCGTGTCAACTCTCCTGACCTCGATCTCCCGGCGATCAACTATCTCCCGAATCAGATGATACCGCCTCAGAATATGCCTGGATCACTGATGAGACCTGGGTTCCTTGGCCAAAGTCACTGCTCCACTGTTATCACAATAAAAAGGTATTGGATGCTCGATGGATGGAACTACACCAAGTTCAGTTATGAACTTCTTCATCCAGACAGCCTTTTTGGCAGCATCGTTGGCAGCGATGTATTCAGCCCTCATCGTCGAGTCTGCCACGGTTTCTTGCTTGGAACTCTTCCAACAATCCGCCCCTCCATTGAGGGTAAAGATAAATCCCGAGACCGACTTAGAGTCGTCCTTATCACTCTGGAAGCTCGAATCGGTAAAGGACTCTACTTGGATTTCTACGTTACCATACACCAAGAACATCTCTTTAGTCCTTCTCAAGTAATTGAGAATGTTCTTCACAGCTGTCTAGTGACTCTCTCCTGGATCTGCTTGATACCTACTCACTACACTTAGTGAGTATGCTATATTGGGTCTGGTACATAACATCGCGTACATGATAGAGCCTACTGCCGAAGCATAGGGTATCCCTTGCATGTGAGCTCTCTCCAAATCAGTCTTGGGAGACATCTCTTTGGAGAGAGTGAGTCCTGTGATCGTGGGTAAATTCTCACGCTTGGAATCTTTCATACTAAACCACTTTAGTATGGTGTCAATGTACCTAGATTGGGATAATCCCAGTATCCGTTTAGATCTATCTCTATAGATCTTAATCTCCAAGATGTAGGAGGCATCACCTAGATCTTTCATTGAGAATCTTTGTGATAAGAAGAGCTTGATCGAGTGCAGCATAGGAACATCATTTCCTATCAAGAGTATGTCATCCACGTACAATACGAGGAAGACAACCTTACTCTATGCCACCTTCTTGTATATACAAGGTTCATCTGCGTTTTTGATGAAGTCAAACTCTTGGACTACCACATCAAAACAGATGTTCCAACTCCGCAATGCCTGCTTTAACTCATAGATGGATTTAAGCAGCTTGCACACCTTTCTGCTGCTCCCATAATCCACGAAGCCCTCTGGCTGAGTCATGTACACGCTTTCTTCTAAATCACCATTTAGAAAGGCGGTCTTAACATCCATTTGCTAGATTTCATAGTCCTGGTATGCAGCGATGGCAAGTAGGATCCGGATGGACTTATGCATAGCCACTGGAGAAAAGGATTCATCATAATCCACACCTGGTCGTTGACGAAAAACTTTTGCAACAAGTCTAGCTTTGAAAGTCTCAACTTTTCCATCTACACCAAATTTTATTTTGAAGATCCACTTGCTCCCAATGGGTTTTACCCCTTCAGGAGCATCTTCCAAAGTCCATACTTTATTGGTGTACATGAATTCAATCTCAGATCGCATTGCATCCAGCCATTTCACAGAATCCCCACTCGTGATGGCCTGCTCGAAACTAGTTGGGTCATCATCTTCCATGATGCAATCCTCGCTCCCACCGTCAATGAAAAACCGTAGTATCTCTCAGGTGGATGAGGAACCCTACTAGATTGGCGGAGAGGCTGAGGTTCGTTGGGAACTATCGAATCCTCTTGTTATACCAAATCTTATGTCGTAGTGTGTGCTGCTGGAACTTCTTCCAGTTCTACCTCCTCGCCACTGATTTCTTTTTCAAGAAATTCCATTTCTAAAAAGGTGGCATTACGAGAAACAAACATCTTTTGTTCCTCGGAACGGTAGAAGATATACCCACGTGAATTTTTGGGATATCTAACAAAGTTACACAGAACTGACCTTGCCTCAAGCTTGTTCGGATTTTGCGTTTTAATATAAGTCGGACAACCCCATATCTTAATATAATTAAGACATAGTCTCTTCCCCTTCCATATCTCATATGGAGTAGTAGGCATAGATTTGGTAGGGACCATATTCAATAGGTGTATGGCTGTCTCAAGCGCATACCCCCAAAAGAAAATAGGCAACTCAGCAGTGCTCATCATAGAGCGCACCATATCCAATAGGGTGCGATTCCTCCGCTCCGATACACCGTTATGCTGTGGTGTATGAGAAGGAGTAAGCTGAGAGAGAATCCCATTCTCTTTTAGATAGTCCAGGAACTCAGTGCCCAAGTATTCTCCTCCTTGATCAGATCGAAAGATCTTAATACTTTTACCCGTCTGGTTCTTGACTTCATGCTTATATTCTTTGAATTTCTCAAAAGCTTCAGACTTGTCTTTCAACAGGAACACATGTCTGTATCTAGAGAGATCGTCAGTGAATGTAATGAAGTACGAGGAACCATTCCTGGCATGTGTAGACATGGGACCGCATACATCACTATGTATCAGTCCTAAGAGTTCTGTAACTCTTTCTCCGTGTCCAGTAAACAGAGTTTTGGTCATCTTGCCTTTGAGACATGACTGGAAAGTTTCATAAGATGATAATTCGAATGGATTCAAATATCCATCCTTACGTAACTTAGCTAGTCGTGTCGCATTGATATGACCTAGTCTACAATGCCACAAGAAAGATTCGTTCATTTCTGAACTCTTCCTCTTATGTGTGTTTTGTACGTTAAGAACCGTGGTTTGATTTAGAACGTATATACCATTATTTAACGAGCCTGATCCAATCAACTTTTGATTCAGAAAAATGTTCATAACATTATCATGTACTACACTTCTTTACTTAATAATGAAACTGGTTTAAGATTGCATATCAGGTTCGGTATGTAATAGCATTCGTTCAGAATCAATGTATTACCATTTGGTAATACAAGGTGATATTCGCCAATTGCTTTGGCTGCAACATTTGCACCATTCCCTGCTCTTACGGAATGATCACACAGTCCCAGTTCTCTACCTTTCCTTAGCCCATGTAACATATTACATATGTGGGATCCCGATTTGGTATCTAATACCCAGGATGTAGAGTGTACTGAGAAACAATTCTCGGTAACTAACACACCCGAAGAAGATGCATCAACATGCTTATTCTTCGTTTGGGCGGCGTAGGAATCCGGATATTCCCCTATTTCCTGCTCAGTCTTATAACAATTATAAGAAAGAATGGAACCAACGTTCCCCTGCTCAGTATAACAAGCGGGTTCGGTCAATACATCCATATTATTATCTTGATTAAGGCCTGACATGGTCGCTACCTGGAGAGAGAGAGAGAGAAGAAAACGCTTAGCGTATGCTCTTGCAAGATTAGATTAGTTATTATCTTATCTAATCAGGATGGATCCCGCTGTTTTTATCAAATCTTCCTTCAAACCCTAAAAGGTAAGACTAGCCGGGATTAATTACACCTTACAAGTTCGCAAATCTTTCAACCAGGCCAGTGTCGGTACTTTGAGGAAGGTTCCACGTGCTTTCGCACGGACCTAACTAAAATAAACCTCGTTTTCCCAGAGGCGTAACCCCGTTAACATCTTTCTAGACACCTACTTGATCGGCTAATTGTGATGTGTAAAACTCCCCCAGGAGTAACTCTTACTCGTAGTGGGTATCGGGATCCAACTATCTCATAGAAGGTATGCAATCTCATTGCAAATTTCAACACTTGAAATTCCCGATAATATTTTGCCCCTAGCTACTTATGACCTTAACATGGTCAACAAACCATAAGCGCTAGCTAAGTTCAACCCGTCATTTCCTGATTGAATTAAACCCACCCGTATGACCCTTAACATGGTCAACAAAGTCGTACAACTACCCTAATACAATATCATCACATGATTTAGCAAATAAGCACTAATTAACTACCGCAATCTACGCCTTAACATGGTCAACAAACGTAGCACGAATACTAAGCAGCACTTATCAGAAATGACAGAGGGCTACGACAGGTTTTTATGAAAACCTTTTGCGTAATGAACTTGATATCGTTGTAGAAACAAGTGAGTTTGAAAAGGAGTGTTTTTGAGGATTTTACTAGTTTTTTTAAAGAGGTCACTCCTGGTGAAGAGATCTCGGCTCTTTCCTTATCGAATAAGGTGCAAGATATTTTACAAATACCACTATGCAAAGAAAGAACTAAAAGAAGCAATCAAAAGACAAAACCGAGTGGGTTGTGGCATCTGCTAGCTTTTGCTAAAGAGGTCACTCCCGGTGAATGGATCTCGGCTCTTTCCTAATCGAATAAGGTGCTGGATAATCTACAAGGAATACCACTATGCAAAACAAGAACTAGAGCTACCCTTTTTTGAAAATTTGATTCTACAACATATTTTAGGTTTCTTTTCTTTTCATTAATCTCATTAATGAAGTCCCATCATTTATGCTTCCTAAGCATCATAGAAGAAACGAAAATATAACGTACGCTTATGCCATCCGCATTCACCACAGTGTCCCATTATGCACCGTTAGGTTACTTAACTAACGGCATAGCGGGGCGGGACTAGCGCGGGTAAAAAACATAAGCAGCGTTTATTATATATCATATATATAATAATAAAGCATTCGTCTCACGCACATAAAGTGATCACATCATAGAATATCAGCAGCAGAAGATAACATATGAAATATTGGATATACTAGGAATTCCGTGTTTTCAATTAAGCCAGTATAAAACACGGATTCTATGGTCGTGATGAATAGCCAAACCCACATCCCTAGACCCCTATGAGAGTGGCAAGCAACCCTACCAATTCTAGAGTTAGGAGACCCGGTCTCGACTCCTCGAGATTGTAACGTTTTGAAAATCGTTTAGGTGAATTTGCCGATAATCGGTAATATAACTCGTATTTTCCGTAAAACGTAATTAAAATTATTTTTCAATATAAAATTAAATATACCTATTCTAGCTATGTAATGGCTAGTATTGATAGTTATTTAGTCACTTATAAGATTGTTAATTTACTTAAATATTTTTCCAAATTTATTATTTTAATTATTATTTTAAGCTTTCACCGATACATTTAATTAGTGATAATTACAATTTGGAGTGGGTTAACTATGCTTTAGTGAACCATGACACATTAAACTAAAATGTAACATGTTGTATTTAAAATGAAATGGAATTGTTAAGAGGGTTCTAACAAAAAAAATTGAAGAAAAGATTTAAATAAAAAAGAAAATGATTATAATTAGGAAATAAGTTAATGGGTGTAATAATTGGGGGGGTTTCTTAACTTGATTTCCCACACCCACACACTCACCCCTCCTCTCTCCTCATGGCCGAGCCCAACATGAACAGCCCATAAACTCACCCCTCCACTCATTTCCCCATTTCAAAAGAATAGAAAACAATGAAATAAAAAGAAACTAATAAAGAAAGAGGTATGGGGTTTTATTTGACTTGGGCACACACCTCACATTCTCTCTCTCCCTCTCATTTCACTTTGGCCGAGCCCCTTCCCCATCTCTTACAGCAGCAGCCCTCCTAAATCCCCACTTCAATTCCTCTCAAAAAATCTCAAAAATCCATCAAAATCCACACAAAAACCTCACTCCTTCTTCAATTAAACCCTTACCCATTTCTCCATGGCCTATTCTAACATGGATCTTGGAGCAAGATGGGTTTTTTTTGAGGCTATGTTAAAAGTTAGATTTTAAGTGAGATCTCTAAAATTGAGAGGTATAATCTTAAAGCTATAGTTACTTTGTTAGTTAAATGCCCTAAACTAAGCTATTCAAGTGATAATTTGGTTCTAATTGCTAGTTTGTGAATTAAAGAATAGGGTTTGAAATTGAGTTAGGGTTTTTATCATTTGTTCATGATTATATAGTATTGTGTAACACTTTAAGTCATGCAAATTCTAAGCTAATTGTTAATTTGTAAAGTGTTACTTTAAAATTGTCCAAATTTTAAAGTTTTGCAAACTAGATTTTTGGGTCAATGTAAGGTGATGAGATTAAAATTTAGTAAACATTGGTGTGGCCTAATTAAGATATTTAGTGGGCATTGTGGCCACTAGAATTGTTAAAACATCAAGTTTTATAGTAAAACGGTTAATTGATGCTTACTAGGTTTTTGGAATAAACCGATTTTAAAATAAGTTTAAGGTTTTAATGATACTACAGGGTTACCTAGGACGGAAGCAAGGTTTCAGGAGGCATCGTCCATGCCAAATTCAAATTTTTGCCGTTTTAGCTAACCCTAACTTTGAATCGTTAATTAGAAATCGACGGAAAATAAAATGCAAACACTTTGCAAGTCTAGTGAGCAAAGAATACAACCTTTGTAGACCGGTCCTTCACTTCAATAGCTCCGTGTAGTAGTCTCTTCGCTGCGATCATGAACTCCGGACTCAAGAGAGGCTCCACAAGAAGAACGAACATGCTTGCTTCGATGTCTTCAAGGCCGAAAATGATCTACATCGAGAAGACACTAACCCAAGCTATCTCTTCACTAATTGTGAAATTAGTGAAGCAAACACCCTATACTAAATGGCAAGTAGTAAAGGATGATGAAGTAGGAAGTGAGCTCACTTTAGATTTCATTTTCTCATATTTTTTTTCATACCTCTATTGAAGCTAGAAAGCTTTTTGAGGAAGAAGAAGAAGAATGAACTCATATGAAAAATAATGATCCAAATGAATTATTGCAACTATGGATGAGTTAAGCCCTCATGCCTAACTCATATAGAGAATAAACCAAGGGCTAAGTTTAAGGGTTGGGTTAACTAATATCCTAAAGAATGACAAAAGAGTGGACTTTGTCAATGTTTCTACAAGCTTCATCCAAGCTTGACAATATTGACCAAGTCTTCTCTCTTTTGTTATAACTTAAGAAATAAATAAAACCCAAACTTAACCCTAGCATGGTTTAAGTGTCATACACCTATCTTGCAATATATCATCAAGCATGACACAAAATAATGTACACTTACATATATCACATATGTACAATGTGCACAAACCAAGTGAGAAAAGAATTATAAGTGAGCTAATACTAGTTAATGTAATGTAATATATTTAATATATAATTATACATTAGATTACCAAATCAACTCTTGATTTAATAATCTGGATATATCACATATAACCGACTAATATCATGTGTAACAACTTATCGAATCAACACTTGATCCGATAACCCGGTTATATCGCATACAACCGACCAATGTCACAAATCGCGAGAATTGAATATGTTATCTCATATCGTATCAATCTCGGTCCCACACATATCACATCCGTGCTCCAACTCCATTTTGCTTGAGCCAGGAAACCACTGTGTAGGACTCTAAAGACTCGTCAATACGCCGGCAGTAGGTGATGATCATATCAAACACCCACAAGCCGCAAGCGGTCTGCTAAACGTAACGGCTACCCGGGTATTGAGCGATCAGAAGATCAAATAGAAAGCCTGCTCACACTCCTGCAAATCTAATCAGTAATACTACCGTACAGTCCGTTATCTTCGTCTGTTATGTCGCATATCTCGTCTAGGGGTGGTAAACGTCAGACCCCAGTAACTCGATAACCCGTGCCGATGTGAGGCTCATAATGGGTTGAGAAACTACTAATAACACTTACCAGTATATCTTTGAAGCAGCCCCGGCAAGAGACTTCCTGTTATAGCCAATCGAGTACAACGTAACATAACCTCCCAATACCAGAAGAGACGAAACCCCTCCTATCGCTCATTGCCCCCTTGTGACTCGGGACTGTACCCAAAAGCCACCATTTTGCACGTTCTCTTGAACGTGGTAAGGTGAAAATCAAAGCACAGTGGGAATCACACAAGACTCTATGACGATCTCGTGTCTATAGACTAACCTGTACCAGTGTCACCAGAGAACTGCTATCTGACGATAGGTATAATACCATCTAGGAGTTCTCGGCGAGTCCGTTCAGTGTACCCAGTCTCTACTGAGCACCCGTATACTGTCTCTGATGTCAAACACCAATGGATATGGGATCATCCATCGCCCATCTACATGGGTCGAGAAGCTATACGCTAGTCTACTCTGGTATATCGATGCCATGTCTCGATACACCCTCGACTAGGAACATTTGAAGGATGTACTTAGCGACCACACTGTTCCCACTAGTATGATCTGCATCATAATCCTGGTAGTCAAGTACTCATCCTAAGGGCTTTATCAACACGTAACATAGAGACAATCAGTATACATGTTAAGATAAAGAGAAACTAGATAGCATACTATCATGTCGAGCAAGAAAGTCCTCCCTATATGTGTCCAAGCATCCACTACAATATACATCGTATGTACAGTAATAGCCTCTAGGGCATACATATAACTAACAATCTCCCACTTGCACTAGGGCCATCTGTTGTAGTATCCCATACCCAACAATCAGCAGTGGTTGAAGTACCACATACTCAACCATCCCATAAAAGTCTCTACTGGGAATAGGCCTTTATGAGTGGATCTGCAGTGTTGTCTTCTGTGTCTACTCTCCTATCATCGATCTCCTTGGAGGTCATCCGTCTCCACGATCAGGTGATACTGTCTAAGAATATGTATGGATCACTGATGGGACGGAGGTTCCTAGGCATAAGCCACAACTCCATTATCACACAATGGTAGGAACGACGTTCATCTCATGAACTTATATATATCCAGACCGCCTCTTTGGTAGCATCCTTGGTAGTGATGTATCCAGCCTTTATCTTCTAGTTTGCCACGGTATCTAGCTTGGAACTCTTCAAACATACCGTCCCTCTACTGAGGGTAAAGACAATGCATGTGACTGACATTCAGTCGTCCTTACCACCCTTGAAGCTATCCAGTGATTCTCCCCAGGATCATTTGATACCATCTCACTACACCTAGTGAGAATCCTAACATCCAATTAGATCTATCTCATAGATCCATAACCCTGTATTTAGGGGATATCACCTTGATCCTATATGGAGAATCCTTGTGATAAGAGGAGATTGACTGAGTGTAGCATAGGAAACTACTTTCCTATCAAGAATATGTCATCCACGTACAATACGAGGATCACCACCATACTCCCTACTGCCATTTTGTATCTACAAGGTTCATCTACTATTTTGATGAAGTCAAACGCTTTGAATACCTCATCAAAACAGATGTTCCAACTCCGTGATGCCTGCTTTAAGCCATAAAGCAAATTGCACACGTTTCCGCTACTCCCACTGTCAACGAAGCACTCTGGTTATGTACTTATAGACGCTCTCTTATAAATCACTATTTAGAAAAGCAGTCATGACACCCAATCGCCAGATATCGTAATCATGGTATGTAGCAATGGAAAGTAGGATCCGGATGGACTTAAGCATAGGCACTGGAGAAAAAGGTTTCATCATAATCCAAACCTGGCCGATGACGAAAACCTTTTACAACAAGTCTATCTTTGAAAGTCTCAGCTTTTCCATGTACACCAAGTAATCTTCTCAAGATATACTTGCTCTTGATGGGGATTTAACCATTCAGATAAAGCAACCAAACTCCGTACTTTGTTGGTGTATATAGATTCCATCTCAGATCGCACAGCATCCAGCAATTCTCACAGAGTCACCACTCTTGATGGCCTTCTCGAAACTAGTTGGGTCATCATCTCATGATGCAATCCTCGCTCCTACTGTCATAGAGAAACCAAAGTATCTCTCAGGTGGATGAGAAACCCTACCAGATCGGCGGAAAGGCTGAGGTTCGTCGGGAGCTATTTAATCCTCCGGTTCTACCAAATCATCAACTGCGGTCTGTATAGCCGGAACTCCTTCTAGTTCTACCTCATGACCACTAATTTCTTCATAAGAAATTCCCTTTCCCAAAGGTGGCATGCTGAGAAACAAAACACATTTTTCTCCTCAGTGTGGTAGAAGATATTCCCTTGCGAATGCTTGGGATATCCAACAAACTTCCAAAGAACTGACCTTGCCTCAATCTTGTCCGGATTTTGCTTTTGGCATAGGCCGGACAACCCCAAATCTTAACTTCCTTAAGAGATGGGCTCTTCCCATACCATATCACATATGGAGTGGTAGGCACCTGATTTGGTTGGAACCCTATTCAATAGGTATGCAGCTTCACAAGTGCATAACCCCCAAAAGGAAATAGGCAACTCAGTAGTACTCATCATAGAGCACACCATATCACATAGGGTGCGATTGCTCCGCCATGATACACCAATGTGCTGTAGTGTGTACGGATGAGTAATGCTGAGAGATAATCTCATTCTCCTTTGGAATAGTCCAGGAATTCCATGCTCAAGTATTCTCCTCCATGATCACTTTATATGACATAATACTTATACCTTTTTTGGTTCTCTACTTCTAACTTATATTCTTTGAATTTCTCAAAAGCTTCAGACTTGTGTTTCAACAGGAACATATGTCCGAATCTTGAGAGATCGTTAGTTAATGTAATGAAGTATAAAGAACCAGTCCTGGCATGTGTAGACAGGGGACCTGCATACATCATCATGTATCAATCCCAAGAGTTCACTAACTCTTTCTCTGTTTCCAATAAACGGAGCTATGGTCATCTTATCTTTGAGACATGACTGGCAAGTTTCACAAGATGTAAATTCAAACTGATTTAAATATGCATCTTTATGTAACTTAGCAAGTCAGGTCACATTGATATGACCTAGTCTACAATGCCTCAAGAAGGATTTGTTCATTTCTGAACTCTTTCTCTTGTGTGTGTTTTGTACGTTAAGATCTGTGGTTTGATTTAGAACGTATATGCTTTTAGATAACGTGCCTGAACCGATCAACTCTTGATATAGGAAATGTTCAAAACATTATCCAACAAAACAAAATTATATCCTTCTTTACTTAATAAAGAGACTGATATGATGTTGTATATCAGGTTCGGTATTGATCAGTCGAAAATATTGCATTTTTAACACATCAATTTCCCTACTCTTTCTAATCATCTAAAGGTGTTTGGTATAAATATAGCACATATTAGCAATTCGTCTGCAAATATCAAACAACATGTGTTATACATTATAACCTGCATTATGAGGAAAATTGAGTGTTTATTACTACACGCATGATTTTGTATATCTCAACACTTTCATCAAGATTGTGTGTAGGAAATTCTTGAGGTCAAAGAACTGGAATTGCAAAATTGCCGATAAAATGCAGCAAGACAAAGACTTAAAATTTGGCACAGATTCAGAAGACATAAAATGATTCCACACATCAGAAGGAAACCCAAAAGCCTACATCAGAATACCCCAGAAAAATGAGCCAGTAATCTCACTACTTGGCCGCGGAACCGCGGCCGAGTTGGCCGAATTGCTGCGGTTCCGCGGCGGAATTGGGGAATCATGTGACGTCGGTTCTCCAGAAGCTTCGTCTCAACAGCCTTGCTTCCTCAAGACTCTAAATTACCACGTGGCTCATTCTAGAAGGCTCCTTGTAACAACCTCATTCTAGAAGGCTCCTTGTAACTATCTCTTTCTAGAAGGCTCTCTCTAACAACCTAGCTTTGGAGGGAAGATTTATTTGAAATTATAAAAAGGGATCTAGATCTACAATTAATTGGTTGTTCAAGAGTTGTTCATAATTACACATTGAGCCACAATTCAAACTCAAGTTGAGTGACACAACTTGAGATCAAATCCAAAGAGAAATCAAGATCCATTGAGAAGCAATTCAAGCGAGAAATCAACGATCCTTCATCGCAATGCCGATCATCATCCGAGAAAGAGGTCCACGACGATCCGCGACTCATGGAGATCGAGCTTCATAAGGATCGAAGACAAATTCACCTCTTCAAATGAGCGATCGAGAGCTTAATCTTGTACCTCGAATTGAGGAGGTGTGTAAATTTGAAGAAGATTTAATGAAGGTGATAAATTGTTAAATCTCATTTTTATTACATTCTTGCATTATGAAATATCTCATTTGTGATTCATCAATTTTCACGATGTGTGAGTGAAATCTCCGCTTGTGGAGGATTCGAGAGAATTGATAAATTTAATGATGAACAAATCTTAATACTAATTTTAAATCTTATGAGATTTGTGAACCTTAGCAAAAAGAATCATTGATGACTTAATTTGGATCGAGATCACTTCTTGATTATTTCGTTGCATATTAGGGATCAAACAATTGATGGTTTTCTTTGCTAGAGGCTATATCCGAATGATTATGATTGAAAAGACAAGAGATAGTGAAGGAGAAACACTAGTTTCTTCAATTGATCCCTAATCTTCAATCATCATCATCAATCTAGTTACAAATTATCAATAGATAAGATTAGGAATTATTAGATTCATTATTAGCTATTAACTCAATCGAATCCTACAAGCTATTCTTCATAATCTTGATAAATCAAATTGACATTGGACACTTTCTTGATTTTTATATTCTTGAATATGTTTTTGAATTTCTTGAAATGAAAACTCAATTAAATCTCAAATTTATTTCCTGAATTTTCTTTTATATTTTCATTTCGACTCATCTAAAGCAAAATCGAACAAATTCACACATCTCAGTGGACGATCCGCTCTCGCTAACGAAACTATAATTGACACCATTATTGATTGCGGTATAAATTTTATTGGTTGTGAAACATTTTACTACATACAAAAGAATGATCAATCCAATGGCGCCGTTGCCGGGGATGTGTGCTATTTTGTTCGTTTTTGTTATTTGAGTTGAAAAATTATTATTCCATCAGAATTTTTTAGATCAAATTCTCATCAAGCGCTTAACGATTAGTTGTAAATTTTTGCGAGGAAATCTGGAATCTCTGCAACAAGGGGAAAAATATTCTGGAGCATTCAAGAAGGCCAGAGAACTAAAGGGAGAAGCTGAAGAAATTATTGTGCAAAGAACTGTTCATAAGACCGCGGATCCCCGGCCATAGCAGTAATTTCGCGGCGGAACCACGGCGAGATAGTTGATTCAGAGCTCTATTTTTCTATGGTCTACTTCTTACTTTCTTATCTCCTCCCTGATCTTCTCCAATAAACATTTTCTGCAGGATTCTTTGCAAAAATTCACAGCGCCGCAAAAAAAAAATTGTTGCGTGTTTGATCTTGGTTGTTTGCATTTTCTTAATACGGAAATTAAGAGGCAAAGACCAAATTCAAATTAGGTAGGGATTTCATTACACTTCCTAATCCTCAAAAATCACAAACTTGCATCCGCTTCACCCTCATTAATTAAAAAATATCTAGACATGACTCTAAGGACCGTCGTGCTCACTTAGGACAGAAGGAGGTTGTGGGTAATCTACTGTTTATCCGCATTTATTTAGTGGTGTCTAAGGCAAGTATGTCTAAGGTAAGTGGTTACTTAATTAGGCCTATTACTTACGTAGTGGAGAACCTCCCACTTATCTGGCACTTACCTGGCCACAGAAGGGATAAAGAGGCAGTAGAGGATCTATCCTGCAATTTGTCTTCTGGAAGTCTAGGAGCGGTCTAGAGACGTGACCTAGATGACCATTAGATCTAGGGTTGTATGTGCATTTTTTGTGATTTGATTTTTCAAAATCCGTATTTTTCAAAACAAACACCAAACCAATTTTCCCCTAATTATCACAACGCTTCCACTTGTGCTAAACCTTTTAGTACAAGCTAGGCTGGACACGGGATTCTAGTGACCGTTTTGTCCGCGTTCCTCCTATCGACCCCAAATTCGGTATTTCTACATTTTCTTTTTGCCACCACCCACCACGACTACGATGGACGGTTATCCATCAAACTTTAACACCACTCTGCCACTACCCGCAGGTGCGCAGAATCCTTCCCGCACTTCTCTCTACTTGTCGCCGGGGGCCAAGAAAGATGCTACCCTAAATGTGGTCCTCTCTCTACTTGTCTTTCTATACCACATGCCAACGAGGAAAATTTTGAAATCAAACCTCATTTTATCAAACTTTTACCCAAATTTCACGGGCTCGAGTCTGAAAGTGCATACGTTTTTATCACCAAATTCGAAAACGTATGCGCTATGATGGGTACTTCACAGCTTTCCGTGGATGCTATGCCTCTACATCTTCTCCGGTTCATTTTGTGCGATTTAGCCGAGAAGTGGCTTTATAACACACCCGCACATTCTATTTCAACATGGGACGAATTCGTTGTAGAATTCCTTAAGAAATTTTATCCCAATCATAAGATCGCCCGTATTTGGAGAGAAATCTTCCAATTTACCCAACTTCCCAATGAACCGTTTTGGAAATGCTTTGAACGGTTCAAGAATCTTCTTTTACAATGCCCTCATCATGGAATCCCTAGATGGGATCTGTGTCGAGTTATTTATGAGGGTATTGATCTCACGACAAAACAGATGCTTGAAACCATGTGTCAATGTCAATTCCTGTCTAAAGATGATGGTGATGCTTGGAAATACCTAGAATATCTTGCTCAAAACACTTTACAATGGGAAAGTGTTAGTCAACAACTATCTAGGGAAGATATCAATCAGCTCGATGTTTCCGTCATAATGAGAGCCGAAATGGCTGCAATACAAAGGAAACTAGACGCTATAGAAAACAGAATTTCTTCAGCCTCCCTAAACCAATACACACTTCCCAAAACCGTGTGTGGATGCTGTTCTTATCCATCACATTTGACGGAAGAATGTCCTTTGAATGTACCGTTTCAAGGTCACACTAATGCTGCATTTCAGCAACAACCTAGAAACGATCTTTCTTCTTCCACAGAGAATCAAGGTTAGTGGAATTATCCTGATTTTGCTTGGAACCAACACCAAATTCAAAACACGGTTCCAAACCAGAATAATTTTCAAAGGGTCCCTCAATAACAACAGCATCCACCACAACTGAGTCAGCACCCCTTTCAACCACAAAATTTTCAAAACCCGGCCAATACCTTTGGTCCTTCGTTTGCCAGTACTGATAAACCCTCTGCACTCGACTTGTTTATTTCACAGTCCATGCAAACGAATGACATTTTAACATCTTATATCCATACGTTAGTGCAAAACATTGTCTCCCACAGTGAGAGTATTGATCAGTCGAAAATACTGCATTCTTAACACATCAATTTCCCTACTCTTTGTAATCATCTAAAGGTGTTTGGTATAAATATAGCACATATTAGCAATCCGTCTGCAAAGTATCAAATAACATGTGTTATACATTATAACCGGCATTATGAGGGAAATTGAGTGTTTATTACTACATGCATGATTTTGTATATCTCAACACTGTTTATCAAGATTGTGTGCAGAAAATCCTTCAGGTTAAAAAGCCAGAAACACAAAAGTGTCGATAAAATACATAAAGTCCAAGACTTGAGATCAGCAACCAAGAAAGAAATGTCAGATTCCAGATATCAGAAGAAGACCCCAACATTGTCAGAAGAAGAACACGGAAATTTCATGCTGCAAGCCCACTATGTTGCCGCGGATCCGCGGCCGAGTTGGCCGATCCGCTGCGGATCCGCGGCCTACTCGACACGTCATCAGCCAAAATTCTCCAGAAATCTTCATCGTAACGGCCTTGTTTCTAGAAGACTCTCTGAAAACACATGGCTTATTCCAGAAGGCTCTGCATAACAAACTCACTCTAGAATCTTCCTTATAACAATCTCATTCTAGAATATTCCCTCTAACAAACTCATTCTAGAAGGCTCTCTCTAACAACCTAGCAATGGAGGGAAGATTCAAATGAGGTGGTTATAAAAAGAGATCCAGATCTAGGGTTTTGAGGTGACACAATTAGGGTTGAATATTAAGCCAAATTTTCACAAGTTGAGTGACACAACTTGTAATCAAAACCCTAGCCCAAATTCAAATCCAAAGCCAAATCAAGATCATTTTGAGAAGCAAATCAAGCAAGTAACCATCGATCCTTTATCCGCGAAGCCAATCTTCATCCGAGTAAGAGATCCACGACGATCCGCGACTCACGCAGATCGAGCGGAGCAAAATTCGACGGATTTAGTTACCTCTTCAAAAGGAGAGATCGAGAGCAATATCTTGTAACCTCGAATTGAGGAAATGTGTAATTAGTCGTCGATTGAATAAAGGTGATAATTGTAATTCTTGCTTTCTTTACATTCTAGCGTTATGAAATTTCTTGATCTTTGATTCATTAATTTTCATGATGTGTGAGTGAAATCTCCGCTTGTGGATGATTCGAGAGAATTGATAGATCTAATGATGATCAAATTTTAATACTAGTCTTAATTCTTATGAGATTTGTGAACTTTAGCAAAAAGAATCGTTGATCACCTAATTTGGAGCGAGATGACTTCTTGATTATTTCGTTGCAAATTAGGGATCAAACGATTGATGATTTTCTTTGCTAGAGGCTAGATTTGAATGATGATTAATGAAAAGACAAGGGTTAGAAGGAGAAACCCTAGTTTTTTCAATAGATCCCTAATCTTCATTCATCATCATCTTTCTAGCTACAAATTATCAATAGATAAGATTAGGAATTATTAGATTCATCATTAACTATTAACTCAATCGAATTCTACAAGCTATTCTACAAATCTTGATAACTAAATTGATTGAGACATTTCTTGATTCTTGATTCTTGATTCTAGATCTTTATTTTTTTTTATGTTTCTTGAAATGAAAACTTACAAATCTTGAATCAATTTTCTTGAAATTTCTTTTATCTTTTCATTTTGACTCATCTAAAACAAGATCGATCAAAACACACATCTCAGTGGACGGTCCGTATTCATTAACGCGCTATATCGACACCATTAATTGATTGCGGTTATAAATTTCTTTAATTGTGATACATTTTATAATACACACGAAGATGATCAGTCAAATGGCGCCGTTGCCCGGGATTCAATAGTTAGTTACAAATTTAGGGTTGAACATTGAATCAAATTTCCACAAATTGAGTGACACAACTTGATACCAAAAACCCTAGCCCAAATCCATTTCCAAAGCCAAATCAAGATCATTTTGAGAAGCAAATCAAGCTAGCAACCATCGATCCTTTATCCGCGAAGCCAATCTTCATCCGAACAAGAGATCCACGGTGATCCGCGACTCACGGAGATCGAGCGGAGCGAAATTCGACGGATCTAGTTACCTCTTCAAAAGGAGCGATCGAGAGCAACATCTTGTAACCTCGAATTGAGGTAATGTGTAATTAGTCGTCGATTGAGTAAAGGTGATAATTGTAATTCTTGCTTTCTTTACATTCTTGCGTTATGAAACTTCTTGATCTTTGATTCATTAATTTTCATGATGGTGTTAGTTGTATGTATGCCCTAGAGGCCAGTATTGTACAGATGATGTATATTATATTGGATGCTTGGACATATATAGAGAGGACTTTCTTGCTCGATATGATAGTATGCTATCTGGTTGCTCTTTACTTTAACATGTATACTAGTCTCTTTATACTGTCTTATCGTTACATGTTGGTAAAGCCCTTAGGATGTGTACTTGATTACATGGACTATGATGCGGATCATACTAGTGGGGACATGGTAGTCCATAAGTACATCCTCCAAGGTCCCTAGTCGTGGGTGTATCGAGATGGGGCATCGATATACCAATGTAGACTAGCGTATACACTTCTCGACCCATGAGATGGACGATGAATGATCCCATATCCATTGGTGTTTGACATCAAAGATGGTATACGGGTGCTTAGTGGAGACTGGGTACACTGGACAGACTCGCCGAGAACTCCCAGATGGTATTATACCTCACGTCAGATGGCAGTTCTCTAGTGACACTTGTGCAGGTTAGTCTGTAGACCCGAGATCGTCATAGAGTCTTGTGTGATTCCCACTGTGCTTTGATTTCCACCTTACCACGTCCATGAGGGCGTGCAATACGGTGGTTTTTGGGTATAGTCCCGAGTCACATGGAGGCAATGAGCGATAGGAGGGGTTTCGTCTCTCCCGGTATTGGGGGTTGATGTTGCGCTGTGCTCGATTGGCCATAACAGGGAAGTCCCTGGCCAGGGCTGATTAGAGATTTACTGGTAAGTGTTACCAGTAGTTTCTCGACCCGTTATGAGCCTCACATCGGCATGACTTATCGGTTATTGGGGTCTGACGTTTACCACCCCTCGACTTGATTTGCGACATATCTGACGAGGAGACCGGACTGTACGGGAAGTGTTACCGGCAGGCTTTTACAGGAGTTGGAGCGGGCTTGCTTGCTGATCTTCTGATCGCTCAATACCCGGGTAGCCGTTACGTCCAGTTACTACCACTGACGGCTTGTGGGTGCATGATGTGATCATCACCTACTGTCGGCGTATTGACGAGTCTTTAGAGTCCTACATAGAGGTTTTACTGGCTCAGGCAAAACGAAATAGGAGCGCATATGTGATATGTGCAGGACCGAGAATAATGCGTGTATGTGATACCATATTCTATTCTCGCGACATTATGTATCAGTCGGTTATATATGATATAGCCGGGTTATTGAATCAAGTGTTGATTCGATAAGTCGATACATTGGATGTTGGTCGGTTATATAAGATATGACCGGATTATTAAGTCAAGTGCTGATTTCATAATTAAGTGTATAATTGTATATTAGATATACTAGTTTACATTTACTAACACTTGTTCACTTTAGGTTTTTTCTCACATGAACACTTCAATATATATATATATATGTGTGTGTGTGTGTGTGTGTGTGTGTGTGTGTGTGTGTGTGATATATATATATTAAAAGTGTTTTCTTTTGTATCATGGTTGATGATACACTATACATGGGTGTGCAAGACATGCACCATACTATTTTAGATAGAGGTTAATATTTATTTAAAGTAAATACAAATTAGTGATGCTTAGGTCATAAGCATGAAGCTTGTAGAAGCTTATGGATGCTTTAAAAAAGTCCACTTAATTTGTTTTACTTTAGATTTTTATTAACCTAACCATTTTGAGTTAGCTATGGTTATGGCTCTACAAGAGTTAGTATATGATACTCACTCACCATGGTTAGCCTTCTCACTTGATCATTATCCTCATCTCTTTCTTTTCTTCTACTTCTTCATTGTGAAAAAGAAAAAGCTTGTTAGGGTTTGATCCAAAGTGAGAAAGAGTTTGAGAAATAAAATTCTAAAGAGAACCCACTTCCTATTTCTCCATCCTCTACTAGATTAGCACTTTAGTATAGGGTATTTGTTTCACTAATTCTCAAGTTAGTGAAGTAGAAGCTTGAGTCGAATTCCCTCGACGTAGATCATCTTCGGCCTCGGAGACTTCAAGCAAGGTCGCACCTTTTGCCTCGTGAAGCCATGCTAGGGTCCGGGAGAACCACGATCGCAGTGAAGAGACTTCATCAAGGAGCTAAAGAAGTGGAGGACTGATCTACAAAGATTGTATTTCGCATCCCTTTATAGTAAAGTTGTTTACTTGTTTTTAGATTCGCCTAAACTCTAGTTTACGATCTTGCTTAGGGTTGTTCGGCACATAAAAATTTAATTTTGGCATGGTCGATACCTTGTAGAGCCTTGTTAGTGTGCCTAGTAACCCTACAGTGGTATCAGAGCCTAGCTAGAGCATTAGGCGATGTGTTAACGAAGTTAAAACTCCGAACGAACCCGAATACATCAAAATCAACCCCTCTCTGGACATTTTTTCAAATCTGTTATTTTTCTGAATTAAAAATACATAAAAAATTCGGCAGGGATTTCTAAGCATTACTATGCAAAACGATCACCTGAACCGTACGGACGACCGCGGTTCCGCTGCAAATCCCTGCTTGTGCCGTGGAACCGCGGCAGTACAGTGACAATAGGTTCTTCTGTTTGCACAGTAATGTTTAATTCTTCTGTTGGATTTTTATGGGTTTTTTAAATCTGACTCAAGTGTTGAGTATTCAGGGGTTCATTTTGTAATCATCGATTCGATCGTGGAATTTAATTTTGTTCAGTTATTCCGGATAATTTAGTAAGTATTAAAATGTTCGAACGGATATCACTAACTCAATTTTTCCCGGCACGAAAAAGTTTCAAGTGTTGAATTTTTATCGAGTTTAAATCTTTCGGAAAAATGTGCATGTGATGTGATGGACCCTCTAGAAGAGAACAAATCTTAACTCGATTATGTGACCGTCTTGAACTGCCCTTTGAACCTTAGGGTTTGGGGCAGTACGGCGTGCCATATGTGAGGCGTTGGCTTGACCCTTCTACGGCTGCACCTTTGCTACTGTGACGTATTTTGGAATTTTTGAACTCCGCTCAAGTGTTGAGCTATTTAGGAAATCTTGGGTGTTTGATGATCTGTTCGGAAAGTTTAATACAGTCTATTTATCTGGAATGTGATACAATATGTGGAATTCATACAGTTAGGCATGAAATGCGAAAAATGAGGTATTTCGGATTTACGATGTCTAAAGAGATTGTGGATTCCAAATGTTGTAGTTTTACACTTTCTTTTCTGTGACCGTAAGTGTAATATGTGATATCGCCGGTTTCGTTGCTATATGTCAACGAAAATTGGGATGCGCATATTTACTTACGTTGATGACATGTGATGTTATGTGTTGCTGGATATGTTATATTGGATCGTCGCGTTCCGAATAGCCGGAGGGTTGTATGTGAGATGAGAGTTTTTATTTTCATTCATGTAAAATAAAATGTATGTAATATTCTTTTATTGGGGCACTTCCGGGATGAGGTTGATGTCTCCTTTTGTATATTATTTACTTTTCCGCACTAGGATAGACCCAAGGAGGAGAGCACAAGTAACCGGGTTCTGGAGTCCAGTGGGAGACCAACTCGAGGAGTCGAGTCCGGGTCTCCTAACTCTAGAATTGGTAGGGTTGCTTGTCGCTCTCGTAGGGGTCTAGGGGTGTGGGTTTGGCTATTCATCGTGACCGTGGAATCCGTGTTTTATAGAGGCTCAAAATAAAACACGGACGTCCTAGTATATCCAATGTTTCATATGTTTCTTCTGTTGCGATATCTGTGATGTGATCATTTGATGTGCTGTGATAAATACTGTATATAGTATATATGATATATTATATAGGCGTTACTAATGTTTTACACCCGCGCTAGCCCTGCCCTGCTCTGCCATTATTTACCTAACCTAACGGTGCACGAGGGGACATCGAGGCGAATGCGGATGGCATAAGTGTACGTCGTATTTATCTGTGATGTTTAGGTGACTTAAATGATGGGACTTCATTAATGTGATTAATGAAAGAAAAGAAACCTAAAAGATGTTGTAGAATCAAATTTTTCAAAAAGGGTAGCTACAATTTTGCTTTGCATAGCGATATATATGATATATCCCGCACCTTATTCGATGAGGAAAGAGCCGAGATCCCTTCACCGGGAGTGACCTCTTTAGCAAAACTGGCAGATGCTACAACACTCGGTTTTCTTTTGATTGCTTTTGGAGTTTTGCGTTGCATAGTGATGTATTTGGTATATCCTGCACCTTATTCCATAAGGAAAGAGCCGAGATCCCTTCACCGGGAGTGACCTCTTTAGCAAAACTAATGAAAGCCTCAAAATCACTCCATTTCAAAATTCACATGATTCTACAACGATATCAAGTTCATTACGCAATAGGTTTTCAGAAAAACCTATCGTAGCCCTCCGTCATTTCAGATAAGTCCTACTTAGTATTCGTGCTATGTTTATTGGCGTGCGTCAAGACGTAGTGTGCGGTAGCTAACTAGTATTTATCTGTTTATGCATATGATGCAGATTGGATTAGGGTAGTCGTGCGATTTTGTTGGCCTGTGTCAAGGGTCGTACGGGTGGGTTTAATTCAATCAAGAAATGACGGGTTGAACTTGACTAGCGCAATATGGTTTGTTGGCCTGCATCAAGGTCATGGGACACTAGGGGCAAAATATTATCGGGAATTTCAAGTCTTGAAATTTGCAATGAGATTGCATACCTTCTATGAGATTGTTGGATCCCGATACCCACTATGAGTAATTGTTACTCCCGGGATAGTTTTACACAGGACAATTAGCCGATCAAGTAGGTGTCTAGAAAGGTGTCAACGAGGTTATGCCTCTGGGAAAACGAGGTTTACTTTAATTATTTCCGTGCGAAAGCACGGGGAACCTCCTTCAAAGTACCAACACTGGCCTGGCTGAAAGATTTGCGAAATTGTAGGGCGTAATTAATCCCGGCTAGTCTTTCCTTTTAGGGTTTGAAGGAAGATTTGATAAAAACAGTGGGAGCCATCCTGATTAGATAAAAAAATAACCAATCTGATCTTGCAAGAGCATACGCTAAAGTGTTTTCTTCTCTCTCTCTCCAGGTAGCGACCATATCATGCCTTAATCAAGATAATAATATGGATGTATTGACCGAACCCGCATGTTATACTGTGCTGGGGAATGTTGGTTCCGTTCTTTCTTATAAGAGTTATAAGACTGAACATGATATAGGGGAACACCAGAATTCCTATGCCACCCGTATGAAGAAAGTACATGTTGATGCATTTTCTTCGGGTGTGTTCGTTACAGAGAACTGTTTCTCCATTTGCTTTACGTCCTGGGTATTAGATACCGGGTCAGGATCCTATATATGTAATTAGTTACATGGGCTTAGGAAAGATAGAGAACTTGGAGAAGGTGATAAAGACATAAGGGTTGGAAATGGTGCAATTGTTGCAGCTAAAACCGTCGGGGAATATCACCTTGTATTGCCAACTGGTAATACATTGATTCTGAACGAATGCTATTACATGTCGCACCTGATATGCAACATTATATCGGTTTCTTTGTTGATTAAAGAGGGATATAATTTTGTATTACAGGATAATGTTATGAACATTTTCCTTTACCAAAAGTTGGTTGGATCAGGCACGTTGTGCAATGGCATTTATGTTCTAAATCAATCAACGGTTCTAGGTATAACACACACACACAAGAGGAAGAGTTCAGAAATGAACGAGTCCTTCTTATGGCATTGTTGACTGGGTCACATCAATGCGACACGACTAGCTAAGTTGCATAAGGATGGATATTTGAATCCGTTTGAATTTTCATCTTATGACACTTGCCAGTCATGTCTCAAAAGCAAGATGACCAAAACTCCGTTTATAGGACACGGAGAGAGAGTTACGGAACTCTTGGGACTGGTACATAGTGATGTATGCGGCTCCATGTCTACACATGCCAGGAATGGTTCTGCGTACTTTATTACATTCACTGACGATCTCTCTAGATTCGGATGTGTTCCTGATGAAACACAAATCAGAAGCTTTTGAGAAATTTAGAGAATATAAACAAGAAGTCGAGAACCAAACCGGGAAAAGTATTAAAATCCTACAATCTGATCGAGGAGGAGAATACTTGAGCAATGAATTCCTGGACTTCCTAAAAGAGAATGGGATTCTCTCTCAGCTAACTCCTCCATATACACCACAGCACAACGGTGTATCGGAATGGAGGAACCGCACCCTATTGGATATGGCGCGCTCTATGATGAGTACAGCTGAGTTACCTATTTCTTTCTGGGGGTATACACTGGAAACAGCTGCAGACCTATTGAATATGGTTCCCACCAAATCTGTGCCAACCACTCCATATGAGATATGGAAAGGAAAGAGACCATGTCTTAATTATGTTAAGATATGGGGTTGTCCGGCCTATGTAAAAACGCAAAATCCGGAAAAACTCGCCGCAAGGTCCATTATATGTAAGTTTATTGGATATCCCAAACATTCGCACGGGTATATCTTCTACCAAACCGAGGAACAAAAAGTGTTTGTTTCTCGACATGCCACGTTTTTAGAAAAGGAATTTCTTGAAAAAGAGATTAGTGGCAAGCAGGTAGAACTGGAAGAGGTTCCAGCAATACAGACTACAACAGAAGATTTGGTTGAACCGGAGAATTCGATAGTTCCCAACGAACCCCAGCCTCTCCGCCGATCTAGTAGGGTTCCTCACCCACCTGAGAGATACTACGGTTTTCTCATGGATGGTGGGAGCGAGGATTGCATCATGGTTGATGATTACCCAACTAGCTTCGAGCAGGCCATCACGAGTGGGGACTCAGTGAAATGGCTGGATGCAATGCGGTCCGAGATGGAATCCATGTACACCAACAAAGTATGGACTTTGGAAGATGCTCCTGAAGGGGTAAAACCCATTAGGAGCAAGTGGATCTTCAAAAAAAAAACTTGGTGTAGATGGGAAAGTGGAGACTTTCAAAGCTAGACTAGTTGCAAAGGGTTTTCGTCAAAGACCAGGTGTGGACTATGACGAAACCTTTTCTCCAGTAGCTATGCTTAAATCCATCAGGATCATGCTTGCCATCGCTGCATATCACGACTACGAAATCTGGCAAATGGATGTTAAGACCGCCTTTCTAAACGGTGATTTAGAAGAGTGCGTGTACATGACTCAGCCAGAGGGCTTCGTAGATAATGGGAGCAGCGGGAAGGTGTGCAAGCTGCTTAAATCCATTTATGGATTAAAGCAAGTATCGCGGAGTTGGAACATCTGCTTTGACGTCGTTATCAAAGAGTTTGATTTCGTCAAAAACGTAGATGAACCTTGTATCTACAAGAAGGTGGCAGAGAGTAAGGTTGTCTTCCTCGTATTGTACGTGGATGACATACTCTTGATAGGAAATGACATTCCTATGGTGCAATCGGGCAAGCTCTTCTTATCACAAAGATTCTCAAAGAAAGATCTTGGTGATGCCTCCTGCATATTGGGTATTAGGATCTATAGAGATAGATCTAAAAGGATATTGGGATTGTCCCAATCCAGGTACATTGACACCATACTAAAGAGGTTTAGTTTGGAAGAGTCCAAACGTGGGTTTTTACCCACGATCTCAGGGCTCACTCTCTCCAAAGAGATGTCTCCCAAGACTGATTTGGAGAGAGCACGCATGCAAAGGATACCCTATGCTTCGGCTGTAGGCTCTATCATGTACGCGATGCTATGTACCAGACCCGATGTAGCATACTAACTAAGTGTAGTGAGTAGGTATCAAGCTGATCCTGGAGAGAGTCACTGGACAGCTGTGAAGAGCATTCTCAAGTACTTACGAAGGACTAAAGAGATGCTCTTGGTGTATGGTAACGGAGAACTCCAAGTGGAGTCCTTTACCGATTTGAGCTTCTAGAGTGATAAGAACGACTCTAAGTCGTAGTCGGGATTTGTCTTTACCCTTTACGGAAGGGCGGTTAGCTGGAAGAGTTCCAAGCAGGAAACCGTGGCAAACTCAACGATGGAGGCTGAATATATCGCTGCCAACTATGCTGCCAAAGAGGCTGTCTGGATCAAGAAGTTCATTACTGAACTTGGAGTGGTTCCATCCATTGAGCATCCAATACCTTTGTATTGCGATAACAATGGAGCGGTGGCTTTGGCCAAGGAACCCAGGTCCCATCAGTGATCCAGACATATTCTGAGGCGGTATCACCTGATCCGGGAGATAGTTGATCGCCGGGAGATCGAGGTCAGGAGGGTTAACATGAAGAACAACACTGCGGATCCACTCACGAAGGCCATTCCCCAGATACAGTTTGAAAGACTCTTCGGGATGCTCGGTATGTGATACTACAGCAGCTGGCCCAAGTGCAAGTGGGAGATTGTTAGTTGTATGTATGCCCTAGAGGCCAGTATTGTACAGATGATGTATATTATATTCGATACTTTGACATATATAGAGAGGACTTTCTTGCTCGATATGATAGTATGCTATCTGGTTGCTCTTTACTTTAACATGTATACTAGTCTCTTTATACTGTCTTATCGTTACATGTTGGAAAAGCCCTTAGGATGTGTACTTGACTACCTGGACTATGATGCGGATCATACTAGTGGGGACATGGTAGTCCATAAGTACATCCTTCAAGGTCCCTAGTCGTGGGTGTATCGAGACGGGGCATCGATATACCAGTGTAGACTAGCGTATACGCTTCTCGACCCATGAGATGGGCGATGGATGATCCCATATCCATTGGTGTTTGACATCAGAGATGGTATACGGGTGCTCAGTGGAGACTGGGTACACTGGACGGACTCGCCGAGAACTCCCAGATGGTATTATACCTCATGTCAGATGGCAGTTCTCTGGTGACACTTGTGCAGGTTAGTCTGTAGACCCGAGATCGTCATAGAGTCTTGTGTGATTCCCACTGTGCTTTGATTTCCATCTTACCACATCCATGACGGCGTGCAAAACGGTGGTTTTTGGGTACAGTCTCGAGTCACATGGAGGCAATGAGCGATAGGAGGGGTTTCTTCTCTCCCGGTATTGGAGGTTGATGTTGCGCTGTGCTCGATTGGCCGTAACAGGGAAGTCCCTGGCCAGGACTGATTAGAGATTTACTGGTAAGTGTTACCAGTAGTTTCTCGACCCATTATGAGCCTCACATCGGCACGACTTATCGGTTATTGGGGTCTGACGTATACCACCCTTAGACCTGATTTGCGACATATCTGACGAGGAGACCGGACTGTACGGGAAGTGTTACTGGCAGGCTTCTACAAAAGTTGGAGCGGGCTTGCTTGCTGATCTTCTAATCGCTCAATACCCGGGTAGCCGTTACGTCCAGCTAGTACCGCTGACGGCTTGTGGGTGCTTGATTTGATCATCACCTACTGCCGGCGTATTGACGAGTCTTTAGAGTCTTACATAGAGGTTTTACTGGTTCAGGCAAAATGAAATAGGAGCGCATATGTGATATGTGCAGGACCGAGAATAATGCGTGTATGTGATACTGTATTCTATTCTCGCGACTTTATGTATCAGTCGGTTATATACGATATAGCCGGGTTATCGAATCAAGTGTTGATTCGATAAGTCGATACATTGGATGTAGGTCGGTTATATAAGATATGACCGGATTATTAAGTCAAGTGTTGATTTAATAATTAAGTGTATAATTGAATATTAGATATACTAGTTTACATTTACCAACACTTGTTCACTTTAGGTTTTTTCTCACATGAACACTTGAATATATATATATATATATATATATATATATATATATATATATATATATATATATATATATATATGTATGAAGTGTTTTCTTTTGTATCATGGTTGATGATACACTATACATGGGTGTGCAAGACATACACAATACTATTTTAGATGGAGGTTAATATTTATTTAAAGTAAATACAAATTAGTGATGCTTAGGTCATAAGCATGAAGCTTGTAGAAGTTTATGGATGCTTTGACAAAGTCCACTTAATTTGTTTTACTTTAGATTTTTATTAACCTAACAAATTTGAGTTAGCTATGGTTATGGCTCTACAAGAGTTAGTATATGATACTCACTCACCATGGTTAGCTTTCTCACTTGATCATTATCCTCATCTCTTTCTTTTCTTCTTCTTCTTCATTGTGAAAAAGAAAAAGCTTGTTAGGGTTTGATCCAAAGTGAGAAAGAGTGTGAGAAATAAAATTCTAAAGAGAACCCACTTCCTATTTCTCCATCCTCTACTAGATTAGCACTTTAGTATAGGGTGTTTGCTTCACTAATTCTCAAGTTAGTGAAGTAGAAGCTTGAATCGGAATTCCCTCGACGTAGATCATCTTCGGCCTCGGAGACTTCAAGCAAGGTCGCACCTTTTACCTCGTGAAGCCATGCAAGGGTCCGGGAGAACCACGATCGCAGCGAAGGGACTTCATCAAGGAGCTAAAAAAGTGGAGGACCGATCTACAAAGGTTGTATTTCTTATCCCTTTAGAGTAAAGTTGTTTACTTGTTTTTAGATTCGCCTAAACTCTAGTTTACGATCTTGCTTAGGGTTGTTCGGCACATAAAAATTTAATTTTGGCAAGGTCGATGCCTTGTAGAGCCTTGTTAGTGTGCCTAGTAACCCTACAGATGGGTGAGTGAAATCTTTGCTTGTGGAGGATTCGAGAGAATTGATATATCTAATGATGATCAAATCTTAATACTAGTCTTAATTCTTATGAGATTTGTGACCTTTAGCAAAAAGAATCATTGATGACCTAATTTGGAGCGAAATGACTTATTTACGCATCACTTTGCATCATACTTTGCATAAACACAAAACATAAAATAAAAAAATATATAAAAAAAATATTAAAAAACTATTTGTACATAAATAAGATAATAAAAGATTAGATTGTGAAAAATTACATCTAAAAGATTAGAAAAATTTAAGAAAACTAAGAAACTTAGAAGTTTTCTTAAACGAAACTAGTAATAAGTAGTTATGAGCCGTTGTCCCAAGGGTTAGTAAGATGAAAGAAGTCACTAATCTGAGGATAAAAATAAGTCTGAAAAATAGTTTCTATTCTGGAAGCCAAACATTTGAATATTGATACCCTACTATACGCACTTACACACGTCTTGAAGCTCGGGATAGTAGTGGATACCTTGAAATGCTCTTGTCTAAAAGCCAAAGTATGAAGGAAAATAAATGGAAAATAAAAGATAAAATGGTTAAAAGAAAAATGAACACTGGTTTTGTTATCACCAAGGCAGCAATAAAAAATTATAGCGAGGGTGCTTCATCACCTAGTGCCTTAGACCAACTGGTTTGGGAGTCACTGCTAAGCCTTAGGTGTTGCAAGACGAGGAAAATATTAATTACACCTTATCTGCAAGCACATGAGCAATCGGTCGGTTAGTTGTTAATGTATATGCCCTAGAGGCCATTACTGTATCATACTAGTTTGTATATTACTTAATGGAAGCTTGGGATATTCACCTTGTATAGACAATCTTGCTCAAAATAGTAGTATGCTACTTGGTTTGTTTCTACTTTAATATGTGCATGTGTTTCTTTTAGCATATTGCTTATACATATTAGTAGAGCCCTTAGGATCTTTGCTTGATTACCAGCGTTGTGATGGCAGTCACACTCGTGGGGGATGGGTAATTCACAAGCACATCCTTATACAGGTCCCTAGTCATAGGACTATCAAGACAGGGCATCGATACTCCGGAGTAGACTAGCGTATGCGCTTCTCATCCCAGCAGGGGAGACGGTCTGTCCCACAGCCGTCAGTACGTCGTACTTGAGATAGTATGCGGGTGCTCGTTAGGTTACGAGTACACTGGACAGGACTCGTCGGGAACTGATTGGTTGGTACTATACCTATCGTCAGTTGTCAGTTCCTAAGTGGCATGAGTACAGCTTAGTCCGCTGACTTGACACTGTCACTTCGACTCGAGTGTGTTCCCACTGCACTTTTATTACTACCCTACCACGGCTCAAAGAAGTCGTGCAAACAGGTAGTAGTTGGGTGCAGTCCCGAAGCACTTGGAGGCAGTGACGGTTAGACAGGATTCGTCTCTCCCAGTATTAGGGGTTGATATCGCACTGTGTCTAGGAGAGCCATTACACAAGTAGTCCCTGGCCAGTGCAAGCGAGATATACTGGTAGGTTTCCAGTGTTATTTCAGGGTGTTCTGGGCTACACTCCGACACGACTTGTACCGCTATTAGGGGACTGACGTTTTCCGCCTCCTAGGCCCGCCATGTGATATTCTCAGACGAACAGACTGGACTGTACAGAGACTGTCACATTCTGGCTCAGTAGGAGTTCAGATCGGTTTCACCTCGTCTGTCTTCTTATCGGCATCTACCTGGGGGCCGTTACGCACAGCTAGTGCCGCTTGCGGTCTGTAGTTAAACTCACTGCCAGCGTAGTGTCGAGTCTTTAGAGTCCCACACAGAGAGCTATTCGCCTTTAGGCAAAAAAGTAGAGGTCGCATGGTTTTGCGACAGGTCGCATGGCTTTGCGACAGGGTTCGGTCACATCCGTGCACTTGTGCACGTTAAGTGTCCGGGCAGTTATTACTAGCAGGATTTGGGTTAAGCCAGATCCTAGTATACGTTTTGGGATTGATTTATCTCGTTTGCATCCGTGTTCCTCGGAACGCGGATGCGGGTGTGTATGCACGGTTGATAGAGACAGAGGCAGAGGATTCTCATTAGGGTTGTTGACTATTGACGTTTGCTAAACCCTAATGAGAATAAGAAATATGATTAATGATAATATTAATTAAGTATTATTGTGCCATGGTTGGGTTGAAAGGTTGACTTTGTTGACTTGTTGACTTGGTTGACCGGTTGACTAGGTTGGACTAGTTGACCATCATCATTACAATAGTTGTCATTTCATGCAAAGACTTTTGCTTGCTTGTTGTGCTTTGCAAAATGAGTGCATGAAATGATAATGCCACTTGATATGATATGAACCATCACATAATACTCAATTACTATTATTATTATTATTTTGTTATGAGAGCATGGGAGGAAAAAAGTTGGCTCATTTCCATCATTCTTCTTCTCTCTCATGCTTAAGCTCTCCCTCTTCCTCTTGCTCTCTCTAGTTTATGGTTCATTTGTCTCATGTGTTGAGAAGAAAGAACCATAGAGGTAAAACCCAAATCACTTCTCTACTCATCCTAGTTCACAAGGTCAAGCAAACCAAGTGTTCTAGTTTCTTCTAGTTTGAAGAAGAAGCCAAAAGGTAGAAGCTTTCGGGTGGATCCATCTTCGGCGTGAGGAGACGACGAGGTGAGGCCGATCCGACCACCGCAATGAGTTGAAGACGAAGGAGTTCAAGTTAAGGTATAACCCCCTAACCGAGTAGGTAAAACTCCTATTTAGGTTGTTAGGTAGTTGTTTAACAAAGATCCGTATATTGAGTCCATGTTACCACCCTAAGAAAAATCGTTTTTCACCATTTCCGCAACCCCAAAGAACCGGGGACGGGTAGCATGGACTTACATTAGTACCTCAAGAAGTATTAACGGTCACATGAAAAATGCGTAAGCAAATCCATCTAAATATTAATTAAAAAGTACTGAGGTGGATGGACAAGAGTATGATAGCTTGAATTGAATTCTCTGAGTTTAGGGATGTTCTTTATACACTCGTCAAGCTCAGAGGCCGAATTTGAGAGAGATTTGAGATGTCGAGATTGAAATTGATGAACTTCTTATGCTAGGGGTATATGATCGATGTTTGGAAGAAAGGTAGGAATGAAGAATAAAGATGATGTTTTATTGAGGGATGATGTGATTTCTAACATCTTTTCATGACTATTAAGATAGGGCTCATGACAACCGAAAAGCTAGTATAGTTGGAAACTCTAATTTTCAAAGTCTTTCTTTTATAATTCTTATCTTTATATGTAACTTTCACAGTCTTCCTTTTATTATTGGATTTTGTGGGTATAATCCGCTGAAAACCCTCAGGAGACAACACTCCTCCTACTAGGGACACCTAGAGGTTTAAAGGCTTGTTGCACGTGCTCGTGCAATCGTGTTTTCCTACGAAGGTGTGCTAGTTATTTTTTCTTTATTTTTATTTTCTCCTTCTCCTGTATAAAAGACGTTTGCTCGAGACGACCACAATTAAGTTTGGGGGAATTTGATCAGTCGAAAATATTGCATTCTTAACACATCAATTTCCCTACTCTTTGTAATCATCTAAAGGTGTTTGGTATAAATATAGCATATATTAGCAATCCGTCTGCAAAATATCAAATAACTTGTGTTATACATTATAACTGGCATTATGAGGGAAATTGAGTGTTTATTACTATATGCTTGATTTTGTATATCTCAACACTGTTTATCAAGATTTTGTGCAGAAAGTTCTTCAGGTTAAAAAGACGAAATCACAAAAGTGTCGATAAAATGCATCAAGTCCAAGACTTGAGATCAGCAACGAAGAAAGAAATGTCAGATTCCTAGTATCAGAAGAAGACCCCAACATTGTCAGAAAAAGGCCACGAAAATTTCATTCAGCAAGCCCACTATATAGCCGCTGATCCACGGCCGAGTTAGCCGATCCGCCGTGGATCCGTGGCCTACTCGACGCGTCATCAGCCAAAATTCTCCAGAAATCTTCATCGTAACGGCCTTGTTCCTAGAAGACTCTCTGAAAATAAGTGGCTTCTTCCAGAAGGCTCTGCATAACAAACTCACTCTAGAATCTTCGTTATAACAACCTCATTCTAGAATATTCCCTATAACAAACTCATTCTAGAAGGCTCTCTCTAACAACCTAAGTTTGGAGGGAAGATTCAAATGAGGTGGTTATATAAAGAGATCTAGATCTAGGGTTTTGAGGTGACACAATTAGGGTTGAATATTAAGCCAAATTTTCACAAGTTGAGTGACATAACTTGTAATCAAAACCCTAGCCCAAATTCAAATCCAAAGCCAAATCAAGATCATTTTGAGAAGCAAATCAAGCAAGCAACCATCGATCTTTTATCCGCGAAGCCAATCTTCATCCGAACAAGAGATCCACAACGATCCGCGACTCACGGAGATCAAGCGGAGCAAAATTCGACGGATCTAGTTACCTCTTCAAAAGGAGTGATCGAGAGCAACATCTTGTAACCTCGAATTGAGGAAATGTGTAATTAGTCGTCGATTTAATAAAGTTGATGATTGAAATTCTTGCTTTCGTTACATTCTTGCATTATGAAACTTCTTGATCTTTGATTCATTAATTTTCATGATATGTGAGTGAAATCTCCGCTTGTGGAGGATTCGAGAAAATTGATAGATCTAATGATGATCAAATCTTAATACTAGTCTTAATTCTTATGAGATTTGTGAAGCTTAGCAAAAAGAGTCGTTGATGGCCTAATTTGGAGCGAAATGACTTCTTGATTAGTTCATTGCAAATTAGGGATCAAACGATTGATGATTTTCTTTGCTAGAGGCTAGATCCGAATGATCATGATTGAAAAAACAAGTGATAGAAGGAGAAACCCTAGTTTCTTCAATAGATCCCTAATCTTTATCATAATCATCAATCTAGATAAAAATTATCAATAGATAAGATTAGGAATTATTAGATTCATCATTAACTATTAACTCAATCGAATCCTACAAGCTATTCTACAAATCTTGATAACTAAATTGATTGGGACAATTCTTGATTCTTGATTCTAGATCTTTATTTTCTTTATATTTCTTGAAATGAAAACTTACAAATCTTAAATCAATTTTCTTGAAATTTCTTTTATCTTTTCATTTCGACTCATCTAAAACATGATCGATCAAAACACACATCTCAGGGACAATCTGTATTCATTAACGTGCTACATCGTCACCGTTAATTGATCGCGGTTTAAATTTCTTTGATTGTGAAACATTTTACAAAGCACACGAAGATGATCAATCAAATGGTGCCGTTGCCGGGGATGTGTGCTATTTTGTTCGTTTTTGTAATTTGAGTTGAAATTTTTTTATTCCATCAAGATTTTTTACATCAAGATTCGCATCAAGTGCTTAACGATAGTGTTTGAATTTTTCCGAGAGAATCTGGCATCACTGTAGAAGGGATCTCAATATTCAGAGAAGTTTTACAAAGTCCAGAGAAGCACAGAAACCTGAGGAAAAATTTTCAAACCCTAATCCCTCCCTGAAGCCGCGGTTCCGCGGCCAATGAGGCATTTTTGCGGCGAAACTGACGCCGTTTAGGGTGTTCACTGTGCCAAATTTCTGTGGTATACTCTCTGTACTCTCCTCTTCTCTCGGATCTGGTCCAATAACAATTTCTTGCAGGATTCTTTGCAAAATTCAACGCCGCTAAAAAATAAATTTGTTGCGATTCTTGAAATTGGTTGTTTGGCATATTTTTAATATGGAAATTAAGGTGCAAAGACCAAATTCAGATTAGGTGGGGATTTCATTACCCTTCCTAAGCCCCAAAAATCATAAACTTGCATACGCATCACCCTCATTAATTAAAAAAGATCTAGACAAGACTCTAAAGACCGTCGTGCTCATTTAGGACAGAAGGAGATCGTGGGTAATCTATTTCTTATCAGCGTTTCTTTTGTGCTGTCTAGGCAAGTGTGTCTAAGGCAAGTGGTTACTTAATTAGGCCCACTACTTACGTAGCAGAGAACCTCCCAATTACCTGGCACTTACCTGGCCACAGAAGGGGTAAAGAGACAGTAGAGAATCTATCTTGCGACTTGTCTTCTAGAAGACAGGAGCGGTCTAGTGACTTGACCTAGGTGACCATTAGATCTAGGGTGGTGTGTGCGTTTTTTGTGATTCGATTTTTCAAAATCCGTATTTTTCAAAACAAACACCAAACCAACTTTCCCCTAATTATCACAACGCTGCCACTTGTGCTAACCCCATTAGTGCAAGCTAGGCTGGACACGGGATTCTAGTGCCCGTTTTGTCCGCGTTTCCCTTATCGACCCTAAAGTCGGTATTTCTACATTTTCTTTTTCCACCACCCACCACGACCGCGATGGACGGATTTCCATCACACTTTAACACCACTCTGCCACCGCCCGTAGGTGCGCAGAACCCTCTCCGCATTTCTCTCCAAGATAGATGCTATCCTACACGTGTTCCCCTTCCCACCTGTCTTTCTATTCCACCTGCCAACGGGGAAAATTTTGAAATCAACCCCCAATTCATCAAATTGTTACCCAAATTTCACGGTCTAGATTCTGAAGACGCATACGTTTTTATCTCCAAATTCGAAAATGTATGCGCAATGATTGGAACATCACAACTGCCTTTGGATGCTCTGCGTTTACGTCTTCTCCCATTCACTTATGCGATTTAGCCGAGAAGTGGCTTTATAATACAACCACACATTCTATTTCAAAATGGGATGAATTTGTTGCAGAATTCCTTAAGAAATTTTATCCCAATCACAAGACCAGCCGTGTTCGGAACGAAATCTTCAAATTTACCTAACTTCCTAATGAACCATTCTGGAAATGCTTTGAACGGTTGAAGGATCTTATTTTACAATGCCCTCATCACAGGATCCCCAGATGGGATTTGTGTCAAGTTATCTATGAGGGTATTGATCTTACAACTAAACAGATGCTTGAAACCATGTGTCATTGTCAATTCCTATTTAAAGATGATGGTGAAGCTTGGAAATACCTAGAAGATTTAGCTCAAAACACATTACAATGGGAAAGTGTGAGTCAATCATCGTCTAGGGAAGATATCAATCAGCTCGATGTTTCCGTCATGATGAGAACCGAAATAGCCGTAATACAAAGGAAATTCGACGCTATAGAAAACAGAATCTCTTCAGCCTCCCTAAACCAATACACATTTCCCAAAACCGTGTGTAGTTGCTGTTCCAATCCATCACATTTGACGGAAGAATGTCCTTTGAATGTACCGTTTCAAGGTCGCACTAATGCTGCATTTCAGCAAAGACCTGGAAACGATCCTTCCTCTTCCTTATATAATCAAGATTGGAGGAATCACCATGATCTTTCTTGGATCCAACACCAAACTCAATACATGGATCCAAACCAGAATAATTTTCAATGGGTCCCTCCACAGCAACAGCAACCACCACAACTGAGTCAGCACCCCTACCAACCACAAAACTTTCAAAACTCGGCCAACAACTTTGATCCATTTTCTGCCGGAACCAATAACACCGCTGCACTTGAACAAACCATGAGTTTGTTTCTGACAAATTCTATTCAAATGTCGGCTGATTTTAAGTCTTCTATCGATGATATAAAGAAAAACTCTGCCTCCCAAGATGAGATTATTAAATCGATGGAAGCACAAATTGCACAGTTAACAGCCAAAATGAGTGCTAGAGAGAAAGGGAATCTTCCGGCTCAACCTTTACCTGATCCTGGACCTTCACATTATAATGATGTGAATGCAATTACTACATTGAGATCTGGAAGAGTGCTAGACAATCATGTGGGTGAACAGATTGATGTTGAGGAATCAATTGAACCCCCGGCTTCCAGTTCTACTTCTACTCCCACTTCTACTTCTTACCCTATTTCTTCCAATTTACCTTCTTCTTCTTCCGAGCCTATTCTCCGTTTTCCTAAAGGCTCGAACCCTCCACCCACTTCATCCTTTCCACCCTAACAAACTTCTCCACAAATGTTGGACCCAACACTGATTGATAAAGCTCCATTTCCAGATAGGTCGAGGCCCAACAAACCCAATGCACAAATGGAGAAGCTTGTGGAAATGTTTAAGCAAGTTAACATCAATATCCCTCTCCTAGATGCTATACAACAAGTTCCGTCCTATGCGAAAATTTTTAAGAACTTGTGCACTAGGAAGAGGAAGACTCAAGTGCCGAAAAAAGTGTTCATGTCGAGTACTGTAGACACAGCTTTTCCCCAACAATTACCAAGGAAACGTAAGGACCCTAGCTGTCCTACTATTTCTATTTCTATTGGGGATAAACACATTAACCGTTCTTTACTTGACCTTGGCGCTAGTCTTAACTTGCTTCCATATTCAGTCTGTGGGCAATTAGGTATCGGGGAGTTAAAGCCCACACACACAACTCTCTAGATGGCAGACCGATCAATCACCAAACCTAGGGGTGAACTTGAGGATGTGTTGATAAAACTCGGGGAATTTCTATTCCCTGTGGACTTTATTGTTTTAGATACACAACCTGTAGCGAACCCACGGAACCAAATTCCGGTGATTCTCGGTCGTCCCTTTTTGGCTACTTCCAACGATGTAATCAATTGTCGAAACAGTTCTATGACCCTATCCTTCGGGAATAGGTCAATTGAGCTCAATATTTACAAGTTAGGAAGTCAACCCTCCGATCCTCATGCTCGAGTATGTTCTGTCGAATTAATGGGTGTCGGCAGCAGCGAATTTGATCTGCTTCACGATACAGATCCAGACTTCGTTTTACGTTGTTGTTTGACCTAGATATGTATCATATACATACAGACCCTTCTTTCGAGTTGTCTGGGTCAACATCTAACATCGATGATGAACTTTTTATGGAGTCTGTGTATCATCTCGTTCTTTCTAATGACATTATTCTTCGGGATATCGATGAAAGTTTCGCTGATGAACTCGCATTTTTAGTAAACACGGGTGTTAAGATGAATGATCTTCAAAACAAAGAAATTGAACCTCCACCCCTACTTTTTGACATTCACGAGAATGCGAGTAATCCATCATCACAATCACTGTATCGTCTCTCCAAATTAAGACGCAAACATTTTCTTTTACACCACTTATCTCGTCCCCACTTCTTCCAGACTCTATACAACATGTTCTTCCACCAAGCGGTGCACTACACTGATAAAATCTTCGAATGGTTGGTGTTGACCTTCGGTCTTTGCAAAGCTTGGCATTGACCAGTAACTTTGACCCCCCTCTTGTGATTATCAAAACTTAACATTGTTTAACTCATGTTTGAGGGGGGGTATATTTTTGGCTCTTGAACATAATTTTTTTCCTCAAAATTATGAGCCAAAAATATGTTTGGGGGAGGATTTTCATTTTCATATATTTTTGACTCCGTTAATAAATTGTCCTCCCAAGCTTAAAGGTATTCGAGCTTTCACAGATAGCAATAGTGAGGACATTGTTGAAAACAAGTTTGGGGGAGGTTTGTGCTTATTTACGCATCACTTTGCATCATACTTTGCATAAGCACAAAACATAAAATAAAAAAATATATAAAAAAATATGATTTTTTTTTTGAACATAAATAAGATAATAAAAGATCAGATAGTGAAAAATTACATCTAAAACATTAGAAAAATTTAAGAAAACTAAGAAAGTTAGAAGTTTTCTTAAACGAAACTAGTAATAAGTAGTTATGAGCCATTGTCCAAAGGGTTAGTAAGATGAAATAAGTCACTAATCTGAGGAAAAATAAGTCTGAAGAATAGTTCATATTCTGGAAGCTAAACATTTGAATATTGATACCCTACTATACGCACTTACACACGTCTTGAAGCTCGGGATAGTAGAGGATACCTTGAAATGCTCTTGTCTAAAATCCAAAGTATGAAGGAAAATAAAAGATAAAATGGTGAAAAGAAAAATAAACACTGGTATTGTTATCACCAAGGCAGGAATAAAAAAATATAGCGAGGGTGCTTCATGACCTAGTGCCTTAGACAAACTGGTTTGGGAGTCATTGCTAAGCCTTAGGTGTTGCAAGACGAGGTAAATATTAAATACACCTTATCTGCAAGCACATGAGTAATCGGTCGGTTAGTACCTCAAGAAGTATTAACGGTCGCATGAAAAATGTGTAAGCAAATCCATTTAAATATTAATTAAAAGGTAATGAGGTGGATGGACAAGAGTATGATAGCTTGAATTGAATTCTCCGAGTGTAGGGATGTTCTTTACACACACGTAGGGTATATGATCGATGTTTGGAAGAAAGGTAGGAATGAAGAATAAAGACGATGATTTATTGAGGGATGATATGATTTCTAACATCTTTTCATGACTATTAAGATAGGGCTCATGACAACCGAAAAGCTAATATAGTTGGAAACTCTAATTTTCAAAGTCTTTCTTTTATAATTCTTATCTTTATATGTAATTTTCACAGTCTTCCTTTTATTATTGGATTTTGTGGGTGTAATCTGCTGAAAACCATCAGGAGACAACACTACTCCTACTAGGGACACCTAGAGGTTTAAAGGCTTGTTACACATGCTCAGTGCAATCGTGTTTGCCTACGAAAGTGAGCTAGTTAGTTTTTCTTATTCTTTATTTTCTCCTTCTCCTGAATAAAAGTCGTTTGCTTAAGACGACCAAAATTAAGTTTGGGTGAATTTGATCAGTCGAAAATATTGCATTCTTAACACATCAATTTCCCTACTCTTTGTAATCATCTAAAGATGTTTGGTATAAATATAGCACATATTAGCAATCCGTCTGCAAAATATCAAATAACATGTGTTATACATTATAACCGGCATTATGAGGGAAATTGAGTGTTTATTACTACATGCATGATTTTGTATATCTTAACACTGTTTATCAAGATTGTTTGCAGAAAATCCTTCAGGTTAAAAAGCCGGAATCACAAAAGTGTCGATAAAATGCATCAAGTCCAAGACTTGAGATCAGCAACCAAGAAAGAAATGTCAGATTCCGGGTATCAGAAGATGACCCCAATATTGTCAGAAGAAGACCATAGAAATTTCATGCAGCAAGCCTACTATATGGCCGCGGATTCGCGGCCGAGTTGGCCGATCCGCCGCGGATCCGCGGCCTACTCGACACGTCATCAGCCAAAAGTCTCCAGAAATCTTCATCGTAACGGCCTTGTTTCTAGAAGACTCTCTAAAAACACGTGGCTTCTTGCAGAAGGCTCTGCATAACAAACTCATTCTAGAATCGTCCTTGTAACAAGCTCACTCTAGAATATTCCCTCTAACAAACTCATTCTAGAAGGCTCTCTCTAACAACCAAGCTTTGGAGGGAAGATTCAAATGAGGTGGTTATAAAAAGAGATCTAGATCTAGGGTTTTGAGGTGACACAATTAGGGTTGAATATTAAGCCAGATTTCCACAAGTTGAGTGACACAACTTGTAATCAAAACCCTAGCCCAAATTCAAATCTAAAGCCAAATCAAGATCATTTTGAGAAGCAAATCAGGCAAGCAACCATCGATCCTTTATCCGCAAAGCCAATATTCATCCGAGCAAGAGGTCCACGACGATCTGCGACTCACGGAGATCGAACGGAGCGAAATTCGACGGATCTAGTTACCTCTTCAAATGGAGCGATCGAGAGCAACATCTTGTAATCTCGAATTGAGGAAATGTGTAATTTGTCGTCGATTTAATAAAGGTGATAATTGAAATTCTTGCTTTCTTTACATTCTTGCATTATGAAACTTCTTGATCTTTGAATCATTAATTTTCATGATGTGTGAGTGAAATCTCCACTTGTGGAGGATTCGAGAGAATTGATAGATCTAATGATGATCAAATCTTAATACTAGTCTTAATTCTTATGCGATTTGTGAACCTTAGCAAAAAGAATCGTTGATGTCCTAATTTGGAGCGAAATGACCTCTTGATTATTTCATTGCAAATTAGGGATCAAACGATTGATGATTTTCTTTGCTAGAGGCTAGATCCGAATGATCATGATTGAAAAGACAAGGGATAGAAGGAGAAACCCTAGTTTCTTCAATAGATCCCTAATCTTCATCATAATCATCAATCTAGTTACAAATTATCAATAGATAAGATTAGGAATTATTAGATTCATCATTAACTATTAACTCAATCGAATCCTACAAGCTATTCTACAAATCTTGATAACTAAATTGATTGGGACAATTCTTGATTCTTGATTCTAGATCTTTATTTTCTTTATGTTTCTTGAAATGAAAAGTTACAAATCTTATAACAATTTTCTTGCAATTTCTTTTATCTTTTCATTTCGACTCATCTAAAACAAGATCGGTCAAAACACACATCTCAGTGGACGATCTGTATTCATTAACGCGCTACATCGACACCGTTAATTGATTGCGGTATAAATTTCTTTGATTGTGAAACATTTTACAAAACACATGTAGTTGATCAATCAAGTATCAAATTGATAGAAGCACAAATTGCACGACTGATTGTAGCAATGAGTGCTAGAGAGAAAGGGAATCTTTCATCTCAACCCTTACCTGATCCTGGGTGTTCACTGTATAATGTGAATGCACTTACCACGTTGAGAGCTGTAATATTGCTGGATAACCATCTGGGTGAACAAATTGAAACTGATAATGAGGAACCAATTGAAATCCCAGCTTCCACCTCCACTTCCACTTCCAATTCTACTTCTTACCCTATTTCGTCTAGTTTACATTCTTCTTCTTCCGAGCCTATTCTCCGTTTTCCCCAAGGCTCGAACCCTCCACCCACCTCATCCATTCCACCCCCACCATCCTCTCTAATGTTGGACCCAACTATTATTGCTCAAGCTCCTTATCCTAATAGGTTAAGGGGAAACAAACCAAGTCCGCAAATGGAGAAGATTGTGGAAATGTTTAAGCAAGTTAATATCAATATCCCTCTCTTAGATGCTATACAACAAGTTCTGTCTTATGCGAAAATTCTTAAGAACTTGTGCACTAGGAAGAAGAGGACTCAAGTGCCGAAAAAAGTTTCCATGTCAAGTACTGTAAACACAGCTTTTCCCCAACAATTACTAAGAAAACGTAAGAACCCTGACTGTCCTACAATTTCTATTTCTATTGGGGGTAAAAATATTAACCGTGCTTTACTTGACCTTGGCGCTAGTGTTAACTTGCTTCCATATTCTGTGTAAGAGCAATTGGGTATCGGAGAATTAAAACCATCGCAATGCACTTTACAGATGGCAGACCGATCTATCACCAAGCCAAGGGGTATGCTTGAGGATGTGTTGATAAAAGTCGGGGAATTTATATTCCATGTGGACTTTATTGTTTTAGATACACAACCTATAGCAAACCCACGGAACCAAATTCTGGTGATTCTAGGTCGACCTTTTCTTGCGACTTCCAACGCTGTAATCAATTGTCAAAACGGTTCTATGACCCCATCCTTCGGGAATAGGTCAATTGAACTTAACATTTACAAGTTGGGAAGTCAAGCCTCCGAACCCTATGCTCATGTATGTTCTGTTGAATTAATGGATGTCGACAGCAGCGAATTTGAACAACTTCACGATACTGATCTAGACTCTTTTCATACATTGTTGTTTGACCCAGCGATGTATTATACACATACGGACCCTTCTTTTGAGTTGTCCGGGTCAACATCTAACGCTGATTATGAATCTGTTATGGAGTCTAGAGATCATCCCGCTCTTTCTGATGACATTATTCTTCGGGGTATCGATGAAAGCTTTGAAGAAATTTTCGCTGATGATCTCGCTTTTTTAGCAAACACGGGTGTTGAGATGAATCAACTCCAAAAGAAAGAAATTGAACCTCCACCTCTTCTTCCTGACAATCACAAAAATGCGAGTAATCCATCATCACAATCATTGAGTCGTCTGTCCAAAACGAGACGCAAACACATTCTATTACACCACTTATCTTTTCCCCACTTTTTCTTGGCTCCATATAACATGTTCTTCCACCAATCGGTGCATTACACTGATAAAATCTTCGAATGGTTGGTGTTGACCTTTGTTCTTTGCAAATCTTGGCATTGACCAGTAATTTTGACCCCCTCTTGTGATTTTCAAAGTTAACATTGTTTAACTCAAGTTTGGGAGGGTATATTTTTGGCTCTTGAAAAATAAAAGTTGTCCTCAAAATTGTGAGCCAAAAATAAGTTTGGGGGAGGATTTTCACGATCATATTTATTGTTCCCGCTAATAAAATTTTCCTCCTAAGTTTACAGGTATCTGAAATTTAACAGATGGCAACAGTGAGGGCACTGTTGTAAACAAGTTTGGGGAAGGTTTGTGCTTATTTACGCATCACTTTGCATCATATTTTGCATAAGCACAAAACAAATAAAAATAAAAATAATAGTAATAATAATGTGTACGTAAATAAGATAATAAAAGATTAGATAGTGAAAAATTACATCCAAAAGATTGGAAAAATTTAAGAAAACCAAGAAAATTAGAAATTTTCTTAAACGAACTAGTAATAAGTAGTTATGAGCTGTTGTCCCAAGGGTTAGTAAGATGAAGGATTTCACTAAATCCGAGGATAAAAATAAGTCTGAAAAATAGTTCCTATTCTGGAAGCCAAACATCTTAATGTTGATACCCTACTTTAGGCACTTACACACGTTTTGAAACTCGGGATAGTAGATGATACCTTGAAATGCTCTTGTCTGAAAGCCAGAGTACGAAAATAAAAAAAAATGAAGAATAAAAGATAAAATGGTGTTGAAAAATGAACACTAGTTTTGTAAACACCAAGGCAGCAATAAAAAAATATAGAGAGTGTGCTTCATCATCTAGTGCCTTAGACCAACTGGTTTGGGAGTCACTGCAAAGCCTTAGATGTTGCAAGACGAGGAAAATACTAATACGCCTAATAAGCAAGCACATGTAGTTATCGGTCGGTTGGTACCTCAAGAAGTATTAACGGTCGCATGAAAAATGTGTGGGCAAATTCATCAAAATATTCACCGTTTAAAAAGTACTGAGGTAGATGGACAAGAGTATGATAACTCGAATTGAATTCTCCGAGTGTAGGGATGTATTGTACACACACATAGGGGTATAAGATCAATGTTTGGAAGAAAGGTAGGAATGAAGAATAAAGACGATGTTTTATTGAGTGATGATGTGATTTCTAATATCTTTTCATGACTATTAAGATAGGGCTCATGACAACTGAAAAGCTAGTGTAGTTAGAAACTCTAATTTTCAAAGTCTTTCTTTTACAATTCTTATCTTTATATGTAACTTTCACGATCTTCCTTTTATTATGGAATTTTGTGGGTGCAATCCGCTGAAAACCCTCAGGAGACAACACTCCTCCTATTAGGGACACCTAGAGGTTTAAAGGCTTGTTGCACGTGCTCAGTGCAATCGTGTTGCCTACGAAAGTGTGCTAGTTAGTTTTTCTTTTTATTATATTTTCTCCTTCTCTTGAATAAAAGATGTTTGCTCGAGATGATCAAAATTAAGTTTGGGGGAATTTGATCAGTCGAAAATATTGCAATCTTAACACATCAATTTCCCTACTCTTTTTAATCATCTATAAGTGTTTGGTATAAATATAGCACATATTAGCAATTCGTCTGCAAAATATCAAATAACATGTGTTATACATTATAACCTGCATTATGAGGAAAATTGAGTGTTTATTACTACACGCATGATTTTGTATATCTCAACACTTTTATCAAGATTGTGTGCAGCAAATTCTTCAGGTCAAAGAACTGGAATTGCAAAATTGTCGATAAAATGTAGCAAGACAAAGACTTAAAATCTGGCACAGATTCAGAAGACATAAAATGATTCCACACATCTGAAGCCTACATCAGAATACCCCAGAAAAATGAGCCAATAATCTCACTACTTGGCCGCGGAACCGCGGCCGACTTGGCCGAGTTGCCGCTGTTCCGCGGCGAAATTGGGGAATCATGTGACGTCCGTTCTCCAGAAGCATCGTCTCAACAACCTTGCTTCCTCAAGACGCTAAATTACCACGTGACTTCTTCTAGAAGGCTCCTTGTAACAACCTCATTCTAGAAGACTCCTTATAACTACCTCATTCTAGAAGGCTCTCTCTAACAACCTAGCTTTGGAGGGAAGATTTATTTGAAATTATAAAAGGGGATATAGACTACAATTAATTGGTTGTTCAAGAGTTGTTCATAATTACACATTGAGCCACAATTCAAACTCAAGTTGAGTGACACAACTTGAGATCAAATCCAAAGAGAAATCAAGATCCATTGAGAAGCAATTCAAGCGAGAAATCAACGATCCTTCATCGCAACGCCGATCATCATCTGAGAAAGAGATCCACGACGATCCGCGACTCACGGCGATCGAGCTTCGCAATGATCGACGACAAATTCACCTTCTCAAAGGAGCGATCGAGAGCATAATCTTATACCTCGAATTGAGGAGTTGTGTAAATTTGAAGAAGATTTAATGAAAGTGATGAATTGTTAAATCTCGTTTTCATTACATTCTTGCATTATTAAATATTTCATTTGTGATTCATCAATTTTCATGATGTGTGAGTGAAATCTCCGCTTGTGGAGAATTCGAGAGAATTGATAGATCTAATGATGAACAAATCTTAATACTAATTTTAAATCTTATGAGATTTGTGAACCTTAGCAAAAAGAATCGTTGATGACCTAATTTGGATCGAGATCACTTCTTGATTATTTCGTTGCAAATTAGGGATCAAACAATTGATGGTTTTCTTTGCTAGAGGCTAGATCCGAATGATTATGATTGAAAAGACAAGGGATAGTTAAGGAGAAACCCTAGTTTCTTCAATTGATCCCTAATCTTCAATCATCATCATCAATCTAGCTACAAATTATCAATAAATAAGATTAGGAATTATTAGATTCATCATTAGCTATTAACTCAATCGAATCCTACAAGCTATTCTTCATAATCTTGATAAATCAAATTGACATTGGACACTTTCTTGATTTTTATATTCTTGAATATGTTTTTTGATTTTTTTGAGATGACAACTCAATTAAATCTCAAATCTGTTTCTTGAATTTTCTTTTATATTTTCATTTCGACTCATCTAAAGCAAAATCGAGAAAATTCACATATCTCAGTGGACGATCCACTCTCGCTAACGAAACTACAATTGACACCGTTATTGATTACGGTATAAATTTTTTTGGTTGTGAAACATTTTACTACACACAAAAGAATGATCAATCAGATATCTAATAACATTCGTTCTGAATCATCGTATTTTGTAATATAGGGTGATAACTGTCAACATACTTGGCTGCAACACTTGCACCGTTTCCAACTCTTGAAACTTATCACCCATTCTTACTTCTCTACCTATCTGTAGCCCATGTAACATATTACATATGTGGGATCCTGATCCGGTATCTCATACCCAGGACGTAGAGGATATTGAGAAACAATTTTCGGTAATGAACACACCCGAAGAAGATGCATCATCAAGCACTTTCTTCGTTTGGGCGGCACGGGAATCCTGGTAATCCCCTATTTCCTGCTCAGTCTTATAACAATTATAAGTTGGAGCGGGACCAACGTTCCTTAGCTCGGTATAACAAGTGGGTTCGGCCAATACATCAGTATTATTATCTTGATTATGGCGTGACATGGTCGCTACCTGGAGAGAGAGAGAAGGAAGAAAACACTCAGCGTATGCTCTTGCAAGATCAGATTGGTTATTAATTTATCTAATCAGGAAAGCTCCCACTATTTTATTCAAATCTTCCTTCAAATCTTAAAAGGAAAAACTAGCCGGGATTAATTACACCCTACAAGTTCGCCGATCTTTCAACCAGGCCAGTGCCGGTACTTTGAGGGAGGTTCCCCGTGCTTTCGCACGGACCTAATTAAAATAAACCTCGTTTTCATAGAGACATAACCCCGTTAACATCTTTCTAGACACCTACTTGATCGGCTAATCGTAATGTGTAAAACTCTCCCAAGAGTAACTCTTACTCGCAGTGGGTATCAGGATCTAACTATCTCATAGAAGGTATGCAATCTCATTGCAAATTTCAACACTTAAAATTCCCAATAATATTTTACCCCTAACCTCCTAGACCTTGACAAAGGCCAACAAACTATTGGATGCTAGTCAAGTTCAACCCGTCATTTCCTGATTGAATTAAATCCACCCGCACGACCCTTGACAAAGACCAACAAGATCGCATGACTACCCTAACTCAATCGCATCATATGCTTATGCAGATAAGAGGTAATCAGCTAACGCACACTACGCCTTGACAAAGGCCAACAAACGCAACACGAATACTAACTATTACTTATCTGAAATGACGGAGGGCTACGACAGGTTTTAAGAAAACCTTTTGCATAATGAACTTGATATCGTTGTAGAATCAAATGATTTAAATGGAGTGTTTTTGAGGCTTTTACTAGTTTTGCTAAAGAGGTCACTCCCGTTGAAGGGATCGTCGGCTCTTTCCTCATCGAATGAGGTGCATGATATTTCACAAACACCACTATGCAAAGCAAAAACTATAGAAGCAATCAAAATACAAACCGAGGGTTGTAGCATCTGCTAGTTTCGCTAAAGAGGTCACTCCCGGTGAAGGGATCTCGGCTCTTTCCTTATCGAATAAGGTGCTGGATATTCTACAAAGAATGCCGCTATGCAAAGCAAGAACTAGAGCTACCTGTTTTTGAAAAATTCGATTCCACAACATCTTTAGGTTTCTTTTAGTTTCATTAATCTCATTAATGAAGTCCCATCTTTTAATTTACCTAAACATCACAGATAAATACAGCGTACGCTTATGCCATCCGCATTCGCCTCGATGTCCTCTCGTGCACCGTTAGGTTAGGTCACTAACGGCAGAGTGGGGCAGGGCTCGCGTGGGTGTAAAAAATAAGCAATGTCTATATAATATATCACATATACTATATCCAGTATTCATCTCATCAATATATCAAATAATCACATCAAAGATATCGCAGCAGAATACAACATATGAAGTATTGGATATACTAGGATTTCCGGGTTTTATATTAAGCCTATATAAAACACGGATTCCATGATCGTGATGAATAGTCATTCCCACACCCCTAGACCTCTACGAGAGCGGCAAGAAACCCTACTAATTCTAGAGTTAGGAGACATGTGTTAGTGTATATGCCCTAGAGGCCATTACTGTATCAAACTAGTATGTATATTACTTGATGGAAGCTTGGGATATTCACAGTTGTACAGACAATCTTGCTCTTTATAGTAGTATGCTACTTGGTTTGTCTCTGCTTTAATGTGTACTTGTGTGTTTATTTATTATATCACCTATACGCATTAGTAGAGCCCTTAGGATCTTTGCTTGATTACCGGCGTTGTGATGGCGATCACACTCATGGGGGCTGGGTAATCTACAAGCACATCCTTATACACGTCCCTGGTCGTGGGAGTATCGAGATAGGGCATCGATGCTCCAGAGTAGACTAGCGTATGCGCTTCTCATCCCAGCACGGGAGACGGTCTGTCCCACAGCCGTCGGTACGTCGTACTTGAGATAGTATGCGGGTGCTCGTTAGGTTACGAGTACACTGGACAGGACTCGTCGGGAACTGATGGTTGGTATAATACCTATAGTCAGTTATCAGTTCCCAGGTGACATGAGTACAGCTTAGTCCGCTGACTTGACACTGTCATTCCGCCTCGAGTGTGTTCCCACTGTTCTTTGATTACTACCCTACCACGGCTCTTCTGAGTCGTGCAAACAGGTAGTAGTTGGGAGCAGTCCCAAAGCACTTAGAGGCAGTGACGGTTAGACAGGATTCGTCTCTCCCGGTATTGGGGGTTGACATCGCGCTGTGTCTAGGAGAGCCATTACACAAGTAGTCCCTGGCCAGGGCAAGCGAGATATACTGGTAGGTTCCAGTGCTATCTCAGGGTGTTCTGGGCTTCACTCCGACACGACTTGTACCGCTATTAGGGGTCTGACGCTTGCCGCCCCCCTAGGCCCGACATGCGATGTATCAGACGAACAGACCGGACTGTACGGAGAATGTCACATTCAGACTCAGTAGGAGTTCAGATGGGTTTTACCTCGTCAGTCTTCTTATCGGCATCTACCTGGGGACCGTTACGCACAGCTAGTGCCGCTTGCGGTCTGTGGTTAAACCCACTGCCAGCGTAGTGTCGAGTCTTTAGAGTCCCACACAGAGGGCAATTCGCCTCTGGGCAAAACTGAGTAGAGGTCGCATGGTTTTGCGGCAGGGTTCGTTCTCATCCGCGCACTTGTGCACGTTTGGAGTCCGGACGGTTTATACTAGCAGGCTCTGGTTTGAGCCAGATACTGGTATATGTTTTGGGGTTGCTTTTATCTCTCAGTATTCTTGTTCCTCGGAACGAGAATGCAGGTGTGTATGCACAGTTGTTTGAGGCGGAGGAAGAGGTCTTTCATTAGGGTTTCGGAACGGGTGCGTATGCACAGTTGACAGTCGTCTTTTTCCAAACCCTAATGGATTTATGAAATATCAATTAATAATAGTAATTAAATGAAATTGTGTCATGGTTGGTTTTGTTGACTTGTTGACCATGGTTGACTTGTTGACCATGGTTGAATGTTTGACCATCATCATTACTTTGCAAGGATACTCCTTGATTCTAGCTTACATTCATTTAATGAAGTGATGATAGTGGTCATTCCAAAAACAACCATCAACTATTTCATTTTGAATTATTATTATTAATTAGATAATTCTTTTTCCTTTTGTTATGGTTGCAAAAGGAAAATGAGCTCATTCTATCATATTGATTCTCTCTCCTCACTTCATCTTCTTCTTCCTCAAGCTCAAGGAGAATCCTTCTCATCTGTTGAGAATCCCTCTCCTTGAAAGAGAAACACCCCATAGATACTCTCTACTCTCTCTAGGGTTCAAGGTTTAGCAAGCCGGAGATCCTAGTTCACTCTAAGTTCGAGAAAGAGCCCGAAGGTTGAACCCTCAGGTGGATCTATCTTTGACGGAAGAAGGCTACGAGGAAAGAACCATCAACCTCTACTAGGTTTCAAGAAGAAGGAGTTCAAGTTAGGTATAACCCCTAACCGAGTAGATACATCTCAAGTTAGGATGCTAGTGTATTGTTTAGCAAAGATCCGGCTTTTACGGTCCATGTTACAAAGTTTAGAAAAAATTTTGTTTTGCCGTTTCCGCAACCCCGAAAGTACCGGGAGAGGTAACGTAGACCTAACAGTGGTATCAGAGCCTAACTAAACATAAACTAGCTAGGTAGTGAAGTGTAACGAAGTTCGGAACCGAAAAATCCTAAAACCAAACTTTTCAAAAACCCTAGTTTCTGTTAAAAATTTTTTCTGGTCAAAACAAAATTTGTTATTCACCTAAAATCGTCTCAGGGTTTTTTAAAGATAACCACCAAAAACGAGCCAGAGATCTGACCAAACGACCGCGTTTCCGCGGCAACAGCAAGTTATGTTGCCGCGGATCCGCGGCCGTCTTGTCTCCTCTCTGCCTCGATTTTGGTGCAGTGTATCTCTGGATTGGTTTTAGGATTTTTGAGATATATTATATGTGCCCAGATTTTCCAGAATAGAAATTTGTTTTTGGGGGCCTATAATTCCGTATTTTTTCCGAACTTCACTACATTTTGACTATGTTGGTTATATCTGTGATGTTTGTATGTATTGAACGTCGGCTAATCGCTATAAGTCGATTAGTCGGGGTTATACATCTCTGTGATCTGTGTTTGATATTGGAATGTGTATATGAATGTGTTGGACTGTCGCGGGTGAATAGCCGGGGTGGATGTGAGATGAGCTTTTGTTTTTCTTTCATTCATTTGTAATATGTAAATTGATGTAATAATATTATTTGTATGGCCGCACAACCGGGTCGGGGTTGTAGCCGTCATTGTATAATTCTTTTTACTGTTTTTGCTCCTAGGATAGACCCATGGAGGGGTGCACAAACTACCGGGTACTTGGCGGGTAGTTTGCCGTACCCGTAGGGGTCTTGGGTGGGGTTTTGGCTATTCACCGCGACCGTGTAATCCTCTTTTCGTTGCAGGCTCGAACGGATTGCGGATTCCTAGTATATCCAATGTATTCATCTGTGATCTGTAATGTCTATCATTGCTATATTTATAACTATTTAGGCGTTGCTTATGTTTTACAGCCGCGCTAGCCCAGCCCCCGCTCTGTCGTTAGTTAAGTAACCTAACGGGTGATGACGGGGCCCAGTGGCGAATGCGATTGGCATAAGCGTACGTCTTATTTTGGTTGTTTTCTGCAATGGTAGGATTTAAATGATGGGACGCATTAAAAGAACTAATGCAAGAAAATAAACCTAAAAGACGTTGTTGGAACAATTTTTCAAAAAAAGCTGTTATTGCAAGGACGTTCAATTTTTTGTTTTGCATCGCGGTATTCGGTTGTGAATGCCCAGCACCTCAGTCGACGAGGCAAGGGCCGAGATCCCTTCATCGGGAGTGACCCCTTGGACAAAAGTTTGGGTCAGGGTAATAACTTCACTATAGTCGATTATTCTTGCTTTGCATCGAGGTATTCAGTTTGGAATATCCTGCACCTCATTCGACGAGGAAAGAGCCGAGATCCCTTCACAGGGAGTGACCTCTTTAGCAAAAGTTTTCGCCACTATATTTTCAAAAAGATTACCAGGTTCCTTCAACGATATCAAGTTCATTACGTTAACGGGTTTTTCGCCAAAAGCCCAGCCGTAGCCCTCCGTCGTTTCGGATAATTAATACTTAGTATTCGTGCCGCGTTTGTTGATTATTCGTCAAGACACAGTGAACGGTAGCTGAGTAATAATTTTCTGTTGCACTGATAGATGCGATTGGTTAGGACGTTCGCATGATTTTGTTGATTATTCGTCAAGGATCATGCGGGCGGGTCTAATGCAATCCTGGATAACGACGGGTTGAACTTGACTAGGACCTTTTGATTTGTTGATTATTCGTCAAGGTCACTTGGGTCCTAAGGGCAAAAACCAAATCGGGAGTTTCAAAAGTACTGAAACTTGCAGATTTAGCATACCTTCTGGAGTGTGGTGACTAGAGTGGATTCCATCTAGGTCATCACACAATGAAAGTTGGATCCCGATCCCACTGATGAGTTGGATTACTCTTGGGAGATTATTTCACTAAACGATCAATGCTATAAACCTAGTAGGTGTCTAGAAAGGTGTTAGCGGAGCTACGCCCCCAGGGAAAAGAGGTTCTTGAATTAAGGAACTTCGCGAAAGCGTTGGAAAACCTCCCTCGAAGTACCGACACTAGCCTGGCTGAAAGGTTAAGCAAGTATTGTGACATGAATTAAAATCCTGACTAGTTCTTCTTTTAAAAGGTTTTAAGAAGAATTTGAAGTAAACAGTGGGAGACATCCTGGTTAGATAAATTAATAAACCAATCTAATCTTGCAAGAGCATACGCTGAGTGTTTCTTTTCTCTCTCTCAAGGCAGCAACCTTTTCACGCCCTAATCAAGATAATAAAATGTATCGCTTGACCGATCCGAATTCTTATTCGGGACTGGGGAAAGTTGGTTCAGCTCTAACTTGTGACGACAGTCATGAGTATGAGAATGGGAAAGGGGATTGTATGGATTTCCAGGATACCCAGTCGAAGAAGAAGCATGGTTTTGCATCTACTTCAGGTGTTCTTGTAATTGAGAACTGTTTTACGGTCAGCCCTGCCTCCTGGGTACTTGATACCGGATTAGGATCTCATATCTGTAATTTATTACAGGGACTGAGAAAAAGTAGGAAAGTTGCACCGGGTGATATGTCGCTCAGAGTAGCGAACGGAGCATAAGTTAATGCGGCAGCCGTCGGTGAATATCACCTAGTATTGCCAAATGGCAAGACTATGATTTTGAACGATTGCTACTATGTACCCTCCATGGTTTGCAACATCATATCAGTTTCTTTACTCGATAAAGATGGATATAACTTTGTTCTTGAAAAGAATATCATGAACATTTACCTTCATAAGGTACTGGTTGCAGAGGGTACACTGTGTAATGGTATCTACGTTCTAAATCAGAATACAGTTCTCAATATACAAAACACACGCAAGAGGAAGAATTCAGATACGAATGAATCCTACTTGTGGCATTGTAGACTTGGTCATATCGGAGAGAAAAGACTGAGTAAGTTGCATAAAGATGGACTCTTGGATACGTTCGAGTTTTCATCTTATGAAACTTGTCAGTCTTGTCTCAAAGGGAAGATGACCAAATCTCCGTTCACCGGACATGGAGAAAGAGCAGCAGAGCTCTTGGGACTCGTACATAGTGATGTATGTGGTCCGATGTCTATATATGCAAGGGGTGGGTTCTCGTACTTCATCACATTCACTGACGATCTCTCTAGGTTCGGATATGTGTATCTGATGAAACACAAATCTGAAGCTTTTGAGAAATTCAAGGAATTCAGAAACGAAGTAGAGAACCAGGCAGGCAAAAGTATCAAGATCCTCCGGTCTGACAGGGGAGGGGAGTACTTAAGCACGGAATTCCTAGATTACTTAAAAGAGAATGGTATTCTCTCTCAGCTTACACCTCCTTATACACCACAGCACAACGGTGTATCGGAGCGGAGGAATCGTACCCTATTGGATATGGTTCGCTCCATGATGAGTAGTGCTGAGTTACCTCTTTCATTCTGGGGACATGCGCTTCAGACAGCGGCATACCTTTTGAATCAAGTTCCGTCCAAATCTGTGCCTAAAACTCCGTATGAAATATGGAGCAGTAAGAAACCATGTCTGAAGTTTATAAAGATATGGGGTTGTCCGGCCTATGTGAAGACACAGAAACCGGACAAGCTAGAGGCACGATCAGTTCTGTGTAAATTTGTGGGATATCCTAAAAACTCACTGGGATATCTGTTCTACCACACTGAGGAACAGAAGGTGTTTGTATCTCGCCACGCCACCTTCTTAGAAAGGGAGTTTCTTGCAAAAGAAACTAGTGGGAGTTCGGTAGAACTGGAAGAAATTCAGCGACCACAAAATGTAACTGAAAATTTGGAGGAAACGCTAGATTCTATAACCCCAGACGAACCTCAGCCACTCCGCAGATCTGGTAGGATTTCTCATCCGCCCGAGAGATACTACGGTTTTCTCATAGACGGGGATCGAGAGGATTGCATCTTGGAAGAAGATGACCCTACCAGTTTCAGGCAGGCCATTATCAGTAGGGACTCTGATAAGTGGCAGGAAGCAATGCAATCCGAAATGGAGTCCATGTACGCTATTAAAGTGTGGACCTTGGATATTGCTCCACCTGGGGTAAACCCGTTGGATGCAAATGGATCTACAAAAGAAAACTTGGTGTAGATGGGCAGGTGGAAACCTATAAAGCTAGACTCGTTGCAAAAGGTTTTCGTCAAAGACCTGGTTTGGACTATGATGAAACTTTTTCTCCGGTGGCTATGCTCAAATCCATTCGGATCCTACTTGCCATTGCTGTCTTCCATGACTATGAAATCTGGCAGATGGATGTTAAAACGGATTTCCTAAACGGTTGTTTGGAAGAGTGCATTTACATGGATCAACCAGAAGGTTTCGTAGACAGTGGGAGCAGCGGAAAGGTGTGCAAGTTGCTTAAATCCATTTATGGATTAAAGCAGGCATCGTGGAGCTGGAACATCTGTTTTGATGAGGCAATCAAGGAATTTGATTTCATCAAGAACGAAGATGAACCTTGTGTGTATAAGAAGATTGTAGGACGAACTGTCGTATTCCTAGTCTTGTACGTGGACGACATTCTTTTGATAGGAAATGATATTCCTATGCTACAATCGGTCAAGCTATTTTTGTCACAAAGGTTCTCCATGAAGGACCTGGGTGATGCCTCGTACATTCTGGGGATCAAGATCTATAGAGATAGATCCAAGAAACTATTGGGACTTTCGCAGTCCAGGTAAATAGAGACCGTACTAAAGAGATTTAGTATGGAGGGTTCCAAGCGCGGTAACATACCCGCATTGCACGGAATTACCCTCTCCAAGAAGATGTCTCCTAAGACTGACGAGGAGAGGGTTCGCATGAGCACTATACCCTACGCTTCGGTGGTAGGATCTATAATGTATGCGATGCTATGTATAAGACCAGATGTAGCTTACGCATTGAGCGCGGTAAGCCGGTATCAGTCAGACCCAGGGGAGGACCACTGGACAGCAGTGAAGAACATTCTCAAGTACTTGAGAAGGACTTAGGAGATGTTCCTGGTTTACGGTAATGGAGACCTCAGGGTCGAGTCCTTTACCGATTCAAGCTTCCAGAGTGACAAAGATGACAGCAAGTCTGTCTCGGGTTTTGTGTTTACCCTCAACGGAGGGGCGGTATGTTGGAGGAGTTCCAAGCAGGATACCGTCGCAGACTCGACGATGGAGGATGAATACATTGCTGCAAGCGATGCCGCAAAAGAGGCGGTCTGGATGAAGAAGTTCATTTGTGAACTTCAGGTGGTTCCGTCCATTGTTGACCCAATACCTTTGTATTGCGATAACAATGGGGCTATAGCTTTAGCGAAGGAACCAAGGTCCCATCAGAAATCCAGGCACATCTTAAGGCGGTATCACCTGATCAGGGAGATCATTGATCGCCAGGAGATTGAGGTGCGGAGAGTGGATACAAAGAACAACACTGCGGACCCATTCACGAAGGCTTTACCCCAGACTCAGTTCGAGCGGCTGATCGAGATGATAGGTCTTCAATACGCCAGTACATGGCCTTAGTGCAAGTGGGAGATTGTTAGTGTATATGCCCTAGAGGCCATTACTGTATCATACTAGTATGTATATTACTTGATGGAAGCTTGGGATATTCACAGTTGTACAGACAATCTTGCTCTTTATAGTAGTATGCTACTTGGTTTGTCTCTGCTTTAATGTGTACTTGTGTGTTTATTTATTATATCACCTATACGCATTAGTAGAGCCCTTAGGATCTTTGCTTGATTACCGGCGTTGTGATGGCGATCACACTCGTGGGGGCTGGGTAATCTACAAGCACATCCTTATACACGTCCCCGGTCGTGGGAGTATCGAGATAGGGCATCGATGCTCCGGAGTAGACTAGCGTATGCGCTTCTCATCCCAGCACGGGAGACGGTCTGTCCCACAGCCGTCGGTACGTCGTACTTGAGATAGTATGCGGGTGCTCGTTAGGTTACGAGTACACTGGACAGGACTCGTCGGGAACTGATGGTTGGTATAATACCTATAGTCAGTTATCAGTTCCCAGGTGACATGAGTACAGCTTAGTCCGCTGACTTGACACTGTCATTCCGCCTCGAGTGTGTTCCCACTGTTCTTTGATTACTACCCTACCACGGCTCTTCTGAGTCATGCAAACAGGTAGTAGTTGGGAGCAGTCCCAAAGCACTTAGAGGCAGTGACGGTTAGACAGGATTCGTCTCTCCCGGTATTGGGGGTTGACATCGCGCTGTGTCTAGGAGAGCCATTATACAAGTAGTCCCTGGCCAGGGCAAGCGAGATATACTGGTAGGTTCCAGTGCTATCTCAGGGTGTTCTGGGCTTCACTCCGACATGACTTGTACCGCTATTAGGGGTCTGACGCTTGCCGCCCCCCTAGGCCCGACATGCGATGTATCAGACGAACAGACCGGACTGTACGGAGAATGTCACATTCAGACTCAGTAGGAGTTCAGATGGGTTTTACCTCGTCAGTCTTCTTATCGGCATCTACCTGGGGACCGTTACGCACAGCTAGTGCCGCTTGCGGTCTGTGGTTAAACCCACTGCCAGCGTAGTGTCGAGTCTTTAGAGTCCCATACAGAGGGCTATTCGCCTTTGGGCAAAACTGAGTAGAGGTCGCATGGTTTTGCGGCAGGGTTCGTTCTCATCCGCGCACTTGTGCACGTTTGGAGTCCGGACGGTTTATACTAGCAGGCTCTGGTTTGAGCCAGATACTGGTATATGTTTTGGGGTTGCTTTTATCTCTCAGTATTCTTGTTCCTCGGAACGAGAATGCAGGTGTGTATGCACAGTTGTTTGAGGCGGAGGAAGAGGTCTTTCATTAAGGTTTCGGAACGGGTGCGTATGCACAGTTGACAGTCGTCTTTTTCCAAACCCTAATGGATTTATGAAATATCAATTAATAATAGTAATTAAATGAAATTGTGTCATGGTTGGTTTTGTTGACTTGTTGACCATGGTTGACTTGTTGACCATGGTTGAATGTTTGACCATCATCATTACTTTGCAAGGATACTCCTTGATTCTAGCTTACATTCATTTAATGAAGTGATGATAGTGGTCATTCCAAAAACAACCATCAACTATTTCATTTTGAATTATTATTATTAATTAGATAATTCTTTTTCCTTTTGTTATGGTTGCAAAAGGAAAGTGAGCTCATTCTATCATATTGATTCTCTCTCCTCACTTCATCTTCTTCTTCCTCAAGCTCAAGGAGAATCCTTCTCATGTGTTGAGAATCCCTCTCCTTGAAAGAGAAACACCCCATAGATACTCTCTACTCTCTCTATGGTTCAAGGTTTAGCAAGCCGGAGATCCTAGTTCACTCTAAGTTCGAGAAAGAGCCCGAAGGTTGAACCCTCAGGTGGATCCATCTTTGACGGAAGAAGGCTACGAGGAAAGAACCATCAACCTCTACTAGGTTTCAAGAAGAAGGAGTTCAAGTTAGGTATAACCCCTAACCGAGTAGATACATCTCAAGTTAGGATGCTAGTGTATTGTTTAGCAAAGATCCGGCTTTTACGGTCCATGTTACAAAGTTTAGAAAAAATTTTGTTTTACCGTTTCCGCAACCCCGAAAGTACCGGGAGAGGTAACGTGGACCTAACAACATGGTCTCGACTCCTCGAGATAGTCTCCCCCTGGACCTTAAAACCCGGTTACTTGTGCCCCCCGCCTTGAGTCTATCCTAATGCGAAAAAATAAATAATATATAATGGTGATATCATCCTCAACCCGGAAATGCCCCAATAAAAGAATATTACATACAATGAATTTTACATGAATGAAAATGAAAAAACTCTCATCTCATATAAAACCCCTGGATATTCAAAACACGACGATCCAATATAACATATCACAGCAACACATAACATCACATGTCATCAACGTAAGTAAATATGCGTATCCCAATTTTCGTTAACGTATAGCAACGAAACCGGCGATACACCACATATTACACTTACGGTCGCAGAAAGGAAATTGAAAAACTACAATAGATGGAATCCGCAACCACCTTAGACATTGCATGCCTAACCAAATGAATTCCTTAGGCATCGCATGCCTAACAATTATAAACCCCGCATTTTAGTCTCGATCTCGAAAACACTTTTCAATATCTAGTCGGGCAATTCAACAAGATTCCCGACATCCTGATCGAATGCTCGTCGGAAACTTTAGTAGACGGCCGCACCCCCGATGCCGTCGACAAAGTGCACTAAGGCGGAACACCGCAGCCGCGAGCACCCAAACGGATGCTTTTGGCGACGGGGTTCTCCTACAGTCACATGGTCGGGGCTATAGGGCATGGATGTCTAATAATGTTACCCGGCAAATATCCGCATACGCTACGTGATTGCGACGGACTTTTGATCACATCAAAATCCCGTGGCAACCGATCAAATGAGACTAAACTGCTAGATTTATAAAATTCAAACTAGTTATCTCATAACTACATGTGGATTCCAAATATTGTATCCCATCACATAATATCCGGACGGCGTTAAACTTTTCGATCAATTCATCAAAGTCCCATAATTTCCCGATAGCTCAACACTTGAGCACAGTTCAATAGTACCCAGAAGATGCCACAGTACCTATGAACCAGCCATAGAAAGGTCAAACCAACGCCTCACACGTGACAACGCTGAACTACCACAAACCCTAGGGTTTAGTGGCGGTTCTGATGGTCACATAATCGAGTTAAGGTTTCGTTCTTCTAGAGGGTCCACAGAATCATTTGCATATTTTTCCGAATACGTTAAACTTGGAAAAATGGGTTTTTGACATTCGATCGAACTTTCTAACTTCGCCTAGACAATATGTGTACATTTGAAACAATGTTAAAACTACGAATACGAAACACTCCGAATTTCTTATAGTGTAAGATTACATCACATGCAAAATTAGCAAAAATAAACAACACCTGAAACATCAAAACCATGTCACTTGAACACAGTCAAAATTTCAAGCATACTGCTCGGATTTGGGCCGAGATCTAAGGTATGGTGGCCGGCCAAACATTCTACAAAATGACTCAAATTGTGTCAGTGTTCATGTTATATCACATATAGCACTCTGTACTTGTTTAAAAAGTTTTTTTGACAAATATTTAAAATCAACATAAACATGATTTTCGCGTTTCAAGTTTCGGAGTATTTCGGTTTCGTAATCTTAACAAAATCCATATAAATTTCTAGCATCACTCTGATACTGCTGCAGGGTTACCTAGGACGGCAGCAAGATTTCGGGAGGCAACGTCCATACCAAATTCAAATTTTTGCAGTTTTAGTTAACCCTAACTTTGAATCGTTAACTAGAAATCGACGGAAAATAAAATGCAAACACTTTGCAAGTCTAGTGAGCAAGGAATACAACCTTTGTAGACCGGTTCTTCACTTCAATAGCTCCATGTAGTAGTCCCTTCGCTGCGATCGTGAACTCCGGACTCTAGAGAGGCTCCATAAGAAGAACGAACATTCTTGCTTCGATGTCTTCGAGGCCGAAGATGATCTACGTCAAGGAGACACTAACCCAAGCTATATCTTCACTAATTATGAAATTAGTGAAGTAAACACCCTATACTAAATGGCAAGTAGTAGAAGATGATGAAGTAGGATGTGGGCTCACTTTAGATTTCATTTTCTCACATTTTTTCTCATACCTCCATTGAAGCTAGAAACCTTTTTGAGGAAGAAGAAGAAGAATGAACTCATATGAAAAATAATGATCCAAATGAATTATTGCAACCATGAGTGAGTTAAACCCCCATGCCTAACTCATATAGAGAATAAACCAAGGGCTAAGGTTAAGGGTTAGGTTAACTAATATCCTAAGGAATGACAAAAGAGTGGACTTTGTCAATATTTCTACAAGCTTCATCTAAGCTTGACAATATTGACCAAGTCTTCTCTCTTTTGTTATAACTTAAGAAATAAATAAAACCCTAACTTAACCCTAGCATGGTTTAAGTCTCATACACCCATCTTGCAATGTATCATCAAGCATAACACAAAATAATGTACACTTGCATATATCACATATATACAATGTGCACAAACCAAGTGAGAAAAGAATCATAAGTGAGCTAATACTAGTTAATGTAATGTAATATATCTAATATATAATTATACATTAGATTACCAAATCAACTCTTGATTTAATAATCCGGCTATATCACATATAACCGACTAAAATCATGTGTAACAACTTATCGAATCAACAATTGATCCGATAACCCGGTTATATCGCATACAACCGACCAATGTCACAAATCGCGAGAATTGAATACGGTATCTCATATCGTATCAATCTCGGTCCCGCACATATCACATACGTACTCCTACTCCGTTTCGCTTGAGCCAAGAAACCACTGTGTATGACTCTAAAGACTCGTCAATACGCCGGCAGTAGGTGATGATCATATCAAACACCCGCAAGCCGCAAGCGGTCTGCTAAACGTAACGGCCACCCGAGTATTGAGCGATCAGAATATCAACAAGCGAGCCTGCTCACACTCCTGCGAATCCAATCAGTAACACTAACGTACAGTCCGGTCTTTTCGTCTGATATGTCGCATATCTCGTCTAGGGGTGGTAAACGTACGACCCCAGTAACTCGATAAGTCGTGCCGATGTGAGGCTCATAACGGGTCGAGAAACTACTGATAACGCTTACCAGTATATCTCTGAAGCAGCCCTGGCCAGGGACTTCCTGTTATAGCCAATCGAGCACAGCGCAACATCAACTCCCAATACCGGGAGAGACGAAACCCCTCCTATCGCGCATTGCCTCCATGTGACTCGGGAATGTACCCAAAAGCCACTGTTTTGCATGTTCTCTTGAACGTAGTAAGGTGGAAATCAAAGCACAGTTGAAATCACACGAGACTCTATGACGATCTCGGGTCTACAGACTAACCTGTACCAGTGTCACCAGAGAACTGCTATCTGACGATAGGTATAATACCATCTAGGAGTTCTCGGCGAGTCCGTTCAGTGTACCCAGTCTCCACTGAGCACTCGTATACTATCTCTGATGTCAAACACCAATGGATATGGTATCTTCCATCGCCCATGTACATGGGTCGAGAAGCTATACGCTAGTCTACTCTGGTATATCGATACCCTGTCTCGATACACCCTCGACTAGGAACATTTGAAGGATGTACTTAGCGACTACACTGTCCCCACTAGTATGATCTGCATCATAATCCTGGTAGTCAAGTACTCATCCTAAGGGCTTTATCAACACGTAACATAGAGACAATCAGTGTGCATGTTAAGATAAAGAGCAACCAGATAGCATACTATCATGTCGAGCAAGAAAGTCTTCCCTATATGTGTCCAAGCATCCACTACAATATACATCGTATGTACAGTAATGGCCTCTAGGGCATACATATAACTAACAGATACGCACCCTATTTCATATAATATTTAGTGTGTGTGAACGCGCGATTGGTACGATTGGGTTTTATGTTTGGGGGCTGCTACGTATAGCGACCCAAATTGTGGTTGTGGCGTTGTCGCGAGCGCGTTTTGTGCACCAAGTGCGTACGCGTTTAGTAAGTGCGCGTGGTTGACTTGTATTGTTGTATCCGTGACTATTTTTATATTTATTCTCTTATTTCCTTGTGTACGTTTCTAGGATCGGGTGCAGAGGCGTCGGAGGTGGCATGGAGATGACAGAGCTGGAATTGGATCAGATTAGCCAAGGCGTCCAGGTGAGTAGATGTATATCTACGGGGGAAGTCGGGTGGATGGCGTATAACACCCCCGAAGTTCGTAGTGCAGCATATGATATATTATATATATTTATAAATATGTGTTTGTGAGACTTTATTAATTAGAAAGAAGGCTTTAGGAGATTATGAGCTGGTTTTAGCGTAATTAGAAGATAATGCTTTTAGTTTTGTTTCTTAGTTATGAAACCCTAGAGTTAAGGTATACACACACATGCATGCACACACGTGTTACGTTTTGGTGTATATGATATATGTATATATATATATATATATATGTATGTGGATGACTTGCTACACACACACACACACATATAAGTATACACGTGTGATGAGGATAGTATATGATTCTTGGTGATGAGTCGATATGATCAGGCATGATGCCGTGAGATTGGTTATACGATTTGGGTCGTGCTATGAGACACGACATGATATTATAGCGGATCGATGAGCGATGTGTTTTCATACACATGCGGATATATGTTTATGGTATCGGAATGTACTAGACTTTAGTTCAGTACCCCTGGTGTATGATATTATGATAATGATACCAGATGAATAATGAGGTATATGTGATATTGACCCGTACCCCGATTTTGGAATGCCGTATGATAGATTTTACCGTACGACGTATAAATATGATGATTGATCCGCACGCTTGACTCGAGGATGTCACATTATATATTTTATCGTACGTGACGCTATTGAAGCGGGATCACCGACTACTAGATATATCGACTCGGACTTAGGTGGATTTCCTTACCTTTTCAACTAGTCTTTTAGTTTAGTCCTGTAGTTTATTTGGTAGATGTTAGTTTGGGCTCGAGTCATACTTATTTTCAGAAACTAACGAATCGTGAGTATTTTCGAAAGACAACACGGGGAATATTACGGATTTCAAAAGACGTACCTTTTCTTAAAAGCACCGTAACCCTATTTTATAAAAACTACGATTCGTACTATTTTAAATGCCAAAACTGTATGACTCACATATAGAAATTCATATTCTTAAATGTTGCGTTTACTATTCATGCGTCGTTATATTCATGTTCTCATCGCATTGCATGCTCATACCTATGTTTCTTTAGTTATTATGAACCCTGTTGTAAGGACACCAGAACCATTACTGATGATGCGTATGCTCCATGTACACTTGCTTGCCGGCTCACACACATCATCATCGGTAATTTCCATGTCACGTACACATTAGAAAACATTACTTCATGGGTATAAATTGCTAGCTAGTAGTTGCAACATAGTACTAGTACGACTGCTTTTATATGCTAGTTTAATTATTGCATTCCTTGCTTGATATCCGATGCATTCATATATTTATTTGTCATGAAAAATTATGGGCTTTATGCCGGTAATTCACTGTTTATTTACTCTTGAGATTGGGATTTCGGATTTCCATGAGATTTCTGGATTTAGAGAAACCATAAGGATTTTATAAACTCATTATCATTTTAAAGATAGAAAATTGCTGTTTTCTCGTGATATGATGTGAGAGGTGTCCACCATGAGTTTTCTCGGCTCTTGAGCGGTATCATACACCCGATTTGAGGAGGAGGAGGAACCTTCTGCGGGTGCATAGTGGACCCGGTGCGGTACCCCGGAGCAAGATGGTCGCAGATGATGGAGTTGAGCCTGGCAGGGGAGCACTACCGACAGGTTATTTATGACGCGGCGGATATCCGGAGGATACCGACATAGTCGTGAAATTTGATGATTTGGGCCATTCCGGATTGCCGGAGCCCGAGATATTGAGATTTGATGATATGGGCCAGTCCGGATTGCCGGAGCCCGAGATATTGAGACATTGAGATATTGAGATATATGTTTTGTGTCGATGCTTAACACGGATCTTCTGTTGATTTCATTGATGATATTTCGATTTTTATACAGAAATCTCACTGAGATATGAAAGCAGTTTTCCCATTTAAAATGAATTATGTTTCATTCATAATGCATTCGTACATCATATATATGATATGTTGCTACCTGAGGCACTGACATGAGCACTTGGTATCACACTTATGTTTAGTTATTTACCTCACCATTTTTAGCTGCTTCAGGTTATATATATTATAAGGATATTATCGTATGACCTAGGATAGAGTTATACATGCGATTTCTGCTCGGTAATGTCTTCTACTCACGAGTTGGCAACTCACCCCCGTTGTGCCACAGTTTCTTGCAGGTTTTGCCGTACAGGTTTCGTTGCGGCTTGCCGGCACACTGCTTCTTTCCGGGTGATTGCTTTGGTAGGTAGGTTCACTTGCATCGTGACCACCATTGTAATTTATTTACATACAGTTGTATCTAGTAAACTCTATCAACCAGACTTGTATTATTGATAGATTTAGAAGACCAGTGTATATTCTTTCGACCATAGAGTCGCGCGCTTGTATTATTATGATTCTTTCTCTGGTTTTCGTGAGGCTATTGGTTTTATTCTGAGTTTTGATCCTCACCCTTCGGCGTTGTATATTATATTGATTGCGTGGTTGTTTTCGCCAATTGGCGAAGAGCTAGCTCCGGCTTGGGGATGCCTTATATCATTACTATGTATTTTATGTGTTGTACCCGTTTGGGGCCAGTATTTACAAAGGTGACTCTGCCGAAATTTTTGGGAAAATATGATTTTGCTTTTAAATGTTTAATGCCATTTATTTTTTTAAACCACTTGCTTTAAAATAAGTTTTCCTTTACTTCTTCTTTTAAATGGTTTAGATTTCTGGGCTTTTGGCTTACTTAAATTAGGTGTGGTCCTATAGACTTCACATGATTCAAGTGCCAGTCATGTGTTATTTCGGGTCGTGACAGAGATGGTCTCCCACTAGACCCTAGAACCCTGTTACTTGTGCTTCCCTCCTTGGGTCTATCCTAATGCGGAAATGTAAATAATATACAACAATTGTGACATCATCCTCAACCCGGAAGTGCACCAATAAAAGAATATTACATACAACTTTTTATATGAATGAAAATGAAAAACTCTCATCTCACATAAAAAAAAACCCGGCTATTCAAAAACACGACGATCCAATATAACATATCATAGTAACACATAACATCACATGTCATCAATGTAAGTAAATATACGTATCCCAATTGTCGTTGACATATAGCAACAAAACCGGCGATACACCACATATTACACTTACGGTCGCAGAAAAGAAAATGTCAAACTACAACATTTGGAATCCACAATCACCTTAGACATCATAAACCCGAAATATCACATACTCCGGATTTCATGCCTAGCAATATGAATTCCAAATATTGTATCACATTCCAGAAAAAATTAGATGATGTTAAACATTCCGATCGAATCACCAAACACCCAAAATTTCCCAAAGAGCTCATCACTTGAGCGTAGTTTAAAAATACTCAGTACATGCCACAGTACCTATGGACCAACCATAGAAGGGTCATCCCTTGCCTCACCTATGGCGCCGCGGAACTACCGCAAACCCTAGGGTTTTGCGGCGGTTCTTACGGTCATAGAATCGAGTTAGGGTTTGGTTCTTCTAGAGATTCCATCGCATTACTTGCATGATTTTTGAATGTTCTTTAACTTGGAAATATCCAACTCTTGGAAAATTTCCAGCGAGGGTTACAGTGGGTATTTGATATTCGTTCGAACTTTTAACGCCGTCTAAATAACCCGAAATAATGTTAGAATTACGACTATGAAATACTCCGAATTGCCTTTACAGAAAGTTAATGTCTCATGTAATTTCAGAAAAAACAAGCAGAGCCTGAAACACCAAAACCCAGAGACCAGAACACCAAACAAATACGAAGCCGAGAAGTCATCAAGGGGCCAGCCAGGACGGAATTTTTGGCCATGTCACCGGGTCAAAATCGGCGAAGGGGGCTCGTATTTGTTCAGTGTTCATGTTACATCTCATATAACATTTTGCGGTTGCTTAAAAAAATTTCGACGACTTAAAAAATTTGACATAATCTAGGTTTTTGTTTCGAGTGTTTCGGAGTTGTTTCGGTTTCGTAATTCTACAAATATCGTCTAATTCTCTAGCTTGGCTCTGATACCACTGTACGGATTCCTAGCACGACAGCAAGGTTTCGGGAGGCATCGTCCATGCCATTTTCAAAATTTTGCAATGCTAAACAATCCTAACCCTAGAATCTTAACTAGAGATTTAGACAATACAACATGTAAACTACTTTACATCTATGTGAATATGGAATACAACCTTTGTAGACCGGTCGTTCACTTCAATAGCTCCGAGTGGTAGTCCCTTCGCTCCAAGTAGTGATCTTGCGGACTCTAGAACGGCTCCACAAGATGAAAGGAACAAGCTTGCATGAAGTCTTTGAAGCTGAAGATGATCTACGTCGAGGAGACACTAACCTAAGCTACCTTTTCACTAATTAGGGATTAGTGAAGCTAACACCCTAAACTAAATGGCTAATCTAGTAGAGCGTGATGAAGTAGGATTTTTGCTCACTTTAGAATTAATTTTCTCACTATTAATCTTCTCCTCTCAAAAACCTAGAGAGCTAAGCTCTTGATGATAAAGAAGATGAAGAGATGAGGCCAATAATGTTATGGCAACCATGGGTAAGAAAATATCTCATATAACTCATGTAGAGACTTAACCATGGGTTTAGATAATACTTGGGTTAATAAAAATCTAGTGTAAGACAAAATTAGTGGACTAAGTCAATGGTTCTACAAGCTTCCACTAAGCTCAACCATGTGACTAATTTCCATCTAATATTTGATTTACTCTAAATAAATAAACCCTACATTATCATGAGCATGGTGTGAGTCTCATACACCCATGTAGCATGTGGCATCAAGCATGACACAATAAGAAATACAATTAATATATATCACATATATATTAAATGCATAAGTGAGAAAAGAAATGCTTAAGTGAGCTAATATTAGTTAATGTAAATTAATATATCAAATATATAATTATAAATTAAATCATTAAATCAACACTTGATTTAATAATCCGGCTATATCTCATATGACCGACTAATATTATTTGTAAGTGCACGGCGGCGCCCCGGCCGTCGGAACGAGGCCAAAATGCGGAAACGATAATTTACTTTAACTTTTGAACCGGCACCACCGCGCACAAAAATCCCGGATCGGGCCATTAATCTAATCCTAGCTAACTAAAGAACGGGGTAGAGAGATATACCGAGCGATCCGTGTCCTTCGATCTTCTCGTCGTCGTCCCGATCTCCCGCGGAATCTCGGTCTTCACCACCTCGCCGGAAGGGCACCACATCGCTGGCTTCTTTTACGGGCTCCCACCTCTGGACCGAGGCAACTCGGGCACGAAGTTGACGAGTCGACATGCCCAAGGATACTGTAGGTTAACTGTAGAACTTATGTCTCATGGGGTGGTAGAAGTTGCCATGGTTTTAGTGGAGAAGGATATGTAGTGAACTTTTGTGATGTCTCATGAATTTTGCAAGCCCAAAAGAGATGAAATCCCACATCAAGAAATTGGGACAGCCCCCTCATCATGTGGCCGGCCATATCTTGGAGAGAATGAGAGGAGAGTGTATGAGGGAAGTATGTGTGGCCTAATGAAAATGAGTGAGCCACATCCTCAAGCAAGAAAGAGAAAGTGTGATGATAAAAAGCAATGATGACAATCAAAAACCTCACTCCAAAACCCAATCATTTCCTACAAAGTTCAAGCCATCATGAAATCGTGGAGTCAATGGTGGTAGAATCATCATGAAACAATTACTTACAAAAACAACCCGCCAAATTGCTAATTTGCACAAATGCAAATAAGCCTTCCTCCACCAATTTTCAGCCAATGAAAAATACAAAGAAAAATGGCCGAAACAGAAAGCAAACTGGCAACTTCGGAAAACTGATCCCGTAATAAATTACAGGAAAACCCCGCTAGTGTATATACATACCCGTATTTGTATTCCGACCGAATACAAATGCAATGAGACAAAATCTACACTGTACAATACTAGGATCCGGCTTAAACCAAAGACCGCTAGTATTTTCCGTCCGATCATGATCCGTGCAATACCGCACGTATCTGATTGAACCCTGCCATATCTCTATACGGCCTCTACAGCGTTTTGCCCGAAACTTGAGTAACTGGTCTGTGGGGAACTCTAAAGACTCGTCAATACTATGGCTGTGGATTTAACCACTAGCACGTCAGAGGTATTAGCCATACGTGACGGGCTACCAGCTATTGACCAAAAGGGACGTCGATGAGAGAACTCATCCTGACACCCTACTGAGCCTGTCAGTGACAATATCCGTACAGTCTGGTCCGTTCGTCTATGAGCATCGCATGGCAGGCCTAGGGGGTTGGTAAAAGTCAGACCCCCAAAAGCGGTACAAGTCGTGTCGGAGTGTAGCCCAGAACACCTTGAGATTCTACTGGAATACCTACCAATAAATCTCCTGCCTTGGCCAACGACTTCGTGTAAGGGCTCTCCTAGACACAGCGCGACCTCATCACCAATACCGAGAGAGACGAACCCCTGAAGATCCGCTCAATGCCTCCATGTGGCTCAGGACTGTACCAAACTAAAACCTGTTTGCACGTCTCCTTTGAGCGTGGTAGGGTAGTAATCAAAGTACAGTGGGAACTCACACAAGACAAATGACGATCCTCAGGTCGATGAACTAAGCTGTACACATGTCACCAGGGAACTGCTATCTGACGTCAGGTATAAGACCAACTAGCATGTTCCCGGCGAGTCCTGTCCGGTGTACTCATAACCCAATGAGCACCTGTATACATCTTAGGTGAACCAACTGACACCAGTGGCTTGTGAGACCGGCCACCGCCCCTCGTCGGGGTCTCGACTGTATACACTAGTCTACTCTGGAGTATCGATGCCCTGTCTCGAAACTCCCACGACTAGGGACCTTTTAAGGATGTGCTTATAGACTACCAGCTCCCACATATATGATCGCCCTCATACTGCTGGCAGTCAAGCAAGAATTCTAGGGGCTCTACCAACGTGTAATAGCGACCTGTAAGGTCACCTAAAGCAGTACACGATGATAAAGATAAACCAGATAGCATACTATCATCTTGAGTAAGACTGTCCTACTGGGATAGATCCTCCCTCAATCATTGCAATCACGTGCCTGTGATCCATTAATTGACTCTGAGGGCACTTGTCACGACCTAAAATTGGTCCGTGACGGCCCTAATACTACGCGAAGCCCAAAGACGTAACACAGTAAAAGAAAGCCAAAACCCAGAAATCTAAACCAAGAAAATATGGAAAAGATAATATAAGTTTTTGAAACATTTGAAATCGCAACCCAAATTCTTTAAAAGTCCTACTTTATTTCTTTAAACTTTTGGCAACACCCCTTTTTGTAAAAACTAACCCAAGATGAATACAACACAAAAATATGAAGCTATAGCGAAAAAATAAAGACAATAGAGAAAAAGCTGTATATAAAAGATAACAAACCTACAAATAATATACAGTAACGTCCTCACCAAGTCTCTAAGTCAACAACAAAATAGTAGATGGAGAGTACAAGATACAACGAATATACAATACAAAATACAGATGGCCACCAAAACCCACATAGGCAAAATAGTACTGTGAGCTGATGCGGTATCTGTAGCAAAAGATGATAGCTGAAAAGCTGAATAGCCTGCCTCGACTACTCTGGGGAACAACCTGAAACACCTGTGGCACAATGGGGGTGGGTTGCTAACTCGTGAATAGAAGATAATATAAGCAGGTAATCGCAGGAATGCACGTACAGCATGAATCTAAGATATGCGATTACAGTAATAACATATCATGCAAATGCTGAATAAAGGAAAGTACACTAGCAGGTACAATCAATATGTGAAGCAATAGTAACATGTCAATAATATGCAATAACCATGCAATAGGGATGTGAGAATGTAAATATGCAACTATCATAAGGGTACACTAACAGGTACTACCAATATATGAATCTGTGCATAAAGTAGATAAGGGTGAGGTATGGGGTGGAATATGTCATTTCCACGGAAACCTGACATCGTGGCAGGGTCACAATCCATCAAGACACTCAAATCCACAATTCCTCAAATCAGCCCCCAAACTGGGCTCTCACATCATATAAGTCTCACATCACCTCAATGTACAATATCGAGTAGCTCTACTATATCTCGAATGTGCAAATCAATAATCTCTTTCATATCCAATATCCAATCTCAATGAATCACATATATCCCAAGTTGAATCTCAAGTAAGTTTCTAACATCCTAAAGGTATATATATATATATATATATATATATATATATATATATATATATATTTGCAGAAATAAATATGATGGGGGCAATACACATATATTAGCGTCCCATTCCACTAATATTGGTGTAAGGGTATATATAACAACGGCTAATCCCCTGTTATATATACAAAGGTATTAAAAGAAATATCATGAAAACAATGTGCCAAGCACCGACACAGAAATCCTGATAGGTACGTATCATACGCTGTCCCGAAAGCACGAGTGCCTAGCTCTGCCCCTCGCCTTTCGACGTATGCATACGTACAAGACTCCGGTCGGTATCCCCAAGATAACCGCCGAGTAAAGGGTAATATCACCGGACGGTATGGTTCCCCTGACAGGCTCACCGTCTAACAAATCCAGCGATCCGTTCTCGCCCCGGGGTACCTCCGGGCCCCACCATGTACCCTCATGTGGCCTCAGCGCCTCCTCGCATGAGGTATAAATAATCAGCACCGATAAAACTCATGGTGGATGCGCAAATATCATATCAAGGAAACCGGGTTTTTCAATGTATGCATAATTTCATGAACTCCCGCGGTTCCCAAATCCAGAAAACATCATGTAAAATCCAAATAGAAATGCGCAATCCAGGAATAAACATATACGGTATATTTGAAATGCGAGCATATAACAGAGAATATGTAGCTGAAACCAGATGTATGCGAAATCAATAAGGTACAGCTAAATAACATCAGTAAAGGTAAATATGTGACTGCAACCGAATCTGTGTGTAACATATAGGTGTAGCAATGTATAGGTATCTACCTGTAAGAACTGATGTCGTATACCCCCTTGGGTATAACTAAAATATGTAGGATATCCCCCCGGTATAAGTAAAATGTGTGCAAGGTATACCTCTCGTAAGGTGTATATGTACCTATCACTAAAGGTATGATGCACTATAGGTATACCGATAAGCTAGATGTCATGTGTGATAAGCAATAGTGCCTATAATGGTTAGTGTGTGACATGGCAATTATTGACGGTGTGTGTGTAGCATACAATCCGTGCTCGTGCAACATGAACCGTCAATAATGTGTGCAGTGACCTACGGCTACTAGTCACAGTACCACTATATCTAACTAAATAGGTGAAGGCGCAATTCTAACAATGACGTAGAATGTACGACAAGTATTTGAATCCTAGCTCAGACGCATAACGCCATGCGGGCGATTCCCCTGTAGATGTTAAATCTACTCACCTACGCTCCACGCTAGGTGAATCCTACCATGTGCTCCCCCCTGTAGTAGTGTCCGTAGTCTCTGCCTGCAAACCTGCAAATAAGACACGGAAATCATATATAAGCCAAATATTCCGCGAAACGCGATATCGAACCAAAACGAGAAACTCGTGTCGCGAACTAAACGCGCGTGTGCACGATACGCTGAATCGTGTGTGTACGCATCTAAAACCATCGCGACACGCCGCGATACGCTGGATCACAGAACCCTCTCACGTATCGCGCGTATCGCGCAAACACAACGAACACCAAATACGATATATTGCCCCAGATTATCCTACAGGTCAAATCTTGCAAAACTAGACATGCCAAAGCACTAGACAACACTGCAGACAACCCTAGCCAAGACCCCAACACCCCAGACCCTAACTTGGCCGCAAATTGCGGCCAAACCCATTAAATCTGCAGCCGGGAACAAGAATGAGGGGCTCGTGTTCTGGTGGTGGTATCTAGACCTAGTGAGCATGCCCCAGTTTTCTCAATTTTGCTCTGAAGGATCCGGGTCAAAAGCAGATCACAGATTGCCAGAATATCGCAATAAAAACGCTAATTGCACAATTAAGAAACCCTATGGTATTTTAGTGAAATCTGGGTTAAACTCAGTTCAAGTGACCTTAATAACACTTAAATAAGTAGGGTTAACCAACACAATCATCACTTTGCCACAACATCTCACAAATCACCAAAATCTAGCACTAAATTCATAATTAACACAAACCGACACCAACTATCACACAACTAAGCAAACTAGGAATTGGTGTTCAGAAATTATACCTTAAAGGGACCCTAAGAAGCAAAAGAAGAAGTGCATGGAGGAGATGAGGGCTGCTGCAGTTGCTGGAGCTCCTAATGTTGCTGTTGCAGAAGTTGCTACTGCTGCTGATGCTGATCTGCTGCTGCTTCTGTTGCTGTTGTTTTTGTTGTTGTTGTTTGGTGTTGCTGGGGCTGCTTGCTGCTGATGCTGATAAGTGTGTGTGTGTGAGAGAGAGTGTGAGAGAATGAGAGCAAGGCAATGAGAGGGAGAAATGAGAACAAACAACAAAGACCCCTTCTCATTCTCTTTCTTCATTAAATGGGCATGGCTCATGCCATGTTGCCCCATGCCCTCTCTCTCTCCCCCCTTAGTCAACCAATCAACCAATAAAATTCCATTAAATATCATTTTCATTTTTAAAACAACCATAACTATTTAACCCAAAACACCTAACAATATTAATTAACTTAAAAAGAGTGGGTTAATCCATCATGTTTGCTAATCATGGTCTAACCCCATCTCTAAACCCTAGTTATCATGCACAAGTGTGTGTGTGCCTAACAAAATTCTAATAAAATACTCAATAAATAGGATAAAATATTTAAAACATAATTTGGTAAACTTTTTATTAAAAACCACACATTAAAATATAATTAGCTACAAAACACATTCTAAGGTGTTACAGCACTATCTCCAACAATCTCCACCTTGCACTCAAGGCTAATTATTGCGATGTCGCATACTTACAGCCCGTGTGATTTCGAACACCCAACTCCTCTACTAATCAGTCTCACAAAACCCGTTTGCGAAACTATTGTGTTCGAGGAATAGCATCAGAGAGTGGATCCGCTCTGATGTTTCTTTCTATGTCTCTCTTGATCTCAAGTTCGCGGAGAAAGCCCATCTCCCGAAATGAGCAATATCTGTCTTAGAATGTGTCTGGATGTCTGATGGGACCTAGCTCATAAATGAACTCCAAATTCAAACTTCTTAGACTGTATTGTCAACTGAACTTAATCAGTATTCTGCGTCATGCCTCCCTCAGTATCCCCTTAGACCACCTGTCCAAAATACTGCCCCTCGTCTGAAGGAAAACTATAACTTTGACAACCTCTCTGTCATCCAGGTCACCTTGGAAGCCTGGAATGATAACCGTCTCCTGAATGAGGCTGCCGTTATCAAATCCCTAGAACATCCACTTATGTTCTAAAACTGCTTCCGACTGTTTCTCCAGGATTGGATCAATATCAACTTATCGCATCTACTGCAAAAACAACATCTGGTGTGGTACTTGACATCTCATGATTGACTCAATTGCCTGAGCAAGTGATCTGCCAATCATGCACATCCCTCTTCCCTTTAGTCAGTAAGACACCTTTAGAGAGGGTGACTCCATCACCTGCAGGTACACTACCGTGCCTGGAGTCGTCCATTCTAAAACACCTTTAGAATGCTTAGTACCCAGATTGGGAAACTACCCAAATCTTGATCTAAAAGCATAAATCTAGTAACCAGAATGTCTGATATAATATCCAACACCTATGTGGAGAAACCACTGTGTGACAACCAAAGCATAACCGATCGTAGTATAGGAATATCACTTCCTACTCTGTGTATGTCATCCAAATACCAGGACATCACACCTTACTACCTTCTTAACAGATCCATCCCCTATTCTGGTGAACTCAAACCTATGACAGTCACATCAGAAATAGATGATCTATCTCTGCTATATCTGCTTTAGTCTATAAATAGACATAAGCTACTTGTCCACCATGCTTCCGCTGCTCCCACTGACCACGACAACCTTCTAGCAGAGTCATATAGACATACACTTCTAATGCCGGTTTAGAACGACGCTATACTCATCCTCCTGCCGGATCCCACAGTCTGGAACAACAGTAATGGCAAGTCTGGGTAAACAAGAACCTCCCTGTCACCGTCCTTGAGGCTACCGGAGTACCTCTCGGGTGCCTGAGGTTACCCACCATATCTGCGGAGTGGCCAATGGAATGTCAAACCAGATTGAATCTTTAGGTTCTTATCAAATCTTCAGTAATCGTTTGGGGTTCTGGAATCACTTCCAGTTCTACCATACTCCCACTACTGTTTTCTGAAAAAAATCCATTTTTGTTAAAACTGTGGCGAGTCAAGAACAATATCACTATTGATCTTCCAGATGGTAGAAAGTCAACCCTCGTCATAGCCTGGGTCAACCCACAAACAGCTATTATGGAAACGTGCCTTGAGTCATCCAGAGTCTGGTTTTAAGCATAAGCCGGACAACTCCCCGTACCTTAACATCGTTAAGATATGAACTGTTCTCTATCCAATATAGAACAAGAGGCACTGATTTAATTGAACCAGATTCAAATCATGCAGCTGTCCTCAGCGCATGTCAACTAAATGGAAAGAGGCCGATCAGCGTTACTCAACTTAGGAATGCTTCCAATTATGAGTAACCTGAAAGAGGAGCAAGTTCTCTTAATCATTACTATCAACTGAATACCATACACAAGTATCTACATCTTCGATCACTTTGAAGAATCCCGATACTTGCAATACCTGGTTCTCTACTTTATTCATATACTTATAACTTCTCAAAACTCAGACCTTGTGTTTCTACGAAACACATGTCTAAGAACCAGAGAAGTCACAAGTAAACAGAATCTACTACGAGTACCAACCCCTCTGTCCTAATGGACACTAGACAACATACAATACTCTGTATAAGTCCCTTGAGTCTGATAACTCAATCCCTATGTGTCGTAGGTTGAAAACTGTACCTATGGTTAAGAAGAATTACACCACTGTTTAATGCTCCTTACCTAACCATCCACTGATATAGGTAAATGTCATAGACATAATTTCAAAAAAATATATCTCACTCTATGAAAATAGACGTACATATATATCAATTTGAAATTGGTGCATAACAGCGGATACTCAAAACCAAATATTTGCCGTCCGGCAAACAACCCAGGTGACTTCCTCAAATATCACCGATTACAACGAATCCCGATATAATGAGGATGATCATCCAATTCCCAATAATTTACTCCCACTCATCATCTGTAAAACCATACAGATGTGAGAATCATACCTGGTAAATGCATACCCTGGAGTAAGTATCTAATCGGGAAATCAGTTTTCTTTAATAGTACACAGTGAAACTGAAACATTGAAATGCTTCGATGGGGTATCCTGGTATTCCTAGTAATGCCTCTTCCATTATCCAGATGCACAACTGTAACCGTATAATTCTTTGCCATCTCTTCAAATCCTTTTATATGTCTTTAGTCATCACCTTCTGTACACTCTCTTAGGCCAAATGGTTTTCTTCCTTCCCTACCGTTCGGCACCAGCCTATGGTTTGGAAGAAGACTATCCAATAAGCATAATGGGTGTACTGTCCTAATCCTAGGAGCATTCGCAATGCGAAAGAAGGTGAAGGTAAAAGACAACCGAATAAACCTTATTCTTATTTCTCCTGAACCAGAATCCATCCCCAAACTGGAACAAGTTCTTTTCGAGTTCGTATATAACCATATGATGGAGTATCCAATAAACTGTGGATCTTCTTAGTGATACGGAGTGTTCTGGAGAAATACAAAGGAGGTTTAGGATTGGCGAAGAAATACAAGGTTTGGTCGTGAATAGCAGTCGCAATTTACTTTGCCCTCTTACTAATCCCTTGATATGTCTTTACTTAATATCTTCTGTGCACCATTATTATGCTAATTGGTTTTCTTCATTCCCCACCGTTCGGCACCAACCTAAGATTTGGAAGAAGACTATCCAATTTGCGTAACAGGTGTACTATCTCCTAAACCAAGGAGTACTCGCAACCTGAGAGAAGGTAAAAGGAAAAGACAACTGAATAGTCCTACTCGTTTTCTCCAGAACCGGAAACCATCCTCGAATAAATTCCTTCGAGTTCGTATATAACCATACGATGGTTTTGTCCAATGGAAGTGGACGTTCGTAGTAATACGGGGTGTCCTGGAGAAAAGGGTAAAAGTAGGAGTGGCAATGAGGTTTGCAACTCTGACAATCCAAAAGGCAGTGTTTAAGAAGGTTCGGTTAATTTTGGTCACTGAGTCATAGTCTAGGGTCGGGTCATGGTCGCTGCCTAAGAGAGTGAGAAAAGAAACACTCAGCGTGCACTCTAACCTAGATCAGAATGGTTACCAATTTATCTAATCAGGAAACCTCCCACTGTACCGTCAAATTCTCCTCCAAACCTGGAAGAAGAATTAGTCGGGATCACCCGAGGAGTAAACCAACTCATCAGTGGGAATCGGGATCCAACTATCATCGCATGATAACGTGACGGACTTCGCTCACGTTATCACATTCCAGAAGGTATGCGCATATCTGGCAAGTTTCAGTTTCTTTAGAAACTCCCGATGTGATTTTTGCCCCATGCTCTTATGACCTTGACGAAGGCCAACAAATCATAAGTCACATGTCAAGTTCTACCCGTCATTCTCCAGGTTGATTTGAACCCACCCGTACAAGCCCTTGACTTTGGCCAACAAGGCTTTACGACTGTCCCAAACCAACGCATCTATCTACGCTGCAGAAAGGAAACAAGCAGCTACCATACATTATGCCTTGACGAAGGCCAACAAACATAGCATGAATACTACGTGCTACCCGTCTGAAACGACGGAGGGCTACGAATGGTTTCTGGAGAAAAACCTTTAATGTAATGAACTTGATATTGTTGAAGGAACCGGATAGCTTTATAAAAATATAGTGACGAAAACCTTTGCTAAAGAGGCCACTCCCGGTGAAGAGATCTCGGCTCTTTCCCCGTAGAATGAGGTGCAGGATATTCTAACTGAATACCACGATGCAAAGCAAAAGTAATCGACTATAGTGAAGTTATTACCCTGACGCAAACTTCTGTCCAAAGGGTCACTCCCGGTGAAGGGATCTCGGCCCTTGCCTCGTTGACTGAGGTGCTGGATATTCATAACCAAATACCACTGTGCAAAACAAAAGTGAACATCCTTGCAATAACAGCTTTTTGAAAATTGTTCCAACAACATCAGAATAGGTTTGTTTTTAACTTGCATTGATCCGAATCAACGCAGTCCCATCAATTGATCACACCAATAAAGAACGAAAATAATGTTGTACGTATATGCCATCCGCATTCGCCACTGGGTCCCGTCATTACCCGTTAGGTTAGTTAACTAACGACAGAGCGGGGACTGGACTAGCACGGATGCAAAACATATACAACATCTACTAGTATATATATCAATATATAATATTTCGCTCAAGGCGTGATAAAATGCAACATTACAGAAATGTAATAAGCATTATAGAACAATACAGATATCTGGGATCCCCGGGTTTCATAGAGCCGCTGCTGAAACCCGACGTTCCCCTGGTCGTGTGGATAGCCTGTGCAACGAAATCCTAGACCCCTACGGGCGCGGCAAGCTACCCGCCAAAACCTGAAGCGAGGCAGCCCCCTTCAGCAACGTGAATAGACCACCCAGCACTTCACGAAATCCGGTAACTTGGGCACCCCTCCTTGGGTCAACCTGTACCCCCTACGAGTGCGGAGAATAGCCCGCCAATTCTAGAGTGAAGCCCCCTCCGTCTCAACGCCATGAGATGCGGGCCCGTTGCCCTCTAGAATCCGGCTATCCATGCAACCCACCTTGGGGTAATCCTAGTACAGAAAGTAAAATATACATACAACGGGTACATCGACCTCACCTCGGTCGTGCCCCAAAAAAATAATATACAAACAGGCAGTGACGGCAGTCCACATGTCGGACGCTCGCCCCGCAATATCAAATGTACATATAAAACGAAACTGTACTAACATTGCATCCAGGCTATCCCCCACGACCAATCCGCAACATCACAGCACAACACAGAACATCAACGTGAATGTCATGTTCGCAAATCCGTCTAAAAGGGCTATAGCAGATAGACAGGATTTACCGATCAAATGACATTCACGGTCGCAGATATAATGTAAATACTGTGAACTAACATGTTTAAAATTTTCGATCGACTGAATTTTCCGAAGTGGGCCCCAAGCACAACTGTAGCACTCAAAAACATCTGGGCCCAAAAAGAATACACCAGAATCCCTATTTACATGTCTGTAAACCACTGTAGAAATTTGGTATGGTTTGGCCACAAAACGGCGGCGGTTCCGCCGCTGAAACGTGGTTTTGGCCGCTAAACAGCCGCGCTACAGTAACATCAGCGTACCAAATTTTCACAGAATTCATAAAAAACCTGCACGTAATTTTCCAATGTACCAAATAATTTTTAGAGCACAGAAAAATTCGACAGAAAGTACGACATGGAAATATGGTTTTTGGAAAATCCGTTCGATCAAACTTGTAAACACGTTAGAGCAAGCTAGACTAGGTTAATGGCGTGGCTCTGATACCAGTGTAAGTGCGCGGCGGCGCCCCGGCCATCGGAACGAGGCTAAAATACGGAAACGATAATTTACTTTAACTTTTGAACCGACACCACCGTGCACAAAAATCCCGGATCGGGCCATTAATCTAATCCTAGCTAACTAAAGAACGGGGTAGAGAGAATTACCGAGCGATCCGTATCCTTTGGTCTTCTCGTTGTCGTCCCGATCTCCCGCGGAATCTCCGGTCTTCACCACCTCGCCGGAAGGGCACCACATCGCCGGCTTCTTTTACGGGCACCCACCTCTGGACCGAGGCAACTCGGGCACGAAGTTGGCGAGTCAACGTGCCTAAGGATACTGTAGGTTAACTGTAGAACTTATGTCTCATGGTGTGGTAGAAGTTGCCATGGTTTTAGTGGAGAAGGATATGTAGTGAACTTTTGTGATGTCTCATGAATTTTGCAAGCCCAAAAGAGATGAAATCCCACATCAAGAAATTGGGACAGCCCCCTTATCATGTGGCCGGCCATATCTTGGAGAGAATGAGAGGAGAGTGTATGAGGGAAGTATGTGTGGCCTAATGAAAATGAGTGACCCACATCCTCGAGCAAGAAAGAGAAAGTGTGATGATAAAAAGCAATGATCACAATCAAAAACCTCACTCCAAAACCCAATCATTTCCTACAAAGTTCAAGCCAACATGAAGTCATGGAGTCAATGGTGGTAGAATCATCATGAAACAATTACTTACAAAAACAACCCTCCAAATTGCTAATTTGCACAAATGCAAATAAGCCTTCCTCTACCAATTTTCAGCCAATGAAAGATACAAAGAAAAATGGCCGAAACGGAAAGCAAACTGGCAACTTCGGAAAACTGATCCCGTAATAAATTACAGGAAAACCCCGCTAGTGTATATACATACCCGCATTTGTATTCCGACCGAATACAAATGCAATGAGACAAAATCTACACTGTACAATACTAGGATCCGGCTTAAACCAAAGCCCGCTAGCATTTTCCGTCCGATCATGATCCGTGCAATACCGCACGTATCTGATCGAACCCTGCCATATTTCCATACGGCCTCTACAGCGTTTCGCCCGAAACTTGAGTAACTAGTCTGTGGGGAACTCTAAAGACTCGTCAATACTATGGCTGTGGATTTAACCACTAGCACGTCAGAGGTATTAGCAATACGTGACGGGCTACCAGCTATTGACCAAAAGGGACGTCGAGGAGCGAACTCATCCTGACACCCTACTGAGCCTGACAGTGACAATATCCGTACAGTCCGGTCTGTTCGTCTATGAGCATCGCATGGCGGGCCTAGGGGGTTGGTAAAAGTCAGACCCCCAAAAGCGGTACAAGTCGTGTCGGAGTGTAACCCAGAACAACCTGAGATACTATTGGAATACCTACCAGTAAATCTCCTGCATTGGCCAAGGACTTCGTGTAAGGCCTCTCCCAGACACAGCGCGACCTCACCCCCAATACCGGGAGAGACGAACCCCTGAAGATCCGCTCACTGCCTCCATGTGGCTCGGGACTGTACCCAACTAAAACCTGTTTGCACGTCTCCTTTGAGCGTGGTAGGGTAGTAATCAAAGTACAGTGGGAACTCACACAAGACAAATGACGATCCTCATGTCGATGAACTAATCTGTACACATGTCACCAGGGAACTGCTTTCTGACGTCAGGTATAAGACCAACTAGCATGTTCCCGGCGAGTCCTGTCCGGTGTACTCATAACCCAATGAGCACCTGTATACATCTTAGGTGAACCAACTGACACCAGTAACTTGTAAGACCGGCCACCGCCCCTCGTCGGGGTCTTGACTATATACACTAGTCTACTCTAGAGTATCGATGCCCTGTCTCGAAACTCCCACGACTAGGGACCTTTTAAGGATGTGCTTATAAACTACCAGCTCCTACGTATATGATCGCCCTCATACTGCTGGCAGTCAAGCAAGAATCCTAGGGGCTCTACCAACATGTAATAGCGACCTGTAAGGTCACCTAAAGCAGTACACGATGATAAAGATAAACCAGATAGCATACTATCATCTTGAGTAAGACTGTCCTACTGGGATAGATCATCCCTCAGTCATTGCAATCACGTGCCTGTGATCCAATAATTGACTCTGAGGGCACTATCTCCAACATTATTTGTATCAACTTATCGAATCAAGACTTGATTCGATAACCCGGCTATATCTCATATAACCGACCGATATCATAAATCGCGTGAATAGAATACGGTATCACATACTCGTATTAATATCGGTCCCGCACATATCACATATATGCTCCTACTTCGTTTTACTTGAGCCAGTAAACCTTTGTGTAGGACTCTAAAGACTCGTCAATACGCCGGCAGTAGGTGATGATCATATCAGGCACCCACAAGTCGTCAGCGATAGTAGCTGGACGTAACGGCTACCCGGGTATTGAGCGATCAGAAGATCAACAAGCAAGCCTTCTCTTACTCCTGTAAAGCCTTTCAGTAACACTACCATACAGTCCGGTTTCTTCGTCTGATATGTCGCATATCCAGTCTAGGGGTCGTAAACGTAAGACCCCAGTAACCGATAAGTCGTGCCGATGTGAGGCTCATAATGGGTCGAGAAACTGCTGATAACACTTACCAGTAGATCTCCGAATCAGCCCTGGCCAAGGACTTCCTATTATAGCCAATCGAGCACAGCGCAACATCAACCCACAATAACGGGAGAGACGAATCCCCTCCTATCGCTCATTGCCTCCATGTGATTCGGGACTGTACCCAAAAGCCATCGTTTTGCACGTTCTCTTGAACATGGTAAGGTGGAAATCAAAGCACAGTGGGAATCACACAAGACTCTATGACGATCTCGGTTCTACAGACTAATATGTACCAGTGTCACCAGAGAACTGCTATCGGACGATAGGTATAATACCAACTAGGAGTTCTCGTGGAGTCCGTTCAGTGTACTCAGTCTCCACTGAGCACCCGTATACCATCTTTGGTGTCAAACACCAATGGATGTTGGATCATCCATCGCCTATCATATGGGTCAAGAAGCGTATATGCTATTCTACTCTGGAATATCGATGCCATCTCTCGATTCACCCTCGACTAGGAAAAATTATAGGATGTATTTATGGACTACCCTTGCCCCACTTGTATGATCTCCATCATAGTCCTAGTAGTCAAGTACACATCCTAAGGGCTTTATCAACATGTGAGAGTAAGACAGTATCACAATACAAGTCTACATGTTAAGACAAAGAGCAACCAGATATCATACTATCATGTCAAGCAAGAAAGTCCTTTCTATATATATCCAAATATCCACTATAATATACGTCACATGTACAATAATGGCCTCTAGGGGATACATATAACTATCATGTATATGTTTCTTTCAACGTATCGCTAATACATATTGATAGAGCTCTTAGGATCTTTGCTTGACTACCAGCGTTGTGATGGCAATCACACTAGTAGTGGCTAGGTAGTCTATAAGCACATCCTTATACAGGTTCGTAGTCGTAGGTATTGGATATATGCATGCCCTAGAGGCCATTATATGATAGTGGATGTATCTATACATGTATATATATATTCAGTATGCATTCTTGCTCGACATGATAGTTTGCTATCTGGTTCTTCTTTATCTGACATGTTGATTTGATCATGCTTTTATTCATTCATACATGCTGATAAAGCCCTGAGGATATCGGCTTGACTACTCTGATTATGATGGAGATCATACTAGTGGGACATCTGTAGTCTATAAGCATATCCTGAAAAGTCCCTAGTCGTAGGTATATCGAGACGGGGCATTGATATACCAGAGTAGACTAGCGTATATGATACTAGACCTATACGATGGGCGATGAATGTTCCCACATTCATCGATGTTTGACATCAAGATCATATACGGGTGCTCAGTGGTGACTGGGTACACTGGACGGACTCACCGAGAACTCCTATATGGAATTATATCTATCGTCGGATAGCAGTTCTCAGGTGACACTGGTACAGGTTAGTCTGTAGACCCGAGATCGTCATAGAGTCTTATGTGTTCTCCCACTGTACTTTGATTGCCACCCTACCACGGCTCTACTGAGTCGTGCAAACAGGTGGCCGTTGGGTACAGTCCCGAGACACACGAAGGCGATGAGCGATAGGAGGGGTTTCGTCTCTCCCGTTATTGGGAGTTGATGCTGTGCTGTGCCCGACTGGTTATATCAGTAAGTCCCTGGCCAGGGCTGCTGAGATTTGCTGATAAGTGTTATCAGTAGTTTCTCGATCTGTTATAGACCATTCACCGGCATGACTTATTGAGTTTTTGGGGTTGACGTGACCATCCCTAGGCTCAATATGCAGATATCTGATGAAGAGACCGGACTGTACGGTAGTGTTGCCGGTTGGCTCGACGGGAGTTGTAGCAGGTTCGCTTGTTTTCTTCGGATCGCTCAATACCCGGGTGGCCGTTACGTTTAGCTGACCGCTTGCGGCTTGGGGGTGCTTGATATGATCATCACCCACTGCCGGCGTATTGACGAGTCTTAGAGTCCCACAAAGGAGTTACCTAGTCCAGACGAAACGTTGTGGTGCGCGTATGCGATATGCGCATCGACCCGATTAAAATGCGCGTATGGGATACCGAACATTGATCGGGCGGCTTGCTTTTGGTAGGGTCATATGTGATATGGCCGGATTGATAAATTAAGTATTGATTTATCATTTAACCATTAGTTTTCTCACTTGAAACCTTTTCTTGTTGATGATGGATGTATGCATGCATGTATGCTATCTTTCTTTTAGTTTCATGCACATATGGATGTGCATACATACATACATACATACATACACCATCTATCATGGTTGATTACACATGGAAAATGGTGGCAATATAAGACTCACACCATGGATAAATATATGGATTATTATTTGATTTTGTGTTTAAAACAAAATGGAAAAGAAAAGGATAATTCTTGACTTGCTTCTACATTCTTCTTTAACCTAACCATCCTCACCTACCCTTAACCTTGGATTAAACTTTTCTTCTATGTTTTAAACCCTAATTAAATAATAACTCAAACATTTAATCATGGTTTGACATGAGAAGAAATAAAATATATATAGATATATTTCATTTTTTTTCAATGGTTAATTTTTCTCTTCTTCAAAAGAAAAGCCATCATCTTCCTCTTTCTTCTTCCTTTGCTCTCTAGTTTCTTCTAGTGAGCAAAACACACATCAAGAAAGGTTTTTGAAGTGAGAATCATAACCACAACATCATTCTACACAAGTTTAGCCAACTTGTTTAGAGTGTTCTCTTCATTTCTCATCTTGAAAAGTGAAGTTGCGAGCTTAGACTAGGAACTTCGGGTGGATCGTCGTGGACGCGAGAAGACTTCAAGAGGACCTTCCTGCAACACCCAAGAGGCCAAAAAGTCTAGCGAAGGGAGCTACAAAGGTTGTAGTCTCGAAACCCTATTTTTTACTGCCTTTAACTTTTGAAACCCTAATTTTCTAGGATCGATCCCTTTGTATGCTTGCTTAGCACCATAAAAATTTAAACTTTGTGACATGTGATGCTTCCAAACTCTACATAGGGTGCTAGGTAATCCTAACATTGGTATCAAAGCTGACCTAGAACATTCGGCGACACTTTTACGAAGTAAAAATCCCGATCGGATAAAAATACGACTTTTCGAGACCCTCTCTGGACAAATTTTAAAATCTGACATTTTTCAGAATTAAAAATACTTAAAAAATACAGCAGGAAAAACTAAGAAACACAGTGAAATTCGAAGCCCTGAACCGTACAAACCGCCGCGGAACCGCGGCAATTCCTTGCTTATGCCGCGGCTCCGAGGCCGTACAGAGGCATCATTGCATCAAATTTACACTGTAATTCTTATAACTGCTTGTACAGTGTTTTAGGTATGTTTAATCTGAATATAGTACTGTATTTTCTGGAGATGGTTTTGGACTCGTAGATTCGATCGGAATTTTCATTTCGTTGCTTTTCCGGATAAATTAGAAAGTATTGAAGTGTTTGAACGAGTATCATTTTCTCACTATTTATGGGGTTTAAATACTTTGGAGATACGTGCAAGTCTTTTTATGGTGGACCCTCTAGAAGACAACAAACCTTAACTCGATTATGTGACCGTCTTGAACTGCCCTTTGAACCTTAGGGTTTGGGGCAGTACGGCGTGCCACATGTGAGGCGTTAGCTTGACCCTTCTACGGCTGGACCGCTACTACTGTGTCACACTCCGGGTTTTTGAACTCCGCTCAAGTGTTGAGCTTTAGGGGATCTTGGGTGTTTGATTATTCGTTCAAAAACTTTAATACTGTCTATTTATCTGGAATGTGATACAATATGTGGAATTCATATAGTTTAGGCATGAAATACGAAGTATGTGATATTTCGCATTTATGATGTCTAAAGAGAATGTGGATTCCAAATATTGTAGTTTTACACTTTCTTTTCTGTGACCGTAAGTGTAGTATGTTCGATATCGCCGGTTTCGTTGCTATACATCAACGACAATCGGGGTACGCATACTTACTTACGTTGATGATATGAGATATTATGTGTTGCTGAGATATGATGTGCAGGATTGTCGCGATTGAATAGCCGGGGGGTTTTATGTGAGATGAGAGTTTTATATTTTCATTCATGTAAATTCAAATGTAATGTAATATTCTTTTATTTGGGGCACTTCCGGGTTGAGGTTGTGTCACCAGTGTTGTATATTATTTACTTTTCCGCATCAGGATGGACCCAAGGAGGGGAGCACAGGTGACCGGGTTCTGGAGTTCAGTAGGAGGCCATCTCGAGGAGTCGAGACCGGGTCTCCTAAACTCCAAAATTGGTAGGGTCGCTTGCCGCTCTCGTAGGGGTCCAGGGTGTGGGCTTGGCTATTCATCGCGACTGTGGAATCCGTATTTTCTATTCTGGCTAAATACTAAATACGGACGTCCTAGTATATTCCACATTATATCTATGTTTCTGCTGCCTGTGTTCTGTGATATCTGAGACGAATGACATATTATATATATGATATATAGTAGACGTTGCTTATGTTTTACACCCGCGCTAGTCCCGTCCCGGTATGCCGTTATTTAAGTAACCTAACGGTGCATAACGGAACATTGCGGCGAATGCGGATGGCATAGGCGTACGTGTTATTTTCGTTTCTTTTCTGTGATTGGCTTAAGGACTTAAATGATGGGATTACATTAATGTGATTAATGTAAAGAAAATAAACCTAAAAAGATGTTGTAGAATCGGATTTAAAAACACTCAGCTATTTATGAAAAAGCTACATTTCAAAACTGCGGAGCTTAAGCCACTCCTTTTGAAAACTATTTGATTCTACAACGATATCAAGTTCAAAGTGTTAAAGATTTTCTTAAAAATCATCCGCAACCCTCAGTCATTTTAGGAAGTAGAGTACTTAGTATTCGTGCTACGTTTGTTGACTATAGTTAAGGCGTAGTGTACGGTAGCTAAGTGATGTCTTCCTACATTGCATATGATGCAGATTAATTAGGATATTCTTATGACTTTGTTGACCATAGTTAAGGGTCATTTGAGTGGGTCTAATTAATCAAGAAATGACGGGTAGAACTTGACTGGTACTTATGATTTGTTGACCTTAGTTAAGGTCATAAGTACTAGGGGTAAAAACCACATCGGGAATTTCAATAGTTGAAATTTGCAATGAGATTGCATACCTTCCATGTGATGGTTGGATCCCGATCCCACTGTGGACAATAGTTGCTCCTAGGAGAGTTTTACAGTTTACAATCAGCTAACTCATTAGGTGTCTAGAAAGGTGTTAACGGGGCTCCGCCTCTGGGAAAACGAGGTTTACTCTAATTAGGTCCGTGCGAAAGAACGGGGAACCTCCCTCAAGTACCGACACTGGCCTGGCTGAACGGTTAGCGAAGTTGTAGACTGTAATTAATCCTGGCTAGTTTTTCTTTTTAAGGTTTGAAAGAAAAACTCGATAAAAGCAGTAGGAAACATCGATTAGACAAGATAATAACCAATCTGATCTATGCAAGAGCTTTCGCTGAGTGTATTCTTTTCTCTCTCTTAATGGCAGATACCCATGACTGGATTCAAGCTTCTATTAGATAAAAACAAACTGAATGGGACCAATTATAAAGACTGGCTGAGGAATCTGAAAATAGCCTTGACTTATGATAAAGTATCATATGTCCTCACGGCTTCAGCCCCGCCCGTCCCAGGTCCAAAATCCTCAGTTGCGGATATTGAAGTCCGCAAGACATGGGACGCTGACTGTGCCACGGCAAAATGCCTTGCGCTTGCATCGATGGATAACACACATCAAAAGCAGCACGAGGATATGGACATTCACGGTATATTGCTCCATACAAAGTTGTATGGAGAGCAATCCCGCGTACTACGATACGAAATATCCAAGAAATTGTTTCAGATGCGAATGGCCCCTGGCACATCAGTAGGAGACCATGTTCTGAAGATGATAGCTCTTATAGAAGAGCTTGAGGACCTTGGATGGACGATGGACAATGAACAATATATAGATATTATTCTGCAGTCCCTCCCCTCCACCTTTGCTCAATTCATAGTAAACTTCAACATGCACGGCATGGAGAAGGAACTCCCTGAACTCCTTAACATGTTAAGGAGTGCAGAGAGCACTATGAAGTCAGCAAAAACTCCCGTTATGGCTGTTGGATAGTCTTCCTCTTCTCGTCCGAAAGCTAAGGCCAAGGGAAAGAAAAAGAAGAATCCCACCAATCCTAAAGGTGGAGTTAAAAAGGTGAAGGGAAAGGAAAAGTCCAAAGCTGGAGACTCAGGGAAAGGCGAATGTTTTCATTGCCACAAGACAGGACATTGGAAGCGCAACTGCACGGAGTACTTAAATCTCAGGAAGAAACATGGGGATGCTTCTGCTTCAGGTGCGTTTGTAACAGAAAATTGTTTTTCAATAAACTCTGCTTCCTGGGTATTGGATACCGGTTCAGGTTCTCACATTTGCAATTCTATGCAGGGGCTGAGAAATAGCAAAGTTTTGAAGACAGGTGACCATACTCTCCGCGTTGGAAATGGTTCCAATGTACATACAGTCGCAGTGGGAGAGTATCACTTGGGGTTGCCATATGGATGTATTTTGATTTTGAATCCATGTTATTTTGTACCTAGTATGCTTTGTAATATAATATCCGTTTCTTTGTTAAACAATGAAGGATATAATTTTGTATTGCAGAACAATGTTATGAACATTCACCTGAATCAAATGTTGGTTGGGTATGGTACGCTTAATAACGGAATATATGTCCTAAATCAACACACAGTTTTCAGTATACAAAACACTAATAAAAGAAAAACTTTCAGAATTAAATGAAGCTTTTCTTTGGCACTGTAGACTTGGTCATATTAACGAAACAAGACTAAACAAGTTACACAAAGATGGATATTTAAACTCTTTTGAATATAAATCTTATGCGACTTGCCAGTCTTGTATCAAGGGTAAAATGACCAAAACTCCGTTTACCGGACACGGAGAAAGAGCTACTGAGCTCCTAGGCCTCATACATAGTGATGTATGCGGGCCAATGTCTATACAGGCTAGAGGCGGTTTTTCATACTTCGTTACATTCACTGACGATTTCTCAAGATCCGGTCATGTATTTTTATTAAAGCACAAGTCCGAAGCTTTCGAGAAATTCATTGAATATAAACAGGAAGTAGAAAAAAAACCGGCTTGAGTATCAAGATACTTCGATCAGATCGAGGTGGTGAGTATCTCAGTACAGAATTTGCAAACTTCCTAAAAGAGAATGGGATTCTCTCTCAGCTCACTCCTCCTTACACACCACAGCACAACGGTGTGTCAGAACGACGGAATAGGACCCTATTAGATATGTTCCGGTCCGTGATGAGTGACGCTGAGTTACCCGTCTCGTTTTGGGGGCATGCATTGGAGACTGCAGCGTTTCTACTAAACATGGTTCCAACCAAAACCGTGTCTACCACACCATATGAGATATGGCATGGGAAGAGACCATCTCTTAAGAGAATTAAGATTTGGGGTTGCCCGGCCTATGTTAAAAAGCAGAATCCAGACAAACTCGAGACACGGTCAGTCATGTGTAACTTTGTGGGATATCCAAAGAATTCTTATGGATATCTATTCTACCACAAAGAGGAACAAAAAGTGTTTGTTTCTCAGTATGCCACATTCTTAGAAAAAGAGTTTTTCACAGATAAAGATAATGGCAAGGTAGTGGATCTAGAAGAGGTTCTAGAAAAACAAACTACAAATGACGATTTGGTTGAACCGGCTGTTGAAATAGAAACTGAGGAACCTCGGCCACTCCGTAAGTCTGGTAGGACTTCTCGCCCACCAGAGAGGTACAACGGTTTCCTCATTGATGGTGACGGAGAAGATTGCATCATGGATGATGATGATCCTACCAGTTTTCAGCAAGCTATCACGAGTAGAGACTCTGTGAAGTGGCTGGATGCCATGAGATCCGAAATGGAGTCTATGTACACCAACAAAGTATGGACTTTGGACGTTGTACCCCCTGGGGTAAAACCTGTGGGGTGCAAATGGATCTTTAAAGGAAAGATTGGTGTAGATGGGCAGGTGGAGACCTATAAGGCAAGACTTGTGACGAAGGGTTTTCGTCAAAGACCAGATTTGGACTATGACGAGACTTTTTCTCCCGTAGCCATGCTTAAATCCATTCGGATCCTACTTGCTATTGCTGCTCACTATGACTATGAAATATGGCAGATGGACGTTAAAACCGTATTTCTAAATGGAAATTTAGAAGAATGCGTTTATATGGATCAGCCAGAGGGCTTCATTGACAGTGGGAGCAGCGAGAAAGCATGTAAATTGCTTAAATCCATTTATAAGTTAAAGCAGGCATCTCGGAGTTGGAACATCTGTTTCGATGATATCAAAGAGTTTGATTTCACCAAAAATCCAGATTAACCTTGTGTTTATAAGAAGACTGTAGGGAGAGCTATCACATTCCTCGTATTGTACGTGGATGACATTCTTCTGATAGGAAATGATATTCCTATGCTACAGTCGGTCAAATCTTTCTTATCACTGAGGTTCTCCATGAAGGACCTAGGTGATGCCACATACATTCTGGGCATAAGGATCTATAGGGATAGATCCAAAAGGTTATTGGGATTGTCCCAAACCAGGTACATTAACACCATCCTAAAAAGGTTTAGTATGGAAGACTCCAAGCGGGGTGCCTTACCCGCTTGCCATGGGGTCACTCTCTCCAAGGATTCTTGCCCAAAGACCGATGAAGAGAGAGCTCGCATGAGTGTTATATCCTATGCTTCGGCAGTAGGATCTATAATGTATGCGATGTTATGTACATGCCCAGATGTAGCTTATGCACTTAGTGTTGTAAGCAGGTATCAATCCAACCCAGGGGAGAATCACTGGACAGCTGTGAAGAACATTCTTAAGTACTTGCGAAGGACTAAAGAATTGTTCATGGTGTATGGTAATGGAGATCTCCAAATGGAGGCCTTTACCGATTCGAGCTTCCAGAGCGATAAGGACGACAGCAAATCTATCTCTGGGTTTGTAATTACCCTCAATGGAGGGGCGGTAAGTTGGAAGAGTTCCAAACAGGATACCGTTGCAGACTCAATGATGGAAGCTGAGTACATTGCTGCGAATGATGCCGCCAAGGAAGCCGTCTGGATGAAGAAGTTCGTCTCGGAGCTAGGAGTAGTTCCAACCATTATTGATCCAATACCTTTGTATTATGATAATAATGGGGCTATGGCGTTAGCCAAGGAGCCCAGATCCCATCAGCGGTCCAGACACATCCTGAGGCGTTTTCATTTGATCCGGGAGATTGTAGATCGCTGCGAGATCGAGATTAGGAGAGTAGACACAAAGAATAACGCCGCGGATCCATTCACCAAGGCCCTCCCTCAGCCGCAGCATGAGCGACTTTTTGAGATGTTGGGTATGAGATACGCCAATAACTGGCCTTAGTGCAAGTGGGAGATTGTTGGATATATGTATGCCCTAGAGGCCATTATATGATAGTGGATGTATCTATACATGTATACATATATTCAGTATGCATTCTTGCTCGACATGATAGTATGCTATCTGGTTCTTCTTTATCTGACATGTTGATTTGATCATGCTTTTATTCATTCATACATGCTGATAAAGCCCTGAGGATATCGGCTTGACTACTCTGATTATGATGGAGATCATACTAGTGGGACATCTGTAGTCTATAAGCATATCCTGGAAAGTCCCTAGTCGTAGGTATATTGAGACGGGGCATTGATATACCAGAGTAGACTAGCGTATATGATACTAGACCTATACGATGGGCGATGAATGTTCCCACATTCATCGATGTTTGACATCAAGATCATATACGGGTGCCCAGTGGTGACTGGGTACACTGGACGGACTCACCGAGAACTCCTATATGGAATTATATCTATCGTCGGATAGCAGTTCTCAGGTGACACTGGTACAGGTTAGTCTGTAGACCCGAGATCGTCATAAAGTCTTGTGTGTTCTCCCACTGTACTTTGATTGCCACCCTACCACGGCTCTACTGAGTCGTGCAAACAGGTGGCCGTTGGGTACAGTCCCGAGACACACGAAGGCGATGAGCGATAGGAGGGGTTTTGTCTCTCCCGGTATTGGGAGTTGATGCTGTGCTGTGCCCGACTGGTTATATCAGTAAGTCCGTGGCCAGGGCTGCTGAGATTTGCTGATAAGTGTTATCAGTAGTTTCTCGATCTGTTATAGACCATTAACCGGCATGACTTATTGAGTTATTGGGGTCGACGTGACCATCCTTAGGCTCGATATGCAGCATATCTGATGAAGAGACCGGACTGTACGGTAATGTTGCTGGTTGGCTCGACGGGAGTTGTAGCAGGTTCGCTTGTTTTCTTCTGATCGCTCAATACCCGGGTGGCCGTTACGTTTAGCTGACCGCTTGCGGCTTGGGGGTGCTTGATATGATCATCACCCACTGCCGGCGTATTGACGATCTTAGAGTCCTACAAAAGAGTTACCTAGTCCAGGCGATGTAAGTGCACGGCGGCGCCCCAGCCTCCATCCCGAGGCCAAATGCGGAAGCGATGGTTAACTTTGATTTTTCTTGAACCGGCACCACCGCGCACTAAAACCCGGATCATACCATTAACTAGTCCTAGCTAACTACTAGATGGGGAAGAGAGATATACCGAGCGATCCGTGTCCTCCGGTCTTCTCGCCGTCGTCCCGATCACCCGCGGAATGTCCTGTCTCCACCTCCTCACCGGAATGGCACCACGTCGCCTGCTTTTTTTACGGGCTCCCGCCTCTATACCGAGGCAACTCGGGCACGAAGTTGGCGAGCCGACGTGCCCAAGATTTGCTGTAGAATGGTGTGTAGAACTTCTGTCTCATTTTGGGGTAGTGGAGGTTGCCATTGGTGGAGGAGAATGAAGTGAGCTTGTGGAGATTGAACTAGTGGGATTTTACAAAGCCAGAACAACAAAATTCCCACTCCCAAAAATCTGGACAGCCCCTTAGCCAATGTGGCCGGCCTTGGTCATTGAGAGGAGAGAATGAGAGTGTGGTCAAAATGTCCAAGAGGGGGTAGATCAATAATCAAGAGAAAAAGGGTGATGATGAGGAATTATCATCACAACCACAACCACACTCATCAACAACTATCATCAAAACCATGATGATAAAGAAAGTCAAGCATGCATGAGGCTATGAAGTCAATGGTGGAGCAACAATCATGGTGGAGCAACAATCATGATGTCACAATATGCAAAGACCACCCTCCACAATTGCTAATTTGCACAAATGCAAATAAGCCCTCCTCCACCAATCTTCGGCCAATGAAAGATACAAAGAAATATGGCCGAAACGGAAAGCAAACTGGCAACTCCAGAAAACTGGTCCCGTAATAAATTACAGGAAAACCCCGATACAGTGTATACACACCCGCATTTGTATTCCGACCGAAATACAAATGCAATGAGACAAATCTATACTGTACTCTACTAGGATCCGGCTTAAACCAAAGCCGGCTAGTATTAACCGTCCGATCATGATCCGTGCAATACCGCACGTATCTGATCGAACCCTGCCATATCTCCATATGGCCTCTACAACGTTTCGCCCGAAAACTTGAGCAACTGAATGTGGGGGACTCTAAAGACTCGTCAACACCTTGGTTGTGGATTTAACCACTAGCACATCAGAGATATAAGCCAATACGTAACGGGCTACCAGGTATTGACCAAAAGGGAAGTCGATGAGCGAACTCATCCTGACACTCTACTGAGCCTGTCAGTGACAATATCCGTACAGTCCGGTCCGTTCGTCTATGAGCATCGCATGGCGGGCCTAGGGGGTTGGTAAAAGTCAAACCCCCAAAAGCGGTACAAGTCGTGTCGGAGTGTAGCCCAGAACACCCTGAGATACTACTGGAATACCTACCAGTAAATCTCCTGCCTCGGCCGAGGGCTTCGTGTAATGGCTCTCCTAGACACAGCGCGACCTCACCCCCAATACCGGGAGAGACGAACCCCTGAAGATCCGCTCACTGTCCCCATGTGGCTCGGGACTGTACCCAACTAAAACCTGTTTGCACATCTCCTTTGAGCGTGGTAGGATAGTAATCAAAGTATAGTGGGATCTCACACGAGACAAATAACGATCCTCAGGTCGATGAACTAACCTGTACATATGTCACCAGGGAACTGCCATCTGACGTTAGGTATAAGACCAACTAGCATGTTCCCGGCGAGTCCTGTCCGGTGTACTCATAACCCAATGAGCACCTGTATACATCTTAGGTGAACCAACTGACACCAGTGGCTTGTGAGACCGGACACCGCCCCTCGTCAGGGTCTCGAATGTACACACTAGTCTACTCTGGAGTATCGACGCCCTGTCTCGAAACTCCCACGACTAGGGACCTTTTAAGGATGTGCTTATAGACCCCAGCTCCCACTTATATGATCGCCCTCATACTGCTGGTGGTCAAGCAAGAATCCTAGGGGCTCTATCAACGTGGAATAGCGACATGTCAGGTCACTTAAAGCAGTACACGATGATAAAGATAAACCAGATAGCATACTATCATCTCGAGTAAGACTGTCCTTCCCGGATAGGTCCTCCCTCAATCATTGCAATTACGTACCAGTGATCCAATAATTGACTCTGAGGGCACTATCTCCAACAATCTCCCACTTGCACTCAAGGCTAATTATTGCGATGTCGCATACTCACAGCCCGTGTGATACCGAACACCCAACTCCTCTACTAGTTAGTCTCACAAAGCCTGTTTGCGAAACTATTGCGTTCGAGAAATAGCCTCAGTGAGTGGATCCGCTTTGATGTTTCTTTCTATGTCTCTCTATATCTCAAGTTCACGGAGAAACCCATCTCCCGAAATGAGCAATACCTGTCTTAGAATGTGTCTGGATGACTGATGGGACCTAGCTCATAAATGAACTCCAAATCCAAACTTCTTAGACTGTATCGTCAACTGAACTTAATCAGTATCCTGCGCCATGCCTCCCTCAGTATTGCCTTGGACCACCTGTCCAAAATACTACCCCTCGTCAGAAGGAAAACTATAACTCTAACAACCTCCTTGTCGTCCATGTCACCTTGGAAGCCTGGAATGATAACTGTCTCCCGAATGAGGCTGTCGTTATCATATCCTTAGAACATTCACTTATGTTCTAAAACTGCTTCCGACTGTTTCTCCAGGATTGGATCAATGTCAACTTATTGCATCCAGTGCAAGAACAACATCTGGTGTGGTACTTGACATCTCATGATTGACTCAATTGCCTAAGCAAGTGATCTGCCAATCATGCACATCCCTCTCCACTTTAGTCTGTAAGACAGCTTTAGAGAGGGTGACTCCATCACCTGCAGGTACACTACCGTGCCAGGAGTCGTCCATTCTAAATACTCTTAGAATGCTATCTAAGTACCCTGATTGGGAAACCACCAAAATCTAGATCTAAAACCATAGATCTAGTAACCTGTATGTCTGATATAATGTCCAAGTCCCATGTGGAGAAACCACTTTGTGACGACCAAAGTATAACCGATCGTAGTATAGGAATATCACTTCCTACTCTGTGTATGTCATCCAAATACCATGACATCACACCCTACTACCTTCTCAACAGATCCATCCCCTATTCTGATGAAGTCAAACCTATGACTGTCACATCAGAAATAGATGATCTATCTCCGCTATATCTGCTTTAGTCTATAAATAGACATAAGCCACATGTCCACTATGCTTCCGCTGCTCCCACTGACCACGACAACCCTCTGGCAGAGTCATATAGACGTACACTTCTGAAGCCAGTTCAGAACGACGCTATACTCATCCTCCTGCCGGGTCTCATAGTCTGTAACAACAGTAGCGTCAAGTCTGGGTAAACAAGAACCTCCCTGCCACCGTCCTTGAGGCTACCGGAGTAGCCCTCGGGTGCCTGAGGTTACCCACCTTATCTGCGGAGTGGCTAATGGAATGTCAATCCAGATTGAATCTTTAGGTTCATTATCAAATCTTCAATAATCGTTTGTGGTTCTGGAATCACTTCCAGTTCTACCATACTCCCACTACTGTTTTCTGAAAAAAAATCCATTTTTAATAAAATTGTGGCGAGTCAAGAACAATATCACTATTGATCTTCCAGATGGTAGAAAGTCAACCCTCGTCATAGCCTGGGTCAACCCACAAACAGCCATTACAGAAAACGTACCTTGAGTTATCCAGAGTCTGGTTTTAAGCATAAGCCGGACAACTCCCCGTACCTTAACATCGTTAAGATATGAACCGTTCTATATCCAATATAGAACCAGAGGCGCTGATTTAATTGAACCAGATTCAAATAATGCAGCTGTCTCCAGTGCATGTCAACTAAATGGAAGGAGGCCGATCAGTGTTACTTAACTTAGGAATGCTTCCAATTATGAGTAACCTGAAAGAGAAGCAAGATCTCTTAATCATTATTATCAACTGAATACCATACTCAAGTATCTACATCTCCGATCACTTTGAAGAATCCCGATACTTGCAATATCTGGCTCTCTACTTTATTCATATACCTATAACTTCTCAAAATTCGGACCCTGTGTTTCCACGAAACACCTGTCTAAAAACTATGGAAGTCATAAGTAAACCGAATATAGTACGAGGACCAACCCCTCTGTCCTGATGGACCCTGGACAACATACAATACTCTGTATAAGTCCCTTGAGTCTGATAACTCATTCACTGTGTGTCGTAGGTTGAAAACTGTACTTATGGTGAAGAAGAATTACACCGCTGTTTAATGGTCCTTACCCAACCATCCACTGATATAGGTAAATGTCATAGACATAATTTCAAAAAGGTATATCTCACTCTATGAAAATAGACGTACAGATATATCAATTTGAAATTGGTGCATAACAGCGGATATTCAAAACCAAATATTTGCCGACCGGCAAACAGCCCAGGTGATTTCCTCAAATATCACCGATTACAACGAATCCCGATATAATGAGGATGATCACCTAATTCCCACCAACCTACTCCCACTCATCATCTGTAAAACCATACAGATGTGAGAATCATACCTGGTAAATACATACCCTGGAGCAAGTGTCTAATTGGGAAATCAGTTTTCTTTTAACAGTACACGGTGAAATTGAAACATTGAAATGTTTCGACGGGGTATCCCGGTATTCCTAGTAATGCCTCTTCCAGATTCACGACTGTAACCGTATAATTATTTGCCACCTCTCCAAATCCCTTTATATGTCTTTAGTCATTACCTTCTGCACACCCCTTAGGCCAAATGGTTTTCTTCCTTCCCTACCGTTCGGCACTAGCCTATGGTTTGCAAGAAGACTATCCAATAAGCATAATGGGTGTACTGTCCAAATCCTAGGAGCACTCGCAATGCGAGAGAAGGTGAAGATAAAAGACAACTGAATAAACCTTATTCCTATTTCTCCTGAACCAGAATCCATCCCCGAACTGGAACGAGTTCCTTTCGAGTTCGTATATAACCATACGATGGAGTATCCAATAAACTGTGGATTTTCATAGTGATACGGAGTGTCCTGGAGAAATACAAAGTTGAAGTGGGAGTGGTAATGAAATACCTGGTTTGGTCGTGAATATCAGTTGCAATTTACTTTGCCCTCTTACTAATCCCTTGCTTTGTCTTAACTTAATACCTTCTGTACGCCATCGTTAGGCTAATTGGTTTTCTTCATTCCCTACCGGTCGGCACCTGCCTATGGTTTGGAAGAAGGCTATCCAATTTGCGTAATAGGTGTACTATATCCTAAACCAAAGGGTACTCGCAACCTGAGAGAAGGTAAAATGAAAAGACAACTGAATAGTCCTATCCGTTTTCTCCAGAACCGGAAACCATCCTCGAATAAATTCCTTCGAGTTCGTATATAACCATACGATGGTTTTGTCCAATGGAAGTGGACGTTCGTAGTAGTACGGGGTGTCCTGGAGAAAAAGGTAAAAGTAGGAGTGGCAATGAGGTTTGCAACTCTGACAATCCAAAAGCCAGTGTTTAAGAAGGTTCGGTCAATTTTGGTCACTGAGTCATAGTCTTAGGGTCGGGTCAATGGTCGCTGCCAAAGAGAGAGAGAGAAAAGAAACACTCAGCGTGCACTCTAACCTAAATCAGAATGGTTACCAATTTATCTAATCTGGAAACCTCCCACTGTACCGTCAAATTCTTCTCCAAACCTGAAAGAAGAATTAGTCGGGATCACCCGAGGAGTAAACTAACTCATCAGTGGGAATCGGGATCCAACTATCATCGCATGATAACGTGACGGAATCCGCTCATGTTATCACACTCCAGAAGGTATGCACATATCTGGCAAGTTTCAGTTTCTTTAGAAACTCCCGATGTGATTTTTGCCCCATGCTCTTATGACCTTGACTTTGGCCAACATATCATAAGTCACATGTCAACTTCTACCCATCATTCTCCAGGTTAATTTGAGCACACCCGCACATACCCTTGACTTTGGCCAAAATAGTAGTACGACTGCCCCAAACCAACGCATCTATCTATGCTGCATATGAATACCCAATAGCTACTAATCACTGTGCCTTGACTTTGGCCAACATACACAGCTTGAATACTATTGACCACCCATATGAAACGACGGAGGGCTACGAATGGTTTCTGGCAAAAACCTTTAACGTAATGAACTTGATATCGTTGAAGGAACGGATAGCTTTTATGAAAATATAGTGACGAAAACCTTTGCTAAAGAGGTCACTCCCGGTGAAGGGATCTCGGCACTTTCCCCGTAGAATGAGATGCAGGATATTCCAACTGAATACCACGGTGCAAAGCAAAAGTAATCGGCTATAGTGAAGTTAATGCCCTGACGCAAACTTTTTGTCCAAGCGGTCACTCCCGGTGAAGGGATCTCGGCCCTTGCCTCGTCGACTGAGGAGCAGGATATTCCAACTGAATACCACGATGCTAAACAAAAGTAAACGTCCTTGCAATAACAGCTTTTTGAAAAGTGTTCCAACAACATCAGATTAGGTTTGTTTTTAACTTGCATTGATCCGAATCAACGCAGTCCCATCAATTGATCACACCACAAAGAACGAAAATATACTGATGTACGTATATGCCGTCCGCATTCGCCACTGGGTCCCGTCATTACCCGTTAGGTTAGCTAACTAACGACAGAGCGGGGACTGGACTAGCGCGGATGCAAAACATATACAACATCTACTAATATATATACCGATATATAATATTTCGCTCAAGGCGTGATAAAATGCTACATCATAGAAATGTACAGCATCACAGAACAATACAGATATCTGGGATCCTCGGGTTTCACAGAGCCGCTACTGAAACCCGACGTTCCCCTGGTCGTGTGGATAGCCTGTGCAATGAAATCCTAGACCCCTACGGGCGCGGCAAGTTACCCGCCAAAACTTGAAGCGAGGCAGCCCCTTTCAGCAACGTGAATGGACCACCCAGCACTTCACGGAATCCGGTAACTTAGGCACCCCTCCTGGGTCAACCTTTACCCCCTACGAGTGCAGCGAATAGCCCGCTAATTTTAGAGTGGAGCCCCCTCTGTCTCAATGCCATGAGATGCGGGCTTGTTGCCCTCTAGAACCCGGCTACCCGTGCACCCCTCCGCGGGGCAATCCTAGTACAGAAAGTAAAATATACATACAACGGGTACATCGACCGCAACCTGGTCGTGCCCCAAAAGAATAATACAAACAGGCACTGACGACAATCCACATGTCGGACGCTCGCCCCGCAATATCAAATGTACATAATACAACCAAAAACTGTACTAGCATTGCATCCAGGCTATCCCCCACGACCGATCCGCAACATCACAGCATAACACAGAACATCAACGTAAAAGTCACGTTCGCAAATCCGTCTAACCGGGCTATAGCAGTTAGACTGGATTTACCGATCAAGTGACATTCACGGTCGCAGATATAATGTAAATACTGTGAACTAATGTGTTTAAAATATCCGATCTATCAAATTTTACCAAGTGGGCCCCCAAGTACTACTGTAGCACATCAAGAAATTCTGGGCCCAAAAATAACATTCCAGAAACCACATTTTCAAGTCTGGAGACCTCTGTAAAAAATTGGTGTACTGATCTGTCAAAACAGCGGCGGAACCGCGGCCCAAGCATGGGTTTGGCCGCGGTTCCGCAGTCGAATAATGAGATCTCGCGACCAAATTTTTACAGTAGGCTTATACTTCCCTGCACAGTATTCTGAGACTACCTGAAAAATTTTTCGAGCCAAAAAAAAATCGACAGAAAACTGATGCAAAGAAAAATACGGTTTTTGGAAAATTGTTCGATCGGAAATGTAAAACACATTAGACAAAGCTAGACTACGTTAATGGCGAGGCTCTGATACCACTGTAAGTGCACGGCGGCGCCCCGGCCTCCATCCCGAGGCCAAATGCAGAAGCGATGGTTAACTTTGATTTTTCTTGAACCGGCACCACCGCGTACTAAAACCCGGATCGTACCATTAACTAGTCCTAGCTAACTACTAGATGGGGAAGAGAGATATACCGAGCGATCCGTGTCCTCCGGTCTTCTCGCCGTCGTCCCGATCACCCGCGGAATGTCCTGTCTCCACCTCCTCGCCAGAATGGCACCACGTGGCCTGCTTCTTTTACGGGCTCCCGCCTCTATACCGAGGCAACACGGGCACGAAGATGGCGAGCCGACGTGCCCAAGATTTTCTGTAGAATGGTGTGTAGAACTTGTGTCTCATTTTGGGGTGGTGGAGGTTGCCATTGGTGGAGGAGAATGAAGTGTGCTTGTGGAGATTGAAATAGTGGGATTTTACAAAGCCAAAACAACAAAATTCCCACTCTCAAAAATCTGGACAGCCCCTTAGCCAATGTGGCCGGCCTTGGTCATTGAGAGGAAAGAATGAGAGTGTGGTCAAAAAGTCCAAGTGGGGGTAGATCAATAATCAAGAGAAAAAAGGTGATGATGAGGAATTATCATCACAACCACACTCATCAACAACCATCATCAAAACCATGATGATAAAGAAAGTCAAGCAATCATGAGGTTATGAAGTCAATGGTGGAGCAACAATCATGATGTCACAATATGCAAAGACCACCCTCCACAATTGCTTATTTGCACAAATGCAAATAAGGCCCCCTCCACCAATCTTCGGCCAATGAAAGATACAAAGAAATATGGCCGAAACGGAAACCAAACTGGCAACTCCAGAAAACTGGTCCCGTAATAAATTACAGGAAAACCCCGATACTGTGTATACACACCCGCATTTCTATTCCGACCGAAATACAAAAGCAATGAGACAAATCTATACTGTACTATACTAGGATCCGGCTTAAACCAAAGCCGGCTAGTATTAACCGTCCGATCGTGATCCGTGCAATACCGCACGTATCTGATCGAACCCAGCCATATCTCCATACGGCGTCTACAGCGTTTCGCCCGAAAACTTGAGCAACTGAATGTGGGGGACTCTAAAGACTCTTCAACACCTTGGTTGTGGATTTAACCACTAGCACGTCAGAGGTATAAGCCAATACGTAACGGGCTACCAGGTATTGACCAAAAGGGACGTCGATGAGCGAACTCATCCTGACACTCTACTGAGCCTGTCAGTGACATTATCCGTACAGTCCGGTCCGTTTGTCTATGAGCATCGCATGGCGGGCCAAGGAGGATGGTAAAAGTCAGACCCCCAAAAGCGGTACAAGTCGTGTCGGAGTGTAGCCCAGAACACCCTGAGATACTACTGGAATACCTACCAGTAAATCTCCTGCCTCGGCCGAGGGCTTCGTGTAATGGCTCTCCTAGACACAGCGCGACCTCACCCCCAATACCGGGAGAGACGAACCCCTGAAGACCCGCTCACTGCCCCCATGTGGCTCGGGACTGTACCTAACTAAAACCTGTTTGCACGTCTCCTTTGAGCGTGGTAGGGTAGTAATCAAAGTACAGTGGGAACTCACACGAGACAAATGACGATCCTCAGGTCGATGAACTAACCTGTATATATGTCACCAGGGAACTGCCATCTGACGTTAGGTATAAGACCAACTAGCATGTTCCTGGCGAGTCCTGTCCGGAGTACTCATAACCGAATGAGCACTTGTATACATCTTAGGTGAACCAACTGACATCAGTGGCTTGTGAGACTGGCCACCGCCCCTCGTCGGGGTCTTGAATGTACACACTAGTCTACTCTGGAGTATCGATGCCCTGTCTCGAAACTCCCACGACTAGGGACCTTTTAAGGATGTGCTTATAGACCCCAGCTCCCACTTATATGATCGCCCTCATACTGCTGGTGGTCAAGCAAGAATCCTAGGGGCTCTATCAATGTGTAATAGCGACATGTCAGGTCACTTAAAGCAGTACACGATGATAAAGATAAACCAGATAGTATACTATCATCTCGACTAAGACTGTCCTTCCCGGATAGGTCCTCCCTAAATCATTGCAATCACGTGCCTGTGATCCAATAATTGACTCTGAGGGCACTATCTCCAACAATCTCCCACTTGCACTCAAGGCTAATTATTGCGATGTCGCATACTCGCACCCCATGTGATACCGAACACCCCACTCCTCTACTAGTCAGTCTCACAAAGCATGTTTGCGAAACTATTGCGTTCGCGGAATAGCCTCAGTGAGTGGATCTGCTTTGATGTTTCTTTCTATGTCTCTCTATATCTCAAGTTCACGGAGAAACCCATCTCCCGAAATGAGGAATACCTGTCTTAGAATGTGTCTGGATGTCTGATGGGACCTAGCTCATAAATGAACTCCAAATCCAAACTTCTTAGACTGTATCGTCAACTGAACTTAATCAGTATCCTGCGCCATGCCTCCCTCAGTATTGCCTTGGACCACCTGTCCAAAATACTACCCCTCGTCAGAAGGAAAACTATAACTCTAACAACCTCCTTGTCATCCATGTCACCTTGGAAGCCTGGAATGATAACTGTCTCCTGAATGAGGCTGTCGTTATCATATCCCTAGAACATTCACTTATGTTCTAAAACTGCTACCGACTGTTTCTCCAGGATTGGATCAATGTCAACTTATTGCATCCAGTGCAAGAACAACATCTGGTGTGGTACTTAACATCTCATGATTGACTCAATTGCCTAAGCAAGTGATCTGCCAATCATGCACATCCCTCTCCCCTTTAGTCTGTAAGACAGCTTTAGAGAGGGTGACTCCATCACCTGCAGGTACACTACCGTGCCAGGAGTCGTCCATTCTAAATACTCTTAGAATGCTGTCTAAGTACCCTGATTGGGAAACCACCCAAATCTAGATCTAAAACCATAGATCTAGTAACCTGTATGTCTGATATAATGTCCAAGTCCCATGTGGAGAAACCACTTTGTGACGACCAAAGTATAACCGATCGTAGTATAGGAATATCACTTCCTACTCTGTGTATGTCATCCAAATACCATGACATCACACCCTACTACCTTCTCAACAGATCCATCCCCTATTCTGATGAAGTCAAACCTATGACTGTCACATCAGAAATAGATGATCTATCTCCGCTATATCTGCTTTAGTCTATAAATAGACATAAGCCACATGTCCACTATGCTTCCGCTGCTCCCACTGACCATGACAGCCCTCTGGCAGAGTCATATAGACGTATACTTCTGAAGCCAGTTCAGAACGACGCTATACTCATCCTCCTGCCGGGTCTCATAGTCTGGAACAACAGTAGTGTCAAGTCTGGGTAAACAAGAACCTCCCTGCCACCGTCCTTGAGGCTACCGGAGTACCCCTCGGGTGCCTGAGATTACCCACCTTATCTGCGGAGTGGCCAATGGAATGTCAATCCAGATTGAATCTTTAGGTTCCTTATCAAATCTTCAGTAATTGTTTGTGGTTCTGGAATCACTTCCAGTTCTACCATACTCCCACTACTGTTTTCTGAAAAAAAAATCCATTTTTAACAAAACTGTGGCGAGTCAAGAACAATATCACTATTGATCTTCCAGATGGTAGAAAGTCAACCCTCGTCATAGCCTGGGTCAACGCACAAACAGCCATTACAGAAAACGTGCCTTGAGTTATCCAGAGTCTGGTTTTAAGCATAAGCCGGACAACTCCCCGTACCTTAACATCGTTAAGATATGAACTGTTCTATATCCAATATAGAACCAGAGGCACTGATTTAATTGAACCAGATTCAAATCATGCAGCTGTCTCCAGTGCATGTCAACTAAATGGAAGGAGGCCGATCAGCGTTACTCAACTTAGGAATGCTTCCAACTATGAGTAACCTGAAAGAGAAGCAAGATCTCTTAATCATTACTATCAATTGAATACCATACTCAAGTATCTACATCTCCGATCACTTTGAAGAATCCCGATACTTGCAATATCTGGCTCCCTACTTTATTCATATACCTATAACTTCTCAAAATTCGGACCCTGTGTTTCCACGAAACACCTGCCTAAAAACTAGAGAAGTCATAAGTAAACCGAATATAGTACGAGGACCAACCCCTCTGTCCTGATGGACCCTGGACAACATACAATACTCTGTATAAGTCCCTTGAGTCTGATAACTCATTCACTGTGTGTCGTAGGTTGAAAACTGTACTTATGGTTAAGAAGAATTACACCGCTGTTTAATGCTCATTACCCAACCATCCACTGATATAGGTAAATGTCATAGACATAATTTCAAAAAGGTATATCTCACTCTATGAAAATAGACGTACAGATATATCAATTTGAAATTGGTGCATAACAGCGGATATTCAAAACCAAATATTTGCCGACCGGCAAACAGCCCAGGTGATTTCTTCAAATATCACCGATTACAACGAATCCCGATATAATGAGGATGATCACCTAATTCCCACTAACCTACTCCCACTCATCATCTGTAAAACCATACAGATGTGAGAATCATACCTGGTAAATACATACCCTGGAGCAAGTGTCTAATTGGGAAATCAGTTTTCTTTTAACAGTACACGGTGAAATTGAAACATTGAAATGTTTCGACGGGGTATCCCGGTATTCCTAGTAATGCCTCTTCCAGATTCACGACTGTAACCGTATAATTATTTTCCACCTCTCCAAATCCCTTTATATGTCTTTAGTCATTACCTTCTGCACACCCCTTAGGCCAAATGGTTTTCTTCCTTCCCTACCGTTCGGCACCAGCCTATGGTTTGGAAGAAGATTATCCAATAAGCATAATGGGTGTACTGTCCTAATCCTAGGAGCACTCGCAATGCGAGAGAAGGTGAAGATAAAAGACAACCGAATAAAATCAGGCTTTCTTATGGCATTGTAGACTGGGTCACATCAATGAAACACGATTGACGAAATTATATAAAGTGGGATATTTGGATCCGTTCGAATATCAGTCTTATGCAACTTATCAACTATGTCTCAAAGGAAAGATAACAAAAACTCCGTTCACTGGACACGGGGTAAGAGCGAGCGAGCTCTTGGGACTCATACACAGCGACGTGCGTGGTCCAATGTCTACGCATGCAAGAAATGGTTATTGTTATTTCATTACTTTCACGGATGATTTCTCTAGGTATGGACATGTATTATTGATAAAACATAAATCCGAGGCCTTTAAGAAATTCTAGGAATATAAGAATGAAGTAGAAAAACAAACCGGCAAAAGTATCAAGACACTTAGATCTGATCGAGGTTGTGAATACTTAAGTGCCGAGTTCTTGGGTTACTTAAAAGTGAACGGAATACTCTCTCAGCTTACTCCTCCATACACACCTCAACACAACGGTGTATCGGAAAGGTGGAACCGAACCTTATTGGACATGGTACGTTCCATGATGAGTAATGCCGAGTTGCCATGATCCTTCTGGGGATATGAACTAGATTCAGCTGCATATCTTTTGAACACGGTTCCTACCAAGACTGTGCCTACTGTTAGTTATATGTATGCCCTAGAGGCCATTACTATACATGAGATGTATATTGTAGTGGATGCTTGGACATATATAGGGAGGACTTTCTTGCTCGACATGATAATATGCTATCTGGTTACTCTTTACCTTAACGTGTAGACTGATTGTCTCTCTGTTACATGTTGGTAAAGCCCTTAGGATGTGTACTTGACTACCTAGACTATGATGCGGATCATACTAGTGGGGACATGGTAGTCCATAAGTACATCCTTCAAGGTCCCTAGTCGTGGGTGTATCGAGACGGGGCATCGATATACCAGTATAGACTAGCGTATGCCTTCTCGACCCATACAGATGGGCGATGGATGATCCCATATCCATTGGTGTTTGACATCAGAGATGATATACGGGTGCTCAGTAGAGACTGGGTACACTGGACGGACTCGCCGAGAACTCCCAGATGGTATTATACCTTACGTCAGATGGCAGTTCTCTGGTGACACTGGTACAGGTTAGTCTGTAGACCCGAGATCGTCATAGAGTCTTGTGTGATTCCCACTGTGCTTTGATTTCCACCATACCACATCCAAGAGGGCGTGCAAAACGGTGGTTTTTGGGTACAATCCCGAGTCACATGGAGGCAATGAGCGATAGGAGGGGTTTCGTCTCTCCCGTTATTGGGGGTTGATGTTGCGTTATGCTCGATTGGCCATAACAGGGAACTCCCTGGCCAGGGCTAGTTTAGAGATTTACTGGTAAGTGTTACCGGTAGTTTCTCGACCCGTTATGAGCCTCATATCGGCATGACTTATCGGTTATTGGGGTCTGACGTTTACCACCCTTAGACTTGATATGCGATATATCAGACGAGGAGACCGGACTGTATGGTAGTGTCACTGTCAGGCTTTTTGAAGGAGTTAGAGCGGGCTTGCTTGCTGATCTTCTGATCGCTCAATACTCGGATAGCCGTTACGTCCAGCTAGTACCGCTGACGGCTTGTGGGTACTTGATATGATCATCACCTACTGCCGGCGTATTGACGAGTCTTTAGAGTCTTACATAGAGGTTTTACTGGTTCAGGCAAAACGAAATAGGAGCGCATATGTGATATGTGCCGGACCGAGAATACTGCGTGTATGTGATAACGTATTCTATTCTCGCGATGTTTGTATCGATCGGTTGTATGCGATATAACCTAGTTATCGAATCAAGGGTTGATTCGATAAATCCATACATTGTATGTTAGTCAGTTATATATGATATAACCGGATTATTAATTCAAGTGTTGATTCAATAATTTAGTGTATAATTGTATATGTGATAAACTAATTTACATTAACTAACATTGGTTCACTTAACCATTTGTTTTTCTCACTTTTAGCACAAGTTAATATATATATATATATGTATGATATATATATTTATTTGTGTTCTTTTTTGTATCATGGTTGTTGATACAAATATCATGGGTGTATAAGACTTATACCATACTTATTATAGTATTAGGTTTTTATATTTAAATTAATTCAAAAATTAGTGGATAATGCATGAAGCTTCATGAAGCTTTTCTTGCATTTGACTTAGTCCACTAGTTTTGTTTTACTTAAGATAATAGTTAACCTAACTACTATAATTAGCCATGGTTATGTCTCTATATGAGTTAAGTATATGATACTCACTCACCATGGTTAGATCATTCTCTCTCTTGATTATTTTCATTTCTCATTTTGAGCTCATCTTCTTCCTCCTTCATCTTCATTCTAGGGTTTGAAAAAGAGAGAGATACAAAGTAAGAAATCAAATTCTAAAGTGTACCCATTTCTTATCTCACCATCCTCTACTAGGCTAGCACTTTAGTTTAGGGTGTTTGCTTCACTAATTCTTTGGTTAGTGAAGTAGAAACTTGAGTCCGTATTCCATCGACGTAGATCATCTTCGGCCTTGAAGACTTCAAGCAAAACCGTTGCAATTTTCTCATGGAGCCGTCCGAGAGTCCGGGAGCCGATGATCGCAGCGAAGGGACTACATCAAGGAGCTTTAGAAGTGAAGGACCGATCTACAAAGGTTGTATTTCGTATTCCCTTAGTGATAATTATTATCTACTAGCATTTGTTCGCCTAATCTCTAGTTAAGGATCTTGTTTAGAGTTATTCGGCACGGGTAAAATTTTAATCTGGCATGGTTGATACCTTGTAGAACCTCATTAGAGTACCCAGTACCCTACAGTGGTATCAGAGCCTAGCTAGAGCATTAGGCGATATGTTTACGATGTTAAAATTCCGATCGAACCCTGACATGTCAAAGTTAACCCCCTCTCTGGAAAATTTTTCAAAATTGGGATTTTTCTGAATTAAAAATGCTTAAAAAAATCTGCAGGCAAATATAAAGAAAACTGTACAAAACGACAAAGGTTGGCGCCCAAAGCGCCGCGGAACCGCGGCACGAGCATAGCTCGTGCGGCAGTTCCGCGGCCATAATGTGACGTCACCCTTATCGTTTCGCGCAGTAAAGTTCCTATTTATTTACTGATATTTTATGGGTATTTTTATCTGACTCAAGTGTTGAGTGTTCTGGGCTTTATTTTGTATTCGTAGATTCGATCGAAAAATTTAATTTCGTTGTTTATTCCGGATATTTAGAAAGTATTAAAAAGTTCGAACGGATATCAATAACTCACTTTTTCCCGACCCGGAAAATTTCCAAGTATTGGATTTTTCCGTTTGTTTAAGAACTTCTAGATCGTGCAAGATACGCGATGGACCCTCTAGAAGACAACAAACCTTAACTTGATTATGTGACCGTCTTGAACTGCCTTTTGAACCTTAGGGTTTGGGGAAGTACGGCGTGCCACATGTAAGGCATTGGCTTGACCCTTCTACGGCTGGACCGTTGGTACTGTGGCATGTGATGGATGTTTTTAAACTCCCCTCAAGTGTAGAGAACTATTTGGGAAAACTTAGGTGTTTGTTTATTCGATCGGAAAGTTTAACATTGTATATTTATCTAGAATGTAATATAATATTTGGAATCCACAAGTAGTTATGAGATAACTGATTTGGATGTTATAAACATAGCAGTTTAGTCTCAAATCATCGGTTGCCACGGAATTTTGATGCGATCAAAAGTCCGTCGCAATCACGTACCGTACGCGGATACTCGCCGGATAAACTTAATAGACAGCCATGCCCCATAGCCCCGACCAAGTGACTGTAGGAGAACCCCATCGCTGAAAGCATCCGTTCGGATGCTCGCGGCAGCAGTGTTCCGCCTTAGTGCACTTCGTCGACGGCGTCCGGGGGTGCGGCCGTCTACTAAAGTTTGCGACGAGCATTCGATCGCATATCGGGAATATTGTTGAATTGCCCGACTACATATTGAAAAGTGTTTTCGATATAGAGACTAAAATGCAGGGTTTATAAATGTTAGGCATGCGATGTCTAAGGAGGTTGCGGATTCCAACTGTTGTAGTTTTACACTTTCTTTTCTGCTACCGTAAGTGTAATATGTGATATCGCCGGTTTCGTTGCTATATGTCAACGACAATTGGGATGCACATATTTACTTACGTTGATGACATGTGATGTTATCTGTTGCTGGATATGTTATATTGGATCGTCGCGTTTTGAATAGCCGGGTTTTTTTTATGTGAGATAAGGGTTTTTATTTTCATTAATGTAAAATTCATTGTATATAATATTCTTTTGTTGGGGCACTTCCGGGTTGAGATTGATGTCACCATTTGTATATTATTTACTTTTTCGAACTAGGATAGACCCAAGGAGGAGAGCACAAGTAACCGGGTTCTGGAGTCCAGTGGGAGACCAACTCGAGGAGTCGAGTCCGGGTCTCCTGACTCTAGAATTGGAAGGGTTTCTTGCCGCTCTCGTACGGGTCTAGGGGTGTAGGTTTGGCTATTCATCGCGACCGTGGAATCCATGTTTTATAGAGGCTCAAAATAAAACACGGACGTCCTAGTATATCCAATGTTTCATATGTTTCTTCTGCTGCGATATCTGTGATGTGATCATTTGATATGTTGTGATAAATGTTGTATATAGTATATATGATATATTATATAGACGTTACTTATGTTTTACACCCGCGCTAGCCCTGCCCCGCTCTGCCGTTAGTTACCTAACCTAACGGTGCATGAGGGGACATCGAGGCGAATGCGGATGGCATAAGTGTACGTCGTATTTATCTGTGATGTTTAGGTGATTTAGATGATGGGACTTCATTAATATGATTAATAAAAAAAAAGAAACCTAAAAGATGATGTGGAATCGAATTTTCAAAAACAGGTAGCTACGGTTCTTGCTTTGCATCGCGGTGTTCCTTGTAGAACATCCTGCACCTTATTCGATAAGGAAAGGGCCGAGATCCCTTCACCGGGAGTGACCCCTTTAGCAATGACTGGCAGATGCTACAACCCTCGGTTTTTTCTTTTGATTGCTTTTTCTAGTTATTGCTTTGCACAGTGATATATATGATATATCCTTCACCTTATTCCATAAAGAAAGAGCCGACGATCCCTTCACCGGGAGTGACCTCTTTAGAGAAACTAGCAAAAGCCTCAAAAACACTCCATTTTAAAATCATTTGATTCTACAACGATATCAAGTTCATTATGCAATAGGTTTTCAGAAAAACCTGTCTTAGCCCTCCGTCATTTCAAATAAATCCTGCTTAGTATTCATGCTGCGTTTGTTGACCTTGTCAAGGCGCAGTGTGCAGTAGCTAACCAGTATTTATCTGCTTATGCATATGATGCAGATTGGGTTAGGGTAGACGTACGACCTTGTTGACCTTGTCAAGGGTCGTGCGGGTAGGTTTAATTCAATCAAGAAATGACGGGTTGAACTTGACTTACGGTCTATGGTTTGTTGACCTTGTCAAGGTCATAGATCGTTCGGGGGAAAATTATCGGGAATTTCAAGTGTTGAAATTTGCAATGAGATTGCATACCTTCTATAAGATAGTTGGATCCCGATACCCACTGCGAGTAGTTGTTACTCCTGGGAGAGTTTTACACATTACAATTAGCCGATCAAGTAGGTGTCTAGAAAGGTGTCAACGGGGTTACGCCTCTGGGAAAACGATGTTTACTTTAATTAGGTCCGTGCGAAAGCACGGGGAACCTCCCTCAAAGTACCGACACTGGCCTGGCTGAAAGATTGGCGAAGTTGTAGGGTGTAATTAATCCCGGCTAGTCTTTCCTTTTAGGGTTTGAAGGAAGATTTGATAAAAACTGTTAGTTATATGTATGCCCTAGAGGCCATTACTGTACATGAGATGTATATTGTAGTGGATGCTGGGACATATATAGGTAGGACTTTCTTATTCGACATGATAGTACGCTATCTGGTTTCTTTTTATCTTAACATGTATACTTACTGTCTCTCTATTACATATTGATAAAGCCCTTAGGATGTGTGCTCAACTTCCAGGACTATGATGTAGATCATACTAGTGGGGTCTGGGTAGTCAATGAGTACATCCATCAATATTCCTAGTCGTGGGAATATCGAGACGGGGCATCGATATTCCAGAGTAGACTAGCGTATATCTTCTCGATCCATGTGATGGGCGATGGATGATCCCATATCCATTGGTGTTTGACATCAGAGACGGTATATGGGTTCTCAGTGGAGACTGGGTACACTGAACGGACTCGCCGAGAACTCCCAGATGGTATTATACCTCACGTCAGATGGCAGTTCTCTGGTGACAATTGTACAGCTTAGTCTGTTGAACCGAGATCGTCATAGAGTCTTGTGTGTCTACCACTATGCTTTGATTTCCACCCTACCATGGCTCTACTGAGTCGTGCAAACAGGTAGTTTTTGGGTACAGTCCCGATTCATATGGAGGCAATGAGCGACAGGAGGGGATTCGTCTCTCCCGGTATTGGGGGTTGATGTTGCTCTATGCTCGACTGGCCATAAATGGAAATCCCTGGCCAGGGTTGCACTGATTTATTGGTAAGTGTTATCAGTAGTTTCATGTTTGTTATGGACCTTACATCGGCATGACTTATCGAGCTACTGGGGTCTGACGTTTACCACCCCTAGGCGAGATATGCGACATATCAGACGAACTGACCGGACTGTGCGGTAAGTGTTACTAATTGGATTCATAGGACTGTGAGCGGGCTTGCTCGTTGATCTTCTGATCGCTCAATACCCGGGTGGCCGTTACGTTTAGCAGACCGCTTGCGGCTTGTGAGTGTTTGATATGATCATCACCTACTGCCGGCGTATTGACGAGTCTTTAGAGTCCTACACAGAGGTTTCCTGGCTCAAGCGAAACGAAATAGGAGCGCATATGAGATATGTGCGGGACCAAGAATAATACCAGTATGTGATACTGAATTCTATTCTCGCGATTTGTATCATCGAACGGTTATATAAGATATAGCCGGGTTACCGAATCAAATGTTGATTCGATATATTGATACACTTGATATTAGTCGGTTATATGCAGAATGACCGGATCATTAAATCAAGTGTTGATTTAATGATTTAATGTATAATTATATATTTGATATATTACATTACATTAACTAGTATTGGTTCACTTAAGATTATTTTTCTCACTAGATTGTGCACATTGTATATATGATATATGTTTGTGCACTAGTTTATATCATGTTTGATGATACATGCAAACTTGGGTGTGTGTATGCTTTAAACCATGTTTAGGTTAATGGTTAGGGTTTTAACTTATTTATTTATTTATTTTGGTTAAAAACTAAATGGTGGCTTTTCTTTCTTTGCTAGAAGATTCATGATACTTCAAGCAACTTTGACAAAGTCTTAACCATTTTGTTTTTATCCTTTGACCTAACCATTTATCTAAACTATGGTTTGCTCTCTACATGAGTTAACTTCACCCATGGTTGCATTATGATAAGTCTTCACTTGATTTATTATTTTTAAAAAAATCCTTTTTCATTTTCCTTCTTCTTCTTCTTCATGAAGAAGAAAGCTTAGTAGAAAATTTCAAGTGATGAAATCAAATGAGAAATCCAAATCCAAAGTGAACCCACTTCCTATTTCTTCATCCTCTACCACTTGCCATGTAGTAGAGTGTGTTATCTTCACAAGTTTCATAACCTAGTGAAGATAGAACTTGAGTTTGAGTCGCCTCGACGTAGATCATCTTCGGCATCGAAGTCAACGACCTAGCCCGCTCATTTCTCCGATGAAACCAACGCTAGAGTCCGGGATCCCGATGATCGTAGCGGAGGGACGTCATCACGGAGCTAAAGAAGTGGAGGACCGGATCTACAAAGGTTGTTATCCCTTTCACTTGTAGTTAAAGTAGTTAACTTGCTTAGTTTTGCCTTACCTCTAGTTAACGATCTAGCATTAGGGTTCTTTGGCACATGGAAAATTTGATTTTGGCATGGTTGATCAGTTGTAGAACCTCATGAGTGTGCCTAGGAACCCTACAAAAATAGTGGGAGCCATCCTGATTAGATAAAATAATAACCAATCTGATCTTGCAAGAGTGCACGCAGAGTGTTTTCTTCTCTCTCTCTCCAGGTAGCGACCATGTCACGCCTTAATCAAGATAATAATATGGAAGTATTGACCGAACCCACTTGTTATACTGTGCTGGGGAACGTTGGTCCCGCTCCAACTTATAATTGTTATAAGACAGAGAAGGAAATTGGGGATTACTAGAATTCCCGTGCCGCCCAAACGAACAAAGTGCATGCTGATGCATCATCTTCGGGTGTGTTCATTACAGAGAACTGTTTCTCGGTGTCCTTTACGTCCTGGGTATAAGATACCGGATCAGGATTCCGCATATGTAATCTGTTACATGGGCTACGGACAGGTAGAGAACTGAGAACGGGTGATAAGTTTCATGAGATAGAAAACGGTGCAAATGTTGGAGCCAAGTCTGTTGGTCACTATCACCCTGTATTACCAGAATACATTGATTCTGAACGAATGTTATTTGATATCGAACCTGATATACAACATCATATCAATCTCTTTATTAGTAAAGAAGGGTATAATTTTGTATTGTTGGATAATGTTTTGAACATTTCCTATATCAAGAGTTGATCGGTTCAGGCACGTTATCTAAAAGCATAGACGTTCTAAATCAAACTACAGTTCTTAGTATACAGAACACACACAAGAGGAAGAGTTCAGAAATGAACGAATCCTTCTTGAGGTATTGTAGACTAGGTCATATCAATGCGACCCGACTAGCTCAAGTTACATTAAGATGCATATTTAAATTAGTTTGAATTTACATCTTGTGAAACTTACCAGTCATGTCACAGAGACAAGATGACCACGACTCCGTTTATTGGAAATAGAGAAAGAGTTAGTGAACTCTTGGGATGATACATGTTGATGTATGAAAGTCCCCTGTCTACACATGCCAAGACCGATTCTTTGTACTTCATTACATTCTCTGATAATCTCTCAAGATTCAGACATATGTTCCTGTTGAAACACAAGTCCGAACCTTTTGAGATATTCACAGAATATATGTTAGAAGTAGAGAACCAAAACAGGTATAAGTATTATGTCCTTTGATGTGATCAAGGAGGAGAATACATGAGAACGGAATTCCTAGATTATTCTAAAGGAGAATGAGATTCTCTCTCAGCATTACTCCTCTGTATACACCACAGCACATAGGTGTATCGGGGCGGAGCAACCACACCCTATTTGATATGGTGCGCTCTATGATGAGTACTACTGAGTTACCTATTTCCTTTTGGGAGTTATGCACTGGAGCAGTTGCATACCTATTGAATAGGGATCCGATCAAATCAATTGCCTACCACTTCATATGAGATATGGAAAGGGAAGAGCCCATATCTTAAGTCAGTTAAGATTTGGGGTTGTCCAGCCTATGTTTAAAAGTATAATCCGGACAAGCTCGAGGCAAAGTCAATTCTGTAGAAGTTTGTTGGATATCCCAAGCATTCGCAAGGGAATATCTTCTACCAAACCGAGGAATAAAAGATGTTTTGTTTCTCAGCATGCCACCATCATAAAAGGGAATATCTTATGAAGAAATTAATGGTCATGAGGTAGAACTGGAAGGAGTTCCAGCTATACAAACTACAGCTGATGATTTGGTAGAACCAAAGAACTCGGTAGTTTCCAACGAACGTCAGCCTCTCCGCCGATCTAGTAGGGTTCCTCACCCACCAGAGAGATACTTCGTTTTCTCTATGACAGTGGGAGCGGGGATTGCATCATGAGATGATGACCCAACTAGTTTCCAGCTGGCCATCAGGAGTGGGAATCTGTAAGAATGGCTGGATGCTTAGCGATCTGAGATGGAATCCTTATACACCAACAAAGTATGGACTTTGGTTGCTTTATCTGAAGGGTTAAATCCCCATCAGGAGCAAGTATATCTTGAGAAGATTACTTGGTGTATATGGAAAAGTTGAGACTTTCAAATTTAGACTTGTTAAACGTTTGCATCATTGACCAGGTATGGATTATGATGAAATCTTTTCTAAGTAGCTATGCTTAAGTCCATCCAGAACCTACTTGCAACGGCTACATACCATGACTATGATATCTGGCGGTTGGGTGCCATGACTGCTTTTCTAAATGATGTTTTAGAAGAGTGAGTCTATAAGTACACAGCCAGAGGGCCTCGTAGACAGTGGGAGCAACGGAAACGTGTGCAAGATGTTTTATGTGATAAAGAAGGCATCGCGGAGTTGGAACGTCTATTTTGATGTGTTAGTGAAAGAGTTTGACATCATCAAAATGGTAGATGAACCTTGTATAAACAAAAAGGTAGTAGGGTGTATGGTAGTGATCCTCGTAAAGTACGTGGATAACATATTCTTGATAGGGAAGGAGTTTCCTATGCTGCGCTCGATCAATCTCCGCTTATCACAATGATTCTCCACATAGGATCAAAATGATACCTCCTAAATCCTAAGTTTTGATCTATGAGATAGATGTAATTGGATGTTAGGATTCTCACTAGTTGTAGTGAGATGGTATCAATCGATCCTGGGGAGAATCACTGGAAATGTTCCACGGTGATAAGGACGACTGAATGTCAGTCACAGGTATTGTCTTTACCCTTAGTAAAGGGACGGTATGTTGGAAGAGTTCCAAGACAAATACCGTAGCATAATAGACGATAAAGGCTAGATACATCGCTACCTAAGATGCTACCAAAGAGGAAGTCTAGTTGTATATTAGTTCATGAGATGAACTTCGTTCCAACCATTGTGTAACAATGGAGTTGTGGCTTATGCCTAGGAACGCCCGTCCCATCAGTGATCCAGACATATTCTAAGACAGTGTCACCTGATCATGGAGATGGTTGATCTCCAGGGGTTCGAGGTTAGGAGAGTAGACCCAGAGGACAACACGGCGGATCCAATCACGAAGGCCTTTTCCCAGAGAGAGACCCTTATGGGATGGTTGAGTATGAGATACTACAACCACTGTTATCAGATGGCCCTAGTGCAAGTGGGAGATTGTTAGTTATATGTATGCCCTAGAGGCCATTACTATACATGAGATGTATATTGTAGTGGATGCTTGGACATATATAGGGAGGACTTTCTTGCGCGACATGATAATATGCTATCTGGTTACTCTTTAGCTTAACATGTACACTGATTGTCTCTCTGTTACATGTTGGTAAAGCCCTTAGGATGTGTACTTGACTACTTGGACTATGATGCGGATCATACTAGTAGGGACATGGTAGTCCATAAGTACATCCTTCAAGGTCCCTAGTCGTGGGTGTATCGAGACGGGGCATCGATATACCAGTGTAGACTAGCGTATGCCTTCTCGACCCATACAGATGGGCGATGGATGATCCCATATCCATTGGTGTTTGACATCAGAGATGATATACGGGTGCTCAGTGAAGACTGGGTACACTGGACGGACTCGCCGAGAACTCCCAAATGGTATTATACCTTACGTCAGATTGCAGTTCTCTGGTGACACTGGTACAGGTTAGTATGTAGACCCGAGATCTTCATAAAGTCTTGTGTGATTCCCACTGTGCTTTGATTTCCACCTTACCACGTCCAAGAGGGCGGGCAAAACGGTGGTTTTTGGGAACAGTCCCGAGTCACATGGAGGCAATGAGAGATAGGAGGGGTTTCGTCTCTCCCGGTATTGGAGGTTGATGTTGCGCTATGCTCGATTTGCCATAACAGGGAAGTCCCTGGCCAGGGCTGGTTTAGAGATTTACTGGTAAGTGTTACCAGTAGTTTCTCGACCCGTTATGAGCCTCATATCGGCATGACTTATCGGTTATTGGGGTCTGACGTTTACCACCCCTAGACTTGATATGCGACATATCAAACGAGGAGACCGGACTGTACGGTAGTGTCACTATCAGGCTTTTTGAAGGAGTTGGAGCGGGCTTGCTTGCTGATCTTCTGATCGCTCAATATCCCGGTAGCCGTTACGTCCAGCTAGTACCGCTGACGGCTTGTGGGTGCTTGATATGATCATCACCTACTGCCGGCGTATTGACGAGTCTTTAGAGTCCTACATAGAGGTTTTACTGGCTCAGGCAAAACGAAATAGGAGCGCATATGTAATATGTGCGGGACCGAGAATAATGCGTGTATGTGATACCGTATTCTATTCTCGCGATGTTTGTATCGATCGGTTGTATGCAATATAACCTAGTTATCGAATCAAGGGGTTATTCGATAAATCGATACATTGTATGTTAGTCGGTTATATATAATATAACCGGATTATTAGGTCAAGTGTTCATTTAATAATTTAGTGTACAATTGTATATGTGATATACTAATTTACATTAACTAACATTGGTTCACTTAACCATTTGTTTTTCTCACTTTTAACACAAGTTAATATATATATGTGTGTGATATATATATTTATTTGTGTTCTTTTTTGTATCATGGTTGTTGATACAAATATCATGGGTGTATAAGACTTATACCATACTTATTATAGTATTAGGTTTTTATATTTAAAGTAATACAAAAATTAGTGGATAATGCTGTAAGTGCACGGCGGCGCCCCGGCCGTCAATCCGACGGCCAAATGCGGAAACGGTGATAAACTTTAATTTTGCGAACTTAGCAAACCGGCACCACCGCGCACTAAACCCCGGATCGGGCCATTAAACTAGATCTAGCTAACAACAAGACGGGTTTGAGATATACCGAGTGATCCGAGTCCTCCGGTCTTCTCGTCATCGTCCCGATCTCCCGCGGAAACTCCGGCCGTCGCCTCCTTGCCGGAAGGGCACCACATCGTCTGTATCTTTTACGGGCTCCCACCTCAATGCCGAGGCAACTCGGGCACGAAGCTGGCAAGTCGACGTGCCCAAGATGTGCTGTAGAATGTAGTGTAGAATGCGCTTTGTCTCAATGGGGTTTGTAGTTGCCTTGATGGAGGAATCAACAAGATATGAACTTGGGGATTTTTGGTAGCTATGGAAAAATGAGATGGATGATTAATTTCCCACACCAAATGAAATGAACCTCTCTCATTTTTCTTCTCTCCTCAAAGTTATGGCCGGCCAAATACATGTAAGAATGGTGGAGGAAAAAACAAGCATAAGAGGGAGGTGAGTGTATGAAAAGGTGGAGGGTGACCCCTTGCTAAAAGGAAAACCTCTCATCAATCTAAATCCTTTCTAATCTCATAAATGCACCATCATGGATGAAAAAGCATATCATAATGACACAAAAGCAAGAAACCCCTTCCACAAATGTTATTTGCACAATTGCAAATAACCCCCTCCATCGGAAAAGTCCGGCCGGGAAAGAACAAAGGAAAACCGGCCGGAACGGAAAGCAAACTGGCAACTCCAGAAAACCGGTCCCGTAATAAATTACAGGAAAACCCCGCTACTGCATATACATGCCCGCATTTGTATTCCGACCGGATACAAATGCAATGAGACAAAATCTACACTGTACTATACTAGGATCCGGCTTAAACCAAAGCCGGCTAGTAATATCCGTCCGATCCTGATCCGTGCAATACCGCACGTATCTGATCGAACCCTGCCATATATCCATACGGCCTTTAGTACAAAACAGTCCGATCCTGATCCGTGCAATACCGCACGTATCTGATCGGACCCTGCCATATCTCCATACGGCCTCTACAGCGTTTCGCCCGAAAGCTGAGTAACTGAAAGTGTGGTGGACTCTAAAGACTCGTCAATACTATGGCTGTGGATTTAACCACTAGCACGTCAGAGGTATAAGCCAATACGTAACGGGCCACCAGCTATTGACTAAAAGGGACGTCGATGAGCGAACTCATCCTGACACCCTACTGAGCCTGTCAGTGACAATATCCGTACAGTCCGGTCCGTTCGTCTATGAGCATCACATGGCGGGCCTAGGGGGTTGGTAAAAGTCAGACCCCCAAAAGCGGTACAAGTCGTGTCGGAGTGTAGCCCAGAACACCCTGAGATACTACTGGAATACCTACCAGTAAATCTCCTGCCTTGGCCAAGGACTTCGTGTAATGGCTCTCCTAGACACAGCGCGACCTCACCCCCAATACCGGAAGAGACGAACCCCCGAAGATCCGCTCACTGCCTCCATGTGGCTCGGGACTGTACCCAACTAAAACCTGTTTGCACGACTCCTTTGAGCCGTGGTAGGGTAGTAATCAAAGCACAGTGGGAACTCACACGAGACAAATGACGATCCCCAGGTCGATGAACTAACCTGTACACATGTCACCTGGGAACTGCTATCTGACGTAAGGTATAAGACCAACTAGCATATTCCCGGCGAGTCCTGTCCGGTGTACTCATAACCCAATGAGCACCTGTATACATCTTAGGTGAACGAACTGACACCAGTGGCTTGTGAGACCGGCCACCGCCCCTCGTCGGGGTCTCGACTGTATACACTAGTCTACTCTGGAGAATCGATGCCCTGTCTCGAAACTCCCACGACTAGGGACCATTTAAGGATGTGCTTATAGACTACCGGCTCCCACGTATATGATCGCCCTCATACTGCTGGCAGTCAAGCAAGAATCCTAGGGGCTCTATCAACGTGTAATAGCGACCTGTAAGGTCACCTGAAGCAGTACACGATGATAAAGGTAAACCAGATAGCATAGTATCATCTCGAGTAAGACTGTCCTACCGGGATAGGTCCTCCCTCAATCATTGCAATCACGTGCCTGTGATCCAATAATTGACTCTGAGGGCACTATCTCCAACAATCTTCCACTTGCACTCAAGGCTAATTATTGCGATGTCGCATACTCACAGCCCGTGTGATACCGAACACCCAACTCCTCTACTAGTCAGTCTCACAAATCCCGTTTGTGAAACTATTGCGGTCGAGGAATAGCCTCAGTGAGTGGATCCGCCTAGATGTTTCTTTCTATGTCCCTCTATATCTCAAGTTCTCGGAGAAAGCCATCTCACGTAATGAGCAATACCTGTCTTAGAGTGTCTGGATGTCTGATGGGACCGAGCTCATAAATGAACTCCAAATCCAAACTTCTTCGGCTGTATCGTCAACTGAACTTAATCAGTATCCTGCGCCATGCCACCCTCAGTATTTCCTTAGACCACCTGTCCAAAATACTACCCTTCGTCAGAAGGAAAACTATAACTCTGACAACCTCCTTGTCGTCCATGTCACCTTGGAAGCCTGGAATGATAACTGTCTCCCGAATGAGGCTGTCGTTATCATATCCCTAGAACATCCACTTATGTTCTAAAACTGCTTCTGACTGTTTCTCCAGGATTGGGTCAATGTCAACTTATTGCATCTAGTGCAAGAACAACATCTGGTGTGGTACTTGACATCTCATGATTGACTCAATTGCCTAAGCAAGTGATCTGTCAATCATGCACATCCCTCTCTACTTTAGTCTATAAGACACCTTTAGAGAGGGTGACTCCATTACCTGCAGGTACACTACCGTGCCAGGAGTCGTCCATTCTAAATACTCTTAGAATGCTGTCAAAGTACCCTAATTGGGAAACCACCCAAATCCAGATCTAAAACCATAGATCTAGTAACCAGTATGTCTGATATAATGTCCAAGTCCCATGTGGAAAAACCACTGTGTGACGACCAAAGTATAACCGATCGTAGTATAGGAATATCACTTCCTACTTTGTGTATGTCATCCAAAACCCGGATATCACACCCTACTACCTTCTCAACAGATCCATCCCCTATCCTGATGACGTCAAACCTATGACTGTCACATCAGAAATGGATGATCTATCTCCGCTATATCTGCTTTAGTCTATAAATAGACATAAGCCTGATGTCCACCAATGCTTCCGCTGCTCCCACTGACTACGACAACCCTCTGGCAGAGTCATATAGACGTGCACTTCTAAAGCTAGTTTAGAACGACGCTATACTCATCCTCCTGCCGGGTCTCGCAGCCTGGAACAACAACAATGGCAAGTGTGGGTAAACAAGAACTTCCCTGTCACCGTCCTTGAGGCTACCGGAGTACCTCTCGGGTGCCTGAAGTTACCCACCTTATCTGCGGAGTGGCCAATGGAATGTCAAACCAGATTGAATCTTTAGGTTCCTTATCAAATCTTCAGTAATCGTTTGCGATTCTGGAATCACTTCCAGTTCTACCATACTCCCACTACTGTTTTTGAAAAAATCCATTTTTATTAAAACTGTGGCGAGTCAAGAACAATATCACTATTGATCTTTCTTATGGTAGAAAGTCAACCCTCGTCATAGCCTGGGTCAACCCACAAACAGCCATTACAGAAACGTGCCTTGAGTTATCCAGAGTCTGGTTTTAATCATAAGCCGGACAACTCCCCGTACCTTAACAATGTTAAGATATGAACTGTACTATATCCAATATAGAACAAGAGGCACTGATTTAATTGAACCAGATTCAAATCATGCAGCTATCTCCAGTGCATGTCAACTAAATGGAAGGAGGCCGATCAGCGTTACTCAACTTAGGAACGCTTCCAATTATGAGTAACCTGAAAGAGAAGCAATTTCTCTTTATCATTACTATCAACTGAATACCATACACAAGTATCTATATCTTCGATCACTTTGAAGAATCCCGATACTTGCTACACCTGGTTCTCTACTCTATTCAAATACCTATAACTCCTCAAAACTCAGACCCTGTGTTTCTACGAAACACATGTCTAAGAACTAGAGAAGTTAAAAGTAAACAGAATATAGTATGAGGACCAACCCCTCTGTCCTAATGGACACTGGACAACATACAATACTCTGTATAAGTCCGCTGAGTCTAACAACTCTTTCACTGTGTGTCGTAGGTTGAAAACTGTACTTATGGTTAAGAAGAATTACACCGTCGTTTAATGCTCCTTACATAACCATCCACTGATATAGGTAAATGTCATCGACATAATATCAAAAGGTATATCTCACTCTATGAAAATAGACGTACAGATATATCAATTTGAAATTGGTGCACAACAGCGGATATTCAAAACCAAATATTTGCCGACCGGCAAACAACCCAGATGATCTCCTCAAATATCGCCGATTACAACGAATCCCGATATAATGAGGATGATCATCCTATTCCCAATAACTTACTCCCACTCTTCATCTGTAAAGCCATACAGATGTGAGAATGAAACCTGGTAAATACATACCCTGGAGCAAGTGTCTAATCAGGAAATCAGTTTTCTTTTAACAGTACACAGTTGAACTGAAACATTGAAATGTTTCAATGGGGTATTCTGGTATTCCTAGTAATGCCTCTACCATTATCCAGATTCACAACTATAACCGTATAATTCTTTGCCACATCTCCAAATCCCTTTATATGTCTTTAGTCATTACCTTCTGAACACCCCTTTAGGCCAATTGGTTTTCTTCCTTCCCTACCGTTCGGCACCAGCCTATGGTTTGGAAGAAGACTATCCAATAAGCATAATGGGTGTACTGTCCTAGTCCTAGGAGCACTCACAATGCGAGAGAAGGTGAAGATAAAAGACAACCGAATAAACCTTATTCCTATTTCTCCTGGACCAGAATCCATCCCCGAACTGGAACAAGTTCCTTTCGAGTTCGTATATAACCATACGATGGAGTATCCAATAAACTGTGGATCTTCGTAGTGATACGGAGTGTTCTTGAGAAATACAAAGGTGATTTAGGATTGGCGAAGAAATACTTGGTTTGGTCGTGAATATCGGTCGCAATTTACTTTGCCCTCTTACTAATCCCTTGCTTTGTCTGAACTTAATACCTTCTACACACCATCGTTATGCTAATTGGTTTTCTTCATTCCCTACCGGTCGGCACCAGCCTAAGGTTTGGAAGAAGACTATCCAATTTGCGTAATAGGTGTACTATCCCCTAAACCAAGGAGAACTCGCAACCTGAGAGAAGGTAAAAGGAAAAGACAACTGAATAATCCCATCCATTTTCTCCAAAACCGGAAACCATCCTCGAATAAATTCCTTCGAGTTCGTATATAACCATACGATGGTTTTGTCCAATGGAAGTGGACGTTCGTAGTAATACGGGGTGTCCTGGAGAAAAGGGTAAAAGTAGGAGTGGCAATGAGGTCTGCAACTCTGACAATCCAAAAGCCAGTGTAAAGAAGGTTCGGTCAACTTGGTCACTGAGTCATAGTCTTAGGGTCGGGTCAATGGTCGCTGCTAGAGAGAGAGAGAAAAGAAACACTCAGCGTGCACTCTACCCTAGATCAGAATGGTTACCAAATTATCTAATCCGGAAACCTTCCACTGTACCTCAAATTCTCCTCCAAATCTGAAAGAAGAATTAGTCGGGGTCACCCGAGGAGTAAACTAACTCATCAGTCGGAATCGGGATCCAACTCTCATCGCATGATAACGTGACGTAATCCGCTCACGTCATCACACTCCAGAAGGTATGCGCATATCTGGCAAGTTTCAGTTCTTTTGAAACTCCCGATGTGATTTTTACCCCATGCTCTTATGACCTTGACTTTGGCCAACAAATCATAAGTCACATGTCAAGTTCTACCCGTCATTCTCCAGGTTAATTTGAATCCACCCGTACCTACCCTTGACTTTGTCCAACAAGGCAGTACGACTGTTTCAAACCAACGCATCTATCTATGCTGCATATGAATAACCAACAGCTACCAAACACTGTGCCTTGACTTTGGCCAACAAACACAGCTTGAATACTATTGACTACCCATATGAAACGACGGAGGGCAACGAATGGTTTCTGGCGAAAACCTTTAACGTAATGAACTTGATATCGTTGAAGGAACGGATAGCTTTTTAGAAAATATAGTGACGAAAACCTTTACTAAAGAGGTCACTCCCGGTGAAGGGATCTCGGCTCTTTCCCCGTAGAATGGGGTGCAGAATATTCCAAATGAATACCACGATGCAAAGCAAAAGTAATCGGCTATAGTGAAGTTAATGCCCTGACGCAAACTTCAGTCCAAGGGGTCACTCCCGGTGAAGGGATCTCGGCCCTTGCCTCGTCGACTGAGGAGCAGGATATTCCAAATGAATACCACGATGCAAAACAAAAGTGAACGTCCTTGCAATAACAGCTTTTTGAAAAGTGTTCCAACAACATCAGAATAGGTTTGTTTTAACTTGCATTGATCCGAATCAATACAGTCCCATCAATTGATCACACCACAAAGAACGAAAATATACTGATGTACGTATATGCCATCCGCATTCGCCACTGGGTCCCGTCATTACCCGTTAGGTTAGCTAACTAACGACAGAGCGGGGACTGGACTAGCGCGGATGTAAAACATATACAACATCTACTAATATATATACCAATATATTATATTTCGCTCAAGGCGTGAATAAAATGCAACATCACAGAAATGTACAGCATCACAGAACAATACAGATATCTGGGATCCCCGGGTTTCACAGAGCCACTACTGAAACCCGACGTTCCCCTGGTCGTGTGGATAGCCTGTGCAATGAAATCCTAGACCCCTACGGGCACGGTAAATTACCCGCCAAAACCTGAAGCGAGGCAGCCCCCTTCAGCGCCGTGAATGGACCACCCAGCACTTCACGGAATCCGGTAACATGGGCACCCCTCCTGGGTCAACCTGTACCCCCTACGAGTGCGGCGAATAGCCCGCCAATCCTAGAGTGAAGCCCCCTCCGTCTCAATGCCATGAGATGCGGGCTTGTTGCCCTCCAGAACCCGGCTATCCGTGCACCCCACCGCGGGGTAATCCTAGTACAGAAAGTAAAATATACATACAATGGGTACATCGACCGCAACCAGGTCGTGCACCAAAAGAATAATACAAACAGGCAGTGACGGCAGTCCACATGTCGGACGCTCGCCCCGCAATATCAAATGTACATAATACAACAAAACTGTACTAGCATTGCATCCAGGCTATCCCCCACGACCGATCCGCAACACCACAGGAAAAACACAGAACATCAACGTGAAAGTCACGTTCGCAAATCCGTCTAACCGGGCTATAGCAGTTAGACCGGATTTACCGATCAAGTGACATTCACGGTCGCAGATATAATGTAAATACTGTGAAAGAATGTGTTTAAAATATCCGATCGATCAAAAATTAACAAGTGGGCCCCCAAGCAATACTGTAGCACTTACAGAAAATCTAGGCCCAAGTTTAATATTCCAAAACCCCTAAAATTTGCCCAGAAGCCCACTGGAAAAAAATGATGCAGTGAGGACACCAATGTGCGGCGGAACCGCGGCCCAAGGGGGGTTTAGCCGCGGTTCCGCGCTTCAGTGGTCGACTCACTGTGTCGAAATTTTCCAGTATTCTTAGAACTCCCTGCACATCATTCTGAGACAACCTGAAAAATTTTTAGAGCCAGAAAAAATTCGACAGAAAACTGATGCGAGGAAAATGTGGTTTTTTGGAATTTTGGTCGATCGGAAATGCAAACACATCAAACAAAGCTAGACGAAGTTAATGGCGAGGCTCTGATACCACTGTAAGTGCACGGCGGCGCCCCGGCCGTCAATCCGACGGCCAAATGCGGAAACGATGATAAACTTTAATTTTGCGAACTTAGCAAACCGGCACCACCGCGCACTAAACCCCAGATCGGGCCATTAAACTAGATCTAGCTAACAACAAGACGGGTTAGAGATATACCGAGTGATCCGAGTCCTCCGGTCTTCTCGTCATCGTCCCGATCTCCCGCGGAAACTCCGGCCGTTGCCTCCTTGCCGGAAGGGCACCACATCGTCTGTATCTTTTACGGGCTCCCACCTCAATACCGAGGCAACTCGGGCACGAAGCTGGCAAGTCGACGTGCCCAAGATGTGCTGTAGAATGTAGTGTAGAATGCGCTTTGTCTCAATGGGGTTTGTAGTTGCCTTGATGGAGGAATCAACAAGATATGAACTTGGGGATTTTTGGTAGCTATGGAAAAATGAGATGGATGATTAATTTCCCACACCAAATGAAATGAACCTCTCTCATTTTTCTTCTCTCCTCAAAGTTATGGCAGGCCAAATACATGTAAGAATGGTGGAGGAAAAAACAAGCATAAGAGGGAGGTGAGTGTATGAAAAGGTGGAGGGTGACCCCTTGCTAAAAGGAAAACCTCTCATCAATATAAATCCTTTCTAATCTCATAAATGCACCATCATGAATGAAAAAGCATATCATAATGACACAAAAGCAAGAAACCCCTTCCACAAATGTTATTTGCACAATTGCAAATAACCCCCTCCATCGGAAAAGTCCGGTCGGGAAAGAACAAAGGAAAACCGGCCGGAACGGAAAGCAAACTGGCAACTCCAGAAAACTGGTCCCGTAATAAATTACAGGAAAACCCCGCTACTGCATATACATGTCCGCATTTGTATTCCGACCGGATACAAATGCAATGAGACAAAATCTACACTGTACTATACTAGGATCCGGCTTAAACTAAAGCCGGCTAGTAATATCCGTCCGATCCTGATCTGTGCAATACCGAACGTATCTGATCGAACCCTGCCATATATCCATACGGCCTTTAGTACAAAACCGTCCGATCCTGATCCGTGCAATACCGCACGTATCTGATCGGACCCTGCCATATCTCCATACGGCCTCTACAGCGTTTCGCCCGAAAGCTGAGTAACTGAAAGTGTGGTGGACTCTAAAGACTCGTCAATACTATGGCTGTGGATTTAACCACTTGCACGTCAGAGGTATAAGCCAATACGTAACGGGCCACCAGCTATTAACTAAAAGGGACGTCGATGAGCGAACTCATCCTGACACCCTACTGAGCCTGTCAGTGACAATATCCGTACAGTCCGGTCCGTTCGTCTATGAGTATCGCATGGCGGGCCTAAGGGGTTGGTAAAAGTCAGACCCCCAAAAGCGGTACAAGTCGTGTCGGAGTGTAGCCCAGAACACCCTGAGATACTACTGGAATACCTACCAGTAAATCTCCTGCCTTGGCCAAGGACTTCGTGTAATGGCTCTCCTAGACACAGCGCGACCTCACCCCCAATACCGGGAGAGACGAACCCCCGAAGATCCGCTCACTGCCTCCATGTGGCTCGGGACTGTACCCAACTAAAACCTGTTTGCACGACTCTTTTGAGCCGTGGTAGGGTAGTAATCAAAGCACAGTGGGAACTCACACGAGACAAATGACGATCCCCAGGTCGATGAACTAACCTGTACACATGTCACCTGGGAACTGCTATCTGACGTAAGGTATAAGACCAACTAGCATGTTCCCGGCGAGTCCTATCCGGTGTACTCATAACCCAATGAGCACCTGTATACATCTTAGGTGAACCAACTGACACCAGTGGCTTGTGAGACCGGCCACCGCCCCTTGTCGGGGTTTCGACTGTATACATAGTCTACTCTGGAGAATCGATGCCCTGTCTCGAAACTCCCACGAATAGGGACCATTTAAGGATGTGCTTATAGACTACCAGCTCCCACGTATATGATCGCCCTCATACTGCTGGCAGTCAAGCAAGAATCCTAGGGGCTCTATCAACGTATAATAGCGACCTGTAAGGTCACCTGAAGCAGTACACGATGATAAAGGTAAACCAGATAGCATACTATCATCTCGAGTAAGACTGTCCTACCGGGATAGGTCCTCCCTCAATCATTGCAATCACGTGCCTGTGATCCAATAATTGACTCTGAGGGCACTATCTCCAACAAATGCATGAAGCTTCATGAAGCTTTTCTTGCATTTGACTTAGTCCACTAGTTTTGTTTTACTTAAGATATTAGTTAACCTAACTACTATAATTAACCATGGTTATGTCTCTACATGAGTTAAGTATATGATACTCACTCACCATGGTTAGATCATTCTCTCTCTTAATTATTTTCATTTCTCATTTTAAGCTCATCTTCTTCCTCCTTCATTTTCATTATAGGTTTTGAAAAAGAGAGAGATACAAAGTGAGAAATCAAATTCTAAAGTGTACCCATTTCCTATCTTACCATCCTCTACTAGACTAGCACTTTAGTTTAGGGTGTTTGCTTCATTAATTCTTTGGTTAGTGAAGTAGAAACTTGAGTCCGTATTCCATCGACGTAGATCATCTTCGGCCTTGAAAACTTCAAGCAATACCGTTGCAATTTTCTCATGGAGCCGTCCGAGAGTCCGGGAGCCGATGATCGCAGTGAAGGGACTACATCAAGGAGCTTTAGAAGTGAAGGACCGATCTACAAAGGTTGTATTTCGTATTCCCTTAGTGATAATTGTTATCTACTAGCATTTGTTCGCCTAAGCTCTAGTTAACGATCTTGTTTAGAGTTATTCGGCATGGGTAAAATTTTAATCCGGCATGGTTGATGCCTTGTAGAACCTCATTAGAGTGCCCTGTAACCCTACACCTACCACACCATATCAGATATGGAGTTGGAAGAAACCCTATCTTAAGTATATGAAGATATGGGGATGTCCAGCTTTTGTAAAAAAGCAGCATGCGGACAAGATCGAGGCACGCTCAGTACTATGTAACATTGTGGGATACCCAAAGAACTCCTGGAGGTATCTTTTCTATTACGCGGAGGAACAAAAGGTCTTTGTTTCTCAGCATGCCCACTTTTTGGAAAATTAATTTCTTAAAAAAGAGACAAGTGGGAGCGCAATAGAACTGGATGAAATTCCAGAACCAAAAGCTATTACTGAAAGCATGGTGGAACGAAAAGTTTCGAATGAACCGGACATCCCGGCGCCACTCCACAGGACAAAAAGGCAGTCTCATCCGCCCGAGAGATACTACGGTTTTCTCATAGACGGGGATAGAGAGGATTGCATTATCGACAATGATAAGCCAACTAGCTTCCAACAAGACATTCAGAGCAGAGATTCGGTAAAATGGCTGGATGCAATGCGGACCGAAATGGAGTCCATGTACACCAACAAAGTATGGAATTTGGACATTGCTCTAGAAGCGGTAAAACCCATAGGCTGCAAATGGATCTTCAGAAAGAAGATTGGTGTAGATGGAAAGGTTGAAACCTATAAGGCTAGACTTGTTGCAAAAGGTTTTCATCAAAGACCTGGTTTGGACTATGATCAAACCTTTTCTCCAGTGGCTATGCTCAAATCCATTCGGATCCTTTTTGCCACTACTGCCTTCCACGGTTATGAAATTTGGCAGATGGACATAAAGACCGCTTTTCTGAATGAAAAATTGGAAGAGTGTGTTTATATGGATCAGCCGGAGGGTTTCATAAGCGGAAGAGTGTGTAAGTTTCTTAAGTCCATTTATGGACTAAAGCAGGCATCGCGGAGTTGGAACATCTGTTTTGATGAAAAGGTCAAAGAATTCGACTTTATCAAAAATCAGGATGAGCTATGAATTTATCGTAAGATTGTAGCGAGAACTGTGGTATTCCTCATCTTGTACGTGGATAACATTCTGCTGATAGGAAATGGCATTCCTATGCTACAATCAGTTAAAGGATTCTTGTTACAAAGGTTCTCCATGAAAGACTTAGGTGATGCCTCCTACATTCTGAGGATCCAGATCTATCGTGATAGATCTAAACGGATGTTGGGACTTTCACAGTCCAGGTATATCAACACTATACTGAAAAGATTTAGTATGGAAGATTCAAAGCGCGGTAATCTACCGGCTTGTCACAGAATCACCCTCTCTAAAGAGATGTTTCCAAAGACTGATTTGGAAAAAGATCGCATGTCTATTATACCCTACGCTTCTGCGGTAGGATCTATAATGTATGGGATGTTGTGTACCAGACCAGATGTAGCTTACGCATTGAGCGTTGTAAGCAGGTATCAGTCAAACCCAGGGGAGAAGCACTAGATAGCAGTAAAGAACATTCTCAAATACCTGAGAAGGACTAAGGAGATGTTTATGGTGTACGACGGAAAATACCTCCAGATCGAGACCTTTGTTGACTCCAGCTTCCAAAGTGACAAGGATGACTCCAAGTCCATATCGGGTTATGTCTTTACCCTCAATAAAGGGGCGGTCTTTTAGAAGAGCTCCAAGCAGGACACCGTTGCTGACTTGACGATGAAGCGGAGTATATTGCTGCTTGTGACGCCGCAAAAGAAGCAGTCTGGACGAAGAAGTTCATAACAGAACTTCAGGTGGTTCCGTCCATTATTGATCCAATACCGCCGTTTTGTGACAACAACGGGGCTATAGCTTTAGCGAAGGAGCCCAGGTCCCATCAGAAATCCAGACATATCTTGAGACGGTATCACCTGATCAGGGAGATCGTAGATCGCCAGGAGATGGAGGTGCGAAGAGTAGACACGGAGAACAACACTGCAGATCCACTCACAAAAACTATCCCTCAGACGCAATTCGAGAGGCTATTCGAGATGATAGGTCTGCAATACGCCAATACATGGCCATAGTGCAAGTAGGAGACTGTTAGTGATATATGACCTAGAGGCCATTATTGTGTAGTACCGGTTTGTATATTACATTTTGGAAGCTTGGGATATACATGGATATTATAACAGTCTTGATCAATATGGTATTATGGTACTTGGTTGGATTCTATCTTAATATGTGTATATATTTCTTTTAACGTATCACTAATACATATTGATAGAGCCCTTAGGATCTTTGCTTGACTACCAGCGTTGTAATGGCAGTCACACTAGTGGAGGCTAAGTAGCCTATAAGCATATCCTTATACAGGTTCGTAGTCATAGGATTATCGAGACAGGGAATCGATACTCCAGAGTAGACTAGTGTATACGCTTATTATCCCAGCATGGGAGATGGTATGTCCCATAGCCATTAGTACGTCGTACTGGAGATTGTTAGAAATATGTATGCCCTAAAGGCCATTATTGTACATGTGATGTATATTATAGTGGATGCTTACACATATATATAGAGGACTTTCTTGCTCGACATGATAGTATGCTATCTGGTTACTCTTTATCTTAACATGTTGACTGGTGTTCTTTACTGTCTTTCTCTCACATGTTGATAAAGCCCTTAGGATATGTACTTGACTACCAAGATTATGATGAGATCATACTGGTGGGGCAAGGGTGGTCCAAAAGTACATCCTTTAATCAGTTCCTAGTCGACAGGATATCGAGACTAGGGCATCGATATTTCAGAGTAGACTAGTGTGTACGTTTCTTGTCTCTTAGAGGGCGATGGTTGATCCCACAACCATTGGTGTGTGACATCAAAGATTGTACACAGGTGCTCATTGGAGAATGTGTACACCGAACAGGACTCGCCGAGGACTCCTAGTTGGTAGTATACCTATCGTCAGATAGCAGTCCTCTGGTGACACTGGTACAGGTTAGTCTGTAGACCCGAGATCGTCATAGAGTCTTGTGTGGCTCCCACTGTGCTTTGATTTCCTCCCTACCACGCTCAAAGGAGACGTGCAAATATGTGGATTTTGGGTACTGTCCCGAGTCATATGGAGGCAATGAACAATAGGAGGGGTTTCGTCTCTTCCGGTATTAGGGGTTGATGTTGCGCTATGCCCGATTGTCTATACTGGAAGTCCCTGGCCAGGGATGCAGCTGAGATTTACTGATAAGAGTTATCACTAGTTTCTCGAACCGTTAGAGGCCAGACATCGGCATGACTTATCACGTTACTGGGGTTTGACGTTTACCACCCCTAGACATGATATGCGACATATCAGACGAAGAGACCAGACTGTACGGTAGTGTTACTGATAGGATTCATGGAGAGTATGGACGAACTTGCTATTTGATCTTCATATTGCTCAATACCCGGGTAGCCGTTACGTCCAGCTAGTACCGCTGACGGCTTGTAGGTGACTGAAGTGATCATCACCTACTGCTGGCATATTGGCGAGTCTTTAGAGTCCCACACAGAAGTTTTCTGGTTCAAGCGAAACGAAGTAGGGCACATATGTTGATATGTGCGTTGGCCTGATTAAATACGAGTATGTGATACCGTATTGTAATCTGACAGTTATCTGTTATCGGTTAGGTTATATGTGATATAACCAGATTATCGAATCAAGTGTTGATTTGATAATGTGATGAACAGATAAATGATATTAGTCGGTCATATGTGATATAACCAGATTACTAAATCAAGTGTTGATTTAATAATTTGATATAAATTATATTTGATATAATTATATATTTACTAATATCAATAGCTCACTAATAGCTTTATTAATATATATATATATATATTAATTTATATTTGATATATATATTATTAAATGAAGCATGGCTTGATTTTCTATATTAAGAAAATAGAGAAATGAGATGTAATTGTGGAGATATTTTAGGTATAGTTAAGGCATGGGTTTTTATGATATAATATTGGTCTTGACTCACTATTCAAGTATGGTTGCAATTTAGAATTTCAATTTATTCCATACTTGAATAAGTGATGAGAGATATTCATCATTCATTCTTCACTTGGTTATTCTCATGCCTTAGCCATTTTCTTTCATGAGCTTTTGCTCTCTCTTGCTCTCTACACTTTTCTCACCTCATCATCAAGCTCAAAACCCTCACATGTGATGTGAATCATTTGTAGGGTTTACCTAGCACCTAATTAAGGATTTGGAAGTATCACACAAGCCACAATTAAATTTTTAAGGTGCTAAGTTAACTAAACTATAATCGTAACTAGAATTTTAGAGTAATAATGAGCAAGTATCACATACAAAAGAGAAACTATCACTAAGTGAAGAGATTACAACCTTTGTAGACCTTCCTTAGTGACTCCTTGGACCTTTGAGAGTTTGGTACGGATCGCAAGAGGTCTTCCTCGTCCACATTGATCCACCCGAAATCCCTTTGCCCAAAGCTCCTTACTTTACTTGATCATTGAAAGAAGTAGAGCAAAACACCCTACACAAATGGGCTAGAGAGGTGTAGAATGATGAAGTGGTTTGTATTCTATAATCAAAACCCTTTCTTTTTATCAACCTCACTCAAATGAAAACTCAAGAGAGAAGGAGAATGAGGAAGATGATGATAATGGCAAAGCTTTTCTCAAGAGATAATGATGAATGAATTAAGTGAGAATGAATAACAATATTAATCCTTCTCACTTCAAACCATGGTTAACTAATATCTAGATATTTATCATTGAGTTTAAAAGCCCCCGTGCTTTCGCACGGACCTAATTAAAATAAACCTCTTTTTCCCAGAGGTCAAACCCCATTAACACCTTTCTAGACACCTACTGGATTAGCTAATTGTAAAGTGCAAAACTCTCCTGGGAGCAACTCTTACTCATAGTGGGATCAGGATCCAACTATCATATAGATGGTATGCAATCTCATTACAAATTTCAACTCTTGAAACTCCCGATATTGTTTTTACCCCTAGCTGCTTATGACCTTGGCTATGGTCAACAGATCATAAGCACTAGTCAAGTTCTACCCGTCATTTCGAGATTAACTAGACCCACCCATATGACCCTTGACTATGATCAACATAATCACATGAATGTCCTAACTGATCGCATCATATGCTTTGTAGGAAGACATCACTTAGCTACCGTACACTACGCCTTGACTATGATCAATATACGTAACACGAATACTAAGTACTCTGCTTCCTAAAATGACAGAAGGTTGCGTATGTTTTTTATAAAAACCTTTAACGCTTTGAACTTGATCTCGTTGTAGAACCAAAAACAGTTTAGAAAAGGTGTGGCTTAAGCTCCACATCTTTTGAAACTTGCTTTTTTCATAAAAGGACCGGGTGGATTTCAAATCCGATTCTACAACATCTTTAGGTTTCTTTTTCTTTACATTAATATTATTAATATAGTCCCATCATTTAAGTTCCTAAGCCATCACAGAAAAGAAACAAAAATAGAACTACACTTATGTCATCCGCATTCGCCACAGTGTCCCGTAATGCACCGTTAGGTTACTTAACTAACGGCATAGCGGGGCGGGACTAGCGCGGGTGTAAAACATAAGTAATATTTATTATATATCATATATATAATAATAATCCATTCGTCTCAGATATTAAGTAATCACATCACAGAATATCAACAGCAGAAGCACATATGAAAATAAAAGGATATCTAGGATGTTCGTATTTTGTATTTAGCCAACAATAGAAAATATGGATTCCACGGTCGCGATGAATAGCCAAGCCCACACCCTTAGACCTTTACGAGAGCGGCAAGTAACCCTACCAATTCTAGAGTTTAGGAGACCCGGTCTCGACTCCTCGAGATGGCCTCCCACTGAACCATAGAACCCGGTCACTTGTGATCCTCTCCTTGGGTCTATCCTGTTGCGGAAAAGTAAATAATATACAATAATGGCGACATCATCCTCAACCTGGAAGTGCCCCAAATAAAAGAATATTACATACATTTGATATTTACATGAATGAAAATAAAAACTCTCATCTCACATAAACCCCCCGGCTATTCAATCACGACAATCCTGCACATCATATCTCAGCAACAGATAATATCATATATCATCAACGTAAGTAAGTATGCGTACCCAGAATGTCATTAATGTACATCAACGAAATCGGCGATACACCACATACTACACTTACGGTCGCAGAAAAGAAATTGAAAAACTACAACAATTGGAATCATAACTGCCCTTAGACATCATAAACCCGGGATATCACATATCAAAGATTTCATATCCAAGAATGTAAAGCTCACATTTAGGTCTCATCTATGAAAACACTTTTCAAATTAAGTCGGATAATTCAACAATATTTCCGATTAAACCCGAGACCAAAATGCTAGATTTACATGCAACAAAAAAATTTGTAGATTCCAATTATTGTATCAAATTCTCAAATACCAGGCGCAGTTAAAACATTCGATCGAACGATCAATCACCCAAAATATTCTCAGAAAGCTCAACACTTACGTAATATTAAAATACACCAGAGACTGCTACAAGCTCATATGGGCCTACACAAGAAGGCACAGTCCACGCTTCACCAACGATGCCGCGGAACCGCGGCAAAATTACATTTTGGCCGCGGTTCCGTGGTCGTTAGGTCGAGTTAGGGCGTCGTTCTTCCTGTAGGCCCATACAATTCCCTGCACGTTTCTCTGAGTATTTTTAATGTGAAAAAATCCAACCTTTGAAAAATTTCCAGAGAGCATGATTCGGGCGACATGTTTCGTTCGTTCGAGATTTTTAACGTCATCTAGGTTACTCTAAAGCTCTAACTTGGCTCTGATATCATTATTGGGTTTACCTAGCACCTAATTACGGATTTGGAAGCATCACACATGCCACAATTAAATTTTTATGGTTCTAAGTTAACTAAACTAGAATCTTAACTAGAATTTTAGAGTAACAATGAGCAAGTATCACATACAAAAGAGAAACTATCACTAAGTGAAGAGATTACAACCTTTGTAGACCTTCCTTGGTGACTCCTTGGACATTTGAGAGTTTGGTACGGATCGCTAGAGGTCTACCTCGTCCACGATGATCCACCCGAAGTCCCTTTGCCCAAAGCTCCTTGATTTACTTGATCTTTGAATGAAGTATAGCAAAACACCCTACACAAATGGGATAGAAAGGTGTAGAATGATGAGGTGGTTTGTATTCTATAATCAAAACCCTTTCTTTTTATCAACCTCACACAAATGAAAACTCAAGAGAGAAGGAGAATAAGGAAGAAGATGATAATGGCAAAGCTTTTCTCAAGAGATAATGATGAATGAATTAAGTGAGAATGAATAATCAATATTAATCCTTCTCATTTCAAACCATGGTTAACTAATATCTAGATATTTATCATTGAGTTTAAAAGCCAAAAGAAAATTAACTCATGGTCAAAAGTTAGGTCAAGTGTGGTCAAATGTGGATAATTAACCATGAGTGAATTATCCTTTCTTTAACTCAAAATATTTACACACACACACACACACACACACACACACAACCATGTGAGTCTTGTATTTCTACCATCCATTGTATCAATAACCATGATACAATGTATGTATCTATGTGTCCATGCAAATCAACATGTGCATACATGCATGCATACATTAACAAAGAAAAGGGTTTAATAAAGAATTAATTTAAAAGTCAAATGTTAAATCAACACTTGATTAACAAACCGATCATATAACATACGACCCGACCAATAGAAAAACGCCCGATTAATATACGGTATCACATATACGCATTTAATCGGGTCCCTGCGCATATCTCATATGCACACCACATCTTTTCGCCTGAGCTAGGAAACTTCATTGTGGGACTCTAAGACTCGTCAATACGCCGGTAGCGGGTGATGATCATATCAAACAACCACAAGCCGCAAGCGGTCACCTAAACGTAACGGCCACTCGGGTATTGAGCAATCAGAAGAAAACCGGTGAAGCTGTCAAAACTCCTGTCGAGCCAACTGGCAACACTTACCGTACAGTCCGGTCTCTTCGTCAGATATGCTACATATTGAGTCTAGGGATGGAATCGCCGACCCCAATAACTCAATAAGTCATGCCGGTGTATGGCTCATAACAGATCGAGAAACTACTGATAACACTTATCAGTATATCTCAGCAGCCCTGGCCAGGGACTTCCTGTTATAGCCAATCGAGCATTGCACAACATCAACCCCCAATAACGGGAGAGAAGAAATCCCTCCTATCGCTCATTGCTTCCATATGCCTCGGGACTGCACCCAAATTCCACCTGTTTACATGACTCGGTAGAGTCATGGTAGGGTGGATATCAAAGTACAGTGGGAGGACATACAAGACTCTATGACGATCTTGGGTCTACAGACTAACCTGTACCAGTGTCACCTGAGAACTGCTATCCGACGATAGATATAATTCCACATAGGAGTTCTCGGCGAGTCCGTTCAGTGTACCCAGTCTCCTATGAGCTCCCGCATACAATCTTTAGTGTCACCACACCAGATGGATATGGGATCATCCATCGCCCATCACATGGGACAAGAATGGTATAGGCTAGTCTACTCTGGAATATCGATGCCCCGTCTTGATACACCCACGACTAGGAACAGTTAAAGGATATGCTTATAAACTACAAGTGTCCCACTAGTATGATCTGCATCATAGTCTCAGTAGTCAAGCAAAATATCCTATGGGATTTATCAACATGTACCAAATGAATAAGATGCATGATCAAATGAACATGTCAAGATAAAGTAAACCAGATAGCATACTATCATGTCAAGAAAGAAAATCATCTATATACATATATACATGTCCAAGCATCCACTATATTTATAATGGCCTCTAGGGCATACATATATCTAACATCATTGAGCTTGTAAGATCATTTGTGAGCTTTCAAAACCCCTACTTCATCATCCTACACTTGACTAGCGATCAACTATAGTGTGTTTCCTACACTAAAAGAGTTTAGTATAGAGGTAGCTTGATCTAGAGGGACTTCGGGTGGATCGTCTTCGGTGCGAAGATCACGAAGGAGGCTCGTTCAACTCGAAGAGGAGCCTAGTGGAGTCGCGTGGACCACAACTCGGAGCTAAAGAAGAGAAGGACTCGATCTACGAGGGTATAACCTCCTTTCCTTCTCTCTAGTAGTATATATCATCATAACCAAACCCTAATCTTCTATAAAGATCTTGTTAATCTAACTTAGCACCTAATAAAAATTAAAATTTGGCATGGTTGGTGCTACTAAAACCTCATGGTGGTGCTAGGGTAGACTTTCAGAGATAGTATGCAGGTGCTCATTAGGTTATGAGTTACACTGGACGGACTCATGAGGAACTGCTGGTTGGTTTTATACCTATTGTCAGGTAGCAGTTCCCAGGTGACATGAGTACAGCATAGTCCATTAACTTGACATCGCTACTTCGTCTCGAGTGTGTTCCCACTGTTCTTAGATTACTACCCTACCACGGCTCAATGGATTCAAGCAAACAGGTCGTAGTTGGGTGCAGTCCCGAAGCACTTAAAGGCAGTAGCGGTTAGACAGGATTCGTCTCTTCTGGTATTGGGGGTTGATATTGCGCTGTGTTTAGAAAGCCATTACACAAAGTCCCTGGCCACGGCAAGCGAGATTTACTAGTAGGTACTCCAGTAGTTTCTCAGGGTGTTTTTGGGCTCTACTCCGACACGACTTATTGCGTTATTAGGGGTCTGACGGTTACCGCCCCCCTAGCCCCTATATGCGATACACTTAGACGAACAGACCGGACTGAACAGAGATTTTCACAGATAGGCTCAGTAGGAGTTCGGATGAGTTTGCTCGTCGGCCTTCTTATCGACAGATACCTGGGTAGCCATTACGTGCAGCTATTACCGCTGACATGCTTATGGTTAAACCCACTATCGGCGTACTGTCGAGTCTTTAGAGTCCCACACATAGGGTTTCCCTGCTTCGGGTGAAACGATATAGAGGCCGTATGGTTTTACGGCAGGGTTCGATCACATACATGTACTTGTGCACGGGTGATGTTCGGACGGATAATACTAGTGGGCTTTGGTTTAAGTCGGATCCTAGTATTATATTATAAGATTATTTTCGTCTCATTGTATTCGTATTTTTCAGAATACGGATACAGGTAAGTATTTACGGTGAGGGGTATTCTTGTAATTTACTCAAGAGTGCTTCTTGAAGAAGACACGTCATTTGTGGATTAAATCATTTTGTTAAATGATTAATGAGGTGGAGGTATGAGGTGTTACTTATCATTTAATGAAGCATGGCTACTTGGTAACTCGTGGGGTAACTCATACTTTGGTGACTATTGAAGCATGCTTGATTCATTGGTTTGAATTATTGTATGCTTCATTACTCACAACACTTAGCCATTCTTCATAGAAATAATAATCACTACACTCTCTCTTCCTCAACCTTTCTTCTTCTTCCTCAACCTTTCTTCTTCTTCCTCAACCCTAAAAGTATCATGTGTTGAAAAACCTAGGGTATCTTGAGACAAATCAATCCATCATCACTCTCTACATCCTCTAGGCTATCTAGTTTAGCGAACTAGGTACCCTAGTTACCTCGATATTGTGGTTGGAGCCCGAACCATAGACTCTCAGGCTCTTGTAATGCCTTGATCAAAGACTCTCATACTTCTTTGGACAAGAGGAGAGCATCCAATATGCTTAGTTGTGAGGGTATTTTCCTCAAATGTGCCAGGACGTTGTAATCTACCTTATTTTTCTTAGACCGGTCCCTCACTTTGAGATCTTTGAAAACTCTACCGTCGAGGGCAATTTCCACAGGGATTTTTTCTTTCCCTTTTTCTTTTTTTCTCGAACCTTTGTTTGTAGGTCCGAGCTTCTTCTCGGGCATCGTACGGTTACGCAGCTGAATATTCTCGCAGTTCTTCTCATCCTCTTCTTTTTCGGAGGCAGTGTCTTTGAAGAGAGGGTTGAGAGGTATTTCATCCTCAGAATCGCTTCCGAAAGTAAGAACTTGGGGCTTTTTCCTTTCCGGACCGGTATCAACCATATGACAGTTGCCAGTCGTTTTTCACGCGCATCTATCGTACTTTTTTGCTGTCGACGAGCTTCGCGCTTCATCCTCTTAAAGTGTTTTTGATGGGAAACATATCCTTGCCACCACTTCTTGAAGGTACTGCACTCTTCGGTGGGATGGGTAACCCTCCGATGATATAGGCAGTAGTTCGGATATGAATCCTCTCCGTCAAAGCATATGACCCAGGGAGCGTTTCTTGCGAGAAGTGGCAGCTTCATTCCCATGGACAGTGAAAGTGTGTTTTAGCACCACCACTAGGTTTTAGCAAACATCAAGTATGCAATTTTAAAAAATCTAGAGTGCTAAGGTACACTAACCTAGAATCTAACTAGAGAATTAGGGTTTGTTAACATATAAACAAACTTTACACTAACTGAATAGAGAATACAACCTTTGTAAACCGGTCCTTCAATTCTAAAGCTCCAAGTAGTAGTCCCTTAGCTCCAAGTAGTGATCCATAGAACTCTTCTTAGGCTCCACTTGGTGAAAGGAACAAGCTTGCTTCGTCGTCTTCGAGGCCGAAAATGATCCACCTTGAAGTTACTCTAACTCAAGCTACCTCTTCTCTAATCAAGGAATTAGCGAAGCAAACAACCTACACTAATGGGATAGATGAGAATAGGTTGATGAAGTGGGAATTTTGCTCACTTTAGAATTTCTTTTCTCCTTTTCTTTTTCACTCCAAGAAAATCAAGAGGAGGAAGAACAAGAACTACTAATGAACTAGCACTCATGTAGAACCAAAGGTGAAAAAAATATCTCACAAATATTTGTAGAGAGTTAACCATGGCTAAAAATAATGATTGGGTTTAAAAATATCTAGAGTAAAACAAAATTAGTGCAATGAGTCATGGCTTCTACATGCTTCATGAAGCATCTTAAGCCATGCTCATTTTCCACCAATTTCCTTTTCTCTTAATAAATAATAACCCCAATTATCTTTAGGTTTGGTGTGAGTCCCTTACACCCATGTCCAATATATCATCCACCATGACATAATAATATATATAATACATATATATAAAATATATATGCATATCACATAATGATATATATCAACATATATATATATATCCAAGAGAAGAAAATCTTTAGTGAGGTAATATTAGTTAATATATATATTAATATATCGAATATATATATATATATATATCAAATTATTAAATCAACAATTAATATAATAATCCGGCTATATCATATATAACCGGCTAATATCTTTTATATGTATATCAATTTATCGAATCAACACTTGATTTAATAACCCGGTTATATCACATATAACCGACCGATATTATATATCGCGATATTAGAATACGGTATCACATACACGTATTTAATCAAGGTCCCGCGCATATCATATATGTGCCCTACTTCGTTTCGCTTGATCTAGGAAACCTCTATATGGGACTCTAAAGACTCATCAATACGCCAGCAGTAGGTAATGATCACATCTGTCATCCACAAGCCGTCAGCGGTACTAGCTAGACGTAACGGCTACCAAGGTATTGAGCGAATAGAAGATCAACAAGCAAACTTGCCCAAACTCCCATGAAGCCTATAAGCAACACTTAACGTACAGTCCGGTCTCTTCATCTAATATGTCACATATCAAGTCTAGAGGTGGAATCGTCAGACCCCAGTAACTTGATAAGTCATGGCAATATGTGGCCTATAACCGTTCGAGAAACTACTGATAACACTTACTAGTAAATCTCATCAGCCCTGACTAGGGACTTGCTGTTATAGCCAATCGAGTATAGCGCAACATCAACTCCCTATACCGGGAGAGACGAAACCCCTCCTATCGCTCATTGTCTCCATGTGACTCGGGACTATACCCAAAATCCACCTGTTTGCACGACTCCTTTGAGCCATGGTAGGGAGGAAATCAAAATACAGTGGGAGCCACACAAGACTCTATGACGATCTCAGGTCTACAGACTAACCTGTACAAGTATCACCACAGAACTGCTATCGACGATAGGTATAGTACCAACTAGGAGTTCTCGTCGAGTCATGTTCGGTGCACCATTCTATAATGAGCACATGTGCACAATCTTTGATGTCAAACACAAATGGTTATGGGATCAACCTGTAAGTGCACGGCGGCGCCACGGCCGTCAATCCGACGCCGGAAAGCGGAAGCGGTGATAAACTTTAAATTTTCTTAAACTGGCAAACCGCCGTGCACTACTACCCGGATCGAACCATTAACTAGTCCTAGCTAACTACAAGAAAGGGAATAGAGATATACCGACGATCCAAGTCCTCCGGTCTTCTCGTCATGGTCCCGATCTCGTGCGGAAAAGTCCCGTCTCCTCCTCGTCGCCGGAAGTGCACCACATCGCCAACTTTGTTTACGGGCTCCCACCTCAATGCCGAGGCAACTCGGGCACGAAGCCGGCTACTCGACGTGCCCAAGATTCGCTGTAGAATGTGTAGTGAGCTATTGTCTCTATTGGGGTTGAAGGAGTTGCCAAATGGTGGAGGAAAAAGGAACTTGGAGAGAGGTGGGGAAAAATGTAGCATGCCAAGAATGAGAATAACATTTTTTCCCTCACCAAAAGAAAAAGACCCCCTTTCCTCATAGTGGCCGGCCATGGTAAGTGGAGAGAAAAGAATGAGAGTGTCTCAAAAAAATGGGAGCCAAAAACTCATCTCATGCAAGAGAGAGAGAGAGGAATGGTTATGATGCAAAAGGGAATGATCACAACAATAAACCCACACTCAACCAACCTCACCCCTCATCATCATCAACCATCATGCCCACTAAAAGTCAATCCATCATGAGAAGGAGAAGTCAATGATGGTGCACATCATGAAAACCATCATGATGCGAAAAGATGCAAAGAACCCCCTCCACAAATGCCTATTTGCAACAATGCAAATAAACCCTCCTCCACCAATCTTCGGCCAATGAACGGAACAAAGGAAATTGGCCGAAACGGAAAGCAAACTGGCAACTCCAGAAAACTGGTCCCGTAATAAATTACAGGAAAACCCCGATACTGTGCATACACACCCGCATCTGTATTTCGACCGAAATACAAAAGCAATGAGACAAAATCTACACTGTACTATACTAGGATCCGGCTTATACCAAAACCGGCTAGTAATATCCGTTCGATCCTGATCCGTGCAATACCGCACGTATCTGATCAAACCCTGCCATATATGCATACAGCCTATAGTACAGACTGTCCGATCCTGATCCGTGCAATACCGCACGTATCTGATCGGACCTTGCCATATCTCCATACGGCCTCTACAACCTTTCGCCCGAAAGCTGAGTAACTGAATGTGGGGGACTCTAAAGACTCATCAACACCTTGGTTGTGGATTTAACCACTAGCACGTCAGAGGTATAAGCCAATACGTAACGGGCTACCAGGTACTGACTAAAAAGGGACGTCTGTGAGCGAACTCAGCCTGACTCCCTACTGAGCCTGTCAGTAACAATATCCGTGCAGTCCGGTCCGTTCGTCTATGAGTATCGCATGGCGGGCCTAGGGGGTTGGTAAAAGTCAGACCCCCAAAAGCGGTACAAGTCGTGTCGGAGTGTAGCCCAGAACACCCTGAGATACTACTGGAATACCTACCAGTAAATCTCCTTGCCTTGGCCAAGGACTTTGTGTAATGGCTCTCCTAGACACAGCACGACCTCACCCCCAATACCGGGAGAGACGAACCCCTGAAGATACGCTCACTGCCTCCATGTGGCTCGGGACTGTACCCAACTAAAACCTGTTTGCACGACTCCTTTGAGCCGTGGTAGGGTAGTAATCAAAGTACAGTGGGAACTCACACGAGACAAATGACGATCCCCAGGTCGATGAACTAACCTGCACACATGTCACCAGGGAACTGCCATCTGACGTCTGGTATATGACCAACTAGCATGTTCCCGGCGAGTCCTGTCCGGTGTACTCATAACCCAATGAGCACCTGTATACATCTTAGGTGATCCAACTGACACCAGTGGCTTGTGAGACCGGCCACCGCCCCTCGTCGGGGTCTCGACTGTATACACTAGTCTACTAATGGAGTATCGATGCCCAGTCTCGAAACTCCACGACTAGGGACCTTTTAAGGATAAGCTTATAGACCCCCAGCTCCCACTTATATGATCGCCCTCATACTGCTGGTGGTCAAGCAAGAATCCTAGGGGCTCTATCAACGTGTAATAGCGACGTGTCAGGTCACCTAAAGCAGTACACGATGATAAAGGTAAACCAGATAGCATACTATCATCTCGAGTAAGACTGTCCTACCGGGATAGGTCCTCCCTCAATCATTACAATCACGTACCTGTGACCTAATAATTGACTCTGAGGGCACTATCTCCAACAATCTCCCACTTGCACTCAAGGCTAATTATTGCAATGTCGCATACTCACAGCCCGTGTGATACCGAACATCCAACTCCTCTACTAGTCAGTCTCACAAAGCTCGTTTTCGGAACTATTGCTTTCGAGGAATAGCCTCAGTGAGTGGATCCGCTTAGTTGTTTCTTTCTATGTCTCTCTATATCTCAAATTCGCGGAGAAGGCCATCTCCCGAAAAGAGCAATACCTGTCTCAGAATATGTCTGGATGTCTGATGGGACCTAGCTCATAAATGAACTCCAAATCCAAACTTCTTAGACTGTATCGTCAACTGAACTTAATCAGTATCCTGCGCGCCATGCCTCCCTCAGTATTGCCTTGGACCACCTGTCCAAAATACTGCCCCTCATCAGAAGGAAAACTATAACTCTGACAACCTCCTTGTCGTCCATGTCACCTTGGAAGCCTGGAATGATAACTGTCTCCTGAATGAGGCTGTCGTTATCATCTCCCTAGAACATCCACTTATGTTCTAAAACTGCTTCCGACTGTTTCTCCAGGATTGGATTAATGTCAACTTATTGCATCCAGTGCAAGAACAACATCTGGTGTGGTACTTGACATCTCACGATTGACTCAATTGCCTGAGCAAATGATCTGCCAATCATGCCCGTCCCTCTCCCCTTTAGTCTGTAAGACACCTTTGGAGAAGGTGACTCCATTACCTGCAGGTACACTACCGTGCCAGGAGTCGTCCATTCTAAATACTCTTAGAATGCTGTCAAGTACCCTGATTAGGAAACCACCCAAATCTAGATCTAAGACCATAGATCTAGTAACCAGTATGTCTGATATAAAATCCATTTCCTTTGTGGAGAAACAACTGTGTGACGACCAAAGTATAACCGATCGTAGTGTAAGAGTTTCTTTTCCTACTCTGTGTATATCATCCAAATACCAGGATATCACACCCTACTACCTTCTCAACTGATCCATCCCCTATTCTGATGAAGTCAAACCCATGACTGTCACCTCAGAAATAGATGATCTATCTCCGCTACATCTGCTCTAGTCTATAAATAGACATAAGCAACCTGTCCACCAATGCTTCCGCTGCTCCCACTGACTACGACAACCCTCTGGCAGAGTCATATAGACGTACCCTTCTAAAACTGGTTTAGAACGACGCTATACTCATCCTCCCGCCGGGTCTCGTAACCTGGAACAACAGCAATGGCAATTGTGGGTAAACAAGAACTTCCCTGTCACCGTCCTTGAGGCTACCGTAGTGTCTCTCGGGTGCCTGAAGTTACCCACCTTATCTGCGGAGTGGCCAATGGAATGTCAATCCAGATTGAATCTTTAGGTTCCTTATCAAATCTTCAGTAATCGTTTGTGGTTCTGGAATCACTTCCAGTTCTACCATACTCCCACTACTGTTTTCTGAAAAAATCCATTTTTAATAAAACTGTGGCGAGTCTAGAACAATATCGCTATTGTTCATCCAGATGGTAGAAAGTCAACCCTCGTCATGCCCTGGGTCAACCCACAAACAGCCATTACAGAAACGTGCCTTGAGTTGTCCAGTGTCTGGTTTTAATCATAAACCGGACAACTCCCCGTACCTTAACATCGTTAAGATATGAACTGTTCTATATCCAATATAGAAACAGAGGCACTGATTTAATTTAACCAGACTCAAATCATGCAGCTGTCCCCAGCGCATGTCAACTAAATGGAAGGAGGCCGATCAGCGTTCCTCAACTTGGGAGTACTTCCAATTATGAGTAACCTGAAAGAGAAGCAAGATCTCTTTATCATTACTATCAACTGAATACCATACACAAGTATCTACATCTTCGATCTCTTTGAAGAATCCCGAAACTTGCTATACCTGGTTCTCTACTCTATTCAAATACCTATAACTTCTCAAAATTTGGACCCTGTGTTTCCGCGAAACACCTGTCTAAAAACTAGAGAAGTCATAAGTAAACCGAATATAGTACGAGGACCAACCCCTCTGTCCTGATGGACCCTGGACAACATACAATCCTTTGTATAAGTCCCTTGAGTCTTATAACTCATTCACTGTGTGTCGTAGGTTGAAAACTGTACTAATGGTTAAGAAGAATTACACCGCTGTTTAATGCTCCTTACCTAACCATCCACTGATATAGGTAAATGTCGTAGACATAATTTCAGAAAGGTATATCTCACTCTATGAAAATAGACGTACAGATATATCAATTTGAAATTGGTGCATAACAGCGGATATTCAAAACCAAATATTTGCCGACCGGCAAACAGCCCAGGTGATTTCCTCAAATATCACCGATTACAACGAATCCCGATATAATGAGGATAATCACCCAATTCCCAATAACTTACTCCCACTTATCATCTGTAAAACCATACAGATGTGAGAATCATACCTGGTAAATACATACCCTGGAGCAAGTGTCTAATCGGGAAATCAGTTTTCTTTTAACATTACACAGTGAAACTGAAACATTGAAATGTTCCGATGGGGTATTCTGGTATTCCTAGTAATGCCTCTTCCAGATTCACGACTGTAACTGTATAGTTCTTTGCCACCTCTCCAAATCCCTTCATATGTCTTTAGTCTTTACCTTCTGCACACCTTTTTAGGCCAAATGGTTTTCTTCCTTCCCTACCGTTCGGCACCAGCCTATGGTTTGGAAGAAGACTATCCAATAAGCATAATGGGTGTACTGTCCCAATCCTAGGAACACTCGCAATGAGAGAGGGTGAAGATAAAAGACAACTGAATAAACCTTATTCCTATTCCTCCTGGACCAGAATCCATCCCCGAACTGGAACAAGTTCCTTTCGAGTTCGTATATAACCATACGATGGAGTATCCAATAAACTGTGGATCTTCGTAGTGATACGGAGTGTCCTGGAGAAATACAAAGGTGATTTAGGATTGGCGAAGGAATACTTGGTTTGGTCGTGAATATCTGTTGCAATTTACTTTGCCCTCTTACTAATCCCTTGCTTTGTCTGAACTTAATACCTTCTGCACACAATCGTTATGCTAATTGGTTTTCTTCATTCCCTACCGGTCGGCACCAGCCTAAGGTTTGGAAGAAGACAATCCAATTTGCGTAATAGGTGTACTACCCCTAAACCAAGGAGTACTCGTAACCTGAGAGAGGGTAAAAGGAAAAGACAACTGAATAATCCTATCCGTTTTCTCCAGAACCGGAAACCATCCTCGAATAAATTCTTTCGAGTTCGTATCTAACCATACGATGGTTTTGTCCAATGGAAGTGGACGTTCGTAGTAAAACGGGGTGTCCTGGAGAAAAGGGTAAAAGTAGGAGTGGCAATGAGGTTTGCAACTCTGACAATCCAAAAGCCGGTGTTTAAGAAGGTTCGGTCAACTTGGTCACTGAGTCAAAGTCTTAGGGTCGGGTCAATGGTCGCTGCCAAAGAGAGAGAGAAAAGAAAACACTCAGCGTGCACTCTAACCTAGATCAGAATGGTCACCAATTTATCTAATCTGGAAACCTCCCACTGTACCTCAAATTCTCCTCCAAACCTGAAAGAAGAATTAGTCGGGGTTACCCGAGGAGTAAACTAACGCATCAGTGGGAATCGGGATCCAACTATCATCGCATGACAACGTGACGGAATCCGCTCACGCTATCACACTCCAGAAGGTATGCGCATATCTGGCAAGTTTCAGTTCTTTTGAAACTCCCAATGTGATTTCTGCCCCATGCTCTTATGACCTTGACTTTGGCCAACATATCATAAGTCACATGTCAAGTTCTACCCGTCATTCTCCAGGTTAATTTGAATCCACCCGTACATACCCTTGACTTTGGCCAAAATGGCAGCACGACTGTCCCAAACCAACGCATCTATCTATGCTACATATGAATAACCAACAGCTACCAAACACTGTGCCTTGACTTTGGCCAACATACACAGCTTGAATACTATTGACTACCCATATGAAACGACGGAGGGCTACGAATGGTTTCTGGCGAAAACCTTTAACGTAATGAACTTGATATCGTTGAAGGAACGGATAGCTTTTAAAAATATAGTGACGAAAACCTTCGCTAAAGAGGTCACTCCCGGTGAAGGGATCTCGGCTCTTTCCCCGTAGAATGGGGTGCAGGATATTCCAACTGAATACCACGGTGCAAAGCAAAAGCAATCGGCTATAGTGAAGTTAATGCCCTAACGCAAACTTTTGTCCAAGGGGTCACTCCCGGTGAAGGGATCTCGGCCCTTGCCTCGTCGACTGAGGAGCAGGATATTCTAAATGAATACCGCAATGCAAAACAAAAGTGAACGTCCTTGCAATAACAACTTTTTGAAAAGTGTTCCAACAACATCAGATTAGGTTTGTTTTAAAACTTGCATTGATCCAAATCAATGCAGTCCCATCAATTGATCACACCAAAAAGAACGAAAATATACTGATGTACGTATATGCCATCCGCATTCGCCACTGGGTCCCGTCATTACCCGTTAGGTTAGCTTACTAACGACAGAGCGGGGACTGGACTAGCGCGGATGCAAAACATATACAACATCTACTAATATATATACCAATATATTATATTCGCTCAAGGCGTGAATAAAATGCAACATGACAGAAATGAACAGCATCACAGAAACAATACAGATATCTGGGATCCCCGGGTTTCACAGAGCCACTGCTGAAACCCGACGTTCCCCTGGTTGTGTGGATAGCCTGTGCAATGAAAACCTAGACCCCTACGGGCGCGGCAAGTTACCCGCCAAAACCTGAAGCGAGGCAGCCCCCTTCAGCAACGTGAATGGACCACCCAGCACTTCACGGAATCCGGTAACTTGGGCACCCCTCCTGGGTCAACCTGTACCCCCTACGAGTGCGGCGAATAGCCCGCCAATCCTAGAGTGAAGCCCCCTCCGTCTCAATGCCATGAGATGCGGGCTTGTTGCCCTCTAGAACCCGGCTATCCGTGCACCCCTCCGCGGGGCAATCCTAGTACAGAAAGTAAAATATACATACACCGGGTACATCGACCGCAACCAGGTCGTGCCCCAAAATAATAATACAATCAGGCAGTAACGGCAGTCCACATGTCGGACGCTCGCCCCGCAATATCAAATGTACATAATACAAACAAAACTGTACTAGCATTGCATCCAGGCTATCCCCCACGACCGATCCGCAACAACACAGCAAATACATAGAACATCAACGTGAAAGTCACGTTCGCAAATCCGTCAAACCGGGCTATAGCGGTTAGACCGGATTTACCGATCAAGTGAAATTCACGGTCGCAGATATAATGTAAATACTGTGAAAAATGTGTTTAAAATTTTCCGATTGACCAAAAATTAACAAGTGGGCCCCAATCAAAACTGTAGCAGTTAAAGAAATTCTGGGCCCAAATTTAATATTCCAAAAACCCTATTTTCTCCCCAGAAGCCCACTGTAAAAATCCAACCCAATGATTCTTCCATACTGCGGCGGAAGCGGCGCCAGAAGTGGGTTTTGGCCGCCCTTCCGCGCTCTGGTTGGAAGATCATTGTCTCGAATTTGAACAGTGGTCTTATAATTTTTAGTACATCAATATTTTAGAACCTGAAAAAATTTTGAGACTGAAAAATTTCAACAGAAACTGATGTGGGCAAATACGGGTTTTTGAACATTTCGATCGATCGGAACTGAAAAACACATTACACAAAGCTAGACTAAGTTAATGGGGAGGCTCTGATACCACTGTAAGTGCACGGCGGCGCCCCGGCCGTCAATCCGACGCCGGAAAGCGGAAGCGGTGATAAACTTTAAATTCTCTTAAACTGGCAAACCGCCGCGCACTACTACCCGGATCGAACCATTAACTAGTCCTAGCTAACTACAAGAAAGGGAATAGAGATATACCGACGATCCAAGTCCTCCGGTCTTCTCGTCATGGTCCCGATCTCGTGCGGAAAAGTCCCGTCTCCTCCTCGTCGCCGGAAGTGCACCACATCGCCAACTTTGTTTACGGGCTCCCACCTCAATGCCGAGGCAACTCGGGCACGAAGCCGGCTACTCGACGTGCCCAAGATTCGCTGTAGAATGTGTAGTGAGCTATTGTCTCTATTGGGGTTGAAGGAGTTGCCAAATGGTGGAGGAAAAAGGAACTTGGAGAGAGGTGGGGAAAAATGTAGCATGCCAAGAATGAGAATAACATTTTTTCCCTCACCAAAAGAAAAAGACCCCCTTTCCTCATAGTGGCCGGCCATGGTAAGTGGAGAGAAGAGAATGAGAGTGTCTCAAAAAAATGGGAGCCAAAAACTCATCTCATGCAAGAGAGAGAGAGAGGAATGGTTATGATGCAAAAGGGAATGATCACAACAATAAACCCACACTCAACCAACCTCACCCCTCATCATCATCAACCATCATGCCCACTAAAAGTCAATCCATCATGAGAAGGAGAAGTCAATGATGGTGCACATCATGAAAACCATCATGATGCGAAAAGATGCAAAGAACCCCCTCCACAAATGCCTATTTGCAACAATGCAAATAAACCCTCCTCCACCAATCTTCGGCCAATGAACGGAACAAAGGAAATTGGCCGAAACGGAAAGCAAACTGGCAACTCCAGAAAACTGGTCCCGTAATAAATTACAGGAAAACCCCGATACTGTGCATACACACCCGCATCTGTATTTCGACCGAAATACAAAAGCAATGAGACAAAATCTACACTGTACTATACTAGGATCCGGCTTATACCAAAACCGGCTAGTAATATCCGTTCGATCCTGATCCGTGCAATACCGCACGTATCTGATCAAACCCTGCCATATATGCATACAGCCTATAGTACAGACTGTCCGATCCTGATCCGTGCAATACCGCACGTATCTGATCGGACCTTGCCATATCTCCATACGGCCTCTACAACCTTTCGCCCGAAAGCTGAGTAACTGAATGTGGGGGACTCTAAAGACTCATCAACACCTTGGTTGTGGATTTAACCACTAGCACGTCAGAGGTATAAGCCAATACGTAACGGGCTACCAGGTACTGACTAAAAAAGGACGTCTGTGAGCGAACTCAGCCTGACTCCCTACTGAGCCTGTCAGTGACAATATCCGTGCAGTCCGGTCCGTTCGTCTATGAGTATCGCATGGCGGGCCTAGGGGGTTGGTAAAAGTCAGACCCCCAAAAGCGGTACAAGTCGTGTCGGAGTGTAGCCCAGAACACCCTGAGATACTACTGGAATACCTACCAGTAAATCTCCTTGCCTTGGCCAAGGACTTTGTGTAATGGCTCTCCTAGACACAGCACGACCTCACCCCCAATACCGGGAGAGACGAACCCCTGAAGATACGCTCACTGCCTCCATGTGGCTCGGGACTGTACCCAACTAAAACCTGTTTGCACGACTCCTTTGAGCCGTGGTAGGGTAGTAATCAAAGTACAGTGGGAACTCACACGAGACAAATGACGATCCCCAGGTCGATGAACTAACCTGCACACATGTCATCAGGGAACTGCCATCTGACGTCTGGTATATGACCAACTAGCATGTTCCCGGCGAGTCCTGTCCGGTGTACTCATAACCCAATGAGCACCTGTATACATCTTAGGTGATCCAACTGACACCAGTGGCTTGTGAGACCGGCCACCGCCCCTCGTCGGGGTCTCGACTGTATACACTAGTCTACTAATAGAGTATCGATGCCCAGTCTCGAAACTCCCACGACTAGGGACCTTTTAAGGATAAGCTTATAGACCCCCAGCTCCCACTTATATGATCGCCCTCATACTGCTGGTGGTCAAGCAAGAATCCTAGGTGCTCTATCAACGTGTAATAGCGACGTGTCAGGTCACCTAAAGCAGTACACGATGATAAAGGTAAACCAGATAGCATACTATCATCTCGAGTAAGACTGTCCTACCGGGATAGGTCCTCCCTCAATCATTACAATCACGTACCTGTGACCTAATAATTGACTCTGAGGGCACTATCTCCAACACAACCATCGTCCTATACAGGGTCAAGAAACGAACATACTAGTCTACTCTGGAATATCGATGCCATGTCTCGATATTCCCATGACTAGGAACTATTTAAAGGATGTGCTTGTGGACTACACTAGCCCTACTAGTATGATCTGCATCATAGTCATGTTAGTCAAGCTAGCATCCTAAGAGCTTTATCAACATGTATCATAGAGACAAAATTATAATATAAATGTACATGTTAAGATAAAGAGCAACCAGATAGTATACTATCATGTCGAGCAAGAAAGTCTTACACACACACACACACACACACAAAATAATGTACAATAATGGCCTCTAGGGCATGCATATGACTAACAATCTCCCAGTTGCACTAAGGACAGTTGTTGTAGTATCGCATACCCAACATCCCAAAAAGCCTCTCAAATTGCGTCTGGGGGAGGGCCTTCATGAGATCCGTTGTGTTGTCCTTCATGTCAACTCTCCTGACCTCGATCTCTCGGCGATCAACTATTTCCAGGATCTGGTGATACCGTCTAAGAATATGTCTGGATCGCTGATGGGACCGGGGTTCCTTGGCCAAAACCACAACTCCATTGTTATCACAATACAGGGGTATTGGATGCTTAATGGATAGAACCACTCCAAGTTCATCAATGAACTTCTTCATTAAGATAGCTTCTTTGGCATCATCGTTGGCAGCGATGTATTTAGCCTCCATCGTCGAGTCTGCCACGGTATCTTGCTTTTGAGACATGACTGGCAAGTTTCATAAGATGCGAATTCGAACGGATTCAAATATCCATCTTTATGCAACTTGCTAGCCTTTTCGTATTGATATGACCTAGTTTACAATGCCACAAGAAGGCTTCATTCATTTTTGAACATTTCCTCTTGTGTGTGTTTTGTATGTTTAGAACTGTTGTTTGATTTAGAACGTATATACTGTTACATAACGTACCAAAACCAATCAACACTTGATTTAGGAAAATGTTCATAACATTTTCCTCCAATACAAAATTATATCCTTCTTTATGTAATAAAGAGATTGATATAATATTGCACATCATATTTGGTACGAAATAACAGTCGTTTAGAATCAATGTATTATCATTTGGTAATATAAGGTGATATTCGCCAACTACTTTGGCAGCAACAGTTGCACCATTTCCTACTACGAGAGATTTATCATCCTTTTCCAGTTCTCTACTTCTTCTTAACCCATGTAACATATTATATATGTGGGATCATGATCCGATATCTAATACCCAGGACGTAGAGCAAACTGAAAAATAGTTCTCGGTAACGAACACACCGAAATAAGATGCATCAACATGCTCTTTCATCGATCGGGTTGCGAGGGAATCCTGATATTCCCCTATTCCTTACTTAGACTTATGACAATCATAAGAAAAAGCAGAACCAATGTTCCCCAGCTCCGTATAATAAGCGGGTTCGGTCAATACATCCATATTATTATCTTGATTAAGGCTTGTCATGGTCTCTATCTGGAGAGGGAGAGAGAAGAAAACACTTTAGCATGCGCTCTTGCAATATTAGATTGGTTATTATCTTATTTAATCAGGATGGCTCCTACTATTTTTATCAACTCTTCCTTCAAACCCTAAAAGGTAAGACTAGTAGGGATTAATTACACCCTACAAGTTCACTAATCTGTCATCCAGGCAGGCATTGGTACTCCGAGGGAGTCTCCCCATGCTTTCGCATGGAACTAATTAAATAACCTTGTTTCCGCAGGGCATAACCCCGTTAATACCTTTCTTAGATACCTTCTGGATTAGCTAATTGTAAAGTGCAAAACTCTCACAGGAGTAACACTTATTCGCAGTGGGTATTGGGATCCAACTATCTCATAGAAGGTATGCAATCTCATTGCAAATTCCCAATATTTGAAATTCCCAATATCTGTTTTTACCCCTAACGTCCTACGACCTTGACGAAGGCCAACAAACCATAGGGCGCTAGTCAAGTTCAACCCGTACATTTCATGATTGAATTAAACCCACCCGCATGACCCTTGACGAAGGCCAACAAAGTCGTACGACTACCCTAATCCAATCACATCATATGCGGCAGATAAGCACTAATCAACTGCCGTACACTACGCCTTGACGAAGGCCTACAAACGCAGCACGAATTCTGAAATAGTCCTTATCTAAAATGATGGAGGGTTATGACAGGTTTTTAAGAAAACCTTTAGTGTAATGAACTTGATATTGTTCTAGAATCGAGTGATTTGAAAAAGAGTGGTTTAAGCTCCGCTTTTAAAATCAAATAGTTTTCAAAATAAACCGAGTGGGTTGTAGAATTTGCTAGCTTTTGTTAAAGAGGTCATTCCTGGTGAAGGGATCTCGGCTCTTTCATCATCGAATGAGGTGCTGGATATGTTAGTGTATATGCCCTAGGGGCCATTATTGTATCATACTAGCATGTATATTACTTAATGGAAGCTTGGGATATTCACAGTTGTATATAACAGTCTTGCTAAAAATAGTAGTATGCTACTTGGTTTGTGTCTACTTTAATATGTGCATATGTTTCTTATAACGTATCACTTATACATATTAGTAGAGCCCATAGGATCTTTGCTTGATTACCAGCGTCGTGATGGCAGTCACACTAGTGAGGGCTGGGTAGTCTGTAAGCAACATCCTATATAGGTCCCTGGTCGTTGGATTATCGAGATAGGGCATCGATATTCCGGAGTAGACTAAGTGTATACGCTTCTCATCCCAGTTAGGGAGATGGTCTGTCCCATAGCCATCAGTACGTCGTACTAGAGATAGTATACAGGTGCTCGTTAGGTTACGGGTACACCGGACAGGACTCGCCGGGGAACTGATTGGTTGGTATTATACCCATCGTCAGTTAACAGTTCCCAGGTGACATGAGTACAGCATAGTCCGCAGACTTGACACTGCTACTTCGTCTCGAGTGTGTCCCACAGTTCTTAGATTGCTACCCTACCACGGCTCAAAGGAGTCGTGCAAACAGGTAGCAGTTGGGTGCAGTCCTGAGCACTTGGAGGCAGTGGCGGTTAGATAGGATTCGTCTCTCCCGGTATTGGGAGTTGATATCGCACTATGTCAGAGAGCCATTACGCAAAGTCCCTGGCCAGGGCAAGCGAGATATACTGGTAGGTTCCAGTAGCTTCTCAGGGCGTAATGGGCTTCACTCCGACACGACTTATACAGCTATTAGGGGACTGATGCTTACCGCCTCCTAGGCTTGATATGCGATAGTCCTAGACGAACAGACCGGACTGTACGGAGATTGTCACATCAGGCTCAGTGGGAGTTCAGATGATTTACCTCATCGGCTTTCTTATCGACATCTACCTGGGGACCGTTACGTACAGCTAGTGCCGCTTGCGGTCTATGGTTAAACCCACTGCCAGCGTAGTGTCGAGTCTTTAGAGTCCCACACAGAGAGTTTCCCTGCTCCAGGAGAAACGATATAGAGGTCGTATGGTTTTACGACAAGGGTTCGAACGCGTACATGTGTTTACGCACGTACGAGTTTTTCGGACAGTTTTTACTAGCCGGCTTTGGTTTAAGCCAGATTCTAGTATCGGGTTATTGGATTTATACAGTCTAAAGTTTTTCCGTGTTTTCACGGATAGGAGGGGCGTTCTCGTAATTGCGCGAGAAGCTTCTAGAAGATGGTGATTAAGGAGGTTTAGGTGGCATATACATTGAATGAGATTAGTGAGTCATATGGATGATTCATCCATGTCATTAATACTTCATAATTGCTTAATGACTCATGGAGATGAATCACCATAAGATATTTATCTAGCATGGTTGTAAATCATTTTTGTTTTCTTTTCTTGAAAAACAATAATGCTTGATATATATTATGATAGCTCATTTTCTCATTTGATTATCATGTTCATCTTCTCTCTCCTCAAGCTCTCTCTCTTCAAACCCTAATCTTCCCCTCTCATGTGTTGAGTATAAGGATTAGTTAGACTAATTAAACCATAACCCTCACTCTATATCATCTAGGTACTTTGATTAGCACTTAAAGAAACCTAGTTATCTCAAGTTTGAGATTAAGCTTGGCGTAGGAGCTTCCGGGTGGATCGTCTTTGATTCGAGAAGGCCGTGAAGTTGCCGATATTCCAAGGAACCTACGAGGAGTGGAGAACAGCGATGAAGACCCGAAGGACACGGTTCTTGAGGTATAATCACTTCACATAGTAGTTTAGAACTTGTATGATAGTTGTTAGTTATCGTTTAGCTTCGATTCATGCGGTTAGTCGATGTTTAAGCAAAGAACAAGATCGTTTTTCATGTTTCCACCTCCCCGCAAGTCGTGGGGTGTTGTACATCGACTTACAGTGGTATCAAAGCCTCGCTAAACAATAAATAACTCACTTGCAAAATTGTATGAATTTCGAACGGAAAAAAACAAACCGGAAAACCCTGATATCATGAGTTTCTGTCGATTTTTAAATGAGGTCCAAAAATTTTTCAGGGACCTTCAGAAAGCCTTAAATGATAGTATTAGAACACCCAAGAAAACTGGGCTCATGAATCGTCTAAAGAGCCGCGGAACCGCGGCGGATTCCACCGATCCGCCGCGATTCTCCGCCGAGTTGCCGATTCATCAGCCCAATTTTCCTGTGTGGGTTCTCTGTGATATTTGGTATTTTCTAGAATTTTTTAATTTTTGCTCAGGTTTCAGATTTACAGAGAAGTATTGGAGCAAAATTAAATGTGTTTAATCGATCGAAATTATACGGTATTTGCTTGTTGGATTATATCTGTGTTTGTATAATGTGTTCGTAAACCTTCCCTAACTGCTAGTATGTTGGTTGGCAGGTGGTTGCACATTTCTGTAATGGATTTTACCTTTTTGTGCATATGAACTGTGTTGGACTGTTGTGATGTATAGCCGGGGTTTTGTGATGGGTTATTATTTAATTCATTTGATGTAAATGTAATTTGTTGTAATATTATTTTGCGGGGCACATCCAGGTTGCGGTTGTAGCCACCGTTGTATTATTTCATTTTACTGTTTTTGCTCCTAGGACAGACCCAAGGTGGGGTGCACAAACTGCCGGGTGGGTAGTTTGCCGTACCCGTAGGGGTCTTGGGTGGGGTAATGGCTATTCATCACAACTGTGTAATCCGTCTTTTGTTGCAGGCTCAAAACAAACACGGATTGCTTGCAAATCCAATAAAGTTCATCTGTGATCTGGAATGAATATTGTTGCGTCTGACAAATGTACAATATCTATATATGATAGCTATTTAGACGTCACTTATGTTTTACACCCGCGCTAGCCCATCCCCCGCTCTGTCATTAGTTAAGTAACCTAACGGGTGATGACGGGACCCCGTGGCGAATGCGGATGGCATAAGAGGATGTTGTATTTTCGTTGTTTTCTGCAATGATAAGATTAAAGATGGGACGCATTATTATAATGCAAAGAAAATAAACCAAAGTTAAGTCGTTGGAACAAATTTAAAATAAAACCACTCGGTTATTTTAAAAGAGCAGAAATTTTAATTGCGGAGCTTTAACCACTCCTTTTAAAAGTATCAGGTTCCTTCGATTATATCAAGTTCACTACGTTCACGGTTTTTTTCCAAAACCAGTCGTAGCCCTCCGTCATTTCATACGGATATTCAATAGTATTCAAGCTATGTTTGTTGACCTTCGTCAAGGCATAGTGATTGGTGGCTGTTGGGTGTTCATATGTAGCATAGATATATGCGTTGGTTTAGGACAGTCGTATTACCTTGTTGACCTTCGTCAAGGGTATGTACGGATGGGTTCAAATTAACCTGGACAATGACGGGTAGAACTTGACATGTGACTTATGATTTGTTGACCTTCGTCAAGGTCATAAGTGCATGGGGCAGAAATCCATATTGGGAATTTCTAAAGAAACTGAAATTTGCAGAAAGAGCATACCATTTTGGAGTTTGATGAATGTTGGTAGGATTCCTTCAACATTATCATACGATAATATTTTGGATCCCGATCCTACTGAGAGTATATACTACTTATCAGGAGATTCGTCACTTAACGATCAATGCTATAAACCAAGTAGGTGTCAAGAAAGGTGTCAGCGGGGCTACGCCCCAAGAGAAAAGAAGTTATTTAATTAAGGAACTTCGCGAAAGCATTGGAAAACCTCCCTCGAAGTATCGACACTAGCCTGGCTGAACGGTTAAGCAAGTATTGTATGGTGAGAATAGTCCTGGCTAATTCTTCTTTTATGGTTTGAGGAAGGATTCGAGAAACAGTGGGAGCCATCCTGTTTAGATAAATTAAAAACCAATCTAAACTTGCAACAGCATCATGCTAAAATGTTTTCTTCTCTCTCTCTTAATTGCAGCGACCTTGTGACCATACATAGGTTACATCTAGATAACAAATTGACTGAATCTGACTTATATGACTGGCAAAAGTCTGTCCAGATGTCCATTGCCTATAATAAGCTGGACTACCCTATTACTACTCAAGATCCCGCCGTCTCAGGTCTAGTTTCCACTGTCGCGGGTATGGATATCCGTCAGACAATGGAAAAAGATAAAGCGAAAGCTAAGTGCCTCATGTTAGCTTCAGTTGATGGTGTATACCAGAAGAAGCACGAGAAGATGGACTTAGTTTCCATCTTTCTCCATAATAAAGATTTATATGGAGAGCAATCTCATATCACTAGATATGAAACCTCGAACGAATTAATTCAAGCGAGGTTAGCTGACGGGTCATCTGTAGGGGACAACGTCCTTACAATGACTAGCTGTATTGATGAGCTCCAGGACCTGGAGACCGCGTTGGGGAACGAGTCAAATACTGACTTGATTCTACAGTCTCTGCCTCCTACCCTGAAGGAAACTCGAGAGGGAGAAGGAAAGAGAAAGGCAAAAGTTTCGGGACTGGATATAATAAAACAGGGACGTTCCTATTGTTACAGGAATGAACATTGGCAGAAAGATTGCAGGGCTTTAGAAGCCAGTAGCCAGGATTCGAAACATGTTGTGGCTTCATCTTCAGGTGTGTTTATGATAGAAAACTGTATGTCAGTTAACCCTACTTCCTGGGTATTGGATACCGGATCAGGAACTCACATCTGTAATTCATTACAGGCTCTGAGAAATCGTAGGGTTATCGGGATAGGTGATATGACCCTCACAGTTGCTAACGGAATGAGCATGGATGCTGAATCCGTAGGGGAATATCATCTTGGAATGACAACTGGGCAGATATTGATTCTGCGTAACTGTTTTTTTGTACCAGGTACAACTTGTAATATCATATCTGTACCCTTATTTTCTAAGGAAGGATATGATTTTGTTTTTACAAGAGATGTGGTTCACATCCACCTAAATCAAGATGTGATTGGGTCAGGTACATTAGAAAACGGAATATACGTATTAAATCAAGCTCAGATTTTCAGTGTCCAGAACACACTTAAAAGAAAGTCTCCGGAAACAAATCAGGCTTTCTTATGACATTGTAGACTAGGTCACATCAATGAGAGAAGGTTAACTAAGTTACATAGAGAAGGATATTTGACTCCGTTCGAATATCAATCTTATGCTACTTGTGAATCTTGTCTCATAGGAAAGATGACAAAAACTCCGTTTACTGGACACGGAGTAAGAGCAAGCGAGCTCTTAGGACTCATACACAGTGATGTGTGCGGTCCAATGTCTACACATGCGCGAGATGGTTATTCATACTTCATTACTTTTACAGATGATTTCTCTAGGTATGGATACATCTTCTTAATGAAGCATAAATCCGAGGCCTTTGAGAAATTCCGAGAATACAAAAATGAAGTGGAAAAACAAACCGGCAAAAGTATCAAGACACTGAGATCTGATCGAGGTGGTGAATACTTAAGTGCCGAGTTCCTAGGTTACTTAAAAGAGAATGGAATTCTCTCTCAGCTTACTCCTCCATACACACCACAACACAACGGTGTATCGGAAAGGAGGAATCGAACCCTATTAGATATGGTTCGTTCCATGATGAGTAAAGCTGAGTTGCCGCGATCTTTCTGGGGTTATGCACTAGAAACAGCTGCATATCTCTTAAACAAGGCTCCAACCAAAACTGTGCCTACCACTCAATATCAGATGTGGAGTGGGAAGAAACCCTGTCTTAAGTATCTTAAGACATGGGGATGTCCAGCTTTTGTAAAGAAGCAGCATACGGACAAGCTCGAGGCACGCTCAGTACTGTGTAAGTTTGTGGGATACCCAAAGAACTCCACGGGGTATCTTTTCTATTCCGCAGAGGAACAAAAGGTTTTTGTTTCTCAGCATCCCCACTTCTTGGAAACTGAATTTTTAGAAAATCAGAAGAGTGGGAGCACAGTAGAACTGGAAGAAATTCCAGAACCACAAACTACAACTGAAAGTTTGGTAGAACCAGAAGTTCAAGAAGAACTGGACATCCCGACGCCACTCTGCAGGAGTAGTAGGCAGTCTCATCCGCCCGAGAGATACTATGGTTTTCTCATAGACGGGGATAGAGAAGATTGCACCATTGACTATGATGAGCCTACTAGCTTCCAGCAAGCCATTCAGAGCAGTGACTCGGTAAAATGGCTGGAAGCAATGCGGACCGAAATGGAGTCCATGTACACTAACAAAGTATGGACTTTGGACTTTGCTCCAGATGGGGTAAAACCCGTAGGATGCAAATGGATCTTCAAAAAGAATATTGGTGTAGATGGACAGGTTGAAACCTATAAAGCTAGACTTGTTGCAAAGGGTTTCCGTCAAAGACCTGGTTTGGACTATGACGAGACCTTTTCTCCAGTAGCTATGCTAAAATCCATTAGGGTCCTTCTTGCTATTGCTACTTTTCACGATTATGAGATCTGGCAGATGGACGTAAAGACGGCTTTTCTAAATGGAAATTTGGAAGAAAGTGTTTATATGGATCAGCCAGAGGGATTCACTCAGAGTGGGAGCAGCGGTAAAGTATGCAAGCTGCATAAGTCCATTTATGGACTAAAGCAGGCATCGCGGAGTTGGAACATCTGTTTTGATCATGCTGTCAAAGAATTTGACTTTATCAAAAATCCAGATGAACCTTGCATATACAGTAAGATTGTAGGGAGAGCTGTAGTATTCCTCGTCTTGTACGTGGATGACATTCTCCTAATAGGAAATGATAATTCTATGTTACAGTCAGTCAAAAGATTTTTGTCACATAAATTCTCCATGAAAGACCTGGGTGATGCCACCTACATTCTAGGGATCCGGATCTATCGTGATAGATCAAAAAGGATGTTGGGACTTTCACAGTCCAGGTACATAGACACCATAGTGAAGAGATTCAGTATGAAAGATTCTAAGCGCGGTAACCTACCGGCTTGTCACGAAATCACCCTCTCCAAAGATATGTCTCCCAAGACTGATTTGGAAAGGGATCGCATGTCGATTATACCCTACGCTTCTGCGGTAGGCTCTATAATGTATGCGATGTTATGTACCAGACCAGATGTAGCATACGCATTGAGCGTAGTAAGCCGGTATCAAGCAAACCCATGGGAGAATCACTGGATAGCAGTAAAGAACATTCTCAAGTACCTGAGGAGGACTAAGGAGATGTTCTTGGTGTATGGCGGAAAAGACCTTCAGATGGAGGCCTTTGCCGACTCCGGCTTCCAGAGTGACAAAGATGACTCCAAGTCCATGTCGGGTTATGTCCTTACCCTCAATGGAGGGGCGGTCTGTTGGAAGAGTTCCAAACAGGAGACCGTTGCTGACTCAACGATGGAAGCAGAGTACATAGCTGCTTGCGATGCCGCAAAAGAAGCAGTCTGGATGAAGAAGTTCCTCACAGAATTTCAGGTGGTTCCTACTAGTGTTGGTCCAATACCTCTGTATTGTGACAACAACGGCGCTATAGCTTTAGCGAAGGAACCCAGGTCCCATCAGAAGTCCAGACACATCTTAAGGCGGTATCACCTGATCAGGGAGATCATAGATCGCCGGGAGATCGAGGTAAAGAGAGTAAAGACGGAGGATAACATTGCTGATCCATTCACAAAGGCCATTCCTCAGACGCAGTTCGAGAGGCTATTCGAGAAGATAGTTTACAATATGCCAGCTCATGGTCCTAGTGCAAGTGGGAGATTGTTAGTGTATATGCCCTAGGGGCCATTATTGTATCATACTAGCATGTATATTACTTAATAGAAGCTTGGGATATTCACAGTTGTATATAACAGTCTTGCTAAAAATAGTAGTATGCTACTTAGTTTCTGTCTACTTTAATATGTGCATATGTTTCTTGTAACGTATCACTTATACATATTAGTAGAGCCCATAGGATCTTTGCTTGATTACCAGCGTCGTGATGGCAGTCTTACTAGTGGGGGCTGGGTAGTCTGTAAGCAACATCCTATATAGGTCCCTGGTCGTTGGATTATCAAGATAGGGCATCGATATTCCGGAGTAGACTAAGTGTATACGCTTCCCATCCCAGTTGGGGAGATGGTCTGTCCCATAGCCATCAGTACGTCGTACTAGAGATAGTATACAGGTGCTCGTTAGGTTACGGGTACACCGGACAGGACTCGCCGGGGAACTGATTGGTTGGTATTATACCCATCGTCAGTTAACAGTTCCCAGGTGACATGAGTACAGCATAGTCCGCAGACTTGACACTGCTACTTCGCCTCGAGTGTGTCCCACTGTTCTTAGATTGCTACCCTACCACGGCTCAAAGGAGTCGTGCAAACAGGTAGCAGTTGGGTGCAGTCCCGAGCACTTGAAGGCAGCGGCGGTTAGATAGGATTCGTCTCTCCCGGTATTGGGAGTTGATATCGCACTATGTCAGAGAGCAATTACGCAAAGTCCCTGGCCAGGGCAAGCGAGATATACTAGTAGGTTCCAGTAGCTTCTCAGAGCGTAATGGGCTTCGCTCCGACACGTCTTATACAGCTATTAGGGGACTGACGCTTGCCGCCTCCTAGGCTTGATATGCGATAGTCTTAGACGAACAGACCGGACTGTACGGAGATTGTCACATCAGGCTCAGGGGGAGTTCGGATGATTTACCTCATCGGCCTTCTTATCGACATCTACCTGGGGACCGTTACGTACAGCTAGTGCCTCTTGCGGTCTGTGGTTAAACCCACTGCCAGCGTAGTGTCGAGTCTTTAAAGACCCACACAGAGAGTTTCCCTGCTCCAGGCGAAACGATATAGAGGTCGTATGGTTTTACGACAAGGGTTCGAACGCGTACGAGTGTTTACGCACGTACGAGTTTTTCGGACAGTTTTTACTAGCCGGCTTTGGTTTAAGCCAGATTCTAGTATCGGGTTATTGGATTTATACAGTCTAAAGTTTTTCCGTGTTTTCACGGATAGGAGGGGCTTTCTCGTAATTACGCGAGAAGATTCTAGAAGATGGTGACTAAGGAGGTTTAGGTGGCATATACATTGAATGAGATTAGTGAGTCATATGGATGATTCATCCATGTCATTAATGCTTCATAATTGCTTAATGACTCATGAAGATGAATCACCATAAGATATTTATCAAGCATGGTTGTAAATCATTTTTGTTTTCTTTTCTTGAAAAACAATAATGCTTGATATATATTATGATAGCTCATTTTCTCATTTGATTATCATGTTCATCTTCTCTCTCCTCAAGCTCTCTCTCTTCAAATCCTAATCCTCCCCTCTCATGTGTTGAGTACAAGGATTAGTTAGACTAATTAAACCATAACCCTCACTCTATATCATCTAGGTACTTTGATTAGCACTTAAAGAAACCTAGTTATCTCAAGTTTGAGATTAAGCTTGGCGTAGGAGCTTTCGGGTGGATTGTCTTTGATTCGAGAAGGCCGTGAAGTTGCCGATATTCCAAGGAACCTATGAGGAGTGGAGAACAGCGATGAAGACCCGAAGGACACGGTTCTTGAGGTATAATCACTTCACATAGTATTTTAGAACTTCTATGATAGTTGTTAGTTATCGTTTAGCTTCGATTCATGCGGTTAGTCAATGTTTAAGCAAAGAACAAGATCGTTTTTTATATTTCCGCCTCCCCGCAAGTCGTGGGGAGTTGTACATCGACTTACAGGATATTCATAAAAGAATATCGCTATGCAAAGCAAAAATTAGAGCTACTGTTTTGAAAAAATTTGATTCTACAACATCCTTAGGTTTATTTTCATTTCACTAATCTCATTAATAAAGTCCCATCATTTATTTTTCCTAAATATCACAGAAGAAACAAAAATAGAACGTACGCTTATGCCATTCGCATTCGCCACGGGGCTCCGTCATGCACCGTTAGGTTACATAACTAATGGCAGAGCGGTGGCCGGACTAGCGCGGGTGCAAAACATAACCAGCATTTATTAAATATCATATATATAATATAAAGCATTCGTCTCACGCAGTTATATAATCACATCACAAAACACAGGCAGCAGAAACAATCATATGAAATATTAGATATACTTGGGGGTCCGTGTTTTAAATTTAGCCGGTAATGAAAAACACGGGTTCCACGATCGTGATGAATAGACAAACCCACATCCCTAGATCCCTACGATAGCAGCAAGTGACCCTGCCAATTCTAGAGTTAGGAGACACGGTCTCGACTCCTCGAGATGGCCTCCCACTAGACTCTAGAACCTGGTTACTTGTGCTCCCCGCCATGGGTCTATCCAAATGCGGAAAAGTAAATAATACCCATCAATGGTGACATCATCCTCAACCCGGAAGTGTCCTAATACAAGAATATTACATACATATTTACATGAATGAAAATAGAAAAACTCTCATCTCATGTAAAACCCCAGCTATTCAAACACGACGATCCAATATAACATATCACAGCAACACATAAACATCACATGTCATCAACGTAAGTAAATATGCGTATCCTGAAAGTCGTTGATGTATAGCAACGAAATCGGCGACACGCCAAATATTACACTTACGATCGCAGAAAAAGAAAATGAAAAACTACAAAAATTAGAATCCGCAACATCCTTAGACATCATAAACCCGAAATATCACATACTTCGAACTTCATGCCTAACATGATAAACCTTGCATTTTTGTCTCGAATTGAAAACACTTTTCAATAACCAGTTGGGTAATTCAACAGGATTCTCAATAAAAATGATCGAATGCTCGTCGGAAACATTAGTAGATGGCCGCACCCCTGATTCCGTCGATGAAGTGCACTTAGGCGGAACACCGCGACTGCGAGCACCCGAGTGGATGCTTTTGGTAACGGGGTTCTCCTATAGTAATTTGGTCGGGGCTATGGGGCATGGCTATCTAGTAGTGTTACCTGGTGAGTGTTCGCGAACTATACGAGATTGCAACAGAGTTTTGATCCGAATCGAAACTCCGTGGAATCTATCAAAAGAGATTAAACCGCTAGATTTACAAAATACTAACTAGTTTTCACAAAACCAATTATTGTGGATTCCAAATATTGTATCACATATCAATATAATGTTAGTTATATGTATGCCTTAGAGACCATTACTATACATGGGATGTATATTGTAGTGGATGCTTGGACATATATAGGGAGGACTTTCTTGCTCGACAAAATAGTATGCTATCTGGTTGCACTCTATCTTAACATGTACACTGATTGTCTCTCTATTACATGTTGATAAAGCCCTTAGGATGAGTACTTGACTACCAGGATTATGATGCAAATCATACTAGTAGGGATAGGGTAGTCGGTAAGTACATCCTTCAAATGTTTCTAGTCATGGGAGTATCGAAACAGGGCATCGATACTCCAAAGTAGACTAGTGTATACGCTTCTCGACCCATATGATGGGCGATGGATGATCCCATATCCATTGGTGCTTGACATCAGAGAAGGTATACGGGTGCTCGGTGGAGACTGGGTACACTGGACGGACTCGCCGAGAACTCCTAGATGGTATTATACCTATCGTCGGATAGCAGTTCTCTGGTGACCCTGGTATAGGTTAGTCTGTAGACCCGAGATTGTCATAGAGTCTCGTGGGATTCCCACTGTGCTTTGATTTCCACCATACCATGGTCAAGAGATCGTGCAAAAAGGTGGTTTTTAGGTACAGCCCCGAGTCACATGGAGGCAATGAGCGATAGGAGGGGTTTCGCCTCTCCCGGTATTGGGAGTTGATGTTGCGCTATGCTCGATTGACCATAATAGGAAATCCCTGGCCAGGCTTGCTGAGATTTACTGGTAAGTGTTATCAGTAGTTTCTCGAACCGTTATGGACCTTGCATCGGCAGGACTTATCAGGCTATTGGAGTCTGACGTTATACCACCCCCAGACTGTGATATGCGACATATCAGACGAAGAGACCGGACTGTACGGTAGTGTTACTGATTGGATTCACAGGAGTACTAGCAGGCTTACTTGTTGATCTTCTGATCGCTCAATACCTGGGTGGCCGTTACGTTTAGCAGACCGCTTCCGGCTTGTGGGTGTTTGATATGATCATCACCTACTGCCGGCGTATTGACGAGTCTTTAGAGTCCTACACAGTGGTTTCCTGGTTCATGCGAAATGGAGTAGGAGCACATATGTGATATGTGCGGGACCGAGATTAATGCGATTTGTGATACCGCATTCTATTCTCGCGACTTGTGACATCGGTCGATTATATGCGATATAGCCGGGTTATCGGATCAAGTGTTGATTCGATAAGTTGTTACATTTTATATTAGTTGGTTATATGTAATATAGCCGGATTATTAAATCAAATGTTGATTTAATAATTTAATGTATATTTATATATTTGATATATTACATTACATTAACTAATATCAGCTCACTTAAGTATTACTTTTTCTCACTTGATGATACATTAATATATATGTGATATATGTTAATTGTATTATTTTCTATTTGTACACAAAATATATATATGATATATATTGTTGTGTCATGCTAGGTTACACTTACAACATGTATGTATGAGACTTATACCATGCTAGGGTTTAAGTTTGGGTTTTATTTATCATTAAGTAATTCATAAAAGATTTGGAATGAGTCATGGTTGAAGCTTGGAGAAGCGTGTAGAAAACATTGACCAAGTCCACTCTTTTGTCATTGCTTAAGATATTTCTTAACCCAACCCTTAACTTATAGCTATGGTTTATTCTCTACATGAGTTAGGCATGAAACTAACTCACCCATGGTTGCAATTCTAACCTCACTCTCTCATTCATTTTCTTCATCACTTCGTCTTCTTCCTCAAGAGAAAAAGCTTGCTAGCTTTTTCTAAGTAATGATTTATTGTGAGAAAAATAAAACTAAAGTGAACACACTTCCTACTTCATCATCCTCTACTACTTTCCATTTAGTTTAGGGTGTTTGCTTCACTAATCTCACAATTAGTGAAAACATAGCATGAGCTTGTGTCTCCTCGACGTAGATCATCTTCAGCCTCGAAGACTTCGATGCAAGCTTGTTCTGTACATCTTGTGGAGCCTCTCTAGAGTCCGGGAGTTCTTGATCGCAGTGAAGGGACTACTACACGGAGCTATTGAAGTGAAGGACCGGTCTACAAAGGTTGTATTCCTTCTTCTCTTTAGTTTGTAAAGTGTTTACAATCTAGAAAACCCTAAGTCTCTAGTTCGATCCTCGTTCAGGTTCTTTAGCTCTCTAGAAAATTTTGAAATGGCATGTTTGATGCTCTAGTAAACACCGTGAGGGTAATAAGGAACCCAACACTGGTATCAGAGTCTAGCTAGAGTATTAGGCGTTACGTAGGCGAAATTAAAATTCTGATCGAACTCCGAAAACCTTAATTTTCCCACTTTCTGGAAATTTTTCCAAAAGTTGGATTTTTCCATGTTAAAAATATTCAGAAAAACATCCAGGGAATTTTATGGACACCTGAAGAACGAAACCCTAACTCGTCTAAGTGACCGTGGATCCGCGGCTAAAACATAATTTTGGCGGCGGATCCGCAGCACCACTTAAGAGGCTTGGGTCGGGCCTTCAGCTGTAGGTCCGTAGGTACTGTGGTATGTCTATGCTTAAGTGTTGAGCTTTCTGGGAAATTTGGGAATTCGTTGATTCGATCAAAATATTTAACGTCGCTTAGCTTTCTGTGATTGTGATACAATATTTGGAATCCACTATAATTGGTTATGAGATAACTAGTTTGAATTTTGTAAATCTAGCGGTTTAGGCTCATTTGATCGGTTGCCACGGAATTTTGATGTTGATCAAAAGTCCATCGCAATTACGTAGCGTACGCGGATACTTGCCGGGTAACATTACTAGATAGCCACGCCCCACAGCCCCGACCAAGTGACTATAGAAGAACCCCGTCGCCAAAAAGCATCCGTTCGGGTGCTCGCGGCAGCGGTGTTCCGCCTTAGTGCACTTCGTCGACGGCATCGGGGGTGCGGCCGTCTACTAAAGTTTCCGACGAGCATTCGATCAGTTTATCGGGAATCTTGTTGAATTACCTTACAATTTATTGGAAAGTGTTTTCAATATCGAGACTAAAATGCGGGGTTTATAATTGTTAGGCATGTGATGTCTAAGAAATTCATTTAGTTGGGTATGAAATCCAAAGTATGTGATCCGTTGGGTTTATGATGTCTAAGGTAGTTGCGGATTCCAACTGTGGTAGTTTTTCACTTTCTTTTCTACGACCGTAAGTGTAATATGTGGTGTATCGCTGGTTTCGGTACTATATGTCAACGACAACTGGGATACACATATTTACTTACATTGATGACATGTGATGTTATGTGTTGCTGTGATATGTTATATTGGATCGTCGTGTTTTGAATAGACGGGGTTTTTATGTGAGATGGGTTTTTTTTTATTTTCATTCATGTAAAATTCATTGTATGTAATATTCTTTTATTGGGGCACTTCCAGCTTGAGGATGATGTCACCATTGTATATTATTTACTTTTCCGCATTAAGATAGACCCAAGGCGGGGAACACAATTAACCGGGTTCTAAGGTCCAGTTGGAGACCATCTCGAGGAGTCGAGACCGGGTCTCCTAACTCTAGAATTGGTAGGGTTGCTTGCCGCTCTCGTAGGGATCTAGGAATGTAGGTTTGGCTATTCATCACGACCGTGGAATCCACGTTTTTTCTGGCTTAAATAAAACACGGAATTCCTAGTATATCCAATATTTCATATGTGATTCTTATGCTGCTGATATTCTGTGATGTGATCACTTGATATGTTCTGAGACGACTGCCTATATTATATATATGAGATATAATAAATATTGCTCCTTTCGTTTCATATGTGATGCTTAGGAAGCATATAATGATGGGACTTCATTAATGAGATTAATGAAAGAAAAAGAAACCTAAAGATGTTGTAGAAACTTGTTTTAAAAACTGCTAGCTCTAGTTCTTGCTTTGCATAGTGGTATTCCTTGTAGAATATCCAGCACCTTATTCGATAAGGAAAGAGCCGAGATCCCTTCACCAGGAGTGACCTCTTTAGCAAAACTAGCAGATGCTACAAACTCGATTTGTCTTTTGATTGCTTTTATAGTTTTTGCTTTGCATAGTGGTATTTGTGAAATATCCTGCACCTCATTCGATGAGGAAAGAGTCGAGATCCCTTCACCGGGAGTGACCTCTTTAGCGAAACTAGTAAAAGCCTCAAAAACACTCCTTTACAAAATCACTCGATTCTATGACGATATCAAGTTCATTACGCAAAAGGTTTTCTTAAAAACCTGTCGTAGCCCTCGGACATTTCAAATAAGTAGTATTTAGTATTCGTGCTGCGTTTGCTGGCTTTCGTCAAGGCGTAGTGTGCGGTAGCTGATTAGTGCTTATCTTCTTAAGCATATGATGCGATTGGATTAGGGTAGTCGTAGGACTTTGTTTGCTTTCGTCAAGGGTCGTGCGGGTGGGTTTAATTCAATCATGAAATATACGGGGTGAACTTGACTAGTGGACTATGGTTTGTTGGCTTTTGTCAAGGTCATAGGAAGCTAGGGGCAGAGTATTATCGGGAATTTCAAGTGTTGAAATTTGCAATGAGATTGCATACCTTCTATGAGATAGTTGGATCCCGATTCCCACTGCAAGTAAGAGTTACTCCTGGAAGAGTTTTACACATTACAATTAGCCGATCAAGTAGGTGTCTAGAAAGGTGTTAACGGGGTTATGCCCCAGGGAAAACGAGGTTTATTTTAATTAGGTCTGTGCGAAAGCACGGGGAACCTCCCTCAAATTACCGACACTGGCCTGGCCGAAAGATTGGCCAACTTGTAGGGTGTAATTAATCCCGGCTGGTCTTACCTTTTAGGGTTTAAAGATAGATTTAACTAAAACAGTGGGAGCTATCCTGATTAGATAATATAATAAACCAATATAATCCTGCAAGAGCACACGCAAAGTGTTTTATTCTCACTCTCTCCTGGTACCGACCATGCCACGCCTTAATCAAGATAATAATATGGATGCATTGACCGAACCTGCTTATTATACTGAGCTAGGGAACGTTGGTTCCGCTCTATCTTATAACTGTTATAAGTCCGAGCAGGAAATAGGGGAATATCCGGATTCCCATGCGGCCCAATCGAAGAAAGTGCATGTTGCTGCATATTCTTCGAGTGTCCTTACTGTTAGTTGTATGTATGCCCTAGAGGCCAGTATTGTACAGATGATGTATATTATATTGGATGCTTGGACATATATAGAGATGACTTTCTTGCTCGATATGATAGTATGCTATCTGGTTGCTCTTTATCTTAACATGTATACTTGTCTCTTTATATTGTCTTATGGTTACATGTTGGTAAAGCCCTTAGGATGTGTACTTGACTACCTAGACTATGATGTGGATCATACTAGTGGGGACATGGTAGTCCAAAAGTACATCCTTCAAGGTCCCTAGTCGTGGGTGTATCGAGATGGGGTATCGATATACCAGTGTAGACTAGCGTATACGCTTCTCGACCCATGACATGGGTGATGGATGATCCCATATCCATTGGTGTTTGACATCAGAGATGGTATACGGGTTCTCAGTGGAGACTGGGTACACTGGACGGACTCGTCGAGAACTCCCAGATGGTATTATACCTCACGTCAGATGGCAGTTCTCAGGTGACACTAGTGCAGGTTAGTCTGTAGACCCGAGATCGTCATAGAGTCTTGTGAGATTCCCACTGTGCTTTGATTTCCACCTTACCACGTCCATGAGGGCGTGCAAAACGGTGGTTTTTGGGTTTAGTCCCGAGTCACATGGAGGCAATGAGCAATAGGAGGGGTTTCGTCTCTCCCGGTATTGGGGTTGATGTTGCGCTGTGCTCGATTGGCCGTAACAGGGAAGTCTCTGGCCAAGGCTGATTAGAGATTTACTAGTAAGTGTTACCAGTAGTTTCTCGACCCGTTATGAGCCTCACATCGGCATGACTTATCGGTTATTGGGGTCTGACGTTTACCACCCCTAGACTTGATATGCGACATATCAGACGAAGAGACCGGACTGCACGGTAGTGTTGCCGGTTGGCTCGACGGGAGTTGTAGCAAGTTCGCTTGTTTTCTTTTGATCGCTCAATACCCGGGTGGCCGTTACGTTTAGCTGACCGCTTGCGGTTTGGGGGTGCTTGATATGATCATCACCCGCTGTCGGCGTATTGACGAGTCTTAGAGTCCCACAAAGGAGTTACCTAGTCCAGGCGAAACGTTGTGGTGCGCGTATGCGATATGCGCTTGGACCCGATTAAAATACGCGTATAGGATACCGTATATTGATCGGGCGGCTTGCTTTTGGTGGGGTCATATATGATATGGCCGGATTGATAAATCAAGTGTTGATTTATCATTTAACCATTAGTTTTCTCACTTGAAATCTTTTCTTGTATATGATGGATGTATACATGCATGTATGTTTTTCTTTCTTTCTAGTTTCATGCACATATGGATGTGTATACATACATACATACATACATCATCTATCATGGTTGCTTATATAAAGAAAATGGTGGCAATATAAGACTCACACCATGGTTTTATTTATATGAATTATTATTGCATTTGATTTAAAACAAAAGGAAAAAGGAAAGGATAATTCATGGTTTCTTTCTACACTCTTCTTTGACCTAACCATGCTCACCCACCTTTTAACCATGGATTAACTTTCCTTTTGGGTTTTAATTCAAGTTCAATAATATATTTATAGTTTAACCATGGTTTGAGATGAGAGAAGAAAAATATATATTGATATATTTTTATTTTCTCATTAGGGTTTATCTTTTGTATTCTTCTTAAAAAAGCCATCATCTTCTTCAACCTTGAGCTCTTGCTCTCTAGACTTTTCAAGTGAGAAAAATACTCAACAAGATAGGATTTTGAAGTGAGAAAGAGAACCACAACACCATTCTACACAAGTCTAGCCCACTTGTTTAGAGTGTTAGGATCGTTTCATCTTCTTGATAAAGTGAAGTTGCAAGCCTGGACAAAGCGGACTCTGGGTGGATCATCGGTGACCTAGAGGAGATCAAGCGGAGCTTTTCCAAACCCCAAGTGGCCAAGGAGTCTGGCGTAGGGAGCTACAAAGGTTGTACTCTCAAAACCCTAGCTTTTCTTTCATGAGATGATATGCAAATTTTGAAACCCTAATTTTTCTAGGAATGATCCTTTGTATGTTTACTTAGCACCATAAAAACTTGATCTTTGTGACATGTGATGCTTCCAAACCTCTCATAGGGTGCTAGGTAAACCCTTCACTTACTACTGAGAACTGTTTCTCAGTATCCTCTACGTCCTAGGTATGAGATACCGGATAAGGATCCCACATATGTAAGAGTTACATGGGCTATATAAAGGTAGAGAACTGAGAATAGGTGATATGTCTCTAACTGTTAGAGAATAGTGCAATTGTTGCAGCCAAGTTAGTTGGAAGATATCACCTTGTATTAATACATTGATTCTGAACAAATGTTATTACATACCGAACCTGATATACAACATTACATCATATTCTTTACTGGGTTAAAGAAGGATATAATTCTGTATTGGAGGATAATGTTGTGAACATTTTCCTGAATCAAGAGTTGATTCCATCAGGCATGTTATATAATAGCATATACGTTCTAAATCAAACCGCAGTTCAAAGTATATAGAACACACACAAGAGGAGTAGTTCAGAAATGAACGAATCCTTCTTGAGGCATTGTAGACTAGGTCATATCAATGCGACACGACCAGCTAGGTTACATAAGGATGAATATGAGAATCTGTTCGAATTTTCATCTTATGATACTTGCCAGTCTTGTCTCAAAGGTAAAATGACCAATACTCCGTTTACTGGAAACAGAGAAAGAGTTATTAAACTCTTGGGAGAATACATGATGATGTATACGTTCCTATGTCTATAAATGCCAAGGTTGGTTCTTGGTACTTCCTTACATTCATCGACTATCTCTCAAGATTCGGACATATGTTCCTGCTGAAACACGAATCTGAAACTTTTGAGAAATTCCAGGAATATAAGCTTGAAGTTAAAGAACCAGACGGGTAGAAGTATTACAGTCCTACGATGTGATCGAACAGGAGAATACTTGGGCATGGAGTTCCTGGAGTTTCCAAACCGAGAATGTGATTCTCTCTCAGCTTACTCATTCGAGTACACCACAGCACAATGGTGGATCGGGACGGAGGTATCGCACCCTATGAGATATGGCACGCTCTATGATAAGTACTGCTGAGTTACCTTTTTTTCTATTGGTGTTATGCACTTGAGAAGCTGCATACCTATTGAATGGGGTTCCGTCCAAATCAGGGCTTACCACTACATATAAGATATGGTGTGGGAAAAGACCATGTCTTAAACAAGGTAAGATATGGGGTTGTTCGGCCTATGTTGAAAGGCAGAATCTGGACAAGCTCGAGGCAAGGTCAGTTCCGTACAAATTTGTTAGGATATCCCAAACATTTGTGAGGGAATATCTTCTACCACACTGAGGAGCAAAAGATGTTTTGTTTCTCAGCATGCCACCTTTTTTAGAAAAGGAAATTCTTGTGAAGAAATTTATGGTCATGAGGTAGAACTGGAAAGAGTTCCAGCTAGACAAACTAACGGCTGATGATTTGGTGAAACCAAAGGATTCAATAGTTTCCAATGAACCTCGGCCTCTCCGCGAATCTGGTAGGTTTCCTCATCCACTTGAGAGCTACTACGGTATTCTTGGTGACAATGGGAGTGAGTATTGCATCATGGTAAATAATGGCCCAACTAGGTTCAGGCAGGCCATCACGAGGGGGGACTCTGTGAAAAGGCTGGATGATGTACGATCATAGATAGAATCCATGTACACCAACAAAGTATGACTTTGCATGTTGCACCTGAAGGAGTAAAACCCATTAGGAGCAAATGGATCTTGAGAAGATTCTTGGTGTAGATGGAAAAGTTGAGACTTTCAAAGCTATGCTTAATTCCATCAGGATCAATACAAGTATCGCGGAGTTGGAACATCTATTTTGATGTGACAGTCAAAGAATTTGACTTCATCAAAAAGGTAGATGAACCTTGTATATACAAGAAGGTAGCAGAGAGTAAGGTTGTCTTCCACGTATTGTACGTAGATGACATACTCTTGATAGAAAATGGTTTCCTATGCTACACTCGGTCAAGCTCCTCTTATCATGGGGATTCTCAATAAAAGATCTGGCTGATACCTACTACAGCTAGTGGATTATGATCTATGATGATAGATCTAAGTGGATGTTGGGAGTGTCCCAAATCCAGGTACATTAACACCATACTAAAGGGGTTTAGTATGGAATATTCTAAGCGTGGTGGTTCGCCCACTTACTCATGGATCACTCTCTCCAAAAAGTTATCTTCCAAGACTGATTTGGAGAGAGCTCGCATGCAAGGGATATCCTATGCTTCGGCAGTAGGCTCTAATCAGAGTATGCGATGTTATGTACCAGACCAGATGTAGATGACTCACTAAGTGTAGTGATCAGGAATCAATCGGATCTTGGGAGAATCACTGGAAAGCTGTGGAGGACATTCTTAAGTACTTGAGAAGCACTAAAAGAAAGTTCTGGGTTCGAGCTTCCAGAGTGATAAGGTCGACTGAGAGTCAGTCACAGGCATTGTCTTTACCCTCAGTGCAGGGACGGTATGTTGGAAGAGTTCCAAGCTAGATACCGAGACATACTAGACGATGAAGGCTGAATACATTGCTACCATTAATGCTGCCAAAGTAGCTGTCTGGGCATTTCGTGTTCATAAGATGAACAAGGTTCCTACCATTGAGCGTCCAATAATTGTTATTGTGACAACAATGGATTTGTGGCTTTGGCCTAGGAACGATGGTCCTATCAGCGTTCCAGACATATTCTGAGGAAAGTATCACCTAATCAGAGAGATGGTTGATCTCCAAAGGATCGAGGTCAGGAGAGTAGACACGAAGGATAACACAGCGGATCTACTCATAAAGGCCTTACCCCTAGAGAGACTTATATGGGATGGTTGAGTATGGGATACTACAACCACTGCTATATTGTTGGGTATTGGATACTACAACAGATAGCCTTAGTGCAAGCGGGAGATTGATAGTTATATGTATGCCCTAAAGTCCATTACAGTACATGCGATATATATTGTAGTGGATGCTTGGACATATACAGGGAGGACTTTCTTACTCGACATGATAGTATGCTATCTGGTTGTACTTTATCTTAACATGTACACTGATTGTCTCTCTATTACATATTGATAAAGCTCTTATGATGAGTACTTGACTACTAGGATTATGATGCAGATCTTACTAGTGGGGACAGGATAGTCGGTAGGTATATCCTTCAAATGTTCTTAGTCGTGGGAGTATCGAGACAGGGCATCGATACTCCAGAGTAGACTAGCGTATACGCTTCTCGACCCATATGATGGGCGATGGATGATCCCATATCCATTGGTGTTTGACATCAGAGAAGGTATACGGGTGCTCGGTGGAGACTGGGTACACTGGACGGACTCGCCGAGAACTCCTAGATGGTATTATACCTATCGTCGGATAGCAGTTCTCTGGTGACACTGGTACAGATTAGCCTGTAGACCCGAGATCGTCATAAAGTCTTGTATGATTCCCACTGTGGTTTGATTTCCACCATACCACGGTCAAGAGATCGTGCAAAAAGGTGGTTTTTGGGTATAGTCCCGAGTCACATGGAGGCAATGAGCGATAGGAGGGGTTTTGTCTCTCCCGGTATTGGGAGTTGATGTTGCGCTATGCTCGATTGGCCATAACAGGAAATCCCTGGACAGGGTTGCTAAGATTTACTTGTAAGTGTTATCAGTAGTTTCTCGAACCGTTATGGACCTTGCATCGGCATGACTTATCAGGCTATTGGGATATAACGTTATACCACCCCCAGGCTGTGATATGCGACATATCAGACAAGAGACTGGAATGTACGGTAGTGTTGCTGATTGGATTCGCAGGAGTACTAGTAGGCTTGCTTGTTGATCTTCTGATCGCTCAATACCTGGGTGGCCGTCACATTTAGCAGACTGCTTGCGGCTTGTGGGTGTTTGATATGATCATCACCTACTGCCGGCGTATTGACGAATCTTTAGAGTCCTACACAGAGCTTTCCTGGTTCATGCGAAACGGAGTAGGAGCACATATATGATATGTGCGAGACCGTGATTAATGCGATATGTGATACCGCATTCTATTCTCGTGACTTGTGACATCGGTCGGTTATATGTGATATAGTCGGGTTATCGGATCAAGTGTTGATTCGATAAGTTGCTACATTTGATATTAGTTGGTTATATGTAATATAGCCGGATTATTAAATCAAATTTTGATTTAATAATTTAATGTATAATTATATATTTGATATATTATATTACATTAACTAATATTAGCTCACTTAAGTATTACTTTTTCTCACTTGATGATATATTAATATATATATGATATATGTTAATTGTATTATTTTCTATTTGTATACAAAATAGATATGTGATATATATTGTTGTGTCATGCTAGGTTACACTTACAACAAGTATGTATGAGATTTATACCATGCTAGGGTTTAAGTTTGGGTTTTATTTATCATTAAGTAATTCACAAAAGATTTGGAATGAGTCATGGTTGAAGCTTGGAGAAGCTTGTAGAAAATATTGACCAAGTCCACTCTTTTGTCATTGCTTAAGATATTTCTTAACCCAACCCTTAACTCATAGCTATGGTTTATTCTCTACATGAGTTAGGCATGACACTAACTCACCCATGGTTGCAATTCTAACATCACTCTCTCATTCATTTTCTTCATCACTTCTTCTTCTTCCTCAAGAGAAAAAGCTTGCTAGCTTTTTCTAAGTGATGATTTATTGTGAGAAAAATAAAACTAAAGTGAGCCCACTTCCTACTTTATCATCCTCTACTACTTGCCATTTAGTTTATGGTGTTTGCTTCACTAATCTCACAATTAGTGAAGAGATAGCATGAGCTAGTGTATCCTCGACGTAGATCATCTTCGGTCTCGAAGACTTCGATGCAAGCTTGTTCCATACATCTTGTGGAGCCTCTCTAGAGTCCGGGAGTTCGTGATCGCACCGAAGGGACTACTACACGGAGCTATTGAAGTGAAGGACCGATCTACAAGGGTTGTATTCTTTCTTCTCTTTAGTTTATAAAGTGTTTACAATCTAGAAAACCCTAAGTCTCTAGTTCGATCCTCGTTTGGGTTCTTTAGCTCACTAGAAAATTTTGAAATGGCATGTTCGATGCCCTAGTAACACCGTGAGGGTGCTAAGGAACCCAATATATAATCTAGACGATGTTAAACATTTCGATTGAATTATCAAACACCCACAAATCCCAGAGACCTCAACAGCTTGATCCTCACTAAAAATACCCAGAAAGTGCAAAATCACAAAACGGAGCAGCATAAGAAAATTGATCCCGCAACTCGTCATGATTGCGGCGAAACCGCGGCCAAACATAGGATTGGGTCGCGGTTCCACGACGTCTTGATGGAGTTGGGGACTCGAACTTCTTGGAGCTCTATAATTTAACCTGCACGATTTTCTGCATATTTTTAATCTTAAAAATTCCAACTTTTAAAAAAACTTTACAGAAACTATGGAAATTTAGGGTTTCGAAACACGATCGAACACTTTAACGTCGTCTAGACCACTCCTAATGCTCTAGTTTGCCTTTGATACCATGAAAGTGTGTCTTATCACCACCACTAGATTTTAGCAAGCATCAAGTATGCAATTTTCAAAAATCTAGAGTGCTAAGGTACACTAACCTAGAATCTAACTAGAGAATTAGGGTTTGTTAACATGAAAACAAACTTTACAAAAAATGAATAGAGAATACAACCTTTGTAGACCGGTCCTTCACTTCTAAATCTCCAAGTAGTAGTCCCTTAGCTCTGAATAGTGATCCCTAGAACTCTTCTTAAGCTCCACTTGGTAAAAGGAACGAGCTTGCTTCGTCGCCTTCGAGGCCGAAGATGATCCACCTTGAAGTTACTCTAACTCAAGCTACCTCTTCACTAATAAAGGAATTAGTGAAGCAAAAAACCTACACTAATGGGCTAGATGATAGTAGGTTGATGAAATAGGAATTTTTCTCACTTTAGAATTTCTTTTCTCTTTTTCTTTTTCACTCCAAGAAAATCAAGAAGAGGAAGAACATGAACTACTAGTGAACTAGCACTCATGTAGAACCAAGGGTGAAAAAAGTATCTCATAGATATTTGTGTTAGGTTTACCTAGCACCCTATGTAGAGTTTGGAAGCATCACATGTCACAAAGATCAAATTTTTATGGTGCTAAGTAAGCATACAAAGGATGTATCCTAGAAAATTAGGGTTTCAAAACAATAAAGGCAACAAAGACTAGGGTTTCGAGGCTACAACCTTTGTAGCCCCCTTCGCTAGACTCTTTTGGCCTCTTGAGTGTTGGAGGAAGGTTCTCTTGAAGTCTTCTAGTGTCCACGACGATCCACCCGAAGCTCCTAGTCCAAGTTTGTAACTTCACTTTTCAAGAGAAGAAATGAAGAGAACACTCTAAACAAGTGGGCTAAACTTGTGTAGAATGATGTTGTGGTTCTAATTCTCACTTCAAAAACCTTTCTTGATGTGTGATTTGCTCACTATAAAAAACTAGAGAGCAAAGGAAGAAGCAGGAAGAAGATTATGGCTTTTCTTTTAGAAGAAGAGAAAAGATTAACTTATGAAAAGAAATGAAAATATATCTATATATATTTATTTCTTCTCATCTCAAACCATGGTTAGAATATAAAGATATTATTGTATCATAGTTTAAAACACCTAAGGAAAAATAACCAAGGGTTAAATAGTGGGTGAGCATGGTAAAATGAAGAAGAGTGTAGAAACAATCCAACAATTAACCCTTTTTCTTTCCTTTTTGTTTTAGTATAAATGCAATAATAATCCTTATTAAAAACTCATGGTGTGAGTCTTATATTGCCACCGTTTTCTTTGTGAAATCAACCATGATAGATGATGTGTGTATGTATGTATGTATACACATCCATATGTACATGAAACTAGAAAGAAAGAAAAACATACATGCATGCATACATCAATCATATACAAGAAAAGATTTCAAGTGAGAAAAATAATGGTAAAATGATAAATCAACACTTGATTTATCAATCCGGCCATATCACATATGACCCCACCAAAAGCAAGCCTCCCGATCAATATACGGTATCCTATACGCGCATTTTAATCGGGTCCAAGCGCATATCGCATACGTGCACCACAACGTTTCGCCTGGACTAGGTAACTCCTTTGTGGGACTCTAAGACTCGTCAATGCGCCGACAGCGGGTGATGATCATATCAAACACCCCCAAGCCGCAAGCGGTCAGCTAAACGTAACGGCCACCCGGGTATTGAGCGATCAGAAGAAAACAAGCGAACCTGCTACAACTCCCGTCGAGCCAACCGGCAACACTACCGTACAGTCCGGTCTCTTCGTCAGATATGCTGCATATCGAGCCTAGGGATGGTCACGTCGACCCCAATAACTCAATAAGTCGTGCCGGTGAATGGTCTATAACAGATCGAAAAACTACTGATAACACTTATCAGCAAATCTCAGCAGCCCTGGCCAGGGACTTGGTGATATAACCAGTCGGGCACAGCACAGCATCAACTCCCAATACCGGGAGAGACGAAACCCCTCCTATCGCTCATTGCCTTCGTGTGTCTCGGGAATGTACCCAACGGCCACCTGTTTGCACAACTCAGTAGAGCCGTGGTAGGGTGGCAATCAAAGTACAGTGGGAAAAAACACAAAACTCTATGACGATCTCGGGTCTACAGACTAACCTGTACCAGTGTTACCTGAGAACTGCTATCCGGCGATAGATATAATTCCATATAGGAGTTCTCGGTGAGTCCGTCCAGTATACCCAGTCACCACTGAGCACCCGTATATGATCTTGATGTGAAACATCGATGAATGTGGGAATATTCATCGCCCATCGTATGGGTCTAGTATCATATACGCTAGTCTACTCTGGTATATCAATGCCCCGTCTCGATATACCTACGACTAGGGACTTTCCAGGATATGCTTATAGACTACAGATGTCCCACTAGTATGATCTCTATCATAATCACTGTAGTCAAGCCGATATCCTCAGGGCTTTATCAGCATGTATGAATGAAAAACAGCATGATCAAATCAACATGTCAGATAAAGAAGAACCAGATAGCATACTATCATGTTGAGCAAGAATGTACACTGAATATATATATATACATGTATAAATACATCCACTATCACATAATGGCCTCTAGGGCATACATATATCCAACAATTTGTAGAGAGTTAACCATGGCTAAATATAATGGTTAGGTTTAAAAATATCTAGAGTAAAACAAAATTAGTGGAATGAGACATGGCTTCTACATGCTTCATGAAGCATCTTAAGCCATGCTCATTTTCCACTAATTTCCTTTTCTCTTAATAAATAATAACCCCAATTATCTTTAGGTTTGTTGTGAGTCCCTTACACCCATGTCCAATATATCATCCACCAGAACACAATAATATATATAATACATATATATATATATAATACATATATATATATATAATATATATATATACATATCACATAATGATATATATCAACATATATATATATATCCAAGAGAAGAAATTCTTTAGTGAGCTAATATTAGTTAATATATATATTAATATATCAAATATAAATATATATATATATATATATCAAATTATTAAATCAACACTTGATTTAATAATCTGGCTATATCATATATAACTGCTTAATATCTTTTATATGTATATCAATTTATCGAATCAACACTTGATTCAATAACCCGGTTATATCACATATAACCGACTGATATTATATATCGCGAGATTAGAATACGGTATCACATACACGTATTTAATCAAGATCCCGCACATATCATATATGTGCCCTACTTCGTTTCGCTTGAGCTAGGGACTCTAAAGACTCGTCAATACGCCAGCAGTAGGTAATGATCACATCAGTCATCCACAAGCTGTCAGTGGTACTAGCTGGACGTAACGGCTACCCATGTATTGAGCAAATAGAAGATCAACAAGCAAACTTGTCCAAACTCCCTTGAAGCCTGTAAGCAACACTTACCGTATAGTCCGGTCTCTTCGTCTGATATGTCGGATATCAAGTCTAGGGGTGGAATCGTCAAACCCCGGTAACTTGATAATTCATGCCGATGTGTGGCCTATAAACGTTCGAGAAACAACTGATAACACTTACCAGTAAATCTCATCAGCCATGGCCAGGGACTTGCTGTTATAGCCCATCGAGCATAGCGCAACATCAACTCCCTTTACCGGGAGAGACAAAACCCCTCCTATCGCTCATTGTCTCCATGCGACTCGGGACTATACCCAAAATCCACTTGTTTGCACGACTCTTTTGAGCTATGGTAAGGAGGAAATCAAAGCACAGTGGGAGCCACACAAGACTCTATGACGATCTCGGGTCTACAGACTAACATGTACAAGTGTCACCAGAGAACTGCTATCTGACGATGGGTATTGTACCAACTAGGATTTCTTGGCGAGTCCTGTTCGGTGTACCCATTCTCTAATGAGCACCTGTGCAAAATTTTGATGTCAAACACCAAAGGTTATGGGATCAACCATCGCCCTATACAGGGTCAAGAAACGTACACACTAGTCTACTATGGAATATCGATGCCCTGTCTCGATATTCCTATGACTAGGAACTGTTTAAAGGATGTGCTTGTCGACTACACTAGCCCCACAAGTATGATCTGCATCATAGTCCTGGTAGTCAAGATACCATCCTAAGGGCTTTAGTAACATGTATCAGAGAGACATAATTATAATATAAGTGTACATGTTAAGATAAAGAACAACCAGATAGTATACTATCATGCCGAGCAAGAAATTACTCTATATATATGTCCAAGCTTCCACTATAATATACAATAATGTACAATAATGGCCTCTACGGCATACATATGACTAACAGACAGGGCTTTGGCAAACCGCTTCTCTACCATGATCCTGCTCTTATTTGTGGTAGGTGCGCTTCGGTTAGGTTGGAGTACTTTACGACTCATCCTTGCCGCAACTTCTTTATCCTAACGCTGACGCTTAGCCTTTTCGTATATGGCTATATCGCATTCTCGGTCAGCTTTGTTTTTTTGAAAGGCTTCGTTTAACAGCCTATCGATCGGGTCTTCTGGAAGTTCTGGGGATTTCAGCGCCGATCTTGCCCCCAGTTCCTCCGCGTTGCCTTCTGATGCTGAAGGAGCTTCTTCGCCATTTAACGAAGAATGGGAGACAATATGGCAACTTGTTACGTAGTCTTCGGTTTCTTCTGATGAGTCGTTTTCCTCATCGTTGTCACTATCTTCGTTCTCAAGAATATGCTTGAGGAACTCTTTGATGGTGACCGGTGTAGGGTGTTTTTCGTCACCCCATTAAGATGGGAATACGCGTGCGCTTGTCAGGCGCATTACAGATTCCCCCTGCCTAGGGTAGGCCAGGGTTTATTGATTGTGGGGATCCGAATCTCCGGCAGCCGCGGACTAAGCTGCCGTTAATTACCCCTCGCCTTTGGAACGAGGGAACCACCGATTAACGGGTTAAACTGGTCGTGCGAACTCAAAGTGCAGCGTTGTGTTTTAAAGGGGGTTTTGGATATATCGGGGGCCCTGCAGAGTTTTTACGGGGATCCCGCTACCCGAATAGCGTGCTGAGGGTCAAGGGGGCTAGCAGCCCCCTCGCGGGGTGCGGGGCGGCAGCCCGGCCCAAATTTTTTTTGAGAGGGATAGTGTTGTAGAGTGTGTGTGTATGTGTATTCATATATATAAAAATAAAAAAGGAAAGAGCATCCAAATGATACGTGGGAAAAAAACGCCAGCGCTTTGAGCGCTAGCGCACCAAGTGTCAGCACGTGGGTGCTCGGGCGCTAGCACTTTGGGCGCTAGCGCTTTGGGCGCAAGAGCGCTGAGCGCAAGACGTATCAGCACATGGGCGCTCGGGCGATAGCGCTTTGAGCGCAAGAGCGCTAGCGTTTTGAGTGCTAGCGCACCACGTGTCAGCACGTGGGCGCTCGGACGCTAGCGCTTTGGGCGCTAGCGCTCTGGGCGCAAGAGCGCTACCGCTTTGAGCGCTAGCGCTTTGAGTGCTAGCACCATACGTGTCAGCACGTGGGCGCTCGGGCGCTAGCGCTCTGAGAGCAAGAGCGCTAGCGCTTTGAGAGCTAGCGCAACACGTGTTAGCACGTGGGAGTTCGGGCGCTAGCGCTCGGACTCTAGCGCTCTAAGCGTAAGAGCACTAGCGCTTTGAGCGCTAGTGCACCACGTGTCAGCTCATAGACGCTCGAGCGGCAAAAGGGACTTGGTCCCTGCAATGGGAGTTGTATTCCCAGAAAAGAGCACTTATTATTTTGTGTGTGTGTGTGTGTGTAAGATGAGTTAAACTCCTAGGATGTTTTGAAGCTGATGAAGGGCTTCTCCCCTTGAGCCCTAGTTCTTCCCCAAAGTGGGGTTTCTGGAGATGGGTCTCCTTCTTCCTCCTCTGTTAGCAGGATCTTGAAGATCAAGAGATGTGAGAATTTAAAAATCTCTCGTTTTTTAAGATCTGATGCGAGATCTGAGTTCCTCTTTGTGGGTTTTATGGTGAAAAACTATTTAGTTTTATAAAATGAAGAGTAAAACTCTTGATTTAATTCAAAAGAAAGGAGAAGGTTTTAGAACCTTGAGGAAGGAGAAAGATCTCAGATCTGGAATTTTTTTTTTGGAGAGAGAAAAAGTTGAGATATTTTCATTATCTTGGCCTTTATAGGCTATACACTTTACATATAACCCCTTTGGCTTTACTAAATGGCATTTTGCCTATCCCATGGCTCATGTGCCATTTCTTTTTGCACATAGCCATGGGCTTTACAAAAATTTGGCTTTATGCCCATTTTCTTACATTTATTCATAAAAAAAATTAAAAAAAATACAACAAAATTATTTATTACAAAACTTTTATTTTGGTACGTGGGGAGGCCGGCCGCTTCGTGTTCGGGCTCGACCCGGGCATTGGCCCGCTTGACCCGGGGCTTGGGCCCACTTGGTTTGGGGTTGACTTTGACTTTGACTTGGTGAACCGGGGTGTAAATTTTTACCCCAACAAATTGCCCCCATCAATAAACGCACACCACACATGTGGGTCGTGTGCATGAAATTGATGGACCCTCTTTCAAGTGGAGGCGACTTGATTCGGTTCCCGCTTTTTGGGAAGCTGGCACTGCCCTTTTTATGACATGGACGGTCGATGCTGCCCTTTTAGCGACTTGGACGGTCGATGCTGCCTTTTTAGCGAATTGGACGGTCGATTCTGCCCTTTTTGCGACTTGGACGGTCGGTGCTGCCATTTTAGCGACTTGGACAGTCAGTTCTGCTATTTTATCGACTTGGACGGTCGGTTCTGCCATTTTAGCGACTTGGAGGGTCGGTGCTGCCATTTTTGCGACTTGGACGGTCGGTTCTGCCCTTTTTGCGACTTGGATGGTCGGTGCTGCCCTTTTAGCGACGTGGACGGTCGCTGCTACCATTTTAGCGACGTGGACGGTCGGTTCTGCCCTTTTTGCAACTTGGACGGTCGATACTGCCATTTTAGCGACGTAGACGGTCGGTTCTGCCCTTTTTGCGACTTAGACAGTCGATTCTGCCCTTTTTGCGACTTGGATGGTCGGTGCTGCCCTTTTAGCGACGTGGACGGTCGGTTCTGCCCTTTTTGCGACTTGGAAGGTAGGTTCTGGATTTGACTTGCTCCGCTTCTTGCGGTGTCAGGGATGAAGTTGACTTGTTTCCGAGGTGGAATTTGATTCTGCCAGGGAGGTCATTGGTTGTTTTGCTGATTTGATGTGATTTGGATTGACATCAGCACCGCTACACTGGAATATGGTACCAGGAGCGAATCATCAGCTGTCATGACAGGATTTGGGGATTTTGGTTTTGGTTTGGCATCAGCACCGCTATACTGGAATATGGTACCAGGAGCGAATCATCATTTGCCATGAGGGGATCTCCCTCATTGCCAGTTTAACGACTTAGGGGTCATCTGTTCCCAGTTTAACGACTTAGAGGTCATCTGTTCCCAGTTTAAAGACTTAGGGGTCGATTGGATTGGAGTTTGGAATTTTGGGATTAGGGTAGGCATCAGTGTTGCTAACACTGAAGCAAATATGCCAGGAGCAATTCATCATTTGCCTTTTCCTGTTGTGGAGCGATGGCTTAGAAGACGGGTTTAGGTCCCTATTACCTAAGGCTTTTCAATTTTATGTGCCGTAAGGGTCTCATAAAAGCATTTTCTCCTTACGAGTCGAAAGGATCTCGTGGGTGTACTTTCTCCTTAGGAGTCGTGGGGACTCCCAAGTGTGTTTTTCCTTCGTGAGTCGTAAGGATCCCACAAAGGTGTTTTCTTACGAGTCGTGAGGATCCCGTAAGTTTGTTTTTCTCATGTATCGTAAGGACACATGAGTGGGTCTTCCCAAATGGAGCATAATCCACTGGTGATTGCGGTGGGGCATGGGCATGCTGAGATATATTTGAGCCCGTGGATTATATACGGTAGTCAACTTGGGGACCAACCGTAGGGCTGGGAGAATTTTGAGAAATTGGATTTTGGTTTTAGTCTGGCATCAACATTGCTGCACTGGAATAATGCCAGGAGCAACTCATCATTTGCCTTGGGAGGACTTGGGATTTGGGTTTTTGGTCGGCATCAGTACCGCTAACACTGAAGCGAAATGCCAGGAGCGACTCATCATTTGTCGTTGCCTGTTGGGGAACGATGGCTTAAGAGACAGGTTTAGGTCCCTATCACCTAAGGCTTTTCAATTTTATGAGCCGTAAGGGTCCCATAAAAGCATTTTCTCCCTACGAGTCGAGAGGATCTCGCAGGTGTATGTTCTCTTTAGGAATCGTGAGGATCCTAAGTGTGTTTCCCCTTTGTGAGTCGTAAGGATCTCACGCAGGAATTTTCTCCTCACAAGGTCGAGAGGACTTTGCGAGTGTGTTTTATCTCTTTTCACGAGTTTGCGCCCTTTCGGGTTTTCACAAACTCACCGGCAGTCCTGCTGTTTTTACTCACGGAGCCCTTTCAGGTTTTCATCCGTGCCCGTTTTTCTTGTGGACATACCCCTTTTTTCTTTTTCTTTTTTTTTTATTTTTTTTTCTTTTTTTTATAACTATTGGGACTTAAAAGTAGTCTCTCCGGCAGGACTTGGGAGAGATGGGGGTCGTTTACGCCCGTGGATTGTATACGGTTTTGCAGGATGTGTGATCCAACCGTAGGGCCCGTGTGCTCGATTCGCCTGCGACTTCGAGCATTCACGCGTAGTATTTCTTGAGATATCGGCCATTGATGGGTGGCATGGGCCTTTCTCCCTCAGCACTTATTAGTTGGTAGAATGCTCCGTCGAACACTTTCTCGATGACGTATGGTCCTTCCCAGTTTGGCTCGAATTTTCCCTTGGCATGTCGATTGGGGATGATCGGTCTTTTAAGGACCAACACCAATTCACCTTTCTTGAAAGCGCGGAGACGGGTTATCTTGTTATAGGCCCATGACATTTGGACTCAGTATAGCTCCAGACTTTGCTGCACCATGAGCTTCTTTTCTTTGAGGGTGTCAAGCTCATCCAGTCGAAGGAGCACGTTTTCCTCCTCCGTCAATTCATGCTGAACGGCCATTCTTAAGCTTGGAACTTCGACTTCGAGGGGGAGGACCGCCTCCACTCCGAAGAGCAATGAATATGGAGTGGACTGAGTTAGAGTACGGTGTGTGGTACGATATGCCCACAACGCCTCGTGAAGCTTGAGATTCCAGTCCCTCTTGTTGGCTGAAGCATTTTTTCTCAGGAGCTTGCATAGGGTCTTATTGAAGGCTTCAGCTAGCCCATTGGCTCTTGGATTATAAATGGAGGAATATCTCCAGTCTATCTTGTGTTGAGTAGCGAATCTTGAGACTTTGAAGCTCTTAAAAGAAGGCCCGTTGTCAGAAATGATTCTTCTTGGTGTACCGAAGCGGTATAGAATATTATGCTGGAAGAATGTCAGAATATTTTCTGTATTGACTTCTTTTAGCGGGACAGCTTCAGCCGATCTGGAGAAGTAGTCTGTTGCGGCCAATATGAACCGGTGACCTCTAGATGACGGGGGGTCAATTGGGCCAACTGTGTCGGTGCCCCAGACTTCGAAAGGCCACGACGCCACTGTAGGATGCAACGGATTGGGGTGCTTATGAATGAAATCATCGTGAATTTGGCAGATATAACATTTTTTGGCATGCTCTCCGCAATCCCGTATCATGGTGGGCTAGTAATACCCAAGCCGTTTAATTTGAAGTCGCATCTTAGGGCCAGATTGGTGAGCACCGCAAACACCGGAGTGAACTTCTTTCATAACCTTTTGGGCTTCGGCCAATGACAGACACCTGAGCCAGAGTTGGTCATATGACCTGCGGTATAGCGTGTCATTTACAAACACATATCGGAGAGCTCTCTTCTTCAGCTGAATCCTTGCAGATTTTCCCTCGGGCAGCTTGTCGTATCGGAGGTACTCTATGAAGGGCTCTCTCCAATCGGGCTCGTCTTGGATGATCGAAGCTTCTTCGGTAAGACCGCTCTTCTGTTCCGTGCTCCCCTCTTCTCGTAGAGAGACTGGGGGTAGAATTTGTCGGCTCCTGACTGTGATCAGAATTTCGTCCATGTCAGGATCAGCCAGCTCCTTGGCTAAGCGAACGAGTACGTCAGCCTTTCCATTCAACGCTCTAGGGACTCTCATTAGTTCAATGTGAGTGAACCGTTTCATGAGTTCCACCACTCGGCTTCTGTACCAAGCTAACTCGGGTTTGTATATCTTATAGTCGCCGCTTACTTGGTTGACGACAAGCTGGGAATCACCGTAGACTCATAGCCAAAGGATTTCCATTTCTATGGCGAGCTCCAAATCAGCTATCAGAGCTTCATACTCAGCCTCATTGTTTGTGCGAGGCTCGATGAGAGCAAAAGAACGCCGTAGGGTTCCCATTGATGGCGTGATGAACACCAATCCTATCCCTGCTTTTATCTCCGGGACGCTTGATTTACTGGAGGCCCTTATCGATGAGGCTCCATCGAAGTAGAGCTCCCAACATGGCTTGTCATTCTCGAGGTGCAGCACTTGTTCATCGGGTAACTCGCAATTAAGTGGTGACCCTTCGGGTATGGGATGAGCAGCGAGAAAGTCAGCAAGAGCTTGCCCTTTTACTGCTTTCTGAGGAGTATAAACTATGTCAAACTCAAGTAGCATGACAGCCCATCTCGACATTCTACCGGCTAGGCTTGCTTTGGTCATTAAGTGTTTGAGCGGGTCGACCCTAGAGATCAGCAAACCCGATGAGCGAGCAGATAGTGCCTCAGCTTCTTCACAGTGAATATCAGAGACAGGCATTGCTTTTCGATCGGGGAATAGTTGTGTTCCGCCCCGACTAAAGTTCGACTGAGGTAGTAGATGGCATTCTCTTTTCCCTCCTCATTGTTCTGGGCAAGGAGCGCACCGAGTGACTCATCTAGCGCGGCAGTGTAGAGAATCAGCGGTTTATTGGGAACGGGAGCGGCCAGCACTGGAGGGTGCAACAAGTACTTTTTGATGCTTTCGAACGCTTCTTGACATTTGGCATCCCAGACAAAAGGAGCTCCTTTCTTCATGAGCTTTGAGAAGGGCCTACATCTCCCCGATAAATTTGAGATAAACCTCCGTATATAAGCAAGCTTGCCTTGAAAAGATCTTAGCTGTGTCAGACTCTTCGGAGGGGGCATCTCCATGATGGCCTTTATCTTTGATGGGTCAACTTCGATGCCTCGATGTCCGACTATGAAGCCCAGGAATTTTCCCGATGACACGCCAAAAGCGCACTTCAGAGGATTCATTTTCAAATCGTACTCCCTCAGTCTGGTGAGAACGGTCCTTAGATCTTGGATGTGAACGGCCTTGGCTTTAGTCTTGACGACCAGATCATCAACATAATATTCGACGACTTTATGAATTAGGTCATCAAAGATATTGGTCATTGCCCTTTGGTATGTGTCCCCTGCGTTCTTTAGTCTAAACGGCATTACCTTGTAGCAATATATTTCGATCGGGGTTCGAAATGCTGTGTGTTTCTCATCCTCAGGCGACATCTTGATCTGATTATATCCGGACAAGCCATCCATAAAGGTGAACAGCTCGTAATTTGAGGTGTCATCGACCATCATTCCCATAACCGGTAGCGGGAAATTGTCTTTAGAACATGCCTTGTTGAAGTCCCAGAAATCGACACAAACTCGGATCTGCCCATTTTTCTTCTTCACTAGGACTATGCATGCGATCCAGTCTGCATATTTCTCCTCTCTGATGAAGCCGGCATTGATGAGTTTCTTGGTTTCCTCGATGACCTTTTCTTCTAGTTCCCTTCTAACTCTTCGAGAAGCTTGTTTGACTAGCTTAGCATCAGGAGATATAGCCAGCTTATCTACGGCCACTTCAGGGGAAAGGCCAGGCATTTCTTTGTATGTCCACGTGAAGCAGTCGACGAACTCATGCAGCAGGGCAATTATCTGCTCTTTCACTTCCTCCGACAAGAGTGAGCTGATGTAGGTCAGACTTGGATTATCGGGCGTTCCTAAGTCAATCTCGGTTAGCTCATCAAAGGTTGCTTGTCCGCCATCTTCGAGCTCTTGAGGAGCTTCTTCTGGCTCGGCTAGCTCGTCTTCATCATTTGACTCTTCGCTGGCTTTCCTAATATGGATCGTGTAGCATGCCTTAGAATCAGGCTGGATGTAACCTATGCCCCGCCTATCCGGAATTCGTCCATCGATGAGTGCTCGGACCTGAGGTGGATGCCATAGCCCTTCGTAAAATATTGCTTCGGACTCCGTTTGATATAACCGGCATCCGCACTTTTTAAAGTATTCCATCATCTCGGGCGCATATTATCTGGGATTGAGGACGGCTCTTATGCCTCTCTCATATGGAAGGCACGCGACAGACAAATCATCCGGGTGCACAACGGGGTTTGACCCATAAAACAGGATGCCCTTCTGTCCACTTTTCCTCCCGGGAACATAGAAAGTTTTCAGCTGGTCCACGGTAGAGACTGACAATGCATCGAGCTCTTTACACATCCGTTCCATCACCCTTGTGATGGCTAGGAACCCTTCTGCAATTTCGATGGTCTCTCGTAGTTTTGCTTGTGGCATGGGGGTCCAATCTGCACAGCTGTTGCAAGGCAGGTCCTCTTCCTCCGACTCTTCAGTGTCGCTGCCAAGATGAGGGCGGACTTTGCTGCTAGATGGGCCTTCAGTATCAGATTCGTCCGTATCGCTACCGAAATGAGGGCGAGTTTTATGGAAAGACGGACTTCAAGCGTCGGACTCATCAGTGTCACTACCGAAACGCGGGTACACTTGGGCGTTTTTGCTTCTGAAAGTGACAGCCAGCTCAGGCTTGCTTTTGAGTTTCGGAGTTGTTCTGTCTTTGGTCAGCTGTGGCTCAGCACTTTGGTGGTTCACAAAGTACCGAGAATCTTCATATCGGACTTCATGCACACCTAACGGCTGGATGTCTCCGTCAATGTGTCTTTCTTCTCCATTTTTAGTATACTTCATGCATTGATGGAGAGTTGACGGAATGATGCCGTAATCGTGGAGCCATGGCCGTCCCAAGAGAATTTTATAAGACGTGTCAGCGTCGATCACGTATATCTTAGCTTCGGTTTGCAGATCCCCAAATTTGATTGGCAGAGCTATGGACACCAGAACTTGCTGGCAGTTTTGATTGAAGCCTTGAATGACAATCCTTTCCCTTGACAGGTGTCGGACGTCCATTGACAAACTCTTCAGAGTCCGCAAGTTCATGATGTTCACTGAGGACCCCGGATCAATCAATATGCGATTAATTCGATCTCCGTAGATGTACCCGGTCATGTAAAGTGCCCGATTATGCTCAGCCATTCGCAGTAGCAAGTCTTCATCCTTAAACGTGACTGCGGCGGCTTGCAAAGTGTACTGAGCTTCTTTCATATTAATTTCCGCAAAGCGAGCCTGATACCGCTCAGGGTTTTGTAGAGTATGAATAAGAACATCTCTAAGCTCTTGAGATAGAACCAAGGCATCGTAGATGCTAAGGAGAGACGGAAGCTTTCGGAGGTAAGCCAAGACATTGTAGTCTACTAGGGAAGGACTCGAATCTTCATGAGCAAGTTCTCTGCCATCTTCTTCATTAGCGACATGTTTTTCCTTCCTTTTTGGGGCGTTGCCCTGATTTGGCGGTAGAGCCCTGCCGATTCTGAGCTGGATTTGGTTGGCCTTTGTGGCGAGCTCCTCATCCTCATTGGGAAAATAGAGCTCCTCCTCAGAGTCGCTGCCAAGATGGATGGCGTAGCAGGTCACTACTGGGATCTCTTCATTGGAGTCTCCTTCTAACTCCTCCAGAATTTCAGCCGCTCGTATAGGGAGGAACTCCTTCAATTGAATCAGAGTTCTTTCCTTCTGTTCATATTCTTCGAGGGAGTCGATATATTTTTGAATGGTCGATCTCCCTGCAGACTCCTTTTCGCGCCGAGCTGCACTTTTCTTCTTCTTGAGCCTTTTGGATTTTGAGCCTGATGGAGCCGCATTGGCAGCTGGCATGGTAGCCTTCTTCTGCCCTTCCCATTCCGTCATGGGCACTTTCCGAAGTAGCTTTATCATCTTCTTCATCTTATTAGATATCTGCGTACTTCATGGAGGCTGCGGTGAGTCCGTTTCATTTATCAGGGTAGCGGGTTCGGCTGTCTGCTCCCAAAAAGCTTCAGCTTCTGTCTGTATAATGTTGGTGGTTGCAACTTGATTGTTCACCAACACGCTTTTGGACAGCTCGAACTCTCCAGCCTTGTACTGCTTCTCGACCTAGTCTTTGAAGATATAGCAATCCTCGATCGCATGGCTCACTACACGGTGGTATGGGAAATACAGGGGATTGTCGGTCATTTTTGCTTCTTGAGGTCTTTTCGACTCTGGCAATTGTAGATCGTTGTTCAAGGCATCTTTAAATATCTTTCGGACCTTGTCCCTTCTGAAAGAGTAAACCTTGTTCTTTTTCTCCTCTAGGGAAGGCCCTTCTCCTCCCAGCACTGGCTTTCGAGACCGGTTGGTCTTGGATTCGCCCGCCCTTCACTTTTCTTCATTGTCAGACGCATTGAAGACATTGGTACTGCTGGAACTCCCGCTTCTGCGGTTGTCGTCCTTCTTGCTTTTCCAAGTCTTGTCTCTCTGAGAGTCCGGGGGAGACTCTTGCTTCGAGCGTTCCAGCATTTGGACTTTCTTGGTTAGCTCCTGAAATTTCTTGAGGCCCGCTGTACACAAGAATGAGACCATCCAATTGCTGAGGTTCCCAATGAGAAGGCCGACAGACTGGTCCTGCTCCAGCGGCGGTTCGCACTTGACTGTGAGATTACGCCATCGGGAGATAAAGTCGGTGTTGCTTTCATTCTTTCCCGGCTTGGTCCTCACAAGGTCAGCAATAGAGATTTTATCACTGACACTCATGAACCTTTGCCGAAATAGAGACTCCATTTGGGCAAAGGTAATGACGGACCCGTCTGGTATACTCGCGTACCAGTCAAAAGCGACACCGGTCAGGCTGTTGACAAACTGACGAAGAAGGAGCGCATCATTGCCCCTGTATTTCCACACGATGCTTTAAAGTGGGCGACGTGCTGATTTGCATTTCCCGTCCCGTCAAATCTTTCGAACTTAGGAATGACGTAGCCTCTCGGGAACTCGATCAGATCGTACTGCGTGGGATATGGTCGCCCACTACTACCAATTTCTTTCTGAGCTTCAGCTTCAGCCACCAATGTTTTAACCTTGCTGGTGACTAAATCCATTATCTGATCTTGTGTTAGCGGAATAGTGTTATCTGGGGCCAAGGCGTCCCCTGAAGCGGAATATGGCCGACTTTCGTGCGGCTCGACGAATCTTGGACCCAAAGAGACAGGCATTGGCTGCTTCAGATTGTGATCACCCGGCTTATGAGTAGCGACCTGAACTTGATTGGGAGGCACTCGAGCAATTTGAGCCGTAAGCTCCATCACAACATTCGTTAGGTCGTCAATTTTCGAATAAAGCTTGGCCATCTCTTTATCTTTGCTCCTGAGCTGTTTTCGAAGCTCTTGAAGCAGCTCTTGCTCTGCGGTCCTGGGGCGGAAAGTTGGCTCTTCCTCGTTGTCCGAGCTTGACTCTGCTTAGACCGAAGGGTCTTTCTGCCTATCCTCCTCATCGAGAGGGTTTTCTTCATCCAGCGGAGGCGGCTGTTCTTGGGAAGCAACAACCATATTCAAGCCAGATTGGGCTTGGGATGTGGTGGCCCCATCCTTGCTTTTGTTGCGAAGGTTGTCGCTGGGGCGCCCACCCGTTATATAGACCGTATGGATAATATATCCAGCCGTCTTTTTATTATCGGCGGCTGATTTCACAGATCGCTGTCTTGACCCTTCTGTTTCGGCAGCGGGAGGTCGATTGAGAGCGGCTGGCCTGACCATGTTCTTGAATGGTGCCGGCGCTCCTTTTCTGGACTTGCCCCGCTGCTTTCGCGCGGCACAGAGTGCCTGATAGACCCTTGAAGAGACAGTGTCACACTTTTTCTGTTGGGGCCGGGATACGTCTCTTTGTAGCGACGTTCGAACCGCTGTCTTCTTGATTCTGGTGGTCATGGCATTTTTCTGAACCCACTTCAGAGGTTCGAAGGAATTGCTGATTTTTATGGCTGACTCAGCCGTCGTCGCAGGATGACTCTGCTCTTGGAATCTTACATGACTCCACCTGGCCGGAGTCCTGGCCCTCTTGTTGGCTCGATACCTGAGCCGCTTCTGCCTTAACTTTTCTGTTTTAAGCACTCGGCAAACTTCGGCTCTTCGGGAAGAAACCGTAGGCCGAGTGACAAAGAGCCTAGAGAAGATTCCTGCTCGCGCGATTGTCAAAGGCACCATCTGAGCTTGCTGGAGATACTTTGTAGCCCCATTGCTGTAGATGGCCTTGCCCCCAGTCGGAACAGTAGAGAGTTGTTCGAATACAGATTTGCTTTTGGGGTGGGATGCTCTGGCGACCACAACGTTCGGCCTCTTTCCCCTTGAGGTCGGTTTGGCCGCTTGGTTTGCCGTGACCTCCGCCAGATGAGCGCTTCCAGTAGGGTAGATGACGACAGAATCAAATTGACGGGGTGGCTCCTCCCATTGTCGGCTGAGACTGGAGGGGAGAACTACACGGGCATTGATCTTGACTACGTACGAGATCGGGGTCGCGTCGTAAGCCGAGTTCGTCTTAGGAGACATCATCATTGAAAGTTGATTGCTGCACGAAAGAAAGAAATTATTTCAGTACAAACATCAGCATATATGTTAAATGAGTTCGAATGAACGCTTCACCCGAGATATGGGAGGAGAGATTAGTCCCACCGGGCGTGCCAGAATCTGTAGGGTGTTTTTCGTCACCCCATTGAGATGGGAATACGCGTGCGCTTGTCAGGCGCATTACAGATTCCCCCTTCCTAGGGTAGGCCAGGGTTTATTAATTGTGGGGATCCGAATCTCCGGCAGCCGCGGACTAAGCTGCCGTTAATTACCCCTCGCCTTTGGAGCGAGGGAACCTCCGATTAACGGGGTAAACTGGTCATGCGAACTCAATGTGCAGCGTTGTGTTTTAAAGGGGGTTTTGGATATATCGGTGGCCCCGCAGAGTTTTTACGGGGGTCCCGCTACTCGAATAGCGGGCTGGGGGTCAAGGGGGCTAGCAGCCCTCGTGCGGGGTGCGGGGCAGCACCCCGGCCTAAATTTTTTTTGAGAGGGCTAGTGTTGTAGTGTGTGTGCGTGTGTGTGTATTCATATATATAAAAATAAAAAAAGGAAAGGGCATCCAAATGATGCGTGGGGAAAAAAATGCCAGCGCTTTGAGCGCTCGCGCACCATGTGTGAACACGTGGACGCTCGAGCGCTAGCGCTTTGTGCGCTATCGCCCCACGTGTCAGCATGTGGGTGCTCGGGCGCTAGCGCTTTGAGCTCAAGGGTGCTAGCGCTTTGAGCGCTAGCGCACCACGTGTCAGCATGTGAGCGCTTGGGCGCTAGCGCTCTGAACGTTTTGAGCGCTAGCACACCACGTGTCAGCACGTGGGCGCTCGGGCGCTAGCGCTCTGAGCGCAAGAGCGCTAGCGCTTTGAGCGCTAGCGCACCACGTGTCAGCATGTGGGCGCTCGAGCGGCAAAAGGGACTTGGTCCATGCAATGGGAGTTATACTCCCAGAAAGGAGCACTTATTATTTTGTGTGTGTGTGTGTGTGTGTGTGTATAAGATGAGTTAAACTCCTAGGATGTTTTGAAACTGATGAAGGGCTTCTCCCCTTGAGCCCTAGTTCTTCCCCAAAGTGGGGTTTCTGGAGATGGGTCTCCTTCTTCCTCCTCTATTGGCAGGATCTTAAAGATCAAGAGATGTGAGATTTTAAAAATCTCCCCTTTTTGAGATCTGATGGGAGATCTGAGTTCCTCTTTATGGGTTTTATGGTGAAAAACTATTTAGTTTTATAAAAGGAAGAGTAAAACTTTTGATTTAATTCAAAAGAAAGGAGAAAGTTTTAGAACCTTGAGGAAGGAGAAAGATCTCAGATCTGGATTTCTTTTTGGAGAGAGAAAAAGTTGTTGAGATATTTTCATTATCTTGGCCTTTATAGGCTATACACTTTACATATAGCCCCTTGGGCTTTACAAAATGGCATTTTGCCTATCTCATGGCTCATGTGCCATTTCTTTTTGCACATAAGCCATGGGCTTTACAAAAATTTGGCTTTATGCCCATTTTCTTACATTTATTCATAAAATAAAATAAAAAATACAACAAAATTATTTATTACAAAATTTTTATTTTGGTACGTGGGGAGGCCGGCCGCTTCATGTTCAGGCTTGACCCGGGCATTGGCCCACTTGACCCGGGGCCTGGGCCCACTTGGCTTGGGGTTGACTTTGATTTTGACTTGGTCAACCGGGGTGTGAATTTTTACCCCAACAAATTGTCCCCCATCAATAAATACACACCATACATGTGGGTCTTGTGCATGAAATTGATGGATCCTCTTTCAAGTGGAGGCGACTTGATTTGGTTCCCGCTTTTTGGGAAGCTGGCACTGCCCTTTTTACGACATGGACGGTCGATGCTGCCCTTTTAGCGACTTGGAAATTTTTACCCTAACAACCGGTGTCCACGCCTTCTGGATATACTCCTCCAACGTATCGATGTAATTTTGTAGGTTTGTGCGCTTATCGTCATACTCGGCAGGCTGCACAGGCTTCTTGGTCTTCTTGTTTTTCTTCGAAGACTTTGAAGGCTTGACTTGGGGATTTTTCCCTTTGTCAACAACTCTCGGTAAGGGATGCGGTTTCAGCATCCCTTCGATGATTTCAGGTTCAAGCGGGCTTTTCCACCTGACTAACGAACATGCCTGTAGATCTTTCAGCATTCTTTTGGTTTTAGCTGAAAGAACGACTTCCCATGGAGCTTCTTCCACGAGTGAGCATGATGCCCCCGGTGCATCCACTCTTTTGGGAGTGTGCTTCTATAGTGGGTTCACCCTCCGGTTCTCAGATAGCGAGAACTTCTCTTGTTGATACTGGTCCTCGACCCAGTTCTTGAAGACATAGCAATCCTCAATTGGATGGCTCACCATTCTGTGATAGGCGCAGTAGTTAGGGTTGTTGACGTCGCTGGGTTGCAGTGGATGCCGTGGGTCTGGAAATGTGATGAGTTTGTTGCTCACTTCCAACTCAAATAATCTCCTCGTCTTGTCGCGGGGAAAAGAGTAAGCACGTCCTAGCCTTTCTTCCAGGGATAGGCATGGATGTGCATTATTTTGGCGAACCGCCGGTTTTGGGTCACTCGGTTGTTATTGAGTATTGGCCACGAAGGCCGCTTTCCCTTTACCCTTGGAATTTTGAGGGTCTTTACTTGATGAGGAAGGCCCATGGCCCATCTGGTCCATTTGGGCCAGTTTATCTATCAGAGCCTGGAAGGTAGTTGGTTTGAAAAACGTCATGAACTGGGACACAGTCGTTTGCGGATCTAGGGTCCCAATGAACATGCCCACGGCGGGGGATTCTTCGATGCGTTGTTCGCACTTTGACCATAGGTTCCGCCACTGGATTGCATATTAGACCCAGGTTTCTCCTGGCTTTATCCTGGCATTGATTAGAGTCGTGATCGGAGTGCGCTCTCTTGCGCTGGAGAACCGCTGTGTGAACAGCAGCTCCATCTCTGTGAATGTCTTTACGGAGTCATTTGGGAGCTCTGAGTACCATTCAAAGGCTGTCTCCAATAAGCTACCAACGAACTAGCGAAGCAACAGTTTTTTGTCACCTCCGGTGTTGTCGTACAGAGCTCTGAACTGCGTGATGTGCTGATGGGGGTTGCATGTCCCTTTGTATACATGGAACTTGGGGATCGTATATCCCGACAGGTACTTGATTTGGTCATACCAGCCTGGATACGGTCGCCTAGTTCTGACAGTTTGGTCGGCTGCTTCATTCGCTTGAAGAGCTCCTATTTGTTGAGTGATGTAATCATCAAGAGCAACCTTGGAGATCATTTCCTCCTTGGCCACTGATAGGGCCGGAAGAGGGTTTGATGTTTCCCCTATGTCATCCTCGATGATTATGGGCGGATCTTCGACTGGGGATTCTGGCTGGATCTTCATTCCAACTATTTCCTGGGATAAGAGAGCCATCTGCTTTATGTTGGCAGCCTACTCAGCAGCTTCCTTGTCCTTTCTTTCATGAACCCTTCGCAGGAACTCTGTATCGATCTCCTGTTCTTGGCACTGTTCAGCTTTTGGATCCAGACTTTCTTTCTACCCGGTGAGTGCTATCATTTTGGTCAACATCTCCTGGAGCTTTTGTTGTTGCTCCTGAGCTTTTGTCAGCGACCGAGTTTGCGACCGGTGACTTATGGAAGCATGGCTTTCTTCTTTTCCGGAAGCCATGTAAACCGTGTGTACGATCAGGTTCCCAGACTTAGGGCGTTTAGGTCCATCGCCTTTGGAGTTTGCCGCCGGCGGTGGGATTTTCTCTGGGCTCATCCTTTTGTGGGAGGTCGAAGTTGAAGGAGCCGTTGTAACAGGGACCCGTGGGAGGAAGTCCCTTGCTGTATGGTGGAAGGATGGTCTTCCTCTTGCCGAGCCTTCGATTTCTTCGGTCGACGAGAGTAATCTTGATCAATCACGGAGTCCTGGACTTCTCGCCAAACCCTGTGAATTTGGGAGGAAAGCCGTTGATGGGCCTGCTCCAACTTTTCCTGCACTGTGGTTTCTGCAGGCGGGGACGATTTCTTTAGCACCGCCGTTGGAGAGTTCCTGCGCGCCCTCTTGAGCAGATAAAAGTCATTCCCAGTTGGAACAGCAGCGTCAATTTCCACCATTACAGCTGGTGGGGTAAGTCCAGAGAGGGAGTTTCCCCCAGCTTTTCTCACTCGGCGTCAGTAGCGACGTCGAGCGTGTCTTGCATATGGGGCCGCTTCAGTTTCGGAAATGGGTTCTTCATGCCCCCGGCTTTGCTGAGGGGCTGTTGTTAGTGTCAGCCTGTTGAAGACTGACGTCCTTAGCAGGGCTTGAGAAGGAACATCCAATCTTTCAAAGACCGACTTTCTGGTAGGGGAAGCACCTTTGACGACTTTACATGCAGGAGGAGTTGGGAGGGCTATCCGTTTCGGGGCAGCCCCTTCAGGTGTCATGAGCCTCTTTGTAGGCCCGTTTGGGTTCTTACCCAGCCTGTTGAAGACTGAGATGCTGGATTTGGATGGCCCGTTGAGAGGGGCCGTTGTGGTCGCTAGTTGATCGAAGACCGACCTCTTAGAAGCTTCTTCCTGCGGCGCTGAAACACCAACACCCAATGGTGGGAACATGGTCACGAAGAATAGTCCAGTAGTGGCTTGCGTAACCTGCCCCACCGGCATTGAGAAAATGGAGGCCGCGTTGGGCCCGTAAGTCACTCCTCCAATTGTGGTGGAGCGGGAGTTGCTGTTGCAAGTTGTGCGGTTGGAAGCCATCGATTTTTCTTCTTCTTCAGCACAGGAGAAAGACACCAAATCTTAGTACCTCGAATCCAAGGGCAGCCATAGCGAACTGTGACTTTGTTCACGAACACGACACACAAAGTGTAACATTTCAGAAAAATAAAATATTATTTTTGGGAATTTTTATAATTAAATAATAAATATTATGAATTTTTTATTAATGCGGTATAATTAAATACCGATAAATTGGAAAATATTTGGAAAATTATAGGAATTTCTGAAATGAGGGTGTTTCATATGATTTAAGCAAATTATAATTCTTATGATTAATTATATTCCATTTTAATGCTAATCGCGATTAAATATTACTAATCTTGCATTAAGCTTGATTTGTGCATATGACATGCACCACATGAAATTACACATTTTTACATTTTTCTACCATGTCTTTTTCTTTATTTTCATGCATGGCTGGTTTTTGTTAGTTATATGTATGCCCTAGAGGCCATTACTGTATATTGGATGTATATTGTAGTGGATGCTGGGACATATATAGGTAGGACTTTCTTGCTCGACATGATAGTACGCTATCTGGTTGTTCTTTATCTTAACATGTATACTTTCTGTCTCTCTGTTACATGTTGATAAAGCCCTTAGGATGTGTACTCGACTTCCAGGACTATGATGCAGATCATACTAGTGGGGCCTGGGTAGTCCATGAGTACATCCTTCAATATTCCTAGTCGTGGGAATATCGAGATGGGGCATCGATATTTCAGAGTAGACTAGCGTATATATTCTCGACCCATGTGATGGGTGATGGATGATCCCATATCCATTGGTGTTTGACATCAGAGATGGTATGCGGGTGCTCAGTGGAGACTGGGTACACTGAACGCACTCGCCGAGAACTCCCAGATGGTATTATACCTCACGTCAGATGGAAGTTCTCTGGTGACACTGGTGCAGCTTAGTCTGTAGACCCGAGATCGTCATAGAGTCTTGTGTGTCTCCCACTGTGCTTTGATTTCCACCCTAGCACGGCTCTACTGAGGCGTGCAAACAGGTGGTTTTTGGGTACAGTCCCGATTCACATGGAGGTAATAAGCGATAGGAGGGGATTCGTCTCTCCCGGTATTGGGGGTTAATGTTGCGCTATGCTCGACTGGCCATAACAGGAAATCCCTGGCCAGGGTTGCAGTGATATACTGGTAAGAGTTATCGGTAGTTTCACGATTGTTATGGACCTCACGTCGGCATGACTTATCGAGCTATTGGGGTCTGACGTTTACCACCCCTAGGCGAGATATGCGACATATCAGACGAACAGACCGGACTGTACGGTAAGTGTTACTGGTTGGATTCACAGGAGTGTGAGCGGGCTTGCTCGTCGATCTTCTGATCGTTCAATACCCGGGTGGCCGTTACGTTTAGCAGACCGCTTGCGGCTTGTGGGTGTTTGATATGATCATCACCTGCTGCCGGCGTATTGACGAGTCTTCAGAGTCCTACACAGAGGATTCCTGGCTCAAGCGAAACGAAATAGGAGCGCATATGAGATATGTGCGGGACCGAGAATAATGCGTGTATGTGATACCTTATTCTATTCTCGCGATGAATGTATCGATTGGTTGTATGCGATATAACCTAGTTATCGAATCAAGGATTGATTCGATAAGCCGATACATTGAATATTAGTCGGTCATATGCGATATGACCGGATCGTTAAATCAAGTGTTGATTTAATGATTTAATTCATAATTATATATTTGATATATTACTTTGCATTAACTAGTATTTGTTCACTTTAAAAGGATTTTCTCACTTGATGTGCACATTGTATATGTGATATATTTTTGTGCACTTGATTGTATCATGTTTGATGATACATGAATGTTTGGGTGTATGTTTAGTTTAAACCATGGTTATGTTAATGATTAGGGTTTTTATTTACTTATTCATTTTGGAAAGATAAAAATAATGGTGGCTTATTTTGTTGGTTTGTTGAAACTTCTTGAAGTGTTGAAAGCTTGACCATTCGTATTCTTTTCCTTAACCTAACCATTCAACCTAACCCTAGTTTAGTCTCTACACTTAACCATGGTTGCTATATGATAAGTATTCATTTTATTTTCTATTTTGAATATACTTATCATATTCCTTCTTCTTCTTCTTCAACAAAGAAGAAAACCTTGCTTCCATCAATGGCAACTTGAGAAAAAGAGTGAGAAATCCAATTCTAAAGTGAACCCACTTCCTATTTCTTCATCCTTTACCACTTGCTAAGTAGTATAGGGTGTTTTCTTCACAAGTTTCAAGACTTGGTGAAGTTGGAGTTTGATCTTGAGTTGCCTCGATGTAGATCATCTTCGGCATCGAAGTCGACGACCTAGCCCGATCTTTTCTCCGATGAATCCACCAACAGAGTCCAGGATCCGATTGGTACAGCGGAGGGACGTCATCACGGAGCCAAGGAGGTGGAGAACCGGATCTACAAAGGTTGTAGTCACTTCCCTTTTAGTTAAAGTTGTTTACTTGTATCGCATCGCCTATACATCTAGTTAACGATCCGTATTAGGGTTTGTAGGCACATAAAAAAATTTGAATTGGCCATGTTTGATCACTTGTAGAACCTCATGGGTGTGCCTAGGAACCCTACAGTGATATCAGAGACTAGCTAGAGCCTTAGGCGATGCGTAGACGGAGTTAGAAGTCCGATCGAACTGAAACCCTGACTCCAAAATGCTCTCTGGACATTTTTTAAAAACTGGGTTTTTTCCAGATTAAAAATTCTTAAAAAATTCTGCAGGAAGTTCTAAGAATTACGGTGCAAAAATGGCCAAATGATACGTCCAAACCGCGGCGGAACCGCGGCGGAAGCCTGGCTTCTGCGGCAGTTCCGCGGCCATCTGATGACGTCAGCCTTCAATTTTTGCACAGTAATTTGTTTCTTGAGGTGCTGAGTTTTTTGGGATTTTTTAATTTTCACTCAAGAGTTGAGTTTTCTGGGGTGTTTTGGGGCTTCGATGATTCGATCGGAAATATCAAACTTTGTCTATGTGTTTTCCGGATATTTTAGAATATGTTAACAAGTTCGACCAGATATAAATACCCACTTTTCCTCTGCCTGGAAATTTCCAATTGTTGGACTTTTCCGTAGTTTAATGACGTTCTAAGTAGTGCAAGTAGCGCGATGGTCCCTCTAGAAGACAACAAACCTTAACTCGATTATGTGACCGTCTTGAACTGCCCTTTGAACCTAAGGGTTTGGGGCAGTACGGCGTGCCACATGTGAGGCGTTGGCTTGACCCTTCTACGGCTGGACCGTTGGTACTGAGGCACGAAGTGAATGTTTTTTAAACTTATTTCATGTGTTGAGCTATTTCGGGAAAGCTTGGGTGTTCGATTGTTCGATCAGAAAGTTTAACATTTTCTATTTATCTGGAATGTGATACAACATTTGGAATTCACAAGTAGTTATGAGATAACTGAATGAATGTTATAAATCTAGCGGTTTAGTCTCACTTGATCGGTTGCCACGGAATTTTGATGTGATCAAAAGTCCGTCGCAATCACGTAGCGTAAGCGGATACTCGCCGGGTAAACTTAATAGACAGCCTCACCCCATAGCCCCGACCAAGTGACTGTAGGAGAACCCCGTCGCCGAAAGCATCCGTTCGGGTGCTCGCGGCAGCGGTGTTCAGCCTTGGTGCACTTTGTCGACGGCGTCGGGGGTGCGGCCGCCTACTAAAGTTTGCGACGAGCATTCGATCAGGATGTCGGGAATCTTGCTGAATTGCCCGACTTGATATTGAAAAGAGTTTTCGATAATGAGACTAAAATGCAGGGTTTATAATTGTTAGGCATGCGATGTCTAAGTATTTCATTTGATTAGGCATGCGATGTCTAAAGAGTTTGCGGATTCCAACTGTTGTAGTTTTACACTTTCTTTTCTGTGACCGTAAGTGTAATATGTGATATCGCCGGTTTCGTTGCTATATGTCAACGACAATTGGGATGCGCATATTTACTTACGTTGATGACATGTGATGTTATGTGTTGCTGGATATGTTATATTGGATCGTCATGTTTGAATAGCCGGGGGTTTTTATGTGAGATGAGTGTTTTTTCATTTTCATTCATGTAAAAACTTGTATGTAATATTCTTTTATTGGGGTTGTGGATGATGTCACCATTTGTATATTATTTACTTTTCCGCATTAGGATAGACCCAAGGAGGGGAGCACAAGTAACCGGGTTCTAGGGTCCAGTAGGAGACCATCTCGAGGAGTCGAGTTCGGGTCTCCTAACCCTAGAATTGGTAGGGTTGCATTCCACTCTCGTAGGGGTCTAGGGGTGTGGGATTGGCTATTCATCACGACCTTGGAATCCGTGTTTTATACTGGCTCGTATTGAAAACACGGACGTCCTAGTATATCCAATATTTCATATGATATTTTCTGCTGCGTTATCTGTGATGTGATCATGTGATGTGTTCAGATAGATATTACATATAGTATATATGATATATTATATAGACGTTGCTTATATTTTACACCCGCGCTAGCCCTGCCTCGTTCTGGCGTTAGTTACCTAACCTAACGGTGCAGACGGGACATCGAGGCGAATGCGGATGGCATAAGCGTACGTTATATTTATCTGTAATGTTTAGGTGGACTTAAATGATGGGATATTCATTAATGAGATTAATGAAAGAAAATAAACCTAATTGATGTTGTGGAATCGAATTTCAAAATAAAACAGGTAGCTACAGTTCTTGCTTTGCATCGCGGTGTTCATTATAGAACATCCTGCACCTTATTCGATGAGGAAAGGACCGAGATCCCTTCACCGGGAGTGACTCCTTTAGCAATAACTGGCATATGATACACACTCGGTTTGTCTTTTGATTGCTTCTATAGTTTCTGCTTTGCATAGTGATATATATGATATATCCCGCACCTCATTCGACGAGGAAAGGGCCGACGATCCCTTCACCGGGAGTGGCCCCTTTAGCAAAACTAGAAAAAGGCTCAAAAACATTCCATTTAAAACCATTTGATTCCGCAACGAGATCAAGTTCAAAGCGTTAAAGGTTTTCACAAAAAACCATTCGCAACCCTCCGTCATTTTAGGAAGTAGAGTACTTAGTATTCGTGCTACGTTTGTCGACCATAGCCGAGGCGTAGTGTGCGGTAGCTAAGTGATGTCTTCCTATACAGCATATAATGCGATTAGTTAGGACAGTCATGTGGCTTTGTTGACCTTAGCCAAGGGTCATGTGGGTGGGTCTAATTAATCACGAAATGACGGGTAGAACTTGACTAGTACCTATGATTTGTTGACCTTAGCCAAGGTCATAGGTGCTAGGGGTAAAAACCATTATCAGGAGTTTCAAGTGTTGAAATTTGCAATGAGATTGCATACCTTCTATATGATAGTTGGATCCCGATACCCACTGAGAGTAATTGTTACTCCTGGGAGAGTTTTGCACTTTACAATTAGCTGATCAAGTAGGTGTCTAGAAAGGTGTCAATGGGGTTACGCCTCTGGGAAAACGAGGTTTACTGTAATTAGGTCCGTGCGAAAGCACGGGGAACCTCCCTCAAAGTACCGACACTACCCTGGCTGAAAGATTGGCGAACTTGTAGAGTGTAATTAATCCCGGCTAGTCTTTCCTTTTAAGGTTTGAAGAAAGATTTGATAAAAACAGTGGGAGCCATCCTGATTAGATAAAATATATAACCAATCTAATCTTGCAAGAGCGCACGCAGAGTGTTTTCTTCTCTCTCTCTCCAGGTAGCGACCATATCACGCCTTAATCAAGATAATAATATGGATGTATTGACCGAACCCGTTTGTTATACTGAGCTGGGGAACGTTGGTCCCGCTCCAACTTATAATTGTTATAAGGCAGAGCAGGAAATAGGGGAATACCAGAATTCCTATGCCGCCCAAACGAAGAAAGCGCATATGATGCATCTCCTTTGGGTGTGTTCATTACAAAGAACTGTTTCTCAGTATCCTCTGCATCCTGGGTATTTGATACCGGATCAGGATCCCAGATGTGTAATCTGTTACATAGGGCTACAGAAAGGTAGAAAACTGAGAACGGGTGATAAGTTTCATGAGACAGAAAACGGGGCAAGTGTTGCAGCCAAGTCTGTTGTCACTGTCACCCTGTATTACCAATACATTGATTCTGAACAAATGCTATTAGATACCGAACCTGATATACAAAATCATATCAGTCTCTTTATAAGTAAAGAAAGGATATAATTTTGTATTGATGGATAATGTTTTGAACATTTCCTATATCAAAAGTTGATCGGTTCAGGCACGTTATCTAAAAGCATTGACGTTCTAAATCAAACTACAGTTCCCAGTATACAGAACACACACAAGAGGAAGAGTTCAGAAATGAACGAATCCTTCTTGAGGCATTGTAGACTAGGTCATATCAATGCGACCCGACTGGCTGAAGTTACATTTTAGATGCATATTTAAATCAATTTGAATTTACATCTTGTGAAACTTGCCAGTCATGTCACAAAGATTAGATGACCATAGCTCTGTTTATTGGAAACAGAGAAAGAGTTAGTAAACTCTTGGGACTGATATATGATGATGTATGTAAACTCCCCTGTCTACACATGCCAGGACCGGTTCTTTGTACTTCATAATATTCTCTGATAATCTCTCAAGATTCAGTCATAGGTTCCTGTTGAAACATAAGTCTGAATCTTTTGAGGTATTCACAGAATATAAGTTGGAAGTAGAGAACCAAAATACGGGTATAAGTATTATGTTCTATGATAAGATCAGGGAGGAGAATACTTGTGCATTGAATCCTTGGACTATTCTAAAGGAAAATGAGATTCTCTCTCAGTATTACTCCTTTGAATACACCACAGCACAACGGTGTATCGGGGCGGAGCAATCACACAATATTAGATATGGTGTGCTCTATGATGAGTATTACTGAGTCACCTATTTCCTTTTGGGGTTGTGCACTTAAGAAGCTGCATACCTATTGAATTAGGTTCGAATCAAATCAATGCCTACCACTCCATATAAGATATGGTATGGAAAGAGCCTATCTCTTAAGTAAGTTAAGATTTAGGATTGTCCGGCCTATGTTTAAAGAAAAATCCGGACAAGTTCGAGGCAAGGACAGTTCTGTAGAACTGAAAAGGTTCCAGGTATACAAAACTGCTGATGATTTGACAGAACCAAAGGATTCAAAAGTCCCCAGCGAACCTCAGCCTCTCCGCCGATCTAGTAGGATTCCTCACCTGCCTGAGAGATACTTTGGTTTCTCGATGACAGTGGGAGCGAGGAATGCATTATGAGATGATGACCCAACTAGTTTCGAGCAGGCCATCGAGAGTAGGGACTCTGTAAGAATGGCTGGATGCTTAGTGATCTGAGATGGAATCCACATACACCAACAAAGTATGGACTTTGGTTGCGATATCTGAAGGGTTAAATCCCCATCAGGAGCAAGTATATCTTGAGAAGATTACTTGGTGTAGATGGAAAAGTTGAGACTTTCAAAGCTAGACTTGTTAAAGGTTTTCGTCATCGACCAGGCATGGATAATGATGAAACCTCTTCCAGGGACTATGCTTAAGTCCATCCAGATCCTACTTGTCATTGCTACATACCATGACTACGATATCTGGTGGTTGGGTGTCATGACTACTTTTCTAAATACAGATTTAGAAGAGAACGTCAATAAGTACACAGCCAGAGGGCTTCGTAAACAGTGGGAGCACCGGAAACGTGTGCAAGTTGCTTTACAGAATAAAGCAGGCATCACGGAGTTGGAACGTCTGTTTTGATGTGATAGTCAAAGTGTTTGACTTCATCAAAATGGTAGATGAATCTTGTATGTACAAAAGGGTAGTATGGAGTATGGTGATGATCCTCGTAGAGTACGTGGATGACATACTCTTGATAGGAAAGGACTTTCCTACGCTACAATCGGTCAATCTCCTTTTATCACAAGGATTCTCCAAATAGGATAAAGGTGAATCACTGGAAAGGTTCCAGGGTGATAAAGACGACTGAATGTCAGTCACAGGCATTGTCTTCACCCTCAGTGCAGGGACGGTATGTTGGAAGAGTTCCAAGCTAGATACCGTGGCTAGACGATAAAGGCTGGTAACATCGCTATTAAAGATACTACCAAAGAGGTAGTTTGGGTGTATATTGGTTCATAAGATGAACTAGGTTCCTACCATTGTGTGACAACGGAAGTGTGGCTTTGGCCCGTGAGCCCTGGTCCCATCAGTGACCCAGACATATTCTTAGGCAGCATCACCGGATCATAGAGATAGTTGATCTCCAGGTTGATCGAGGTTAGGAAAGTAGACTCGGAGGACAACACGGCGGATCCACTCACGAAGGCCTTTTCCCAAAGAGAGACTTTTAGGGGATGGTTGAGTATTAGATACTACAACTACTGCTACAGATGGCCCTAGTGCAAGTGGGAGATTGTTAGTTATATGTATGCCCTAGAGGCCATTACTGTACATTGGATGTATATTGTAGTGGATGCTGGGACATATATAGGTAGGACTTTCTTGCTCGACATGATAGTACGCTATCTGGTTACTCTTTATCTTAACATGTATACTTTCTGTCTCTCTGTTACATGTTGATAAAGCCCTTAAGATGTGTACTCGACTTCCTGGACTATGATGCAGATTATACTAGTGGGGCCTGGGTAGTCCATGAGTACATCCTTCAATGTTCCTAGTCATGGGAATATCGAGACGGGGCATCGATATTTCAGAATAGACTAGCGTATATCTTCTCGACCCATGTGATGGGCGATGGATGTGTAAGTGCACGGCGGCGCCCCGGCCGTCAATCCGACGGCCAAACGCGGAAACGGTGGTAAACTTAAATTTTGCGGACTTTGCAAACCGGCACCACCGCGCACTAAACCCCGGATCGTGCCATTAAACTAGTCTAAGCTATCTAGAGAGGGGGTAGAGAAGTATACCATACGATCCAAGTCCTCCGGTCTTCATCTCTACTCCGATCTCCTCGCGGGATCTCCGTCCGTCTCCTCCTCGTCGGAAAGGGCACCACGAAGCCGGGTACTTTTACGGGCTCCCACCTCGATACTGAGGCAACTCGAGCATGAAGCCGGCAACTCGACATGCTCAAGATTTGCTGTAGGAATATAGTGTAGAATCATAGTCTCTCTTTTGGGGTTTGGTTGCCATTTGTGGATGATGGAGGAATGGTGTATAGAAAATTGGTGCTTTCAATTTTCTAGCAATGGAATGAGAAGAAGAATGATATGCACAAAAATGAATCACTCTCATTTTTCTTCCTCTCTTTTCTTTTCTTCTTCTCTCTTTTCTTTTTCTTCAACCATTTCATCAAGTGAGAGCAAGAGGGTGGAGGAATGAATATGATAGCAAAAACATCAAGGGAGGTGAGTGTAGGAGAAAAAGAAAGGTGACCATATCCAAGACATAATCATCACTAAAACTTACATCAACCTCAAATCATTTCTAATCTCATCAAATCATGAAAAGCAAAGATGCTTATCATATCAACCCTTATGCAAATAAGTCCTCCACAAAGTGTTATTTGCGAACTTGCAAATAACACCCTCCATCGGAAAAGTCCGGCCGGGAAAGAACAAAGGAAAACCGGCCGGAACGGAATGCAAAATGGCAACTCCAGAAAACTGGTCCCGTAATAAATTACAGGAAAAACCCCACACTGTGCATACACACCCGCATTTGTATTCCGTCTGGATACAAATGCAATGAGACAAAATCTACACTGTACTAAACTAGGACCGGCTTAAGCCAAAGCCGGCTAGTTATATCCGTTCGATCCTGATCCGTGCAATACCGCACGTATCTGATCGAACCCTGCCATATAACCATACGGCCACTAGTACAAACTGTCCGATCCTGATCCGTGCAATACCGCACGTATCTGATCGGACTCTGCCATATCTCCATACGGCCTCTACAGCATTTCGCCCGAAACTTGAGTAACTGTAAGTGTGGTGGACTCTAAAGACTCGTCAATACTATGGCTGTGGATTTAACCACTAGCACGTCAGAGGTATAAGCCAATACGTGACGGGCCACCAGCTATTGACCAAAAGGGACGTCGATGAGTAAACTCATCCTGACACCCTACTGAGCCTGTCAGTCACAATATCCGTGCAGTCCGGTCCGTTCGTCTATGAGTATCGCATGGCGGGCCTAGGGGGTTGGTAAAAGTCAGACCCCCAAAAGCGGTACAAGTCGTGTCGGAGTGCAGCCCAGAACACCCTGAGATACTACTGGAATACCTACCAGTAAATCTCCTGCCTTGGCCAAGGTCTTCGTGTAATGGCTCTCCTAGACACAGCGCGACCTCACCCCCAATACCGGGAGAGACGAAACCCCCGAAGATCCGCTCACTGCCTCCATGTGGCTCGGGACTGTACCCAACTAAAACCTGTTTGCACGACTCCTTTGAGCCGTGGTAGGGTAGTAATCAAAGTACAGTGGGAACTCACACGAGACAAATGACGATCCCCAGGTCGATGAACTAACCTGTACACATGTCACCTGAGAACTGCTATCTGACGTCCGGTATAAGACCAACTAGCATATTCCCGGCGAGTCCTGTCCGGTGTACTCATAACCCAATGAGCACCTGTATACATCTTAGGTGATCCAACTGACACCAGTGGCTTGTGAGACCGGCCACCGCCCCTCGTCGGGGTCTCGACTGTATACACTAGTCTACTCTGGAGAATCGATGCCCTGTCTCGAAACTCCCACGACTAGGGACCTATTAAGGATGTGCTTGTAGACTCCAGCTCTCACTTATATGATCGCCCTCATACTGCTGGCAGTCAAGCATGAATCCTAGGGCTCTATCAACGTGCAATAGCGACATGTCAGGTCACCTAAAGCAGTGCACGATGATAAAGGTAAACCAGATAGCATACTATCATCTCGAGTAAGACTGTCCTACCGGGATAGGTCCTCCCTCAATCATTGCAATCACGTGCCTGTGATCCAATAATTGACTCTGAGGGCACTATCTCCAACAATCTCCCACTTGCACTCAGGGCTAATTATTGCGATGTCGCATACTCACAGCCCGTGTGATACCGAACACCCAACTCCCCTACTAGTCAGTTTCACAAAATCCGTTTGCGAAACTATTGCGTTCGAGGAATAGCCTCAGTGAGTGGATCCGCCTTGATGTTTCTTTCTATGTCTCTCTATATCTCAAGTTCGCGGAGAAACCCATCTCCCGAAATGAGCAATAGCTGTCTTAGAATGTGTCTGGATGTCTGATGGGACATAGCTCATAAATGAACTTCAAATCCAAACTTCTTAGACTGTATCGTCAACTGAACTTAATCAGTATCCTGCGCCATGCCACCCTCAGTATTGCCTTAGACCACCTGTCCAAAATACTGCCCCTCATCAGAAGGAAAAACTATAACTCTGATAACCTCCTTGTCGTCCATGTCACCTTGGAAGCCTGGAATGATAACTGTCTCCTGAATGAGGCTGTCGTTATCATATCCCTAGAACATCCACTTATGTTCTAAAACTGCTTCCGACTGTTTCTCCAGGATTGGATTAATGTCAACTTATTGCATCTAGTGCAAGAACAACATCTGGTGTGGTACTTGACATCTCATGATTGACTCAATTGCCTAAGCAAGTGATCTGCCAATCATGCACGTCCCTCTCCCCTTTAGTCTGTAAGACACCTTTGGAGAGGGTGACTCCATTACCTGCAGGTACACTACCGTGCCAGGAGTCGTCCATTCTAAATACCCTTAGAATGCTGTCTAAGTACCCTGATTGGGAAACCACCCAAATCTAGATCTAAAACCATAGATCTAGTAACCAGTATGTCAGACATAAAGTCCAAGTCCTTTGTGGAGAAACTACTGTGTGACGACCAAAGTATAACCGATTGTAGTATAGGAGTTTCTTTTCCTACTTTGTGTATGTCATCTAAATACTATGACATCACACCCTACTACCTTCTCAACAGATCCATCCCCTATTCTGATGAAGTCAAACCCATGACTGTCACGTCAGAAATAGATGATCTATCTCCGCTACATCTGCTTTAGTCTATAAATAGACATAAGCAACCTGTCCACCAATGCTTCCGCTGCTCCCACTGACTACGAAAACCCTCTGGCAGAGTCATATACACGTACACTTCTAAAACTAGTTTAGAACGACGCTATACTCATCCTCCCGTCGGGTCTCGCAGCCTGGAACAACAACAATGGCAAGTGTGGGTAAACAAGAACTTCCCTGTCACCGTCCTTGAGGCTACCGAAGTACCTCTCGGGTGCCTGAAGTTACCCACCTTATCTGCGGAGTGGCCAATGGAATGTCAATCCAGATTGAATCTTTAGGTTCCTTATCAAATCTTCAGTAATCGTTTGTGGTTCTGGAATCACTTCCAGTTCTACCATACTCCCACTACTGTTTTCTGAAAAATCCATTTTTAATAAAACTGTGGCGAGTCTAGAACAATATTGCTATTGTTCATCCAGATGGTAGAAAATCAACCCGCGTCATAGCCTGGGTCAACCCACAAACAGACATTACAGAAACGTGCCTTGAGTTATCCAGAGTCTGGTTTTAATCATAAGCCGGACAACTCCCCGTACCTTAACAATGTTAAGATATGAACTGTACTATATCCAATATAGAACCAGAGGCACTGATTTAATTTAACCAGATTCAAATCATGCAGCTGTCTCCAGTGCATGTCAACTAAATGGAGAGAGGCCGATCAGCGTTACTCAACTTAGGAATGCTTCCAATTATGAGTAACCTGAAAGAGAAGCAATTTCTCTTTATCATTACTATCAACTGAATACCATACACAAGTATCTACATCTTCGATCACTTTGAAGAATCCCGATACTTGCTACACCTGGTTCTCTACTCTATTCAAATACCTATAACTCCTCAAAACTTAGACTCTGTGTTTCTACGAAACACATGTCTAAGAACTAGAGAAGTTAAAAGTAAACAGAATATAGTATGAGGACCAACCCCTCTGTCCTAATGGACACTGGACAACATACAATACTCTGTATAAGTCCGCTGAGTCTAACAACTCTTTCACTGTGTGTTGTAGGTTGAAAACTGTACTTATGGTTAAGAAGAATTACACCGCTGTTTAATGCTCCTTACCTAACCATCCACTGATATAGGTAAATGTCATCGACATAATATCAAAAGGTATATCTCACTCTATGAAAATAGACGTACAGATATATCAATTTGAGATTGGTGCACAACAGCGGATATTCAAAACCAAATATTTGCCGACCGGCAAACAGCCCAGATGATCTCCTCAAATATCACCGATTACAACGAATCCCGATATAATGAGGATGATCACCCAATTCCCAATGACTTACTCCCACTCATCATCTGTAAAACCATACAGATGTGAGAATCAAACCTGGTAAATACATACCCTGGAGCAAGCGTCTAATCGGGAAATCAGATTTCTTTTAACAGTACACAGTTGAATTAAAACATTGAAATGTTTCGATGGGGTATCCTGGTATTCCTAGTAATGCCTCTACCATTATCCAGATTCACAACTATAACCGTATAATTCTTTGCCACCTCTCCAAATCCCTTCATATGTCTTTAGTCTTTACCTTCTGCACACCCCTTTAGGCCAAATGGTTTTCTTCCTTCCCTACCGTTCGGCACCAGCCTATGGTTTGGAAGAAGACTATCCAAAAAGCATAAAGGGTGTACTGTCCTAATCCTAGGAGCACTCGCATCGCGAGAGAAGGTGAAGATAAAAGACACCTGAATGTACTTTATTCCTATTTCTCCTGAACCAGGATCCATCCCCGAACTGGAACGAGTTCCTTTCGAGTTCGTATATAACCATACGATGGATTATCCAATAAAATGGGATCTTCGCAGTGATACGGAGTGTCCTGGAGAAATACAAAGGTGATTCAGGATTGGCGAAGAAAAACTTGGTTTGGTCGTGAATAGCAGTCGCAATTTACTTTGCCCTCTTACTAATCCCTTGCTTTGTCTGAACTTAATACCTTCTGTACACCATCGTTATGCTAATTGGTTTTCTTCATTCCCTACCGGTCGGCACCAGCCTATGGTTTGGAAGAAGACTATCCAATTTGCATAATAGGTGTACTACTCCTAAACTAAGGAGTACTCGCAACCTGAGAGAGGGTGAAAAGAAAAGACAACTGAATAATCCTATCCGTTTTCTCCAGAACCGGAAACCATCCTCGAATTCCTTCGAGTTCGTATCTAACCATACGATGGTTTTGTCCAATGGAAGTGGACGTTCGTAGCAATACGGGGTGTCCCGGAGAAAAGGGTAAAAGTAGGAGTGGCAATGAGGTCTGCAACTCTGACAATCCAAAAGCCAGTGTTAAGTAGGTTCGGTCAACTTGGTCACTGAGTCATAGTCTAGGGTCGGGTCAATGGTCGCTGCCAGAGAGAGAGAGAAAAGAAACACTCAGCGTGCACTCTAACCTAGATCAGAATGGTTATCACTTTATCTAATCTGGAATCCTCCCACTGTACCTCAAATTCTCCTCCAAACCTGAAAGAAGAATTAGTCGGGGTCACCCGAGGAGTAAACTAACTCATCAGTGGGAATCGGGATCCAACTCTCATCGCATGACAACGTGACGGAATCCGCTCACGGTATCACACTCCAGAAGGTATGCGCATATCTGGCAAGTTTCAGTACTTTTGAAACTCCCGATGTGATTTCTGCCCCATGCTCTTATGACCTTGGCGTGAGGTCAAAATATCATAAGTCACATGTCAAGTTCTGCCCGTCATTATCCAGGTTAATCTGAACCCACCCGTACATACCCTTGACGTAGGCCAAAATAGTAGTACGACTGTCCCAAACCAACGCATCTATCTATGCAACAGATAAATACCCGGCAGCTACCAATCACTATGCCTTGGCGTGAGGTCAAAATACATAGCTTGAATACTACCGAATATTTAACTGAAATGACGGAGGGCTACGAATGGTTTCTGGCGAAAACCTTTAACGTAATGAACTTGATATCGTCGAAGGAACGGATAGCTTTTAAAAATATAGTGACGAAAACCGTTGCTAAAGAGGTCACTCCCTGTGAAGGGATCTCGGCTCTTTCCCCGTAGAATGAGGTGCAGGATATTCCAAATGAATACCACGGTGCAAAGCAAAAGTAATCGGCTATAGTGAAGTTAATGCCCTGACGCAAACTTCTGTCCAAGGGGTCACTCCCGGTGAAGGGATCTCGGCCCTTGCCTCGTCGACTGAGGAGCAGGATATTCTAACTGAATACCACAATGCAAAACAAAAGTGAACGTCCTTGCAATAACAGCTTTTTTTGAAAAGTGTTCCAACAACATCAGATTAGGTTTGTTTTTAACTTGCATTGATCCGAATCAACGCAGTCCCATCAATTGATCACACCACAAAGAACGAAAATATACTGATGTACGTATATGCCATCCGCATTCGCCACTGGGTCTCGTCATTACCCGTTAGGTTAGCTAACTAACGACAGAGCGGGGACTGGACTAGCGCGGATGCAAAACATATACAACATCTACTAATATATATACCAATATATTATATTCGCTCAAGGCGTGAATAAAATGCAACATCACAGAGAATGAACAGCATCACAGAAACAATACAGATATCTGGGATCCCCGGGTTTCACAGAGCCGCTGAAACCCGACGTTCCCCTGGTCGTGTGGATAGCCTGTGCAATGAAATCCTAGACCCCTACGGGCGCGGCAAGTTACCCGCCAAAACCTGAAGCGAGGCAGCCTCCTTCAGCTCTGTGAATGGACCACCCAGCACTCCACGGAATCCGGCAACTTGGGCACCCCTCCTGGGTCAACCTGTACCCCCTACGAGTGCGGCGAATAGCCCGCCAATCCCAGAGTGAAGCCCCCTCCGTCTCAATGCCATGAGATGCGGGCTTGTTGCCTTCTAGAATCCGGCTATCCGTTCACCCCTCCGCGGGGTAATCCTAGTACAGAATGTAAAATATACATACAACGGGTACATCGACCGCAACCAGGTCGTGCCCCAAAAGAATAATACAAACAGGCAGTGACGGCAGTCCACATGTCGGACGCTCGCCCCGCAATATCAAATGTACATAATACAACAATACAGTACTAGCATTGCATCCAGGCTATCCCCCACGACCGATCCGCAACATCACAGCATAAACATAGAACATCAACGTGAAAGTCACGTTCGCAAATCCGTCTAACCGGGCTATAGCAGTTAGACCGGATTTACCGATCGAGTGACATTCACGGTCGCAGATATAATGTAAATACTGTGAAAAATGTGTTTAAAATTTTCCGATCGATCAAAAATTAACAAGTGGGCCCTCAATCAAAAACTGTAGCACTCACAGAAATCCTGGGCTCAATTTTAATATTCCAAAACCCATATTTTAATCCCAGAAGGCTTCTGGAAAAATTTGGTGATGTGACGTGAATAGTGCGCGGCGGAAGGGCCGCACGAGGTGGGGTTTCGCGGCGCTTCCGCGCTCCAACTGTGGCGTTACATCGTCAAATTTTTACAGAACTCTTAGATTTTCCAGTACATCAATATTTTACAACCTGAAAAATTTTTGGACTTCAAAAAATTTCGACAGAAACTGATGTAAAGGGAAAAATACGGTTTTTGGAATTTTGGTCGATCGGAACTTAAAAACACATAAAACCAAGCTAGACGAAGTTAATGGCGAGGCTCTGATACCACTGTAAGTGCACGGCGGCGCCCCGGCCGTCAATCCGACGGCCAAACGCGGAAACGGTGGTAAACTTAAATTTTGCGGACTTTGCAAACCGGCACCACCGCGCACTAAACCCCGGATCGTGCCATTAAACTAGTCTAAGCTATCTAGAGAGGGGGTAGAGAAGTATACCATACGATCCAAGTCCTCCGGTCTTCATCTCTACTCCGATCTCCTCGCGGGATCTCCGTCCGTCTCCTCCTCGTCGGAAAGGGCACCACGAAGCCGGGTACTTTTACGGGCTCCCACCTCGATACTGAGGCAACTCGAGCATGAAGCCGGCAACTCGACATGCTCAAGATTTGCTGTAGGAATATAGTGTAGAATCATAGTCTCTCTTTTGGGGTTTGGTTGCCATTTGTGGATGATGGAGGAATGGTGTATAGAAAATTGGTGCTTTCAATTTTCTAGCAATGGAATGAGAAGAAGAATGATATGCACAAAAATGAATCACTCTCATTTTTCTTCCTCTCTTTTCTTTTCTTCTTCTCTCTTTTCTTTTTCTTCAACCATTTCATCAAGTGAGAGCAAGAGGGTGGAGGAATGAATATGATAGCAAAAACATCAAGGGAGGTGAGTGTAGGAGAAAAAGAAAGGTGACCATATCCAAGACATAATCATCACTAAAACTTACATCAACCTCAAATCATTTCTAATCTCATCAAATCATGAAAAGCAAAGATGCTTATCATATCAACCCTTATGCAAATAAGTCCTCCACAAAGTGTTATTTGCGAACTTGCAAATAACACCCTCCATCGGAAAAGTCCGGCCGGGAAAGAACAAAGGAAAACCGGCCGGAACGGAATGCAAAATGGCAACTCCAGAAAACTGGTCCCGTAATAAATTACAGGAAAAACCCCACACTGTGCATACACACCCGCATTTGTATTCCGTCTGGATACAAATGCAATGAGACAAAATCTACACTGTACTAAACTAGGACCGGCTTAAGCCAAAGCCGGCTAGTTATATCCGTTCGATCCTGATCCGTGCAATACCGCACGTATCTGATCGAACCCTGCCATATAACCATACGGCCACTAGTACAAACTGTCCGATCCTGATCCGTGCAATACCGCACGTATCTGATCGGACTCTGCCATATCTCCATACGGCCTCTACAGCATTTCGCCCGAAACTTGAGTAACTGTAAGTGTGGTGGACTCTAAAGACTCGTCAATACTATGGCTGTGGATTTAACCACTAGCACGTCAGAGGTATAAGCCAATACGTGACGGGCCACCAGCTATTGACCAAAAGGGACGTCGATGAGTAAACTCATCCTGACACCCTACTGAGCCTGTCAGTGACAATATCCGTGCAGTCCGGTCCGTTCGTCTATGAGTATCGCATGGCGGGCCTAGGGGGTTGGTAAAAGTCAGACCCCCAAAAGCAGTACAAGTCGTGTCGGAGTGCAGCCCAGAACACCCTGAGATACTACTGGAATACCTACCAGTAAATCTCCTGCCTTGGCCAAGGTCTTCGTGTAATGGCTCTCCTAGACACAGCGCGACCTCACCCCCAATACCGGGAGAGACGAAACCCCCGAAGATCCGCTCACTGCCTCCATGTGGCTCGGGACTGTACCCAACTAAAACCTGTTTGCACGACTCCTTTGAGCCGTGGTAGGGTAGTAATCAAAGTACAGTGGGAACTCACACGAGACAAATGACGATCCCCAGGTCGATGAACTAACCTGTACACATGTCACCTGAGAACTGCTATCTGACGTCCGGTATAAGACCAACTAGCATATTCCCGGCGAGTCCTGTCCGGTGTACTCATAACCCAATGAGCACCTGTATACATCTTAGGTGATCCAACTGACACCAGTGGCTTGTGAGACCGGCCACCGCCCCTCGTCGGGGTCTCGACTGTATACACTAGTCTACTCTGGAGAATCGATGCCCTGTCTCGAAACTCCCACGACTAGGGACCTATTAAGGATGTGCTTGTAGACTCCAGCTCTCACTTATATGATCGCCCTCATACTGCTGGCAGTCAAGCATGAATCCTAGGGCTCTATCAACGTGCAATAGCGACATGTCAGGTCACCTAAAGCAGTGCACGATGATAAAGGTAAACCAGATAGCATACTATCATCTCGAGTAAGACTGTCCTACCGGGATAGGTCCTCCCTCAATCATTGCAATCACGTGCCTGTGATCCAATAATTGACTCTGAGGGCACTATCTCCAACAGGATGATCCCATATCCATTGGTGTTTGACATCAGAGATGGTATGCGGGTGCTCAGTGGAGACTGGGTACACAGAACGGACTCCCCGAGAACTCCCAGATGGTATTATAACTCACGTCAGATGGCAGTTCTCTGGTGACATTGGTGCAGCTTAGTCTGTAAACCCGATATCGTCATAGAGTCTTGTGTGTCACCCACTGTGCTTTGATTTCCACCCTACCACGGCTCTACTGAGTCGTGCAAACATATGGTTTTTGGGTACAGTCCCGATTCACATGGAGGCAATGAGTGATAGGAGGGGATTCGTCTCTCCCGGTATTGGGGGTTGATGTTGCGCTATGCTCGACTGGCCATAACAGGAAATCCCTGGCCAGGGTTGCAGTGATATACTGGTAAGAGTTATTAGTAGTTTCATGATTGTTATGGACCTCACGTCGGCATGACTTATCGAGCTATTGGGGTCTGACGTTTACCACCCCTAGGCGAGATATGCGACATATCAGACGAACAGACCGGACTGTACGGTAAGTGTTACTGGTTGGATTCACAGGAGTGTGAGCGGGCTTGCTCGTCGATCTTCTGATCGCTCAATACCCGGGTGGCCGTTACGTTTAGCAGACCGCTTGCGGCTTGTGGGTGTTTGATATGATCATCACCTGCTGCCGGCGTATTAACGAGTCTTTAGAGTCCTACACAGAGGTTTCCTGGCTCAAGCGAAACGAAATAGGAGCGCATATGAGATATGTGCGGGGCCGAGAATAATGCGTGTATGTGATACCGTTTTCTATTCTCGCGATGAATGTATCGATTGGTTGTATGCGATATAACCTAATTATCGAATCAAGGATTGATTCGATAAGCCGATACATTGAATATTAGTCGGTCATATGCGATATGAACGGATCGTTAAATCAAGTGTTGATTTAATGATTTAATGCATAATTATATATTTGATATATTAATTTGCATTAACTAGTATTTGTTCACTTTAAAAGGATTTTCTCACTTGATGTGCACATTGTATATGTGATATATTTTTGTGCACTTGATTGTATCATGTTTAATGATACATGAATGTTTGGGTGTATGTTTAGTTTAAACCATGGTTTTGTTAATGATTAGGGTTTTTATTTACTTATTCATTTATTTATTTATTCATTTTGGAAAGATAAAAAGAATGGTGGCTTATTTTGTTGGTTTGTTGAAACTTCTTGAAGTGTTGAAAGCTTGACCATTCTTGTTCTTTTCCATAACCTAACCATTCAACCTAACCCTAGTTTAGTCTCTACACTTAACCATGGTTGCTATATGATAAGTATTCATTTTATTTTCTATTTTGAATATACTTATCATATTCCTTCTTCTTCTTCTTCTTCTTCTTCTTCAACAAAGAAGAAAACCTTGCTTCCATCAATGGCAACTTGAGAAAAAGAGTGAGAAATCCAATTCTAAAGTGAACCCACTTCCTATTTCTTCATCCTCTACCACTTGCCAAGTAGTATAGGGTGTTTTCTTCACAAGTTTCATGACTTGGTGAAGTTAGAGTTTGATCTTGAGTTGCCTCGACGTAGATCATCTTCGGCATCGAAGTCGACGACCTAGCCCGATCTTTTCTCCGATGAAACCACCGTCAGAGTCCAGGATCCGATTGGTACAGCGGAGGGACGGCATCACGGAGCCAAAGAGGTGGAGAACCAGATCTATAAAGGTTGTAGTCACTTCCCTTTTAGTTAAAGTTGTTTACTTGCATCGCATCGCCTATACATCTAGTTAACGATCCGTATTAGGGTTTGTAGGCACATAAAAAAAATTTGAATTGGCCATGTTTGATCACTTGTAGAACCTCATTGGTGTGCCTAGGAACCCTACAGTTTTAATATGAGAGGATGAGAAAAGAGAACAAAAGAAAAGAAAAGAAAAGGGAATAAAGTTTTAGGCATAGACATGAGAGATAGAGGTGAGGGGTCAATTGGCCATGGTCCTCATTGTTCCCTCTTCATTTTTTCATTGATCATTTCCCTCTTCTTTCTCCTATGCCTACCCTGATCTCCCTCCTCCACTAAAACCACACAAACACCCTCAATCCCTCATCAAAACTTCATCTTCCCTTCACTAAAAATATGCACAAACTCACTACAAACACTTTGGACCAAAAAAGCAAGGATTTTGTACACTTGGGGCAACTCAAGAAAATTCTTGAGTTGCCAAATGAGGTACTTTCTTCGCCATTAGTATAGTTTTTCATTCACATTAGTGTACATGCATGTTTAGAAGTGATATAGTGATGTTTAGTAAGGTTAGAAAATTTCAAGTTAGGGTTTGAGGGATTTTTGAGTTGTGATTGTGTAATTGAGGTTAGTAGAGGCTATACAACCCCTGTAGTGATGGTATTTTGGACTAAAACATAGACTAAAACCCTATTTCGCAAACTTAGAAATCCCTGGTATTGTATTTTATGGAAATTGTGATGTGTTTTGGTGATCTGCTATAACCCGGGTGACCTGAAAATTATTTAGCAAATGCTGTGATACAAACAGGCAACCCGGATGATAATCCGAAGACCTGAGACCCCAACCTCACCTATTGGCCGTAGATTTAATGTTCCTGGCCGCAAATTGCGGCCAGGGTAGGGTGAAATGTGTCAGTGTTTGGTTCATGGCTTCATCTCCAGTAAAATAGACCCTCCATGTATGCAAAATTAGCTAATTTCACCTAGGGTAAAATCTGGAGCAAGTTTTCAAAGTTTCTGATTTCGTTTTGTGGTTTTTAACGAATTTGGATTTAGTGTTTGATATTGTGTCCCGTCGTCTGACGTTTGTATGTCAGCGACGAGGGTTGTTTGATTATTCTTGCATGCGTAAACTATAGGATTTAACCTATGTGTGATACTCGTGCCGATTTGGTTTTCGTGGGTGATTTCGGTTTACGATATCTCGTGTGTATATATGTAGGTACTCTCGAGTTGACTTGAACGACAAGGACGAGCGTGGCATCATCGACTTTGGCAAGCGAGGATAAAGGTGAGTAGATATATATCTACGGAGGAAGTCAGGTGGATGGCGTATAGCACCCCCGCAATTTCGTTGTGTAAAATATGAATATTATATATATATATATATAAAGGTGTATTGTGAGACTATGATTATCAAGATAGGTTTATGTATTCATGGGTTAGTTTAATGCAATTAGAAGTAACTTAGTTTAGCTTCTTAGTCGCGAAACCCTAGATTAATGATTTGCAGACACGAGCACACACACACTCGCATACATTTTACTTTCTTGTGCTTATTGTTAGATATGTATGCCCAAGAGGCCTGTATTGTATAGGATGCTAGGCATGTATATGTACAGAAAAAATCTTTGCCCGAAATGATAGTATGCTATTTGGTTTATCTTCATCTTAACATGTGTTGTGTTGTGTTATATTTCATATCTTTATATGCATGTTGATGAAGCCCTTAGGATTATGCTTGACTGCCAGGATTATGATGAGATCATACTAGTGGGGCCTGGACAGTCTATAAGCATATTCTTTAATAGTTCCTAGTCGGGGGTATATCGAGACAGGGCATCGGTATTACCAGATTATACTAGTGTGTACGTTTCCTGACCCTGGGGGCGATAGTTGATTCCACAACCATTGGTGTTTGACATCAAAGATTGTACACCGGTGCTCATTGGAGAATGGGTACACCGAACAGGGCTCGCTGAGAACTCCTAGATGGTATATATACCTATTTTCAGATAGCAGTTCTCTGGCGACACTTGTACAGGTTAGTCTGTACACCCGAGATCGTCATAGTGTCTTGTGTGATTCCCATTGTGCTTTGATTTCCTCCCTACCGCGGCTCTGCCGAGTCGTGCAAACAGGTGGATTTTGGGTACAGTCCCGAATCGCATGGAGGCAATGAGCGATAGGAGGGGTTTCGTCTCTCCCGATATAGGGAGTTGATGTCGCGCTATGCTTGATCGACCATAACATCAAATACCAGGCCAGGGTTCTCAAGATTTACTGATAAGTGTTATCAGTAGTTTCTCGAACCGTTATGAGCCGTAAATCAGCATGACTTATAAAGTTACTGGGTCTAACATTACCACCCCTAGACTTCATATACGACGTATCAGACGAAAAAATCGGACTGTACGGTAAGTGTTGCTTGTAGGCTCGTTGAGGTTGTGATGAGTTCGCTCGTCGGCCACCTTTTCGTCATGTACCTGGGTAGCCGTTACGCACAGCTAGTGCCGCTGACGTGCTTGTGGTTAAACCCACTGCCAGCATACTGTCGAGTCTTTAGAGTCCACACAGAGGGTTCCCTCGTTCAGGCGAAAGATGTAAAGGCCGTAAGTTGTTACGGCAGCCGTAAGGTGTTACGACAGGGTTTCGATTATGTTCGTGTAATTGTTATAGGAATATCGGAAGGATAATACTGGTAGGGTTTGGTTTAAGCCGGATACCGATATTATATTATTGGATTAATAGTATTCGTATTTTTCGGAATTCGGATACGGGTATACGGTATACGGTATACGGAGGAGGGGTATTCTTGTAATTGTTACAACAATACCTTCTAGAAGGTGCCACCTCATAATGACATTATTTATTTTATGAAAATAAATAAATGAGGTGGAAATAAGAAAGTCCAAGCATGGTTGCAAGAATGGGTTGTTTAATTTTATATTGTTTTGGAATTACTATTGAAGCATGGTGCTAATTTTATATTATATGCTTAAATTATTTCATTTGCAATATATCATTTTCTCATGTTTGAACTCTCTCATTATCACAAACACTTTCTCTCCTTCTTCTCTCCCCTTCTTCTCTCCTCCTTCATCTTCCTAGCTTTAACCCTCACATGTGATGTGAATCCAAAGCTTAGGACCTTAAGTTAATCTAATACACTAATCTCTACATAATCCTAGTGACCTCTTCTAGCAAACTTGGTCTCTAAGTTAAACTCTTGTGAAGAGTTTCTAGCTTGCACGATAACTCTCAGGTGGATCATATAAGTCTTGGGGTGGTCGGAGATCGAGCGCATTGGCAACGTCCAAGGAGCCAAGGAGTTCATCAAAGAAGACCCGAAGGACCGGATCATCAAGGTATAATACCTAACATAGTAGATAAGATCTCTAGTTAGGGTTCAATAGTTGTGGTTTAGACTATATCTTGACAGATGTGCGTGTTGTATGCAAAGAAAATTTTCGTTTATCACTTCCGCTGCCTCACAAGAGTTGTGGGAGCATGCATCATGCACTAGCATGGTATCAGAGCCTAACTAAACCACAACTTGATGATTAGATGACGTTTAAAGTTTCGAACACGAAACAACTCCAAAAACCGTATTTTTAAACCCTGCTCCCTGGAAATTTTTCAAAAGTGTTCTGAAATTTTTTTAAACATGTGCAGAATACTTGTTATATGATAACTAGAAAACCCTAGAAAAACGAGCCCCAACCACCTGCATTTGGCCGGCGACGAGACCATTTTTTCCTGCGTCGCCGGATTTCCTATGAGGTTTGGGCTTGGATATTTTAGGGTTATCTGTACACTGGGTTTGGGGATTTATGGTATTGTTTGATTATTTTCATATTACATGTGATGCAAACTAAGTGTTAGGGAAATATAGAGTGTTTCAAATTCGAACTTTTAATATCGTTTATCCGTTCTTTTTATATGTGTGTTTGAAACGTCGACTAATTGCTATAAGTCGATTAATCGGGGTTGCACAATTCTATGATGGTATGTATATATCAATATGTTGGATCGTCGTGATGAATGTCCGGGGGGTGTGAGAAGAGAGTTTTTCCTTTTCTTTCATTCAATGTAATTTGTGAAAAGCAATGTAATATTATTTTGCGAGGAACATCCGGGGTGAGGTTGTAGCCACCGTTGTATAATTTCTTTTTACTGTTTTTACTCCTAGGATAGACCCAAGGTGGGGTGCACAAACTACCGGGTTTTCGAAGTGCCAAGTGACCTACTCACTTTGTTGAGGGAGATTGCTTCACTTCGAGAATTTGGCGGGTTGTTTGCCGCACCCGTAGGGGTCTAGGGTGGGGTTTCGCTATTCATCACGACCGTGGAACCCGTTTTTTCATTAAGGATTGAATGAAATACGGAATTCCTAGTATATCCAATGTATTCATCTGTGATCTGTAATGGCTATATTTATATATGAGATATATAATAAACGTTTCTTATATTTTGCACCCGCGCTAGTCCATCCCCTGCTCTGCCGTTAGTAAAGTAACCTAACGGTGTATGACGGGGCCCAGTGGCGAATGTAGATGGTATAAGCGTACGTTCTATTTTTGTTTCTTTTCTGTGATGTTTAGGAAATGTAAATGATGGGACAGCATTAATGTGATTAATGTTAAGAAAAAGAAACCTAAAAATGTTGTAGAATCAAACTTTTTTATAAAAGAATGGGTAACTCTAGCTTTTTCTTTGCATCGTGGTATTCTTGAATATCCTGCACCTCATTCGATAAGGAAAGGGCCGAGATCCCTTCACTGGGAGTGACCCCTTTAGCGAAACTAGCAAATGTTACAAAGCACTTGATTTGATTTTATAGTTGATCTAACTTTTTCTTTGCATTATGGTATTCTTGAATATCCTGCACTTTATTCGATAAGGAAAGAGCCGAGATACCTTCACCGGGAGTGATCTCTTTAGCAAATTAGAAAGATGCTATAAAACCATTCGACTTTTAAAACTGGAGCTAAATCACTCCTTCTCACTCGATTCTACAATGATATCAAGTTCGAAACGTTAAAGGTTTTCATAAAAACCATTCGTATCCCTCAGCCATTTTAGGAAGCGGTTTACGTAGTATTCGTGCCGCGTTTGTTGACTATAGTTAAGGCATGGTGTACGGTAGCTAAGTGATGGCTTCCTACAAAGCATTTGATGCGATCGATTAGGACATTCGTATGACTTTGTTGACCATAGTTAACGGTCATGCGGATGGGTCTAAATCAATCCCGAAATGGCGGGTAGAACTTGACTAGTGCCTATGATTTGTTAACCATAGTTAAGGTCATAAGACACTAGGGGTAAAAATCATATCGGGAATTTCAAGAGTTGAAATTTGCAATGAGATTGCATACCTTCTATTTGATAGTTGGATCCTGATCCCACTGTGAGTAAAAGTTACTCCCTGGAGAGTTTTCCACTTTACAATTAGCTAATCCAGTAGGTGTCTAGAAAAGTGTCAATAGGGTTACGCCTCTAGGAAAACGAGATTTATTTTAATTAGGTCCGTGCGAAAGCGTGAGGAACCTCCCTCGGAGTACCGACACTGGCCTGGCTGACCGGTTAGAGAACTTGCAGATTGCAATTAATCCTGGCTAATTTTCTTTTTAAAAGGTTTGAAGGAAAATTTGATAAAAAGCAGTAGGAGACATCAGTTAGATAAGATTAATAACCAATCTAATTATGCAAGAGCAATCGCTAAGTGTCTTCTTTTCTCTCTCCTAATGGCAGATACCTATGATGGGACTTAAGCTTTTATTAGACAAAAATAAACTCACGGGACCGAATTACAAAGATTGGCTAAGGAACGTGAATATTTCCCTGACCTATGATAAGGTCGGATACGTCCTGACTACTCCAGCCCCTCCTATACCAGGCCCTGATTATTCAGTTGCGGATAAAGAAATCCGCAAGACATAGGATATAGACTGCGCAACAGCCAAGTGCCTCGCGCTCGCTTCTATGAACAATGAACATCAGAAGCAGCACGACAAGATGGATGTTCAATCCATCTTTCTCCATACAAAGGAGTTGTATGGAGAGCAATCTCGTACTCTCCGATACGAGGCATCTCGAAAGTTGTTTCAGATGCGGATGGATGCTGGAACGTCTGTAAGTGACCATGTATTAAAGATGATTGGACTTATCGAAGAACTTGAGGACCTGGGTTGGACCATGGATAATGAACAGTATGTTGATATTGTTCTACAGTCCCTTTCCCCTGCCTTTGCTCAATTCATTGTAAACTTCAACATGCACAACATAGAGAAGTCTTTCCCTGAAATCCTCAATATGTTGAGAAGTACAGAGTGCACACTAAAGGTAGCAAAAACTCCCGCTCTTATTGCTGGGCCATCTTCTTCCTCCGTCCCAAAAGCAAAGGCCAAGGGAAAGAAGAAGAAGAATCCCATCAAGCAGAGAGGCGGAGTGAAAAAGGCACTGGGAAGGGACAAGAAAGGGGCTGCTGCGACAGGACGAGGGGAATGTTTCCACTGCCACCAGACTAGGCACTGGAAGAGAAACTGCGTTGGATACCTGGCCGACCTCAAGAAGAAAAAGCAGGGTGAAGCTTCCACTTCAGGTGTGTTTGTAACAGAAAAATGTTTTTCAATTAACTGTTCTTCCTGGGTATTAGATACTGGGTCAGGATCTCACGTCTGCAATTGTCTGCAGGGGCTGAGAAATAACATGTTTTTGAAGAAAGATGATCACACTCTCCGGGTTGGGAATGGTTCCTCAGTTCATGCTACAGCAGTGGGAGAGTATCACCTTGGTTTGTCGTCGGGTTGTATATTGGTTTTGAACCCATGTTATTTTGTACCCTCTATGTTATGTAATATTATATCTGTATCGGTGTTGGACAATGCTGGGTATAATTTTGTATTGCAATCTAATGTTATGAACATTAACCTTAATCAAGGGTTGATTGGGTCTGGTACATTAAATAACGGGATATACGTCCTAAACCAACACATAGTTTTTAATGTACAACACACAAACAAAAGAAAGGTTTTAGACATAAATGAAGCATTCATTTGGCATTGTAGACTTGGTCATATTAACGAAACAAGACTAACCAAGCTACATAAAGATGGATATTTAAACTCGTTTGAATATAAATCTTATGCGACTTGCTAGGCTTGCATCAAAGGTAAAATGACCAAAACTTCATTTACTGGACACAAAGAGAGAGCTAATGAACTCTTAGGCCTCATACATAGTGATGTATGTGGACCAAAGTCTACACATGCAAGAGGTGGTTTTTCATACTTCATAACCTTTACTGATGACTTTTCAAGATTTGGACATGTATTCTAGTTGAAACATAATCCGGAAGCCTTCGAAAAGTTCAAAGAGTATAAATCTGAAGTAGAAAAACAAACAGGCCTAAGTATCAAGAAACTTCGATCAGATCGAGGAGGTGAGTATCTAAGCTCAGAGTTTCTAGATTTCCTAAAAGAGAATGGGATTCTCTCTCAGCTCACTCCTCCATATACACCACAGCACAATGGAGTATCGAAAAGGAGGAATCGTACCCTATTAGATATGGTACGATCTATGATGAGTGATGTTGAGTTACCAATATCATTCTGGGAGCACGCATTAGAGACTGCGATTCATCTTTTGAACAGGGTGCCGACCAAAACCGTGTCTACCACTCCATATGAGATATGGTATGGGAAGAGACCATCTCTTAAAAGAGTTGGGATATGGGGTTGTCCGGCTTATGTGAAAAAGAAGAATCCGGACAAACTCGAGACACAATCAGTTTTATATAGATTTGTGGGATATCCAAAACACTCGTATGGATATCTCTTCTACCACAAGGAGGAACAAAGGGTGTTTGTTTCTCAGTATGCCACATTTTTAGAAAATGAATTTTTTACAAATGATATTGTTGGCAATGCGGTAGAACTGGAAGAAATTCCAGATGCACAAACAATTGCCGATGATTTGATTGAACCTGAGGTTTCAATAGAACCTGACGAACCTCAGCCACTCCGTAGATCTAGTAGGACTTCTCGCCCACCCGATAGATACTACGGTTTTCTAATTGATGGTGATAGAGAAGATTGCATCATGGATGATGATGACCCTACTAGTTTTCAGCAAGCTATCACGAGTGGTGACTAGGTGAAGTGGCTGGATGCCATGAGATCCGAAATGGAATCCATGCACACCAACAAAGTATGGACTTTGGAGGTTGCATCTTCTGGAGTAAACCCCATAGGGTGCAAATGGATCTTTAAAAGAAAGATCGGTGTGGATGGTCAGGTGGAGACCTATAAAGCTAGGGTGATAGTAAAAGGATTTCGTCAAAGACCAGGCTTGGACTATGATGAAACATTTTCTCTAGTCACGATGCTCAAATCCATTCGGATCCTGCATGCTATAGCTGCTCACTGTGATTATGAGATCTGGCAGATGGATGTTAAAACGGCATTTCTAAATGGTGATTTAGAAGAATGCGTTTTAATGGATCAGCCAGAAGGCTTCATTGATAGTGGGAGCCGCGGAAAGGCATGCGGGCTGCTTAAATCCATCTATGGATTAAAGCAGGCATCACGGAGTTGGAACATCTACTTTGATGATACAATCAAAGAGTTTGGTTTTATCAAAAATGTGGATGAACCATGTATTTATAAAAGGATTGTAGAGAGTACTGTTACATTCCTCGTATTGTACGTGGACAACATTCTCTTGATAGGAAATGATATTCCTATGCTTCAATCGGTTAAACTATTCTTATCGTAGAGGTTCTCCATGAAAGACCTGGGCGATGCCTCGTACATTCTGGGGATTAAGATCTATAGAGATAGATCTAAGAAATTATTGGGATTGTCCCAATCGAGATACATTGACACCATACTAAAGAGGTTTAGTATGGAAAATTCCAAGAGGGGTAATTTACCCGCTTATCATGGGATCACCCTCTCCAAAGAGATGTCTCCAAAAACTGATGAGGAGAGGGCTCGCATGAGCATTATTCCCTACGCATCAGCAGTAGGATATATAATGTATGCGATATTGTGTACTCGCCCAGATGTAGCTTATGCACTGAGTGCAGTAAGCTGGTATCAATCCAACCCAGGGGAGAATCACTGGACAGCTGTGATGAACATTCTGAAGTACTTGAGAAGAACTAAAGAAATGTTCTTGGTTTTTAGTAACGGAGATCTCCAAATGGAGGGCTTTATCGACACCAGCTTCCAGAGCGACAAGGATGATAGTAAGTCCATCTCAGGGTTTGTATTTATCCTAAACGGAGGGGCGGTATGCTGGAAGATTTCCAAACAAGATACCGTCGCTGATTCCACTATAGAAGCTGAGTATATTGCTGCTAATGATGCCGCAAAAGAGGCAATCTGGATGAGGAAGTTCATTTCCGAACTTGAAGTAGTTCCATCCATTGCTAATCCAATACCTCTGTATTGCGATAACAATGGAGCCATGGCTTTGGCAAAGCAACTGAGGTCCCATCAGAAATCCAGACATATCTTGAGGCCGTATCACCTCATCAGGGAGATAGTGTATCGGTAGGACATCGAGGTACGGAGAGTAGACACGAAAGACAACACAATAGATCCATTCACCAAGTGTCACGACCCGAATGTTTCGACTCATGACCGGCACTTAACCACGCAACGTCTACAGGCGTAACGCGACTAAGTAAGCCGAACCCAGAAATCAAAACCATTTAAAAGTAGCGAGTGTTGAAAACATTTAATTAAGACATTTAGAAAACCTTAAATAGTTCAATAAGTTCTTTTAAAGTTACGTTATCATTTAAATAATTTTGGCAGCATTTCCTTTGTAAAAGTAACCCCGAAATCGGGTATAAAACGGGATATAAGTGAAAATGAGATCCAATGAAATAAAGCATTCCCAAACGGGAGCAATCACGCCCAACGGCGGAAACCATCACCACAAGAGTAATATACGACGCCGTAGCGAAGAATGAGCAATAAGTAAACATCACAGAATAATAAACTGCATATATAAATAGTCGGATCCCACAAGCTCGACACCAGAATACAAAAATATACATCATCGCCCTCACACTGTCTCTAAGTCCAGTACATATATGGTAGATGGAGAATACTAGATACAAAAGGGTGTACAATAAAAGTAATCAGATACCATAACCCACCTAATAGCAAAATAGCTCTCGCACCAACTGTAGTGGTATCTGTAGCCAAAAGATGCAAAAGGCACCCTGCCGCGACTACTCTGAGGGGCAACCTGCAAATACTGTGGCACAACGGGGGTGAGTTGCCAACTCGTGAATAGAAATAACATATAAAGGTAATCGTGAGCATGCACGTACTGCGCTACTCTATCATATGCCAGCAAGTAAGATCTATATACGATAAGCAGTAGGTGCAATAATCATGCAAATGGTCTGTCAGGTAAAATAACTACAGGATGAGATACATGATAATCAATGCTGAGCATGGGATAAATAACATCTACACGGAATATCGACGTGGAAAAATAATCGGTGCCCAAAACTTCACCCAAATCCCAAATAAACTCAGGCGCCGGCACTCTCCTCGGCCCTCAAACCCTGTAAATCTCTGAGAATCACGAGTGCCCAACATCGGCACTCAAAATATCATAAAATACTCGTGTCCGGTATCGACACGCAAATCCTCATATATATCTGTCACGTCCCGAAAGTATGGAACATGACCGGCACTTAAACTACGAAACGTCTCGAGGCGTACGTAATCCAAGTAAGCCGAAAACCCAGAAACACAAACCAAGAAAAGTAGTAGAGTGAAGGAAAACCAATTTAAGTAAGTAGTTTTAATAGCATAAGCCAAATTATGCGGGTTTTTAAAAAGATCAAAAAATTTCCTGAAAATTTCGGCAGAGTCTCCTTTGTAAATACTGGCCCCCAAGCGGGATACAACATGAATAGTATACGAAATCAATAAAAAGGCATCCCCAAGCGGGAGCTAGCTCTTCGTCAATCGACGGTCACAACCACACAAGCAATATAATATACAACGCCAACGGCGAGGATCAAAATTCAAAAGGAAACTCAAAACCACAAGAAAACCACAGAAATATAACGCGCGACTCTAAGTTCGAAGGAATAACATCACTGGTCTCTATCTCAAAATAAATACATGTTTGGTTGATGGAACTTCTAGATACAACAGAGTAATAATATACAAGGTATATGATGGGTACGATTCCAATAAACCCACCTACTAGCAAGTCACCCGAACGAAACTGTGCCCGCAAAGCCGTAATGAAACCTGTACGGCAAACCTGCAAGAAACTGGGGTACAACGGGGGTGAGTTGCCAACTCGTGAATAGAAAAACATCTACGCACAGAAATCGCATAAATAACGCAACCTAGGTCAATGATCATAATATATCCTCAAATATAAGAATAACACGTAGCCTATAACAAGGCTAGGGTAAATATCTAACCCGAGTGTAATCTCATGTGCCCGTGTCAGTGCCTCAGGTAGCAATATATCATATGAATGAGGTATAAATGCATGAAAACAGAATACATGTAAATGAAGAACTGTTTCATAACATAGTGAGATTTCCTTTGTATTTTTAAACTGAGGTATCATAAATGAAATCAGTATCAACAGTGTCTAGCATCGACACAAAACATAAATCTCAATGTCTCGAAATATCAATGTCTCAATCTCAATATCTAGAGCGCCGTCAGTCCAGACCGGCCCCTACCATCCATCTCAAGACCACGACGGTATCCTCCGGATATCCGACGCGTCGGGTAATATCACCGGTAGGTAATCTGTCCCCTGCCAGGCTCAACGTCAACACCACATTCATCTTGCCCCGGGATACCATACCGGGCCCACCATTTACCCGAAACGGTTCCTCCACTCCTCGAATCGGGTCTCGAAATCCATCAGCAAACTCATGGTGGACGACTCATACATCATAGGAAAACCGCACTTTTTATTTTAAAAAAGAGAAAAGGTTTATTTATGTTTTTGCGGTTTTCCTCCAAATCCAGAAAATCTCATGGAAATCCGAATCCAAAACCTCAATAACACGTAAAATAGTGAATATATGCATGAGAATCCATGAATGCGGCATAACGATGAATAACAGTATGCATGAAGTGACAAGTAATAACTACAATATCTAAGCTGGCATATAAGGTAAGTACACTAATATTATGTCAAACTACTAGCTATCTAGCTAAGTTAAGCAATAATATTTTCTAAGGTGTACGTGACATGACAATTACCGATGAAGATGTGTGCGAGCCGGCAAGTAAGTGTACGTGGTACATACGCATCATCGGTAATGGTGCTGGTGTCCTAACAGCATAATATCAACAATGCAATATGAAAGAACAATGTAAGTATGCGATGCGGAGCAACAGCAATAATGTGCGGGAGCTGAATACTAGACACAACGATAACTAATCTGCATTACCCTAATATAAGTCCTACAATAGTGCCTTTTGAAATAACACGAATAGCGGTGTTTTGAAAATAAGGGCTACGGTGTTTTTAAGAAAAGATACGTCTTTTGAAATATATCCCTTGACATTTCTTTTAAAATACCCACGATTCGTTAGTTTTGAAATGGGTAGGGGTCTAATCTAGTCTAACAACTACACTAAACTATACGGCTGAACTAACAAGCTGAACTACAGGTAAGGAAACCGCCTAACATCTGAGTCGATACATATACATACCTATATATATATATTAGTCGGTGATCCCGCCTCAATAATATCATATCCGATACCATATCTATAATCAGACATCCCAAGTAAAGAGTGCGGATCAAACATCGATATATAGCTCGTACGTAAATCCGTCGTACGGCATCCCCAAATTTGGGTACGGGTCAATATCACATTCATCATACTATTCATCTGGTATCCTCTTTATCAAATATCATGATCGGGGTACTGATCCACGTCTAGTACAATACTGATACCGCCTAAGTATGCATGCACGTGTGTTAAACACTACGTCAAAGGACCCGCTACAACGTCATGTCGTATCTCAAATACGAACCCTGCTATATCACCGAATTCACAACCTCAATACAAATCTCATTGACTCATCTCAAACCCAAGTATCATCCTCAAGTCCGTATGTGAACACATAGTCCCATACCCATGTGATCACATAACTATATATTCCCGTATAAGCACAAATGAAAGAAGAAAGTATGCAAATATGGGTTGGTGTGTGCATGTGTAGTGCGACCACTACTCTAGGGTTTCGCGACACTAAATCAACCAAGAACACCAAATATCCATATTATCATCAATATACTCAAACAATATATATATGTGTGTATACGTATTCGTATACATCACCACGAACTGCGGGGGTGCTATACGCCATCCACCCGACTTCTCCCCATAGATATAAATCTACTCACCTGGTCCTCGTTCGCCGGTGCCGACGTCGCCACACGCTTGCTTGTCGTCTCGAAGTCCACATGGGGTACCTACATATCATAACGCACCGTATAGCATTAAAACCAAATTCGAAATCGAAACGGCAGACGAAAATCAAATCGGCACGCGTATCACGCATAGATCAAAACCTATCGCCTACGCATGCAAGAATAGTCAAACCAACCCTCGTTGTCGATGTACAAACGTCAAACCATCGAGAAAATCCAAACACACTCATTTGCGCATCCACGAACACTAACTATAATATAAAATAGGTTAAAATTCACAAAACCCCCAAATTTACCTTAAAAGGCATTTTTCCGAAAATCTAGCAAGCAAAAAAATACCCGTTTTAGTACAAAACTCGACGTTTAAACAAATCCAGCGGCTATAATACTTATTAAACATCTCAAATAAGTCATACAACCCATTTCAAGAATTTAATATCATCAATTCTTATAAAAATAAAAATTCTAGTTTTGCAATTTATCTAATTTTAACAATTTCAACTAAAAATGCACAAAACAATAACTATGCTTGATTTTGCATGGTCTAAAGTCATTAAAACACTCATTATAATATTAATGATGACATGAAACCTTAATTTAGATTTTAATCCCAATTATAAATCAATTTCTAAAAAACCTAGTTAGCAAAATAGCACATTTATCACAATTTCCAACTAACAATTTGAAACTAGTAACTAGATTAGATTTTAGCAAACATTAACATGTTAATCTACTCATGACAACCTTAATGATGTGATAAAACCCTATCTTGATTTTAATCTCACATATTTCCATTAATCCCACAATTCAAGTTTGCAATTTAACCAAAATTAAACACCAAATTTAACTAAATTGGAGTAATTAACCAACAATTAAGATATGGGTTAAGATTTATACCTCCCAATAAGAGATCTAGCAAGAATCTAAGCCTCCCAAATTGCTCTCTTTTTACCAAGATCCATACTAGATGGGCCAAGGAAAAATGGGTAGAGATTGGATTTTGATTTTGTGAGGTTTTTGTGTTGATTTTTGGGCATTTTGTGATGAAATTTTGAGGTGAAATGAGAAAGAGAAGAGAGGGGGCTGTTGCAGCAGTGAGGAAGAGGAGGATTCGGCCAATTTTGGGGAGATTGGAGAATGAATGAGGTGGGAAAAGTATTGACAAGTCAAAGAAGTCCAAGGTCAACACAACCATACATCTTTTCTTATACTTTTCTTTTTGTTTTCTTTTCTTATTTGTGTGGAATGGAGTGGGGAAAAGGGGGGGAGTGCTGCTGAATTTCAGCCACATAGGGATGGGGGTGAGTGAGTGTGGGTGTGGGTGTGGGGGAAAAAGATAAATGTTATACCCCAAACAACCATTTACACTAAAAAAAAGCCTTTTTTCTTCAATAATTTCTAAACCGTTTTGGCAAACGATTTGGTTTCAAAAACCACATGATAAAATTTTATTTAATGTTTTATGATGCACAAAATTTGTTTCAACTCATTCCAATTTGTAATTTTCCCTAATTAAATGTATTAGTGACGGCTTAAAATAATAATAAAATAATATTTTTTCAGAAAATTTGAAATTTCACCAGCGGCTCAATAAACACCAAATAATAGCAATTACCTAGGTAGAATATGTATATTTAATTTTTATAATAAGATATTTGTATTTTGACTTTTTACAGAAAACCCCCTTATTTTACCGTTTTTTCGAAATTTCACCGAAACGATTTTCAAAACGTTACAATCTTCCCCCCTTAAAGAAATTCGGTCCCCGAATTTAAATTAAAACTCTCCCCAAATACTAAAACATCTAACCAAAACTATCAAGTCGTCGGGGCTCCGAAATCGTAAATACATAAAACAAATCGCAGCGCAGCGCATGCGCATGAAAAATGAGCATATAACTCAAAATCAAAACTCCGTCAAGCATCCCGCAATCATCGGAGTCATGGTAAAGACTCAAATGTCAAATCCAATACCAAAACAAATATGATATAACTCGAAACTATACACGTAAATATCACATCTAGATATGTAAATATCTGAAGGAAATGCATGCCAAATCTCTTTAAGTCACTGTGCACGCATATAACACTGTACAGTGGCGGGCGTCTATCATAAGGAAATAACTATTTACATATATACCTTTGTTTGAAATGTACGTTCCGCCGTTTTGGAAACAATTTAGAAGGGTCTCCTTGTTTTAAACATTTCGTGTTATATCAGACACGTAAGTAAATACTGAGGCTATAGCTCGCTTTTTGGAAATCCCTTCAATAATTATCAAGGCATGCAAAATATATTCAGGTACTGTCCTCTGACTAGTCCTGCTCAGTACGAAAACGTATAGCAATATCATAAAAACGTACTGCTCTATACGAAATCAATCCCAAAATATGCACATGAATGCTACGTGCGTCTGGTGCGTACGGAAATCAAAATCCATGAATGTGCCATACATGCGCACAGAAACAACATCTAAGTGCATCGGGTGTGCACGAAACATCTGTCGTAGGCAACGTGTGTGCCTGACAGCAAAATCAGGTGCATCTGACATGCACGAAAAATCTCGAATTAGTGCATCTGGTGTGCACCAAATCGCATCTCGTAACAGGCGCCCAACAGGCGCTAAAAATCCAATTCGGTGCATAAAATGCACAAAACAAATATCGAGCATCACCCTCGAAATCGAAATCCAGTGTATCCAAGTGCACAAAATACATGTCACTGCACTGCCAGCATATATAAACTATACAGAGTGCAGGAACCAAATCGGGTGCGTGCATACGCACAAAATCAACTCAACTGTTTAAAACCGTAAAATCACAAACATGTGAAACTAAAGCACGAAAACGATATCAAGTGCAACACTGTGCAAAGATCGTAAATCCTCAATCATTAAAATCAAATCATACGAATAAATCACCCAAAACATCGAAATCAATAATGGCGGAACAGTACCGCTCAAGCGCATCCTCTAAGAATCTCGGCCAACTGTCACGGTCACTAATGGGACGTCTCGTCGATGATCATGAACTCTGGCCTGCTGGTGTGCGTAACCATGACCACTCCTGGGTCAAGGTCTTTACTGTGAATTACCAATCTTTCGGTCCATCGGCTCATCGGCCCTGTCGGGTGTGCTAACGGGGATGATCCAGTTCTGGCACGTCTCTTGTCATCTCCCGGTCAATCATCACGACCACTCATAAGACAGCATATCACTGGCGTCGGCCTCTGGCTCTCTGAATGTACGTGACACCTCTGATCCTGGGTGCAAGTATCATTGCAGCAGTGTCCTGGAAGGAATCCTGCTCACGGTCTCTTCCATGTCTCGTCTCTGCCAACTGTCCGGAAGTCATTGTCCTTTCCTGTATCTGCATCTTGCTCTGGAACGAATGCATACTCATCGCAACTCCTTCTGGAAGGTAAGTCCAAGTACCATGCCTCGGCATGCGTATCGCATCTCTGATGTCGGCGGAGTGGAACATCGTCTCATCAAGATCTCGTACGAACCTCTTACTCCACTTTTCTCTAATGTCGACTGCTTTGGGCTTGTCTCGTCGTGGCTGTATGGACTGAGCTCCAACGGCTATCTTCGTATCTGGAGTCTTCTAAGAATGCGTCTCACCACCTAGCATCCGAATGAAGTCGAACCATCCGATCGATTTGTCAAAACCTTATAATCCCCGAAGAGCTCAACATCTTGGGTACAGTTTAACAGTATCGAGTACGTACCACAGCATCGATGGTCCAGCCGTAGAAGGGCAAACCCAAGCCTCACTAATGGCGCCGCGGAATTGCCGCAAACCCTAAGGTTCAAAGGCTTTCACACGGTCATTAAGTCGAGTTAGGGTTTCATTCTTCTAGAGGGTCCATAGAATTGCCTGCATGTCTTTCCGAATACTTTAAACTTGGAACAATGGGTTTCTGACATTCGATCGTCTCTGTCGACTCTCAACGTCTCCGCGTGAACTCGTCTCTAGCTGGAATCAATCTATCTGATGACCTCGCATCGGGATAGCGAACGAACCACATGTCCTAGTCATTCATCCTCGGTGACTAGCGACCTTCTATCATCTATTCGTACAACTCGCCCCGCAATAGGTCCAACATATGGGGCGATAACTCGTCGCTCGCAGCAACCACTGGCTTGCTCGTCTGCATGCTGAACAGTGCCTCAATCATCAGGAGTAAGCAACACACCAACGGTCATCAAAATCTGGCTGGCCTCTATCATTGGCTCAATTCTCTAGTGTCGATCAGCACCTCCGAGTAACCTCATAAAGGCGATCCGCCAAACGGTCGTGGCACGGAAACACAGTAAAAAGACACATCTCTGCAATCGTGTGTCGTCGGAATTTCACCCTGGTCAGTACTCGTTCGTGACGAGCTTGTGCTGACCGCAACTCTAGCCGTAGCTCTCCCTGCCCGTAACCGTAGCAGCAAAAACCAAACTGGTACCGATGAGGCTAAATCAGGAAGGAATATAATACTGAACAAGGAAATGTACATCCTAAGGCTTCATAAGTGGAGTGGCGTGTCGTAAATATGCCGCGGAACATACCAACGGTACGTCACTCTACTTTAGTCACCTGTTCCATCAACCAAGGGTCATCCTACGCTCCGAAGGTTAAAACCTAACGCTCTGATACCAACTTTGTCACGTCCCGAAAGTATGGAACATGACCGGCACTTAAACTACGAAACGTCTCGAGGCGTACGTAATCCAAGTAAGCCGAAAACCCAGAAATGCAAACCAAGAAAAGTAGTAGAGTGAAGGAAAACCAATTTAAGTAAGTAGTTTTAATAGCATAAGCCAAATTATGCGGGTTTCTAAAAACATCAAAAAATTTCCTGAAAATTTCGGCAGAGTCTCCTTTGTAAATACTGGCCCCCAAGCGGGATACAACATGAATAGTATACGAAATCAATAAAAAGGCATCCCCAAGCGGGAGCTAGCTCTTCGTCAATCGACGGTCACAACCACACAAGCAATATAATATACAACGCCAACGGCGATGATCAAAATTCAAAAGGAAACTCAAAACCACAAGAAAACCACAGAAATATAACGCGCGACTCTAAGTTCGAAGGAATAACATCACTGGTCTCTATCTCAAAATAAATACATGTTTGGTTGATGGAACTTCTAGATACAACAGAGTAATAATATACAAGGTATATGATGGGTACGATACCAATAAACCCACCTACTAGCAAGTCACCCGAACGAAACTGTGCCCGCAAAGCCATAATGAAACCTGTACGGCAAACCTGCAAGAAACTGGGGCACAACGGGGGTGAGTTGCTAACTCGTGAATAGAAAAACATCTACGCACAGAAATCGCATAAATAACGCAACCTAGGTCAATGATCATAATATATCCTCAAATATAAGAATAACACGTAGCCTATAACAAGGCTAGGGTAAATATCTAACCCGAGTGTAATCTCATGTGCCCGTGTCAGTGCCTCAGGTAGCAATATATCATATGAATGAGGTATAAATACATGAAAACAGAATACATGTAAATGAAGAACTGTTTCATAACTTAGTGAGATTTCCTTTGTATTTTTAAACTGAGGTATCATAAATGAAATCAGTATCAACAGTGTCTAGCATCGACACAAAACATAAATCTCAATGTCTCGAAATATCAATGTCTCAATCTCGATATCTAGGGCGCCGTCAGTCCAGACCGGCCCCTACCATCCATCTCAAGACCCCGACGGTATCCTCCGGATATCCGACGCGTCGGGTAATATCACCGGTAGGTAATCTGTCCCCTGCCAGGCTCAATGTCAACACCACATTCATCTTGCCCCGGGGTACCATACCGGGCCCACCATGTACCCGAAACGGTTCCTCCACTCCTCGAATCGGGTCTCGAAATCCATCAGTAAACTCATGGTGGACGACTCATACATCATAGGAAAACCGCACTTTTTATTTTAAAAGAGAGAAAAGGTTTGTTTATGTTTTTGCGGTTTTCCTCCAAATCCAGAAAATCTCATGGAAATCCGAATCCAAAACCTCAATAACACGTAAAATAGTGAATATATGCATGAGAATCCATGAATGCGGCATAACGATGAATAACAGTATGCATGAAGTGACAAATAATAACTACAATATCTAAGCTGGCATATAAGATAAGTACACTAATATTATGTCAAACTACTAGCTATCTAGCTAAGTTAAGCAATAATATTTTCTAAGGTGTACGTGACATGGCAATTACCGATGAAGATGTGTGTGAGCCGGCAAGTAAGTGTACGTGGTACATACGCATCATCGGTAATGGTGCTGGTGTCCTAACAGCATAATATCAACAATGCAATATGAAAGAACAATGTAAGTATGCGATGCGGAGCAACAGCAATAATGTGCGGGAGCTGAATACTAGACACAACGATAACTAATCTGCATTACCCTAATATAAGTCCTACAATAGTGCCTTTTGAAATAACACGAATCGCGGTGTTTTGAAAATAAGGGCTACGGTGTTTTTAAGAAAAGATACGTCTTTTGAAATATATCCCTTGACATTTCTTTTAAAATACCCACGATTCGTTAGTTTTGAAATAGGTAGGGGTCTAATCTAGTCTAACAACTACACTAAACTATACGGCTGAACTAACAAGCTGAACTACAGGTAAGGAAACCGCCTAACATCTGAGTCGATACATATACATACCTATATATATATATTAGTCGGTGATCCCGCCTCAATAATATCATATCCGATACCATATCTATAATCAGACATCCCAAGTAAAGAGTGCGGATCAAACATCAATATATAGCTCGTACGTAAATCCGTCGTACGGCATCCCCAAATTTGGGTACGGGTCAATATCACATTCATCATACTATTCATCTGGTATCCTCTTTATCAAATATCATGATTGGGGTACTGATCCACGTCTAGTACAATACTGATACCGCCTAAGTATGCATGCACGTGTGTTAAACACTACGTCAAAGGACCCGCTACAACGTCATGTCGTATCTCAAATACGAACCCTGCTATATCACCGAATTCACAACCTCAATACAAATCTCATCGACTCATCTCAAACCCAAGTATCATCATCAAGTCCGTATGTGAACACATAGTCCCATACCCATGTGATCACATAACTATATATTCCCGTATAAGCACAAATGAAAGAAGAAAGTATGCAAATATGGGTTGGTGTGTGCATGTGTAGTGCGACCACTACTCTAGGATTTCGCGACACTAAATCAACCAAGAACACCAAATATCCATATTATCATCAATATACTCAAACAATATATATATATGTGTGTATACGTATTCGTATACATTACCACGAACTGCGGGGGTGATATACGCCATCCACCCGACTTCTCCCCGTAGATATAAATATACTCACCTGGTCCTCGTTCGCCGGTGCCGACGTCGCCACACGCTTGCTTGTCGTCTCAAAGTCCACATGGGGTACCTACATATCATAACGCACCGTATAGCATTAAAACCAAATTCGAAATCGAAACGGCAGACGAAAATCAAATCGGCACGCGTATCACGCATAGATCAAAACCTATCGCCTACGCATGCAAGAATAGTCAAACCAACCCTCGATGTCGATGTACAAACGTCAAACCATCGAGAAAATCCAAACACACTCATTTGCGCATCCATGAACACTAATTATAATATAAAATAGGTTAAAATTCACAAAACCCCCAAATTTACCTTAAAAGGCATTTTTCCGAAAATCTAGCAAGCAAAAAAATACCCGTTTTAGTACAAAACTCGACGTTTAAACAAATCCAGCGGCTATAATACTTATTAAACATCTCAAATAAGTCATACAACCCATTTCAAGAATTTAATATCATCAATTCTTATAAAAATAAAAATTCTAGTTTTGCAATTTATCTAATTTTAACAATTTCAACTAAAAATGCACAAAACAATAACTATGCTTGATTTTGCATGGTCCAAAGTCATTAAAACACTCATTATAATATTAATGATGACATGAAACCTTAATTTAGATTTTAATCCCAATTATAAATCAATTTCTAAAAAACCTAGTTAGCAAAATAGCACATTTATCACAATTTCCAACTAACAATTTGAAACTAGTAACTAGATTAGATTTTAGCAAACATTAACATGTTAATCTACTCATGACAACCTTAATGATGTGATAAAACCCTATCTTGATTTTAATCTCACATATTTCCATTAATCCCACAATTCAAGTTTGCAATTTAACCAAAATTAAACACCAAATTTAACTAAATTGGAGTAATTAACCAACAATTAAGACATGGGTTAAGATTTATACCTCCCAATAAGAGATCTAGCAAGAATCTAAGCCTCCTAAATTGCTCTCTTTTCACCAAGATCCATGCTAGATGGGCCAAGGAAAAATGGATAGAGATTGGATTTTGATTTTGTGAGGTTTTTGTGTTGATTTTTGGGCATTTTGTGATGAAATTTTGAGGTGAAATGAGAAAGAGAAGAGAGGGGGCTGTTGCAGCAGTGAGGAAGAGGAGGATTCGGCCAATTTTGGGGAGATTGGAGAGAGAATGAGGTGGGAAAAGTATTGACAAGTCAAAGAAGTCCAAGGTCAACACAACCATACATCTTTTCTTATACTTTTCTTTTTGTTTTCTTTTCTTATTTGTGTGGAATGGAGTGGGGAAAAGGGGGGAGTGCTGCTGAATTTCAGCCACATGGGGATGGGGGTGAGTGAGTGTGGGTGTGGGTGTGGGGGAAAAAGATAAATGTTATACCCCAAACAACCATTTACACTAAAAAAAAGCCTTTTTTCTTCAATAATTTCTAAACCGTTTTGGCAAACGATTTGGTTTCAAAAACCATATGATAAAACTTTATTTAATGTTTTATGATGCACAAAATTTGTTTCAACTCATTCCAATTTGTAATTTTCCCTAATTAAATGTATTTGTGACGGCTTAAAATAATAATAAAATAATATTTTTTCAGAAAATTTGAAATTTCACCAGCGGCTCAATAAACACCAAATAATAGCAATTACCTAGCTAGAATATGTATATTTAATTTTTATAATAAGATATTTGTATTTTGACTTTTTACAGAAAACCCCATTATTTTACCGTTTTTTCGAAATTTCACCGAAACGATTTTCAAAACGTAACAATATCGGGCTCCGAAAGTCCGGGTCAGCCCACGGGCTCCGTCTACGGTATCGTCCCTCGGCCCCGGCAGTACGGATCATCCCGTATCCATCTCTCGACTCTGGTCAGTATCCTCCGAATAACCGCTAGGTCCAACCAATCACCGATAGGTACTCTCCCACCTCCAGGATCAATCGGCAAAATCTATCGATCATCTTGCCGAGGGGAACCATACCGGGTCCACCACGAACCCGCAAACGGATCATCAAACACCTCGAATCGGGTTTCAAGCACACGTCTCAGCACCGAGAAAACGCGTGGTGGACGCACCAAAATATCATATCACGTGGAACCGGGTTTTTCAAATAGTGCATCTTTTCTTAAATAATCCTACGGTCCTCAAAACCAGAAATCACATGGAAATCCAACACCAATAAGTAAATCAAATGCGATGTGCTATGTACATCAAGTCATAATATAGGTACAAGGGGAAACCGCTTTTTAAAATAGTTTCAGTTTTTAAAGACATCATGCGGCTCCCAATTTCTATGAAAATCATATCGAATCATATGTAAAATGAACTACAACAATATAATCATGGCAATTCTACAGTGAGTGTGTCATGGCAATTACTAACGGTGTGTGCAACATGCAGGTTAGTGCTCGTGCAATATGAACCGTTAGTAATAGTACGGTGTTCTATCAATCTAAGTTTACATACATATAGCAGGGAATGCAGTATGCAACAACAGTATCCATGATAGTCAATATAGGTAAATGCAATATAAGGTCCTATCAGCCCTGACGCATAACGCCATGGGGGCGATATCCCCGTAGATGTTAAATCTACTCACCGAAGTCTCGCGCTAAGTGTAGCCGACGACTTGCTTCCCCTTCTTCGCAGTGTCCGTCTCACTCGCCTGCGAACCTAGAATTACACAATATATCACACATAAGCTCAAATCCACAAAAACACGATATTAAGGTCAAACTAGAAACCCGCGTCGCAAACCAAACGCGCGTGTGCGCGATACGCTAAAACGTGTGATTACGCGCCTGAAACTACCCCGACGCGTCGCGATACGCAGAAACCCCAAACCCACACACGTATCACGCGTGTCGCGAAGGTTTAAAAATACGAGAAACAGGTATTTAGCTCCAGATTTTTCTACAGTAACAATCAAATAAAATTACACATGCCATGAGTCTAAGGATAGCAGCAGGAACCTACAGAGCCAAACCCAAACCCATTCCCTCCCCATCTGGCCGCAAATTGCGGCCAGAATCAATTTTTCGGCGTCCAAAGTAGGGAATTTGGGGGTCGTCTTCTACCTGAGGGATCAGCACCTAACAATTTTTCGGCGGCCAAAGCTAGGTTAACATGGTCCTAACAACACTCAATCAACATGGTTAAACTAATACACACTTCACTTGATCAAAGTTCCCCCTAACTACCACATATCGCACTAAAACGCACCACTAATCACTAATCGAAGCTAAACTTCACTAACTAAGCAAACTAGGGGGTAAGTTCAAGAAGTATACCCCACACTCGACCCTAGGGAGTTGGAGGAAGAAGAAGGAGTAGAGGGAAGGAGCTGCAGCTGAAGTTGTGCTGTTGCTGCTGCTCACTGCTGCTGTTGCTGCTCACTATTGCTGCTGTTGCTGCTTGCTGGCTGCTGCTGTGCTTGCTTTTGCTGCTGCTGTGATTGCTTCTGCTGCTGCTGAGATGGTGTGGGTGTGTGAGTGTGAGAGTGAGGTTAAGAGAAATGAGCACAAGAATGAGAGGAAATGATAACTCCCAATGTCAACCCCTCATTTCTCTCTCATCATTAAATGCAAGCATGGCTTTGCCATGATGCATTCTCTCTCTCTTTCATTCTCACCAAGTCAACACTCCAAAAGAAATTCAAATTAAAACCACCATCAATTAACTAAATGGACTTAATTAAAACCCAAAAGACTTAATCCCCATTATTAAACCCACTAAGGTTGTTAATCATGGTATAACCTCATTTTAAACCCTAGTTTACATACACATGTGTGTACAAGCCTAGGAAAATTCTAGAAAAATATATATTAAATTTGGAAAAATATTTGAAACTCAATTTGGTAAACTTTTTATTAAAAACCCTTTATTTAAATATAATTAGCCACTAATCACATCCTAAGGTGTTACACCAAGGCCATCCCTCAAGTCCAGTTTGAGAAACTGTTCGAGCTGTTGGGCATGCGGTACGCCGACAACCGGTTCTAGTACAAACAGTGGGTACTTATTGCATCAACTACAGGCCTTAGTACAAGTGGGAGATTGTTAGATATGTATGTCCTAAAGGCCTGTATTGTATAGGATGCTAGGCATGTATATGTACAGAAACAATCTTTACTCGAAATGATAGTATGCTATCTGGTTTATCTTCATCTTAACATGTGTTGTGTTATATTTCATATCTTTATATGCATGTTGATGAAGCTCTTAGGATTATGCTTGACTACCAGGATTATGATGAGATCATACTAGTGGGTCCTGGACAGTCTATAAGGATATCCTTTAATAGTTCATAGTTGAGGGTATATCGAGACAGGGCATCGGTATTACCAGATTATACTAGTGTGTACGTTTCCTGACCCTGGGGGCGATGGTTGATTCCACAACCATTGGTGTTTGGCATCAAAGATTGCACACAGGTGCTCGTTGGAGAATGGGTACACCGAACAGGACTTGCAGAGAACTCCTAGATGGTATATATACCTATTGTCAGATAGCAGTTCTCTGGCAACACTTATACAGGTTAGTCTGTAGACCCGAGATCGTCATAGTGTCTTGTGTGATTCCCACTATGCTTTGATTTCCTCCCTACCGCGGCTCTGTCGAGTCGTGCAAACAGGTGGATTTTGGGTACAGTCTCAAATCGCATGGAGGCAGTGAGTGATAGGAGGGGTTTCGTCTCTCCCGGTATAGGGAGTTGATGTCGCGCTATGCTTGATCGGCCATAACATCAAATCCCTGGCCTGGGTTCTCGAGATTTACTGATAAGTGTTATCAGTAGTTTCTCGAACCGTTATGGGCTGTAAATCAGCATGACTTATAAACTTACTGGGGTCTGACATTTACCACCCCTAGACTTCATATGCGACATATCAGACGAAGAGACCGGACAGTACGGTAAGTGTTGCTTACAGGCTCGTTGGGGTTGTGATGAGTTCGCTCGTCGGCCACCTTTTCGTCATGTACCTGGGTAGCCGTTACGCACAACTAGTGCCGCTGACGTGCTTGTGGTTAAACACACTGCCAGCACACTGTCGAGTCTTTAGACTCCCACACAGAGGGTTCCCTCGTTCAGGCGAAAGATGTAGAAGCCGTAAGTTGTTACGGCAGCCGTAAGGTGTTACGACAGGGTTTCGATTATGTTCGTGTAATTGTTACAGGAATAATAATCGGAAGTAATACTGGTAGGCTTTGGTTTAAGCTGGATACCGGTATTATATTATTGGATTAATAGTATTCGTATTTTTCTGAATTCGGATACGGGTATACGGTATACTGTATACTGTATACGGAGGAGGGGTATTCTTGTAATTGTTACAAGAATACCTTCAAGAAGGTGCCACCTCATAATGACATTATTTATTTTATGAAAATAAATAAATGAGGTGGAAATAAGAAAGTCCAAGCATGGTTGCAAAAATGGGTTGTTTAATTTTATATTGTTTTGGAATTACTATTGAAGTATGGTGCTAATTTTATATTATATGCTTCAATTATTTCATTTTCAATATATCATTTTCTCATGCTTGAACTCTCTCATTATCACAAACACTATCTCTCTCCTTCTTCTCTCCTCCTTCTTCTTCCTAGCTATAACCCTCACATGTGATGTGAATCCAAAGCTTAGGACCTTAAGTTAATCCAATACACTAATCTCTACATAATCCTAGTGACCTCTTCTAGCAAACTTGGTCTCTAGATTAAACTCTTATGAAGAGTTTCTAGCTTGCACGATAACTCTCGGCTGGATCATCTAAGTCTTGGGGTGGCCGGAGATCGAGCGCATTGGCAACATCCAAGGAGCCAAGGAGTTCATCAAAGAAGACCCGAAGGACCGGATCATCAAGGTATAACCCCTAACATAGTAGATAAGATCTCTAGTTAGGGTTCACTAGTTGTGGTTTAGACTATATCTTGATAGATGTGCGTGTTGTATGCAAAGAAAATTTTCGTTTATCACTTCCAATGCCTCACAAGAGTTGTGGGAGCATGCATCATGCACTAACATGTATATGGGGATATATACATATATATATATATATATATACATATAGGTATGTGATTATGTGTGTGTGTGTGTATACGTATTCTGGGATATGAGGTTACTACATGGTATTTGGAGATGAGTCGATATCATTGGGAATGATGCCATGAGATCGGTGATGTGGTTTGGTTCGTATTATGATATACGACCTGATATTTTAACGGGTCTTTAGGCGATGTGTTTTCATACACACGCACTTATATATATGTTGATGGTATCAGTATGTACTAGACTTAGATCAGTACCCCCAGTTCATGATATATGATGATAAGGATACCAGATGAAATAATGTGATAAATGTGATATTAGACCCATACCCAGATTTGGGATGCCGTACGATGGATTTACCGTACGAGATAATTATGATGATTGATCTGCACTCTTAACTCGAGGATGTCATGTTATATATTGTATCGTACATGATACTACTGAGGCGGGATCACTGACTACTAGATAAATATATCGACTCAGACTTAAGTGGTTTTCCTTACCCCTTTCGATTAGCCTGTTAGTTTCGTATTGTAGTTTACTTAGTAGATGTTAGACTGGACCCGAGTCATACTTATTTCCAAAATAACGAATCGTGGGTATTTTAAAGACAAGCCAAGGGATACTACGGATATTTCAAAGGACGTACATTTTCTTAAAAACACTGTAGCCCCTATTTTCTAAATACACGATTCGTGTTATTTCAAATATCAAAACTGTATGACTCATATATATTAATGTAGTTTCTTCATTGTTGCGTTTATTATTCTTTTTCCGCATATTCTTGCTATTTGCATCGCATTGCAATCTTAAATGTGTTTTATTGTTATATTGAACCCATGTTATCAGAACACCAGCACCATTACCGATGATGCGTATGTCTACAAACACTTACTTGCTGGCTCACACACATTATCATCGGTAATTGCTATGTCATGTACACATTAGAAAATACTACTTCATTAGTATAAAATGTTAGCTGATAGTTTCGACATGGTACTAGTGAGCTTGCTTTTATATGATATTTTAGACATTGCATTTATCACTGTGATATCTCATGCATACGTATTTTCATTGTCATGCAATATTATGAGGCTTTATGCCAGTATTCACTGTTTATTGACTTTTGATTATGGGATTCGGATTTTCCATGTGATTTATGGATTTGGAGAAACCGCAAGACTTTATAAACTCATTTTATTTCAAAAGATAAAAAGTGTGGTTTTCTCATGTTATGATGTGAGTTATGTCCACCATGAGTTTTCTCGACTCTTGAGCGATATCATACACCCGATTCGAGAAGGAGGAGGAACCGTCTGTGGGTGTATGGTGGACCAGGTGCGGTACCCCGGGGTAAGATGGTCACAGATGATGGCGTTGAGCCTGGCAGGGGAGCACTACTGACCGGTGATTTTATTGTGACTCGACGGATATCCGGAGGATACTGATCGGAGTATGGGCCAGTCCGGATAGCCGGAGCCCTAGATACTGAGATTTGATGATATAAGCCAGTCCGGATTGCCGGAACCTGAGATATTGAGATATTGGTATTTATATATTTTGTGTCGATGCTAGACACTGATTTCATATTGATTTCATTAATGATACTTCGATTTTATTACAGATATCTCACAAAGATAAGAAAAACAGTTTCCTTATTAGGCGTATTCTATTTTCATTCATACATACATCATATATATGATATGTTGCTACCTGAGGCACTGACACGAGCACTTGGTATTACACTTATGTATAGATGTTTACCCTTGCCATTTTATCATGCTTCAGGCCATATTATTTGAGAATATTACTGATCGTATGACATAGGATTGAATCATACATGTGATTTCTGCTCGGTGATGTTTTCTACTCACCCCCGTTGTGCCACAGTTTCTTGTAGGTTTTTCCGTACAGGTTTCCTTGGCGGCTTTGCTGGCACACTGCTTCTTTCCGGGTGATTGCTTTGGTAGGTGGACTCGCTTGTATCGTGACCACCATTGTACATTTATTTATTCAGTTGTATCTAGTAAACTCCATCAACCAAACTTGTATATTTATTATACTTAGAAGACCAGTGTATATTATTTCGACCTTAGAGTCGCGCTTGTATTATTATGGTTTTCTTGATGATTTTGAGTTTCCTTTTGAGTTTTGATCCTCGCCCTTCGACGTTGTATATTATATTGCTTGCGTAGTTGTGACCGCCAATTGGTGAAGAGCTAGCTCCCGCTTGGGATGCTTTTATTCATATTATTCATGTTGTACCCCTTTTGGGGCCAGTTTTTACAAAGGAAACTGTACTGAAATTTTCAGAAAAGACTTAAGAATTTAAAAATGCATACTTCGGCTTTGTTATGAAAATCACTTGCTTTTAAATAAGTTTTCTTCACTTCTTCCTTAAATGGTTTAGATTTCTGTTATTTTTGGCTTACTTGAATTAGATGGGGTCCTATAGGCTTCATATGATTCAAGTGCCAGTCACGTGCCTTTTCGGGTCGTGACAAAGTTAGTATCAGAGGGCTAGGTTAATCTTGGTTCGAGTCTATGTTTGTCTATGCGGAGCCTAGGGCATTTGGATATAAATTCGGAACCTAGGCTTGACCTTACGGAACTTAGACTTAGTCGAGGGGGTATTAGACCCAAACTTTCGTTGCGTAGTTTGACCTTGGTTGATGGAGTAGGTGACTTAAGGAGAGTGACGTACCGTGTGTATGTTTCGCGGCATACTTACGATACGCTACTCCGCTTACGAAGCCTTAGGATGTACATTTCCTTGCACAGTATTATATTCATTCCTATGATCTATCCTCATCGATATCGGTTTATGGTTTTTGCTGCCACGATTACACGGGCAGAGAGAGCTACGGCTAGAGTTGCGGTCAGCATGAGCTTGTCACGGACGAGGACTGACCAGGGCGTGATTCCAGGGACATATGATTGCATAGATGAGTCGTTTATTATGTTTTCGCGCCATGAGCGTTTGATAGATTGCTTTTACAAAATTTCTCGAACGTGCAGATCAGCACCAGAGGATTGGCCACTGATAGAGGCCAGCCAGATTGCGATGACAGTCAATGCACCGACTATTCTTGATGACTGAAGCACTGTTCAGCGTGAGGATGAATGAGCCAGTTGTTGCTGCAAATGACAAGATATCGCCCCATATGTTTGGAGCTATTGCACCATGAGTTTATACTTAGAGATTTGATAGAAGATCGCTAGTCACCCAAGGAGGAACGACTAGGACATGTAGATCGTTTGCACACCCCGATGCGAGGTCATTAGATTGATTGATTCCAGCTAGAGACGACTTCACGCAGGTACGTTGGGAGTCGATAGAAGGCGATCGAATGTCAGATGCCCATTTTCCAAGTTTAAAGTATTCGGAAAAACATGAAAGTAATTCCGTGGACCCTCCAGAAGAATGAAACCCTAACTCGGTATAATGACCATGTGAATGCTTTGAAACCTTAGGGTTTGCGGCAGTTCCGCGGTGCCATTGATGAGGCTTGGGTTTGTCCTTCTACGGTTGGTCCACAGGTACTGTGGCACATACTGAATATTATTAAACTGTACTCAAGCTGTTGAGCTCTTGGGGGATTATGGGACTTTGATGAATCGATCGAAAGGTTCGACGTTGTTCGGATATCATGTGATAGGATACATTGCTTGGGAGACTCCAGATACAAGTATAGCCGTTGGAGCGCAGTCCACACAGCCACGAAGAGACGTGTCCGAATCAGTCGACATTAGAGAAAAGTGGAGTAAGAGGTTCGTACGAGATCTTGATGAGATGACGTTCCACTCCGCTAACATCAGAGATGTGATACGCATGCAGAGGCATTGTTTATGGATATATCTTCCAGAAGGAGTCGTGATGAGTATGCAGCCGTTCCGGAACAAGAAATAGATCTAGTAAAGGAGGATGACTTCTGGACAGTTCGGCAGAAACGAGATTTAGGGGAGACTTCGACAGTACCTTTCTGGAATACTATACGAGAAGACTTAGACCCAGGATTGGTCATATTATGCACACCCAGTAGGCCAGAGTTCGGCATCGTCGACGAGACATGTTATGAACGACCATGACAGTCGGCCAGAGATCTTTAGAGGATGTGCCAGAGTGGGACTGTTTCCGCCATCTTTGATTACGGTATTTTGGGCGATTTATTTGCATGATTAAGATTTTGTGCACCACAGTTGCACCTGACTTCGATTTGATGTCATTCAAGATGTTGATTTTGATTTCATGCCTATGGTATGGATGTGATTTGACTTGTGCTTTCGGCATAGTTTTCATGCACTTTTAGTATTTTGATTCGATTTGTGCACACTAATGCACATGGTTGTGAGATTATATGCCACGGTATACCTAATTTGGATTTGGATTGAAATGTGTTGTATACCGTCGATTTTGATTTTGATACTCGATATTTGTTTTCGTGCACATTGTTCACTTGATTTGTGTTAGTTATATGTATGCCCTAGAGGCCATTACTGTACATAGGATGTATATTGTAGTGGATGCTGGGACATATATAGGGAGGACTTTCTTGCTCGACATGATAGTATGCTATCTGGTTGATCTTTACCTTAACGTGTATACTGATTGTCTCTCTGTTACATGTTGGTAAAGCTCTTAGGATATGTACTTGACTACCTGGATTATGATACGGATCATACTAGTAGGGACAAGGTAGTCCATAAGTACATCCTTGAAAGTCCCCAGTCGTGGGTGTATCGAGACGGGGCATCGATATACCAGAGTAGACTAGCGTATACCTTCTCGACCCATACAGATGGGCGATGGATGATCCCATATCCATTGGTGTTTGACAACAGAGATGATATACGGGTGCTCAGTGGAGACTGGGTACACTGGACGGACTCGCCGAGAACTCCCAGATGGTATTATATCTCACGTCAGATGGCAGTTCTCTGGTGACACTGGTACAGAGTAGTCTGTTGATCCGAGATCGTCATAGAGTCTTGTGTGGTTCCCACTGTGCTTTGATTTCCATCTTACCATGTCCAAGAGGGCGTGCAAAACGGTGGTTTTTGGGTACAGTCCCGAATCACATGGAGGCAATGAACGATAGGAGGGGATTCGTCTCTCCCGGTATAGGGAGTTGATGTTGCGCTGTGTTCGATTGGCTATAACCGGAAATCCCTGGCCAGGGTTGCTGAGATTTACTGGTAAGTGTTACCAGTAGTTTCTCGAATTGTTATAGACCTCATATCGACACGACTTATCGAGCTATTGGGGTCTGACGTTTACCACCCCTAGGCGAGATATGCGACATATCAGACGATCAGACCGGACTGTACGGTAGTGTTACTGGTTGGATTCACTGGAGTGTGAGCGGGCTTGCTCGTCGATCTTCTGATCGCTTAATACCCGGGTGGTCGTTACGTTTAGCAGACCGCTTGCGGCTTGTGGGTGTTTGATATGATCATCACCTGCTGCGGGCGTATTGACGAGTCTTTAGAGTCCTACACAGAGGTTTCCTGGCTCAAGCGAAACGAAATAGGAGCGCATATGAGATATGTCCGGGACCGAGAATAATGCGTGTATGTGATACCGTATTCTATTCTCGCGATGAATGTATCGAATGGTTGTATGCGATATAACCTAGTTATCGAATCAAGTATTGATTCGATAAGCCGATACATTGAATACTAGTCGTTGTGTGCGACATGACCGAATCATTGAATCAAGTGTTGATTTAATGATTTAATGCATAATTATATATTTGATATATTACTTTGCACTAACTAGTATTGGTTCACTTTAAACGGATTTTCTCACTTGGTTTGTGCACATTGTATATGTGATATACTTTTGTACACATGATTGTATCATGTTTGATGATACATTCTTTTTGGTTAAGTGTAAAGAATTAAACCATGGTTAAGTTGGAAATTAGGGTTTTGTTTTATCCATTATTTATTCATTTATTTATTTTGGAAAAATATTAAGCATAAAGAAATGAAATGGTGGCTAATTTTGGACTTGCATGTTGAAGCTTCATGAAGCTTTGACTTAGTCATCATTTTGTCTCATGCTTAACCCTAAACACTCCACTCAACCCTAGTTGATTCTCTACACTTCACCATGGTTAGATTATGATAAGCATTCCTTTTATTTTCTATTTTGAAAATAACTTATCATAACAATATTCATCTTCTTCATCTTCTTCTTCCATGAAGAAGCTTACTTCATCAATGGTGATTGATGAAAATGAGTGAGAAATCCAATTCTAAAGTCTACCCACTTCCTATTTCTTCATCCTCTACCTCTTGCCAAGTAGTATAGGGTGTTTCCTTCATAAGTTTTCATGGCTTGGTGAAGGTGGAGCTTGATCTAGCGATGCCTCGACGTAGATCATCTTCGGCATGGACATCGACGACCTAGCTCGCCATTTCTCCGACGAAACCGACGCTAGAGCCCGGGAATTCATTTGGACAGCGAGGGGACTTCGTTGCGGAGCTATGGAGGTGGAGCACCGGATCTACAAAGGTTGTATTTCCGTTTAAATTTTAGTTAAGTTGTTAACTAGTTTCATTTTCGCCTAGATTTCTAGCCAACGATCCGTTCTAGGGTTTCTCGGCACCTAGATTTTTTTAAATTGGCATGGTTGATGCCTTGTGAGACCTCCTTGGAGTGCCTGGGAACCTTACAGTGGTATCAGAGCCAAGCTAGAGCCTTAGGCGAAGTCTAGACGAAGTTTGATGTCCGTACGAACCCGAAACCCTAATACAATAGCCTTCTCTGTACTTTTTTCAAAATCTGGGATTTTTCCATATTAAAAATATGCAGAAAAATCAGCAGGCAATTCTAAGGGATACTGTAAAATTCGTGTGCCTAATTCCATCAATGCGCCGCGGTTCCGCGGCACGAGCATGGCTCGTGCGGCGGATCCGCGGCCGTTTTGTCTTTTCTGGCATCCAATTTTGCAAAGTAATTCATAATATGCAGTGCTGGTTTTCCTGAGAATTTTTAATATTTATTCAAGAGTTGAATTTTCTGGGGTTGTTTTGGGGATTCGGTGTTTCGATCGGAGTATCAGATTTTGTCTATGTGGCTTTCCGGATAATTTTTGAATATGTTAAAAAGTTCGACCGGATATAAATACCCAATTTTTCCCCTGTCGGGAAATTTGCAAGTGTTGGATTTTTTCCGAAGTTTAACGACGTTCTAAGTAGTGCAAGTAACGCGATGGTCCCTCTAGAAGACAACAAACCTTAACTCGATTATGTGACCGTCTTGAACTGCCCTTTGAACCTTAGGGTTTGGGGCAGTACGGCGTGCCACATGTGAGGCGTTGGCTTGACCCTTCTACGGATGGACCGTTGGTACTGAGGCACGAACTGAATGTTGTTAGACTTGTTTCATGTGTTGATCTGTATCGGGAAACCTTGGGTGTTCGAATGTTCGATCGGAAAGTTTAAAATTTTCTATTTATCTGGAATGGGATACAATAATTGGAATTCATAAGAAGTTATGAGATAACTGAATGAATGTTGTAAATCTAGCAATTTAGTCTCACATGATCGGTTGCCACGGAGTTTTGATGTGATCAAAAGTCCATCGCAATCACGTAGCGTACGCGGATACTCGCCGGGTAAACTTAATAGACAGCCACACTCCATAGCCCCGACCAAGTGACTGTAGGAGAACCCCGTTGCCGAAAGCATCCGTCCGGGTGCTCGCGGTAGCGGTGTTCCGCCTTGGTGCACTTCGTCGACGGTATCGGGGTTGCGGCCGCCTACTAAAGTTTGCGACGAGCATTCGATCAGGATGTCGGGAATCTCGTTGAATTGCAGGACTTGATATTGAAAAGTGTTTTTGATTTTGAGACTAAAATGCGGGGTTTATAATTGTTAGGCATGCGATGTCTAAGGAATTCATTTGGTCAGGCATGCGATGTCTGAGGTAGTTGCGGATTCCAACTGTTGTAGTTTTACACTTTCTTTTCTGTGACCGTAAGTGTAATATGTGATATCGCCGGTTTCGTTGCTATATGACAACGACAATTGGGATGCGCATATTTACTTACGTTGATGACATGTGATGTTATATGTTGCTGGATATGTTATATTGGATCGTCGTGTTTGAATAGCCGGGGTTTTTTATGTGAGATGAGTGTTTTTCATTTTCATTCATGTAAAAACTTGTATGTAATATTCTTTTATTGGGGCACTTCCAGGTTGCGGAAGATGTCACCTTTTGTATATTATTTACTTTTCCGCACTAGGATAGACCCAAGGAGGGGAGCATAAGTAACCGGGTTCTGGAGTCCTGTGGGAGACCAACTCGAGGAGTCGAGTCCGGGTCTCCTAACTCTAGAATTGGTAGGGTTGCTTGCCGCTCTCATAGGGGTCTAGGGGTGTGGGTTTGGCTATTCATCACGACCGTGGAATCCGTGTTTTATACTGGCTCGTATTGAAAACACGGACGTCCCAGTATATCCAATATTTCATATGATTCTTCTGCTGCGATATCTGTGATGTGATCATGTGATGTTCTATGATGGATACTGTATATAGTATATATGATATAGTATATAGATGTTACTTATGTTTTACACCCGCGCTAGCCCTGCCCCGCTCTGCCGTTAGTTACCTAACCTAACGGTGCACGAGGGGACATCGAGGCGAATGCGGATGGCATAAGTGTACGTCGTATTTATCTATGATGTTTAGGTACTTAAATGATGGGACTTCATTAATGTGATTAATGAAATAAAAGAAACCTAAGATGTTGTAGAATCGAATTTCAAAATAAAACAGGTAGCTACAGTTCTTGCTTTGCACAGCGGTATATGTGATATATCCTGCACCTTATTCGATGAGGAAAGGACCGAGATCCCTTCACTGGGAGTGACTCCTTTAGCAATAACTGGCAGATGCTACACACTCGGTTTGTCTTTTGATTGCTTTTAAGAGTTTTTGCTTTGCACAGTGATATATATGATATATCCCGCACCTCATTCGACGAGGAAAGGACCGACGATCCCTTCACCGGGAGTGACTCCTTTAGCAAAACTAGAAAAGCCTCAAAAACACTCCATTTTAAAATCATTTGATTCTACGACGATATCAAGTTCATTACGCAATAGGTTTTCAGAAAAACCTGTCATAGCCCTCCGTCATTTCAGATAAGTACTAGTTAGTATTCATGCTGCGGTTGTTTGGCCTCCGTCAAGGCGTAGTGTACGGTAGCTAACTAGTGCTTATCTGCTAGCATATGATGCGATTGGATTAGGGTATTCGTACGGCGTTGTTTGGCCTCCGTCAAGGGTCGTGCGGGTGGGTTTAATTCAATCAGGAAATGACGGGTTGAACTTGACTAGCAGACTATGGGTTGTTTGGCCTCCATCAAGGTCATAGGACGCTAGGGGTAAAATATTATCGGGAATTTCAAGTGTTGAAATTTGCAATGAGATTGCATACCTTCTATGAGATAGTTGGATCCCGATACCCGCTGCGAGTAAGAGTTACTCCTGGGAGAGTTTTACACATTACAATTAGCCGATCAAGTAGGTGTCTAGAAAGGTGTCAACGGGGTTACGTCTCTGGGAAAACGAGGTTTACATTAATTAGGTTCGTGCGAAAGCATGGGGGACCTCCCTCAAAGTACCGACACTAGCTTGGCTTAAAGATTGGCGAACTTGTAGCGTGTAATTAATCCCGGCTAGTCTTTCCTTTTAGGGTTTGAAGGAAGATTTGATAAAAAGCAGTGGGAGCCATCCTGATTAGATAAAATAATAACCAATCTATTCTTGCAAGAGCGCACGCTGAGTGTTTTCTTCTCTCTCTCTCCAGGTAGCGACCATATCACGCCTTAATCAAGATAATAATACAGAAATATTGACCGAACCCGCTTGTTATACTGAGCTGGGGAACGTTGGTCCCGCTCCAACTTATAATTGTTATAAGATCGATCAGGAATTTGGGGAATACCAGATTTCCCGTGCCGCCCAAACGAAGAGACTGCATGCTGATGCATCATCTTCGGGTGTGTTCATTACAAAGAACTGTTTCTCTGAATCCTCTACGTCTTGGGTATGTGATCCCAGATCAGGATCCCAGATATGTAATCTGTTACATAGGGCTACAGAAAGGTAGAGAACTGAGAACGGGTGATAAGTTTCATGAGGCAGAAAACGGGGCAAGTGTTGCAGCCAAGTCTGTTGGTCACTGTCACCCTGTATTACCAATACATTGATTCTGAACGAATGTTATTAGATACTGAACCTGATATACAAAATCGTATCGATCTCTTTATTAGTAAAGAAATGATAATATTTTGTTTAGTTGGATAATGTTTTGAACATTTCCTATATCAAAAGTTGATCGGTTCAGGCACGTTATCTAAAAGCATTGACGTTCTAAATCAAACAACAGTTCCTAGTATATAGAACACACACAAGAAGAAGAGTTCAGAAATGAACGGATCCTTCTTGAGGCATTGTAGACTAGGTCATATCAATGCGACCCGATTGGCTGAAGTTACATTTAGATGCATATTTAAATCAGTTTGAATTTACATCTTGTGAAAACTTGCCAGTCATGTCACAAAGATAAGATGACCATAGCTCCATTTACTGGAAACAGAGAAAGAGTTAGTAAACTCTTGGGATGATACATGTTGATGTATGTAAGGTCCCCTGTCTACACATGCCAGGATTGGTTCTTTATACTTCATTATATTCTCTGATAATCTCTCAAGATTCAGTCATATGTTCCTGTTGAAACATGAGTCCGAACCTTTTGAGATATTCACAGAAGATAAGCGAGAAGTAGAGAACCAAAATACGGGTATAAGTATTATGTCCTTTGATAAGATCAAGGAGGAGAATACTTGAGCACGGAATTCCTGGACCATTCTAAAGGAGAATGAGATTCTCTCTCAGCATTACTCCTCCGTATACACCATAGCACGATGGTATATCGGGGTGGAGCAATCACACCCTATATGATAAGGTGTGCTCTATGATGAGTACTGCTGAGTTACCTATTTCCTTTTGGGAGTTATGCACTTGAGAAGCTGCATACCTATTGAATAGGGTTCAAATCAAATCAGTTGCCTACCACTTCATATTTGATATGATAAGGGAAGAGCCCATGTCTTAAGCTAGTTAAGATTTGGGGTTGCCCGGCCTATGTCTAAAAGCAAAATCCGGACAAGCTCGAGGCAAGGTCAGTTATGTAGAACTGGAAATGTTCCAGCTATACAAACTGCAGCAGATGATTTGATAAAACCAAAGGATTCAATAGAAACCAACGAACCTCAGCCTCTCCGCCGATCTAGTAGGGTTCCTCACCCACCTGAGAGATACTTTGGTTTCTCTATGACAGTGGGAGCGAGGATTGCATCATGAGATGATGACCCAACTAGTTTCGAGCAGGCCATCAGGAGTGCGACTCTGTAAGAATGGCTGGATGCTTAGCAATCTGAGATGGAATCATTATACACCAACAAAGTATGGACTTTGGTTGCTATATCTGAAGGGTTAAATCCCCATCAGGAGCAAGTATATCTTGAGAAGATTACTTGGTGTAAATGGAAAAGTTGAGACTTTCAAAGCTAGACTTGTTAAAAGTTTGCATCATTGACCAGGTGTGGATCATGAGGAAACCTTTTTCTAAGGAGCTATGCTTAAGTCCATCCAGATCCTACTTACCATGGCTACATACCATGACTACGATCTCTGGTGGTTGGGTGTCTTGACTGCTTTTCTAAATGATGTTTTAGAAGAGGACGTCTATAAGTACACAGCCAGAGGGCCTCGTAGACAGTGGGAGCAGCGGAAACGTGTACAAGATGCTTTATAGGATAAAGCAGGTATCGCGGAGTTGGAACATCTGTTTTGATGTCTTAGTCAAAGAGTTTGACATCATCAAAATGGTAGATGAACCTTGTATAAACAAAAAGGTAGTAGGGAGTATGGTAACGATACTCGTAGAGTACGTGGATGACATACTCTTGATAGGGAAAGAGTTTCCTATGCTACGCTCGGTCAATCTCCGGTTATCACAATGATTCTCCACATAGGATCAAAGTGATACCTACTAAATCCTGGGTTTTGGACCTATGAGATAGATCCAAATGGATGTTAGAATACTCACTAGCTGTAGTGAGATGGTATCAATTGATCCTGGGAAGAATCACTGGAAGTGTTCCAGGGTGATAATGACGACTGAGTGTCAGTCACATGCATTGTCTTTACCCTCAGTAAAGGGACGGTATGTTGGAAGAGTTCCAAGCTAGATACCGTGACATACTAGACGATAAAGGCAGGATACATCGCTACTTAAGATGCTACCAAAGAGGCAGTCTGGGTGTATATTAGTTCATGAGATGAACTTCGTTCCTGCCATTGTGAGACAATGGAGTTGTGGCTTATGCCAAGGAACATCCGTCCCATCAGTGATCCAGACATATTCTAAGGCAGTATTACCTGATCATGGAGATGGTTGATCTCCAGGGGATCGAGGTTAGGAGAGTAGACTCAAAGGACAACACAGCGGATCCACTCACAAAGGCCTGTTCCCAGAGAGAGATTTTTATGGGATGGTTGAGTATGAGATACTACAACCACTGCTATCAGATGGCCCTAGTGCAAGTGGGAGATTGTTAGTTATATGTATGCCCTAGAGGCCATTACTGTACATAGGATGTATATTGTAGTGGATGCTGGGACATATATAGGGAGGACTTTCTTGCTCGACATGATAGTATGCTATCTGGTTGATCTTTACCTTAACGTGTATACTGATTGTCTCTCTGTTACATGTTGGTAAAGCCCTTAGGATGTGTACTTGACTACCTGGATTATGATGCGGATCATACTAGTGGGGACAAGGTAGTCCATAAGTACATCCTTGAAAGTCCCTAGTCGTGGGTGTATCGAGACGGGGCATCGATATACCAGAGTAGACTAGCGTATACCTTCTCGACCCATACAGATGGGCGATGGATGATCCCATATCCATTGGTGTTTGACATCAGAGATGATATACGGGTGCTCAGTGGAGACTGGGTACACTGGACGGACTTGCCGAGAACTCCCAGATGGTATTATACCTCACGTCAGATGGCAGTTCTCTGGTGACACTGGTACAGAGTAGTCTGTTGACCCGAGATCGTCATAGAGTCTTGTGTGGTTCCCACTGTGCTTTGATTTCCATCTTACCACGTCCAAGAGGGTGTGCAAAACGGTGGTTTTTGGGTACAGTCCCGAATCACATGGAGGCAATAAGCGATAGGAGGGGATTCGTCTCTCCCGGTATAGGGAGTTGATGTTGCGCTGTGTTCGATTGGCTATAACCGGAAATCTCTGGCCAGGGTTGCTGAGATTTACTGGTAAGTGTTACCAGTAGTTTCTCGAATTGTTATAGACCTCATATCGACACGACTTATCGAGCTATTGGGGTCTGACGTTTACCACCCCTAGGCGAGATATGCGACATATCATACGATCAGACCGGACTGCACGGTAGTGTTACTGGTTGGATTCACTGGAGTGTGAGTGGGCTTGCTCGTCGATCTTCTGATCGCTCAATACCCGGGTGGCCGTTACGTTTAGCAGACCGCTTGCGGCTTGTGGGTGTTTGATATGATCATCACCTGCTGCCGGCGTATTGACGAGTCTTTGGAGTCCTACACAGAGGTTTCCTGGCTCAAGCGAAACGAAATAGGAGCGCATATGAGATATGTGCGGGACCGAGAATAATGCGTGTATGTGATACCGTATTCTATTCTCGCGATGAATGTATCGAATGGTTGTATGCGATATAACCTAGTTTTCGAATCAAGTATTGATTCGATAAGCCGATACATTGAATACTAGTCGGTTGTGTGCGACATGACCGAATCATTGAATCAAGTGTTGATTTAATGATTTAATGCATAATTATATATTTGATATATTACTTTGCACTAACTAGTATTGGTTCACTTTAAACGGATTTTCTCACTTGGTTTGTGCACATTGTATATCTGATATACTTTTGTACACATGATTGTATCATATTTGATGATACATTCTTTTTGGTTAAGTGTAAAGAATTAAACCATGGTTAAGTTGGAAATTAGGGTTTTGTTTTATCCATTATTTATTCATTTATTTATTTTGGAAAAATATTAAGCATAAAGAAATGAAATGGTGGCTAATTTTGGACTTGCATGTTGAAGCTTCATGAAGCTTTGACTTAGTCACCATTTTGTCTCATGCTTAACCCTAAACACTCCACTCAACCCTAGTTGATTCTCTACACTTCACCATGGTTAGATTATGATAAGCATTCCTTTTATTTTCTATTTTGAAAATAACTTATCATAACAATATTCATCTTCTTCATCTTCTTCTTCCATGAAGAAGCTTACTTCATCAATGGTGATTGATGAAAATGAGTGAGAAATCCAATTCTAAAGTCTACCCACTTCCTATTTCTTCATCCTCTACCTCTTGCCAAGTAGTATAGGGTGTTTCCTTCATAAGTTTTCATGGCTTGGTGAAGGTGGAGCTTGATCTAGCAATGCCTCGACGTAGATCATCTTCGGCATGGACATCGACGAGCTAGCTCGCCATTTCTCCGACGAAGCCGACGCTAGAGCCCGGGAATTCATTTGGACAGCGAGGGGACTTCGTTACGGAGCTATGGAGGTGGAGCACCGGATCTACAAAGGTTGTATTTCCGTTTAAACTTTAGTTAAGTTGTTAACTAGTTTCATTTTCGCCTAGATTTCTAGCCAACGATCCGTTCTAGGGTTTCTCGGCACCTAGATTTTTTGAAATTGGCATGGTTGATGCCTTGTGAGACCTCCTTGGAGTGCCTAGGAACCCTGCAATTTGGATTCTTGCGCATGCTTGGGCGCTTGATGCGATTTTGGTGCACACTAGATGCACAACATCGGGAGTCTTCGTGCATATCAGATGCACCTGATATTGCTGTCAGGCACACCCGTTGCCTTTGACAGGTGTTTCGTGAACACCCGATGCACTTAGATTTTGTTTCTGTGCACATGTATGGCATATTGATGGATTTCGATTTCCGTGCGCACCAGATGCACGTGGCATTCTTATGCACATTTTGGGATTGGTTTCTTTTGGAGCAGTATGTTTTATGATATTTACTATTTGGTATAGTAGCTCAGCAGGACTAGTCCGTGGACAGTACCTGACTATATTCTTACATGCATTGATAGTTATTGAAGGGATTTCCAAAAAGGAGCTATAGTCTCAGTATTTACCTACGTGTCCGAGATGACACGAAAATTTTTACAAGGGAACCCTTCTAAATTGTTTTCAAAACGGCAGGACGTGTATGTTAGACAAGGGTATATATATATATAGTTATTTTTTTACAATAGACGTACGCCACTGATACGCGCATCGCACAACGACTTGAAAAGGTTTGGCATGCTTTTCTTTCAGATGTTTTGACGAATTTACTACGATGCTTACATATATAGTTTGATGTATATAATATGGGTTGTCGTATTGGGTTTTGACATTGGTGTCTTCGCCATAACTCCGATGATTGCGGGATGCTTGACGGAGTTTTGATTTTGGTTTATATACTCGTTTTTCATGCGCATGCATTGCGCTACTATGTGTTTTATGTATTTATGATTTCGGAGCCCCGACGACTTGATCATTTTACTGAAATGTTTCAGTATTTGAGGGGTTTAAATTTAAATTGGGGGACCGAATTTCATTAAGGGGGAAGACTGTAACATTTCAGAAAAATAAAATATTATTTTTAGGAATTTTTATAATTAAATAATAAATATTATGAATATTTTATTAATGCGGTATAATTAAATACCGATAAATTGGAAAATATTTGGAAAATTATAGGAATTTCTGAAATGAGGGTGTTTTATATGATTTAAACAAATTATAATTCTTATGATTAATTATATTCCATTTTAATGCTAATCGCGATTAAATATTACTAATCGTGCATTAAGCTTGATTTGTGCACATGACATGCACCATATCAAATTACACATTTTTACATTTTTCTACCATGTCTTTTTCTTTATTTTCATGCATGGTTGGTTTAATATGAGAGGATGAGAAAAGAGAACAAAAGAAAAGAAAAGAAAAGAAAAGGGAATAAAGTATTAGGCATGGGCATGAGAGAGAGAGGTGAGGGGTCAATTAACCATGGTCCTCATTGTTCCCTCTTCATTTTTTCCTTGATCATTTCCCTCTTCTTTCTCCCATGGCTGCCCTCATCTCCCTCCTCCACTAAAACCTCACAAACACCCTCAATCCCTCATCAAAACTTCATCTTCCCTTCACTAAAAATGTGCACAAGCTCACTACAAACACTTTGGACCAAGAAAGCAAGGATTTTGGACACTTGGGGCAACTCAGGAAAATTCTTGAGTTGCCAAATGAGGTACTTTCTTCACCATTAGTATAGTTTTTCATTCACATTAGTGTCCGTGCATGTTTAGAAGTGATATAGTGATATTTAGTGAGGTTAGAAAATTTCAAGTTAGGGTTTGAGAGATTCTTGAGTTGTGATTGTGTAATTGAGATTAGTAGAGGCTATACAACCCCTGTAGTGATGGTATTTTGGACTAAACCATAGACTAAAACCCCATTTCCTAAATTTATAAATCCCCGATATTGTATTTTGTGGAAATTGTGATGTGTTTTGGTGATCTTCTATAACCCGGGTGACCTGAAAATTATTTAGCAAATGCTGTGATACAAGCAGGCAACCCAGATGATAATCCCAAGACCCGAGACCCCAACCTCACCTGTTGGCCGCAGATTTAATGTTCCTGGCCGCAAATTGCGGCCAGGGTGGGGTGAAATGTGTCATTGTTTGGTTCATGGCTTCATCTACAGTAAAATAGACCTTCCATGTATGCAAAATTGGCTAATTTCACCTAGGGTAAAATCTGGAGCAAGTTTTCAAAGTTTCTGATTTCGTTTTACGGTTTTTAATGAATTGGGATTTGGTATTTGATATTGTGTCCCGTCGTCTGACGTTTGTACGTCAGCGATGAGGGTTGTTTGATTATTCTTACATGCGTAAACTATAGGTTTTAACCAATGTGTGATACTCGTGTCGATTTGGTTTTCGTGCGTGATTTCGGTTTACGATATCTTGTGTGTATATATGTACATACCCTCGAGTGGACTTGAACGAAAAGGACAAGCGTGGCTTCATCGACTTCGGCAAGCGAGGATAAAGGTGAGTAGATATATATCTACGGGGGAAGTCGGGTGGATGGCGTATAGCACCCCCACAGTTTCGTAGTGTAAAATACGAATATTATATTATTTATATAAAGGTGTATTGTGAGACTTTGCCTATCAAGATAGGTTTATGTGTTCATGGGTTAGTTTAGTGTAATTAGAAGTAACTTAGTTTAGCTTCTTAGTCGCGAAACCCTAGATTAATGATTTGCATACACACACGCACACACACTCGCATACATTTTACTTTCTTGTGCGTATATGGGGATATATACATATATATATATATACATATGGGTATGTGATTATGTATTTATATATATATGTGTGTGTGTGTGTGTGTGTGTGTGTATACATATACTAGGATATGAGGATAGTACATGGTATTTGGAGATGAGTCGATGTGATTGGGAATGATGCCATAAGATCGGTGATGTGGCTTGGTTCTGTAGGGTTACTAGGCACACTAACAAGGCTCTACAAGGTATCGACCATGCCAAAATTAAATTTTTATGTGCCGAATAACACTAAGCAAGATCGTATACTAGAGTTAGGCGAATCAATTAGCAAGTAAACAACTTTACTCTAAAGGGATATGAAATACAACCTTTGTAGATCGGTCCTTCACTTCATTTGCTCCTTGTTGAAGTCCCTTCGCTGCGATCGTGGATCTCCCGGACTCTTGCATGGCTTCACGAGGCGAAAGATGCGACCTTGCTTGAAGTCTCCGAGGCCGAAGATGATCTACGTCGAGGAAATTCCGACTCAAGCTACTACTTCACTAATTTGAGAATTAGTGAAGCAAACACCCTATACAACAGTGCTAGTCTTGATGAGGATGGAGAAATAAGAAGTGGGTTCTCTTTGGATTTTTAATTCTCACAAAGTTTCACTCTTTTTTCAAAACCCTAGCAAGCAATTTCTTTTGCTCAATGAAGAAGATGAATAAAAGAAAGGAATGAGGATAATGATCAAGTGAGAACAATAACCATGGTGAGTGAGTATCATATACTAACCCTTGTAGAGACTTAATCCTAGGCTAATGGTTATGGTTGGGTTAATAAAAATCCATAGTAAAAACAAAATCAAGTTGGATTAGTCAATGCATCCACAAGCTTCCATAAGCTTCATGTATTTTCAAATCCTCCATTTGATTTTGCAATTACTTTAAATATTAAAAACCCAAAATAAACATTAGCATAGTGTAAGTCTTATACACCCATGGATTGTGTATCATCAACCATTATACAATATGATAACACATTTTAAACATATATCATATATATGTTAAAGTAGTGTACAAGTGAGAAAAACCCTAAAGTGAACAAGTGTAAGTAAATGTAAACTAGTATATCTAATATACTATTATACACTTAATTATTAAATCAACACTTGACTTAATAATCCGGTCACATCTCATATAACCGGCTAACATCCATTGTATCGACTTATCGAATCAACACTTGATTCGATAACCCGGCCATATCATATATAACCGACCGATACATATAGTCGCGAGAATAGAATACGGTATCACATACATGCATTTATTCTCGGTCTCGCACATATCACATACGTGCTCCTATTTCGTTTTGCCTAAGCCAGTAAAACCTCTGTGTAGGACTCTAAAGACTCGTCAATACGCCGACAGTAGGTGATGATCACATCACGCACCCACAAGCTGTCAGCGGTACTAGCTGGACGTAACGGCTACCTGGGTATTGAGCGATCAGAAGATCAGCAAGCAAGCCTGCTCCAACTCTTGTAAAAGCCAGCCGGCAACACTTCCCATACAGTCCGGTCTCCTCGTCTGATATGTCGCATATCAAGTCTAAGGGTGGTAAACGTCAGACCCCAATAACCGATAAGTCATGCCGATGTGAAACTCATAACGGGTCGAGAAACTACTGGTAACACTTACCAGTAAATCTATAATCATCCCTGGCAAGGGACTTCCCTGTTACGGCCAATCGAGCACAGCGCAACATCAACCCCCAATACCGGGAGAGACGAAACCCCTCCTATCGCTCATTGCCTCCATATGACTCGGGACTGTACCCAAAAACCACCGTTTTGCACGCCCTCATGGACGTGGTAATGTGGAAATCAAAGCACAGTGGGAATCACACAAGACTCTATGACGATCTCGGGTCTACAGACTACCCTGCACAAGTGTCACCAGAGAACTGCCATCTGACGTGAGGTATAATACCATCTAGGAGTTCTCGGCGAGTCCGTCCAGTGTACCCAGTCTCCACTGAGCACCCGTATACCATCTCTAATGTCAAAAACCAATGGATATGGGATCATCCATCGCCCATCTCATAGGTCGAGAAGCGTATACGCTAGTCTACTCTGGTATATCGATGCCTCGTCTCGATACACCCACGACTAGGAACCTTGAAGGATGTACTTATGGACTACCATGTCCCCACTAGTATGATCCTCATCATAGTCCAGGTAGTCAAGTACACATCCTAAGGGCTTTACCAACATGTAACTATAAGACAGTATAGAGAGACATGTATACATGTTAAAGTAAAGAGCAACCAGATAGCATACTATCATATCGAGCAAGAAAGTCCTCTCTATATATGTCCAAGCATCCAATATAATATACATCATCTGTACAATACTGGCCTCTAGGGCATACATACAACTAACAATCTCCCACTTGCACTAGGGCCAGCTGCTGTAGTATCGCATACCAAGCATCCCGAAGAGTCTCTCAAACTGTATCTGGGGAATAGCCTTCGTGAGTGGATCCGCTGTGTTGTTTTTCATGTCAACCCTCCTGACCTCGATCTCCCGGCGATCAACTATCTCCCGGATCAGGTGATACCGCCTCAGAATATGCCTGGATCGCTGATGGGACCTGGGTTCCTTGGCCAAAGCCACCGCTCCATTGTTATCGCAATACAAAGGTATTGGATGCTCAATGGATGGAACCACTCCAAGTTCAGTGATGAACTTCTTGATCCAGACAGCCTCTTTGGCAGAATCGTTGGCAGCGATGTATTCAGCCTCCATCGTCGAGTCTGTCACGGTTTCCTGCTTGGAACTCTTCCAGCTAACCGCCCCTCTGTAAAGGGTAAAGACAAATCCCGACTGCGACTTAGAGTCGTCCTTATCACTCTGGAAGCTCGAATCGGTAAAGGGCTCCACTTGGAGTTCTCCGTTACCATACACCAAGAGCGTCTCTTTAGTCCTTCGTAAGTACTTGAGAATGCTCTTCACAGCTGTCCAGTGACTCTCTCCAGGATCAGCTTGATACCTACTCACTACACTTAGTGAGTATGCTATATCGGGTCTGGTACATAGCATCGCGTACATGATTGAGCCTACTGCCGAAGCATAGGGTATCCCTTGCATGCGAGCTCTCTCCAAATCAGTCTTGGGAAGCATCTCTTTGGAGAGAGTGAGCCCTGAGATCGTGGGTAAAAACCCACGTTTGGACTCTTCCATACTAAACCTCTTTAGTATGGTGTCAATGTACCGGGATTGGGACAATCCCAATATCCGTTTAGATCTATCTCTATAGATCCTTATTCCCAATATGCAGGAGGCGTCACCTAGATCTTTCATTGAGAATCTTTGTGATAAGAAGAGTTTGACCGATTGCAGCATAGGAATGTCGTTTCCTATCAAGAGTATGTCGTCCACGTACAATACGAGGAAGACAACCTTACTCTCTACCATCTTCTTGTAGATACAAGGTTCATCTACGCTTTTGACGAAATCAAACTCTTTGATAACGACGTCAAAGCAGATGTTCCAGCTCCGCGATGCTTGTTTTAATCCATAAATGGATTTAAGCAGCTTGCACACCATCCCGCTGCTCTCGCTATCTACGAAGCCCTCTGGCTGAGTCATGTACACGCACTTTTCTAAATCACCGTTTAGAAAGGCGGTCTTAACATCCATTTTCCAGATTTCGTAGTCATGATATGCAGCGATGGCAAGCATGATCCGGATGGATTTAAGCATAGCCACTGGAGAAAAGGTTTCGTCATAGTCCACACCTGGTCTTTGACGAAAACCTTTTGCAACAAGTCTCCACTTTCCCATCTACACCAAGTTTTTTCTTGAAGATCCACTTGCTCCCAATGGGTTTTACCCCTTCAGGAGCAACTTCCAAAGTCCACACTTTGTTGGTGTACATGGATTCCATCTCGGACCGCATTGCATCCAGCCATTTCACTGAGTCCCCACTCGTGATGGCCTGCTCGAAGCTAGTTGGGCCATCATCAACCATGATGCAATCCTCGCTCCCACCATCTATGAGAAAATCGTAGTATCTCTCAGGTGGGTGAGGAACCCTACTAGATCGGCGGAGAGGCTGAGCTTCGTTGGGAACTACAGAATCCTCTGGTTCCACTAAATCTTCAGTTTGAGTTTGTGTAGCCGGAATTTCTTCCAGTTCTACCTGGTCGCCACTAATTTCTTTTGTAAGAAATTCCTTTTCTAAAAAGGTGGCATGTCGAGACACAAACACTTTTTGTTCGTCAGTATGGTAGAAAAGATATCCATGTGAATGTTTAGGATATCCCACAAACTTGCATAGAACTGACCGTGCCTCGAGTTTGTCCGGATTTTGCGTTTTAACATAGGCCGGACAACCCCATATCTTAACACGTTTAAGACATGGTCTCTTCCCACTCCATATCTCATATGGTGTGGTAGGTACAGATTTAGATGGAATTTGATTCAATAGGTATGCTGTTGTCCCAAGCGCATAACCCCAGAAGGAAATAGGTAACTCAGCTTTACTTATCATCGAGCGCACCATATCTAATAGGGTGCGATTCCTCCGTTCCGATACACCATTGTGCTGTGGTGTATATGGAGGAGTCAGCTGAGAGAGAATCCTATTCTCTTTTAGGAAGTCCAGGAATTCATTGCTCAAGTATTCATCTCCTCGATCAGATCGAAGGATTTTAATACTTTTCCCGGTTTGGTTCTCGACTTCTTGTTTATATTCTCTAAATTTCTCAAAAGCTTCTGATTTGTGTTTCATCAGGAACACATATCCGAATCTAGAGAGACCGTCAGTGAATGTGATGAAGTATGAAGAACCATCCCTGGCATGTGTAGACATGGGACCGCATACATCACTATGTACCAGTCCCAAGAGTTCGGTAACTCTTTCTCCGTGTCCCGTAAACGAAGTTTTGGTCATATTGCCTTTGAGACATGACTGGCAAGTGTCATAAGATGAAAATTCAAACGGATTCAAATATCCATCTTTATGCAACTTAACGAGTCGTGTCGCATTGATGTGACCCGGTCTACAATGCCATAAGAAGGATTCGTTCAGTTCTGAACTCTTCCTCTTGTGTGTGTTTGTTATGCTCAGAACTGTTGATTGATTTAGAACATAAATGTCATTGCACATCGTGCCTGATCCGACCAACTTTTGGTTTAGGAAAATGTTCATAACATTATCCTGTAATACAAAATTATATCCCTCTTTACTCAATAAAGAAACCGATATAATGTTGCATATCAGGTTCGGCACGTAATAGCATTCATTCAGAATCAATGTATTACCAGTTGACAATACAATGTGATATTCCCCGACGGTTTTAGCTGCAACAATTGCTCCATTTCCAACCCTTATGTCTTTATCACCTTCTCTAAGTTCTCTACCTTTCCTAGGCCCATGTAACTGATTACATATATGGGATCCTGACCCGGTATCTAATACCCAGGACGCATAGGAAATGGAGAAACAGTTCTCTGTAACGAACACACCCGAAGAAAATGCATCAACATGTACTTTCTTCATTCGGGTGGCATGAGAATCCTGGTATTCCCCTATATCCTGATCAGTCTTATAACTCTTATAAGAAAGAACGGAACCAACGTTCCCCAGCACAGTATAACATGCGGGTTTGGTCAATACATCCATATTATTATCTTTATTAAGGCATGATATGGTCGCTACCTGGAGAGAGAAAAGAAAACACTTTAGCGTATGCTCTTGCAAGATCAGATTGGTTATTATCTTATCTAATCAGGATGGCTCCCGCTGTTTTTTATCAAATCTTCCTTCAAACCCAAAAAAGAAAGACTAGCCGGGATTAATTACACCCTACAACTTCGCCGATCTTTCAGCCAGGCCAGTGTCGGTACTTTGAGGGAGGTTCCCCGTGCTTTCGCACGGACCTAATTAAAGTAAACCTCGTTTTCCCAAAGGCGTAACCCCGTTGACACCTTTCTAGACACCTACTTGATTGGCTAATTGTCCTGTGTAAAACTCTCCCGGGAATAACAATTACTCGCAGTGGGTATCGGGATCCAACTATCTCATAGAAGGTATGCAATCTTATTGCAAATCTCAACACTTGAAATTTCTGATAATATTTTTCCCCTAACCCCTATGACCTTGACAAAGGCCAAAAAATCATAGGATGTTAGTCAAGTTCAACCCGTCATTTCTTGATTGAATCAAACCCACCCGCACGACCCTTGACAAAGGCCAACAAGATCGTACGACTACCCCAAAATAATCTGCATCATATGCATAAGCAGATAAGCACCATTTAGCTACCGCACACTACGCCTTGACAAAGGCCAACAAACGCAGCACGAATACTAAACAGTTCTTATCTGAAATGACGGAGGGCTACGACAGGTTTTTCTGAAAACCTATTGCGTAATGAACTTGATATCGTCGTAGAATCATGTGAATTTTGAAATGGAGTGATTTTGAGGCTTTTATTAGTTTTGCTAAAGAGGTCACTCCCGGTGAAGGGATCTCGGCTCTTTCCTTATGGAATAAGGTGCAGGATATATCATATACATCACTATGCAAAGCAAAACTCCAAAAGCAGTCAAAAGTCAAACCGAGTGTTGTAGCATCTGCCAGTTTTGCTAAAGAGGTCACTCCCGGTGAAGGGATCTCGGCTCTTTCCTCATCGAATAAGGTGTAGGGTATATCATATATACCGCTATGCAAAGCAAAACTGTAGCTACCCTTTTTATAAAGTTTTGATTCTACAACATCTTTTAGGTTTCTTTTCTTTCATTAATCACATTAATGAAGTCCCATCATTTAAGTCACCTAAACATCACAGATAAATACGACGTACACTTTTGCCATCCGCATTCGCCTCGATGTCCCCTCGTGCACCGTTAAGTTAGGTAACTAACGGCAGAGCAGGGCAGGGCTAGCGCGGGTGTAAAACATAAGCAACGTCTATATAATATATCATATATACTATATATAGTATCTATCACAGCACATCACATGATCACATCACAAATATCGTAGCAGAAGAAACATATGAAATAATGGATATACTAGGACGTCCGTGTTTTATTTTGAGCCTCTATAAAACACGGATTCCACGGTCGCGATGAATAGCCAAACCCATACCCCTAGACCCCTACGAGAGCGGCAAGCAACCCTACCAATTCTAGAGTTAGGAGACCCGGACTCGACTCCTCGAGTTGGTCTCCCACTGGACTCTAGAACCCGGTTACTTGTGCTCTCCTCCTTAGGTCTATCCTAGTGCGGAAAAGTAAATAATATATAAAAGGTGACAGCAACCTCGACCCGGAAGTGCCCCAATAAAAGAATATTACATACATTTAAATTTTACATGAATGAAAATAAAAACTCTCATCTCACATAAACCCCCCCCCCGGCTATTCAGAACGCGACGATCCAATATAACATATCCAGCAACACAGAACATCGCATGTCATCAACGTAAGTAAATATGCGCATCCCAATTGTCGTTGACATATAGCAATGAAACCGGCGATATCACATATTACACTTACGGTCACAGAAAAGAAAGTGTAAAACTACAACATTTGGAATCCACAATCTCTTTAGATATCGTAAATCCGAAATATCACATATTTCGCATTTCACGCCTAACTGTATGAATTCCACATATTGTATCACATTCCAGATAAATAGACAGTATTAAACTTTCCGATCGAATAATCAAATACCCAAGATTTCCTCAATAGCTCAACACTTGAGCGGAGTTCAAAAATTCCTGAATACGTCACAGTAGCAACGGTCCAGCCGTAGAAGGGTCAAGCCAACGCCTCACATGTGGCACGCCGTACTGCCCCAAACCCTAAGGTTCAAAGGGCAGTTCAAGACGGTCACATAATCGAGTTAAGGTTTGTTGTCTTCTAGAGGATCCGTCACATCACATGCACGTTTTTCCGAAAGATTTAAAACCCGATAAAAATTCAACACTTGAATGTTTTTCGTGCCGGGAAAAAATTGAGTTAATGATATCCGTTCGAACATTTTAATACTTTCTAAATTATCCGAAATAACATAACAAAATTAAATTCTCCGATCGTATCAGCGATTTCAAAATAAACCCCAAAAATACTCAACACTTGAGTCAGATAAAACAATACCCATAAAAATCAGTAAATAAATAGGAACTTTACTATGCAAAACGACAAGGGTGACGTCACCATATGACCGCGGAACCGCCGCACGAGCCATGCTCGTGCGACGGTTCCGCGGCGCTTTGGGCGCCACTCTTTGTCGTTTTGCACAGTATTCCTTATATTTTCCTGCTGATTTTTTTAAGCATTTTTAATTTGGAAAAATCCCAGATTTTAAAAATTGTACTGAGAGGGTTTGATTTCGACGTGTTCGGGTTCGTTCGGAGTTTTAACTTCGTTAACAAATCGCCTAATACTTTAGCTAGGCTCTGATACCACTGTAGGGTTACTAGGCATACTAACAAGGCTCTACAAGGCATCGACCATGCCAAAATTAAATTTTTATGTGCCGAATAACACTAAGCAAGATCGTATACTAGAGTTTAGGCGAATCAATTAGTAAGTAAACAACTTTACTCTAAAGGGATACGAAATACAACATTTGTGGATCGGTCCTTCACTTCATTTGCTCCTTGTTGAAGTCCCTTCGCTGCGATCGTAGATCTCCCAGACCCTTGCATGGATTTACGAGGCGAAAGGTGCGACCTTTCTTGAAATCTCCGAGGCCGAAGATGATCTACGTCGAGAGAATTCCGACTCAAGCTACTACTTCACTAATTTGAGAATTTGTGAAGCAAACACCCTATACAAGAGTGCTAGTCTTGATGAGGATGGAGAAATAGGAAGTGGGTTTTCTTTGGATTTTTAATTCTCACAAAGTTTCTCTCTTTTTTCAAAACCCTAGCAAGCAATTTCTTTTGCTCAATGAAGAAGATGAACAAAAGAAAAGAATGAGGATAATGATCATGTGAGAAGAGTAACCATGGTGAGTGAGTATCATATACTAACCCTTGTAGAGACTTAACCCTAGGCTAATGGTTATGGTTGAATTAATAAAAATCCATAGTAAAAACAAAATCAAGTTGGATTAGTCAATGCATACACAAGCTTCCACAAGCTTCATGTATTTCCAAATCCTCCACTTGATTTTACAATTACTTTAAATATTAAAAACCCAAAATAAACATTAGCATAGTGTAGGTCTCATACACCCATGGATTGTGTATCATCAACCATGATACAATATGATAACACATTTTAAACATATATCATATATATGTTAAAGTAGTGTACAAGTGAGAAAAACCATCAAGTGAACAAGTGTTAGTAAATATAAACTAGTATATCTAATATACTATTATACACTTAATTATTAAATCAAAACTTGACTTAATAATCCGGTCACATCTCATATAACCGGCTAACATCCATTGTATCGACTTATCGAATCAACACTTGATTCGATAACCCGGCCATATCATATATAACCGAACGATACATATAGTCACAAGAATAGAATACGGTATCACATACACGCATTTATTCTCGGTCTCGCACATATCACATACATGCTCCTATTTCGTTTTGCCTGAGCCAGTAAAACCTCTGTGTAGGACTCTAACAACTCGTCAATACGCCGGCAGTAGGTGATGATCACATCACGCACCCACAAGCCGTCAGCGGTACTAGCTGGACGTAACGGCTACCCGGGTATTGAGCGATCAGAAGATCAGCAAGCAAGCCCGCTCCAACTCTTGTAAAAGCCAGCCAGCAACACTTCCCGTACAGTCCGGTCTCCTTGTCTGATATGTCGCATATCAAGTCTATGGGTGGTAAACGTCAGACCCCAATAACCGATAAGTCGTCCCGATGTGAGGCTCATAACGGGTCGAGAAACTACTGGTAACACTTACCAGTAAATCTCTAATCATCCCTGGACAGGGACTTCCATGTACGGCCAATCGAGCACAGCGCAACATCAACCCCCAATACCGGGAGAGATGAAACCCTTCATATCTCTCATTGCCTCCATGTGACTCGGGACTGTACCCAAAAACCACTGTATTGCACGCCCTCATGGACGTGGTAAGGTGGAAATCAAAGCACAGTGGGAATCACACAAGACTCTATGACGATCTCGGGTCTACAGACTAACCTGCACAAGTGTCACCAGAGAACTGCCATCTGACGTGAGGTATAATACCATCTGGGAGTTCTCGGCGAGTCCGTCCAGTGTACCCAGTCTCCACTGAGCACCCGTATACCATCTTTGATGTCAAATACCAATGGATATGGGATCATCCATCGCCCATCTCATGGGTCGAGAAGCGTATACGCTAGTCTACTCTGGTATATCGATGCCCCGTCTCGATACACCTACGACTAGGGACCTTGAAGGATGTACTTATGGACTACCATGTCCCTACTAGTATGATCCGCATCATAGTCTAGGTAGTTAAGTACACATCCTAAGGGCTTTACCAATATATAACTATAAGACAGTATAGAGAGACAGGTATACATGTTAAAGTAAAGAGCAACCATATAGCATACTATCATATCGAGCAAGAAAGTCCTCTCTATATATGTCCAAGCATCCAATATAATATACATCATCTGTACAATACTGGCCTCTAGGGCATACATACAACTAAAAGGTTCGTATTATGAGATACGACCTGATATTTTAGCGGGTCTTTAGGCGATGTGTTTTCATACACACGCACATATATATATGTTGATGGTATCAGTATGTATTAGACTTAGATCAGTACCCCCTGTTCATGATATATGATGATAAGGATACCTGATGAAATAATGAGATAAATGTGATATTCGACCCGTACCCAGATTTGGGATGTCGTACGATGGATTTACCGTACGAGATAATTATGATGATTGATCCGCACTCTTAACTCGAGGATGTCATGTTATATATTGTATCGTACGTGATACTACTGAAGCGGGATCACCGACTACTAGATATATATATATCGACTCAGACTTAGGTGGTTTTCCTTACCCTTTCGATTACCCTGTTAGTTTAGTACTGTAGTTTACTTAGTAGATGTTAGACTGGACCCGAGTCATACTTATTTCCAAATTAACGAATCGTGGGTATTTTAATGACAGGCCAAGGGATACTACGGATATTTCAAAGGACATACATTTTCTTAAAAACACCGTAGCCCCCATTTTCTAAATACACGATTCTTGTTATTTCAAATATCAAAACTATATGACTCAAAAATATTAATGTTGATTCTTCATTGTTGCGTTTATTATTCATTTTCCGCATATTCTTGCTATTCCCATCGTATTGCATGCTTAAATGTGTTTTATTGTTATATTGAACCCATGTTATCAGGACACCAGCACCATTACCGATGATGGGTATGTCTACGAACACTTACTTGCCGGCTCACACACATCATCATCGGAAATTGCCATGTCACGTACACATTAGAAAATACTACTTCATTAGTATAAAATGTTAGCTGATAGTTTCGACATGGTACTAGTGAGCTTGCTTTTATATGATATTTTAGACATTGCATTTATTACTGTGATATCTCATGCATACGTATTTTCATTGTCATGCAATATTATGAGGCTTTATGCCAATATTCACTGTTTATTGACTTTTGATTATGTCGGATTTTCCATGTGGTTTATGGATTTGGAGAAACCGCAAGACTTTATAAACTCATTTTATTTCAAAAGATAAAAAGTGCGGTATTCTCATGTTATGATGTGAGTTATGTCCACCATGAGTTTTCTCGGCTCTTGAGCGATATCATACAGCCGATTTGAGGAGGAGGAGGAACCTTCTGTGGGTGTATGGTGGACCCGATGCGGTACCCCGGGGCAAGATGGTCGCAGATGATGGCGTTGAGCCTGGCAGGGGAGCACTACCGACTGGTGATTTTATTGTGACTCGACGGATATCCGGAGGATACCGATCGGAGTATTGGCCAGTACGGATAGCCGGAGCCCTAGATACTGAGATTTGATGATACAGGCCAGTCCGGATTGCCGGAGCCTGAGATATTGAGATATTGGGATTTATATATTTTGTGTCGATGCTAGACACTGATTCCGTGTTGATTTCATTGATGATACTTCGATTTTATTACAGATATCTCACACAGATAAGAAAAACAGTTTCCTTATTAGGTGTATTATGTTTTCATGCATACATACATCATATATATGATATGTTGCTACCTGAGGCACTGACACGAGCACTTGGTATTACACTTATGTATAGATGTTTACCCTTGCCATTTTATCATGCTTCACGCAATATTATTTGAGGATATTACTGATCGTATGACCTAGGATTGAGTCATGCATGTGATTTCTGCTCGGTGATGTTTTCTACTCACGAGTTGGCAACTCACCCCCATTGTGCCACAGTTTCTTGCAGGTTTTGCCGTACAGGTTTCCTTGGCGACTTTGCTGGTACACTGCTTCTTTCCGGGTGATTTCTTTGGTAGGTGGACTCACTTGCATCATGACCACCATTGTACATTTATTTATTCAGTTGTATCTAGTAAACTCCATCAACCAAACTTGTATATTTATTATACTTAGAAGATCAGTATATATTATTTCGACCTTAGAGTCGCGCTTGTATTATTATGGTTTTCTTGATGATTTTGAGTTTCCTTTTGAGTTTTGATCCTCGCCCTTCGGCGTTGTATATTATATTGCTTGCGTGGTTGTGACCGCCAATTGGCGAAGAGCTGGCTCCCGCTTGGGGATGGCTTTATTCATATTATTCATGTTGTACCTCTTTTGGGGCCAGTTTTTACAAAGGAAACTCTGTCGAAATTTTCAGAAAAGACTTGAGATTTTAAAACTGCATACTTCGGCTTATGTTATGAAAATCACTTGGTTTTACATAAGTTTTCTTCACTTCTTCCTTAAATGGTTTAGATTTCTGGGATTTTTGGCTTACTTTGAATTAGATGGGGTCCTATAGGCTTCATATGATTCAAGTGTCAGTCACGTGCCATTTCGGGTTGTGACACAAAGTATGGAGTGGAAAGAGAAAAAGGTCCCACCGAGCGTGCCACAATCTGTTTACCGCCGGAAGACATGGACGAACTGGGATGGATCGTCTTTCCTGAATCTGGGGGCAGATGCTATTTGGATTTATCCGTCCACCTCTCTGAAGATACCAAGTTGATTTATGGCACCATATATCAGAGATTTGGACGGATGCGGCCGTTGTAGAGGACTTCGTCAGATTCCCCCTCATTTTATGAGGGGGTTTTGATTGTGGGGATGCTCTTCCCTGCAGGAGAAAGCCCCTGCTGTTAATTACGTTACCGCATTGCGATAACCAATTTCTCCTGCTCCGGCAGTTCACTTCGTGTCGTGTGTTTTGTTTTGGTTTTGGTTAACCATAGAATATATATGGAGTCTAATTTATGTCATCACCCGTAGGGCGTGGATTAGTCCAAATCCGTATATTTTTAGATTTGGGCTTGGCTTAATTTAAGGACCGTTAATCTAGTTTGAGGTTAAGATCGACTCAAAACATATGAGAATTTGGGCTCAATTATTTTAGTTTAAAGACCTCACGGTCCATTATCGCCATGTTTGAGGCGAAATGTTGGTTTAAGGACGTTTCGGTCCTTTATCGCGGGGACAAATATAAGTTTAAGGAAATTTCGGTCCTTTATCGCCGTATTTGGGGGTGAATATTAGTTTAAGGACATTTCGGTCCATTACTCATCTTGCGCGCATGTGTATTTGTTACGTGACGAAGTGAACAATGGAGATATGGAATGTGCCCAATTTGGGGCATGATCAAATTTGAGACATGCACGTCAATTTGGAAGTGCATCAAGAAGTTATTGGTCATCGGGACCCGCCACCTCTCTGAAGACGTTGAAGAATGACAACGTTATATATCAGAGGTGTGAAGAGATGTACCCTTAAACCAAATCTCGTATTTGAGGGAAAAGGGGGGATGGTCCTAAAAATCGTTAGTCATATTTGAAACTAAGATTAACTTAGGGGATACGAGATGAATATCATTTTGGATATCATCAATGATAATTCATCAGTCACATTTGAGGCTGTGATCATTTTGGAAAATTATGGGCAATATCGGTTCAGTTGATTTAAAATCAAATAGGAAGCCCAAGCTTTACTGACTTAGCCAATTTGGGCTATGATTGGGTTCTTATACTACCCAGTAGTGCTAAGCACTCAATATATATAGTGATCACGTGTATTTCACGTGAGGTACTCAGATATGGGCGCTTCCCACTTTGCATGGCACTCACATGGGAATCACATGAGTGATGAGCATTGGTTCCAGGTTTTATTTGCCCACCCCTCCTTTTTTACATAAGTGCTCAACACTTGGCAGACGCTCACGTATGGAACACGTGAGGCATTTTAATTTTTTCTTCTATCTTTTTTAAGCACTCACGTGAGAAATACGTGAGGCAAAATAATAGTTCTAAGCACTAATTTTACTTGCGTATGCTTTACGTGAAACGCCAAGCTCTTCTTGTCTTTAGAGATATTAATCTCTATTGATGACCATCAAGATTTCTGTTTTGAAGATCTTGAATCATCATCATTGTTTTTATTGGAGAACTAAGTTCTCTTTTTTCTATTTAAGAACTAAGTTCTTTATGTATGGTTAAACCCTAATTTCGGGGGGTCACGACCAGGAATTGGCACGTGAATGGCACTTGAATCATGTGAAGTCTATAGGACCCCACCTAATTCAAGTAAGCCAAAAGCCCAGAAATCTAAAACTTTTTAGGGAAAATAGTGAAAATGCAGTTTTAAAATAAGGTTTTACTGAAATCAAGTTCTTTCATTAAAACATAGATAGTAGTACACGAAAACAAAATGTTTTGTAGCTATCTTGAAAACATGTTTCGTCATTGAAAATTTCGGCAGCACCTCCTTTGTAATTTTTAACCCGAGAACGAATACAAGCAATAGTAATAAAAGGCATCCCCAAGCGGAAGCTAGCTCTTCGCCAATTGGCGGAAACAACCACCCAAGTAATATAAATATATGACGCCGAAGGTGAGGATCAAAAATCAAAAAGAAAATAAAGAAAACATGCATCATCAAGAAAACCAGGAATAAGGAATAATACATAACCGCAACTCTAAGGCCGAAAGAATATACAAACTGTGGTTTATAAGTCTACTAAATATACAAGTATGGTTGATGGAGCTTTAACTAGATACTACAAAATAAATATTCAAGTATAAAATGGCGGTCACAGAGCAATGTGTCCCACCTATCAAGCAATCACCCGGAAGAAAGTGTAGTGCCAGCAAGCCGCTACGGAACCTGTACGGCTAAAACTGCAAGAAACTGTGGCACAACGAGGGTGAGTTGCCAACTCGTGAGTAGAAGATATCGCCGAGTAGAAACCGAATGTATGACGATCTCCTAGGTCATACAATACAATACAATAATAGTAATAACACAGTAACAGCGAGTAGCAGTATGAGTAATCATATAGGCCGATGTGTAAGGTCAAGTACTCGTGTTCGTGTCGCAAGGTAACTACATGTCATATATGTTATGCATGAATACAAATGCAGAAAGAAGTGGGTGTGTATAGTATCGACACACAAAATCAAGAGAAAATCTGAGTGCCCAGCATCGACACTCAAAAGCATCAGGAAAACCGCGTCCATCAGCGACACAAAATCCTCATATATCTCGGGCTTCATCTGTCCGGATCGACCCATATCATCTGATCTCATGACTACAGTCGGTATCCTCCGGATATCCGCCGCGCCAAATATCACCGGTCGGTAGTGCTCCCCTGCTGGGCTCAACGCCTTTCTATATGATCTTCTTGTCCCAGGGTACCGCACCGGGTCCACCATGTACCCGCAGACGGTGCATCCCCCTCCTCGAATCCGGTATGTGTACACATGTGGCTCAAGAACTGAGAAAACTCATGGTGGATGCCACACACATCATATAACGAGAAACACATTTTCTTTTAATAAAATATAATCATGAGTTTATAAATATCACTTACGGTTTCCCCAAATCTAGAAATCACATGAGCATAGAAATCTCCAAAAGAGTTACAATCTACAAGTATATAATGAAATAGTAAATACCGACATAAAGACAATGATCAGTGCAAAACTAGAATGTATGGATGCAAGTGCATATGGCATCTAAGTAAGAAATACAATGTCTACACTAGCATTTAAGATCTTGAGTGTTAAATAATACTACTTCTACAGATTTTCAACTTATATGAATGAAATAAAGGTTCTCTAGTGTGTACGTGGCATGGCAATTACCGATGATGATGTTTGTGAGCCGGCAAGCAAGTGTACGTGCAATATACGCATCATCGGTAATGGTGCAGGTGTCCTAGCAGACGAGATCATAATAGCTAAAGAAAACACATGTATATATGCAATGCAATGAGAGAAACATAAATATAACGGAAAAGTGAATAGTAAACGCAACATTTTAAAATATACATATCTGTATACGAGTCATACAGTTTTAGTGTTTGAAATAGCACAAGTCATGGTGTTTAGAAAAGTCGGGGCTACGGTGTTTTTGAGAAAAGATATGTCCTTTGAAAATCCGTAGCATCCCTCGAATTGTCTTTTGAAAATACTCACGATTCGTTAGTTTTGAAAATAAGTATGACTCGAGCCTAGTCTAGCATCTACCTAAACAACTAAAAGACTAAACTAAGAACCTAGTCGGAGTGATAAGAAAATCTAAACATATTCAGAGTCGATATATCTAGTAGTCGGCGATCCAGCCTCATAGCATCACGTACGATATAATACATCGTACGGCATTCTCGAGTCAAGAGTACGGGTCAATCATCATATATGGCTCGTACGGTACTATCCATCGTACGGCATCCTCAAAATCGAGGGTACGGGTCAAACGCCATATATATCATCATTCATACGGTATCATTCATCGTACTATATCAATATCATGGGTACAGATCTAAGGTCCCGTACAATCTATTATCTCATCAAGTCACATGTTATCGCATGTTTGCATATATATATCGCCCAACGATCCTTTATTATACCATATCATAAACAGTATCTCGACTCAATCACATATCATAACCTCACGGCATCATGCCCGATCATATCGACTCATATCCATATAGCATATACTATCCTCATATCACGTGTATATATGTGTATATATATATAAGCAAACACACCTACACAGACACACATATATATATACCTACATATACACACAATTACCAAGTGCATGTGTGTGTGCGTGTGTGTGGGAGAACACATAACTTGCGATTCGCTACAAGGTAATAACCCTATGGATAGGTCTTCCTAGATTAAACCTAATCTAATCTAAGGTCTCCTAGATACCCTATTTGCTAAGTATCCAAATATCGCATCTAAACATATAATAATAGTAATACCCTATTCTACAGTTGCGGGGGTGCTACACGCCATCCACCCGACTTCCCGCGTAGATATACATCTACTCACCTCGATCTTCGCTTGCCGAAGTCGATGATGCTATGCTCTCACTTGTCGTACGAAGTCCACGCGGGGTACCTACAGTTTTCAATACGTTATATCGTAAACATGAATCGAATACGAAAACCAAAACAGCATACGAAACACCCATAGGTTAGAACCTATGGTCTACACGTGAAAAAACAACCAAACAACTATCGTCGTCGACGTACAAACATCCAACGACCGAGATAAAACACAATATCAAAACTCAAGTCATTAAAAACCACAAAACCCAAAACAGCAACTTAGGAAAATAGCTCCAGATTTTGACTAAGATAAATTGGGACTAATATAAAAATATAGGGGATAGTTTACAAGGTGTATGAGCTACAGGAAAAACCACAACACCATCACCTGATATTGGTCCAGCGAGATTCCTAAAATAGCCAACGTCGTCGGTCATTAGAGAGTATTCTTGGCTCGTTTTCTCGTGGTAGTCTCCTAGTGGTCTATCTAGGTTAATTTATATGTTTGATTATCTTATAAGGATCCCAGGTTGCTCCAAATTCCCTGTAGTCCTCACAATTCAAAGAAACCAACATCGAAAAATCTAAAGTTCAAGTTTGGGGTTTTCTATACTTGGTTTGGTCCAGGTTTGGACACTAGAGGGGGGTCGTGGTCACTAATACATCTTAATTACACCCTCATATATCATAATATCACCTAAAACTCAACTTAGAATTTTCAAACAGTACAAAATCATAAAGGTTTAACTCTAACTATAATAGGAGGTATGGAGACTTAGATCTTAAACTAGGTGTGTAGAAATTACCTCATTTGGCAACTCAAGAATTTTCTTGAGTTGCCTAAGGTCCTCAAAGTCTTGACTTGATGTATCCATAGGGTTTTTAATGAGGTTGTGCATATTTTTTGTGAAGGGGGTATGGAGTTTTTGTGAGGATTTTGGGGGTGGCCATGGTGGTAGTGGAGATGGGGGGATAAAGGAGAATGAGGAAGGAGGAGAAGGAAGGGAACAAAATGAAGAGGAGGAGAGAAAATGAGAAGTGTGTAGAAACTTCCTACTCTCTCTCTCTCACACATTAGCCATGATACAAGTCCCATCACTCTCTCTCATCAAAGATATCTTCTCTTTTCATATTAAAACAAAACCAATTTTAAATGAAATGAAGCATGGTTAAAAATATATAACGAGTGTTTTGCAACATGTTGCATGTCACATGCTTAAGCAAGATAATTACATAATTAGTGAAATATTAATCGAGTTTAATATTAATTTGAATATAATTAGTTGTATAATAATTATACAATATCTAAATCACTTAAATTCTTTTAAAATCAATACTTCATATTTGTTTTCCAAACTATCGGTATAAAATTATACCATTTCATTAAAACTAATTTCTATACATTAATAATAATCATGAAATTTATTATTTTAATTATTTAAATTCCCAAAAATAATATTTTATTTTCTGAAATGTTACAATCTTCCCCCCTTAAATAAATTCGGTCCCCAAATTTTAAATTTAAACCCCCCAAATACAAAAACATTTCAGCAAAACCATAAAGTCGTCGGGGCTCCGAAATCACGAATACATAAAGCATATCCTGACGCAATGCATGCACTTGAAAACGAGTGCAAAACTCAGAATCGGACTCCATCCAGCATCACGCCATCATGGGAGTTAATGCGAAAACACTAATGTCAAAATCCAATACGAATACCAACATGATATACCCAAAACGATAGCATGTATATAGTACACATCATTGTAAAATCGTCAAAACATCCAAATAGAAATGCATGCAAAACCTTTTTCAAATCGCCGTGCGATGAGCATATCACGGCATAAGTAGCGGACGTTCATTATAAGGAAAATAGCTCTATATATATCCTTTGTTTAACATATATGTTCCGCCTTTTGAAAATAATTTAAAAGGGTTTCCTTCGTAAAGTTTTGTGTCATCATGGACACATAAGAAAATATTGAGACTATAACTCCTTTTTGGAAATCCCCTCGGCAATTATCGATGCAAGACAAAATACTCAGGTACTGTCCTTAGACCATTCCTGCTCGGTTACTAAACCGGATAGTATATATACCATGAAAACATGATGCTAGAAATGAAATCAATCTCGAATAAAGAAAACAAAATGCCACGTGCGTCTGGTGCGCATGGAAATCGAAATCAAATACAGTGCCATGAATGTAAACAGAAACAAAACTCAAGTGCAACGGATGTGCACGAAAATATCTGTCAAATGCAACGAGTGTGCCTGAAAACAATATCTAGTGCATCTGATATGCACGAAGAATCTCGATTAAGTGCATCTGGTGTGCACAAAGTCGCATCTATTGCGTCATGTGTATGCAAGAATCCCAATCAAGTGCACAGGGTGCACGAAAACATAAGTCCAGTGCACTAGGGTGCACGAAAATGAATATCGAGTATCAAGATTGAAATCAACGGTATACGACATACACCAAATCAAATTAGATATACCGTGGTATATAAACTCATAAACACGTGCATCTGTGAGCACAAAATCACATCAATACTGAAAGTGGGTGTAAACTGCTCGAATGCATAAGTCAAAATCATATGCACACGGTGTGCATGAACTCAAAATCAAATTTCTTGAAATGCGTAAGAATCGAAAACAAGTGCAATGGGTATGCACAAAAACGAACATCAGTACAACTTGTACTGATACATGAAAATATGAACAAGTGCACTGTAGTGAACATAGAAATTATCAACCATAAAACAAATCGTCAAAATATCAAAATCCAAAACGACTAAAACGTGACATATGAATCGCCAAAGCGCAATTTATACTAACAGTCGTCGGGGTGCCCCTCCTTCATGGTCGAAAGGTGCCAGTGCGTCTAAGGCTGGCGGAGCAAGATATCTACTTGCCTCTTGCCTACGGTCTGGCGTCCTCTTCTATTAGACCCTCATTTCTCCTTGTGGATTATCAGTTATATGCCTCCTCGGTTTGACAGCCTAATTCGGAGTAATGATGGAAATAATCCCATTCAGGCGCTTCTCTGAAGATTCCCTGACCAATTAATATAGTCACTCGTAACGTATCTTATCAATAATGGAAGTCTCTGGTCCAATGATTGTGCGCGATACAATCGATCCTAATTCAAGCCTTTTCGTGTAGTATTCCAGAAAGATCCCATCGGGGTCTCTTCCAAATATCATCTCTGTAGGACTGCTCGGAAGTTGGCACTCCTTACTAAATCTGTTCGTTTCTTCGGAACAGCTGCATTCTCTTCATGACTTTTCTCTGGAATTATGGCTGCTTCCAACGCCTCTGCGTGCATGTTAAATCTCTGATGTCAACGAAGTGGAATGTCATTTCGTCAAGATTTTGTACGAACCTCTTACTCCGCTACCCTTCGGTAAGGACCAACTTGGAATCATCTTTACGTAGTTGTGTGGACAGCGCTCCATTTGGCTGTAGTCATATGTAGAGTCTCCTCTTCCGAAGCAACGAACTCGCTATCTCTAATATCCTGTAGTAAGCATCTGGCAAAAACGTCCTCGGGAACTCGTCCAAATCATCGGACTGATGCGCTTACGCTCGTCCTGTCTCGATCGTCTCACCACATGCCTGTGTAAGCTCCTCTTCTAGCTGAAGCTAATTAATCTGATGATCTCGCATCGGAGTATCCAAAAAAACAACTTGTCCTAATCATTCATCCAGGGGTGACTAGCGATCTTCTATCATATCCCCAAGTATAGACTCATGCTGCATTAGCTTCAATGATCTGGGGACTATATCTTATCATCTCAGCAACAGCTGGCTCATCTATCCGCACGGTAGACAACGCCTCAATCATCTGGAGTAGATAGTACATCAAAAGTCTTCGCCTTCTAGCTGGCCTCTAACAGTGGCCCGATCATCTGGTGTGGACGGTACCTTAATAGTCGTTGCAAACTGAATGGATTCTAGCAATGGCCCGATCATCTAGTGCAGATCTAATCGTCCGCGTCAACGAGAAATCTTAGTAAGACAACTCATCGAAACGCTCGTGTCAACGGAAAACATCGTAAAACAATATGTCAAACATTCGTGTGTCACGGGGATACACCCTGGTCAGTCCTCGTCCATGACGAGCTCACTCTGACCGCATCTCTAGCCGCTCATATAATCATGGTAACAAAAATCACGATCCGATATCGATAAGGATATATCATAGAAACGAATAGAAATACAATACATAAGAAATGTATATCCTAAGGCTTCTTAAGCGGAGTAGCGTATCGTAAATATGCCACGGAACATACACACAGTACGTCACTCTACTTAAGTCACCTACTCCATCAACCAAGGTCAACCTACACGACGAAAGTTCGAGTCTAATACCCCTTCGGCCAAGTCTAAGTTCCATAAGGTCAAGTCTAGGTTCCAAATATATATATACGCCCTAGACTCCGCATAGTCAAACCTAGACTCGAACTAAGGTTAAACATAATGTTCTGATACCAACTTTGTGACAACCCGGAATTGGCACGTGACTGGCACTTGAATCATGTGAAGTCTATAGGATCCTACCTAATTCAAGTAAGCAAAAAGCCCAGAAATCTAAAATTCAAGTTTGGGGTTTTCTATACTTGGTTTGGTCCAGGTTTTGACACTAGAAGGGGGTCGTGGTCACTAGTACATCTCAATTACACCCTCACACATCATAATATCACCAAAACCTCAACTTAGAATTTTCAAACATCAAAAAATCACAAAGGTTTAACTCTAACTATAATAGAAGGTATGGAGACTTAGATCTTAAACTAGGGGTGTAAAAATTACCTCATTTAGAAACTCAATAATTTTCTTGAGTTGCCCATGGTCCTCAAAGTCTTGTCTTGATGTCTCAATAGGGTTTGTAGTGAGGTTGTGCACATTTTTTGTGAAGGGAGTATGGAGTTTTTGTGAGGATTTTAGGGGTGGCCATGGTGGTAGTGGAGGTGGAAGGATGAAGGAGAATGAGGAAGGAGGAGGAGAGAAAATGAGAAGGGTGTAGAAACTTCCTACTCTCTCTCTCTCTCTCTCTCTCTCACTTTAGCCATGATACAAGTCCCATCACTCTCTCTCATCAAAAATATCGTCTCTTTTCATTTTAAAACAAAACCAATTTTAAATGAAATGAAGCATGGTTAAAAATATGTAACGTGTGTTTTGCAACATGTTGCATGCCACATACTTAAGCAAGATAATTACATAATTAGTGAAATATTAATCGAGTTTAATATTAATTTGAATATAATTAGTTGTATAATAATTATACAATATCTAAATCACATAAATTCTTTCAAAATCAATACTTCATATTTGTTTTCCAAACTATCGGTATAAAATTATACCATTTCATTAAAACTAATTTCTATACCTTAATAATATTCATGAAATTTATTATTTTAATTATTTAAATTCCCAAAATAATATTTTATTTTCTGAAATGTTACAATTAAATTCCCCCGAACATATGTTCTTTTTCTTTTTAACCTAGTTTTTTGCCCTAAGTTTTGAGTCTGAAGAACAGAATCTCCCCGATGAGAATTAAATTCTCAACTTGTGGGGAGATTTACTTTTGCAATTATCAAACCAGAGGAAGAACTATGTTTTCGTATGAAGGGTTGAACCCTTATATCTGTTATACCAGGCAAAAGGGAACTTTTGATCTCCCCTTTGTATTTACCTAGAGTGTTCTTGAAGGAGGAGGGCCTTCTTCCTTTGAGAATTAAATTTTCCGTTCTCTCAAGAACTCACTATATTTTTTTTTTTGCAAGAGGTTATCGGGGGCTTTTTTCTCTTTTCTTTTTTTTGAGACTTCAAGTCTCGAGTCCTTTATATAGTGGAGGCAGATTGTTAATTGGTTTTGAGAAAATCTCTCATTGAGAGAATCCAATTGATTTAATTGGTCTCAAAATTGATTTGGAAAATTTTACCTACCGTTGGATCTTTGATCCAAGTGTCTCTGTTTTTACAGAATATGTTGTTCTTGTTTTTAACTAGATTGGGGTAATATTCTCCCATATACAGAATAAGATTCTATTGAACGGTGATATTTTTATCCTCATTGGATTTTTAATCTAAGGGTGCTCGGTTTAACAGAGCACAATCTTTCTTTGTTTAGAATGATATGGGAAATATTTTCCATCTCATTGGATCTTTGATTCATCAACTTTTTGTTTAACAGAAAATATCTCACCCAATAGAATTTAATTCTATACTTAATCACCATTGGATTTTTGATCCAACGGTTCCTTATTTGAGTAGAATTTAATTCTACGTAAGGAGGTGCCCTCACGTGTTTAACACGTGGGGCTTATTTAGCTCCTCTAATTTGGCGCTCATATACCTTGTGTATGGCCGCTCACGTGTTTAACACGTAAGGTCAATTTGGCCTTTGGCCATTCACTCTTAATGCTCATATGCTTTGCATATAAAAAATAGAATTTAATTCTATGCATAGAGTTTAACTCTATCTGAAGCTAATGCTTCAAAGGGGTATCCTCACATGTTTAACACATGGCCCCAGTTGTGGGGTTTTTTTGTGCTTTCATACTTTATACATAGGCACTCACATGTTTAACACGTGAAACCTATTTAGCCTTTAGTTGTTTAATTGCAGCGCCTATATACTCTGCATATAGGAGCTCTCGTGTTTAAGACGTGAGGCTTATTTAGCCTATAGTTTTTTGATTGTAGCACATATATGCATTGCATATAGGCGCTCACATGTTTAACACATGAGGCTTGAGTCATGGGGGGAATTTTCTCCCCCTTCTTTTTTTATGAGGGAACAAATGAAAGCATCTGTCAAGTGCAACGGGTGTGCACAATAATAATACCAGGTGCATCTAATATGCATGATGAATCTCGATTAAGTGCATCAGGTGTGCACAAAATCTCATTAAGGGCGCCATGGGTGCACAAGAATCTAAATCAAGTGCATCAGGTCCACATGAAAGCATCTAGTGCAATAGGGTGTATGAAAACGAATATCGAGTATCAAAAATCAAAATCAACGGTATACAACATACACTAGATCAAAATCAAGTATACCGCGGTATATGAACTCGTAAACGTGTGCAACTGCGTGCACAAAACCCATATCAAAGTACTGAAAGCACACGTAAACTAAACCGAATGCATAAGTCAAAATCATGTGCATACTATATGCACAAAATCAAATCAAGTATCTCGGAGTGCATAAAATCAAAATCGAGTGCAAATGGGTATGTACAAAAACGAAATCAGTACAACTGATACATAAAAATACGAATCAAGTGCAACTGTGGTGCACATAGGAAATATCAATCATGAACTAAATCCTAAAAATACCAGAATCAAAATGATGGAAATGTGATATCCGAATCACCAAGGCGCAATTCATAAATAACTGATATAGAGGTACCCATCCTTCAATGCCAAAAGGTGCCGGTGCACCCAAGGCTGGCAGAGCAAGATATCTACTTGCCTCCTGCCCACAGTCTGGTGTCCTCTACGCCTGGGTCCTTATTTCTCTCTGTGGATCACCATTTGCATGACTCTTCGGCTCGATAGCCGTTAGGGAGTGGCGACAAAAACATACCCGTTCAGACACTTTTCTGAACATCTCCTGGCCAATTTACATGGCCACTCGTAATGTAGCACGTCAATGATGGCAGCCTCTGGCCCACTGAGTATGTGCGATACAACCTATCCTGGTTCTAAGTCTTTATCGTGTAGTATTCCAGAAGGAACCTGCCATGGTCTCTCCCAATCTTATCTCTACCGGATTGCCCGGAAGTTAGTACTCTTTACTTAATTTGTTTCTTGTTCCGGGACAGCTGCATTCCCATCATGACATTCCTCTGGAAAGGTGGCTACATCCAATTCCTCTGCATACATAGTAAATCGCTGACATCAACGGAGTGGAATAACAACTAGTTAAGATTTCGCACGAAACTCTTACTCCGCTTCTCTTCAATATAGAACAATTCGGAATTATCTCACATAGCTGTGTGGACTGCGCTCCAATTTGACCATAGTCATATCCAGAGTCTCTTGTAAGGGATCGAACTACGAACTCGGTATCTTCAATACTCTGTGGAAAACATCTAGTCAATTATGTCCTCGGGGAATCGTCCAAATCATCAGAGGAATATGCTTTTGCTCGCCCTTTCTCAATCGACTCAGCACACGTCTGAGTGAGGTCCTCTTCTAAATGAAGCCAGTCAATTTGATGACCTCGCATCAGAGCATCCAAACGAACAAAATGTCCTGGTCACTTATCCAAGGGTGACTAGCGATCTTCTATCACATCCCTATATATAAACTCATGCTGCATTAGCTTCAAAAGTCTGGGGGCGATATCTTATCAAACTCAGCAACAGCTGGCTCATCTGTCCGCACGGTAGACAACAAAAAAATCTTCTGAAGTAGACGGTACATCAATAGTCTTCACAATCTGGCTGGCCTCTAGAAATGGCCCGATCATCTGGTGCAGATCCCAAACATTCGTGTCAATAAGAAATCCTAGTAAAACAATAAATCAATGCATTCGTACGTCACCAGAATACATCTTGGTCAGTCCTCATCCCTGACGGGCTCGCTCTGACCGCATATCTAAGGCAGCTCTCTCTACTCGTGTAGCCAAGGTAACAGAATCCACAATCCGATATCGTTGAGGATAGATCATAGAAACGAATAGAAATACGGTGCCTAAGAAATCTATATCCTAAGGATACTTAAGCGGAGTAGCGTATCGTAAGTATGCCGCGAACATACGCACGGTACGTCACTCTACTTAAGTTACCTACTCCATCAACTAAGGTCAACCTACATGACGAAAGTTCGAGTCTAATACCCCCTCAGTCAAGTCCAAATTCCGTAACGTCAAGCCTGGGTTCCGAAATATATATACACCGTAAACTCCGCAAAGTCAAACCTAGACTCAAACCAAGGTTAAACCTAATGCTCTGATACCAATTTTGTCACGACCCGGAAAAAGCACGTGACTGGCACTTGAATAACGTGAAGTCTATAGGACCCCACCTAATCCAAGTAAGCCAAAAGCCCAGAAATCTAAACCTTTTTGGGAAAATAGTGGAGGTGAAGTTTTGAAATAAAGGTATAATGAATTCAGGTGCTTGCTTTAAATGGATAAGTAATATTATATGGAAAACACAAGGGGATTATATACCGTAGTTAAAAACATTTTCGTCCTTCGAAATTTTGGGCAGCACCTCCTTTGTAAATTTTGAAACCAAAACCAATACATAGTAATAATAATTGGCATCCCTAAGTGGGAGCTGGCTCTTCACCAAATTGGCGGAAACAACACACAAATACAGGTATACGATGCCAAAGGCGAAGATCAAAGAAACCAAAACATCATCAAGAAACCAGAACAAGAATAGATACATGAGCGTGACTCTAAGTCCGAAAGAATATACAAACTGTGGTTTCTAAGTCTACCAAATATACATAATCTAGTTGATGGAGTTTTAACTAGATAAACCTGAATAAATATACAAGTACAAATGGTGGTCACGATGAAAGTGTACCCCACCTACTAAAAGCAAGTCGCCCGGAAGGGAGCGGTGTGCCATCAAACCGCTACTGAATCCGTGCGGTCAAACCTACAGGAAAACTGTGACACAATGGGGGTGAGTTGCCAACTCGTGAATAGAAGATATCACTGGGTAGAAATCGAATGTAAGACGATCTCTTAGGTCATACAGTAAAATAATAATAATATAACTAGATCGATGTGATAACAAGGGTGATAGTGTAAGCGTAAGTATAACAATACTAAAGTAATCATGTCCAGGTCATAATGTAGTATCATGTCATCTGTATCATACATATAGGTATATAGGTGTATTCTCCAATGTGTGCTCATCAACGCCACACCAAATCATCATAAAAACCTGAGTGCCTAGCATTGGCACTCGAAAATATCATAAAAATCGTATCCAACAGCGACACATAAATCCTCATATCTGGGGCGCCGTCTCATCGGATCGGCCCTCAAATCCATCTGATCATACGACTCCGGTCGGTATCCTTCGGATATCCTCCGAGCCCAAACTATCATCGGTCGGTAGTGCTCCCCTGCAGGGCTCAACGTCTCTCTATACGATCTTCTTGTCCCGGGATACCGTACTGGGTCCACCATATACCCACAGACAGTGCCTCCTCTCTCCTCGAAACAGGCATACACATAACTCAAGAACAGAGAAAACTCATGGTGGACGCCACACATCATATCAAGAAAAAACGCATTTTTCTTCTAAAATGATCATAAGTTTTCAAAATTTGCATGCGGTTTCCCAAATCCAGAAATCTCATGAAAACTGAAATCTCCTAAACATGAGGTAATAATGAAGCAATGAATACCGGCACAGAGCCAATCTACAGTGCATACCAAGAATATATATATGTAAATGTGGCATCTAACTAAGTAAAAAATGCAATATCTAAACTAGCATGTGAGGTAATAAGTACTAAGCAATACTAATAAGCTACAAGTTAATAGGCTATATGATGAAGTAACGATTTCTAATTTGTACGTGACATGGCAATTACCGATGATGAATGTGTGAGCCGACGAGTATGTATACGTGCAACATCCGCATCATTGGTAATGATGCATGTGTCCTAGCAGTCGATGTCATATAAAATAATGAAAAGAACATGTATATAAAATGCAAAGGAGAATAATATGAGCATAGCAGAAAAGTAAACAGTAAACGCAACAGTATAAAATATATATCTATATACGAGCCATACAATTATAGTATTTAAAACAGCACGAATCATTGTTTTTAGAAAAATAGGGGCTACGATGTTTTTGAGAAAAAGATACCATTTGAAAATCCGTAGCGGCCCTTGGGGTTGTCTTTTGAAAATGCATAACGATTCGTTAGTTTTGAAATTAGGTATGGCTCTAATTATATTCTAATATCTACTTAAGTGATTAGAAGACTAAACTATTTCCGAGCCGAAAGTGATTAGAATACTATAATGTTTCCGAATCGATGCATCCATCAGTCGGTGATCCAGCCTCATAATATCACGTACGGTATAGTCCCTCGTATGGCATCCTCGAGTCAAGAGTGCAGATCAATCATCATATATTACATCTCATACGGTATAATCCATCGTACGATATCCTCGAATCAAGAGTACGGGTCAATTATCATATATATCATATCTCGTATGGTGTCACGACCCGGAAAAGGCACGTGACTGGCACTTGAATCATGTGAAGTCTATAGGACCCCAACTAATCCAAGTAAGCCAAAATCCCAGAAATCTAAACCTTTTTAGGGAAAATAGTGGAGCTGAAGTTTTGAAATAAAGGTTTAATAAAATCAGGTTCTTTCTTAAAACATAAGTAAACTTATATGAAAAACAATGTTTTATAACTAGCTTGAAAACCTGTTTCGTCATTTGAAATTTGGGCAACACCTCCTTTGTATATTTTAACCTAAAAACAATCTAAGCAATAATAATCATAGGCATCCCCAACTGGGAGCTAGCTCTTCGCCAATTGGCGGAAATAACCATGCAAGTTATAAATATACAACACCAAAGGCGAGGATCAAAACTCAGAACGAAAATAAAGAAAACAGGCATCAAAGAAATCAGTATAGAGAAATAATACATGAGTTTGACTCTAAGGCCGAAAGAATATACAAGTCGAGATTTCTAAGTCTACAAATATACATAGTCTGGTTGATAGAGCTTTTAACTAGATACAACTAAAATAAAAGTACAAGTGCAATGGTGGTCACGATGCAAAGGTATCCTACCTATCAATTGCAATCACCCTGAAGAAGGTAGTGTGCCAACAAGCCGCAACAGAACCTGTGCGGTCGAACCTGCAAGAAAACTGTGGCACAACGGGAGTGAGTTGCCAACTCGTGAGTAGAAGACATCACCGAGTAGAAACCGAATGTATGACTATCTCCTAAGTCATACAATATAATAATAGTAATATAGACAGCGAGTGATGACAAGTGTAAAAAAATAACATAAAGTGATATCAAGGGTTACACTATAAACATAAATGCGATATAAAGTACTCGTGTCCGTGTCGTAAAGTAGTAACATATCATGTGTATGATGTATGAATGCATCAGTTAATGTGTGTCCAGCAACGACACACTAAAATCATGATAAAACCTAAGTGCCCAGCATCGACACTCGAAAACATCATGAAAACCGTGTCTGTCCGCAACACATAAATCTCATATCTTGAGCTCCGTCTGTCCGGATCGGCCCCATCATCTAATCTCATGACTGCGGTCGGTATCCTTCGGATGTCCGCCGAGATAAATATCACCGGTCGGTAGTGCTCCCCTGCCGGGCTCAACGTCTCTATCTCTCTATACGGCCATCTTGCCACAGGCTATCGCACCGGGTCCACCATGTACCCGCAAACGGTGTCACCCACGCTTCTCGCAGCAGGCAATCATATATAATATATGCTCTAGAACCGAGAAATCTCATGGTGAATGCCATACATCATATCAAGGGAAAACCGCATTTTTCTTTTAGAAGGAGCATAAGTTTTCGATTACATATGCGGTTTCCCAAATCCAGAAATCTCATAAAATCGAAATCTCAAATCAAGAGCTAATAATGATCAATGAATATCGGCATAAATCCCCTCAACAGTTGATCAGTCGAAAATATTGCATTTTTAACACGTCAATTTCCCTACCATTTGCACTCATCTAGAGGTATTCGGTATTAATATAACACATATTAGCAAAACAGCCGGAAAATACCAAATTACCTGTGTTATATACTAAAACCGACATTTTGAGGGAAATTGAGTGTTTATCATGGCATCGCATCATCTTTGTATAGCGCAACACTTGTTTCGAGAATCTGTGCAGGAAATTCCAGGAGAAGAGCCAAAATTGTCAAAAGTGCTGAGAAAATGACGCCAAGTCCAAGACTTGTGATCTGGTAGTAATCTAGAAGGAATTTTGAGAATCAACATATCAGATAATATACCTGAAGTCAGCTCAAGAAATGTCAAGAATTTTCATGCACTGAGCCTTCTATTGGGCCGCGGATCCGCGGCCAGAACCCCATTGGCGCGGCGGATCCGCGCCGCAATGATGGTGACGTCAGCAAATAATTCTCCAGAATTCTCGGTTAAGCTTCAGAACTCATTTCAGCCATTCAAAGCTCCAGAAATCTCCAGAAGCTTCAGTACGAACAGCAAAGCTCCTTGTTTAAGCTAATCATGTTCAAGCTTCCAAAGCAAGCTACTTAACAAACTAAGCCTAGAAGCGTCTCCCTAACCTCCAAGCTTATGAAGGAAGCTAAAGCCTAACTAACTATCTCTAGAAGTTTCTACCTAACTACCTAGCTTACAAGGAAAGCTAAACTAAACCTAGCTTCTAAAGGAAGCTAATCCTAGTGAAGGCTATAAAAAGGAACCCTAAAGCTTCTTCTCAAGGGTTGTTCAACAATTCACCCACAAGTTGAGTGACACAACTTGTGCATTCAAACCCTAATCCCCAATTCAAAATCCAAAGCCAAAAATCAAGAACTCCGAGTACCAAATCAAGCATGAAGCCTTTGATCCTTTAGAAAGCGACGCCGGACTTCATCGGAGCAAGTGATCCAAGGAGATCCGCGACTCAAGGAGACGAGCGAAGCCGAAATCGACGATCAAGTTCTTTCCTCTTGTAGATCTTGAGAGAATTGTAACAAAATTGTTGATAAATAAAAGTGAAATTTCAATATCTTGCTTTCTTTACATTCTTGCATCATGATTCGATCTCAATTCTTGATTGAGTATTTTGTTATGATGTTTGAGTAAAACTCCGCTCGTAGAGGAATCAAGACGATCAATAGACGATGGTGTTACAAATCTTGAAACGATTCTTAATTCCTATAAGTTTTGTAAACTCTTGTAAATTGAAGAATCGGCAACCTAGTTTCGAGCGATGCTTTCTTAATTGTGTTCGCTCTTAATTAGTGATCCACGATCGGTTCTTGAATTTACTAGAGACTAGAATTTGAATGAGATTCATCGAAAGGACAAAGGATGAGATGAAGAAACCTTAGTTTCTTTGAAAGATCCTTAAACCTCGAGTCATCGATCTAGTATCAAATCATTAATGGATAAGAAAACGTAATCAATAGATTTCATCATGTCTATAGATTCGATCAATTCCTACGAGCCTCACTTCGATTCTTGATTATTGGATTGGAAACCATCACTTCTTGATTCTTGATTTTTAATGTTTTTCCTTGATTTTAGATTTAGATCTAGTTAATTCTTGAACTTCAACTTTAAAATCTTGAATTGAATTGTCTTTTCTCTTTTCTTTAATTTTCAATTCATCTAATTCGAATTACGAACGGATTACACTTTCCCTGTGGACGATCTGCACTCGCTAACGCGCTACAATCGACACCGTTATTGATTGCGGTCAAAAAAAATTCTTTGGTTATGATTTCTTACACTTTTCTTATATACACACAAAGAACGAATCAATCAAAATGGCGCCGTTGCCGGGGATAGTGCGCTAATTCGTTCGTTTTTGAAATTTGATTTGAAAAATTTATTCCATCTATATTTTTATATCTAAATTCGCACAAACACAAAACGTTTTGTTGTGGTTCGTTGTGAGGAAATCTGAAATCTGCGGAGCAACTGGAAAATTTTTTGGAATATTCCAGAGGGTTCAGGAAGTAAACAGAAGCATTTGTACCAATTTTCGTGCAGTAATTCATCATACACGCGGCGGATCCGCGGCATAAGAAGCTTCCCGCGGCAGAACCGCGGTGGGTACAGCTGTTTGCTGTTCTGAATTTCTCAGGTGAATCCTTGACTTTCTTATCTCTCTCTCTCTCTGTCTGCTCCAATAACAATTTTCTGCAGATTTCTTTGCAAAATTCGCAGCGCCGCAAAAATAAAAAAATTGTGCGTGTTTGATCTTGGTTGTTTGCATTTTTAATACGGAAATAATGGGGCAAAGACCAAATTCAGATTAGGTGGGGAGTTCATTACCCTTCCTAAGCCCCGAAAATCACAAAACTGCATCCGCATTACCCTTATTAATTAAAACAAATCTAGACATGACTCTAAGGACCGTCGCGCTCACTTAGGATAGAAGGAGGTCGTGGGTAATCTATTGCTTATCCGCGTTTCTTTTGTGGTATCTAAGGCAAGTGTGTCTAAGGCAAGTGGTTACTTAATTAGGCCCACTACTTACGTATTGGAGAACTTCCCACTTACCTGGCACTTACCTGGCAACAGGAGAGACAAAGAGGCAGTAGAGGATTGATCCTGCGACTTGTCTTTTGGCAGTTAGGAGCAGTCTAGAGCCTTGACCTAGGTGACCACTAGACTTAGGGTTGTGTGTGCATTTGTTGTGATTTGCATCATTTTTTTCAAAAATCCGTATCTTTTTCAAATCAAACATCACTTCATCTTTCCCTTAATTATATCAACGCTGCCACTTGTACTAAACCCTTTAGTGCAAACTCAGCTGGACACGGGATTCTAGTGCCCGTCTTGTCCGTGTTTTCCCCCATCGACCCCAAAGTCGGTATTTCTACCTTTTCTTTTTCCCACCACCACCGCGATGGACGGATTTCCATCAAACTTTTACACCACTCTGCCACCGCCCGCAGGTGCGCAGAATCCACCCCGCATCTCTCTCCAAGAGAGGTGCTATCCTATGCGAGATTCTCTTTCGACCTGTCTCTCCATTCCACCAGCCAACGGGGACAATTTTGAGATTAAACCCCAATAAATCAACCTTCTACTAAAATATCACGGTCTCGAGTCTGAAGACGCATATGTCTTTATTACCAAATTTGAAAATGTATGCGCAATGATGGGTACTTCACAGCTTTCTGTGGATGCTATGCATCTTCGTCTTCTCCCATTTACCTTGTGCGATATAGCCGAGAAGTGGCTGTATAACACAACCGCACATTCCATTTCAAATTGGGAAGAATTCGTAAAAGCATTCCTAAAGAAATTCTACCCCAATCATAAGACGGCTCGAGTCCGTAGCGAAATAAATCAATTCACCCAGCTTCCAAATGAACCATTTTCAAAATGTCCTGAACGCTTTAAGGATCTGTTAGTTCAATGTCCACATCACGGAATCCCTAGATGGGATCTGTGCAGAATCATATATGAGGGCATTAATCCTAACACAAAACAGACCTTTGAATCCATGTGTCAAGGCAACTTCATGACCAAAGATGATGGGGAAGCCTGGAAATTCCTAGAAGATTTCGCTGAAAAATCTTTACAGTGGGAGGGTGGGAGTCAATCGTCTAGGGGTGGCAATAACCAATCGGAAGTTTCCATAGGAGTTAGAGCTGACATTTCAGCTATGCAAAAGAAACTCGAGACTATGGAAAATAATTTTTTAGCCGCCGCCCTAAATCAAATGTCACTCTCCAAAACTGTATGTGGATGCAGTTCTGATCCTTCTCATTTGACGGAAGAATGTCCACTAAATTCTCCATTTCAAGGTCATGAGCATATCAATTCTGCTTTCCAACAACGACCTAGAAATGATCCATTTTCTTCCACATATAATCAGGGTTGGAGGAATCACCCTAACTTTGCTTGGAACCAATCACAAACTCAAAACACGGTTCCAAACCAAAACAATTTCCAAATGGCTCCTCCACCACAACAGCAACCACTTCAATTAATTCAGCACCCCTTCCAAGCACAAAACTTTCAAAATCCGGTCAACACACCCGCACCGTCTAGTCCTTTGCAGTTGACCGGGACTGATGAATCCTCTTCATTTGCACAATACATGAATTTAGTCCTAACAAATATCATGCAAGTTTCGGGTGAGATGAAGTCTTCTTTCGATGACATGAAAAGAAATATTGTCTCTCAAAATGAGACTATAAAATCGATGGAAGAAGAAATTGCACGATTAAAAGCCGAAATGAGTGCAAGAGAGAAAGGGAAACTTCCAGCTCAACCTTTGCCCAATCCTGGCTATTCACATCATGTGAGTGCAATCACCACGTTGAGATCTGGAAGAGTGCTTGACAATCACGTTGGTGAAGAGATTGATGACACTGAAAAATATATCAATGATACCCCGGCTGAGACTTTTCCTTCCACTTATGCTTCTAATTCTGACCCCAGTTCTTCTACCCCACCACCTTCTTCCGAGCCTATTCTCCGTTTTTCCCAAGGCTCGATACCTCAGCCCATCTCTTCTAGTCCACCGAAAACGATCCCCACTCCTATTCTTAGATCGTTTCCACCCACACGATCTTCTCCAATGTTGGACCCCGACCTTATTGCTCAAGCTCCTTACCCAAATCGGTTAAGGGGAAAGAGACCAAGTCCACAAATGGAGAAGATCACTAAAATCTTGAAACAGGTTAACATCAACATCCCTCTTCTAGATGCTATCCAACAAGTCCCCGCTTATGCGAAAGTTCTTAAAGACTTGTGCACTAGAAAGAGGAAGACTCAAGTGCCCAAGAAGATATTCATGTCAAAAACTGTAGACACGGCTTCCCCCAACAATTACCGAGGAAACGTAAGGATCCTGGCTATCCTACTATTTCCATTTCTATCGGGGAGAAACACATCAACCGTGCTCTACTTGACCTTGGCGCAAGTGTTAACCTTCTTCCCTTCTCGGTTTACAAGCAGTTAGGGATCGGAGTGTTAAAGCCCTCGAGCATAACTCTCCAGATGGCTGACCGATCAAGCACCAAACCTAGGGGTGAACTGGAGGATGTGTTAATAAAAATCGGGGAATTTATATTCCCTGTGGACTTTATTGTAATTGATACACAGGCTGTAGAGAACCCACGAAACCAAATTCCGGTGATTTTAGATCGCCCCTTTTTGGCCACTTCCAATGCTATCATCAACTGTCATAACGGTTCTATGACCCTATCCTTCGGGAATAGGTCAATTGAGCTGAACATTTATAAGTTGGGAAGTGTACCCTCCGAACCTACTGCTCAGGTTTGTTCTGTCGACTTAATGGATGTCGACAGCAGCGAAATTGACGATCCTCATGATACCGATCTTGACTCTTTTCATATGTTGTTGTTTGACCCAACTATGTATCATACACATACGGACCCTTCCACCGAGATGTCCGGGTCAACAACTAACACTGATTATGAACTGTTTTTAGAGTCTGAAGATCACCCCGCACTTTGTGATGACATTATTCTTTGGGGTATTGATGAGACTTTTGAGGAGATCTTCGCTGATGAACTCGCATTTTTGAATGACACGGGTGTTGAGATAAATCATCTCCCAATCAATGAAATTAAACCCCCACCCTTTCTTTTGAACTGTAAAAAGAATGCGAGTAATGTCAATGCCAATTGAATCAATGTCAATGCCAAAAGAATGCGAGATAAATCACATACACTGCATCGTCTCTCCAAAATGAGACGCAAACACATTCTATTCCACCACTTACCTTTTCCCTACTTCTTCTTCCAGCAACCAGAGCACCACATTGATAAAATCTTCGAATGATTGGTGTTAACCTTCGGTCTTTGCAAAGCTTGGCATCGACCAATGGTTTTTGACCCCTTCATGTGATTTTCAAAGCTTAGCATAGTTTAACTCAAGTTTGGGGGGGGGGTATAATCTGGCTCTTGAAAAGAAAATTTTTACTCAAAAATGATGAGCCAAAAATAAGTTTGGGGGAGGATTTTCACTTAAATATTTTGCCTCCATTAATAATTTCCTCCCAGGCTTACAGGTTTTCGAGATTTAGTGGATGGCAACAGTGAGGACACTGTTGAAAACAAGTTTGGGGGAGGTTTGTGCTTATTTTCGCATCATTTGCATCATACTTTGCATAAGCACAAAACATTTTAAAACCTATAAAAATTTAAAAAATTTCAAAAATAAAAAAATAAATATTTTGTACATAAATAAGATAATAAAAGATTAGATAGTGAAAAATTACATCCAAAAGATTGGAAAAATTTAAGAAAACCAAGAAAATTAGAAGTTTTCTTATACGAACTAGTAATAAGTAGTTATGAACCGTTGTCCCAAGAGTTAGTAAGATGAAGGAAGTCACTAATCTGAGGATAAGAATAAGTCTGAAAAATAGCTCCTATTCTGGAAGCCAAACATTTTGAACGTTGATACCCTACTATTCGCACTTACACACGTCTTGAAACTCGGGATAGTAGAGGATACCTTAAAATGCTATTGTCTAAAAAGCCAAAGTATGAAGGAAATAAAAAAATATGAATAAAATATAAAATTGTGAGAAAAATGAACACTGGTTTTGTTATCGCCAAGGCAACAATAAAAAATATAGCGAGGGTGCTTCATCACCTAGTGCCTTAGACCAACTGGTCTGGGAGTCACTGCTAAGTCTTAGGTGGTGCAAGACGAGGAAAAAACACCGTATAAGCAAGTACATGAGTAATCGGTCGGTAAGTACCTCAAGAAGTATTAACGGTCGTATGAAAGTGTGTGAGAAAAACCATCTAAATATTCATTAATTAAAAAAGTACTGAGGCAGATGGACAAGAGTATGATAGCTTGAATTGAATTCTCCGGGTGTAGGGATGTTCTTTACACACACGTAGGGTTATATGATAGATGTTTGGAAGAAAGATAGGAATGAAGAATAAAGACGATGTTTTATTGAGGAATGATGTGATTTCTAATATCTTTTCATGACTATTAAGATAGGGCTCATGACAACCGAAAAGCTAGTATAGTTGGAAACTCTAATTTTCAAAGTCTTTCTTTTACAATTCTTATCTTTATATGTAATATTCACGGTCTTCCTCTTATTATTGGATTTTGTGGGTGCAATCCGCTGAAAACTGTCAGGAGACAACACTCCTCCTACTAGGGACACCTAGAGGTTTAAAGGCTTGTTGCACGTGCTCAGTGCAATCGTGTTGCCTACGAAAGTGTGCTAGTTAGTTTTTTCTCTTTCTTTATTTTCTCCTTCTCTTTTTAATAAAACAGTTCACTCGAGACGACCAAAAATAAGTGTGGGGGAATTTGATCAGTCAAAAATATTGCATTTTAACACGTCAATTTCCCTACCATTTGCACTCATCTAGAGGTGTTCGGTATTAATATAACACATATTAGCAAAACAGCTGTAAAATACCAAATTACCTGTGTTATATACTAAAACCAACATTTTGAGGGAAATTGACTGTTTATCATTGCATCGCATCATCTTTGTATAGCGCAACACTTGTTTCGAGAATCTGTGCAGGAAATTCCAGGAGAAGAGCCAAAATTGTCAAAAGTGCTGAGAAAATGACGCCAAGTCCAAGACTTGTGATCTGGTAGTAATCTAGAAGGAATTTTAAGAATCAACACATCAGATAATATACATGAAGTCAGCTCAAGAAATGTCAAGAATTTTCATGCACTGAGCCTTCTATTGGGCCGCGGATCCGCGGCCAGAACCCCATTGGCGTGGCGGATCCGCGCCATAATGATGGTGACGTCAGCAAATAATTCTCCAGAATTCTCGGTTAAGCTTCAGAACTCATTTCATCCATTCAAAGCTCCAGAAATCTCCAGAAGCTTCAGTACGAACAGCAAAGCTCCTTGTTTAAGCTAATCATGTTCAAGCTACCAAAGCAAGCTACTTAACAAACTAATCCTAGAAGCTTCTCCCTAACCTCCAAGCTTATGAAGGAAGCTAAAGCCTAACTAACTACCTCTAGAAGCTTCTACCTAACTACCTATCTTACAAGGGAAGCTAAACTAAACCTAGCTTCTAAAGGAAGCTAATCCTAGTGAAGGTTATAAAAGGAACCCTAAATCTTAATCTCAAGGGTTGTTCAACAATTTGTAAGACTACGGTAGCGCCCCGGCCGTCTTTCCGAGGCCAAAATGCGGAAACAAAAATTTTTCTTAACTTGAAAATCGGCGCTATCGTATGCTTAAAACCCGGATCGAACCATTAACCTACTACTAGCAAACTAGAAAAGGGATAGAAAGCTATACCGATCGATCTGTGTCCTTCGGTCTTCGGCCACCATCCCGATCTCCTCGCGGAATCTCCGGCCTCGATCTCCTCGTCGGAAAGGGCACCACATCATCGATTCTTTTTACGGGCTCCCGCTTCATCCGAAGCAACTCGGACGTGAAGTGTGCTAGCCGACGCGTCCAAGGTGTTGTAGAGAATGTTTGTGATGACTCTTCCTCTTGCATCCATTGCTTGGATGGAGGTTGAAGGTGTTGCCATTAATGGAGTTAATGAGCTAGAGGAAGAAGAAGAAGAAGGTGGCTCTCTTTTCTTTTTCTTATCTTGTGATGTTATGATAGAATTAGAAAGTGTCAACAATAACACAAGACCAAGCTAGCATAAGGCAGCCCCTTTCTCTTTCCTCTTATCAAATCAACACCAATCCATCATATAATGTGACATTAGCACATAAAAAGAGACCATGAGTCACTAATTATGTCTATGTCATATTTAATGCATGTCATGATGAAATCTAGCTCATTATTTCCATTAACAAACATTAATCCAAATGTTTGCAACAATAAAAAGATACAGCAACATCTAAAGAACTCGTGACGGATCACAAGGATACCCCTCACCTGTATATACATACCTGCACCTGCATTCCAACTGAATGCGAATGCGATGAGAAAAAAGTAATCCAACAAATCTAATACTAGGATCCGGCTTAAACCAAAGCCCACTAGTATGATCCGTTCGATCAAGATCCGTGCAATACCGCACGTATAAGATCGAACCCTGCCATATAGCATACGGCCTCTACAACGTTTCGCCCGAAACTTGAGAAACTGTCTGTGGGGGACTCTAAAGATTCGTCAATACTTTGGCTGTGGATTTAACCACTAGCACGTCAGAGATATTAGCCGTACGTAACGGGCTACCAAGTATTGACTAAAAGGGAGGTCGATAAGCGAACTCATCCTGACACCCTACTGAGCCTGTCAGTGACAATATCCGTACATTCCGGTCCGTTCGTCTATGAGTATCGCATGGCGGGCCTAGGGGGTTGGTAAAAGTCAGACCCCCAAAAGCGGTACAAGTCGTGTCGGAGTGTAGCCCAGAACACCTTGAAATACTACTGGAATACCTACCAGTAAATCTCCTGCCTCGGTCAAGGGCTTTATGTAATGGCTCTCCTAGACACAGCGCGACCTCACCCCCAATACCGGGAGAGACGAATCCCCTGCCGATCCGCTCACTGCCTCCATGTGGCTCGGGACTGTACCCAACTAAAACCTGTTTGCACAACTCCTTTGAGCCGTGGTAGGGTAGTAATCAAAGCACAGTGGGAACTCACACGAGATAAATGACGATCTCTGGTCAATGAACTAACATGTACACATGTCACCAGGGAACTGCTATCTGACGTCAGGTATAATACCAACTAGCATGTTCCCGGCGAGTCCTGTCCGGTGTACTCATAACCTAATGAGCCCCTGTATACATCTTAGGTGATCCAACTGACACCAATGGCTTGTGAGACAGGCCACCGCCCCTCAACGGGGTCTCGACTGTATACACTAGTCTACTAATGGAGTATCGATGCCCAGTCTCGAAACTTCCACGACTATGGACCTTTTAAGAATGTGCTTATAGACCCCAGCTCCCACGTATATGATCGCTATCATACTGCTAGCCGTCAAGCAAGAATCCTAAGGGCTCTATCAACGTGCAATAGTGACCTGTAAGTTCACCTGAAGCAGTACACGATGATAAAGATAAACCAGATAGCATACTATCATCTCGAGTAAGACTGTCCTACCGGCATAGGACCTCCTTCAATCATTGCAATCATGTGCCTGTGATCCAATAATTGACTCAGAGGGCACTATATCGAACAATCTCCCACTTGCACTCAAGGCTAATTATTGCGATGTCGCATATTTACAGCCCGTGTGATACCGAACACCCAACTCCTCTACTAATCAGTTTCACAAAACCTGTTTGCGAAACTATTGCGTTCAAGGAATAGCCTCAGTGAGTGGATCCGCCCTAATGTTTCTTTCTATGTCTCTCTTTATCTCAAGTTCGTGGAGAAAGCCATCTCTCGAAATGAGCAATACCTGTCTCAGAATATATCTGGATATCTGATAGGACCTAGGTCAAAATGAACTCCAAATCCAAACTTCTTAGACTGTATCGTCAACTGAACTTAATCAGTATCCTGCGCCATGCCTCCCTCAGTATCCTCTTGGACCACCTGTCCAAAATACTGCCTCTCGTCAGAGGGAAAACTATAACTCTGACAGCCACTCTGTCATCCAAGTCACCTTGGAAGCCTGGAATGATAACCGTCTCCTGAAGGAGGCTGCCATTATCATTTCCCTAGAACATTCTCTTATGTTCTAAAACTGCTTCCGAAAGTTTCTCCAGGACAGGATCAATATCAACTTATTGCATCTGGTGCAAAAAACAACGTCTGGTGTGGTACTTGACATCTCATGATTGACTCAATTGCCTAAGCAAGTGATCTGCCAATCATGCACATCCCTCTCCCCTTTAGTCTGTAAGACACCTTTAGAGAGGGTGACTCCATCACCTGCAGGTACACTACCGTGCCCGTAGTCTTCCATTATAAAACACCTTTAGAATGCTGTCTAAGTACCCAGATTGGGATACTACCCAAATCTAGATCTAAAACCATAGATCTAGTAACCAGAATGTCTGATATAAAATCCATGTCCTTTGTGGAGAAAACACTGTGTGACAACCAAAGTATAGCCGACCGGAGTATAGGAATTTCTCTTCCTACTCTGTGTATGTCATCCAAATACTAGGACATCACACCTTACTACCTTCTTAACAGATCCACCCCCTATTCTGATGAAGTCAAACCTATGACTGTCACATCAGAAATAGATGATCTATCTCCGCTTTATCTTCTTTAGTTCATAAATAGACATAAGCCACTTATCCACTATGCTTCCGCTGCTCCCACTGACCACGACAACCCTCTGGCAGAGTCGTATACACGTACACTTCTAAAGCTAGTTCAGAACGACGCTATACTCATCCTCCTGCCGGGTCTCACAGTCTGGAACAACAGCAATGGCAAGTCTGGGTAAACAAGAACCTTCCTACCACCGTCCCTGAGGCTACCGAAGTACCTCTCGGGTGTCTGAGGTTACCCACCATATCTGCGGAGTGGCCTAATGGAATGTCAAACCAGATTGAATCTTTAGGTTCTTATCAAATTTTCAGTAATCATTTGCGGTTCTGGAATCACTTCCAGTTCTACCATACTCCCACTACTGTTTTCTGAAAAAATCCATTTTACTAAAACTGTGGCGAGTCAAGAACAATATCACTATTGATCATCCAGATGGTAGAAAGTCAACCCTCGTCATTGCCCGGATCAACCCACAAACTGCCATTACAGAAACGTGCCTTGAGTTATTCAGAGTTTGGTTTTAAGCATAAGCCGGACAACTCCCCATACCTTAACAAAGTTAAGATATGAACTGTTCTATATCCAATATAGAAATAGAGGCACTGATTTAATTGGAACCAGATTCAAATCATGCAACTGTCTTCAGTGCATGTCAACTAAATGGAGAGAGGCCGCTCAGCATTACTCAACTTAGGAATGCTTCCAATTATGAGTTACCTGAAAAAGAAGCAAGTTCTCTTAATCATTACTATCAACTGAATACCATACACAAGTATCTACATCTTCGATCATCTTGAAGAATCCTGATACTTGCAATACCTGGTTCTCTACTTTATTCATATACCTATAACTTCTCAAAACTTGAACCTTTTGTTTCTACGAAACACTTGTCTAAGAACTAGAGAAGTCATAAGTAAACCGAATATAGTGCGAGGACCAACCCCTCTGTCCTAATGGACACTGGACAACATACAATACTCTGTATAAGTCCCTTGAGTCTTATAACTCATTCCCTGTGTTTCGTAGGTTGAAAACTGTACTTATGGTTAAGAAGAATTACACCGCTGTTTAATACTCCTTACCTAACCATCCACTGATATAGGTAAATGTCATGGACATAATTTCAAAAAGTTATATCTCACTCTATAAAATAGACGTACAGATATATCAATTTGAAATTGGTGCATAACAACGGATATTCAAAACCAAATATTTGTCGTCCGTCAAACAACCCAGGCGATCTCCTCAAATATCAGTAATTACAACGAATCCCGATATAATGAGGATGCTCACCCAATTCCCAATAACTTACTCCCACTCATCATCTGTAAAACCATACAGATGTGAGAATCAAACCTGGTAAATACATACCCTGGAGTAAGTACTAACTGGGAAATCAGTTTTCTTTTAACAATACATAGTGAAACTGAAACATGTAAATGTTTCGAAGGGGTATCCGTGTATTCCTAGTAATGCCTTTTCCATTATCAGATTCACAACCATAACCGTATATTTCTTTGCCATATCTCCAAATCCCTTTATATGTCTTTAGTCATTACCTTATGTACACCCCTTTAGGCCAAATGGTTTTTTTTCTTCCCTACCGTTCGGCACCAGCCTATGGTTTGGAAGAAGACTATCCAATAAGCATAATGGGTGTACTGTCCTAATCCTAGGAGCACTTGCAACCCGAGAGAAGGTAAAGATAAAAGACAACTGAATAAAATTTTATTCCTATTTCTCCTGAACCAGAATCCATCCCCGAACTGGAACAAGTTCCTTCGAGTTCGTATATAACCATACGATGGAGTATCCAATATAACTATGGATCTTCGTAGTGATACGGAGTGTTCTGGAGAAATACATAGGTGATGTAGGATTGGTGAAGAAAAACTTGGTTTGGTCGTGAATAGCAGTCGCAATTTACTTTGCCCTCTTACTAATCCCTTTATATGTCTTTACTTAATACCTTCTGCACACCATCGTTAGGCTAATTGGTTTTCTTCATTCCCTACCGTTCGTCACCTGCCTATGGTTTGGAAGAAGACTATCCAATAAGCGTAATAGGTGTACTGTCCTAATCCAAGGAGCACTCGCAACCTGAGAGAAGGTAAAAGGAAAAGACAACTGAATAGTCCTATTCGTTTTCTCCAGAACCAGAAACCATCCTCGAATCTGGAACAAGTTCCTTCAAGTTCGTATATAACCATACGATGGTTTTATCCAATGGATGTGGACGTTCGTAGTAATACGGGATGTCCTGGAGAAAAGGGTAAAAGTAGGAGTGGTAATGAGGTTTGCAACTCTGACAATCCAAAAGCCAGTGTTTAAAAAGGTTTGGTTAACTTGGTCACTGAGTCATAGTCAAGGGTCGGGCCATGGTCGCCGCCAAAGAGAGAGAGAAAAGAAACACTCAGCATGCACTCTAACCTAGATCAGAATGGTTATCAATTTATCTAATCAGGAAACCTCCCACTGTAACCTCAAATTCTCCTCCAAACCTAGAAGAAGAATTAGTCGGGATCACCCGAGGAGTAAACCAACTCATCAGTAGGAATCGGGATCCAACTATCATCGCATGATAACGTGACGGAATCCACTCACGTTATCACACTCCAGAAGGTATGCGCATGCCTGGCAAGTTTCAGTTTCTTTAGAAACTCCCGATGTATGTTTTTACCTATAAGACCCAAGTGACCTTGACAATGCGAACATATCAAAGAGTCCTAGTCAAGTTCAACCCGTTATTATCTTGAATACGTTAAACCCACACGTACGAGTCCTTGACAATGCCAACATAACCGTACGACTGTCCTAACCAATCCACATATCCAAGCGACAAAAAAGCATTACAGAGCTACCGAGCACTACGCCTCGACAATGCACGACATACGTAGCACGAATACTAAGCAATACTAATCTGAAATGACGGAGGGCTACAGCAGGTTTTTGGCGAAAAACCTTTTAACGTAATGAACTTGATATCGCTGAAGGAACCGGATAACTTTTTATAAAAATATAGTGACGAAAACCTTTGCTAAAGAGGTCACTCCCGGTGAACAGATCTCGGCTCTTTCCCCGTAGAATGAGGTGCAGCATATTCCAACTGAATACCACGATGCAAAGCAAAAAGTAATCGACTATAGTGAAATTATTACCCTGACGCAAACTTCTGTCCAAGGGGTCACTCCCGGTGAAGGGATCTCGGCCCTTGCCTCGTCGATTGAGGTGCTGGATATTCATAACCGAATACCACAGTGCAAAACAAAAGAGAACGTCCTTGCAATAACAGCTTTTTTTTTTTGAAAAATGTTCCAACAACATCAGAATAGGTTTTTTTAGCTTGCATTGATCCGAATCAATACAGTCCCATCAATTAATCACACCACAAAAGAACGAAAATACGATGTACGTATATGCCATCCACATTCGCCACTGGGTCCCGTCATCACCCGTTAGGTTACTTAACTAACGACAGAGCGGGGACTGGACTAGCACGGATGCAAAACATATACAACTACTAGTATATATATATATATATATATCAATATATAATATTCGCTCAAGGCGTGATAAAATGCAACATCACAGAAATGTAATAAGCATCACAGAACAATACAGATATCTAGGATCCCCGGGTTTCATAGAGCCGCTACTGAAACCCGACATTCCCCCGGTCATGTGGATAGCCTGTGCAATGAAATCCTAGACCCCTACGAGCGCGGCAAGTTACCCGCCAAAACCTGAAGCGAGGCAGCCCCCTTTAACAACGTGAATGGACCACCCAGCACTTCACGGAATCCGACAACTTGAGCACCCCTCCTTGGGTCAACCTGTACCCCCTACGAGTGCGGCGAATAGCCCGCCAATTCTAGAGTGAAGCCCCCTCTGTCTCAACCCCATGAGATGCGGGCCTGTTGCCTTCTAGAACTCGACTACCCGTGCACCCCATCGCGGGGTAATCCTAGTACAGAAAGTAAAATATATACAACGGGTACATCGATCTCAGCCCGGTCGTGCCCCAAAAGAATAATATACAAACAGGCAGTGACGGCAGTCCACATGTCGGACGCTCGCCCTGCAATATCAAATGTACATATAAAACCAAACTGTACTACCATTGCATCCAGGCTATCCACCACGACAAATCCGCAACATCACAGCACAACACAGAACATCAACGTGAATGTCACGTTCGCAAATCCGTCTAAAAGAACTATAGCAATTAGATAGGATTTACCGATCAAATGACATTCACGATCGCAGATATAATGTAAATACTGTTAACTAACATGTTTAAAATTTTCGATCGACAAAATTTCCTGAAGTGAGCCCCAAGCACAATACCCAGTACTCAAATAAATCTGGGCCCAAACAAAAAATACCAGAAACACCATTTCTAACTCAGAGAGCACTGTGCAAAATTTGGTGCAGTGAAGAGACTTTACTGCGGCGGAACCGTTGCCAAAGCAAGGGTATGGCCGCGGTTCCGCAGCGTCACAGTAGCCACGTGCTACCAAATTTTTTCCGAACTCCTAAAATACCCTGCCTGATTTTCTGCAGCACGCCAAATAATTTTTTGACAACAGAAAAATTTCGACAGAAACTGATGAATTTGAAATGCGGTTTTTGGAAATTCTGTCCTATCAAAGTTCTAAACACATTAGAGCAAGCTAGTAAAGGTTGATGGCGTAGCTCTGATACCATGTAAGACTACGGTAGCGCCCCGGCCGTCTTTCCGAGGCCAAAATGCAGAAACGAAATTTTTTCTTAACTTGAAAACCGGCGCTATCGTATGCTTAAAACCAGGATCGAACCATTAACCTACTACTAGAAAACTAGAGAAGGGATAGAAAGCTATACCGATCGATTCGTGTCCTTCGATCTTCGGCCACCATCCCTATCTCCTCGCGGAATCTCCGGTCTCGATCTTCTCATCGAAAAGGGCACCACATCATCGATTATTTTTACGAGCTCTCGCTTCATCCGAAGCAACTCGGGCGCGAAGTGTGCTAGCCGACACGTCCAAGCTGTTGTAGAGAATGTTTGTGATCACTTTGCCTCTTGCATCCATTGCTTGGATGAAGGTTGAAGGTGTTGCCATTAATGGAGTTAATGAGCTAGAGGAAGAAGAAGAAGGAGGAGGCTCTCTTTACTTTTTCTTATCTTGTGATGTTATGATAGAATTAGAGAGTGTCAACAATAACACAAGACCAAGCTTGCATAAGGCAGCCCCTTTCTCTTTCCTCTTATCAAATCAACACCAATCCATCATATAATGTGACATTAGCACATAAAAAGAGACCATGAGTCACTAATTATGTCTATGTCATATTTAATTCATGTCATGATGAAATCTAGCTCATTATTTCCATTAACAAACATTAATCCAAATGTTTGCAACAATAAAAAGATACGGCAACATCTAAAGTAAACTCATGACGGATCACAAGGATACCCCTCACCCCTATATACATACCTGCACCCGCATTCCAACTGAATGAGAATGCGATGAGACTAAAGTAATCCAACAAATCTAATACTAGGATCCGGCTTAAACCAAAGCCCACTAGTATGATCCGTTCGATCAAGATCCGTGCAATACCACACGTATAAGATCGAACCCTGCCATATAGCATACGGCCTCTACAACGTTTCGCCCCAAATTTGAGAAACTGTCTGTGGGGGACTCTAAAGACTCGTCAATACTTTGGCTGTGGATTTAACCACTACACGTCAGAGGTATTAGCCGTACGTAACGGGCTACCAAGCATTGACTAAAATGGAGGTCGATGAGCGAACTCATCCTGACACCCTACTGAGCCTGTCAGTGACAATATCCGTACAGTCTGGTCCGTTCGTCTATGAGTATCGTATGGCGGGCCTACGGGGTTGGTAAAAGTTAGACCCCCAAAAGCGGTACAAGTCGTGTCAGAGTGTAGCCCAGAACACCCTGAGATACTACTAGAATACCTACCAGTAAATCTCCTGCCTCGGCCGAGGGCTTTGTGTAATGGCTCTCCTAGACACAGCGCGACCTCACCCCCAATACCGGGAGAGACGAGTCCCCTGCCGATCCGCTCACTGCCTCCATATGGGTCGGGACTATACCCAACTAAAACCTGTTTGCATGACTCCTTTGAGCCGTGGTAGGGTAGTAATCAAAGGACAGTGGGAACTCACACGAGACAAATGACAATCTCAGGTCGATGAACTAACCTGTACACATGTCACGAGGGAACTGCTATCTGACGTCAGGTATAATACCAACTAGCATGTTCCCGGCGAGTCCTGTCCGGTGTACACATAACCCAATGAGCACCTGTATACATCTTAGGTAATCCAATTGACACAAATGGCTTGTGAGACCGGCCACCGCCCCTCAACGGGGTCTCGACTGTATACACTAGTCTACTAATGGAGTATCGATGCCCAGTCTCGAAACTCCCACGACTAGGGACCCTTTAAGGATGTGCTTATAGACCCCAGCTCCCACGTATATGATCGCCATCATACTGCTGGCCGTCAAGCAAGAATCCTAAGGGCTCTATCAACGTGCAATAGTGACCTGTAAGTTCACCTGAAGCAGTACACGATGATAAAGATAAACCAGATAGCATACTATCATCTCGTGTAAGACTGTCCTACCGGCATAGGTCCTCTTTCAATCATCGCAATCGCATGCCTATGATCCAATAATTGACTCTGAGGGAACTATATCCAACACAATTCACCCACGAGTTGAGTGACACAATTTGAGCATTCAAACCCTAATCCCCAATTCAAAATCCAAAGCCAAAAATCAAGAACTCCGAGTACCAAATCAAGCATGAAGCCTTCGATCCTTTAGAAAGCGACGCCGGACTTCATTGGAGCAAGTGATCCAAGGAGATCCGTGACTCAAGGAGACGAGCGAAGCCAAAATCAACGATCAAGTTCTTTCCTCTTGTAGATCTTGAGAGAATTGTAACAAAATTGTTGATAAATAAAGGTGAAATTTCTATATCTTGCTTTCTTTACATTCTTGCATCATGATTCGATCTCAATTCTTGATTGAGTTTTTTGTTATGATGTTTGGGTAAAACTTCGCTCGTGGAGGAATCGAGACGATCAATAGACGATGATGTTACAAATCTTGAAACGATTCTTAATTCCTATAAGTTTTGTAAACTCTTGTAAATTGAAGAATCGGCAACCTAGTTTCGAGCGATGCTTTCTTGATTGTGTTCGCTCTTAATTAGTGATCCACGATCGGTTCTTGAATTTACTAGAGGCTAGAATTTGAATGAGATTCATCGAAAGGACAAAGGATGAGATGAAGAAACCTTAGTTTCTTCGAAAGATCCTTAAACCTTGATTAATCGTCATCGATCTAGTATCAAATCAATAATGGATAAGAAAATGTAATCAATAGATTTCATCACGTCTATAGATTCGATCGATTCCTACGAGCCTCACTTCGATTCTTGATTATTAGATTGGAAACCATCACTTCTTGATTCTTGATTTTTAATGTTTTTTCTTGATTTTAGATTTAGATCTAGTTAATTCTTGAACTTCAACTTTAAAATCTTGAATTGAATTGTCTTTTCTCTTTTCTTTAATTTTCAATTCATATAATTCGAATTACGAACGGATTACACTTTCCCTGTGGACGATCCGCACTCGCTAACGCGCTACAATCGACACCGTTATTGATTGCGGTCAAAAAAAATTCTTTGGTTGTGATTTCTTACACTTTTCTTATATATACACAAAGAACGAATCAATCAACAGTGCATAAACAGAAAGTATATATATGAATGCGTGCGGCATCTAAGTAAGGAATGCAATATCTAAACTAGCAAGTGAGATCATAAATGTTAAACAATACCAGTAAACTACAAATTATCAGATATTACGAATGAAGTAATGGTCCTCTAATGTATACATAGCATGGCAACTACTGATGATGATGTGTTCGAGCCGGCCAGTAAGTGTACGCGCAACATATGCATCATCGATAATGGTGCATGTGTCCTAGCAGACAAGATCATAACAGCGAATGCAAAACATGTATATATGTAATGCAATGGAATTAACAAGAACAGAGCAGAAAGTAAATAGTAATCTATACATATCCGAGTCGATATAATTAATAGTCCGCAATTCAGCCTCATAGCATCACGTACGGTATAACACATCGCACGGCATCCTCGAGTCAAGAGTGCGGATCAATCATCGTATATATATCTCATACAGTATAGTCCGTCGTATGGCATCCTCAAAGTCAAGGGTACGGGTCAAATATCATATATATATATATATATATATCATCATCATCATCATCATCATTCGTACAATATCATCCATCGTACAAAATCATAATCATGGGTACGGATCTAAGATCTCGTACATCCTATTATATCATCAAGTCACATGTTATCGCATGTTATGTGTATATCGTCCAACGATCCATTAATATATCGTATTATATACGAGGTCTCAAGTCGATCATAAATCATAACCTCACGACATCATGTCCGATCATATCGACTCACATCCATATAATATAAACTATCCTCATCTCACGTGTATATGTATATATCTATGAACATATGCACATACATATATATGCACCTACACACACATCAATATATACCAAGCGTAAGTGTGTGAGTGCATGTGTGCGTGTGTGACAACACATATCCTAAGCTTCACGACTAAGGTTAAAGAGGTTAAGATTATACCTTCCTACGAAAGCGTTTATTCTAATCCTACAGTCTCCTAAAACCCTATTTGCTAAATATCCAAGTCTTGTATCAACACATATAATATATATATAACCTATTCTACGGTTGCGGGGGTGCTATACGCCATCCACCCGACTTCCCCCGTAGATCTATATTTACTCACTTTCGATCCTCGCTTGCCGAAGTCGATGACGCCCTGTTCTCCCTTGTCGTCCCAAAGTCCATGCAAAGGTACCTACATATCAAAACACATCGTATCGTATCAAAATCATAATCGAAAACCGACACGATACGCGAAGTGCTCATAGGTTAGAACCTATAGCGTACGCATGCAAAAACAACCAAATAACCCTCGTCGTTGACGTATAAACGTCCAACGACCAAAACCAAATTCAAATACCAAAAACCAAGTTTTAAAGATCCGAAAAACATTGCCAAAATCAACTCAAAATTCTCCCAGATTTTTGCTCCGGTATAAAGGGACTAAAGTAACAAAGCGGGGGCTAGCTTATAAGGTAAGTAAGCTACAGGCTAAACTCTAACACCAATGCCCTAACTTAGGCCGGCGAGACAAGCTAAAAATCCGGCGTTGCCGGTCCCAATAGGAAATTTTGGGCTCGTATTCCTGTGGTGGTCTTCTAGTGGTCTAAGTAAGTCAATGTATTGTTTGTTTTTCCTATGAAGACCCCAAGTTGCTCCAGATTCATATGATCCTCAAAATTTCACAAAACCGACATCACAAAAAATTCAAATCTTGAGTTCAGGGTTTGGGGTTTTATCTCATGTCTGGTCCACCAAACAAACACTACAGGGTTTTATAGTCTCTTCTAAACCTCAATAACACCTTCACAAACCATAAAATCCCCTAATCCTCTTCTGAGAATTTACAAGAATCACTAAACCACAATATATTAACTCTAAACTATACTAGGAGGGTAGGAAAGCTAATTACATAACTAAAGGTGTAGGGATTGCCTCATTTGGCAACTCAATAATTTTCTTGAGTTGCCCAAAGTGTTCAAAATCTCCACTTGAAAGATCCATCATGCTTGTAGTGAGCTTGTGCACCATTTTAGTGAGTTACATGGCGGTTTGAGGTGTTTTTCATGGTGTTTGTGGGTGGTAGAAAGGTGGAGGGTTGAAGGAGAAGGAGGAGGAGAAGGAGAAGGAGGAGGAAAATGAAGGAGCCATGTGAAGAAAACCCTTCCCTCTCTGACACACATCAACCATGACACAAGTCCCATCATTCTCTCTCTCACCTTTATCTTTTTCCTTTTCTTTTCTTTTTTTAAAACCAAAAAAAACCATTTAAAGAGAAAAGAAGCCATGGTTCATAACAAAATGTAACAAGTGTTGCAACATACTTTGTTGCATATCATATATATAAGCAAGATCAATGCATAATTAATAAAATATTAATCAAACTTAGCATTTCGACTTATATACAATTAATTGTTTAATAATTTATAAAATGTCAAAATCATCTAAACACTTTCAGATCAATAATTCATATAATTTCCAAATAATTTCCAAACTATTGGTATATAATTATACCATTTCATTAAAACCAATTCTCATACTTTAATAATATTCATGAAATTTATTATTTTAATTACTTAAATTCCTAAAAATAATATTTAATTTTCTGAAAGGTTACATATGGTATAAACCATCATACGATATCCTCGAGTCAAGAGTACGGGTCAATTATCATATATATATATATATCATATCATATCTCGAACTTATATATATATATATATATATATATATATATATATCATATTTCATATTTCATATGGTATAATCCGTCGTATGATATCCTCAAGTCAAGAGTACGGGTCAATTATCATATATATATCATATTTCATATGGTATAATCCATCGTACGATATCATAATTCAAGGGTACGGATCTATGGTCACGTATATTCTATCATCTCATCTAGTCACATGTCGTCACATGTTATATGTATATCGCTTAAAGATCATAAAATATATCATATCATAAAATGGTGTTTCCAATCTCAAATCATATATCATAACCTCGTGACATCATGTCCAATCATATAGACTCGTATCCTTCTAACATATCATATCCTCATCTCGTGATATCATATCGAAATCATCCTCAAATTTACATGTGTGTGTATATATACATGTACATGTATATACCCACACATCATACCAAGTGTGTGTGTGCGCGTGACAACATATATCCCAAAGGCTCAAGACTAATAAAAATAAGTCTAAGGAGATACCTTCCTACGAGTACGCTTATTAGAACCTGTAGGGTGTTTTTCCTCACCCCATTGAGATGGAAATACGCACGCGCTTGTAAGACATACTACAGATTCCCCCTGCCTAAGGTAGGCGGGGGTTTATTGATTGTGGGGACCCAAATCTCCGGCAGTCGTGGACTAAGCTGCCGTCAATTACCCCTCGCATTCGAAGTGAGGGAACCTTCGATTGACGGTTCAAACTAAACATGCGAACTCAATGTGCAGTGTTGGTGTTTTTTTTTTTTGAATGTGGAGTCCAACTCCAAAAAGATTTTATTGTGGAGTTCAACTCCAAAAGAATTTAAAATGGAGTTAAACTCCTAAAAAGAATTTTATTGCGGAGTTAGACTCCAAAAGCACCTTAGCGCCCATGGTCACGTGGGCACACGTGACCGATGGGCGCCCTGGCGCCCCGAGGTCACGTGCGTGCACGTAACCATTGGGCGCCTTAGCGCCCGGGGTCACGTGGCGCACACATGATGGATGGGCGCCTTGGCGCCTTGGGGTCACATGGGCGCACGTGACCGATGGACGCCTTGGCGCCCCAAGGTCACGCTCAATATGCAATGTTAGTGTTTTTTTTAATGTGGAGTTCAACTCCAAAAAGATTTTATTGTGGAGTTAAACCCCAAAAGAATTTTAGATGGAGTAAACTCCTAAAAAGAATTTTATTGCGGAGTTAGACTCCAAAAGAGCTTTAGATGGAGTAAAACTCCTAAAAAGATTTAATGTGGAGTTAAAACTCCAAAAGAGTTTTAAAAGGAATTTAACTCCAAAAGGAATTTTATTGTGGAGTGCATGTAAAATGAAGGGGAGTCACGTGCGCGCACATGGGCGCTTTAGTGCCCGGGGTCACGTGCGCACACGTGACCATTGGGCGACTTAGCGCCCGAGGTCACGTGTGCCCACGTGACCGATGGGTGCCCTGGCGCCCCGGGGTCACATGGGCACACGTAACCGATGGGCGCCCTGGCGCCCCACGTGGGTACACGTGACCGATGGGTGCCCTGGCGCCCCGGGGTCATGTGGGCACACGTGACCGATGGGCGCCCTGGCGCCCCGGGGTCACGTGCGCGCACGTGACCATTGGGTGCCTTAGCGCCCAGGGTCACGTGGCTCACACGTGACCGATGGGCGTCTTGGCGCCCCGGAGTCACATGGCGCACATGTGACCGCGGGAAGGGGCCTAGCCCCTAGGTTGGGGAGTTGAACTCCTAAAGGGTTTTTTTTAGGGTTGAACTCCTCGCAGAAACTAATTTATGGAGTTAAACTCTAACAGATCTAGAAAGGAGTTAAACTCCTATGAATATTTGGCTCTTCTTTTGAGCCTTGGATCTGTCCAAAGTTAGATTTTTAGAGATGGGTCTCCTTCTTCCTTCTCTTGATCGGCGGGATCTTGGAGAAAAGAGGACGGGACTTAAAAGTCTCCTCTTTTCGAGATCTGATTGGAGATCTGAGCTCCCCTTCGTGGGTTTTATGGTGAAAAACTATTTATTTTTGAGAAAGGAAGAGTTAAACTCTTGATTTAATTCAAAAATGAGAGGAAGGTTTTTAGAACCTTGAGGAAGGAGAAGATCACACAAACCCTAGTTTTTTTGGGGGAATGAATTGTATATATTTTATTCATCATCATGTTGCCTTATATAGGCTTACATATTTACATATAGCCCCTTAGGCTTTACAAAATGGCATTTAGCCTATCACATGCCTCATGTGCTATTTCTTTTTGCACATAAGCCATGGGCTTACAAAAAATTGGCTTTATGCCCATTCATGCATAAAAAATTACATAAAAATTATTTATTACATGATTTTTTAATTGCATAGGGAAGGCCGGCCGCTTCATGTTCGGGCTCGACTCGAGCATGAGCCCACTTGATCTGAGCTTGGGCCCACCTGGCTTAGGGTTGACCTTGACTTTGACTTGGTCAACCGGGGTGCAAATTTTGACCCCAACATAACATATAGTCTCCTAGAACCCTATTAGCTAAGTATACCCATCCATTATCTACCTATATAGCTATATACCTAATATACTAATACTACGATTGCGGGGGTGCTATACGCCATCTACCCGACTTCCCCCGTAGATATACATCTACTCACCTACTATCCTCACTTTAGCCGAAGTCGATGACGCCTTGTTCCCCTTTGTCATCTCGGAAGTCCACGCAATGGTACCTACAAATCAACACACATCGTAACGAGATCAAAACCAAATCTGAAAACCGATACTGCACGCGAAGTGCACATAGGTTAAAACCTATGGCCCACACATGCAAGAACAACCAAACATCCATCGGCGTTGACGTACAAACGTCAAACGACCGAGTCAAAGCTCAAATACCAAAACTCAAGTTAATAAAAGTCGCAAAAAGAAATCAGCAACTTAGAAAAACACTCGCAGATTTTGACTCGGGTGAAATTAGGAGATTTTGCATATAGGGTGGGTCTATATATCAGGTGACAAAGCAATGCACTAAAACCCAACCCAATGAACCAGGACCAGGCCGCAAATTGCGACCTCGGGGAATAAATCTGCAGCCAAAAGAGGGAGTTGGGGTCTCGGGTTTCTAGGGTAATCTCTAGGTGGCATGCACATCTCTCTGTGATCGCAACTTATTTTTCAAAGCTCTCGAGTGATACTAGATTCTAATTGATCGTCACATTTGCAACAAAACCCGATGTTGGAAAGTTCCAAGTTCATGTTTTGGGACTTCTAATCTCTAGTTTGCCCAGAATTCTATCACTAAAAGGTTTGTGGTCACTAACTAAATCTCAAACACTTCCATAACTCAAAACATCCAATAAATATCATCCTAGAATTTTCTAAGATCACTAAAACCTACACTTGTTTAGCTTTAAACCACTATAGGTGATTAAGAAACTCAAATACTTCACTAAAAGTGAGGGATTTACCTTTCAAGAGCAACTCAAGAAATTTCTAGGATGGCCAAAGTATTCAAATTCCCAACTTGATCCTATCATGGTGTTTGTAGTGATGGGAGAAACATTATTTGTGAAGTTTGTATGGGGTTTTAGTAGAGTTTTGATGGTGTTGTATGGTGGTAGTATGGTGGTGGAGGAGTTAAGGAAAAATGGAGGAGGTGAAGAGAGAAAGAGGATGAAGAAAATAAAGAGAATGAGGAGGTAAAGAAAAGACATGGAAGAGTGTGGAACTTTTTCTTCCTCTCTCTCTCTCTCTCTCCCTCAACCATACTCTCTTGTCCCCCTCTCTCTTTTATTTTTTCTTTTCTTTTTCTTTTCTCAAATTAAAACAAAACAATTTAAAAGAAAATAAAAATAAAGCCATGGTTGCAAATATGAAAAAGTGTTACAATATGATATGTTGCATATCATGATACATAAACAAAGTTAACACATAATTAGTAAGATACTAATCAAGTTTAGCATTAAAATTATATACAGATAATTGTATAATAATTTATAAAATATCCAAATCAAATAAATTCTTCCATAATCAATAATTTATATTAATTTCCAAATATTTTTCCAAAATATATGTATATAATAATACCATTCCACTAAAACTAATTTCCATACTTTTATAATATTCATAAAATTTATTATTTTATTTATTTAAATTCCGAAAATAATATTTTATATTTTTGAAATGTTACAAGTAGTAAAGAGCATTTGATGTTCCTGGTTTGGTAATGGCAGCCTCCTGAAAGAGGTGGTTACCGATTCTAGCTTCCCAGGAAATATGGGAGACAGAGCGTCTGTCGCGAGTTATAACTTTACCCTCTTTTGAGGAGCAGTATATTGGAAAAAGTTCTGAGGTAGTAGTGGCTCTAAATAATGATTATGAATCAGCAAATGGATACAGTCCTAGAATTCGTTGGATATAATTGTTCGTTTATGAACATGATCCCATCGTCTGTCCAGTCAAATACTAAAGCAGATATCGCTCAGTTCGGGAGATATTTGATCTCCGCAAAGTTGAGATTCAAGGAGAAACAGAGAGATGCACTGTGCTGGGTCCACTCATTGAGGCTAGTTCTCGAACGCAGTTTGCGAAACTATTAGTATAGAAGTTGGGTATGCGATACTGCAATAATTGGCCTTAAGTGCAAGTGGGAGATTATTGGATATATGTGTCCTCAAGGAAATTATTGTAATTGAAGGAGGACTTATACAAGAGAACAATCTTAATCAAGATGATAGTATGCTATCTGGTTTGTTTTTATCTGTCATGTGAATACGTTTTACTAGTTATCACGTATTGTTAACACATGAGATAAAACCCTTATGATTGTGCTTGACTACTAGGAAGATGATGTAGATCATACTAGTGGGGCATGGGTAGTCGATAAGCATATTCTTAAAGGTCTCTAGTCGTAGGACTATCGAGACTGGGCATCGGTACTCCAGTTTAGGCTAGTGTATACGTTTCCTGACCCAGTTGGAGGGTGATAGCTGATCCCATAGTTATTGGTGTTTGACATCGAGAATTGTATACAGATACTTATTGGATGAGTTACAATAGACGGACTCACCGAGAACTCCTAGTTGTTAATATACCAATGTCAGATAGCAGTTCTCTGTGTTAGATATGTATTCCCTAGAGGCCTGTATTGTATAAGATGCTAGGCATGTATATGTACAGAAACAATCTTTGCTCGAAATGATAGTATGCTATTCGGTTTATCTTCATCTTAATGTGTGATGTGTTGTATTTCATATCTTTATATACATGTTGATGAAACCCTTAGGATTATACTTGACTACCGGGATTATGATGTAGATCATACTAGTGGGGCCTGGGCAGTCTATAAGCATATCCTTTAATAGTTCCTAGTCGAGGGTATATCGAGACAGGGCGTCGATATTACCAGAGTAGAGTAGTGTCACGACCCAAAGTTCAGCCCATGACCGGCACTTAACCACGTAACGTCTACAGGCGTAACGCGACTAAATGAGCCGAAACCCAGAAATCAAAACCATTTAAATATAGAGTGTTAAAACATTTTTTTTTTGTAGGAACATTTGTAAAATGTTTAGAAAACCTTAATTAATTTAGTAGAAATCCTTTTAAGTTCAAGTGTTATTTTAATGATTTTTGCAACATTTCCTTTATAAAAATTTGTCCCGAAATCGGGTAAAAGACAAGATATAAATAAAAAGACATGTAAATAAATAGAGTATCCCAAACGGGAGAATCGCGCCCAACGGCGGAACAATCACCACAATATGATATACAACGCCATAGTGAAGAAAGGGCAGTAAAATGAAAACAATATCATAAAAGGATAAGACTGCATAAATAAAGTCGGCTCACAACGAGCTCGACACCAGAGTACAAAATAATACATATCGTCCTCACAACTGGTCTCTAAGTCAATACATGAAGGTAGATGGAGAATACTAGATACATCAATGTACAACTGAAAAGTAAACAGATACCGCGCAAAACCCACCTAATAGCAAAAGGGCTAGCACGCCACAGTAATGGTATCTGTGTCAAAAGATGCGATAAACAGCCAGCCGCGACTACTCCAAAGGGCAACTTGCAACCACTGTTGCACAACGGGGATGAGTTGCCAACTCGTGAATAGTAGATAACATATAAAGGTAATCGCGAGTATGCACGTGCTGCGATACTCTAACCTATGCCAACAGATAACATCTATATGATGAACTGGATGCACAAGACATGCAACAATTGCGATATAATTGTAAGTCCATGTTGCCCACCCCGGTGCTTGCGGGGAGGCGGAAACGTTATGAAAAATCGGATTTTTACAACACTAGGCAATATGGACTAGCTAAATGAGGGATCTTTGCTAAACAAAACTAACTACAAAGCTAAAGAGAGTTAGCTACTCGAAAAGGGGGTTATACCTAGGTCTTCAAGTCCTTCTCTTCTTGCTCCTTGGAGTGAAAGAACGGGTTCTACTTCTCACTTCTCTTGCTGAAGAAAGATCCATCCGAGGGCTTCAACCTTTGGCTCCAACCTCAAACTAGAAGTAACTAAGGTGCTTGGTGTGCTAGACCTAGGACCTTAGAAAGAGTAGAGAGTATTTTTGAAGGGATTAACTCAAGCTCAAATGGTTCTCAACTCATGAGAGGGGAGAGCTAGAGAGAGAGGAAGAGGAGGAGAGAGAATGGAAATGAACAAGTGAGAAGAATATCTCAACCTTCTCACATATATGTGTGAATTATGGAAAATAAATAATTAGCTAAGATAATTGTCATGGTTAATCAAGAAATGACCATTATCATTTCACATTAAATGCTTTTGCAACGATCAAAGAGCATCTTTCATATGGAATGATGATGGTCAACTTGTCAACCTAGGTCAACAAGTCAAGTATAGTCAAATGGTCAACAACCCTAACCATGCACAATTATAATTAACTAATATTAATAAATCATAATTCACACAAAACATTAGAGTTAAGAAAATGACAATGGTCATCATCCCTAATCAAAGTCCTCTGCCTCTGTCTTAATCAACTGTGCATACACACCCGTATCCGTGTTCCGAGGAACACGAATACAATAAGATAAAACCAATCCCAAATCATATACTAGGATCCGGCTTAAACCAAAGTCTGCTAGTATAAGCTGTCCGGACACAAAACGTGCACAAGTGCGCGGATGTGAACGAACCCTGTCGCAAAACCATGCGACCTCTACTCATTTTGCCTAAAGGCGAATGACCCTCTGTGTCGGACTATAAAGACTCGACACTACGCTGGCAGTGGGTTTAACCACAGACCGCAAGCGGCACTAGCTGTACGTAACGGTCCCCATGTAGATGCCGATAAGAAGACTGACGAGGTAAACCCATCTGAACTCCTACTGAGCCTGAATGGGACAGTCTCCGTACAGTCCGGTCTGTTCGTCTGATAACATCGCATGGCAGGCCTAGGGGGTGGTAAACGTCAGTCCCCTAATAGCGGTACAAGTCGTGTCGGAGTGTAGCCCAGAACACCCTGAGATAACACTGGAAACCTACCAGTATACCTCGCTTGCCCTGGCCAGGGACTACTTGTGTAATGGCTCTCCTGGACACAGCGCGATGTCAACCCCCAATACCGGGAGAGACGAATCCTGTCTAACCGTCACTGCCTCCAAGTGCTTCGGGACTGCACCCAAAAACTACCTGTTTGCACGACTCCTTTGAGCCGTGGTAGGGTAGTAATCAAAGTACAGTGGGAATACACTAGAGGCGAAGTGACAGTGTCTAGTCAACGGACTAAGCTGTACTCATGTCACCTGGGAACTGATAACTGATGATAGGTATAATACCAACCAACAGTTCCCGACGAGTCCTGTCCATTGTACTCGTAACCTAACGAGCACCCGCATACTATCCCAAGTACGACGTACTGACGGCTGTGGGACAGGCTGTCTCCCAAGCTGGGATGAGAAGCACATACGCTAGTCTACTCCGGAGTATCGATGCCCTGTCTCAATAATCCCACAACCAGGGACGTGTATATATATATAAGGATGTGCTTATAGATTACCCAGCCCCCACGAGTGTGACTGCCATCACAACGCTGGTAATCAAGCAAAGATCCTAAGGGCTCCACTAATGCGTATAGGTGATACAATAAAGAAACACATGTACACATTAAAGCAGAGACAAACCAAGTAGCATACTACCATTTCGAGAAAGATCGTCTATACAACTGTGAATATCCCAAGCTTCCATCAAGTTATATACATACTAGTATGATACAGTAATGGCCTCTAGGGCATATACACTAACAATCTCCCACTTGCACTAAGGCCATGTACTGGCGTATCGAAGACCTATCATCTCGATCAGCCGCTCGAACTGAGTCTGGGGTAAGGCCTTCGTGAATGGATCTACAGTGTTATCTTCTGAAGCAACCCTCCGAACCTCGATCTCCTGGCGATCCACGATCTCCCTGATCAGGTGATACCGCCTCAAGATGTGTCTGGATTTCTGATGGGACCTGGGTTCCTTCGCTAAAGCTATAGCCCCGTTGTTGTCATAATACAGAGGTATTGGGTCAACAATGGACGGAACCACCTGAAGTTCTTTCAAGAACTTCCTCATCCAGACGGCTTCTTTTGCGGCATCAAATGCAGCAATATATTCCGCTTCCATAGTCGAGTCAGCAACGGTTTCCTGTTTGGAACTCTTCCAACACACCGCCCCTCCATTGAGGGTAAAGACAAAACCCGACATGGATTTAGAATCATCCTTGTCACTCTGGAAGCTGGAGTCAGCAAAGGCCTCAATCTGGAGGTCTTTTCCGCCATACACCAAGAACATCTCCTTAGTCCTTCTCAGGTACTTGAGAATGTTCTTTACCGCTATCCAGTGTTTCTCCCCAGGGTTTGACTGATACCTGCTTACCACACTCAGTGCATAAGCCACATCTGGTCTGGTACACAACATCGCATACATTATAGAGCCTACCGCAGAAGCGTAGGGTATAGACATGCGATCCCTTTCCAAATCAGTCTTGGGAGACATCTCTTTGGAGAGGGTGATCCCATGACAAGCCGGTAGATTACCGCGCTTGGAATCTTCCATGCTGAATCTTTTCAGTATGGTGTCGATGTACATGGACTGCGAAAGTCCTAATATCCTCTTGGATCTATCACGATAGATCCGGATCCCCAGAATGTAGGAGGCATCACCCAGGTCTTTCATGGAGAACCTGTGTGACAAGAACCCTTTGACAAATTGTAGCATAGGAATGTCATTTCCTATCAAGAGAATGTCATCCATGTATAAAACGAGGAATACAACAGTTCTCGCTGCAAATCTACTATAGATGCATGGTTCATCTGGATTTTTGATAAAGCCAAATTCTTTGACCGTCTCATCAAAACAGATGTTCCAACTCCGCGATGCCTGCTTTAGTCCATAGATGGACTTAAGCAACTTGCACACCTTTCCGCTGCTTCCACTCTGAATGAAACCCTCTGGCTGGTCCATATAGACACACTCCTCTAAATTTCCATTTAGAAAAGCGGTCTTTACGTCCATCTGCTAAATCTCATAATCGTAGAAGGCAGCAATGGCAAGAAGGATCCGAATGGATTTCAGCATAGCCACTGGAGAAAAGGTTTCGTCATAGTCCAAACCAGGTCTTTGACGAAAACCCTTTGCAACAAGTCTAGCTTTATAGGTCTCGACCTGTCCATCTACACCAATCTTCCTTTTGAAGATCCACTTGCATCCTACGGGTTTTACCCCATCTGGAGCAACTTCCAAAGTCCATACTTTGTTGGTGTACATGGACTCCATTTCGATCCGCATTGCATCCAGCCATTTTACCGAGTCAACGCTCTGAATGGCCTGCTGGAAGCTAGTCGGCTCATCAATATCAATGATGCAATCTTCTCTATCCCCGTCAATGAGAAAACCGTAGTATCTCTCGGGCGGATGAGACTGCCTACTACTCCTGCGAAGCGGCGTAGGAATGTCCTGATCTTTTGAACCCTCTGGTTCTACTAAGCTTTCAGTAATAGCTTGTGGTTCTGGAATTTCTTCCAGTTCTATTGCGCTCCCACTTATTTCCTTTTCTAAGAACTGGTGTTCTAGAAAATGGGCATTACGAGAAACAAAGATCTTTTGTTCCTCTGTGTAATAGAAAAGATACCCCCTGGAGTTCTTTGGGTATCCCACAAACTTGCACAGTACAGAGCGTGCCTCGAGTTTGTCCGCATGCTGCTTTTTGACAAAAAGTTGGACATCCCCAAATCTTCAGGTATTGAAGATAGGGTTTCTTCCCACTCCATAACTCATATGGTGTGGTAGGCACAGTCTTAGTGGGAACTCGGTTCAAAAGGTATGCGGCTGATTCTAGCGCATATCCCCAGAATGATCGCGGCAACCCAGCGTTACTCATCATGGACCGTACCATATCCAATAGGGTTCGGTTCCGTCTCTCCGATACACCGTTATGTTGCGGAATGTATGGAGGAGTAAGCTAAAAGAGAATTCCATTCTCTTTTAGGTAATCCAGGAACTCGGCACTCAAGTATTCACCACCTCGATCCGATCTCAGTGTCTTGATACTTTTGCCTGTTTGTTTTTCTACTTCATTCTTGTATTCTTGGAACTTTTCAAAGGCTTCAGATTTATGTTTCATTAAGAAGACATGTCCGAACCTTGAAAAATCATCCGTAAAAGTAACAAAGTAAGAATAACCACTTCGCGCATGTGTAGACATTGGACCGCACACGTCGCTGTGTATGAGTCCCAAGAGCTCGCTCGCTCTTACTCCGTGTCCAGTGAACGGAGTTTTTGTCATCTTCCCTTTGAGACAGGATTGACAAGTTGCATACGATTGATATTCGAACGGATCCAAATATCCTTCTATATGTAACTTCATCAACCTTCTCTCATTGATGTGACTGAGTCTACAATGCCATAAGAAAGCCTGATTGATTTCTGGAGACTTTCTTTTGTGTGTATTTTGGACATTGAAAATCTGTGGTTGGTTTAATACGTATATACCATTGCTCAATGTACCTGACCCAATCAGAACTTGATTAAGGTGAATGTTTACAACATTACTTACAAACGCAAATTCATAACCTTCTTTAGAAACTAAAGATACAGAAATGATATTACAAGTTGCATTGGGTACAAAAAAGCAATTACGTAAAACCAAAACATGTCCATCTGATATTCCCAGGTGATAGCCCCCCACGGCCTCAGCATCTATGCTAGCTCCGTTTGCAACTCTGAGGGTCATGTCACCTGCTTTCAAAAACCTACGCTTTCTCAACGCCTGCAAAGAATTACAGATATGAGATCCTGATCCGGTATCCAATACCCAGGAAGTAGAGTTTATCGATAGACAGTTTTCAATAACATACACACCTGAAGCTGAAGCCGCAACCTGCTTCAGATCCTGTGTTCTGGCCTTCCAAGCCCTGCAATCTTTCTTCCAGTGTCCACTCTTGTGACAGTAAAAGCATTCTTCCTTATCCATAAGCTTCCCCGCTACATTTGTTGCTTTTGCCTTTCCCTTCGTATCCACTTTACTAACACCGCCCCTTGGTTTGGCGGGGACTTTCTTCTTCTTTCCCTTGGCTTTCGCCCTAGACTTAGAAGAGGAAGATCCTCCTACAAACAAAGTGGATGTTTCCCTACCTTTCTGTAGGGTGCCCTCAGCACTCCTCAACATGTTCAGAAGTTCGGAAAGTTCAAGCTCCTTTCCTTGCATGTTGAAGTTTAGGATAAACTGGGCGTAAGTGGAAGGAAGGGACTGGAGAATCAAGTCAGTGTAGAGTTCATTTTCCAACGTGGTCCCAAGGTCCGCGAGCTCCTCTATGTAGCCAATCATCTTAATCACGTGTTCCGCTACCAATGATCCGACGGCCAATCTTGCCGAAAACAGCTTCTTCGACACTTCGTATCTGGCGATACGAGATTGCTCTCCATACAGTTCTTTTGTATGAAGAAATATGGACTCTAAGTCCATATTCTCGTGCCTCCTCTGATGTTCATTGTCCATAGAGGCAAGCATGAGGCACTTGGCCTTCGCGCAATCGATCTCCCATGTCTTACGGATTTCTATATCCGCGACGCTGGAGGTGGGACCTGGGACAGGGGGAGCTTTGGTGGTAAGGATATACCCCAACTTGTCGTAAGTGATTGCCATTTTGACATTCCTGAGCCAATCTTTGTAGTTTGGCCCTGTCAGTATGTTTTTATCTAGTAATAACTTAAGTCCGGTCATGTTGATTGGTCGCTGCAATTAGGAGAGAGAAAAGAAATACTTTAGCATGATGCTCTTGCAAGTTTAGAGTGGTTTTTAGTTTGTCTAAACAGGATGGCTCCCACTGTCTCTCGAATCCCTCCTCAAACCATAAAGGAAGAATTAGTCGGGATCAATCTCACCGTACAATACTTGCTTAACCGTTCAGCCAGGCCAGTGTCGGTACTTCGAGGGAGGTTTTCCAACGCTTTCGCGAAGTTCCTTAATTTAAGAACCTCTTTTCCCTGGGGGGGTAGCCCCGCTAACACCTTTCTAGATACCTACTAGGTTTATAGCATTGATCGTTAAGTGAGAAATTTCCCGAGAAGTAGCATATACTCACAGTAGGATCGGGATCCAAATATCATCGCGTGACAAAACTGAAGGAATCCTACCAGAATCATCACACTCCAAATGGTATGCAGCGCTAGCAAGTTTCAGTTCTTTTGAAACTCCCGATGTGGATTTTTGCCCCATGCTCTTATGACCTTGGCGTGAGGTCAAAATGTCATAAGTCACATGTCAAGTTCTACCCATCATTATCCAGGTTAATTGGAACCCACCCGTACCTACCCTTGACGTAGGCCAAAATGGCAGTACGACTGTCTCAAACCAACGCATTCTATCTATGCAACAGATAAATATCCGGCAGCTACCAATCACTATGCCTTGGCGTGAGGTCAAAATACATAGCTTGAATACTACCGAATATTTAACTGAAATGATGGAGGGCTACGGATGGTTTTGGAGAAACCGTGAACGTAGTGAACTTGATATAATCGATGGAATGAGATAGCTTTTAAAAGGAGTGGTTCAAGCTCCGCATTTAAAAGTTGGTTTTTGAAAAGAACCGAGTGGTTTTGAAAGTGATCCATGTTAGTTATATGTATGCCCTAGAGGCCATTACTGTACATAGGATGTATATTGTAGTGGATGCTGGGACATATATAGGGAGGACTTTCTTGCTCGACATGATAGTATGCTATCTGGTTGCTCTTTACCTTAACGTGTATACTGATTGTCTCTCTGTTACATGTTGGTAAAGCCCTTAGGATGTGTACTTGACTACCTGGACTATGATGCGGATCATACTAGTGGGGACATGGTAGTCTATAAGTACATCCTTCAAAGTCCCTAGTCGTGGGTGTATCGAGACGAGGCATCGATATACCAGAGTAGACTAGCGTATACCTTCTCGACCCATACAGATGGGCGATGGATGATCCCATATCCATTGGTGTTTGACATCAGGGATGATATACGGGTGCTCAGTAGAGACTGGGTACACTGGACGGACTCGTCGAGAACTCCCAGATGGTATTATACCTCACGTCAGATGGCAGTTCTCTGGTGACACTGGTACAGAGTAGTCTGTTGACCCGAGATCGTCATTGAGTCTTGTGTAGCTCCCACTGTGCTTTGATTTCCATCTTACCACGTCCAAGAGGGCGTGCAAAATGGTGGTTTTTGGGTACAGTCCCGAGTCACATGGAGGCAATGAGCGATAGGAGGGGATTCGTCTCTCCCGGTATAGGGAGTTGATGTTGCGCTGTGTTCGATTGGCTATAACAGGAAATTCCTGGCCAGGGTTGCTGAGATTTACTGGTAAGTGTTACCAGTAGTTTCTCGAATTGTTATAGACCTCATATCGACACGACTTATCGAGCTATTGGGGTCTGACGTTTACCACCCCTAGGCGGGATATGCGACATATCAGACGATCAGACCGGACTGTACGGTAGTGTTACTGGTTGGATTCACAGGAGTGTGAGCGGGCTTGCTCGTCGATCTTCTGATCGCTCAATACCCGGGTGGCCGTTACGTTTAGCAGACCGCTTGCGGCTTGTGGGTGTTTGATACGATCATCATCTGCTGCCGGCGTATTGACGAGTCTTTAGAGTCCTACACAGAGGTTTCCTGGCTCAAGCGAAACGAAATAGGAGCGCATATGAGATATGTGCGGGACCGAGAATAATGCGTGTATGTGATACCGTATTCTATTCTCATGATGAATGTATCGATTGGTTATATGCGATATAACCTAGTTATCGAATCAAGGATTGATTCGATAAGCCAATACATAGGATACTAGTCGGTTATATGCGATATGACCGGATCATTAAATCAAGTGTTGATTTAATGATTTAATGCATAATTATATATTTGATATATTAGTTTGCATTAACTAGTATCGGTTCACTTTAAATGGATTTTCTCGCTCGGATGTGCGTATTGCATATGCGATATGATTTTGTGCACTTGCTTGTATCATGTTTGATGATGCATGCAAACTTGGGTTTGTGTAAAGATTGAACCATGGTTTTATGAGTGGTTAGGGTTTATTATTTTCTTATTCATTTATTCTATTTAGTTATTCATTTGGAAAAAGAAAAAGAGTGAGAAAATGGTGGCTTTTGTTTGTTTGTAAATGAAGCTTCATGAAGCTTTCATTATGTCACCATTTTGTCTCATGTTAAAACCTAACCACTCCACTTAACTATAGTTCTCACTCTACACTTAACCAAGGTAAGAATTATGATAAGAATGGATTTTCTTTTCTATTTTAATTAATTCTTATCATAACATTTACCTTCTTCTTCTTCATTTCTTCAAGTGAAGAAAGCTTGCCTCCATCAATGGCAAGTGATGAAAAAGAGTGAGAAATCCAAATCTAAAGTCTACCCACTTCCTATTTCTTCATTCTCTACCTCTTGCCAAGTAGTAGAGTGTGTTTTCTTCACAAGTTTCATGACTTGGTGAAGTGAGAGCTTGATCTTGCGATGCTTCGACGTAGATCATCTTCGGCATGGACATCGACGACCTAGCTCGCCATTTCTCCGACGAAGCCGACGCTAGAGCCCGGGAATTCATTTGGACAGCGAGGGGGCTTCGTTGCGGAGCTATGGAGGTGGAGCACCGGATCTACAAAGGTTGTATTTCCGTATTCTAGTAGTTAAGTGTTAACTAGTTTCTTTTTCGCCTAGACATCTATCTAACGATCCGTAGTCTAGGGTTTCTCGGCACCATATTTTTGAAATTGGCATGGTTGATGCCTTGTGAGACCTCACTAGAGTGCCTAGGAACCTTTCACTGGTATCAGAGCCTAGCTAGAGCCTTAGGCGAAGTTCAGACGGAATTTGAAGTCCGAACGAACCCGAAACCCGATCACAAACTTGCTCTCTGTCCAATTTTTAAAAATCTGGATTTTTCCATATTAAAAATATGCAGAAAATTAAGCAGGGTTTTATATGAATTACTGTGCAAAATGGAGCCCTAACTCCGTCAAATCACCGCGGAACCGCGGCCTTACCCCACGTGGAGCGGCGGTTCCGCGGCCTTTATATTGAATCGTTGACTCTTGTTTGCACAGTAATTGTTATATTTGACTCTTCTGTTTTCTAGATAATTTTAATATATTATTCAAGAGTTGATTTTTCTGAGTTGTTTTGGGGATTCGAATGTTCGATCGGATTATCAAATTTTGTCTGTGTGGCTTTCCGGATAAATTTTTGAATATGTTAAAAAGTTCGACCGGATATAAATACCCAATCTTTCCCCTGTCGGGAAATTTCCAAGTGTTGGATTTTTCTGTAGTTTAACGACGTTCTAAGTAGTGCAAGTAACGCGATGGTCCCTCTAGAAGACAACAAACCTTAACTCGATTATGTGACCGTCTTGAACTGCCCTTTGAACCTTCGGGTTTGGGGCAGTACGGCGTGCCACATGTTAGGCGTTGGCTTGACCCTTCTACGGCTGGACCGTTGGTACTGAGGCACGAACTGAATGTTGTTAGACTTATTTCATGTGTTGAGCTGTATCGGGAAAACTTGTGTGTTTGACTGTTCGATCGAAAAGTTTAACATTTTCTGTTTATCTGGAATGGGATACAATAATTGGAATTCACAAAAGTTATGAGATAACTGAATGAATGTTATAAACATAGCAGTTTAGTCTCACTTGATCGGTTGCCACAGAATTTTGATGTGATCAAAAGTCCGTCGCAATCACGTAGCGTACGCGGATACTCGCCGGGTAAACTTAATAGACAGCCTCACTCCATAGCCCCGACCAAGTGACTGTAGGAGAACCCCGTCGCCGAAAGCATCCGTTCGGGTGATCGCGGTAGCGGTGTTCCGCCTTGGTGCACTTCGTCGACGGTATCAGGGGTGCTGCCGTCTACTAAAGTTTGCGACGAGCATTCGATCAGGATGTCGGGAATCCTGTTGAATTGCCCGACTTGATATTGAAAAGTGTTTTCGATTTTGAGACTAAAATGCGGGGTTTATAATTGTTAGGCATGCGATGTCTAAAGAATTCATTTGGTCAGGCATGCGATGTCTGAGGTGGTTGCGGATTCCAACTGTTGTAGTTTTACACTTTCTTTTCTGTGACCGTAAGTACAATATGTGATATCGCCGGTTTTGTTGCTATATGTCAACGACAATTGGGATGCGCATATTTACTTACGTTGATGACATGTGATGTTATGTGTTGCTGGATATGTTATATTGGATCGTCGTGTTTGAATAGCCGGGGGTTTTTATGTGAGATGAGTGTTTTTCATTTTCATTCATGTAAAAACTTGTATGTAATATTCTTTTATTGGGGCACTTCCAGGTAGCGGAAGTTGTCACCGTTTGTATATTATTTACTTTTCCGCACTAGGATAGACCCAAGGAGGAGGGCACAAGTAACCGGGTTCTGGAGTCCAGTGGGAGACCAACTCGAGGAGTCGAGTCTGGGTCTCCTAACTCTAGAATTGGTAGGGTTGCTTGCCGCTCTCGTAGGGGTCTAGGGGTGTGGGTTTGGCTATTCATCACGACCGTGGAATCCGTGTTTTATACTGGCTCGTATTGAAAACACGGACGTCCTAGAATATCCAATATTTCATATGTTTCTTCTGCTGCGATATCTATGATGTGATCAGGTGATGTTCTGTGATAGATACATTATATAGTATATATGATATATTATATAGACGTTACTTATGTTTTACACCCGCACTAGCCCTGCCCCGCTCTGCCGTTAGTTACCTAACCTAACGGTGCACGAGGGGACATCGAGGCGAATGCGGATGGCATAAGTGTACGTCGTATTTATCTTTGATGTTTAGGTATTTAAATGATGGGACTTTATTAATGTGATTAATGAAATAAAAGAAACCTAAGATGTTGTAGAATCGAATTTCAAAATTAAAACAGGTAGCTACAGTTCTTGCTTTGCACAGCGGTATATGCGATATATCCTGCACCTTATTCGATGAGGAAAGGACCGAGATCCCTTCACCGGGAGTGACTCCTTTAGCAATAACTGGCAGATGCTACACACTCGGTTTGTCTTTTGATTGCTTTTAAGTGTTTTTGCTTTGCACAGTGATATATATGATATATCCCGCACCTCATTCGACGAGGAAAGGACCGACGATCCCTTCACCGGGAGTGACTCCTTTAGCAAAACTAGAAAAGCCTAAAAAACACTCCATTTCAAAATCATTTGATTCTACAACGATATCAAGTTCATTACGCAATAGGTTTTCAGAAAAACCTGTCGTAGCCCTCCGTCATTTCAGATAAGTTGTATATAGTATTCATGCTGCATTTGTTGGCTTTCGTCAAGGTGCAGTGTGCGGTAGCTATATGCTGCTTATCTGCAGCATACGATGCGATTGGATTAGGGTAGTCGTGCGGCTTTGTTGGCTTTCGTTAAGGGTCGTGCGGGTGGGTTTAATTCGATCAAGAAATGTACGGGTTGAACTTGACTAGCGGGCTATGGTTTGTTGGCTTTCGTCAAGGTCATAGCGCGTTAGGGGCAAAACATTATCGGGAATTTCAAGTGTTGAGATTTGCAATGAGATTGCATACCTTCTATGAGATAGTTGGATCCCGATACCCGCTGCGAGTAAGTGTTACTCCTGAGAGAGTTTTATACATTACAATTAGCCGATCAAGTAGGTGTCTAGAAAGGTGTTAACGAGGTTACGCCTCTGGAAAAATGAGGTTTACATTAATTAGGTTCGTGCGAAAGCACGGGGGACCTCCCTCAAAGTACCGACACTGGCCTGGCTGAAAGATTGGCGAACTTGTAGTGTGTAATTAATCCCGGCTAGTCTTTCCTTTTAGGGTTTGAAGGAAGATTTGATAAAAAGCAGTGGGAGCCATCCTGATTAGATAAAATAATAACCAATCTATTCTTGCAAGAGCGCACGCTGAGTGTTTTCTTCTCTCTCTCTCCAGGTAGCGACAATATCACGCCTTAATCAAGATAATAATACGGATTATTGACCGAACCCGCTTGTTATACTGAGCTGGGGAACGTTGGTCCCGCTCCAACTTATAATTGTTATAAGACAGAGCAAGAAATTGGGGAATACCAGAATTCCTATGCCACCCAAACGAAGAGAGTGCATGCTGATGCATCATCTTCGGGTGTGTTCATTACAAAGAACTGTTTCTCTGTATCCTCTACGTCCTGGGTATGTGATACCAGATCAGGATCTCAGATATGTAATCTGTTACATAGGGCTGCAGAAAGGTAGAGAACTGAGAACGGGTGATAAGTTTCATGAGGCAGAAAACGGGGCAAGTGTTGCAGCCAAGTCTGTTGGTCACTGTCACCCTGTATTCCAAATACATTGATTCTGAATGAATGTTATTAGATACCGAACCTGATATACAAAATCATATCAATCTCTTTATTAGTAAAGAAATGATAAAATTTTGTATAGTTGGATAATGTTTTGAACATTTCCTATATCAAAAGTTGATCGGATCAGGCACGTTATCTAAAAGCATTGATGTTCTAAATCAAACTACAGTTCTTAGTATACGGAACACACACAAGAGGAAGAGTTCAGAAATGAACGAATCCTACTTGAGGCATTGTAGACTAGGTCATATCAATGCGACCCGACTGACTGAAGTTACATTTAGATGCATATTTAAATAAGTTTGAATTTACATCTTGTGAAACTTGCCAGTCATGTCACAGAGATAAGATGACCATAGCTCCATTTACTGGAAACTGAGAAAGAGTCAGTGAACTCTTGGGATGATACATGTTGATATATGTAGGTCCCCTGTCTACATTTGCCAAGACCGGTTCTTTATACTTCGTTACATTCTCTGATAATCTCTCAAGATTCAGACATATGTTCCTGTTGAAACACAAGTCTGAACCTTTTGAGATATTCACAGAATATAAGTTAGAAGTAGAGA